>JAPFRF010000017.1:5842500-7042500 GCA_029282475.1 Phrynocephalus forsythii | reverse complement strand
AATTCCATTGGAGATAGGAAAGTACATTCTGAGCCTATTGGAGACTTTGGGTTCAACTCCGGTTCTGTCCCTGACCCACTTTGTTCCGTGTTCTCCCAGGACCTGTTTCGTTCCTGGCCTGCCTCCAACCTCCCTTTCCTTCACTTTTGCTCTGCAATACACCACCAAGGGGGGGGGGGACAAGGCCAACTTGTCTGTTCAGGATTTTATCACTTGGCTAATTAGCAGCAAAACAAGGTAATAAGAAGGCACACGCTTCCCGTTTGTGGATGACATGTTTAATCGATTGCTCAATATCAGTTTATCCAGCAATGTCAAAATGACAGCATCACTTACTGCTAATCAGAGGTTGTGTGCGCCTAAGTGCCAGTCGGAAGCCGCAGGAGAACGCCAGAGCTCAGCTAGACAGAATTATTGGAAGGAAGAGGCCCTATCAACAGATGTTGATCTCTAAGGGCGTTTATACACGACCCCTAAGCTCCACTGCAAATGGCTCCCAGCTCCGGAGCTTTGAAATGTTTCTCCACCAGCTCCGGAGTTTGCAGACAATTAACTGCGACCCCGCCCACTTTAGCGCGACCCAGCGCACTTTTCTTGTACCTTCTCTCTGGAGGTGAAAAATATTTGATGCGGATAAGAGTGCCGGGCTCTCCTCGCTTGTCTGTTGTTGTTTTGCCTCCCGCCCCTTTAAGAGCCCCTTGAGAAGGAACCAGGAAGTAACGGGGCTCGTGGCAACTTCGACCGGCACCGGCAGGTTAGTAAAGGCTTCTTTTGTCCTTTTTTTCCCTCCCTCCCCTCACGCCGACAGGAGCAGGAAGTGCTGAGGGGTGGGGATGCAGGAACAGAAACGAACCCCCAAGATCTCTGGTCCGAATTTAAGGGACCAGCAGATCTTAGGGGTCGTGTGAAAAGGCCCTAAGAGAAATGCCTTTTCCTGATGACCTTGGCACCTAAGCCGGATCATAATGGGAAACGGGGTCTCGGAGGTATTTTTGATCCAGGCCATTTAGGGCTTTATAAGTCAAAACCAGCACTTTGAGTTTCGCCTGGAAACTGACTGGCAGCCACGGGAGCTGCCGTAGCAAATGTATTACGTGATCCCTGTCACCAGCCCCAGTCAGCAATCTGTCTGCTGCATTTTGATCTGCTGAGATTTCCTGCTGGGACGTCACTGGAGTGATGTTCAATAGGAGAGCAATCCCATATAGAACAGGCTGCATCCCTAAACCTTGATCTCCCTTTTGACTGTCTTTTTTGGTTCAAGTTTCAATTTGTTCGCCCTCTTCCAATTCATTACTGATACCAAACACTGATCTAAAGCTTCCTTGGATTCAGGTGTCTAGGAGTGGTACAGTGTCATCTGCATAGTGGTAACACCGAAGCCCCAAACCCTGGATAATCTCTCCTAGTGGTTTCATGTAGATGTAGATGAGTAGCACAGGAGACAAAACAGAACCGAGGGACTCTGTAGCTCAGGAGACAGGGTGTTGAATATGAATCCCCTAACAGCCCCATTCAGCATTCTTCAGGAAGGATTTGAGCTACTGTAAAACAATGATAAGTTCCATTCTAGACAGATGGGTCAGGAGCATACTGTGGTCAACAATATCAAAAGCTGCTGAGAAACAGATCCCCTATCTATTTCCTGGCCTATGCCATCTACCAAGGTGACCATAACCAGACCTGAAGCCACTGTCCCATAACCAGACCTGAAGCCAGATTGAAACTGATCTAGATCTCATCCAGAAACCTTTGGAGCTGAGGGGCCATGACCCGATCTACTACCTTCCCCAAAGAACGGGATATTAGATAAGAATTATCTGGCCATGGAGCCATATATAGGTATGTGCATGGGTGCGCTGTCAAGTAAATTCTGACTTATGGTGACGCTTTTCAATGAATTCTTTGCTTCTGTAGTCACTGAAAAGACAGAGACTACATGTCCAAAACAGAGCCTATCTTTGTAGGGAGGGAAACCAAAGAATTAAGCCAGACAGATATAACCAGGGAGGAGGTTCTTGCATATCTTGTTCAACTAAAGGCTAACAAATCCCCAGAACCAGATGGCATCCATCCACAAGTTCTCAAGGAATTTAAAGTTGAAATTGCTGAGGTCCTAGCCAAAATACATAATCTTTCCCTCAAATCAGACGTTGTGGCAGAAGACTGGAAGGTAGCGAATGTAATACCAATCTTCAAAAAGGATTCAGAGGTGCTCCAGGAAATTACCAACTGGTCAGTTTAACATTTGTCCTAGGTAAAGTGATGGAAACCATCATAAAAGACAAAATTAATAGGCACATAGAAGAGAAGGCACTGCTGAAGGAGAGCCAACATGGCTTCTGCAAGGGCAAATCATGCCTCACCAATCTATTGGAATTCTTTCACAGTGTCAATAAGCATGTGGATATGGGAGATCCAATTGACATTGTTTATCTGGACTTTCAGAAAGCTTTTGACAAGGTCCCACACCAAAGGCTCTTGAATAAACTTGCAAGTCATGGAATCAAGGGACAGATCTTATCCTAGATCAGCAACTGGCTAAGGAACAGGAAACATAAGGTAGTTCTGAATTGACACTTCTCCAAGTGGTGGGAGGTAAAGAGTGGGGCCCCTCAAGGTTCAGTACTGTGACCTCTGCTTTTCAACCTCTTCATAAATGATCTAGAAATAGGAGTAAATAGCAAGATAGCCAAATTTTCTGACAACAATAAATTATACAGGGTAGCAAAAATGAGAGAGATGTGAGGAGCTCCAGAGGATTCTTTTGACACTGGGGGAGTGGACAAACCACTAGCAGACAAGCTTCAACATTAGCAAGTGCAGAGTGGTGCACATTGGGGGGGGGACCCCAATTATATTTATAAACTGATGGGGTCTGAACTCTCTGCAACAAACCAGGAAAGGGACCTTGGTGTCCTTGTGAACAACTCAATGAAGGTGTTGACCCAGTGTGACACAACAGTGAAAAAAGCAAACTCAATGCTAGGGATCATTAGGAAGGGTATAGATAATCATCATCATCATCATCATCATCTTAGAACTGCAGAACTGGAAGGGGCCCTATGGATCATTGAGTCCAGCTTCTATCAAGGAGGCACTGAGAGGACTGAACTCCAAACCTTTGGATCCATAGCCAGATGCCTGCACGACTAACCTATCCATCTTCCACAAACCCATGCATACAAGAAGACTGGGTGTCTGCAAATGGTTCCCATTTTTCAAGCACAATCCTGTACATGGGGAGATTTGAATTAATATGCAAAAAACAAAGGGGCTTGTACAGGAGACCGAACCTAAGCGGTTACACATAGTCAGCATGGGGGTGTTGGGGGTGGGGGGTGCCGTCATCGCTGCTATCTTCAAGACTCGGGTGACGAAGCCACACACCCCTTCCATGGGAACCCATTGTCCTGTCTCTCCCTCCCCTTCCATCCCTTTGTTGCCATAGGAACACCTTCTGTTGCACAAACAGCTGCTCTTCGCAGCCGCGCCAAGAGGCAGTGATTGGCATTTTGGCTACCCAGCATCACCGCTGGGATTCCAGGCACTTGTGTCAGATACTCCAGGCTCTTATTACGTTGTTACACAAATCAACTGTCTTGCCACTTCGTGGCACTCCGGGAGCAATTGCTGCCTGGGATTTTGAAAAGGGCTGCCTGCGAGGAGTGGTGGAGGATGTGCACTGCTTTCACCGGGGTGGGCGGGCTGGATGGCTGCAGCAACAATGGAGGAGATCAAAGGACAACTCTTTGGGTCGTCAGCTGCTTTGAGAGGACCGCTTTCTTTAATGCCAGTTCTGGAATTCAAGGAACAGATCAGGATTCAACTGAGAAAAGGATTGGAAACCAGAGATGGCTGGTGGCGATTTGGGTTGGCAGGGTGGACAGCTGCGGCAGAACGTATGCGGGCATGAGGTCACCGTGTGACTAGCCTGAATGCCTTCAAAAGGGGATTCCTGGAGGAGAAGTCCATCACAGGTTATAAACCATAATGGAGATATGTAATCTCCAGGCTTAAAACCAGGGTACTTCAAGGGCCAGATGCAGGGGTGTGGACACATCTGGTGGGGTCACTGTGAGATCCAGGAAGCTGGACTAGATGGGCCTTTGGCCTGATCCAGCTGGGCTCTTCTTATGTTCTTATGTTCTTATGAAGGGCCTTTTAATTCCATTGGGTAACCAACTGAAATAATCAAAAGTAGGCCTGATTGGGGTTCAGACTGATTCAGCCACGATTCCATCTGGTTAGGATCAAAATATACATTGAAATTCAGAAACTCAAAGCTTCAAAGTTCACATCATTTGTACTGAGAAATTAAAACAGTTGTAACATTTTCAATTCCTTGTGGATATGCATAAAAATTGGAGATTTTCATATCCTCTCAGAGAAGACTTACTTCTGCAAATGTCATAAAAATATGTCCAGGGTTTTTATTTATTTATGATTTATAAGCTGTCTTTCTCCCCACAGAGAACCCAAGGTGGCTTACAACAATAAAAAATAATACAATAATAATAATTCAGTGTGCTAAACCCTTTATACTTTAACATGGAAGTCATTCTGAATGTTCCCCCTTATAAATCTGAGATACAGTGGACCCTTGTATAACAGTTTGTATAACATAAAATCTGTACAACATAAAAAATTCTGGAGATAGGGGAAATTTGCTTAACATAATCACCTATGGGGAGAATCCGTACAACAACAAAAATGGGATTACTCCGTTTTCAATGCATTCCTTTGGGAATTTGTATAAAGGAAAATTTGCTTAACATAATTTCATTTGGAATGAATTAATTCCTTTATACAAGGCACCACTGTATATAGATGTGTTGCATCTCCTTTAATGTCCTTAATTTCTGATAATTTTCACACAGGGAGAGAAATCCTACCCACTTTATCTTTTGCTTTAATGAGTTTATATTTGCTAATAGGTGGGCTGCTTTTCTGCACTATGACTATGTGTGTATGCATGCATGCATTTATATTTTCTCCTTTAAAAGGGCCCGAGGCAGGTTACACCATTAAAAGACAGTATTCCATGCTAACTACAGTAAGTACTGGAAAGGATCAAATGAATAACATGCTAGAAAACATAAGCAACACCAAAACACATACAAGAATCGGTTCAAAAATCAGGCATCCAATCACTTGGTTCTGAAATGCATGAGACCTTGTTCCTCACCTGCACAGAGCTGAGCTCCAACAAGCAAGCAGGCCCACATCAGCTTTGCTCCTCCGGAATACAATAATGAATGAAAATGAGAGTGGGGGGGGGACCCCAAACAGCAAATGCCAATCACAGTAAAATACTCAAAACAACAAAACATAATAATAAAAACCACAAATAATGGCAGTGGCAGGAAGTCTTATTTTACTGGACCCCCCCAAAAAAGAAAGAAAAAAAAAAACAACTATTTAAAAAACTATTAATGGTATTAATACTTATGGCGCATAATAAAAATCTGTCTCTGTAAGCATTCTGATTGAAATTCGTTGGTGAGATTTTGCTCTAAGATTGCCATCCCAAGCGGACAATGAGCAAAATTTAGTCTCCTTGTGACCCAATCAAACCACTCTTTATGGCGATGTTTGCTGTGTTTTAGAGGCACTCTTTGTCCTTCTTTAAGTGCCTGAATTGTTCAATCAGTTCAATCAGTTTGAAATACAGTAGGATCCCAGTATCTGTGGTCTGAAAATAACTGGCCACTGGAGGGTATTTGGTACCCTCCAGTGGCCAATTCTGGTACAGTAATCCTCCGTTTATCATGGGGGTTAGGGACCCAACCCGACCCATGATAAAGGGAAATCCGCATTATGTGGATGCCGGTCAAGTCGGGACTGGGGGGGGCGCTGTTTGGAGCCTCCTACACTTACATTAAGCCCAGGAAGCCTCTCCGAGGCCCACTTGGGGCAGCACCAGGCCTGGGATAAGTGCAGAAAGCCCCAAACAGGCCCACACAGCTTGCCCCAGGAGCCCTTGCCTTCAAATACTGCGGTCCCACAATATACCGGGACAGCGGGATATGAACCACAATATAACAGGGGCAACTGTAATGCATGTTTAATTTTTTTCTGGTTTCCCCCCTCTATATCTATATAGATATAGATATAGATATCTACAGTGGACCCTCGTATAACAAACAGTTTGTATAACATAAAATCTGTACAACATAAATAATTCTGTAGATATGGGAAATTTGCTTAACAGAATCATCTATGGGGTGAACCTAGATGCCCTAAGCACATCTGATCTTGCCTGACTTCAGAAGCTAAGCAGGGTGGGCCCTGGTTAGTACCTGGATGGGCGACCACCAGGGAATACCAGGTGCTGTAGGTGCCTGGAGTAGGAACTGGCAAGCCACGCCAGTATTCCTGCCAAGAAAACTCCATGGACATGGAGTCACAAAGAGTCGGTCACGACTGTAATGACATAACACAACACACACAGATATAGATATTAATTAAAAAGCAGTGTTAAAATACGGCTGTGTTAAAAGTCATTTAATTGAACAACAACAATGCACCATCAGGTAAATTCTGATTTATGGTGACCCTTTCGAAAGTCTTCGAGGTAGAAAAAAAGAAGTGGTTGATCATTCCCTTCTTCCAGGATCTGCTCTGGGGCTGTGCAGCTTGCCCGAGGCCACCCAGGCTGGCTCTGACCCTGCAGCGGGATCCCATAAGCCACCAAACCCTCCACCCCCTTGGGTTTACATGGCTCTCAGCAGGGGTGTCACCTAGGTCTTCAGATTCCTGACCTGGCACTCTGTTTACTTCCCCACACTGACTTTCACTCAAATTCCTGTCTTGTCTCGAGTTTGAGAGATGAAAAGAGACAGGCTCATAACAATTTTCAATAAACCTGATTACGTTTCCGAGAACCAGATGCCATCAACTTTGGAATCGTGTTGCCTGTTCAAGCCTTTTCTTGTCTGTGTATCGCTGAAATTTATAATAAATCTAAAAAAAAACCCAAGAACTTTTCCAGTCATTCCCCTCCCCTGCCTTACAGCCCATATGACATGCCGTAGCTTCTAATTTCAGCTGCAAAATATAATCTCCAGAATTTGCATAAAAATGAACAAACCTTGCAGCATGATATTAAATTCGAAATTTGCATGCAAGGGTAGCCAAGTAATAAGTTTGTATCCAAGAGGTTCGTGCCTGTAAGACTCAAGCAGCAACAGATGTAATGAGGAGATTTATACACCTCCGTGAAAGCAAATAAGTGATTAAAACATTTTGATGCTCTTGTTATAGATCAAAGAGCGTGGAATGTACAAAACGGCTTCCAAGCCAGTGTACGAATGATATCGCTCAGCTATTGGGTTTGGCAACATGCCTTCTTACAAACTGAAGAAAAAGGCAAAAACGCAAAGCTTTTGCATAAGCAGGTCCAAAGAAATGCCACTGCTACAATTAAAAACCAATCCATTTTTGCCCCAGAAGCAAATTCCAACCCCCCTTGCGCATTCACTGTGCTTGAGGAAAATATCGGAAATTACCTAATCCATTTCGCATGAACCCACATTCCTGCTTAAAATCTTTGGGATGACACTGCAGTTCAATGTTCCTTATGATGCCGTTTGTACAGGGCAGGCTCAGATTTCAAGAGGTAACAGATCTGTTCCAGGTTTTACTTCGGGCTTGAATGCTGCCTTCAAAAGAGGAAGGATCCTGGAGAGCTCTTTGAAAGCTCAGAGTAAAGCCTGAGGTGGATTCAGTGCCCCCTTAAATCAGGACCTGCCTCTACTGGTGGAGTGGTTAATTGTGGGCAGTGGGAGCTCATCTTAAGAGTGTGTATATACACAGTACAGATGTAAAATACTGCTTGCCTAACCCATAAGGATGAGTACCAGCAAAAGACATACACACATACACACACACACACACACACACACACACACACACACACACACACACACACACACACACACACACACACACACACATTCATTTTACTGTTTAATAAACTACATTCTAATCACACAAATTATACATAATCAAAAAAACAAGAACATCTCATTAAATCTATTCATCATCACGTCTCCTCTTTAAAACTTAATTTCCAAAGTCAATTTATCATTAATTTCAATATTGCAAATTTCATTGTATCATTCATAATCTCTTTCTTTGCAATATTGATACCATTTTCTTTTAAGAATAATAATACTATTTTGGTGATGTTTCAGTACAGTAAAAACCTTCTATATTTCTTTAATCTCAAAAACATTATTCCATCCCTTTTGTACCACTTCACACTCCCATCATAAATGCCAACAAGTTCTGACTTCTTTATTGCATCTCCAGCATTTCTTAGAATAAGCATTTCTGTTATTTAATTTTGTTGGCGCTAGGTACCATCTCCATATTCTTTTATATAGAACCCATATATTAGAAGTGCCTTGTTGGCTCAAGAAATATATTCTAAGTACTTACTTCATCATGAAAATAGGAATACAGCAGGAATCCCCAATCAATTCACTAAATTAAGTAAGCCCAGAAATATTGATTTATTGTGTGTTTATTTCCAGAATGTATTTACCAGAACTGGCCATCAGAGAGAGACAGATACCATCACATTTGATACTTCCACATTTTCAGCTTCTGCAAACAGGGCCTTAGAACCAATTCCCCGCAGATACCATGGTAAGACTGTGGTGGTGAACCTTCGGCACTCCAGATGTTTTGGACCACAGCTCCCAGAATTCCAAGCATACATTGGCAACGGACTGTGGAAGTTGTGGTCCAAATCATCTGGAGTGCCAAGGTTTTGCCACCACTGGTCTACAGCATTCTCATGGACACTCTCATCGTGACGCAGGAAATGCAACAAAACAGAGACAAGAAGAATGAAATTGGTGAAAAGTTCCAAGCTTCTGCTTTCCATCACCCTCTGACTCACTCAGTGCTCACTGCTGTACAATATCAGTAGACTTTCACATACTTTCCCCATCATTTGCTTGCTACAGCAAGAAGAGACTAACATCTGGATCCTAATGGGCCAGATCCATCATGGGTATTATTGAGTTTGGACCAGAGCAAAAATAAAAATAATGAATTCCACAGATATAGGATGGGGATACTTGGCTGGAGAATAGTACCTGTGAAAGGGATCTGGGAGTCTTGGTGGACCACAAATTGAACATGAGTCAGCAGTGTGATGTGGTGGCCAGGAAAGCCAATGCAATTCTTGGCTGCATCAACAGAACCATAGTGTCTAGATCAAGGGGAGTGATAGTACCACTCTATTCTGCTTTGGTCAGACCCCACCTGGAGTACTGTGTCCAGTTCTGTGTGCCTCAGTTTAAAAAGGATGTTGACAACCTTGAGCGGGTGCAGAGGAGGGCGACCAGGATGGTTGAGGGTCTGGAGGAAATGTCTTATGGAGGAATGGCTTAGGGAACTGGGAATGTTTAGCTTCTCTAAAAGAAGGCTAAGGGGGGATATGATAGCTATGTTTAAATATTTGAAAGGATGTCATATTGAAGAGGGAACAGGTTTGTTTTCCATGGTTTCAGAGACTAGGACTCAGGGCAATGGTTTCAAACTACAGGAAGAGAGATTCCATTTGAACATTAGGAAGAACTTCATGACAATTAGAGCTGTTCGGCAGTGGAATATGTTGCCACAAAGGGTGGTGGATTCTCCTTCTTTGGAGGTTTTTAAGCAGAGGCTGGATGGCCATTTGTCGGAAATATTGTGATGGGGTTCCTGCATGGCAGGGCTTTGGACTAGATGGCCCTTGAGGTCTCTTCCAACTCTATGATTCTATCTAGGAAGGTATCCGATTACTATTCCAACAAAACAGGGAAGTTGTGAAAAATCAATCTCAAATTTTGTCACATTTCTGTGAATCATGCCTATGTTCCCCTTCCATCCTTTGTTTCAGATTTTATTAATGTTTTTTCTTCCTGCATATAAATTTGTTTGCATTTTCTAGATGCATTTTCCACCATGGCTATGTTTATTTGAACATTTTTCTTCATCTAGACTTTTCATATGTATTTAGGTCACTGATCCAATCTCATGCTTACCCACCTCTCCATTACATCACCCCACACCTTTTAAATGAATCATTCAATCCTTAGTTAAAACTTGAAAATAAATTCAAAACTGAATTCAGTGTTACAAAATGCAAAGGGCAACCAATGATTGCCTCAGTTTCTAATGCATTTGTATGAACATTTATAGAAAACAAAGATATTTTATTATAATTCTTGTGAACATTGCCCAGGTCTACGGGGTCCACACTACCCGTTTTTCTGAGATGGATGAAGCCAAAGGTTGTGCTTCCCAACACTCCCTTTCCAAGAAGGCAAAATGGGACCAGCACACTTGCAAGGTAGAAGAGCAATCACGCCTGCAAAAGAGCCAAAACTCCCAAGGGCAAAAACCTGGAATGAGAAACTAATAAGAAGTCAACTAATCTTTATAGTACTTACAGAAGTCAGCAGGGTTCTGAGGCATGTACAGAATGTGTCCTTTACAGCAGGGCAAGGGAACATTGCTTATCCTGAGAACTCAGCTATGTAACTTCTGAATCCCTTTTTTCACCTCAAACATGTCTAATTCCAGGCCCACCACCTAGCAGGCTTAGAGTTGCCTCACATGGTCAAGGAGAGGAGAGGACTCCTGGTTCTCTCTCACAGCTGAAGGTTCTTATTCCCCAATGAGCCCAGAGCCCAGGAACCAGCCAGGCCCAGCCTGTAGAGCCTCCTTCTGAAGAGAGAGAGAGAGAGAGAGAGGCTGCACCTGGTGCCTCCTACTTCTTCCAGCAGGGATGGGATTTTTTATTTTATTTTGTGAACTACAAATCCTGTAATTTGGGTAGTGGGCAGCATACAAGCTATACAAATAAATAAATGATTCTATCTACCTTACATACACACGGCTGAGCTTACACAGGAAAGCCTCCTTTTTCCAAGATGGACCCCGGGCTCCATATCACCCCCTCAGTTTCTTCACAATACTATAATCCTAACTTGATCTTAGACCTGAGAAGATCCCTAAGGATCTTCAAGTCCAGCTGATAGCAAGGAAGCCCACTGGGGAATCAAAGGCCAACCTCTGGCTCAGCAGGCAGATAACCTAAACCACTGAGCTGTCCAACAGTTAATGTGTGCTGATATATGCCACTCGTCAAGCCTTTACAGTACAAAGATACAGCACTTATTTGCAATACAGTACTTGGATAAAGAACACTCTCCCTCCCCAAAAATATATTCTTACTATTCTCGATACTTGAACATGTCTTAATTGTACTGAACTGTATATTATCCCTCATTACTGTAAGCCACCTTGGGTCCTTTTCCAAGGAGAAAGGCAGGGTAAAAATACTCTAAAATAATAAATAAATATCAGGTTCTAGGCTATAAAGTTCCACTCTGTGTGCTACTCCTCTTTAAGAATTGTCTGCTGTACTGGACTGTAGATCCCAGGTTTTTGCAGGAAGAAATATTGTAAGTTACAATGGACCTTTTGTCCATCCCGCCACCCCCACTGGTACATTTCGTGGGAACCCATGAAAGGGCCTTCTTGGCTGCTGTGCCCAAACGCTGGAACTCCCTCCCACTGGAAGCCAGGACTGGCTCACCTCAGTTGTCCTTCTGGAAACAGACTAAGACCTTTCTCTTCAGGCAAGCTTCCCCTGAATGATGGACTACCTATTATGTGTCTTTTATATGAATCTACCATACATTATCACATTGACTTTGTGTTTATAACCACTTATAACCTTGTGTGACTGCACTGACATTACGTTTTCAATGTTAGTTTCCATCCCTCATAACTTTTACATGGAATGTTTACTCTCTCTTTAACTGCTTGTGTTCTCTTGTAGCTTTAATGCTATCTTTTAATGCTGTAAGAAGTCCCTCAATTCCCTGTTCTCAAACTTGAATATGTCTTAATTGTACTGGACTGTACATTGTCCCTCATTACTGTAAGCCGCCTTGGGTCCTTTTCCAAGGAGAAAGGTGGGGTAAAAATACTTTACCTGAAAAAAACAGGCTCCTTAGTCATCTGACAACAGAGAGTCACCAATGAGTTTTTACATGAACAACATGGGAGATAATTTTGGGGAGTAGGATTACAGTAAGACCCCCGTATCCACTGATTCAGTCATCCATAGTTGGCAGAGGAAAAATAAATAAATAATTCAGCAGCCGCAAAGCAAGCTACTGTCACAAAGAGCAGCTGTAAAGCAAGCTACCATCACAAACAGCAGCTGTAAAGCAAGCTACTGTCGTAAAACAGCAGCCGTAAAGCAAGTTACTATCACAAAACAGCAGTTTTGGGGACATTTTGGCATTCTCTCTTATCCATGGTTTTCATTATCCAAGGGAAGGCTTGGAACCAATGCCCAACGGATACTGGGGTCCTACTGTATACCATGAAGGCTTTGTAGCCAACTGACCTATCGATATTAGGATATCAGCTCCCCCAATGTAGGTCCTGTTTCTAAGTGGCAGAGACAGAGATGGCCAAACTCACAAATCAAAGCAGAAGTAGAAATCTGGGCACATAATATATTCTGAGCTTCATACCAGGGTGGCACTGTTATTAGTACAGCTAAAAGGGCATGACAAGTATTGAAATTTTCAGGATCATAACCACAGCTGGGAGACAAATACATCTTCTCATTAACAGACTGTCTCCCTCCCTTTTATTCTTCTGCCAACAGCTGAAGACCCATCTTTGTTAAGGCAAGCTTTTAACAAACGTGACCAAGTCCCTGAATGCCTTTTTGAAGTTAACATCACTTTTTAATGCTTACTTGCTTTTAATTATTCATTGTATTTTAATTATTGTACAGTTTAGTTGTTTTTTCATTGTTTAACTTCTTGTGTACTTAATGCTATTGTTTTTAATATTGTGTCTCCTTGTAAGAAAAAAGGCTGCCTATAAATATAACAAACTAATAAAATTAATAATAAATATGGTATATGGTAGCAACCAATCTCTGATGTAAAACTAAGTATCAGAAAGTGGTTTGGTCCAAAAAGGCCGGTTTGGAGCAGCTGATGCTACAATATACCACCTCCTCATTATTTGATATGGACCAATATAAAACCATATTTCTGGACTTTCCTTGTGTGTGGAGGTTGGACAAACCTACGATCAGCGTTTGCAGTTCCAAAGTTATGGTTAGACAATTGGTTTTAAAAGTAGGTTCAGGCGTATCTCAGTTTACAAAGTTAATCTGCTCTCTGGGACATTTCCTGTTCCGGAAAATTTGTAAACCAGAAATGAATGGGGATGCAACACATCCTGGGTACTTTTTCACAATGCCTTATGTAAACCAATGAATTGTGTGTGGGGGGGGATCATAAACGGAGGAATTATGCTGCCATGGAGGGTGGAGGAGTCTCCTCCTTCGGAAATTTTTAAGCAGAGGCTGGATAGGCCATCTGTCAGGGGTACTTTGATGGGGGTTCCTGCATGGCCCAGCAAAGAGGACGATGGGGCCTTTCAATCTGTGCAGCGTCTCAGTAAGTCTTCTTTGGGCTCAAATACTAATCTGAAATGCCAATTCTGAGTTGTATTCTCCCCTTCCCAACGGCTGTGCTCCAACCCTTTGTCCATCAAGTGTTTGTAGCCCTCCCCGTGGATTCTCCCCAAATCACTGCCAATGAAAACACAAACCAGGGCAGTTGCCTGTTTCACCCTAGAAAGGGAACTCCCAGGGGGGTCTCAACAATGAATAGCAGAGAAGTGTGAGTCAGATCACATCCTCATAAACCAACTTGAGAAATGCTGTGCTTGGCATTCCAATGTGTTACTTGTTTTATGTGCGGCAATGGCCTGCTCTTAACCAGGACTTGGTCGTAAATCCTTCTTTGATTTGTCCTCATCCAGTCAAGTAGACATGCTTTTAAAATTAAAAAGAAAAACCCATGCCAGGCACTAAAGCAGACCACAAGGAGGACTTTCCACCACCACCCTTCCGTCTCAAAGGTAATTTTTACCTTTTCACAGTTGTGCGCTGCTGTAAAATACAATAAAATGTGTACTACAGTGTAGTGAAAATATACTTGTTTTGTGCAGAGGCAGGAGTGTTACACGAATCCCCAGTTGATTTGTGCTTATTTGATTCCGAATGGTAGGGGGGGGACCTGGGGCCGGGGGGGGGGGTCACATCCTGTGCTAGAGGTAGAATCTCTGGAGTTACTTAGAGCTTTTTAGAGGAACAGTCTGGCTGTGCGGAGATGGACAGTAGTGACAGACACCCAAGAAATATGAGATTTCTCTACACCTCTAAGCAAGGGCCACTTGTGAATCATGCAGCTGTTTGATGGCACAAGACATCACCAATGACCGGAGCTCCTGGAGCAGAGACGAAAGGCACGTTTTTCAGACTAGTAGCTCATCCATCATCCATAGATCACTATTCCCAAAACTTCTCAGCTGTCCTCCCTGGAGAAACCCACTTGGCCAACACTTCTTGCTCACACATGGGCGGATGCTCCAGCAGGTAAAGAGCATTTGACCAGGTCCTTAAAAGTTAACCTGCATCTTCTGCAGGCTGCAGAGATGTTTGATGGCACCACACCTTACAACAGTTCTCAACTTGTGGGTCCCCAGATGTTCCTGGACTGCAACTCCCAGAAGTCTTCATAGAATCATAGAGTTGGAAGAGACCTCAAATGCCATCCAGTCCAACCCCCTGCCATGCAGGATCCCCCATCACAGGACCCCCGACAGATGGCCATCCAACCTCTGCTTAAAAACCTCCAAAGAAGGAGACGTTATCACTCGCTGAGCTGGCCAGGATTTCTAGGAGTTGTAGTCCAGGAACATCTGGGGACCCACAGATTGAGAACCACTGCCTTAGAAGCCCAGCTATTTTAGAACATGATATCCAGCAATAGCATTGTCAAGCCATGTTCTTTCAGGAAGCTCTGAGAATTGACTAAATTCTCTATAAAATCACTATAATTGCTGCCATCTACTATTGGGATTTTCCTTGTTCCGTGAATTAGTTGCTACTTTTCTTTCCGTGTTTGTACTGTATTGGTAGATTTAAGAACAAACAAACAAATAAAAATCAATACAAATCTCAACAACAATTTATGGTTTGTGAGGAGAGCTGTACAGATTTGTGTTTTTGGACTACAGCTCTCAGAATTCGCCAGGCTTTCCTCCGATTGGGGAACTGTGAGATATGTAGTACAGAGCCACAAATCTATGCAGCTGTAGTTATGACCTTTCTTGGACAGTCAAAGAGTGAATTTTCCTCTTCAAATCTTGAATAATGGGAGTTCCAGATAGCCTATGGGCCTTTTTACATGACCCCTAAGATCTGCTGGCCACTTAAATTCGGACCAGAGATCTTAGGGGTTCGTCGCTCTTCCTGCGTTCCCACCCACCCCCGCACTTCCTGGCTGCTGGCTGCATGAGGGGAGGGAGAAAAAGAGAAAGAAAAGCATGCCACTCACCTCCGTTCTGCCTCTCGTCTCTGTAAAAGTAGCTCTTAAAGGGGCGGGAGCCAAAAAACAACAAACAGAAGCCAGGAGAGCCCCGCACTCACTATCGTTACACTGGATCAAATAATTTTCACCTCCAAAGAGCAGGTACGTGAAAGGTGCGCTAAAGTGGGTGTGGGCGCACTTAATTTCCTGTTAACTCCGGAGCTGGTGGGTAAACATTTTTAAGCTCCGGAGCTGGGAGCCATTTGCCCCGGAGTTTAGGGGTCGTGTATAAACACCCTATGTGGCTAACTCTAACCCCTTGCTGAGTGGAAGAAACCAAAGAAAGGCTGACAAATGGTTATCTTACATTCCCTTGAATCCCTCCAGTGTTGTGAAGTACACCACTTTGTGACGTAACTGGTTGCTCTGTCATACTGCTCTAACAGTTATGAAGTTTTTTCAGATATTCAGCTGACATCGAGGTTCCTGTAATTTGAGTCCATAATTACATGTTCTGCACTTAAGATTGATTGAGAATGGATCCTAGCCTTCTTCTGCATGACAATGTAATGAGATTTTTAAAAGTGTTATCATACCATGGACCCTCATATAACAAATGGTTTGTGTAACATAAAATCTATACAACATGAAAAATTCCGGAGATAGGGGAAATTTGCTTCACAGAATCACCTATGGGGCAAATCCATACAACATAAAAATGGTCACGATTAGGGATTACTCTTTCAATGCATTCCTATGGGAATTTTGTATAAAGGAAAATTTGCTTACCATAATTTCATTTGGAACGAATTAATTCCTTTATACAAGGTACCACTGTACTTTGCCTCGGGCTCCTTTTCTCAAGGCGAAACATGCCCAGTTATTCCAGTCTTTCCTCACAGGACTCTGTTTCTAGCCCCCAATCATCATTGTTACCCTCCTCTGAATTTGTTCTAATTTGTCAGCAACTTTCTTGGAAGGGTGGCATCCAGAACTGGACGCAGTACTTAATTGGAGGCCTAAGCTATGCTGAATAGAAGGGAAATAGCACGTCATTGGATTGGAGGACTCTACTTCTGTTAAGGCAGCCTAAAACAGCATTTGCCTTTTTTGCAGCCATGTCACACTGCTGGCTCATATTCAACTTGTGGGCTACAATATTTCCAAGCTCCATGGAGAACAAGGGTCTCAATGGCTATCATTATGGATGCCTAAGGACAACCTCTGGGTTGGAGAGATACGCAGGATGTCTTTCAATGCCATTTGCGGGGTATCGTAAGCAGGTGGAGACATCTGCTTGGGAATACCCTGAAGCAAATGGTGAGCCACTGTGTGAGACAGAATGCTGGACTGGATGGGCTGTGGCCTGTTCCAGCAAGGCTGATCTTATGTTCTTGTGTTCTCACATGTCTATTATTGAGCCAAGTACCTCTGTGTTTTGTTTCCTTTTCCTGTTAGAACTTTGCAATTATTTATTTTTCAGCTTTACTTCATTTGTTCTTCCTCTACCCCCTTCCTTGAAACACTCTCTCACACACATACACACACACAAACCTCAGCCTGTCCATTTGTTCCCACCAAAAGACAGTTGCTATTGCAACCAGCTTAGCTCTCATTCAATATCTGTCCTGGAAATGCAGCCCTGCAGACCACAGGAAGGTAAGCAGCTCAAATCCAATCAAGGGACTCTCTCTCTCTCTGGGATGAGATATGTCACAAGGCAGCCGGCCAAGCTTTAGTTCTAATGGACGCGGCAGAAGAAAGAAAATAGGCTTATCTCAAGATTAAGAACATAAGAACATAAGAACAGCCTTGCCGGAACAGGCCACAGCCCATCCAGTCCAGCATTCTGTTTTACACAGCGGCTCAACAATTGCTGCAGGGCATTCCCAAGCAGATGTCTTCACCTGCTTACAATTCCCTGCAAATGGCATTGAGAGATATCCTGCCTATCTCCCCAACCTGGATGTTGTCCTTAGGCATTCAGAATGATAGCCATTGATATCTTTGTTCTCCATGAACTTGTCCATTCCTTTCTTAAAGCTCTCAAGGCTGACAGCTGTCACCACGTCTTCTGGCAAGGAGTTCCACAGACCAGTGATCCTCTGGGTAAAAAAGGTACTTCCTCTTATTTGTTTGAGATTTAGCACCCAAAAATACTGAGCAAAGAGAATGAGCAAAGAATGCTTTGATAGCACAACCCTTGGCAGTCCAAGCCATCAGGACTGTTTTGCATTAGCCACTGAGGAAAACCAAACACATGCACGCATTTGGGCTTGTTTTTTGACAAGCTCTTTTCCTAGCCTTTTTCAAATGCACAATCCTTGGTGCTAATTGTCCTACATAAAGCCACTTGCATATTAAAAGGGACCAGCGATGTTCAGCATTCAATCACATCTTTCTTTGTGTCTGGGGTCCTGGTGTATTTTAAGACCTGCAGGACATAGAGAAGTCCCTGGAGTGCAGCTTCTCCTGTCCTGCAGGCATGCATGCAAATTAGGAATATGGAAAAATGTTTCTTAATTATTTTGTTTCTCATGGCATCATATTTGGACATGTGTTCGTAGAACGTTGCCGATCAGTAGCATGATCTGGTTTTTATGTGCCTACTGGGAACCCATCGGCTTAAATTCTCAAGCCAGAATGTCCCTCTATGCTCCAGGCCATGCTTCCCATTGATTTTTCCTTGAAGGATATCCTGCAGCAGATGGTATCTGTTATTGCACATAGGGTGACCAAAACATTGCAAATTTCTTCTACCAGTCTGTCCTATTCTAATGCCATCATTAAAACTGTGCGCTTGCACTTGGACAAATTCAAATTCTGAAGTCGAACTGGCCTGATCCAGACTGATGTGGATCAGCAGTGAGAGGATATGAACAGTCATCCCCTCATCTTTTCAATGGAGGATGCGATCCAAGAGCTAATGGTGTCCTGAAAAACTTTTAAAGAAAGACAGATTTCTGCACAGTACGACCTGTGGTGGCCATGAGATGTGAGTCCTAGCTCAAGAAAAAGGGGCTGTGCAAATTCCAAATCTCAAACTAAATCATCCTGGCTTGTGAGGATTTGTTTAGATCAAGGTACAAAAGGTAAGATTCAGTTCCAAAGAAAAATGAAACAAATTTATAATTTTTTTCAGATTCATCACACATGTCAAATCTGGAGGGCACCATTACCAGCCAGCTGACTCTTTCGACTCACCAAACCAGCACGACCTTACATACTGAAATTGTGCTACTAGGCACTGGTCTGGTCTCCAAGATATTTCTGAGTATTGGGTATTAAAGAGACATGTTATACTTAAACTGCATATACTCCAGACGTTAGGAATCATAACAAGGCAAGCATCAAACACATGATGGTGTTAAATGCCCTTGCAAGAAATCATTCAAAAGGTGAAAGTCGTCTTTGTCAGACAGGTCCCTCTGCTCCGTGAGTGCTGTCCTCCAGCCTAAATGTTCTCTTCCCGCATCTATATTTGGATCTGTGAGAATCACTCTGCTAGCCAGAGGGACTTTGAGGGCTCTTTTTATAGTCATACAGCTTTGGGTCATCTTGAGGCCAAAACCAGGGAGATAAATCCTAAAACAAAAGAACAACCCTCTTTCAGGAACAGTCGAGAATGTCTTATGTTTGACCCACTTGCTTTCCTCTGATACAGAACCAGGCAGATTCAAGGAACCAAAGCCCTTCTAACCCTTGCCTCCTATAGAGTCTTATAAAATCAAAACTGTGGCCTGGGCAGTAACAAGCAGGGAGTTCAAAGGGGACAGAGGAAGAGGGGTAAAGGGATATTAGGCCTGCGGTTATGGATCCTATGACATGAAGGAGCACAGCCGACTGGATACTTCGGTGGCGTGGGTATCTAAAGTGAAATGCTGGCCGTTCAATAACCCCATTGCCCTTCCTGGGAGTAGAGCCAGCCAGGGTAACCTTGGGCAAGCTGCACAGTCCCAGGGCTTCCCCGGCAGAAGGGAAAATGGAAACCACTCCCATTCCGAGTACTCTCTACCCGGAAAACCCTGAAAGAGGGTTGCCACAATTCAGCAATGATCTGATGGCACATGGGTATTATGCAATAAGCACGGGGGAATTGATAGGTGTGCTTTGGGCAGCAGCAGTGCATGTACAAGATAACGAAGCAACGAGGGCCATGGGGAGAGGGCAGGCGAGTTGAATTTCCCTTTCCCCAGACACAAACTCTCTCTCTCTCTCTCTCTCTCTCTCTCTCTCTCTCTCTCTCTCTCTCTCTCTCTCTCTCTCTCTCTCTCTCTGTGTGTGTGTGTGTGTGTGTGTGTGTGTTTTCATGTTCTAAACAAGTTCAGAAGGTTGTTAGTGGGTAGCCACAAACCACGAACCACCATTTGGGAGAGGGCAGGCGAGATGAATTTCCCCTTCCCCAGGCACAATCTCTCTCTCTCTCTCTCTCTCTCTCTCTCTCTCTCTCTGTGTGTGTGTGTGTGTGTGTGTGTGTGTGTGTCATGTTCTAAACAAGTTCAGAAGGTTGTTCGTGGGTAGCCACAAACCGCGAACCACCATTTTTCCGGTTCGTACTCATCTCTAAAACCAAGCCTTCGCGCTTGACTGAGAAGCATGTAAAATCACAGAAAATGTCACCATATTAAATAAGGGGCTGTCATTCGTATGAAATAAAAAAACAGTGGTTACATGGGAGACAACATTCAACACAAAGAACAAATTCTTTTGGAGGGCATAAACAGATGCAAAGACCATGGGTCTTTTGGGGAGAAAAGAGGGATAGAAATATTTGAAATAGAGAAAGAAATAGTCACATTTTTCTCAGTCCAAACTACATTAATGAAGTTTTAAAGAGCTTGTCTAAAAAGCAAGAGGGCAGTTGTGTGTGTGTGTGTGTGTGTGTTGTGTTGTATCAGTCGTGACCAACTCTTCGTGACTCCATTTCCATGGATTTTTCTTGGCAGGAATACTGGAGTGGCTTGCCAGTTCCTACTCCAGGCACCTACAGCACCTAGAATCATAGAATCATAGAGTTGGAAGAGACCTCAAGGGCCATCTAGTCCAACCCCCTGCCATGCAGGAACCCCCATCACAGGACTCCCGACAGATGGCCATCCAGCCTCCACCACCCTCCTGGCAGTTACCTCAATTCAAATGTTCATTTTTTTTCTCTTTGCACAACTGAAAGTACAGGAGGTCTATCCTCATTTGGGTTCCTGCTCTTGTTTCTTTATACCAGTTCATAAAATACCTTACAAGGCATGTGAGAACTCTAAGGAATGTTTTGCCATTGCCACCAACCAGGGAGCTTCTGTTTCTGAGCTGAGATTTGACCCAGATCTCCCAAACCCTACTCTGATATTCAAGCCACCACCTCACACTGCTTCCAACATTTTTTATCCTTATAAATAAATAAATAAATAAATAAATAAATAAATAAATAAATAAATAAATAAATAACATTTTAAAGTTGTTTGAATGTGAATCTCTATAGCTAATGTTTTTGTTTACTCTCCTATTTAAGCTACCATATATTACAGAACCCAATTTCACACATGCCACTGAAAAAGCAAACAACAACCTCCACTTGTCTTCAATGCAAGTGCATTAGAGGCCAGCTATCTGAATTTAGATTAATTCAGATCAAGAACACAAAAATTAAACTGAATAAGACACACAACTGGACAAAACTAGGATCCATTCAAAATCCACAAGCTGACTTTATCAAATCCCGAGATCCACTAACCACCCTGTTCAAGATGACTCCGGGACACACAAGCCCCTACCACCAAGCAGTGAAACGAATCAGTGACCTTGCTATAGACGCATCTAGCCTGATAGCGTCAGTTCTGAGTGTGTTTCCAGGGTCCAGAGGAGATTTCCTTCTGCTTTCCTGATCCTCTTCGTTGGAACTAGCCAGAATTGAAATTTGGACCTTCTACGAGCCAAATATACGATCTGCTAATGACTCCTTTCTCCTCCATCACCATCTGGAATTGCTAATCCATCTTGCTACAACCTCTTGCCTGCCTTCTCTTAAATACCCAGAAAGACATAGCAGTGGCTGATCAGGTTCCTCATCACCACCAACTCTGCCCGGGATTTCTTGACAAAAAAGAGCCCCTCCAAGAGCACCAAAAGCCTCCTACTCAAACAGCCAAGGAAGAAATTAGATCCACTCAAGGAATGTTAATTGGTTCAGGGACAGGAGACTCAGGCTAGTGTTTTCCTAGAAGACTGGTTAGCTGAACTACAACAAATCAACTGGTGTAGAATTCACCCCAGTG
The DNA here is from genome assembly GCA_029282475.1 of Phrynocephalus forsythii. NCBI lineage: Eukaryota > Metazoa > Chordata > Lepidosauria > Squamata > Agamidae > Phrynocephalus > Phrynocephalus forsythii. The sequence continues at coordinate 7,020,812 of JAPFRF010000017.1, read as the reverse complement.
TGTGACGTCAACTGAGTCGAAAGTAGGGAAACAAGAAGATCCTGGTCATTCATTCATTCATTCATTCATTCATTCCTGGGTAGTTTACAATGATACATGCATACAATGATACAATGACTAAAAAATAAAATAAAGTAATAATGCAACAATCAGCAAGACATCTAAAAACCAATATTAACCATTTTTAAACTATAGGCAGCGAAGTAGAAGATCCAAGATGTTAAATTGACATGCATAGTGTTGCAGTTATGCGCGGATCTGAGGGAATGCCTGTGTAAATATCTAAGTTTTCAAATGTCATTTAAAAGATTCCTAAAGTGGGGGAGGCAGATGTATTTCAGAAGGTTTGTTTGTTCCATGGGCATAGGACAAACCACCAGTTCCCCATATTATCCTTAATATAGTACAGGCAGTTCTCACAAGGAACAGGCATTCTGCTATTAGCCGAATTTCCATTTTGCTTTTTATTTACAGACCACTTGGTGCTTTGTTTTTAAGGAGATTTGTTTTTGGAGAGGATTCATGTGTCTGACACTAGGGACCGTGTTCATCTCCGTATTCAAGCCGAAGAGCCAGTGCTGTGCAAGTCTGCACTGCAAGTGCTGTAGCCATGTGGCCGGCATGGCTGCAAGGAAACACTGTTTTACCTTCCCCCTTTTTACAATGGTACCTATTTATCTACTTGCATTTACATGCTTACAAACTGCTAGGTTGGCAGGAGCTGGGGTTATCAGAGGCAGCTCACTCCACTGTGTGGCACCCGGGATTTGAACCGCCGAGCTGCCAACATTGCAACCAACAGTTTTCAGTGCTCTAGCCGGCTGACCCAAACGTAACCATTAATGAATATCCATTCTGAGTGGCAGGAATGGCAATGTGCCATAACTATAAAAATAGAAAACACTATTGCTTGACACTAGAAGGTTGAGGGGGTGGCGAGGTTGAGGAAACAACTTATAAAAATCAATAAAAGCTTTTATGGGGGAATTTTAGTGATTGTATTACACAAAGCTGGAGACAGACATCATGTACAAAAACTAAGGAAAGGGTTTTTATGGATCTATACCCCATTATAGATTGATTATGAGTGCACTTCACCACAATGTTTTCCTTCTAAATCAATACCTCTCAATGAAAAAAAAAAAAGTTAAGACCAGGGGTGGTAGTGGGCTGGCCTTGCTTAGATGTTTGTTTCTTAAATATTTTGTACTGCTATTTTCTGAACCAGTATAAAAATATTTGAGGTTCTTGTCTGTACTGTATTGTTTTAAAGATTAATTTGCTGTTCTAGAATTAACATATGGATAAGGAATAGAGGGCTTTTTTGTTTTTGTTGAACTGCTCTCAGTGTTGTGATACTTCTCATGGCTGATAAAACACACCAACGTGCCTACAGGAACTTTAGGATAAAATGAATAGGAATATCAACATTTTGTAGGAAAATAAAGGAAAGTGTTTTACAGATGAAGAACTTTAAAATGCCTAAAAGACACAATTAAAACCAGAGTGTATTAGAGTAGGAACATTCAACTAAGCAAAAGTAGTTTAAACGTGAATTAAAAAGACAATAAAATCAGTACATCACATTTCTCCCCAGGGCATTAATTTGAGCACTAAAAATTGTTGGCTACAAAGTCAGCAGCTCAGTGGTTTGGATCTCAGGTGCCACACAGTGGAGTGAGCTGCCTCTGATCACCCCAGCTCCTGCCAACCTAGCAGCTTGTAAGCATGTCAATGCAAGTCGATAAATAGGTACCGCCATAAAAAGTGGGAAGGTAAAACAGTGCTTCCGTGCAGCCATGCCAGCCATGTGGCCAAGGACTTGCACAACACTGGCTCTTCAGCTTCAATATGGAGATGAGCACTGCCCCTAGAGTCAGACACGACTAGCACACAAGTGCAGAGAGAACCTTTACCTTTATCTTACCTGAAAAGGAATTTTTTCAAGAAGCTCCAGCTTCTACAATGGGTTAGACTCATCCTTCTAGATCAGATTCTATACCTCTAGAAAGATTCCATGCCCTTAGATTCTAGAAGATTCCACACCTCCCTTATTGTCCCCACCACCACCACCACCACCACCACCTCACACACATCCCAGTGATATCACTACCTTATGTTACACTTTGCCTTCTGATTTTCCCATTCTGGGTTATCCTAGCTCAATTCTCCCGTATACTGTATTCCTGTGTATATAGTCTTCGGGAATCTGTTCTTTCGCATTGGTAGTTATACAGGTGAAACTCGAAAAATTTATTTCAGTAAGTCAACTCAAAGGGTAAAACTAATATATGAGATAGACTCGTTACATGCAAAGCGAGATATGTCAAGCCTTACTTTGGTATAATTGTGATGATTTTGGCGTACAGTTTATGAAAACCCCCAATTCACAGGAATGAAATAAATATAAATTAAATTAAACCCCAAACTCCCACTCTGGACGTTACCAAGCAAAGGCAGGGTAGCTGTTGACTGTGAGTTCTCTAGCCCTGTACTTCCATAATAGACAGCCTTTCTCCATCTATGATTCTGCAACCCTTAATCCTTATATAAGCTACTCAAGTGATTCCTCTCCTGGCAAATGTAGGGTCAGGCACTGAACGATCATACTGCTTTTGATCTTTCCAAGCCAAACTCTCACTGTACTTGCTACAGTGTGCTTCAAGAAACACATTACGGAAACATTAAATATTTACCTTTGATTGTTAATCTCTTTCATTAGTTAGTGAACCATGTTGAGCTCTGAAACACTGAAGGGTAGCTACATGTAAATTCATCCCCGTCTGGGGAATACTCCGACATTTGCACAAACAGGCACACACAAAAAAGCCACACTGGGCCCAAAAAAAAAAACTGTCTCTCCCCCTGCAGGCTCAACCAACTGTCTGGTTTACTCACAGTTTACAAACGATCCCCCTGATTAATCATTCATGTACAGTGACAACCATAAGCAGTGACCGTGTTGAAGACAATGCCGGCAAAACCGCAAGGGCCATCTAATCGCTGCCCTTGGCTATCGTCCGCTGCCTTCGAAAAAAAAAGCTACCTACTTTCTCCATATGGTGGAAGTCGCCGTTAAAAGGCTCTGCGACGTTCTGGTCTAAGCCCACAAGCAGCCGTTTGGGGAATACTGCCTTGTGCTCATGACCCACATTTCATCCTGTGGATGCTTAATGCCAACACGCCCCTTCCAATGGATGGAGACCCTGTGAATTAATGACTTCTTAAAATATCCTCCTATTAACAGCCCACCGAGCTAAAATCCTGGCTTTTCTTTACTGAGTCCCTCATCTTGTGGTTTATTCTTCTCAGTTTTTCCATTCCCCCCCCCCTCCCCGGCATTATGGTCTTCTCCTGATGTCTCCCTGATAAGACGGCCCCGGTGTTGTCATTTTAGCTCCTAATGAGATTTAAAGCTTGATTTAATCCAGAATGTATTTATTTTTCTTTCTAGAAGCCTTGGATCCAGCAGCACCACCACAACAGGGTCAAAAATATCTCCCCATGCTCACACTTTCAAATGAAACTTTTTGAATGCTTCAAATAAATGGGTTTCCATGCCCCTGCCTTCTCCCACAGTGGTTCAACTGCTGTATTGCAGACAAACTGCTCACAATGCAGGGCTTCTTCAATCACAGGTAGCCAGATCACGGTTCCCCCACAGAATCCCAGAAGAGTGAAGCTGGAAGGGGCCTGTAAGGCCATCCAATCTAACCCACCCCCACCCCCTCGACAGAGGAATACACTCACCCTTCCAAGGTCTGTAAAATGAGTAAGCAGGTTGCTGCAGGGGGTGCGGAGTGTGGGTGACGTGCAGCCTGCATAATGAACTTATGAACTGTCCACAGTGCTACGGGGCGGTCGACAAGCAGCATATTTTTTTTTCTTTTCTTCTCCCTTCAATCGCTTCCTTGCCTCTCAGCTCTGCGTTTGAAATGTGTTCGGTTCATGCTTTTGTTTGGGAAAAGATTCCATTTGAACATTAGGAAGAACTTCATGACGGTTAGAGCTGTTCGGCAGTGGAAGATACTGCCCCAAAGGAGGGTGGTGGAGTCTCCTTCTTGGGAGGTTTCTAAGCAGAGGCTGGATGGCCACCTGTCGGAAATATTGTGATGGGGGTTCCTGGATGGCAGGGGGTTGGACTGGATGGCCCTCGAGGTCTCTTCCAACTCTAGGATTCTATGATTCAAAGTGTGGATTTGGTAGGTTTGCACTGGGATGAAGAGTGAAGGAGCTTCTCATCCAGTCCAAAATGAGAGGAGTCACCGCTTCCCAATATGTTGTCATATTGTGCCACTGACAGTGACCTTAACAGGGCTTTGCGAGTAAACGAGATACTTGAGGAGTGTTTCCCCACCATGGCTGAGCTGGGGTGGGGGTGGGGGGATTCAAATCCAGGCCTCCCAAGTCCTAGCCCATCATGCTATTCACTCTGCCACACTGGGTATTACTCTGCTTAAGACAGTACTGCCCTAGAAGCAAACCTAACCTATTTCTATGATGACGCTTCAAACAATTAAGGCACTGAGAAAAGTTGATCTGCTTTCGGCTTTGTTCTCTCTCCTTCGTAGCAAGAAATTTATCCAAAAGAGGGATTTGCCTGTATTGTCACATACTTATACAAGGCTGGCCAACCCCCCCCCCCCTTTCTGTTCCTTCATTATTCCACTTTTCTCAGGGAATCATTTCAACGAGGATGATCTCTCTAATGAATTCTGGAATTACAGTATGCAGTTTGTATGTCACTGTTGAGGAGAAAATCTTCACGAGAGCACCCAGGGCTTCTCCAGATTCTCTACGATCCTGAGGGAGAGCCATCCTCACTGGTCTGTCGCCCTTTTGAGGGACAGGGAAGAGCTAGAGTCACATTAACCCTGGAGCTGAGATGTATCCACGATAAAGAGAATTCATGTATATTTATTATCTACACTTATGGCAATTTAATACCACTGAACAATTGTGACTTCATCCTATAAAATCATAGAATTTGTAGCTGACAAGGTACTTAGGGGGTCTCTGTTTGAGGGAGTAGGCTCTAATTTGCCAAATTAAAAACTAGCTATGACATCCTAAAAATGACCCTTAAAACGGTTTCAAGTTGCAACATTCGGAGTAACCCTACTTTCCCTTCAAAATGGATCATTCCATGGCAGATATGAGCAAAGGAACAATGTCATGTTTATCTGTCCATCCATCCATCCATCCATCCATCCATCCATCCATCCATCCATCCATCCATCCATTTTTTATACCATATCATAGTGAAAAGGCACTCTCTGAGTGGTGTACAAACATTCAGGATATCATATTATAAGCACTGCAACAAAACCAGCAATTAAGCATACTCATAATCAATGAATAACAAACCGTACTAATGAAGAAACCCTCCCAGTGGCTGTAACATGAGTGGGCTGTCCACCTCAAGGGCACCCACTGGGACATCATTGCCCACCTGCAGCTCTCCCGCTGATGGGGGCTGTGATTCAGGTATGAAAGGAGTGACGGGGGCGCATTGCAGGAGGCAGCAAGTGTGGCATCAAAGGGCCACCTATTTAAGGAACAGACCAACTCATGAGAGGAAGACCTCTTCACTGTTGCTCAGGATTGGGAGGTGTGCAAGGCAGGTGCACACACAGGAAACAGACCAGTGGACAGACCTCAGGATGCCCCTGGCGGAAGTGGACAGATTATGGGCAAAATCCAGCCACCTAGCATCATCTTCTCCTTCTGGAAAAGTGGCCTGCCACGGTGGGTGTCCAGAATATTCTGGACCATGATCCAAAGGCTGACAAGAAATGTAGTCCAAAATATTTGGAGGGCAACATTCACCCACTCTAGTTTCTAGAGTATTCTATCTAAATGCAATGAATGGCTAATCACTTAGGGCTGTGGAGTGACTCCACCAGTCAGATTCTGAAGCATGACCTAATTTGTGTTATTTGGCCAAACTAGGCCTGCCACTGGCCTAGAATCCTAGACTGGTCACAGTGAGGTTCAGCAATATATCTAATTGTTCTAGTAAAAGCTGGGATCTCAGGTTTTTAATTTTATTTTTTAAAAAGAAACTGGGTCTAGAGAAAAGCAGGGAAGAGGCAAGAGAAAACAATGAGATTGGATAAACAAGATGTGAGACCAGCCTGGGATGATAATGACAGAGCAAATAAATAGATTTGGGAACCAAATGAAGCCCACCAGTGTGAATATTCATGGGATTTTTGGCTTAGTGAATAAGTATGGGACAGCACTGGAAGACTAGTATGTATCAATGGTTCCCAGCCTTGGGTCACCCAAGTGTTCTTGGACTACAACTCTCAGCACAGCTAGTGGTAAAGGTTTCTGGAAGTATTAGTCCAAGAACATCTGGGGACCGAAGGGAAGCACTGGTTGTGTATGATTGTTAGCATAATACCTACATCCTAGCCTAAGTTGCAGTATTAAGTTATTAAGTTATTAAGGGCCTTTTTACACGACCCCTGAGATCCGCTGGCCACTTAAATTCGGACCAGAGATCTTAGGGGTTCGTCGCTCTTCCTCTGTCCCCACCCCCCTCCGCACTTCCTGGTTGCTGGCTGCGTGAGGGAGGGAGAAAAAAGAAAGAAAAGCATGCCGGCTTACCTCCGTTCTGTTCCCGGCAGCATTCAGATCTCTTAAAGGGGAGGGGGGCAGAAAAACAACAAACAGAAGCCAGGAGAGCCCCAGACTCACTATCCTTACACCGGATCAAATATTTGTCACATCCAAAAAGCAGGTACCTGAAAGCTGCGCTGGGACACGCTAAAGTGGGCAGGGTCGCACTTAATTTCCTGTTAACTCTGGAGCTGGTGGGGAAACATTTTTAATCTCCGGAGCTGTATAAACGCCCTAAATTCTCAGATTCTCTCATTTAAAAAAACACACACACTTTAGAAGTGAGCATGTATGTGCTGGTGCATGTCCTTGTAAGGTTTTGAGTGGCTAGTTTAGCATTTCAGTTATAGGATGTTATGTGTCTCTTCTCCCCTCCTCCGTTTTTTTCCTTTATGTGTGTGTGTGTGTGTGTGTGTGTGTGTGTGTGTGTGTGTGTGTGTGTGTGTGTGTGTGTGTGTGTGTGTGTGTGTGCGCGCGCGTGCGCATGTGCATGTGTGTGTGTGCGTCTGTGTTTGGTGTGGTCATGGTACAATATGCTTGCCCATGTTCCTGAAATATAGCAGAACAACTTCCTATACTACACAGTAGAATTGTGTTGGAATAAAAGGAAGAGGAATGGTAGTTTAGAGCAATGCCTTGACGCAGTGTGAGCTATTGTACATGTCTGGATCCAGGGTGGCAGTCGTGGAAATGGCCGACGGCCAGCTTGTGTCTGTTCTCTAAATCAAAAGTACTTTGACCTGTTTCCAAACTGTACCTGCTAATATCAACCTTCACTGACTTTTTTTGAGGGTTTCCATGTGAAGAGACTCAACTGGGTAAACAAAGGGGGGGCTAGTGATGGAAGAACTGATAGCCAAGCCTGGCTAGGAGAGTAAAGATGCAGGGGAAAGATGTATTTTCATCCTGGCAGCCGTTGACTTGCCATGCACCTCATGAAAGTGCTTTGAAGTTGAAGGGTCACTATGGAAACCAGAGAGAAGCACTCCGAAACGATGCATTTGGGCTTCTAATTTACAATTATTGATATTCACCAAGTCTACTGGGATGGAAATCCTCCAAGGCAAACACAGAATTCTTTATTTTTTAAAAGTGTCTGAGCTCTATGGGCTCCTATTTTGGTGATCTGGTGTATCATTATTACAAAGTCCTTATCTTCCTAGCAAAGACGTTAATGGCATGGTGAACTGAAATAGTTCAACTGTTGCTTGTGTTTGGAGGTAAAATGCATGGAACGTGCCTTCAGGAAAATCAAGACCCTTTCCTAATGCTTTGCACTGAAGCACATCTGATCTCGCCTGATTTTGGAAGCTAAGCAGGGTCGGCCCTGGTTAGTACTTGGATGGGAGACCACCAGGGAATACCAAGGGCTGCAGGTCCCTGGAGTAGGAACTGGCAAACCACTCCAGAATTCCCACCAAGAAAACTCCATGGACATGGAGTCACAAAGAGTCAGTCACTACTGTAGCGACACAACACACACAATCTACCTTCAGATCTCCTGTGCATTTTCCTCTGTGAGGATACCTTACATTCAAACTATGCAGCGTATCAACTCTGTCATTAAAAGCTGAGAGAACATACCCCCACAGAGACATTTTCCTTCAAAGCTGTCCTGTCTACACAACCAATGTGTAAATGAATCTCTTCATTTACCTCCTGATGACCAAGAAAAAGCAAGCTCATTTGGAATTTGTGGAGCGGTGGAAACCTCACCCTATCTGCTTCTAATTGCAAAGCTGACACCTCATATACAGCAATTTCCCTCGGATATGTACTTTACTTGCTTTCTCGGGGTTGGCAAGGCCAACTCCAGACTCGCCAACATTTCGCAGGTGAGGGAAAGAAAAGAAGACTTTCCAATATTTCCCTGCTTCAATCTTGCATCTAAAATCACTTTGTAAGCCTCTCTGCTGCCACCAGTACACATCACTGGGAACACTTTGCCATCTGTCTGTGTTCATTTACTCTAAAATAGTCTGCTTTTCACTGATTTGAAAGCTTAACAAGGTGATTCGGGGTAATGATGCACTGGAAAACACAACTTGTCCACAGCTTTGTTAACAGTCTGAACATATCTGTACAGGTACACACTGCGGAACAGTAGGCTTACGTGCTGCCATGTGTCATGCTTAGGATTCGTGCGCATGCATGCATGCATGGACGCATAGCACATGGACTGTGGGATTCACAGCAGTAAGAAGAGAGGTGGGCAGTCAACTCAAATGGCTTTCAAGGGGGTTGGAAACATTCATGAACTGCTAATGGTCCTGAATGCTATGACAAAGATGCTGTTAGAACTTTTCCGATTATAGCCTTACGCTTCAACACCAGCAGCGAGACTACAGACTTGAAGCGCACACGAAGAACTCTAGACTCACACTTGGAAGTCTTTTGTGCAGTTCTATTTACAATATGCAAGTGAGCAATCTGACAGAGTAATGAGCCATACTGGAGAATGTACAGAGAGAAGATCGTACAGATCACAGGACTTATATATGCCCATCTACCAATGAGAATACACTATACAGGTGATGCTTAATTACATTTCATTAAGCATATGATGACATTGTTATGTCTATCTTACCAGGAGCGGCTTAGGCAGCTGGGAATGTTTAGCCTTACATAAAGAAGGCTGAGATGAGATATGATAGCCATGTTTAAATATCTGAAAGGATGTCATATTGAAGAGGGGACTGGCTTGTTTTGCATGGCTTCAGAGGCAAGGACTTGTAGCAATGCTTTCAAGTGACAGGAAAAGAGATTGAATTTAAACATTAGGAAGAACTTCATGACAGTTAGAGCTGTCCGGCAGTGGAAGATGCTGCCACAAAGGAGGGTGGTTGGGTCTCCTTCTCTGGAGGTTTTTAAGCAGAGGTTGGATGGCCATCTGCAAGGAGTACTGCAATGGGGGTTCCTGCATGGCAAGGGGTTGGACTGGATGGTCCTTGAGGTCTCTTCAAACTCTACAATTCTATGAGACTATCTCTGTACAGGATAAATTTAACTATTCAGATACCAACAGATGCTATGAACTGCACAGGTTCCTTGTAGGGCAATCTGGACTAGACAGACCTTTGATCTCATCCTGCAGAGCTGCTGCGTTCATTTCAAGAATTCCTTCAACGTCATCTAGTCTATCAGGGATTAGACATTGTCATTCAGGAACCTCATAGGTAACGTTATGAAGCTTTGTACCAATTGCAATATGGCCCTTGTGCTTTTACGGGTTTGGTCTTTTATGACCAATTAAACATTGCTTCCTTATTTTACAGATTGTTGTATTCTACTAATTGGTAAGTGATTAAATCCATCATTTATTGCCACCCAGTAATGAAATGATCTTAAACCTCTGCTTACTTCAGGAGACCCAAAGTCAGAACATCCCCTGCAGATGGCTGTCTTCCCTCCTCACCCTTCTCTCTCATCAGTCCAACTTGCCAAACTGCTGTTATCATCAAGATGTTTGAAAGACCAGCGTGGGAGTCCCAAATCTGCCACAAAAATTGAGTCATGTTGGATTTTTCTCACACAGCCATGTGAATCTGTCCCTGGAAAGACGGATTTACCAACCCATTATTATCTGCTTAGAGTAAACACAATCCAAGCTGTTTGGAACACTGGAGCAACAGCACCACTGTTAATGTAACAGCACCGCTGTTAATGTAAAATATTAATGTCTCATTTGTTCAACAATTTTGTGGAAATTGAAAAACTTTTTGGGTTAATCATACGCGGAACCGTTTTAATTAAAGCAGTTATAAAACAATTAATCCACCAGAGCTGTCTTGGCTCCTTACCAGGGCTATTGGGTTTAATGCTGGTTGAGACTGCTCCTTCTCCCTCCCACCGTCTCCTCCTTGGACTTAATGAATGCTAATCTGAGAGACAATATATGCATAAAGAGCTCCAAAAATAGTCAGCCCATATGGTTCCCCTTACAGTTTACATTTGTGCTTTCATATTTACAGAGGAATTTAATAACGTGTGCTTTTTCTCCCCAGGAAACTCTGTAGCCTGCTTTATTAATAGCTAGCCTGGTCATCAATAAATATAAGTGAACTAGCTGCATTGGGGCATTGATTGGCAGAGAGTCAAGAGACAGTGGTGAAGGTGCACCTCTGACCTCCTGGACTAGGACAGAGAAGGCACGGTTTTTGCTCTGTCCTCCTCAGGGTATGCACCACAAGGGACGTTCTTCTCAGGTCTCTTAGATTATGTGCAATAAGATACACATTCACCATGCTCCTAGTATTACAGAAAGCAAGGCTGGGTACAAGTCTTCAAGCACTGCTTCTTGTTTACAGCTACCCGGTGGGAGGTTAAGTGAAAATCTTTATTAACTCTGTGGATAGCAGCCATTTGTAAAATATTTCCAAAAGGCATCCAGCACATATTTACATCTCTTTTTCCTCCCTGACGCCCCATTCTAATTTTTTTGTTTTCTAAATGTTTTAGCATCCTTCACTTTGAACTTTAAACCCTTCTCTAGAAAGCCCCTGCATGCCAAAGAGATGAGATCTTTAGAGCTGTTGTACCTTACAGTAAGGTGATGTAGTTACAGAAAATGTTCCCCACGTATGAAAGGTTATTTTGCCACCAATGTCAGACTTGTTTCATCTTGTGACCCAAGAGAATGGCTACATTCCATATTGCAGCATGGCCAAAGTAGCTAAAATAGAATGGCATCTCTCTCAAGCTTTCACGTTCAGGTTCCACCCTTTCCAGGTCACCTCCTTCTCTGCTTGTTCTAAGTTTTGAGGGACATTTGGGCAAAAAGGCTGTCCCTTCACATGCCTTAGGCCCAATCCTGCTCTCCTATTTCATCATGCTCAAGAATGTCAACAAACAAATCAAGTCATGGCAGGTCAAGTCAAGTCTAAAGCTTCCTTGTACAGGATGCAGGCAGAAAGATGACCATGGAGAGCTCCAAGAGAGACCTTTTGGCTGAGCTTATCTCCAGCTTAAGAGGGCTGTGGAAAGATGTTGACTCAGGAAGACCCAAAACAGACTGAAACCTTCTGCAGGTTGTCAAGACTTAAGAGTCCTGCCAGCTCTGTCTCTCCGATGGGCTGACAAAAATGCAGAAAGCACCTGGCTCACTTGCTTCTGTGATACATTGGTACCTCTTAAATTTAATTTGTTCTACGGATCAACTTGTTTTAAGAAAATTTTGTCTTACGAAATGCGGTTTCCCATAGGACTGCATTGAAAATGGATTAATCTGTTCTGGAGCCCATGGATTGGTTTGCTTTATGAAAATTTTGTCTTACGAAATGCAGTTTCCCATAGGAGTGCATTGGGAATGGATTAATGGGTTCTGGAGGCTAAAATAAAGACAAAAATAACTGTGGTTTTTTTCCTGGTTACATGCGAAACAGATTTTCGTCTTGCAAAGCATCCCATAGGGAATTTTCTATCATGCAAAGCATGCCTATTCCTGAAAAAAATTCTATTCCTGGAAATAAATTCTTCCTACGCATTTTTTTGTTTTGCAAGGTACCACTGTAATTGAGATTGGCAGGCTCCTAGGACCATGGACAGCTCCTGCTGAGTCTGAAGAGCCCTTCCTCCAAGTCACTAGAACAGTGAAGGTGAACCCTTGACATTCCAGACGTTTTGGACCACAACTCCCACAGTCCTTTCTCATTGGCAGTACAGGCTTGGAATTCTGGGACTTGTGGTCCAAAACATCTGGAGTGCTGAAGGTTATTTATTTTGTATGCTTTAAAAGAGTAAACATTATCACATAAGACTTCACAAAAACAATACAAAATATGTATAACACTTAAGATGCAATATGAATAATGAATGATTAGCAAATTAATTATGTGTGAGCAGTTACTAGAGCACCTAAGCCTAAGGCTGGATATCTAAATCATTAAACCATTGAACAGCACTCCCTTTAAGATAATAATTCTTGCAGGGAGCCACAGAACCTCCTAAGACATTCCATCACAATGTCATGTAAAATTTGGGGGACATTCCCACTGTCACAATTAGAGTTAACAGCCAGTTCCCAGTCATGTTTCCAATATTGACACCTGTCATAGTTAGTTCAAATCTGGTTAAGCACTGTCCAGTTTTTCCTTGGGAAATCAAAGCCTAAGGGCACTGAACTGGATCAGACACTAAGCTAAACAGATCTGGATTGGAAGTGGTCCATTCCTTATGCCATGCTGTTTCAATGTCAAAGTTTTCTCTTGACGGGCTGCTGTCCAAGCTTCCCCAGTAGCTTCTGAGATTTGAATCTAAATATTTGACCATGATGACAGTCCTTGTGTATACATAATAGTTTGTTTGGTTTGCATTTCTCCATTCACTTTTCAAAGCTGATTTGTCTTCGGAGATGTGGGTGGTGGCAGTATGTTAGATAGCACTGATAGCCATTCAGAAGGCATCGATTTAATTGTTCCTGATATTAGCCTCATAAGTGTGGTTAACCTGGGTGTCCACTGCTTTTGTATGCATACTGCTTAGACATATGTTGTTGTTGTGTCATTACCATCATGACCGACCCTTCGTGACTCCATGCCCATGGAGTCTTTTATGACAGGAATACTGGAGTGGCTTGCCAGTTCCTACTTCAGATGCTGCAATAATCAGCTACTGAATATAACAAGACAAGAGTTGATGTCCTATAAACGGTGGCACTTGTTCCCCAGCTGGTGCCAGAGAGTTTGTGTTGGACATTGTTCCGGGTTCTCATTTTATCCCGGGCTTTCCTTAAATGTTCCCTATAGGTTAAGGACTGGTCAAGGGTCAATCCTAAATACTTTGGGTTGCAGTGGGACTTTAGCAGCTGGTTTCTAAATTCCACTTTCAGTCACATGAAAGCAAGTGACTTCAGTTTTGTTGATGCTTTCAAAATAAAAAAACCCTATCCATTTCCTTTAAATCATTTTAGGGCTTTTTCTGAGGTATCAAAGTCTTCAAATTGTTTGATCAGCACAATATCATCAGTGCTTATATACTTTTTTGCCACTCTGCTAGGTAAGTCAGATGTATAAATATTAAAGAGCAGTGGGGCCAGTACAGAACCTTACCACAGGCCATCACTTAACCTATGCAGTACTTCCAGTTTGTTTGAGCATCTAGATGTACCTTGATGCACCTATTTCCAAGGATGTTACTGCAGTTGATTTCTTAAAGGGCATAATACACAGACAGTTTAAGAACATCCTTTCTTTCCGCACCATGTCATAAGCTGATGATAAATCTATACACATGGTGAACATTGGTTTTTCTCAGCTGAAATCCATTTTCTATGTGGGAAGTTAGTCATAGTACCTGGTTATGACAGCTTCTTTTTTAAAAATCTAAATCCCATTCCTCAGACAGAGGTTTATTTCTGTTTAAAATACATCTCTCCATCAGTTTGTAAGAGCTGATTAAAAGCACTATAGGCCTGACAGCCGATTTCCCCTCTTTACCAGATTTTAAAATGGCAACTAGTTTCATTCTTTTTAAAATTATTGGCAGTCTTCCTGTTTGTGGGATGCCATGTTAAAACTGTCTGAGCCCACAGAGACATTTTGGTGGGGCCACTGTGAGGTCCAGGAAGCTGGACTAGATGGGCCTTTGGCCTGATCCAGCATCATGGCTCTTCTTAGGTTCTTAAGTTCTTACCTTAGAACTGTAGAACTAGAAGGAACCGTATCGATCATTACATCCTACCCCTGTCAGGTACAGTTGGGAACTTAACTCCCAAGCTCTGTATCCACAGACAGAGGCCTGAACCACTTGTGTTGCAGTTGTTAAACTGCTACACTGCAGCCAAAACTGTACTTGTAATCCGAGCTACAATCCCAGGTTGCTGGGATTCACCCAGCCCTCCAAGGCCAGTGAAGTGATTATCCAACTCCTGTGTAGCCTTCATAATTATCTTGCAAATTGACCCAATGCAGTTTTGTTTTGTTTTGTTTGTTTTGTGCTTGAGCTATCCAGCAGTTCATTTTCAATTTTAGAAATACAGTACTCCCTCTCTCTTGTAGGGCCAGAGAAAAATAGGCTCTAGTCATCTTGTGATGAGACAAGGATGGGATGAGACAGCCTTTCAGAAACATTCTAACTGTGTGATTCCATGAGGTCCTAGGAGGATATTTTGGAGAAGAAAAGGTGCCGGTGAACTTGCTTTCATTTCACTAGCAGAGGATTGTGCTTTTGTTCTCATGGCAGAGAGGCCCTGCCTTTGCCCAGCGTGAATGGAGATCTCTTTCTTTAATTTCTAACATCCCTTTAACAAACCCCAAAGCATCTGGTCTCCTCTCTCCCTGCGCTGTGCCCCTCAACAAGGCTCTTCGATAACAATGAGCTCCCCTCTTGTAGTACACACATGCTTCTTGAGCAAACACGGCTCCTTGGCTCCCTTGTTTTCTACAAAGTACAGTGGCCAAGAGCTTTTAACCTTCTGAAGAAAAGGAGGGAGAATAAAAGGAACTCAGATCTTCAATCCATGAGCCCCTCCGGTGTCATTATTTTCTACTCTTCGTTATCCCTTAGGAAGGAACGGTGTTAGATTCCGAACTTCAATGCTCTTCAAATGCTTTGAGAAAGCTCACCTCTCTTGCTAAAGAGCCCAAAATGTGTGGCTAAGAAATGAAACAAGCAGCTCCAAAACCAACCACAGTATTTTTATCAGGCAAGTGGCAGCTGGAAAATATGGAGTTTTGTAGAAAATATATCTTCACATCAAATGGAGATGTGGGGGGATTTCCCCATTCTCTTTCTTTGCCATTTGGAGAAGCCGGTCATTGTAGACAAAATGAGATCTATTTACATTCATAAAACCATGCAAATGGCAATATAGGATTAGACCATGTGTCTATCAAGACCACTGGTTCTCAACAAGTCACTCGCGTGTTCTTGGGATGCCACTCCCAGAAACCTCAGCAAGAACAACTGGTGGTGTAGGCTTCTGAACTTCCTGACAACTCAGTAAGGTCAAAACAGCTCCTTAGAGCACTACGGCATTGGAACCCATGACCTCAAGTGCTCCAACACTGGAGGCATTCCAGAGAAATGTAGACTGCCAGTTGGATGATCTCCTTTGATTTGTATTCCTGCCTTTGGCAGGGTGTCAAACGTGATGGCCTGGTAGGCCCCTTCTGATTCCATGATTCTATGATTCTCTCCCTGGAATTTCTTAGTGGTCACCCATCCATGTTCTAACCAGCCCTGCCAAGCTTCGAAAATCAGAGCACATCAGTGTGTTTGTTCAGGGCAATAGGCTACCATATATTGTTCAATTATTATACACCATGCATTTTGTGAATACATTCTTCCCTGACAAGAGGTCTCATCTACATAGGCTCTTTTATAGCACGCTGGTGCAGGCTAAGTGGAGTTCCTTGAGGTTGGATATAGGTGTTATAAGCTATTTGATGTGATCTTAGGCTGTGGGCAGTTTCTTAACTAGTCCTTTAAGAGGAAACCAAAGAAAATGTTTTAAAAGTGATGTAGCGCCTCATTGCTACCTTATCAGATGTTTGACATAAAATTCACTTCCCCTGCCCCACTGCTTAGGAGCAGAGGAAGTGCCCATTTTGCTGATATCCTAAATTGGATCACTTATTGAGTAACCTTGGGATATTGGAAATTGCCATCACAATGAGCCTTGACAAAGAGGAAAACTCACTTTTGCTGGAAACAGGCCAAAAACAGAATGATCATACCCACAGCTATATAAAAAGCCCTTGACACTCAGAAAGGTAAAGTAGGACCACTATGGAGATGGTTTGATCCAACCAACATGTGATCAGTGGAAAAAATAGTGAGCCAACCTGTTCCTGCAGTAGACAAAACAGTGGAACAGATGGTCATCTGATCCAAGTCCAAACTTATTTCTATGCATTTACCCTGATAACCATATTATTCTTAGCACGCACAGATTGTAAGCATGACCTGAGCTGAGAGATGCAGCATAAAATTCAGTGTATCCACAGGACAAAAGATATTGGTGTTCCAAATGACAGTACAGTAATTGGACATGAAGACCCTTAACTCCATGAAAAATTCTCTATTACTCCCGGGGGTGGCTGAGTCCAGAGTGGTACTGGTATTTCCCAGAGCCCATTATCTATTTGCATTGGCTGAAATACCATTCTTCATCAACAAAGACCTCCCCTTTGGACTCAAATGGAAAGAGATGGGTGTTGGGTGTGGGAGGTAGTTCCATTGCAGCCACAATGGTGGTCAAGGCCCCTCATGGATGTTACTTATATAAACAAAAGTATAAAGGTTAATTGTGCCCATATCCTTAATCGCCAGTTCCTTTTTCTAAAATTTCCACACAACAAAAAGGCTCCCTCTACAGGCCAATGGCGCCTGACAAAATATTTCAAGGGTTATGATTCTCCTCAGCGTGTCTGCCGAAGCTGGTTAAGCGGAGGCACTCAAAACTTGAGAACACTGTGAGCCGTTTAATTATCCCGACGTTCTTTTACCACATGCCTGTTTCCAAGCTTGTTAGTGGGCTGACCTTTTGCTTGTGGGAACCTCTGCTCAAATTCTCCCAGAAGAATGGATGGCTCAGAAAAGCTATCATGAATGACAAGGCAGAGAGTATTGTGAAAAACACAGTCGAGACCTCGTGGCACGGCCTTGTCAAAAACAGTCAGGCATCACCTAAAATAGAGACAAATCAACGCTGCACTCAATTGCCCTGTGTGGTCATCTTCACCAGAAATCTCCATTTGGGAAGGACTTTCTGAAGCCATTTTATTTTTTTAACAATTCTTGCACTCTGCGAGACAGAAAGAGAAGTACATTCAGAGGGAGCCTGGATGAAGAGAAGTACATACAGAGGGAGCCTGGGTGTCTTCAAAAGGGGATGGGGCAGATTCCTGGAGGAGAGGTCAATCACAGGTTACAAACCATGATGGAGATGTGTCATCTCCAGGCTTAAAACCAAGGTACTTCAAGGGCCAGATGCAGGGGAGTGGTATCAGGAGACAGAGATCTAGTCTCATGCACTCCCAGACGCATCTAGTGGGGCCACAGTGAGATACAGGAAGCTGGACTAGATGGGCCTTTGGCCTGATCCAGCATGGCTCTTCTTATGTTCTTATGAGTATAGTTTTTTTCCTGAAGTCATTTATTACTCCCATTGTACATGTCTAGGGCAATAAGAAGGGTGGCTGGTGATGGTGATGGTGACCTCACTGGAAAGGGCACCACATTGCCTACCACCCAACCTCTACTCTTACTAACATACAACTAATGAGAATGGTACAAGTTTCGGGGAGATGAATACCATCAGCCTTGATTCAGTCTGAATTGTTTGTCTTATACATTACAATCAAATTGATTTGGGCTGATTCAAAGCTTGAGGAGCCCCGTGACACAGTGGTTAAATGCTTGTAAAACTGTGCTCATGACCCGGAGTTCAGTCCTAGGTAGCAGGCTCATGGTTGACTCAGCCTTCCATCCTTCCAAGATCGGTAAAATGAGTACCAAGCTTGCTGGGGGGGGGGGGCGTGATGCATAGCCTGCATACTGTAATTAAACTGTAAGCCACCCAGAGACTACTTGAAACGGTAGAGGTTGGTATATAAGCAGAACACTTTGCTTTGCTTTGCTTTGTCTGACTTGATTGGTATCTCAACGTGGTAAAGTATTTGTATGTATTTGAATTTCTCCAAATAGTGAAAACCCAAATCGAAACATGAAAATGGGAGGGGGGGATAGGCTCTAACCTGGGGTGAGGTGGGGTTGAAACTCATCAAATACTGCTTGACATCCAACGGGCAGGTACATTTCCCAGCAGCTGCTTGTTCGCATGCTTCCTTTCCTCCCTCCCACTCTGCAAGTTACTCCTTGCCCTGCATGCATCCACCCTTCCAAGAATCTCTCATGGATTTAATTGCTCACTGTTATCCAGCTGACAGTCTGGCTGGAACCTCTGAAATGAAAACTATTGTTCTGAATTTGTAACCTCTGAAGTGCGGAAGCGAAATTTAGCAGACATCCTGATCGGACTGAAGGGCCGCTTTGGGCTTTCTTGTCTCACTTGGCTTTGATTTCAGGAATGCACGGGGAAAAAAATCCACTTCACTTTGTTTTCCAAATAAATGCCAAAGCTGAAGCATATCCCTAGTAGTTTAACAAGCCTAGGTGGTGATACAGTTACGAGTGGCTCTACTTACGAGCAACTTGACTTAAGAGCGGAAACTGTTGGTGTTTTAACTACTGCCTTACAAATTTTAGATGCAGTCTTCCAATTGTTTTTAATTTATTTATTTGATTTTTTTTTAGATACAGCTGCTCTATTTACGAGTTGTTCGACTTAGGAGCATGCATTCAGAACAGATTAAACTCGTAAGTAGAGGCACCATTGTACTAATTATACATTAGCAAATGTACATTTAAAATAAATAAAAGTAATTCTGGATTGGAAAAGTAGGGGCTGTCTTATACCTGAGGTCGTCTTATAGATGGGAAAACACAGTACAGTACTCATATATCAAAGCAAGTTTCCTGATAGGAAATAATGGAAGCTTAGATTATTTGCTTTGGGGGGGAACCATTTTCCACTATTTCCTATGGGAAAATTTGCTTTGGCCAGGAGCCAGTGGCCACAGCAGCCAGGACCTGACAGCTGGAGGCCACCTCCAGGCCCATGGCTTAGACTGGAGGCCACCGGGACCACAGGTGAAGGTTTTGCCTCTTTGTCCTCCTCCACTGCCACCATCCTTGGGAGCCTGCCAGGCAACATCCAAGTGTCATCCCCAGATGGTAATGGTGACAAGTAGGGAGGAAAAAGAGGTTAGCCAGTCCATAAGGGAGAAAGGGACACCCCTGGCTCTCACTGCCATCACTGCCTCGCCACTGCCTTCGCCATCACCCCCTTGCTGGGGGTAACAGCAGTGAGAGGTTGGCAGCGACGGCCACATCCATAGCGGAGGAAGGTATAACTGCAAAATGAGTGCTCTTTTTGCAAGATATTGCTTGCAAAAATTTTGCTTGTCTTGCGAAATACTCGTAAACCAAGGTACCACTGTGATTTCAATAGTCGCTGGGCTTTTTGCATCACATTCTTATGTTTATCTTGTTGTCCGTGGTCTGCTTGTGGTCTTGTAGTGCTGGCCAGCTCTCACTCATACTATTTTCATCCATCTATTTTTTTCCTGCCATTCAATACAGACTATTTCGTACACACCTGATGAAATTAATTGTTGCTTGTTGGACTCCAGTTCTCCGGACTGTGGAGATGAACACTGATTTTGACGTTTGATGTATTAGCTACCTCTTTCAATTCAATGTCTGGAATGGAATTTTCTGATTTAGGCAACTACAAATTCGGTAATTCTCTGTTTTGTAAATTCTAACTGTCAAACACCAAAAGGAGGCCAATTGGGAGAAAGGACTCAGCCCAAACTTCCTGTTCCTGCCCTGGTGCTAGCTGTGAACTTTCCTCCTGAACAGGAAGCTAGACCTAGCTCAACCTTGAGCTTTCCAAATGAGGCCTTGCTCTCAGGTGAGTCACACTGAGGTTTCTGTCAGGTACCTGTCAATGGAACATTATGGGATTTGTAGTCTACAAAATTCAAAAATCCCATCCCTAGTATCACATGCTTTTTAAAAAATCTAGTTTTTAGGTCCTTTTATTCTTTCCAGACTGTTATTCAAGGAATACCTGTTGCAACCCGGCTTGTGGCAGGGATACACTAGGTCCTAGGACAGTGGTGGTGAACCTTCAGCACTCCAGAAGTTTTGGACCACAACTCCCAGAATCCTGTATTGCCAATGACAAAGGACTGTGGGAGTTGTGGCCCAAAACATCCAGAGTGCCAAAGGTTTGTCACCACTGTCCTAGAAGGAGATCCTGACAGCTACAGTTGCTTTCACTGTCTCTGACAGTTGCTTTCTACTTCCCATCAAAAAAGACTTGGGAGCCTCGTGGCGCAGTGGTTAAATGCCTGTACTGCAGGTAAAACTGTGCTCATGACCTGGGTTCAATCCCAGGTAGCAGGCTCAAGGTTCACTCAGCCTTCCATTCTTCTGAGGTCGGTAAAATGAGTACCCAGCTTGCTGGGGGGGCAATGTGTAGCCTGCACACTGTATTTAAAATTGTAAACCGCCCAGAGACTACTTGTAGTGGTATGGGGCGGTATATAAGCAGAACACTTTGCTTTTGCTTTACTTATTACATAATTCAGTTAACACTGTAGTCTTTTACTACATAGACCCCCCCTCCCCTGTATTTGCAAAGTTGTGGAGTGTGTATTTAATTCAGTTTTTTTCCCTTGATACCTTGCAGTGCCATATGGAATATGAAAAGCCAACCTTGCGGCAAAATTAATCAAAAGCAGATCATGCGAGCGATCAGTTGTGCTCATTTAAGAAAAAATAAAAGAGAGAGAGGCACCAACACAGGACATAACCACACCATTAGTCCCTTGTTTTTCTCATTCATTCAAAGCATCTGTTAGGCAGTTCGCTGTTTCTTGTGTTGTGCTATGAAAAAGTTGGGATTTCCTTACATTTTATTGCAGAGAATTTTACAAAAGAATGCTGCCTAGTGACAAAAAAGACTGAAAGGACATCCTGCTGAAATAGCATTCTGAGTCAACTGCCTCCGCAAGTGAAATGGCAATGAAAAGAGTGACTTCAGACAATATTCTCACTAAAAGTGTCAACGTGGGATTAGATTGGACACACATCAGACAACCGATGTGAAACATGCTTGCTACAATTCTTGTCCTTGACCATTGTGTCTGTCTCAACACTATGAAACACTTTGAGGAGGTGTTTGGCAAATATGTGTGATATCTCGTCCCCTTGCTGAATGAGA
Source organism: Phrynocephalus forsythii (assembly GCA_029282475.1). Lineage (NCBI taxonomy): Eukaryota > Metazoa > Chordata > Lepidosauria > Squamata > Agamidae > Phrynocephalus > Phrynocephalus forsythii. Next base: position 6,999,391 of record JAPFRF010000017.1, on the reverse strand, counting down.
GGCAAGAGTCAAGAAGCTCAGAAAGGCTGCCTACTAATAAAGATCATTGGCTATATACAGCAGGGTGATAAATCAGTGTACTAATAAGCATACTCAGATATGTAGACAAAGAGGCAGCGATGGAAAAATTAATCTTCTGCCTACATCTCTTTCCTAAGACATTTTTTTCTTTAACCCACTAGATATTTGATGAACAACAACAAAAATGATGATCTGTCAAGTCAATGTAACTTATGGCAACCCTTTCCAGGGCTTTCTACATATCAAGTACTCAGAAGTGGTTTATTACTGCCTACTTCGAAGAGTCGGTCACGACTGTAACGACACAACACACACACACACACTTTGAGGGGCAACCTGGGACTGTAAAGCTCGGCTGAGGCCACCTAGGCTGGTTTTAATCACAGGAAAGGAATCAAGCTCTTCACCTCTGGCTCCACCAACAAATACCCAAGTGAATGAGCTTTTCCCGCCAGCGGATGAACTATTAAAAAAAATGATTTACATGGTGAAGATAGTAATGAATGTCAACCATCCTTCCCAAACAGGACTGTTCTTCTTTGCATATTAACAGTGAAGCCTATGGGAATTTGGTTTGGTGGTAGAGATAACAAAAGTTGATCTCAACAGGGGTGGGGAGGTGGCGGGGCATAAAGGTGTAACTTGCATAATTAAATACTAAACTGCCCAGATAATGCTATGGGGTGATATATAAGCAGCACAATTTGCTTGTATGGGTTGCACTGATGCCTTCAGAAGATCACATGCGGCCCACCCAAACCCTGGTGTGGTACAAGAGATCCTGGCCTAGCTTCCTGCATGCCCATGTGTGCACGCCAACTGAAAGCAGTGATAAGCTAATGATTTGTTAGGTAAAAAGTACAAAAGGGATGGATAGAGTAGAAAAATAAAAGAGGGAAGGATCGGCTTTGGAATAAATTTGGTCTGCATTTAGTGTTTTTTTTTTAACACAATTATAACGTGCAAGAGGTGCTCAAAATGGTCTTTCCAGCATCTACGCCATTCACTTTTCCAACCAAGCATAAATTATTGCATCCGTTTCCTGTTTTGGAAATACCGCATCCAAGCTGTGTGTAGTTACACGCCCACAAAAAGTTCAGTCAACTTTTCCCCAGGACTTCTGTTAAAATGCCCATTCTGCAGACTCGGTCTCAATCCCTCCCCTGCCGCCAAGCATTATTATTAATTTGCTCTTTCTCTTTGGCATGCAGTTGTTAATCAGAGGATTGCACCACAAATTTCAGAAAAAGGCAAGACAGACAAAAAAACCACTTCCATCCCAGTTAGTGCATGAATTCACCCGAGGTCGGTTCTGGCCGTGTGTTTGAAAATGCAACGCAAGCAGATTTTCCTCAATCCTACCACGCTTTGCAGCAATTCCCCTAAAAGATTAGAAAACCACAGAAAGTTATTATGGTGGGGAAGTTTATACCAGCCTTTCCATGCATTCTGCAATCAGATTAACTGCTCTAACAGGATTTGGAGAAGCTCTTAGGAGCCATTCAGATGCCCCTTGCAAGCGGAAACCACCAGATGCTACTGCCGTCAATTTAATCTCATCTAATCGAGCTTGACTGGGGCTAACAAATCTATCTGTGCGCTCTCGTTTTGCAACTTTACATTGCAACCTGAGTTCTCCTGCCAGCCTCTGCCAGAAGCAAACAAATGAAATTATAATTAGAAGAAGAGCAAAGGCCGAATACGCTGACTCTTTTTCTCTAGTGGATCCTTGACATCTATTCCCTGATACTGGCAAGACAAAGCAAATTAAAATGTAAATAAATAATAGCTACACACTAGTATTAGTATAATATCTCTGTGGTATAACTACAATAACAATAGACTGAAAGAAAACATTCACATTTCAGATGTCATTAAACAATACAGAACTCGTTTCAGCAGCTAATACTGTATGTTTAGCAAGTACTCCCATGCAAATTCCCTGGCTAATCAGAGGAAAGTCCCATTTACCCAGCATGGTGCCATACTGGAAATTTGTACATCACTTGTTCTTGGGTACTTTGTACGTCATTCTCCTGAAAAACCTTTCTGCTCTTTGTTTTATTATCTTCTCATATTACTTTATTTTTCTTTAATTTAAGGCCTGTGGATAACAAGGCTGAATGGAGTCTAGGATCTACACTTAGGTTTCAGGAGCAATCAACACCACCCAGTGAATAAAACAGAATCTTTGTATATTTGGATGAGCAATGAAACTTTTCAGTTGCCCTGACTTAACTTCCAGATAACCACACCTGGATGACTGAGAATCTTTCCAGAGTAAATCAGACTAGCACATGCCTACTTGTTTTAAGTTTTATATTTGTTTGTTTATGATGGGGGTTTAGTTTGGGTTTGGGTTTGTTGTATTTGCTATTTGTTGTACACCGCCCAGAGTTCCCAAGGGAAAATCGGGTGGTTAACAATTAAATAAATAAATAAATAAATAAATAAATAAATAAATAAATAAATAAATAAATAAATAAATAAAATGGGAATTTGCTGAGTTGATTCCTCCATAAATCACGCTGATTCAAATGGGCTTAATTTGGTCACAAATTCCTAAGCTAAGTAACATGATTTTACTCAGTCAAGCAAGACTATGAAGGCTGGTGAAGTTCAGATGAAACAGAGATGTCTGGAGGAGATGGCAGCTGAAACTGCAATCCCTGCTCCTCGGGAAACCCTAGGGCTTGGACCCCACCAGCCCTCACTTGACCACAACACGGATCAGAATACGAAGAAAAATATTACAGGAATAATCACCTTTGCCTTTCCAGGGTAGAGAAGAAACATTACCTTTAAAACGCTATTGGACAATCATTTGTTTTCCAAAAGCTGGCATTTGGAAACAGTAAAAGGGAAGTCACAAAATTCATCATTCATGTTGCCTACAAAGCGCTTAACCACAATCCACAGCCTGACATACTTAGAAAAACTTTAAAATACAGCCTCTTTCTGCTGTTACAATTAAGTCACTCCAAAATGTCATGGAAAGCAATCTAACCCCATTAAATCTTCACACTCTCATTAAAAAAGCACTTACAGACTTGACAATGTTCCTAATACATTATTTAAAGACACAAGATGTACAGTGACTTTAAAAACTCAGCACACTGGGGTGGAGGGGGGGCGGAGACAGAGGGAGAATGACTGAGAAGGAAATTTAGCACACAGCTAAGTCTGCTTCAAGGAACTGTTATTAGATGCAAATCTGTATTTAAAACCAGGTCATTTACCACAACGGCAGGTAGCAATAAAGTTGTAGCAGGTATCTTTGTTATACGCAGCAATGTTAGTCTGAAACAAGGACAAAGTTGCACATCCAGGTGCATCAAATTAAACTACACCTTTATTTTTCTGCATCTCTCCCAAAACCCCTTTGGGATGGATATATATCTCTCCCCTTCTCCCTGCATCAATCAACTGCTCAGAAACCTACTTGGGTTTTTAGAAAATAATAGGACTGCTCCAACAAGACAACAGTGGGCTTCAGCGTTATCTAGGTACAGTGGTACTCTTAAGACAAATTTAATTTGTTCTATGGGTCAATTCATTTTATGAAAAATTCGTCCGACAAAGCACGGTTTAATGCAGATTCCCTTAAGAATACATTGAATTCATCTTGCGAAGCATCCCATAGGAAAATTTGTCTTACGAGGTTTTTCTATTCCCGGATGTTTCATTCGTCTTACGATTTTTTTGTCTTAAGGGGCATTATGAGGTATTACTGTACTTCCCCACCACCCCACATCTATGTTCTAAACTGGGAAAATAAAAGCTATGACTTGGATTTTCAGATTTCTTGCCTTTCTACTTACGTTCCCACTTACTTTTTTGTTTTGTTTTGTTTTGTTTTGTTTTGTTTTGTTTTGTTTTGCCGCTTGCGTTATCCCCGCTGGAGGATTCTGCCTTCCCTCCTTTTATTGCAATCTGTGGTTTGTCTTTTACTGTCTAGTTTTATTGTTAGCCGCCGATCCGGAAGATGGGTGGGATATAAGTGTAAAAAAAAAAAAACAAACCCCATCATTCTCCATGCTGGGAATTGCACCTGGCAAACTGACATCTAAATGCAGTTCACCTGACAGAAAGGACCTAAATATAAAGGCTTCAAGACTTAATTCCACCCATGCTATACCATGTGTATCCTGCATAATTAAATTGTAAGCCACCCAGAGAGTGCTTGAAGTGCTATGGGGCGGTATATATAAGCATGCTTCCTCTTCCAGTCCCAGTGCAAACCGGCAATTAGAGATGGGCACGACTCAAAAAAATGGTGTTTCGTTTGTCGTTTGTCGTTTAGGGGGTCTGTTTTGGTTCGTTTTCATTTTTTGTGAATTTTTTTGCAAAAAAAATCGTTTTCGTTTCGTTACGTAATGAAACAAAAAAACAAAAACGAAAATGAAAAATTGCTGTTTCGTTAGCATTCATTAAAGTTCAATGTATTTGCCGCAACGAAAATGAAACGCACGACAAAATTTCTGTTGTTTCGTTTCGTTTCATTTCATTTTGGAGACAAAATTCGTTTTTTGTTTTGTTACGTAACGAAACAAAAAAACGAAAATGAAAATGAAAAATTGCTCATTTCGTGCCCATCTCTACTGGCAATTTTTCTTCTGAGCAGCAAGCTATGGGAAGCTAGGCCTAGCTAAGATTCCAGTTTAGGCCTCTTCCCCACCCCCCCCCTTCATGTGAGCTACATTTTGGGTGCCTTTAAATCAGGGCAAACCTGCCAGCATTAGGAATTATGGGCTTTGTAGTCTAAGAAAGCTGAAATTCCCATCCCTGATAGAATCCACAGGAACTGAAGGCAAATCTCTGTTGCTTGTCAGACTGACACAGATGGTCTAATGGTTAGTTGAGGATAAGGATGGAAACCTTGATGGCAAAATCCCACCTTCCTTCAGTATGGGAATATTAGTTTTCTCAGTCCCTGAGAAATTTGACATATTTTCAGCACTGGTCTTTGGGTACTTTAAATTCCAGAAAACTGAAATACGGGATAGTGGTTCCTGCTGCGCAGAATAGCAAAAGCAGTCACAATGGATGTGCTTTCCATCACATCACTCCTTTACATTTACTTCTCAAATAGAATAGATAGCCTTTTCCCACAGATTTATTTGGCACAACAAGCAGGAAATAGTTGGTGTCTAGAAGTACAGGCGAGACCTGTCACCCAGACCAGAGAACTTTCCACAGGCTGCCGTATACCCTCCAATAACCAAGACCTGGGCAAAAATTGCATTAAATTGTTTACACTGCCTTTCTCCTTAAAATAAGGGCTCAAGGCGGCTACATCATTAAAAGGACAATATTTAAAAGCTAAAAACAATGAAACATGGAAATATTTTGAAAAGAATTAAATAAGTATTATATTTAAAATGGTATATAAAATCAATGTTAAAAACACATTTAAAAGCAATAAAGCACAACAATCCAAGTCGGGGGTGAAACCCTGTCAGACAGCTAGTCACTATCGAGAGTTTGCCAGAAGGGAAAGGTTTACTTTGCCTACTTATGGAAGGACTGCAAAGATGGGGGCCAGTCAGGCCACCAGTGGGAGGGAGTTCCAGAGTTTGAGAGCAGCCACAGAGAAGGCCCTCTCTCTCGTCCCCAACAAGCATGCTTGTGAGGGTGGAGGGACTTAAAGGAAGACTTTCCCCAATTATCTTAACACCTGGTCAGGTCTTTTAAGTCGGTTGGATCCAAGCTGTTTAGGACTTCATAGGTTAAAATCAGCACCCGGGAACAGATCGGCAGCCAGTGGAACTGTTGCAATGGGAGAGTTATTTATTTATTATTTAGTTATTTAGATTTGTCGCCGCCAAGCTCCCCTGAGAGGACTCTGAGCGATTTACAATATAAAATGTAATAAAACATTGGATATTGTGTGGATATGGATATTACGGATATTATAAATGGATTATAAATGTGTGAAGTTATAGGTTTCCTGTAACCAACCAAAATTTGGCTGCGACATTTTGGACCTGGTTTCCAAACACATCCAAACACATCCTACTTCCAAGCAGCCTGGCATTTATTTCCAAACAAGAGGAAATAAATAGCAATAAAATTGTGAGAAGGTCGTGGCTTTGTTCTCCTAACAGCAACTGGCATCTCTTTTCAGAGAAGAATGAAATGAGTATAAAGCAAACAGAAAATAAAAAGCAAGGATCGCTGCAATCCCAACCTTTGCGTGGCCAGTCAGGTGAGTGCTTTGACTAGGCTTTGTAAACAGACGCACACAGACAAAAACACATTTTTCTTCCCTTGCCAAATGTGCTTCAGTCTCTCTTATGGCTCCACTCCAGTGATAGAGTGGCTCTCAGGGGACTGCTTAAAGGTTGAGTGCCAGTGAGATGCTTGAAGCACTGGCGCTGATGATCAAACCCTTCACTGCCAACACAAAAGATCTCTTTTTATTGCCTGGATTTCCATCTCCTCAAGCGCTTCAAGGATGGAAGGAAAAAAAACAGGGACATGCCTGCAACACTCCAGATCCTCATCTCAAATCAGTTATCTCCCAGGCCTTAGCATGTGTCACCACTTTCCCTTGCCGAAGGCTTGGTTGTGTAGGCCATATTGCTTTCAGTTCAGCAACAGGCTGTCAGTAACAGATTTAAAAGGCAGTGAATCCCTCTTTCACCACCAACTAATTTCTTTGGGCTAAAGATATATCAGAAGAACGTGACATTTCACTCTTGTCTGTGAGCAACAATTCAAGGAAGGTCTGTGCAGCAGATGCAGGGAAATCAAAAAAATCCCCAAAATCGAACTGGTCCCATTCAAACCAGTGTAGTTCACATTTGGGGAACTGGGCAAATTTGTTTCTGGACTATCTATCTATCTATCTATCTATCTATCTATCTATCTATCTATCTATCTATCTATCTATCTATTTCAGTGCTCCCCAACCTTTTTGTCCCCGCGGACCGGGAAATTTTTGATAATTTTTCTGTGGCCCGATTGCTCTGGCGGGAGGCAAAAGGGTGGGTGAAAACAAAGGATGGGAGGGAAGGAGGAGGGGGAGGCACGAGAGCGGCGGCGGCGGCGGCGGCACTCACTGGCTTGGGGCGTCGGGGGTGCCACTCCCCCACACACGGGCGGGGTGGGGGGGAACCCAGGGCTCCTGGGCAGGCGGGCCCCCGCCTCCTCCTCCAGCGCCGGGAGCCGTTCTCTCGCTGCTGGCGCCCCGCTTGCTCCTGCTGCCGCCTCCGCCGTGGGCCTCCTCCTCCGCTGGGGAAAGCGGCGGGCGCCAGCAGCGCTTTCCCGGCGGAGGATGAGGGCCACGGCAGCGGCGGCAGCAGGAGCAGGAGCAAGCGCAGCGCCAGCAGCGAGACCCGCGCGCGGGTCCTGGCTCAGGCGCCCGCGCGCAAGGCCGCGCCAGGAAGTGCCCCAGCGGCACCGGCGAGCCGCCGCCGCCACCTCCTGCTCCTGCTCCGGTTCCTCCTCCTCCTCCTCCCGTGCCGCCGCCGAAGGAGCAGCAGCAGCAGCAGCGAGGGCAATTGCGGAGGGGTGGCGGCGCGGGCGGCGGGACGGGGCGACAGGCGGCGGCGGCGGCGGGGGGCGATGGGGGGGTGGCTGCTGCTGCAATCGCCCCCGTCCCACCGCCGCCACCCCTCCGCAATTGCCCTCACTGCTGCTGCTGCTCCTCCTTCGGCGGCGGCGGCGGGAGGAGGAGGAGGAGGACGCGCTGCCGCCGCCGTGGCTGCTGCTGGTGGTGGTGGTGGTGGAGGGCGAGGAGGAGGAGGGCAGAGGAGGAGGAGGATGCGCCGCCGCCGCCGGTGGGCGGAGGAGGGAGGCGGCGGCTCCTCCTGCGCTCCTCCAGCCTTCCTCCAGCCTTCCTCCTCCACCGGCCGGCTGCGGGATAGAAGAGGAGGAGGAGGAGAGCGGCAGAGGAAAAGGGGAGGAGCCTCCCCGGCGTCCCCAGGCGGCCCGGTGCCGACCGGTCCACGGACCGGCACCGGTCCGCGGCCCGGGGGTTGGGGACCACCGATCTATTTGGCTTATCTACTGCCCATCTGATGACAAAGGTGACTCTGGGAAGCAACTGAGTCATCTGAGGAACAAATCAATTCAGTATACAATAATTTATAATGCAAAACTATACAGTTGTCCTTTTGGAAGAGGTAGCCGTGTGCTTCTGTGAAAGCAGACTAAAGAGTTGCCTTGCACAAGAATTCCAGAAATGAGCTGTCTGAAATTTGACAGATTCTCCTCTCTCTTTCTCTCTTCTGCCTTCAGGTCTATCGTGCAGTGCTGACATTCAGCACAAACAGAATTGGTGTAGCTCGTTTGGTTTCCCAATGCATTGCACAAACTGACAACTTACTTTACCTTCAGGGCACAGATTGCTCCAGATGCAATTGGGATATATCCTAAAGGCCATGTTGAGCTTCAGAACTTGTCCAGAGTTTGCATCGCCAGCCTGTGAAAGCCCAGAGACTGTTTCTTGGACGCCACTTGAAGGTTTGCCAACATTCACATCTGTGTGGAAGGGCCAAAGCTCAAGGGAGCCGTGCAGGCTTTCCTAGCAAACATCTCTAGTTTTGATCCCTATCGTTTCTGGGGAGAAAAGCCCCGATCTCAGATCCTGGACTTCCCTTCCTGTGGCCAGCTCCACCGCCATTTGTCTGCCTCTCCTGCATTTAATCTAGTTAGCATTACAAACATTCTTCCAGCTTCATGGGGACCATCAATAAAGGAACAGGGTCTCGAAAACGCAACTCAAGACAAGAACATAAAGCCAATTTGGAGTAAGGACACGGATAATTCTCTGAATAGATAGACAATTTTCCAACCATTTTTTGGGGGGGGGGAGTCATTCAACAGTGACTCATGTGACCACACCCCTGTTATTCTTCCATCCCTAAATTGTCCATCTATTCTTCCAAGGTCAATAAACTGAGAACCCAAATTGGGCTGGGTGGGAGTGCAGTGTATCACCTGTGTAACTATGTTGTAAACTGCTTTAAGTGCTATGGGACAATATATATGTGGCACAAATTGCCTTTTTCAATGCACATACCACCACCACCACCACCCAGGCTCTAGGGGTGGACATACTTGTACAGTGGTACCCTGACTTAAGAGCAGCTCGACTTAAGAGCAATCCAACTTAAGAGTGGAAAACTGTTGGCATTTTAACTGCCGCCTTACAAATTTTAGATATGGTCTGTTTGACTTAACAAGTATTCTGTATTACCTATTGCTTGTTTGTTGTAAACCGCCTGGGGTTCCTTTTGGAAGACAGGCGGTATATAAGCTCTAAAATAAATAAATAAATAAATTTTCTTTTTTATTTTCTTTTTAAACTTATTTTTTTCGAAATTTTACGTAGGTACCCTGACTTAAGAGTAGTTCAACTTAAGAGCATGCATTCAGAATGGATTAAATTCGTTAAGTCGAGGTACCACTGTTCTTTGTAAATCATGGGAGTTTGTCCATCCCTGGCTTTAGCAGCACAAGGATATGGAGCCGCAATTACAAACAACAGGAGGGTATTTGTTTTTTTAAAGTAGTCAACATGTAATGATTAGTTATAATAGAATTGCTACATTTGAGTACAGTAATTAACTCATATTGCTCACTGGCTGCTTGACAGATGCTGCAGCCTTTGATAGGATCTTATGACAATCGGCATTTCTCCAACTCTCATAAAGCAACGCCTTTTTGATGAAGTGGAAATGCAGGAATGCTATTCATCACGGAATATTAGCCTCCCACATCGTTGCCACAGTCTCCCTCTTCTCTTTGTACTTGGCTCTTCCTAGAAAGGATTAGCTTTACTGCTCGCTGATTACATTTCAAGGAGCAGCCAAGGATCGATAAAAAAACCCAAGCACATGGGGTGGCGGGGCTCATTAAAGGGATGAGAGAAGACAAGATCTCCTAAAAATGAAGGCCCTCAACAGGCGGTTTAAGCAAATCATAAATCTTGAAAATTGGCCTGATTTGAACTGGATCAAGATCACACGAGGACATGCATCTCAGTACCCAACAGATGACATCTACGGTGACTTAGAATCATAGAATCATAGAATCATAGAGTTGGAAGAGACCTCAAGGGCCATCTAGTCCACCCCCTGTCATGCAGGAACCCCCCATCACAATATTTCCAACATATGGCCATCCAGCCTCTGCTTAGAAACCTCCAAAGAAGGAGACTCCACCACCCTCCATGGCAGCATATTCCACTGCCAAACAGCTCTAGCTAGACAAATGGAGTAATAATGCACCTTGACCATCGTTTTGAGTCTTTTGCAATCACACAAACATCCTGTTGCCAATATGTATTGTGGGAAAGAGGAGATGTCACAATAAAACAGAAGATATGGAGAAGTTTCAGAAAAAAGGCCTATTTTTCTCGAGTAGGCAGATTGGGTGGGAGACAAATGTTTAAAATTCTCACACAAGGGGCTTCTGGGAGATTTGGAACCAGCTGCATCACAATAAAAATCAGAGATGGCAATGTGTCATGAAAGCTCCTTCCACCGGGACATTACTATTCCTTGTTTTTAGTTTGTTAAAATTGCCTTTTTAAAAATATGCTGGAATTTTTTAAAAAACCCAATTGTTTAAGAAACTCTCAGATTCCAGAGAACAAAAAAAAAAAAAAAATAGTAACAGCTCATGTCAAGCGATCCTAATGAGAGAGGGGGACAAACCTGATTTCCTTCTTTTATTAAATGACTTGAATCGGGGGTGCAGGGATGACACAAAATTGTGGGGGGGGGGCATAGATAATACCTTGGGAGACTGAAACAAAATTCAAAAGGATCTAGATAGGCATGAGACTGGGCTAAAACTGAAAGAATGAAATTCAAAGTACTGCATCTAGGAAAAAGAAAGCAAACACGCAGTTACACAGTGGGAGATACTTGTCTCAGCAGAACAGTAGGACCCCCCTATCCACTGATTCATTAACCACTGATTCAGTTATCGACGGCTGGCAGAGGAACAAATTAAATAAATAATTCATCATCTGCAAAGCAAGCTACTGTCACAAAACATGTTTTTTTTTGGGGGTTAGCGTTCTTTCTTATCCATGGATTTCATTATCCACGGGAAGACCTGGAACCAATCCCCAGGAGATACCGGATTCCTACTGTACTGTGAGCAAGAAAGATCTTGGAATCGTCATAGATCACAATTAGATTATGAGCCAACCATGTGATATGGCTACCAAAAAAGGGCAAATGCTATTTTAGGCTGGATTAATAGGGGTACAGTGTCCAAATCCCTTGAGGTGCTTGTGCCCCTGTATTTGGCTCTGGTTAGGCCTCATCTTGAGCACTTCAGGGCAGATATGATAAACTGGAACAAGTTCAGAAGAGGGCATTAAGGATGATCAGGGGGGCTGGAAGCCAAGACTTACGAGACAAGACTAAAGGAACTGGGCATTTTTAGCCTTGAGAACAGGAGACTGAGCACTTTTCAGTTAGAAATTTTAGGACACAATTTTTTTCACACTCTGCTGAGGAAAGCAAACAAACATTTGGTGCTTCTAATTCCTACAAATCAACAGAAAAGTAGATTCTCTAGCCGTCTTGCAACACAAGGAGAACCTTTCTGTACTATTTCCTAGTCCTGAGGATCTGCATGTTTCTTCTAGAACAGTGATGGCAAATCTTTTAGAGACCGAGTGCCCAAACATTGATTCAAAAAACACTAATTGCCAATACAGCAATTTAAACTGCATACAGGTGGCTGTGAAGGGGCGGTGTCGGGTGCCCACAGGAAGGGCTCCGAGGGCCACCTTTGGCACCCGTTCCATAGGTTCGTCAACACTGCTCTAGAACATACCGAATCAAATTGTTCGGAGTGCAGACAGTAAAAAGACAGCGTCTATGAGAACAGAGCAGATTCCCTGTTAACAGTCTACAAGGAAAGCAGTAGTGTATGTACAAACCTGTAACCCCACTGCTTCTTCTTCTATTTTTTTTTACTATTATAGTTGAGACAACTTCTGCCTTGTTCTTGTTTGAAGGTATGCTGTTCGCTGTCGGGTGGCTGTCCCAATGCAAACTAATTTGAAAGAAAAGATGTAAGAAGGCCTTGGTAGCGTGATGCTGCTCCTCTGGGTTGCAGCTGCAATTTATGCCATCATCATTTCTGGGCCGCAGTGTGCTATAGGAAAAAGGCAGCAACCCAAAGCGGAAGCAATAGTGGAGCCTGGGTGTGGGGAACAGGTGGTGGTGGTGGGGGGCTCTCTAGGAATGAAATCTATACAAAATACAAATTTCAGGGGAGTTTCCAAAAGGGTTATTTCTGGGGATTCTTTCCAAAAGGATCGATCCTGCACATCTGAAGTTGAGGGCTGAGTTTCACACCCCAGCCCTTCAAACAATGATTGGACAGCCAACTGCCTGGGATAGTATGAGGTATGAGGGCAGGGGGTTGGACTACAAGACCTCCAACGTCCCTTTCAACCCTACAGTGATTCTGTGATTCCAAGACCTATTCTCCTTACTAGAGAACAGTTCTGGCAAGAGGGCTGGCAAATGGTCATGGGAGACGAGAAGCACTGGAAAAAACACATGGAGAGAGATCTGTTGTATTGCTCTACCTTCTACCCTTTATCCTAACATCTGTGGCAAGCTTTTGTGCTTTTGTCAAACTTAGAATGAATGGATAAATCTTCCTTGCAATTTCATCTGTCTTCTGATGTTTCCGCTTCGGCAGTGGACTCAAGTTAGAGAGATGAGTGAGCCAGACCCAGATGAGGGTCACTTCTTTTCAAAGGGAGGCAAAAAAAAAAAAACCAGAATCAAAGAATGATGGAATTGGGGAGGGGGCTGTATGGCTCAAGGTAGGGATCAAAATCAAAGCAGATCTGATTGATGGTTGTCCAATTTACCAGTTGTTGCCCGAGCCCAAATCATTTAGGACATATAAAGCCCTAAATGGCTTAGGACCTAGATACCTGAAGGACCGCCTCCTTCCATAAGAACCTACCTGGCAATTAAGATCTAACCAGGGAGCCCTCCTGAAAGAGCCATCCTGGCACCAACACTGATGATGTTTCAGCGCCAGGTAAAAACCTTTGTTTCAGAGATTATTTAACTGACATAACATTGATTGTGGGTCCTGATGGCAATTTTAGTGTTTTGTATTTAAATGTATTTATTGTTTTTAATTGTTCACTGGCATTTTAATGTTTTGATTGTTTTCACTGTTCATTTTAATTGTAAGGTGCCCAGAGACCTTTGGGTAGTGAATGGCATATACCATATATACTCGAGTATAAGTCGACCCGAGTATAAGTCGAGGCCCCTAATTTAACCCCCCAAAACTGGGGAAACTTGTTGACTCGAGTATAAGTCTAGGGTAGGAAATGCAGCAGGGCCTGGCAGCTCCTCCTTTGTGAGCTGGGAGAGCGGTGTGTGATGTTTAAAATGACTTTTAGCCACTGAAGCAAGCACATTTTAAACATTACATGTCGCTCCCCCGTAATGCAGGGGGGGGGTCAGGAGAAGTGACACACAATGTTTAAAATGACTTTTAGCCACCAACCCAAGCACTTGCCTCAATGGCTAAAAGTATTGATCCGAATATAAGTTGAGGGCCCCTTTTTTCAGCCCAAAATTAGGGCTGAAAAACTAGGCTTATATTCGAGTATATACAGTAAGTTGTATAAATAAATAAATACATTTTCTCTTGAATAAAACAGAGCTGAAAGTCATAGCTGAACTGTAGGCATCGCTTTTTCCAGATACTGACTTAAGAGCATTTTTATTTTCCTAGAATGCAAAATCATTGCAGAGACCGCTAGAGGAAGGAAACAGGAAAAGTAGGGGAAACACAAAGAATTTTAATTTACACACATGTATAATGCCTCTTTCAGAAAAGCTAACACCACAGTTCTGTAGAGTCATTAGCAGAAGCTGCAAAATGAGTGTTTGTAAGCCCATTTAAAAATTAATCAAGTTTTAAAACTAGAATGAAGATAAAAAGGGGCACATTAGCAATTTCCCTTTGAAGCTTGTGCCGGATGAACAGGCAGAAATGGAGAGAACGTCGCAGCAGTAGCTGATGAAGTCTTCAGGCCTTTAAATTTCTGTGTGGAAATGAAACAACCCTTCCGCTTGGGTCTCCTTCAGAGTCAAAATTGATTAAACCAATGCTAAACTGACTGCCAAAACTTGGGACTCTGATTTCCCTCTGTGCCTCCTGCGAACACAGCCAGCCTGGGTAGCCTAGGGCAAAGCTGCACAGTCCCAGGGGTCCCCCCCCCTAGAAGGAGGAAATGGCCACATCCACTTCTGAATACCCCCACACCTAGAAAACCCTGAAAAGAGTCATGACAAGTTGGAATGGACGGTACATGATGGTGATGATTAAACAAACTGAATGCCACCGTCCCATTTTTACAGCTGACATCAATTAAAAGGAGAGCCCATTGTCACTCATTTGGGAGGGTGTGCAGACAGGGTTCCTACCATCACACTTCGGCTATAGCAGGAACAGACGTTGACTGTCTCCTTCTTTGTAGCATCCTTTCTACCACTATCCAAAGGGAGGGCAATGTGGCCGATGAAACATTAGCCCCTCTGAATTGGCCATGTTTGCCTTTGGTCATATAAGAATGCCTGCTGTTTGGCTTCATGATACTGTGATCCCCGATTGGCTAACCAAAAGCTCAAACTCCAAAGTAGTAAGACACTCAGTAGGCAATTTCTACCTTACTCAAGTCCTCTCCAGGCATTATCAGTGCAGAGGGAGAAAGTGGAGAGAGTTGAGAAATGGCATCAGGCTCATATTCAGTGCCCCCCCCACTTGTTGACAGCTTTGGTCATACAAGGGAGCACCCAGGGCAGCACAGACGAAATGCAAATAAGTACCTCTTTGGAAATGTCATGTGGAATATATGATCTCTGAGGAGCACACGGTCATCATCTTTTCAACACCTTGCCCAGAATTTTGGAAGTTACTTTTTTTGATGACAGTTTTTAGAATCTCCTAGTAAGCACGGCTCACTAGCTGGGAGAGTCCACAAATTCTGATCATTTCACCACCCACCCACCCACTGGTAGTTCTGTACACACGAACAAGATCTGAATATCCATGGATTTCAGATAGCCACAATGGATGTGGAATTGGTAACATCATTTGGATTCTCGGTCTGAGCTACTGAAGTCTGTTGGGTGAACAGTAGTACAAACACTGTAGGGGCAGAATCACACTTATGACCCAGAGGTTTGCACTACTAGGTTCACTTGTGAGAAACATAAGATACATCAAAGTCTAAAGGGCAAGTTCTCCTTATGCATGAGACAGAAGAGGTACAACTCTTATTACCATTCTTAGCAAGAAAGAAAGAAAAGAAAAAGACAAATTATATAATGAACAATTTGGTGGCTTAATGACAGCCATACTGTGCTGCCAAAGAAAACCTCCTCACTGTGCCTAACAAAAGGGCTGGCCCTGAGCCACAAAGAAACTCAGAGGAGAGGCAGGATTTAAAAGAAAGGATGTACATATCTCCACTTGGTTATTTGCTCTAACCATCACCATCACCTTAGATGGTGTCCTGCCCCTGTCTGGGTGAAGTTTTCCTTCTAGCTGATGAGTGTTGCAAAGTTTTGAAATTTTGATTAACTTCCTTTAGATATTCACACAGCAGAATAGCTTCAAATTCCCTAGATTACTCCACTTTTTCTCATTAGCTGGCACTTACAGTCTCAATAACTCCATCTGAGACATTAATTCCCAACATCAACCAGTGATATAGCCAGCAGTTCTTACTGTCAAATTAACACACTCTTCATACAGATTTCCCATACAGCATGCTTACTGTTAAATCCTCAAATGATGGCACCTAGGTCTTCCCTGCTTCAACAGATGGAGCACTTCTTTGTCAGAAGACTTTCAAGTGGCATGTACATTTAGCAATCCAGCGATAACTCAGTGAGCTATCAAGTGACACATGCACCTATGAGTGGATCTTTGGGTGTCTTGGCACTTCTCAGGGTAACCAATTATGGCAACATCGGCGGTATTTAACTCTTCCTGGATATTATTTATAGCCAGCCCTGATCTGGCATGGGGACAACATTAAATAAGAGCTCCATTGTTGTTGAAAGCCCAGACAATTGCCAGGTTAATAAAAGAGCTGGGTTTTTCCAAAGCCACACACGCCAAGAAATTTGTCAATGTCTTTTTTATTTGCATATCTGGCAGCCTGCCCTGGGCAGCCAATATGTAAAGGAGAACCTACAGGTGTTTTCATTTGCAAGTTTTCTGTAATCTTGGAAGTGCCAATTTGCTTGTTTTAATTGCATCTTCTTTGCTGACATACTGTGATGGTCTGATGAAGCATCTTCTCTTCATTACCAGAGGAATGTAGCTAAAAGATATGGTGGGCAATTGCAAAAGGGTGCATAAAGCAACTCCTCTCACTTCTCCTTATGCCTACAAAGGCCCCCAATTGCTCAGAGCCTGGGTGAAGTTTTCCTTCAAGCTGATGAAAGTGTTGCAGTTTTGAAATTCTAATTAATGTCCTTTAGATATTCACACAACAGAATAGCTTCAAGTTCCCTAGATTACTCCACCTTTTCTCATTAGCTGGCACTTACAGTCTCAATAACTCCATCTGAGACATTAATTAGAGGAAGAATAAAAAACATTTCTTCACTTACACTCGAAACATTAATAATGACAAACATGATGATGGCTTTCAACAACCGACTACACTGACTTCTTCCAACAGAAAAAGAGAGGGGGAAAGGCAAAGAGTAGAGAGGCGGGTCTATCTTTCAATTCAAGAGAGCAGGCAAGGAATAATTGGTTAATGCTGGATTGATTGACAGTCACTCCAGCCCATAAAAATCATTCCCAGAAACACCTACTAGAGCAGTGGCTCAAGCCATGACTTCGTTTTATAATAGCCAAATAACCTGCAACCCCACAACCACTGTATTTCCATAAAAGGCCTGTTAATGGAGTAAGGAACTCCTTTTCAGAAAGTAGAGGCTTCCTTTCCATCCAAAAGAGCCTGCTTCTCATACATACACATACATGCTAACTAATATTCCACTCTGAAAGGTCAAGGAAGAAATTGCTGATCAAGAATGACAACACATAGAAGGCAGCCAACCCATGACCTCCCAGAAAACACTTTGCAACCCCCTTGGGTGAATGGGTGGGGTGGGGGTCAGGAAAAACCCCCAGGTTGGGAAGAACTGAACTTGAGGCTGCACTGGGTGGATGTAGAAACAGAAACAACACTGACATCCCATCAACATTCCACCACAACTCTTTTCCCCTTCAAGTGACCGTGCACTTCAAAATCTGGTTTTGGAAGTGTTGGGAGGATCTGCTGGAGCAGCAGGGCTGTCGTCTTCTCCACGTGCACCTGAGATGTCCAGCAGAGTCCTTCGGATCGTTAAGCTGCTGCCATATGACATCGGTGACAGTGCCGGAGATGTGATTCAGGCACAGAGATGCAAAAAAAGAACACTGGCTCGATTCCTTGTTTCCCATTGACTGAGACTCTCTCGACACGACAAAACACCTCCGAGAGAAATTTTAAAAGCCCTACGAGAGCGCTCGCTTCGGGCGAGAGGGAGGCGTGAAGAAAAATGCCAAGAACCCGTTCATGCTGCAAACCCTGAGGTCGAGTGGCAATCATCTCAATTTGCGGGCAATTCACACGCTTGCATGAACCGTGCGATCATGTCCAAAAAGAACAAGGAACCTGGACACATTTTTGCAGGAAACGAGGGATATGGACTTTCTTCAGACTAATGGGTGAAAACATTGAATTCCTGCCTTGAGCAGCGAGTGGGACTCAGTCACCCTGCAGGACCCTTCCGACTCCGTGGATCTATGGATCATGATAGACATACAGTACTTGATTCTGGGGAGACTGCAGGGTAGAGCAAGTAAGGATTTTCCTGCCCTAGGATCCCCTGTGTTCAACTCTGACACTTGTGGGGTTGACAAAATATATGCCACAATTCCAAGAAAACAAACAAGCAGAAATGGACCATAATAGGCAAATATCTGGATGATTTAGCAGGCACCAAAAGAGAAGAAAAATCGAGGGCGAACCCCAGAATAAAGTCCAAGGCGTCTCCTGGAAATGTCAACCATGGAGGCACTAGGCAGGGCTCTCAGTGTGGCCATTGGGAACGATCTCTCTCCTTGGAGCTGTTCAGGCAGCCATTTCACTTAGCTATAGGGTGAAGTGAAATAATTGTCATTTTTCTTTCTTTCTTAAGAACATAAGAACATAAGAAGAGCCCTGCTGGATCAGGCCAAAGGCCCATCTAGTCCAGCTTCCGGTATCTCACAGTGGCCCCACCAAATGCGTCTGGGAGCATAAGATTAGATCTCTGTCTCCTGATACCACTCTCCTGCCTCTGGCCCTTGAAATACCCTGGTTTTAAGCCTGGAGATTACACATCTCCCTCATGGTTTGTAACCTGGGATGGACTTTTCCTCCAGGAATTCTGTCCCATCCCCTTTTGAAGGCATCCAGGCCAGATGCCATCACCACCTCCTGTGGCAGGGAGTTCCACAGACTAACAACGTGCTGGGTGAAAAAATATTTTCTTTTGTCTGTTATTACTCTCCCAGCCCTCTGTTTGAGTGGATGTCCCCTAGTTCTAGTATTTTGAGAGAGGGAGAAGAGCGTCCCTCTATCCACTTGACTCATGCCCTGCATTACTTTGTACGTCTCAATCCTTTCCCCCCTCAGGTGCCCATTTTAGTGGACTACATGTTACACTATAAGGATACGGCACGTGTTCAACTGTGAATGAATGGCTACATTGCTCTTTTATGAGCTTAGACTGGCTAGATCGGAATTAGGACCTATCTTTTCTTCTTTCTCCCTCCTCCTCCATCTTTCTCCTGGCATTTGCCCCATTGCCAGAAGTGTGCCATGGGGCAGGAGGAAAACTTCCGGAGTGTCTTTCTTTGAATATGCCCCATCTTGTCCTACCTCACAGGACTGTTGTGAGGATAAAGCAGTAAGGAAGACACTCATTTGTGACACATAACTGTTACAAAACTTTAACATCTATAAGTGAGTCTGACAGAAGGAGTTTTCCCTATCTTTCTAAAAGTTAAGTTTAAAGAAGCAAAGGGAGCGTTAAAACATTTCCACATTTGAACTGAGAATGTCCAAACTCCAGTTTTATTAATTACATCAGAGACTTCTACAGGGAACTCAAGCGCCTGGGCTATTTTTAATAGGGCTCATCCAACTCAAATGTACTGTTCAGCTCCAAATGAAGATCAAACTAGTAATTTAGCTGGAGATAATTGCCAGGCTTTCAGGTCAGCTCCCGGGTGGGATGCAATAGGATCTCACAGCCAAGAGACCTAAATTTTAAAAGGGGTAGGGGAAGCAAGGTGGGAGGAGGCTGTTCAAAGCAGTTTAGAATCATGGGCTTGTTTAGCTTCTAATGCATTATGACAAGGACCCAAGGGAGGCTATTCCCCCCCCCCAAAGAGGATGAGCTTTTACTGGTCTCATACTGTCTTCTGCACTGGTAGACAGAGCGCCTGTTTGGTAAGAGAAATATGAAGAATGAGAAGAACGAATGAGTGGGTAAGAGATGAAATGCAGTCTCAACATTCTTCAGAAGTGAGCATAATCAAGTTACATTCCTTGAGACACACTAATGAGGCAAGATCCACTTGGAAAAGACAATAATGCTACTAAATCTGCAAGTTGAGTTATGGCAACTGGACTTCTTTTTCTTGAGAGATTGAAATGCTTCGCTGCTCATGAGCAGCGAAATGTTTCAATCTCTCAAGGAAAAGAAGTCCAATTGCCATGACTCACTCTCCAGATTTAGTAGCATCACTGTCTTCCAGATTTTTAGTAGTCACCTGGATGACTGAGAATCTTCACAGAATGTAATGCTATGAAAAAGTGGAGGAAAGGTGTAGAAGACGAACGCCAAATGAGAGATGGATTCAGAATAATTTGTACCAGGATTGGATCAAAGTGGAATGGCCAGATTCAGTTCAAGGCTAGAGCGCAGCAAATGAATAAATCTTTTTGTAAATCAATGCATAAATTGAATTGGCACAAAACTGCTTCAGCTTCCTTTAAAAAAAAAGGAGCAGGTCAATTGCTCCAGAGAGAGATAGCCCTTTAGATGGTGTGATAGGTCCCAAGCCATTTAGGTCTTTATAAAGTCAAAACCTTGAATTGAATATTGAAGCCAAAGAGATTGGGGGAGAGTGCAAGCAAGCCAGAACTACAAAGCCTGCAAGCACTACCAATGAAATCCCTATATGCAAGAATCTGGTATCATTCATCTGTTTGGATTAGCTTGCAAAATGACATCATGTTTATATAATCTTTTTTCACTTTGCCTTCTCCTCCAGTCTTATCTCAGTTTTTACTAGCTACTGTATCATGCTGCTATTATGTTCTTTTTTTTTTTAACCAGAGTCCTCTAAGCTGCCTTGTGGATGCTACAAATGGAAAGGAAGGCGAGAAGAAATTAAAGATAGACCCCTCCTGTCGACAAGTAAAGCTGATCCCGAGCCTGTAAGTCACACGGAGTTCCCAAATGTGGAGGTCAGCTCAACCATGCAAGGTGGTTTCATTGTTACAAGTGGTACCTTGTATAAGGAATTAATTAGTTCCAAATGAAATTAAGCTAAGCAAATTTTCCTTTATGCAAATGTCCCATAGGAATGCATTCAAAACAGAGTAATCCCTAATCACGGCTGTTTTTATGTGGTACGGATTCACCCCATAGGCCAGTGATGGCGAACCTTTTAGAGACCGAGTGCCCAAACAGTGATTCAAAACCCTTAAATTTTTTCGCAAAGTGCCAATACAGCATTTGAAATTGAATACAGGTGGCTGTGAAGGGGTGATGTCGGGTGTCCACCGAAAGGGCTCTGAGCACCCGTGCCATAGATTTGCCATCTCTGCCATAGGCGATTCTGTTAAGCAAATTTCCCCTATCTCTGCAATTTTTTTAATGTTGCACAGAGTTTCTGTTATACAAAGCGTTTGTTATACGAGGGGCCGCTGTATTAATAATCTCAGAAAGGCGGGGCTGGAAGGGACCTGATCGATCGTCAATTCAGTCACTCAGAAGGAGGTGCACTGAGGAATCCCACCCTCAGCCTTTGGCTCCACAGCCAGAGACCTCCACGCTGAGCTCTCCAGCAGGTCAACGGCAATGATAGAAAACGACTGACCAAAACACCAGAGTATATTGGAAGCTTTTGTTTGGTTCAGGCTTTCTACTACGCCCAGGTCTAGATGGTGCTACTGTCCTTCTGGAGGTGCCCAAGATGCGGGTTGGTTTGCCTGATTTTTTTTACATATTATAAGTAATAAATGTATGCAATAATAAATGTATAAAAGTATGTACAGTGGACCCTCGTATCACAAGCCGTTTGTTTAACAAAAAAAAAAAAAGCCCCACTTCAAGGAAAAAAATTCTGGAGATGGGGGAATTGCTTAACAGAACCGTCTATGGGGCAAATCCGTATAACAGAAAAACGCTCACGATTAGGGATTACTCCGTTTTCAATGGGAAATTTGTACAAAGGAAAATCTGCTTAACAGAATTTCATTTGGAACAAATTAATTCCTTTATACAAAGAATCACTGTCTATACAGAGAATTAAACTAAAACACCAGGCTGAAGACACAAGTAGTTTTAATCCTCCTGCACTTGGATGGAAATACATATCTGGGGTGAGTTATGGGGTACTTTAGAATCCCAGTGGGAATGCAAGATTGTTGTATGACATACAAATCCCCCGCAGAGCTGCCTAGATGCCCTAAGCACATCCGATCTCGCTTGATTTTGGAAGCTAAGCAGTACTTGGTTAGTACTTGGATTGGAGACCACCAGGGAATACCAGGTGCTGTAGGTGCCTGGAGTAGGAACTGGCAAGCCACTCCAGTACTCCTGCCAAGAAAACTCCATGGACATGGAGTCACGTAGAGTCAGTCACGACTGTGACAACACAACACAACACACACACACACACACACACACACACACACACACACACACACACACACACACACACACACACACACACACACACACACACACAAATCCCCATGCCAAAGCTGTGTTTCTGTGCTCAGAAACTGTTTTGTCCACCAGAACACAGCCAGCCAGAAAATCCACTATGGAATTCAAACTGCACAATAATTCCAGAACCCAATTAATTCCAATCTTCCCAGTGCAAGGAAAAAAACATTAGTTTTTCTAAAAGGGGATCAAATTCCTGGCAGTTAGAACATGCCGCTTTGTCATTTCTGAATCATCACTCACCCGAAAATTGAACAGGACAATTTTTAACTGGGACAAAAAAAGTACCTTAATAGTAATACATGTACTTTTTAAAGTCCCAAACGCTGGCAAGTGACACTCTGATGTCCTTTCTAGACCCTTCCAGGTCTACAATTTCTGTTATTCTATACCTAAAAATCACATGCTTGGCCCCGTAAATTGCACTAGAGTAGGCCCACTGGTTCAGCAGGAGTTTGGTGAATCTGCTCCTTCCTAAATTCCATTGAATGAGATGATAAGTTGCAGTTAGAATGGACTCAGCCCATTGAAATGAATGGAATTTACAGGAGACCTGATTCACTTTAGGCAATTTACTCCAATGATTCAATTTACCCCATGGATTCAATGGGTCTCCTCTAGTGCGATTTACTAGGCTGCATAACACAAATTGGCCTCAATTAATGATTAGCTGCTATTTTCCATCTCCCCCACCACCTTTCCTGAGTCTTACATCACCTTTCTTCCTCCATTCAGAGTGTTGAATGGCTGCAATCAACATCTGGCTGTCTCAAATAAAATGGAATCGAGCAACTGCTTGCAATTAGAGGCAGTCAGTGGATGGAATGATATAATGCAGAGTTGAAACAGAACATCATAGCATCTTGCTGGACACTGGCTCACACACCTGGGGATTGTGGCGATTTTTCCCTCTGGTTTTTGTGTGTGTGTGTGTGCTCAAAAACCAAAAACTTCAATTTCTGCTCAGTGTAGAGAGGGTCCAAGGGACGGACGCCCTTCTGGGCGACCACCAGTGATGACTCGTCTGCGAAACCCCATCACGCACAGGACAAAAGCAGACCCTGGATGCAGAATGCACCAAAACAATCCTAGAGCCTTATTCAGCCACTCCAATCATCCGCACATTTAGAACTGTGGGCGATTTGGGAGCGAAGATAAGGGTGGAAGCCCCATTCATGTACTCTCCTCCTTCCTATTATCTTCCTCCTTTTCACGACTTGGAGACTTCACATATGATGTGTCTTTTATATGAATCCACCATACATGATTACATAGACATTGTGTTTATAACCACTTATAACTTTTGTATCTATAGCTCCCTTGTGTGATTGTACTCAGAAAATACTCTTTTCATGGTAAGCTGCCACAAGTTAAGAAACCCCCAGAGGCATTCTCTGCAGCTCAGCAAGCCGCACAACACAGTGTACAACAAACAAGGTCTTCATATATGGCCATTCTCTTTTCAAGTTACATGTGGTTCTGCACAAGAGAATTAGTATGGGGTCTTCTGAGGCACACCGCTTAGGCATGAAAGCCTGAAGTAGGGAAGGTCACACGTCTCTCAGTGGGCTGATCTGGGGGACGTGAGTAGCTGCAAAAAAAAAAAAAAAAAAAAAAAAAAAATCCTTACAGGGCCTCGTGCCTCACCGTGACCAGGTCTGTCAGCATCCTTCTTCAAGTGTGATGCCTGGAACTAGACACAGGACTCGAGATGATGCCTCAATAATCAGGGCTCAATAGAGGGATGTGAGTACTTCACAGGACTTGGACACTATGCTGCTACTACTGCAGATAAAAACAGGGTCGCCTTGTTTGCAGCTGCATCGCATTGTGGGCTCATATTCAGTTTGCCTTCTATAATAATTCTGAGACCCTTCCCACTCATCGTACAGTATTATGTTACTGAGCCATGTATCATCCTGGATGTCTGGGTTTTCAGGGGGTTAATAATAATAATAATAATAATAATAATAATAATAATAATAATAATAATAATAATAATAATAAATAATAACAACTTTATTTTTATACCACCTTTCTCCCACAAGGCAGCTTACAACAAATTCAAAAAAGTACAATAAAATTGATACAATGTAAAAACAATACAATACCAATAAAATACTATAAAAATACTATACAATATAATACAATAAAAAACAAGATTAAACACAGTAGCTGCAGCAGAGTTTAAAAGGCTGCCCAGCCAATAACTAAGATGTTATAAAAATTTGTAAAGGCTGGAGGCTCAGAAGGCTTGCCTAAATAAGTAAGTCTTAAGGCTTCGCTTGAATATTTCAAAGGAGGAGGCAGTTCTTAACTCAAAGGGGAGGGAATTCCATAGTGTCGGTGCCCCTACTGAGAAGGTCCTGTTTCTTGTCGCCGCCCCTCGTACTTCCTTGGGTGGCGGTACTTGTAAAAGGGCCTTCTCCGATGACCGAAGGGGGCGGACCGGATTATATGGAAGTAGGCAGTCTCTTAGATAACCTGGTCCTGAGCTGTATAGGGCTTCAAAGGTCATAGCCAGCACCTTGAATTGGGCCCGGAAACGAATGGGCACCCAATGTAGTTGTTGTTGTTTTGAGTTTTTGCAACCTCACACACTAGCTTTACTAAGTTTGACTTCTCTGAGCGGGGTGACTTTCAATCTAGTATCCAGCATTAACCAATCCTTCCTTCTCTACCTCTGAATTCAGAAAAAGCTCCACCTCTCTGGTCAGTTTTCCCACTTTGTTGTCTATTGCAAGCAGCCACGTTTGGCCTGTTGTTAAAAAAACAGTAGTGTTTGTCAATTTGCAGTTGTATCTTTTCAGCTGTAAGCAATGAAACCTTGTCTTTCTACTATTAATGTCTTAGAGTGTGTTATTGAGATTGTAAATGCCAGTTGATGAGAAAAAAGGAGTGGACTGTGTGTGTGTTGTGTTGTTATAGTCGTGACCGACTCTTCATGACCCCACGTCCATGGAGTTTTCTTGGCAGGAATACTGGAGTGGTTTGCCAGTTCCTATTCCAGGCGCCTACTTTGGATAATTTGCAGCTATTCAGCTCTGTGATTCCTTGTACTTCTGCTGCACAGCTAGAGGGATTTAATTAGAAATTCAAAATTCTACAATATCCCACCCAACGCTGGATGTAGAACTTTGCACTTGTCCTTGTTAAATTTCAGAAATCGGACAACTAAAAGCCATGGGACCAAAAAAATCTCTTTCTTACAAGTGACACCCCTCCCTTTGGCTGTTCCTGCAAAAGAGTTTACATCCCAATCCTGGGACAATTACTGCATATTAAAACATCCATGTAGGTAAAATCATTACGATTAACCATACATAAAGCAGAGCTGATCAACTCCATCACCCTCAGACATTAAAGAATTAATTAGCACCTGTAGTGGACCAAATGGCCATTAATTTTCCATTTCCCTCTTATCTTCAGGGGAGCAATTAGGTGATTTTAGAAACAGGATTTAACAATCGCATCCCCCTCAACACCCTACCCAAAGATACGTCTGTGCCATGTGTGTTATGTTCTTACTTCAAGTTTTGAGAAACCAGCCCTGTTGCATTTGTGCAGCTCCCAGCTCATATTTACACTATTTATTTGATTTCCGTACTACCCATCTGGCAACACAGCATTATGGCAAGAGAGTCCCCTCTGGGGAGATGGGCAGTGACAAATCTGAATAAATAAATAACCATAACAATCAGAACAAGGGTGTACAAATGGAAAAAAAATTAAACCATTAAACACAATTATAATCAATAATTACATAGACAATCAAATTACATAGTACTGAGTATCATTCTGGATAATCACCATCTCCTCATCCTGACAGCACCACCTGCCCCACTTCAAAACATAATGAAAGCAGGCCATTTGAGGACATCGTGTACACCTTTGATAAGGTGGATACTGATGTCAGCAACTTGGGCCATAATACATTTGTCAACTCTCAAGATATTATCTCTCATTCTGTTTGCTAGAGAAACCTGACAGCAGTATGAGACATTGCAGAAAACACCTCTTTATAAATCTGGGGCACAGTATCTCTCCTGTCGTCTGTAAACATGCAAAAGCTGAAATCCAGTAGCAAGCCACAACTAGAGCAGACCCACTGGTCATCTTGGCCATTAACGCAACTTAAGGTGTTGTGTTAATGGCCAGCATAGCAGCAATCCTGAAAAGGAGGGTTGAAAGATCATCAACAAACTGAAGCAGCCTACAGCAGTGGTGGCGAACCTTCAGCACTCCAGATGTTTTGGACCACAACTCCCAGAATTCCAAGCCAATACTGCTAATGACCAAGGACTGTGGGGTTTGTGGTCCAAAACATCTGGAGTGCCAAAGGTTCGCCACCACTGGCCTAGAGAGTTTCATGGTCAAAGCACAACGAACACACAACTCCTTTGTCTAACTCTGAAATACAATCATACCATGCTAGGTTGCCCCATACACACACACACTCACTACTGATTCATTTCATAGATACAACAGATGTGATCAATCTCAGGGCTGCCATATTTCTTAGCAGCAGCCCTGCTTTTTTGTTTACTTATAAATTTTAGAAAACATAACCTTACAAATTCACTTAGCACTGAGGCATGGCAATGATCTGTCCCAGAAATTTCCCCCTGATATTTTACAGGGCACCTCTACTACCATTTAGGTAAGGCTGATTGATACAAAGTCCCAGTTTTATCTCCCCATAGAAATGAAGGAGGGAAAGCAGAGACTTTTTAGACATCATTTTTATTACATCTATTAACCACTTATGCTGCAATCAATCTCAAAGCTTGAAATTTCTACCTGCCTCTTTTACTACAAGAACAATGTAGCATAGCTATTATGTAGTAAAAACTTTAGATTTCTACCCACTCAAAAGATTTATAAGAAATATCATGTAGTAGATAACCTTCCCATTAAAAAAGAGACAAAATGGCAGTTCCTCACTCTGTTGTGAGGGGTGAAGATTTCTACAGAGATCCAGCTGAAATTTGTCAGAAAATGCTTGTCTTTTTGGTGCTACAAATTTGACATTTTAGTCAAGTATTTCTTTTGTTTGGTCTCTTTCAACTGTTCAGGAAAAAACAATGTTCTCTTCTAAACCTGAGGTATTTTTACATTTCTATATCCTTCAAAACGCAAAGACAGAAACCACTTTAGTTTAATGGACAGGAGTTATAATTGAAATTATTACATGTACTTTAAACACACACACTTTAAACACACACTCATAGAGCCTCCTGGGAAAAATTGAAAAATTACTTTATATATAGTCAATATAGGCAGAGTTAAAATTTTTAACATTTTCTAATGGTGGTGTGCCTCGTGATTTTTTTCATGAAACAAGTGTGCCTTTGGTTAACTGCCTGCCTCCTGGCAGGTAAACTGCCTGTACTGCAGGTAAAACTGTGCTCACGACCTGGGCTTCAATCCCAGGTAACAGGCTCAAGGTTCACTCAGCCTTCCATCCTTCCAAGGTCGGTCAAATGAGTACCCAGCTTGCTTGCGGGGGGGGGGCATTGTGTAGCCTGCATACTGTAATTAAACTGTAAACTGCCCAGAAACTACTTGAAGTGGTATGGGGTGGTATACAAGCAGAACAAGCAGAAGCAGATCACACAGACACACACACACAGAGACAGACACACACAGACACAAACACACACAGACACACACACAGACAGACACACACAGACACAGACACAGACAGACAGACACACAGACACACACACACACACACACACACACACACACACAAAAGAAATCCAGTGCCTTCCACATTCACCCCCATCCTCTTTTTTTGCACCTTAACTTCCAGTCCTAGTAAACACTACTAGGCAAGCTCCATTTATTGGATTTCTTGTAGCGGGGGAAATGACTGGTTACACAGGTCAGATTATTTTTTAAAGCGATGATGAGTTTTTTCTTAAAAATCAAAATCAAAAATTCAATTGTGAGTCAGAAAGGGCAAATGAGAAGTGATACGCACACCCAAAAGACCCCACTGGCCAAAGGAGAAGAGGAGCAGCAGCTAAACTTCCCAATGAATCACAAAAACTTCTGGGAAACACAGCCATCAAGTGAGTTAATTATCTGGGTTAATTTACTATACTTTATACTGGGAAGAGTCAGTGTGTGTTTGACTACAGGTGAGCTCAAACCTACAGGCTTTGTGTGGCTTGGGTGGAACTACAATCTCTTTCTTCTCCCTTGGTGTGGTGGCATAAAGATCCCCTGCCCGCTGGCCTTTGCCCCACTGCAGAACTGTGCCAATGGGTAGAAGTACAATCCTTCTTCTGATCTCTTTCCATATTTAGGGTCTACAGCATCCTGAAAGTTCATGGCACCCTGCAGTGCCAGTACCACACTGATTTGTTGCTATTTGCATTTTCCCATTTATAGAAATGAGGTTTTTCAGAAATGCACAAATATTGTCCTGGACCTCAACTAGGATTGGGTCCTAGTTGAGGGGGAAGGACGTCTGCATATCCTTATTTCGATATGGTTCAGGACAGGGGTTGATGCACAATCATCCTCTATTCCCACATATTCACCTCGTTCAGTGAGTTTTAGCTCAACCTAGTGACACGTTCATGTTGCAACGCCCATTCTCGTTATGAGCAATGGAACTAAAAGCAGCCTGAAAGCCCCTGAACACAAAATCATCGTATCATTGTAGGGTTGGAATGGACCTTGTAGGTCTTCCAGTCCAACCCCCTGCCCAAGGCAGGAGACATACTATTCCATCCAGACAGTTGGCTGTCCAATCTTTTTCTTCAAAAACCTCCAGTGATGGGGCACCCACAACGTCGGGAGGCAAGCTGTACCACTGTTTAATGGCTCTCATCTTATTTCCAAGTTAGCTCTTCCTCAGATGAATTTGCACCCATTGGTTGTTGTCACACCCTCAGGTGCAATTGAGACTAAATCCATGCCCTCTTCCCTGTGGCAACCCTTCAGGTATTGGAAGGCTGCTATCATGTCTCATTTTAGACTTCTCTTGGTCAGGCTAAACCTGCCTAGTTATTTTAGTCATTCTTCATACGATTTAGCTTCCAGTCCCTTTATCATCTTTGTGGCTGTTCTCTGCACTTTTCCTAGGGCCTCTGTGTCTCATTTGCATCATGGTGACGAGAACCGGACACTGTATTCCAAATGTGACCTCACTAGTGCAATATAGAGTGGTACTCTCACTTCATGTGATCTTGAAGCTACATGAACTAATTTTAAAAAGTGGGTTAGTTTTGTAATGTCACAAGCTCAGCTTGTAGTCCAAAGTGCCTTAGGACAAGAGCAAGGACCACTAAGATCAGCAGAACATGCTGCTGGTGGAGAGTTTCCTCTCCATCTCTACCGTAGTATAAGCTTTTGTGGGGCAAGGTCCGGTTCACATTGACTTGACAGACTGAGCTGAGAGTCAAGAGATATTAATAAGTTTATCTGTTCAGACAATTCACCTGTTTCCAACAACAGCCAACCAGAGTTCCCAGGAAGTCCATCAGTAGGCTGTGAAGAAAACAGGGCCATCCCACAGTGGCTTACTCCTATGATAAATGGAGGTTTCATTCAGTGATCAGGGCAAAAAATATCTTCTGATTGACTTAGGCTCCCCAGAGGAGTTTTCCTTGTCCCGGTCAAACTACAGTACATATCTCCTCCAGTTGTCTGGTGCCCGTGATATTCTGAGCATGTCCATTTGTGTCTGATATTGGAAGCTGAGCAGGGCCACATTTGGCTAGTAGCTGGATGGGAGATAGCCAGCAAATCCCAAGAATTTCCAGGTGGGCCTAGGAAAGAGGTCCGATGCTGCCAGTCAGATTGGCTAGTATCAGAGCAGATAAACCAACACCCTGACCCAGAGGATGAAATCCGATTGCTTAGCAAAGTAAGTCACAACTAAAAGAGGCCTTTGAATCAAGGGGGATTTTGACAAGTCAAACTCTTTGTAAGTTCCACTGATTCAATTCAGCAGTTGCAATTTATTGTGCCAAATGCCAGGATTTCAGGCAATTTGATGGTGAATCAGAAAAGTCCATCTTCTCAGTAATGCACAGCAGACGAGTGGGGGAAAATATTCAGAACCTGCAAAGAGAGCACCATGACATGGGAGAAACCAGCCTGGGACCCTTCACTGGCGAAGGAGGAACTGCAAGAAGGAGCTGCCTTCTCACCAGGCAGAACGTTCCATGCCCACAATACCAACTGACCTGAGACCACGCAGTGGAAAGGAAGCAGTAGTTGTCCTACCAAAAAGCTGCGGAAAAGTTTCTGGGGGTTCCATTTCATAAACTAAAATCTAGCATGACACTTTTAATAATATTTGACACATTTTTGAAAACAAAAAAGGACACAGACAGCTGTTCTGTGTAAGCCACATTTGTCTCTTTTACTGTTTTATTGCTTCTCTAAATGTCAGGATGGATGTTGATGCCTTTCCAAACCTGACATACATCTATATGTTCCTTTGTACTTATCATTTTAAAGATTTAGCCTTTTAAAAAATGTCATTACAAGCTAGGAATGATCTTTCTCAGGGTTCCTGAGTTGTGTATACGAGAGACGGAAGGGCAATTGTTTCCTAGATGGTACCTTGAGACTTATTTGACCTTTGACCAAAGGATAGAATTTGAATCCTTCAAACGAACTAAAGAGTAGGCAGCTTTGCCATTTGTTTGCCTCGCCGTCTTTTAAAAGATTGCGTAGACAGAGGCATGGCTGGTGGTGTGGGTTACAGCCTGTAGGACCATACGATAGAACTAATGCGAAAAATTAGTGGGTTATTCTGAATCGCAGTTTGGGCACTTGGTCTCTAAAAGGTTCGCCATCACTGCCATAGAAGAAGTCTTCCATGTTGCTAGAGAGAGGTCAAATGATCAGGTTGGAGCTTCCTGATCACTGACAAGTACAGTGTCTTCATTGGCAGCATAACAAGTAAACACACTCAATTTTCATCCAAACATCAATCTGCCACACATAAAATACTTGAGCCTTATGGTTTTTTTAAAAAAATTCTCTCCCAACAACATACAACTGTATACTTCTTATCACTTATTACAAGCACTCCACATAATGTCAACTGAGCTACTTGTAGGATCTTAGAGGAGGAGGAGAGTCAGTTTTGGCCAGGTGACTTTGACCTTGGCATTCAATAGAACAACTTTTTAGAGAGGAAAAAAGAAATCCATCAAAGCTGCCTCTAGTTTTCAAGTCAACTGGGAAAGTTGGTAAAAAAGGTCAGAGGGGTAGGACACATATTTTGAGACAGGCGAATGTCTCAAAACATTGTCTTGCATTCACATCAGAACTAAGGGGCTTACTTGGGCAGAAGAGGCAGAAGATTTTTCTTTGAGTCAAAGAGGAGCTTCAACTTAAAAGAACATTGCCTGACTTATCAGCCCTTAATTTTACAGAAACATCATCAGTTGATCTATTGAGACACTTGCAATATATGCAGCCACAATTAAATGCTATAACCATCCCAAAGCAAAGTAAAGAAAAGGGTGTCAAGAATCTAAGCCAAACGTCATAGCCTCCAAGTCCCAAAAATCACCTAAAATGGACCAGACAAGGAGGAATGACAGTGACAAGACCAACATTAGCCCCCTTTTAAGGGTTGGGGCTGGAAGAGGGGGAAAACAGCCACAATGACCTGATGGTTATCAGCCTTTGGGGGGGGGGGGAGGGTTCCCTCTTTTCTTTGTAGGACTAGCACTTCTCTTCAGGGTGGCAAATTAAAACATCAGCCTTCTCCAACTGTCTTCATACTCTCTTTGCCTGCTGAACCACCACCCAGAAAACCCGTGCCTTCCCGTCACACCCACCCCACCTCTCCATGTGTGCCTCTGTGATTCATGACACCTTTCCTTCTAGGACTGAAATCTTCATGGGGAATAAAGGTATTGGTGGCTCCAACAGCCTTCTCCCATCCATCCGCCCAAGGCGCACACAAGAAATATGCTTTGCCCAAAGTGGGGGGGGGCGAGTTGGGGAGGGAAGAAAGGCAGAGAGACAACTTAAATGGGGCTCCCAAGAAATCCATTTATTAGATGACGTCCAGGGAGTGTTCTTGAGTCACACACACCCTTCTCCCCCTCTCCCCCCCCCCCTTTTCATTCATGTTTTCCAGGGACAAAAGCATAAAGGAGAAACAAGTCACACATCATTCTCTGTTTCTCTTCCCCCCCCAACACACACACACACACACACACACACACACACACACACACACACACACACACACACACGTTCCTCCAAACCCCTCCTTCTTTCTCTTTCGGTCACAAGGAACACCCCCTCCCCTCCCCATCAAGATCCACCACTCCCCAAACAGCTGGATTCTAAGAGAGAGCGACAGGAGAAATCGAGGCACACACACACACACACACACACACACACACACACACACACACACACACACACACACACACACACACACACACACACACACAATGAGACCCCCCTCTCTTTTAAGCTGCAACCCACAGGCCAGGAGAGATCTCGGACACACACGCCCCGATCTAGGGGGGTGGGGGACGTGGAGGGTGTGTGTGTGCGCGCTGGAAGAGGCGGCGGCGAGGGAAGGGTGGATGTCAAGGGCTGCATTGTTATCACAACACTTCACAGCGAAGGCGACGAGGGCCAAGCCCCCCCCTCCCTCTGGCACGAGAGGCACACACCCCTCTCTGCTGCCATTCCCGTCCTCTCAATTCCCCCCCCGCCCCCCGCCCCCTCCAGCAAACAATGAGAATGAAAGCCAACACGCTCGGCAGACACCCTCCCTCTCCCCCCCACCCCACCCCCGGGTGCTCTGCCAGCCAAAGCACACGAGCAGTGCGGGCTAGTGGGTAGAGAGGAAGGGGGAGGCGACGCGGGGAGGGGGGGTGTAGGGGGGGGGAAGGAAGCGCCCTTACCTCCAAGGCTTCCAGAGTGACAAAGCTGGCCATGGCAAAGCCATCGATGATGTCCTCTTCGGGGAAGGAAGACTCCTTCCTCTTCCTCCTGGGGGGCCGGGGACGGGCCGAGGGCGGCGGCGGCGGCGGCGGCGGGTTCCCATTGTTTTCGAGCTCCGAGCCGGAGGAGGAGAGGAGCGGCGCGGCCCGGATCCGGCGAGCCTGCCCGGCAGCCGGAGCCCCGGGGACCGGAGGAGCAGCGGCGGCGGCGGCGGCGGCGGCAGCGGCAACCGAGCCCAGCACCCGGGCGCCGCTCGGTGCCCCTGGTTGTTGTTGCAAGAAGGATCCGCGCTTGGAGCAGCGCCGTTCCCGGTCCCGCTGCGAGCGCGAGCGGCGCTTCTTGCGGACGCCGTGGCAGAGTGCGGAGCCCTCCATGGCTCTGGCTTCGCACGATGCGCGCCCCCCCACACACACACACCCCTCCGCCTCCTCCCTCCTCCTCCTCCTCCTCCTCCTCCTCCTCCCGGCCCTTCCGTCGTCCGTCGTCGTCCTCCCCCCCCCCTTGGACCTTCACGCCCACCCCCGATCTCTCCCCCTTCCCTCCAACTTGGGCTCCCCCAACACCCCCAGTCCCTCTCCTCCTCCTCCTCCCCCCCCCGGCGCCGGTAGAGAGAAGGAAGGAGAAAGGGAGGGAGGGAGGAAGGGAAAGAGAAGGAGAAAGAAAGGAGGTGGAAGAGGAAGAGGAGGAGGAGGAGGAGGAGGCGAGGTGGGGGGCCGGGAAGGGAGACTCCCAAGGAATGTCAGCAAGCTGTTGCGGGCTTTGGCAGGCGCTTTTTTTTTGGGGGGGGGGGAGCGACAGAGGAGGAGGGGGGTCGGCAGAAAACGGCGAGCGACCCCTCCGAGCAAACCCCACAAAAGTAATGGCTGATTCCCCCCCCCCTCGGTCTCCTTGGGAGAAAAACAGATGGATCTATAATTCCTTCCACCCTCGACGGCGAGTCATAAATTACTGTAACGGAATGCCTCGTTCCAAAGGCGGCCAGACGCGGCGGAGAGGGGGGGGCGCTCCTCTCCTGGTTCCTCTCTCCCCCTCCCTTTTGCCAAAGGTTGCTTTTAATCCATGGGGAAGGCTGGGGAGACGGGGAGCAGCAGCAGCAGCAGCCTTATTTCTGTGCAAGGCAGGGTTTCCCCTTTCTTTTCTTCATGACGGCCCAATGGCAAGGAGCGACCGTGGAGGGATGGAAATGATGCTGGTAATCCAAATTTTCCTCCCCGCGCCCCGAGAGGTGCCGTGCAAGAGCCGGTGCTTCGGAGACGTCCCCTGCCTGCCTGCCTGCCTCCTTCCTTCCTTCCTTCCTTCCTTCGGGTCTGCTCCTCAGGCGGGGCTGGGGTGGGGGGGGGTGGAGGTGGGGGGCAAAGCCGAGGATGCGCCGGAGGTGTCACGGGCCGACGCACCTGGCGTGGGGATGGAGAAGAAGGAAGAGGAAGAGGAAGAGGAAGAGGGGGGGCGCTCCACGCGGGGCGCCTCCCCACGCGCGCACGTGTTTGCGCGCGCCCCCGTGCAAGAAGTGGCCGCTGGACCACCCAAGTGGTAGGAAAGGGGGGGTAAAGGAGGAAGAAGAGGAGGGCGCAGGAGGGAATCACACACCCCGGGGGGTGGGGGTGGGCAGGAGTTCAACCTTCACTGCCGACACACAAAGA
Source organism: Phrynocephalus forsythii (assembly GCA_029282475.1). Lineage (NCBI taxonomy): Eukaryota > Metazoa > Chordata > Lepidosauria > Squamata > Agamidae > Phrynocephalus > Phrynocephalus forsythii. Next base: position 6,964,749 of record JAPFRF010000017.1, on the reverse strand, counting down.
GCGCTGGGGACTGGCTTCGGAAGGAGCCCCGCGCAAGAGGGGGGGGGTCAGGCAGGGGCTGGAGGCGGGGGAGTGAGGGGGGGGAGAGGAAAAGGCACACCTCCCGTTCTGAAAATAATACAAATAAATGCTGTCTTTCACTTAGGTAGGGAGGAAGCCGCTGGTAGATCTGGGGAGCTGCCCCCCCCCGCCTCCCAGCTTCCCCAGCCCTGCCAGGACTGACTGGGTAGGTGGGTGGGCGGCCGGCCAGCCGGGAAGGGCAGGGGATGGGGTCCACGGGAATCCTTCCTCCCCTGGCTTGTTGGATGCCGAGAAGGAAGGGAAGACGTAATCCTGAGCATCAGCTCGCATTCCCCTCGCCCTCAGTTTCCTCTTTTTCTCCCCCAGTCACGTGACTAACTTTCCTCTCTCTGTCTGTCTACACCCCTTCTCTAATTCCACCCCCTCAGCAGTGCGAAAGAAAGCTCCCTTCCCGGCGTGAAATAAATTGCAGGCATGCGCGCTGAGTTTGCGCACTAGAGCGCCCCTTCTATTTTTCTGCTCTTTATTTTCTTCCTTTTCCATCCCACCTCCCCTTCTTCTTCTTCTTCTTCTTCTTCTTCTTCTTCTTCTTCTTCTTCTTCTTCTTCTTCTTCTTCTTCTTCTTCTTCTTCTTTGCAACCCCCCACCAAAAATGAATGAATGGGAAAACACCACTCGCGGGATGTGTGTTGGCCCTTTAAGAGGGGAGGGGAGGGGCTCAGGGGGCGGGGCTTGGTAAAGAGGATTGATTGCTGCAGAAAGAGCCGGTTGGGTCTTCCCACTTCCAAGAAGGACGGAGATGCTCGCTTTGTCCCCCAGCCCAGGTTTCTGTGCCTCCCTTAGCTACTTGACAACCTCAATGGACTCGAAAGGGAGAACAAAGTGTTCTGCTTATATACCACCCCATACCACTACAAGGGACAGGGATGCAACCTGTACTGGATGGGGTCACCCTCCAATTGAAAAATCAGGTACTCAGCTTGGCGGTGCTCTTGGACTCATCCTTGAGCTTGGATGCCCAGGTACCTGCCTGCGGAATCTGCTCTGCTTGGGACCAACAACTATGTTTTTAATTTGATAATAATAAAGTGCAATTTGTAGTCAAAAACTCTTGGACTCATCCTTGAGCTTGGATGCCCAGGTCATGGCTGTGGCCAGGAGCGCATTTGCACAATCACGGCTAGTACGGTTATGCCGGTTTCTTGAGAAACCAGCTCTGGCCACGTTGACACATGCCCTAGCGATGTCCCCGCTAGACTATCTGTGATATGCTCTATGTGGAGCTACCAATGAAAATTATCAGGAAACTTCAACTGGTCCAAAATGCAGCAGACAGACTACTGACTGGGGTGGGGTACAGAGATCACATCACACCCCTATTAAAGCAGCTCCACTGGCTGCCAATCACAATTCAAGGTGCTGACCTTGACCTACAAAGCACTGTATGGCCTTAGTCCTAACTACCTCAAAGATCAAATCTCACATTATGAACTGACTTGGGTGTTAAGGTCATCAGGAGAGGCCTTTCTCTCCATCCCGCCACCCTCACAGGTAGGTCTCATGGGAACCCATAAAAGGGCCTTTGCACCTAGACTCTGGAACTCCCTCCCACTAGAGGCCAGGACTGCCTCATTTTTATTTATTTATTTATTTATTATATTTATATCCCGCTTATCTTCAGCTCTGAACTCTAAGCGGCTTACAACAATGGGGTACAAGTATTACAAAGAAAATACAGTATGCAATAAAAACAAAAACATCTCAATTGTCCTTCCAGAAACAGGCAAAGACCTTTCTCTTCAGGCAAGTTTTCCCTGAATGATGGGCTACCATGTGTATTTCTCATGAATCTATAGGTTGACATAGACTTTGTCTTTATAACGACTTATAACCTTGTAGTTTTAATATACAGTGGAGCCTTGTATAACAAACACTTTGTATAACATAAAATTTGTACAACATAAAAATTCTGGAGATAGGGGAAATTTGCTTAACAGAATCACCTATGGGGCAAATTTGTACAACATAAAAATGGGATCACTTTGTTTTCAATGCATTCCTATAGGAAATTAGTATAAAGGAAAATTTGCTTAACATAATTTCATTTTGAATGAATTAATTCCTTTATACAAGGTACCACTGTAATGTTATCTATTAATGCTGTAGTATATATGCGGTCCAATGCAATGCTGGGCAGGGATCAGGCTGGACAGCAACTCCCAAGAGCCTTAGCTAACATCAAGGAATCCTGGGAATTGTAGTCCAAGGACATCTGAAAAGGTGCATTTGGCTCACTACTGACTATTCCATCAGGCTAAAAGAGATCAAGCCCTACTTTGGGCACATCACGAGAAGACAGGATCCCCTGGAAAAGACCATAAAGGTGGGAACAGGTGGGGGTGGCAGGAAAAGAGAAAGGCTAAATTATAAGATGGAATGACTCCCTAAAAGAGGACAGGACATTTTGGAGATGGTTCCTTGCTATTGAAGATGACTTGAAAACATGTAACAACCAGAGGCTGGCTCAGTAACCAGGGACTCTACTTTCCAACAGTGTGACAAAGAGCCTAAAAGCTTTGTGTGTGTTTTTAAAATACACACAGATTTCTTTGAGGGTATAAATATAATTCTCGTTTCTTCCTAGACGTCGGCACGCTGATGACATTGCTGGAATGCTAGGACCCATCTGTAATTAATGCAGAGTCCACAGCGGAATCTGAATTAATTTTGAAGTGGAACCTATAATTAACCTGTAATTAATTCAAAGAACAAATTAATTGGGGAGTAGAATCAACCACTGGTTTGTCCCGATATTTATCTGGTCACTTCAGTCTCTCAAGAATGGACTGAATTGGGGGGTGGGGTGTTGAGTGTTTCTATGACAGCAAGGGTGGCATACTGGATTTTTAAAAAGTGTTCTGCTTATATACCACCCCATACTACTTCAAGTAGTCTCTGGGTGTTTTAAGGTTAAATTACAGTATGCAGGCTACACATTGCCCCCCCCCCAAGCTGGGTACTCATTTTACCGACCTCGGAAGGATGGAAGGCTGAGTCAACCATGAGCCTGTTACCTGGGACGCCAGGTTGTGAGCACAGTTTTAGCTGCAATACAGGCATTTAACCACTGCGCCACGAGTGACATTCTGAGATTGGGAAGTCCTGCGTTCTGATCTCCACTTGTCTCCTGGAAACTCACTGATAAAGCTGCTCCTTAAATCTCCCACGTTTCTTTAAAACCCTGTTAGAGGAGCTGTAAACAGAACAGGGATGTGGAAGGGGAAAACCTTTGTATTGCTTTCATTTCAGGGCCTTTCAGAGGGGGCTCTGCTTTTGATTTTGGGGTCTATCGGTCCTTCTGTTAACCCCAGATATACCCCACTCTTCCAGGTTCTTTCATTTTGGGTTTCTGCAGTGGGCCCCCGCAGAACCCCCAAAACTAGTCCAAGAAAGCAGGGAAGAGCCAAGAATCACCCACTCCAAAAATGGGGGAAAACAGCAGCAAATGAGAAATCTAAATCAACAACCCTACACAGGTAGCAGTGGTAATTTCATGTTCACATTGATCAACATATCATAGAATCATAGAATCATAGAATCATAGAGTTGGAAGAGACCTCAAGGGCCATCCAGTCCAACCCCCTGCCATGCAGGAACCCCCATCACAGTATTTCCGACAGATGGCCATCCAGCCTCTGCTTAAAAAACTCCAAAGAAGGAGACTCCACCACCCTCCGCGGCAGCATCTTCCACTGCCGAATAGCTCTGTCATGAAGTTCTTCCTAATGTTCAAATGGAATCTCTTTTCCTGTAGTTTGAAACCATTGCCCCGAGTCCTAGTCTCTGAAGCCATGGAAAACAAACCTGTTCCCACTTCAATATGACATCCTTTCAAATATTTAAACATAGCTATCATATCTCCTCTCAGTCTTCTTTTTGAAAGGCTAAACATTCCCAGTTCCCTAAGTTGTTCCTCATAAGACATTTCCTCCAGACCCTCAACCATCCTGGTAGCCCTCCTCTGGACTCGCTCGAGGTTGTCAACATCCTTTTTAAATTGAGGCGCACAGAACTGGACACAGTACTCCAGGTGAGGTCTGACGAGAGCAGAATAGAGTGGTACTATCACTTCCTAACCCTTCCCCTTCACTTCAACAGGGAACAGATCAGACAAGCAAGATATATTGTCATCACGCTCATAATCATCACACACCATCCACCAAAAGCAGTGTAAACGACCTACCAACCTCAACCCCTTGAACAGGGAAATGAGGAAAGAGTTTTCTCTCCTACCACCTCAGTCCAGCAGTAAATACAGGAATCTGTACACCTAAAAAAGTGCCAGAAATCTCTCCAAACATCAATAAAATAAAAGGTTAAAATGCAGGGTAATCTAAAAATACAAAATATCTAAGAAATCCATCAGGAACCTCTCTCTCCTTTGGAATCCCAAATATTTTGGATTTTGGAGGCTTTGTATTGTGAAGCCACAAAACATTCCCAAAATGAACAAGAAGGGCTTCTTGGCGCGTTTTCTCCTCCTCCGGGTTAAACTGAAAGTTACATTCACAAGCACAGAAGGTAAGACTGTGTACCAGATGGGGTTCTTTAGGATGGAGATATGCTCTACTACACCAAAAGCATTCCCCATCCATTCTCAGCCCTCTCCATCCCAAAATAGGGCAAAATGTCTGGATGTGTTTGTGAGTCTTTTCCACTGGTATGCTGTTGTAAAGTTGCAATCATAAGCACTTTAATTGCAAGCATAAACTTTTGTTGAAATGTTGGTGAGATGTACCTTTGTGCAGGGCTTGCAAACAACTCCTGATAAATTCTTCCTTCTGGTTGATCGGAGCTGTCTTGACTTATAAAGACACCTCGGTAAGGAATTCTCCCGGTCCTAGGAAAGGTGATCCCACCTAGTAATACAAGCAATATGTGAGCTTTGCTCTTCAGGTGCACAAAAGTACTATCCTTTTCAGAGTTTGTTTGTTTGTTTGTTTGTTTGTTTGTTTGTTTTGGAAATCTGGACTACAACTTCCAGGATACTCCAAGCAGCATATTCTACGATGCACCCACCAGTGGTCAAAACCCATCTCTGTTGCCGAGTGCCCAGATTCAGTTGTGAAATATGCCACTTCATTTTTATTTTATTTTTTTGCACTCAGGAAAACATAATTACCATAAAAGCAAACATTTTGCTGGCTTCAAATGTTCGGCATTTTTTTTCCTTCCAAAGTGTGGCAAGCTATTTAAAACAAGTTCAACCCTTGCTTTCAGTAAGTCTTTCTGGCTGCTGTGAACGTTCGGCCACATAACCTGCCTGATACTAAATTCTTGTCGACTTGCTAAAAGGCAGTGGACAAAAGAGACCCCACCACCACCACCACCACCACCAAAATGTAAAGAATTTGTCTCTCTGACGTCAATATGCTTTCCATTCAGTCTCAAAAATGCTGGACTTCAGTTCCATACTGGCATGCTAAAAGGGCTGATGTGGAGGACGGACTGCCGTGCTGCTGATAAGAAAGCAGAGTCCTGCGACAAGAGCTGCCCCGTTGTTCTTCATGTTGGCCAGGGATCCGCCCTTCATTTCTGCTTGAATAGGGAGAAACGGTCCCCATGGAGACCCAGGATGTGATGGCGGCTTCACATCTCATTTTGTAGGGCCAGGCTAGTAAGGCATGTATAGAGCAGCCCACCCTCAGTCTTCGGAAGATAACAGACTCATGAAGTTGGAAGGGGCCAAGATAAGTGCAACCCCTTGCTCAGCACACAAACGCAAGTTATAGGCGATCTGCCTGATGGTTGTCTAATTTCCTCTTGAATGCCTCCAGCCCTGGAGCGCTCGCCATCTCTGAAGGTCATTAGCTCTGCTGCTTTTACTACACTAATAAGAGGGCATTTTTCTTTGGGTTGGACTCAATGATCTTCTAGCCCCCTCCCAACTCTATGGTTCTATGAGTCCATGATTCCTGATATTCAGCAGAAAACCGGCTTCCTGAAATGTGAACCTGTTTTTTTTTTAATAAGCCACACATTTGATAATCATGCCCTACATGTAAAGTCATTCATAAAAATGTTGAAAAGCACTGGAACCAGGAGTTGGGCCTTGTGCTACCCCAATTGTTACCTCCTCGGAGTTTGAGGAAAAGTCCACACCTGCTTAGTTTGCTAATCGGAACATCACAGGGCACTTTGTCAAAGGCTTTGATGGAGTCAAGATGTTTTTTTAAAAAGCTGCGAGCAATCTGTCCAATGCTTCTGATTTCTAGGTCTCCATGCTGCCAGGCAGGGGCCATCAATGTCATGTCCAACTGGTCTGTATTTTTGTTATTTGCAGTTTTGCTTAATTTAATCTCTGAAAATTAATTTGGATTTGACAATAGAGAATTCTACCATTGAAAGCAACATCGGCCAGTCATATTTTTCCTCCTTGTGTGTGTGTGTGTGTGTGTGTGTGTTTGTGTGTGTGTGTGTGTTTTACCACATTTCCCAGAATCCTGAGCAGATTTCATCTTTTAAAACCCACCCAGCATTCCTAAATTTTCTCCCTGTACTTCAGAATTCCAAATGATCAGGCCAGACCAAATTTTTTTAGTATCTACTATAAGAATTGCATAACGTTTGCTACCGCTTTCTCCTTCTTCCCCCATTTTAAATGACATGGTTTTAATTAGTCAGGAAATCACCCCGGTTTGAATAATATGCATCAGTGAATCAAGATCAGAGATAGGAACTGTGTTCCTGCCCTCCCCCAAACTCCATCTCAGTGTCTATCAAGCTAGCTGCGAGATCCTGGGAGTTATACTGGAGTCCAAAATGGTAACTGTTTAAACCACTGATCAAAGCAAAGCAAAGTGTTCTGCTTATATACTGCTCCAAAGCACTTAAAGCACTCTCTAGGTGGTTTATAAGTAATTATGCAGGCTATACATCCCCTCCCCCCCAAAAGCCACTGGCAACCATGCATTTTACAGTCAAGCTAAGAGGTTGTCCCATTATTTATTTATTTATTTATTTATTTATTTATTTTAGAGTATTTTTACCCCCCCCCCTTTCTCCTTGGAAAAGGACCCAAGGCGGCTTACAATAATGAGGGGCAATATACAGTCCAGTACATTTAAGACATGTTCAAGTATTGAGAACAGGGAATTGAGGGACATCTTACACTAAGCTTAGTGTACATACAATAATAAATAAATAAATAAGCATTAATAGACATTACATTAAAGCTGCAAGAGAACGTGAGCAGTTAAAAAGAGATTCAAGTTCCCCGTAAAGTTAGGAGTGATGGAAACTAACATTGAAAACATAGTGTCAATGTAATCACATAAGATTATAAGTGGTTATACATGCAAAGTCTATGTGAACCTATAGATTCATATGAAAGACACATAATAGGTAGTCCCTCATTTAGGGAAAGCTTGCCTGAAGGGGAAGGTCCTTGCCTGTTTCCGGAAAGACAGCAGAGAGAAGGCAGTCCTGGCTTCCAGTGGGAGGGAGTTCCAGAGTCTGTGAGCAGCAGGCGAGAAGGCCCTTTCATGGGTTCCCACGAGCTGTACCTGTGAGGGTGGCGAGATGGAGAGAAGGGTAGACAGACAGACAGACAGACAGACAGACAGACAGACAGACAGACAGACAGACAGACAGACAGATAGATAGATAGATAGATAGATAGATAGATAGATAGATAGATAGATAGATAGATAGATAGATAGCTTGGTTTGAGAGAACTGCCGTCCAAGGGCGTGGCAATTTGGTGGAACACTAAGGGGTAGAATAAGGCTACTCTGTTTATACTTAGCAGTAAGAACGCAGAATACAGAACCATCCGCTCAAACATCCTGAGCATGTCTAGGCAGAAGTCTTGTTGACTGTGAATTAAAGCACCAATTTGGAAGCAAACTTGATCAAACTCAGTGGGAAATGGGGGCTTAGCATTTTCAAGAGCAGAGATGAGCCCTTTCCTGGGGGAGACCTGTTTTGGGTGGCCATAATTTGCACATCCCAAATCCAATCTTTGTCAGATTTGTAGGGATTAAGGAGCAGAGTCAGGAAACTTCAACGGGTTCAAAATGCAGCAGCCAGATTGCTGACTGGGGCTGGGTACACAGATCACATTGTGTGTGTGTTGCATCATTACAGTCATGACTGACTCTTCGTGACCCCATGTCCATGGAGTTTTCTTGGCAGGAATACTGGGCGGCTTGCCAGTTCCTACTCCAGGCGCCTACAGCACCTGGTATTCCCTGGTGGTCTCCCATCCAAGTACTAACCAGGCCCGACCCTGCTTAGCTTCTGAAATCAGGCAAGATCGGATGTGCTTAGGGCATCTACTCAGATCACATTACACTGCTGCTAAAGCAGCTCCATTGGCTGCCAACCAGCTATCGAGCACAATTCAAAGGGCTCACCTTAGCCTACAAAGCACTGTACGACCTGGGTCCTAATTACCTCAAAGATTGGATCTCACAGTATATGAATCAGCTAGGGTGTTAAGATCATCAGGAGAGGCCATTCTCTCCATCCTGCCATCCTCACAGGTTGGTCTCATGGGAACCCATGAAAGGGCCTTCTCAGCTACTGTGCCCAGACTCTGGAACTCCCTCCTACTAGAGGCCAGGACTGCCCCATCTCTGATGTCTTTCCAGAAACAGGCAAAGATCTTTCTATTTAGGCAAGCTTCCCCAGAATGATGGACTACATACATGGCTAGACAGACTTGTGTTTATAAACACTTACAACTTTGTGCTTGTCTCTCTCCTCATGTGATTACACTGACACTATGGGCGTTTATACACGACCCCTAAACTCCGGGGCAAATGGCTCCCAGCTCCGGAGATTAAAAATGTTTACCCACCAGCTCCGGAGTTAACAGGAAATTAAGTGTTTAGCGCGTCCCAGCGCAGCTTTCACCTGCTTTTTGGATGTAACAAATATTTGATCTGTAAGGATGTGAGTGTATCTCTCTGAATGCTGTGAGGTAAACCGGCATGCTTTTCTTTCATGGGGAGGGGGTGGGACAGAGGAAGAGCCTCTGGTCCGACACTAAGGGGTCGTGTAAAAAGGCCCTATGTTATCAATTGTTAGTTCCCATCCCTCATAACTTTTGGTCTACAGTACACGATTACATAGAATTTATATTCTTTTCTTAACTGCTCACGTTCTGTTTTAGCGTTAATGGTGTCTTCTAATGCTGTAAGATGTCCCTCAATTCCCTGTTCTCAATATTTGAACATGTCTTAATTTTAATGGACTGTAGATTGTCCCTCATTACTAAAAGCTGCCTTGGGTCCTTTTCCTAGGAGAAAGCTGGGGTAAATAAATAAATAAATAAATAAATAAATCTTCCCATGAGTTTGGCGTCATGTAGAGGTTGTTCCAGGAAATCCCAAAGTGCACAAACTACAAAACTCACAAATTGTGGATAATAGTTTGGAATTTTGTTTGTTCTCCAAAAGAACCATGAAAAGAACTGCACAACCGCCTGATACATGGGAGGGTTTTTGTTTGTTTGTTTGTTTTGGCCTCATGGTTCTTTTTGTGCCCATCTCAATTCAGGAATCGGAATTCAGAACTGTACAAATAAGGACCCTATTTTTAAACCCGGGAGTGGGGGTGGGGAGATGCTACTGCAGCTAGCTGGACTAGATGACCTCTGATGTGGCTTTCATCTATCATCCAACCAAAATTAATTTTCAGATGTCATCAGAGCACTCCACGGATCTCGTAGTGCCGAATTTCCATAGCAGCCACATGGATCTACAAAAAGTGGTGTTTTGTAGCTGGAAATTGAGAATGTAACTCATTGCTTGGGAAAATTGGATGGAGAGATGGTGAAAAAACTTTGCCCCGAGCATGAATAATTCGTAACTGCATATCAGGATGGATGTTGAGAAGGCTTTACACAACATATCAACCTGAGCCCCTCCTTTCTGGAGTCAGAAGTCGCTTTCGGAAAGTAAAGCAGTGGGAGAGACATGAGACAAGGGAAGATCAGCTTTTCAAGCCCTGAAGTGTGTATTTCAAGCCTGTCCATCATAGATCTAAGATTGCGACTACACTTCAAGTTTGTGTCTTTGCAGGGGAATAAACCCCACTGATTTAGCTTCTGAATACAGACAAGCACAAGTTCAGGTTCTTCTTTTGAGAGAGAGAGAGAGAGAGAGAGAGAGAGAGAGAGAGAGAGAGAGAGAGAACAGTATGCCAAGATATTCCTGGACCATCTTGGAAAGAAAATTGCACCATGAAGCACAGGTTGCTTGGGATGGATTATCATCAAGTCGACAGGACACACTTGGGTGGGCTGCAGCGAGCTAATAATTTCATCAAAGGCTATTTAGGGAACAAGCCAGGCTGCCAGTCAAGAGGTAGGATTTGAGAAGATTTCTGAAAAGAAATACCAGAGTGGGAAAGGTGCTCATGTTGGAGCTTTTGCAGCTGTGCAAGCTGCCTGCCGTTTGTTTGACCAGGAGTGATTTTTTTCCAGGTGCCTGTCAATGTATCTAGTACTGTAGTACTAACAAATCATCCCTTCCCTCGCTCTGAACTGAAAAAGATATCCACCTCTCTGGTGAGTGACTCTTTACTGTTTGTTTGCTTTTTTCTGTTGTAAGCAGTGCCTATTTGCTGTTGACCTGTTCACAAGCGGTACAGAAATATAAAAATAAATACATAAATAAATAAATACATAAGTCAAATGTCTTGGAGGGAGTTTCTGAATGTACATCCCAGCTAGTAAGAAAGGAGTGGACTAACAGGGGAACTTGAAGCTATTCTCCTCTGTGAGCCTCTGTACCTCTGCGGTGTAGCACAAGAAATTGTAAGACTCTGCAACAGCTTTTCCAGGGGTAGCTTTCCAAGCAGGGTGTGGGTCTGTTTCTTTGAGGAACAGATGGGGCAGATGTGACTTCAATGGTTGAGGAAATTTCAGATTTCCAGTTGTTGCTGGACTATGGTGTTGTTAAGTGCAGCCAATATTCAGGGATGGTAAGAATTAAGGCTGTGCACAGAGTCCCCCAGCTCAGTTCAGAGGCCAAGTCAGGGCTTTGGAATAGATCTCAATTCAGTTTGGGTTGATTGGTGCTCCATCAGATCCCCTTGCTGCCCGGGATCCAGATTTGCCTGCAATTTCAGATCATGACCATCCCTACTGAGGTACACTGGGTTTTATGAACCTTTGATTTGTCTACTCCCTCACCTTGAACTGAATCTGCTTCAGTCTGGTCCTCAAACACATCACCCTTAATATGGCAGTTTGGATTAATGGGATTCCACACACGCCCCAGGACTAATGATGGGAGTGGAAACCAGGAAGCAGCAGGAGGCAGAACAGCCCTTTTTACCTTTATTTGGTCCCTAAATCTTCCTCTGCTGAATGGTGAGAAAAGTGCCCCCTGGGACAAAGGTCTGAAACGTATTTGTGATATACCTGTGGATGTTAAAATAAAGGAACAAATGTGGGATCCCTAAAAGAGGAAAGATTGCTCCTTGGTAAGTGGATTATTGCATTCTGATATGGGCTTTGCAGGAATGGAAACCAGGAAAAACAACAAACAGAACAAACTACGTTTGGAGGCATCAAACTATAATACTAATTAATTTCCAAGAGGAAGAGCTTAATCTCTCTTTCAACTGCTCGCTTTCTTTCAGATCTGCGCACTCACACTCCTACACACAGAGGAGCGGTTAACATTTTAAAAGGCAAACCTTGCTTCTTTTATTGTTAACATCAGGCGAGACAATGTTACACGCAAGACAATCGTTTGATAGTTTCCCCTTCCTCGCTAAGCTTTTTCTCCCCCTCTTCTTATTCTTTTTTATTTCCCACTCCCCACAAAGGAACATACAGTGGACCCTCGTATAACAAACGGTTTGTATAACATAAAATCTGTGCAGCATAAAAAAATTCCAGATATAAGGGAAATTTGCTTAACAGAATCGCCTATGGGGCGAATCTGTACAATATAAAATATTTGTGATTAGGGATTATTCAGTTTTCAATGAATTCCTATGGGAAACATGTATAAAGGAACATTTGCTTAACATAATTTCACTTGGAACGAATTAGTTACTTTATACAAGGTACCACTTAGAGATGGGCACGAAACGAGCGATTTTTCATTTTCGTTTTCATTTTTTCATTTCATTACACAACGAAAACGAAACGAATTTTTTTAAAAAACAAAACAAAAACAAAAACGAAACGACCAAATTTGCTGTGTTTTTCGTTTTTGTTGCAGCAGATGCATTGAACTAAAAAGAATGCTAACGAAACAGCAATTTTTCGTTTTCGTTTTCTCATTTCGTTACCTAACAAAACGAAAACGATTTTTTTGCAAAAAACGTCACAAAAACGAAAACGAACCGAAACGGACCCCTAAACGACCAAACGACAAACGAAACACCATTTTTTTTGAGTCGTGCCCATCTCTAGTACCACTGTACCTCTGTGCTCTCAATTAAGGATTCATTTGCTGTACAATAATGCATGACTGGCCCGGTTGTTTCATGAATGATTTTGAATCCGGCTTAAGGAGGGACTGAGTTTTTCTGAATCCTCCAGGAAAAGACTGGTCTAGCTTTAATGCTGTTTGAATCTGAAGCCCAGTCTAGCACCCGTTCTGCCAGCCCTGATCAACAAGGCAGGTGCTGTTTTAAATATCTCCTTTTCCCACATCCTGCCAGAATCAGTCATCTCCGGTCCCTTCCCCATCACCAAAATGGTGGTTTGTTCGTTCGTTTTTAAAGAGCAAAAAGGAAGCAGTAACTGAACACTCTGATGGACAATTTGAGGGTCAAATCACACAGTTAAGGGAAACATTTCGTGCTCTGTAGAGTGCTTTCCCTCTGGGGGGGGGGCTTTTGGTTCCCTCAATGCACAACTGGAAATGCAAATAAAGTCTATGTTTACCTCCCAGTGTCCAATTGCCAAACAAGAGTAATCTAACCTGTGAGATGGGGAATGAGGCAAACTCTTGCTGAGACATTTAAACCACTTCCATCACTTCGCTTCTGGGGTCATGAAATGCTAATGAAGCCTGTACTGCCTTGTTGTTTTTGACTTTGATTTAAAACACTTATAGCCTGCCTTATCTCGCAACATCTCAGGGTGGGTTGCAGTTTTTTATAGCTCTAGTAAACCAATCCCAAAACACTGCAAGCTATAGAAGTATGAAAACGTTGTGCTGTGACAATCAGTGTGTCTCAGCACCTCAGGAATTCTACTTTTAACAATGTTCAGTGTCATCTGTTTTGTACAGTCTAACCCTCAATGACATGGGTTGTAATGCAAAGGAATGAACAGTTCCCTGCCCCAGCTGCTAGTCTCTGGGCATTTATACACAACCCCTAAACTCCGGGGCAAATGGCTCCCAGCTCCGGAGCTTAAAAATGTTTACCCACCAGCTCCGGAGTTTACAGGAAATTAGGTGTGACCTCGCCCACTTTAGCGCGTCCCAGCACACCTTTCAAGTACCTGCTCTTCCGTCCTGAAAATTCCTTGATGTGGTGTAAAGATAGTGAGTGTGGGGCTCTCCTCCCTTCTGTTTGTTGTTTTTTTGGCTCCCACCCTTTTAAGAGCTACTTTTACAGACACAGGAATCTTGCCGGCAATAGCGAAAGCCAGAACGAGAGCCAGAACGGAGGGGAGGCACAATCTTTTCTTCCTTTTTTTCTCCCTCCCCTCATGCAGACAGTAGCCAGGAAGTGCGGAGGGGTGGGGAAGCAGGAAGAGCAACAAGCCCCTAAGATCTCTGGTCCGAATTTAAGTGGCCAGCAGATCTTAGGGGTCGTGTAAAAAGGCCCACAGTCTCCTCTTATTTTGGGGTACCATTTGTAAGTGATAGGGAATATGTATTATTTCATTTATATCAATGTTTCCCAACATTTTGCAAATGGTGACCCCTTTTTAAAATAGCTAAGTAATGGCTTAGCACAATCGCATTATATCATTAGGTACCTTCAAAATAATAACTTGGCTTTTTGGGGAAGGGGGGCCTCTCCAATAGACCCAAGGGTCTAATTTGGCCCTCATTCTCCCAAAGGGAGCTGGAACAGGTATTTAAAGCAAACAGATTCTGTGAGAATCTCAGGAGGATGAATCCTTTACCTAGTGCCACCGTGGCCTCTCGTCTCCCCTTCGTCTGCTTACTGAAACATGTTTACTTCTCTCCTACCCACTCCGATCCTTCCCTCATCACTATAATTAGGAATCAAGCCATTTCCACTGCTATTTTGAAGCTCATTAGGCCTGTCGTTTCTGTTCAGGTTCTGTTCAGTCTATTTCTAATTTTTTGTTCCTGCTGTTGGGGAAATGAAGGGAATCAGAAATAATGTTTACGATGGCGTAATCCCATTATTTTGATAATAAGGCACCCACAGGCGCGCACACCCCATTCCAAGCTCAGTGGTGCCTCTCGCAGGTTAGAATACCACACATCCTTCTAAAATCAGTTTATCTGGATCAGTGCTTCCAGAAGTTACTCTCTTTTTCATGACAATCCCCAGAAGGAGGGTGAGGAGTTTTCATGTCTTCTCGAAGGCTTACATGGCCAGGATGTGATAGCAGTTGTGAGGTTTTTTCGGGCTGTTTGGCCGTGTTCTGGGTGTTTCTCTCCCTGACGTTTCACCAGACTCTGTGGTTGGCATCTTCAGAGGGCAAGGAGCTCAGGGAACCGAGCAATTCTTCTATGCTTCTTTTTGAATTAGAATTCTGCACCTGCTCTGGATGGACATGCCACCACTGTCTAGGATCACATCCTAACCGCGAAGGGAAGTAAATCGGTGTCCCGGTCGACCATGCCCACGGAACCACACTTTCACCAAAGTTTCTTAAACCACCACTAGGGGTTGGTTTTAAAAACTTCCCTTAAAATGCTCAATTATTTGTTTCTCTAATGAGGTGCGACCCCAGAAAATAACACAGTAATTAGCTTCGTACCCCTTTTCCTGCCACTTCCTGGATGGAGACTTAGAAATTCAACCCAGAAAAAAGGAAAAGATGTGCAGTAGGCAAGTAGAGACGGGCACAGAGAAAAAAAAATACTACCCTGGCGACAGGACACTAACTGCACATCAAACACCACGTGAACGCCCCCAAAAAAAAAAAAAACTATGCATAAAATTAAGATGCATAGAAACGTTATTGAGACCTCAGCCTAGGAAAACAGATCAAAGTTCCTGTATTTTCTCTGTCTGTATTTGCTTTCTGCCTTTCCTTAAGATTTCCTTCTTTCCCTGCCCACAACCCACATCCTGGGGCATCTTTCATGCTCCTGAAATACCACTCCTTTGTGGCTGCTTGTCTTCCATTCTAGTTCCAACAAAGAGAACGTAAAGAAGAGAAAAGAAAGGGTACAGTGCTTTGCTGGCATGCATCACGGGATAAATGGCCCCTATTAAGAAATTCTATCTAACGTATGCCTTCAGCAACACAAAAGACCCAACGTGTCTCGCTGTACCCATTAGGGTTCAGTTGGGGTGAAACGGAAAATATGATCTGCCAGTCCATTGGCTTGCTGCAGTATTTCTGATGCTTTTTGCATTTATTGCAGGAGAGAATGTGACCTGGGATAATGGTCGGAGATTTGTTTGTTTGTTTGTTTGTTTGTTTGTTTCCATTTATACACCACCCAACTTCCCCAAAGGAACTCTGGGCGGCGAACAGCCAAGGAAAATAGTACAAAGTAATAATAATTAAAAATACAGTAATAATAATAAGACCAGCAAAAGAAAAAAAAACAAGATGGCAGTAGCAAACAATAGACAAACAATAACCTCAGCAGTCACCAAAGGCGTCTTTAAACAGCCAGGTTTTAAGGTGTTTTAAAAACGCCTTTTATCTCCCAGTTGCCAGAGCCACACTTGATTCCTGAGGAAGTAATCTGTGGGTGAATCGGGAAATGCTTTTCTTTGCCAGACGGAGCCGGTCAGTCGCTGTAGAGGCCCAGGCTCACCAGGGGAAGGGGAGAGGCTGGGCAATGCAATGGTGAAAAAGGAAGTTAGAACCTTAAAAGGGTAGGATGATGAATGCTAATGGCCTAGCGTTCGCCAGATGAAGTGGGCAATGCCTACTCATTGCTTTCGGGAGACGAGGTGAGCAAAGAGCTCTACAAGCAAAGAGAAGGTCAGAAGCCAAGGGAAATGGAAAATACTCACAGCTAAATGCCAGAGAATCGTTTCTGGGAGTGGATGAAACTCAGCTGCATGTGCCTGGAGATGTGACTCAGACTCGGTGTTTGCCTCCTTCATCTTTGTCTCAAAGAAAATTGGAAGACAGACTCTCTGTGTGTTCATTTCTCTTCCTTTACAAATCTTATTGACCAAATCAAATCTTCATTGCATCCTGCTTGTCTTAAGTAGTGCTCTGCTTAGGCTATCGTAATGTGCTCTACGTGCCTTCCTCCGGAAAAGGTACAGCTGGTCCAGAACAGCAACCCTAGAATCTCAGATTGATGGAGCTGGAAGGGGCCTTAGGAGGTCATTGGGTCCAAACTCTGGCTCCGTGCAGGAATCCCAAGTTAGTCTATATGATAGATGTCCATCCATCTATCTTTCTCTTTTGATGCCTCCAGCACTGCGGGGCTCACCACCTCCAGAGGTCATTGGTTCCGTTGTCACACTAATCTAAATCCTGTGAGGTGCTCGTCCCCCTCTATTCAGTACTGGCTAGGCCTCACCTTGAGTATTGTGCCCACTTCTGGACACCACACTTCAAGAAAGATGCTGTCAAACTGGAACAAGTTCAGAGTAGGGCAAAGAGGATGATTAGAGGACTGGAAACCAGGCCTTAGGAGAAAAAACAGAAAGAACTGAGCATGTTCAGCTTTCAGAAAGGAATACTGAGGGGAGATGTGATAGCAGTTTTCAAATACTTAAAAGACAGACATACAGACGAGGGACAATATCTATTCTGGATCAACCCAGAGTGCAGCACATGTATTTATTAAAATTGTTCTTGCTGATCTCAGGTGCCTCGTGGCGCAGTGGTGCAGACAAAACTGTGCTCACGACCTGGGGTTCAACCCCAGGTAGCCGGCCATGGTTGATTCAGCCTTCCATCCTTCTGAGGTCAGTAAAATGAGTACCCAGCTTGTGGGGGTAGGGGGCAATGTGTAGCCTGCATGCTGTAATTAAAAACTGTAAACTGCCCAGAGACTACTTGAAGTGATATGAGGTGGTATAAGAGCAGAACACATTGCTTTATCTTTCCTTCCAGTTCCTTCCCTTATTGGTTGCCCCAGTCTTCCTCATTTAAAGTTGAGTTGAATTACCCCTCACCTAGTTAGACATCATTATCGGGCACTCTTTTTAGTTTCAATAGACCCTCTGATATTACATTCTTAATTCAGCACCAACAATTAATAACAGAGCAACACAAGAAAGAAGAACTTTGCTCTTTCATTGTTTTTTGGAGGCCCTGATACTTCATCATGGAGCCCAACGATGCATTGGCCGTTTGGAGAAGACCCAGGCAGCAATTATTGTGAGATTGAGATGTGCCCTGGCACCCCATCAGTCAGGGATAATTAGTTATCCAGGGTACCAACAGGATTTTGGGCCAATATAATCAGAGACTAATTACGCAGACAGCATAATTCCCATCAGGGATTATGTCAGGTCTACAAGTCCCAACATTCCCAGCTGGGAACAGGTGGTCTTTGCCCTGATTTCCACCAGAAAATATAATCTAGAAATATATTTTTGTAATGTAGTACAAATAACAGAGTCTTGTGGTATCTTAAACATGTTTTCCTTGACGTCAGATTTCATGGGCATAACAACATATCTACCAAAGTGCAGAGTATAGCCTCAGGGGACAAACATTTGTAACTTTCCTCAGACTGACAAAGCTGCTTCGATAAGCAGTGAAACGTTCCGATCTCTCAAGAAAAGAAGTCCAGTTGCCATGACTCAACTTTCAGATAAGCTCACCTGGATGACTGAGAATCTTCACAGACATTTGTAACTGAGGTTCTACCACTTGCCTGTGAAGAAATAGGCCTGAAGTCTTATGTCAGATAAAGGCAGCTGATCTTTAAGCCTCTGGTTGTTTCTGCAGCTACAGCAGACTTAACGCAGCCACTTCTCTGGATATTTCAGCCTGGTGGGTGTTTTGTGGAGCACAAGCCCTGCCTCTCCTACTAAATCTTTGTGTAAGTACAGAAAATAAACTGCAGTCTAACCTGAGCAATCCAGTCTTGTGATGGCTTTGATATTTCAGTCCGCACTGATTTATGTATCCTTCTGTTCCTTGAGGCCACTTTCCTTTCGGTTTCCTTCAGTTCAATAGCTCAACATCATCTGATTAATATGTTCACACACACACACACACACACACACACACATGCTGTTCTCCCCACCTGGGTGTTTAAACTTTGAAACACAGCCCTTTGTGATCAAGGGCTCCCATCCATTCATTTTCTGGATCAAAAGGCTTTTCCCAAACAGCCATCCTCCTTTTGATGCGGCCATGTCTCTTAGTTCATCAATGGAGCACTCCAGCTTTCTGGTCCCTTTTTGAGGCAAACGGACAAGATGAGCCAGCTGTTCCCTAACAGAGAGGACTGGGTTGCAGGGAGGTGGATAAATAAATACCCACCATTTCTACCAAGTAGCATTACCGTTTGGTATGCTGGATTGACAGCTGCTGACAGGAAGACACTACAGAGGGTGGTAAGCACAGCTCAATATATCACGGGCTGTCCCCTAAGTGCACTGGACGACATCGCTAGGGATCGTTGCCTCAGGAGGGTTGGAAAAACTCTTAAGGATGATTCACACCCCGGTCAGCACCTTTTTACCTTGTTACCATCAGGCAGAAGATATCGTAGTATAGCCTGCCGCACCAACAGACTGAAGGACAGATTTTATCCATGGGCTGTCAGAATGCTGAATGGGAAATAATTCCAGGACAAGTATAGAAGAACTGACCTGTGGGCTGGCACATTCTGTGTCAAGTACACAGGGTGCAATAAGACTGAGTGTTTGCTAGTGGAATGGGGGTGGGAGGGTGGTGGGGGTGGGCAAGGGAGACTCAGCCAATTTCATTGTGCACATGTTGTACATTGACAATAAAGGAATTATTATTTAAGTCCCACTCCAGTGTCTCCTGTGGTGAGAAGGTGACTCTAAAGTTTTTCAAAGCTAATGGCAGCGGGGCAAAAACCAGGAGTGAACAGCGAATGGCCTGTTGTAGGGCTGCTGATTCCAGAATTTCTGACCTGTTATGTGTCGATATCACAGTAAACTCAGGTTTGCCTGTGTGAGGATGCGTAAAGCAGCCCCAGTCTTCCTCATTTGGATGCATCACAGGAGGAGAATAAATGCAAAGGATGATATCCGCTTCTCAAGTAAGGCGAAATGATCTATAGATCTTTAAATTTCTGACGGGAAAACTAGCAGGCAATCACTTGTGACAGCATTATATATTATCCAACATAACGACTTGATAGACTGGTGTAACAGAAGCTGGACTACTTTGCTCACATCGTAAAACACGGTTGTGTTCTCGGTCCCGCTGCATGAAATAACATGAACGGTTACAACTGGAAGAAAAATATACCTTTCTATCATTTTTCACTTTCCAGTGTATTAGTTATTGTGCTTAGAGGAGGAGATTGTCTTGTAAGAAGAGGCCTCCAGAAATTCAGCATCTTTGAGAATATAGGGAGGAACAATCAGAAAACAGCAATTATAGAAATAGGCCATTAATGGCTGAAAATCCTGTGAGTACAGTAAGTCATCCAGAGTTGACTCCTTGGCAATTTGGTAAATAACTGTTCCATAACAAGGATTGACTCATTTGAACTGTTCCATAAGTTCCCCTGATTCAAATGGGTCTACTCTAGTTGCGACGTGCTACGCACTAAAGCAATGGTTTCCAACCATGTGTTCTTGGATTGCATATCTGAAACTCTAGTTAGCACAACTGGTGATGGAGGATACTGAGAAGTGCAGTCCAAGTACACCTGGGTTGCCAGAGGTTAAGAGCCACTGCACTAAAGGAAGGTGATCCATAGAGAACTTTCCTACAGCTAGAAGAACAGTAGGTGAATTATTTAGGGGCACGATGGGTCTCTGGACAGGATCTCATTCCCACTGATGTACCCCTGAAGAACCTTCTTAACCCATCATCACAAACAGAGACGAGTGCGAACTTCTTGATGATGATGATGATGATGATGATGATGATGATGATGATGATGATGATGATGATGATGATGATGATGATGATGATGATGATGATGTCAACAACAACAACAGCAACAATTATAACAACAGCAACAACCTTAGAACTGCACAGCTAGAAGAGACCCTGTGAACCACTGTGAGTCCAGGGGTAAAGGTGAGGATATCTTCATCTAGGTGCCACCCGTTCCTAGGGGTAAAGGTCCCGAAGAAGTGATGGAGAGGGATCCAAGAGACAGGAAGGGCACTTCCCCCAGGTTGGGAGTGGAATCTGGGTGACAAATCTCTGGACCCAATGTTGGAAGAAGTCAATGGCACTCCATAAAGACACTGAATGCCAGTGCCAGGGGTCCATAACCCAGAAACTGTACTGGGGAGTGAGGGGAGCATATGAGTGCAGAAAAAGGTTACATGGAGGACGGAAAGGTGAAGATAGAATTAGAAAAGAGAGAATGGGCTGATGGATCCTGGAACATGGTGGCTCACGCATGAAGAACTGGGACCCTGGAGCACCCAAGAAGCCAGAGAGAGCGAGGGAGCGGATGAAGAGCCTTATGGAGAAGGGGTGCCCTTGTTGTTATTTTCACCAAGCCCAGGATTTATGGACATAGACTCCAAAAACAAGACTACGCGGGACTGTGTAATGACATTTTAGGAAGCCAGTTGGTTGTCCAAGATTCAAACCTGTTCTGTACGCCATTG
This sequence comes from Phrynocephalus forsythii, assembly GCA_029282475.1. Classification (NCBI taxonomy): domain Eukaryota; kingdom Metazoa; phylum Chordata; class Lepidosauria; order Squamata; family Agamidae; genus Phrynocephalus; species Phrynocephalus forsythii. The sequence continues at coordinate 6,943,833 of JAPFRF010000017.1, read as the reverse complement.
AGGAAGGGAGAAGATGTTGGGTGTTAATATGGACGTTTCTTGTTCCTTAAAGTTAGCAGAAATCATTTCTGGTCTATGAAGTTTGGAGGTTTCTTCATCATCTTCACAAGAAAGGATGACCACTCTCAGAGAAAGTTGCTTTTGAGTGGCACCCTCCACACTCCCACAACCTGGGATCCAGGGACTGGTAGACCAAAAAGAGAGAATAACTCCATCCCCACTGTGAGCCCTGAACCATCCCTTAGACACTGAGCAATGTAGGTTGGTTCCTTCCATTGATCACCTCCCCCCACCTACGAACACTCAGGATATTATTTTTGAATTATTCCATACTGTGTGACCAAAGGAAGAATATGCTTCCCCAGTATTATCCTGTGTAAGTGCTTCTAGAAAGGGCAGAATTGTAGGACGGATGGGTTATAATCACAATCAATGCAGTAAATGGAAGTATCAAACTAGAAAAAGATTGCATGGTATTAAAGATGAAGGTGTGATTTGCTCCAGCAATGGGCTTATCGGGCTTCAACAGTGAACACGTTTCTTCCCCCGTTGTGCCGACTTCTCTGAAAAGTTCATTGATTCACAGCTAATGCCGAGTTGTCATAGTTTCATGAGTAACAGCTCCATGGCTCAAAGAATCAAAGCCTCCCTCCGCCACCTCAATCAATAAGGATGGATTCAGAGAGCTTGCGAAAGCCTCACTGTGGGAAGAGCAATGTGTTTATTTTTAGGCTGGGAATAAAACCTGAGGAGGTGATTTACGGGCAAAGACAATGTCTGCTCGTGTAGGGTGTAGGGTGTAATGGGAGGGTGGGTGATACACCAAAGGAGAACAATACCCCTCGGAAGGTGTTGCTCAGCAGACATTGGCATTGGGTGATATAGGAAGCTTGATTTAGCATTGCTGGTTATTAACTTGTTAATCTTGTAGACCTATCATCCCCTTTTGGTACAATCAACCACATCCATCTTAATCCACTTTGAACCACCAAGACAAATGCTGTATCTACACAGAATCAGGGATGTGTCGCAAAATAAAGCAGTGCAGTATTAGCAGACTAAAGTGATTGTCTCAGCTGGTGCAACACTAGGGTGAGTCACAATCACCACTAGGAATTTGCTATTGTTATTTTTGTTGTTGGGCTTCAAGAATTCCTCTGGCAGAGAAAGCTGTATGCTTCAGCCATGGACCCACATTTGCTGCCTGGGGAAAAGCTATTGCAATGCTCTCTGGATGTGGAACTGTCACGCCCCTTTTGAGCTCTACAGAAGGTGCCTCCTGAAGAGCTACTGAAAGCCAGGGAGCATCACACCAGCTTCCTCCCAGGCAGAACTGAGGAAGGAAATTAAGGCCTTCTTCAAGGTGAGCAAAATGGAGCCTTGGAGGAGTCGACCTTGGTGAGAGAGAGGACAGTATACGTAGCTGTGCATCTATCTGTGTACTGTAACTCCCAGGACTATCTGGAGTTCCTTTCTTGGGCAAAGAGAAGTCATGCTGCTGCTCCATTCTGCGTCAAGAGAGCCCACCACTGCCTCCTGACTCATAGAGCAAAACATAAAGCTTGCGCAACACACACACATGCACACACATTTATATACCCCAAAATGGTCATTTTTAAATTCAGGCTCTCAAGTGGCTTCTGTTTATTGAAAACAGAATGTGTTCTTGCACTGAGCACGGGGTTGGACTCGGTGACCTTTACAGGCCCCTTCCAACCTCATGATTTTAAGGCTGGAACCAGACAAAGAGCCCATGTCTGTAGGTTGGCACCCAGGGCTGTATTCAACATGTATAGTGCTACCTCAGATAACAAATTTAATTCGTTCTCCGAGGCAATTCATTATCTGAAAAAAACTGTTATCCGAAATGCGGTTTCCCATAGGAATGAATTGGAAACCAATTAATTCAGGCGTGTCCAAACTTCAGTGCTCCAGATGTTTTGGACCACAACTCCCACAGTCCTTTGTCACTGGCAATCTAAGCTTAGAATTCTGGGAGTTGTGGTCCAAAACATCAGGAGGGCCAAAGTTTGACCATGCCTGAATTAATCCATTCCAGAGCCTAGGAAAAAAACAGACAGCTGTTTTTTTACTCAAAACTCTTTATAAAGTGCACTTTAAAAGTATGATGCGATGCAGCCCGGGATAGCTCTTTTTTACCGATGCATGCTGAAAATTCATTATCCAAGGCAGCCCATAGGGAAAATTCATTATCCCAGGCAGCCCTATACGTAGAAATTGCAATTCGTTATCCAAGGCAGCCCATAGGGGAAATTCTTTATCCGAGGCAACCCTATACCTAGAAATTGCCATTCATTATCCAAAAAATTCTTTATTGGGGGCATTTGTTATCCGAGGTATTACTGTACTTGTAAGATGAAGCCTGGATGGTCCATAAGTAGTATCAGGACTGGTCTTTAGCATATGGGCTGCCCTCAGTCTATGAGGGTTGGTACAAAGCTTTGGGGAGGCGACCCACAAGAAGAAGGAACCCAGGTCTGAGGGGGTCTTGCAAAGACATTTCTCCCAAAGAGGCTTCCTTTATGGAATCAATCCATCTCATATTTGGTCTTCCTTTCTTCCTGCTGCTTTCAGGAAAAGCATTATTATCTTATCCAGGGAGGCTTCCTTAGGCCAACCAGAATAGGCAAAGAAGTGTGCCGGGGAAAAGGAAGCATGTTGATTTCTTACCATGCACTTTCCTCAGCAGGCAGGATGTTCAAAGTAAGCAGGGGAGAGCAGGGGGATGCAAGGCTGGAGTATATGTCTCTGCTGTGGGCATGTTGATTCAAGACATAATGGAAGAGAGATGCTGCGGGCAAAGAATGCAGGTGAAGGCGAATGAGGCAATCCAGCATCACGTCTAGAGATATGAAAACCTTCCAGTTTCAGTTTGACAGAGTTTATTTCAATTTCACCTACGTTTTCTTGCTCCCTTGTTTCATATCAGAGCATGAGACTTTGTGTTTTCTTCCAATGTCAAAAGGTATATAACAGTTTCATGCATTTCTCTGAACATTTATATCTGTGCATTCCCCCTTAGCCTGTGCCACTGTTCCCCAGTGACCAAAAATGTGTAACTTTTCCCCCAAACATTTTAGCAGTTTGCTTCTTAGAATGGAGGTTTGCTTCTACTCCCAAGCAGAGTAGCTCTGATAAAACCAGCTGCTGGTTAGGCAGAGCTTGGGTAAATTCTGTTATTTCAGTGGTTCTACTCTAAATGGGGCTGGCAATTAAATTTACAAGAGTAAAGCAGATCTTGAGCACCAAGCCCAAGTGTGGAGCGACCATCTGACAAGGTTTGGCCTGTGCACGATAAGGAAGACGGACTATCTGGCGACCAACCCAAATTGAAGGTATTGACCTACTGAGAATTGAGATGTCCCAATACCTCAGTTCCACGATCACAGCCGGCGGGGGTCTGAATTCAAACCACTTTAAGAGTAGCTGTGCTGCGAATTTTTTTTTTTAGCCCAACAAGGGAGCCACGGCAAAAATGTTTGAGAACCACTGCCCTACAGTCTACCCTGCTCAGGGTCTTCTAGGTAGACAGTACTCAGAAGTGGTTTGCCTTCTTCTGCAGGCATCCCGGGACTGTCCAGCTTGCCCAAGGGCATATAATTTGGCTCTTCCCCCAGAAGGGACAGTGAGGAATCCATGTCGCAAACTCTGGCTCTGCAGCTGGAGACCTAAACCACTGTGCTACTTTGCCGAGAAATTCTGTACCAGTAACAATCTTTTCTCCCTTCTCGTCATGCCTACTTTGGCCCTTAATTATGCATTGCTTGAATGGATATTGTACTTTCCTCAGTCTGTTCTGATTTTATGGGCGTTCAGTTCATTCTTCTGCCAGAGACAGGAAAGAGTCCCTAAATCCCCCCCAGCAGGTGGATTTGTGTCTTTCTGTATTTGCATGCTTCTTCGAATCAGTATCTTACCTCTGGCATTACCGGTTTATGCTTGTGCCCTACATCGTGCAGCGTCTTGTTCCATTGCACCGCCCAAAGATAAACCTTGAATGTGTTAGTGTCTTTGACTACTTCCAGAATCTTCCATTTAAGAAAGTAACTTTTCTTGTGTGATATGCTATTATTCTCTAGTGAAAAGTCTAGAGTGGCATGCCATACCTTTCATGAAATAGGACTTTCCCTATGATTTGGAATGGTACCATTCAGACCAAGTGCTTTTATAAGGTAACACAACTTGACTCCAGAGAACTGTATGTACTAATAACCCGAGGACAACTATTTTGGTCTTTGATGTTCTCTTTGAAATATATCTGTGAAGATTCTCAGTCATCCAGGTGAGTTTATTTGGAAGTTGAGTCATGGCAACTGGACTTCTTTTCTTGTGACATTGAAACATTTCGCTGCTCATCCAAACAGCTTCATCAGTCTGAAAGCTAGTTGTGAGTCCTCCATTTTATAGTTCACTTTGACCTCATGCTGACTTTGACCTCATGTCACCCTGGTCTGAAATAGGCTCATAAGAGGAACAATGGCCTGAATAGGCTCATTAGGTAGACAATAGTCTCAATAGGCCTTTAGGTGAACAATGGCCTAAGGTGCTGAAACCCTTTGAAATATACAACCAGCTGACTAAATAGTTCAGTGGCTTAGGTATCTTAGCCTGTCCAGTCAGTGTTTGGAAGTTTGATTCTCTACTGTGCCTGGAGGAAAAGAGACAGCCTGTGTGGCCTTGGGCAAGCTGTGCAGTCCCAAAACTGACCCTGGAAGAAGGTAAATGGTAAACTGCATTCTCTACCTTGGAAACCCTGAAAACTGTTTCCATAAGTCAGAATTGACTTGATGGGACACTGTTATCATTATTGCAATATACACAAACATTGCAAGCTGAGTGGATTTCAATGACAATGTTTCAGCTTTCCCTTTGTGAATTTTTCATAAAACCCTGCCTCCTACCCCTGGCCATGCAAAAATCCAAATCCAGATGGGGAAGTGGGTGCCCTGCTATTTCTTTAGAGACAGAATATTCACACAGTTACTCATAGTGTGAGTCATGTAGTATTTTCACCGACTGCTGTAATCCATGCCACTCACAGGGACAAATCAAATGTACAGTATTTTGTCTTGGATACAGATATCATTGCTCACAGAAAATTAATAATACTTTCTGAGATAAATGTGTATGTGTGTGTGTGTTTGTATATTGTCCTTGTGAAGTATTATGTAATAATGCTGTATTTTTCTATGACATGTTGAACGAACAAACGAACGAATGAATAAGATGAGAAACCTAAAAGTATTGTAGGATTCCTAAGATTAACACATGTATGGGATTGTGAATTTTTGTGGATTATAATGTGCAGATAATCCACACAAATTTAATTCATGAACACACAAAACTGAAATAAATTGGTTCCTCTTAAAATCTGCTGCATTTTTTCCTGTTGTTGCTAAAACAGACCTGCACAGCTACCACTCTGAAGACCTCTGACAAGATAGCTCTTAGACCTTCATTGGGACATTAGGTCCCAATTGTCCTTCATCCAAAGGAACCTCTGATGAAGGAACGGTGAAAAGTGGAGAGGCTGGTCAACAGAGTTTAGTTGAATGGTCCTATTTTATAAATCAGCTTTGTGTGAAGGGACAGGCCTCTCCCTTTTTTGCATTTATCTCCAGTACTTGGTGCTAAATATGGATGAGAGGAGGGGATATGGGTAGAGAAGGAAGAACAGCAGCTGGTGCCAGACAGTTTGTTGTTATGACAGAGCCTGGGAATATCAAAGGAGTTGAGAAGTCCTTAGTACAGCATCCTACCATTTGTGAGAAAGTGTAAATCTCCCTTTATGACCCTGCCTGAGAGTTAAGATCATCAGAAGGGGCTTATCTCTCAGTCCCACCAACCCCACTGGTATCCTTTGGTGGGGACACAGGAGAAGGACTTTTCTGTTGCTGCTCCCAGACTTTGGAACTCCCTCCCACAGGAGGCTAAGGTGGCCCCCATCTTTGCTGTCCTTCTGCAAGCAGGCAAGGGCCCTTCTGTTCAGCTAGGCTTTCCCTTAATGACTGAGTGTGGTTCTTAATGGAGGGCTGTGTCTCATTGCTTTGAATGTGTTGGTTTTGTTTACCATTTTTGTATGGCATTTGTTTGATTCTTTTAAAATACTTGTATATTCACTGTTTTTAGCTTTTAAATATTGTCTTTTACTGATGTAAGACACCTTGGGTCCTTCTTCAGCAGAAAGTTAGGGGTAAATTATGTTAAACAGACAAATAAATCAGTAATCAGGAGGGGGCTATCATGTCATTTATGTGAAATAAATAAGTAAACCAGTATGCTTGGGGAATGCAGTGTACAGTACTGTATATCTTTTGCTTCCCTAATGGACAATAAGGAGGGGAGTAGATATAGATGAAGACACAAACTGTGATAATAAGAACAGTTTCCTACATATTTATTTGCCCCCCATGGCTCGGCCACCATGTTTACTCATTGCCCAGAAGGGCTACTGTAGATGCCCCTGGGTGGATGGAGTATAGTTTAATCTTCATGCTTGCTCACTCATAACTTGTCTCTCAGCAGTGACTAAGCCAGCCAACCATGCTGAAAACGGTGGCTGCAGATGATGTGTGAAAGAACTGTGGGGTCCCCCCCCCGCCCCCTCAGTCTCTCTCTTCTGCTCTTTCTCTCCCTGATGCATTGCTGGAGCCAGAGTGCTACTGATTTTAATTCCACTTTTGACCTCAAGCTGAGCTTGATTCACAGCCTGGGATGTAAATAGAATTATTTTCTCCACACAAAAGCAAGCCTGCTGTCAGGGCGCCCAGAAGAAGTGACCAATATTTCTTCATGAGAAATCAACTTATTTCCTGCTCGGCTGAGGCGGCTTTCTGTGCCTGGAAGTAGGGAACAGATTGCAGGGTTTTGAAGCTCAAAGCTTTGACCTCAATTCTGTAATTCTTAAGTTAATGGCGATTGTACAAAAAAAAAAAAAATACCAGGAAAACCCAATTTGAGGAGGAGCCTGGGAGACAAGGTCTTTTCCTGCACTAGCATCGGCCAAATGTGTCTCCTTGATCATATAAGGGCCTCCATGACCTTCACTACAGACTTCCAAATTAGGCTCTTTTTTGCACTTATCTTCAGGCTCTTAAAACAGAACAAATGGGCCACTTGTATGCCAGCCCCATAGTACTTGAAGTACTTCTCTGGGTGGTTCGCCATTTGAATTATGCAGGCTACACATAACGTGGTAGTATGGCATTTGTTTGATCCTTTGTAACTATCTGTATAACATAGTGTTTTTAGCTTTAAATATTATCTCCTTCTTGCAAAGAAAGGTGGGGTAAAAATATTTTAAATAAATAGATAAAATAAATAGTAATCTTGCTACTGGAGGCATTCTATGAATTAGAGTAATTAAAAAAAAAAAAAAACACCTTCTCGGATTTCTGCCAGGGCTGCACATGGATGTAAAGAAGGGCTGAAAGTGTTATCAAGCACCTCATTTACAGCCTACCATAAAGACTCCCCTTCTGGAAAAAGCACAGAGACCATATTTCCTTCTTAATATCATATAGACCCACACACAAATGTATCAGAGGAATGCATAACTCTCCCGGATCGGAGCGAGTTGGCTTGTCAAGTGGCATTCAAAACAACATTTTTCCTTCCTCTCCTGGGAGGCCATAAGGCACGGGCTGTCAAACAAGTCTGGTGTGGGGTGCCCCGGCTAGATCTTCGTTCGGCACCACCTCAGACGGCGAGTTGACAGACGACGACAGAACTCAGAATGATTTCTGTGCGGCTCATTTTGGAACGACTGCGATGACAGCTTTGATGGCATGACACCTTGGTTGGCTTTCCATCTGCAAAGCGCTTTTATCCTAAAATTAGAACCTAAGCACAGCCCACGAAGAGGCGGCGGGGAGGGGGTTTAAAAGAAAATAAACTCGCCAACTACTTCGGTACTATAGGAGGAGACCAGAAAAGGGGAGCACTCTTCTCCATGGACGGCTGAAGTGGGGGTGTGGTCCAGTACCAATGATACATAGCATTAATTGCTTTAAAGCAGTTATGTTCAACTTTTTGGTCAAACATATATGTTGCTCTTTAGCAGCTGCAGAAGACCTAAGCAGCCTGGTGAACATTCATCCCCAAATTTGGTAGTTTTGTGAAGGGGTCATTCTTGATGGGCCATCTGCTCTCATCCCATCCCACCTGGTAGGCCTGATGGAGATTTGGGTGGCTGGTGCCAGGAGGGCACAGGCAGGGAGATGGAGGCAACGGGTAGAAGAGAGGATCTAGTAGAGACTGGCCATGCCTGGGCAAGGACAGGGAAGAAGGAGGATGTGGGAGGAGTACTGTCATTTGCCCTCTTCGGCATCTGAGGGAAAAGAATGGGGAGAAGCCAAGGAGGTCCCAGATTGATGTTCCCTTGAAAGAAAGGTGTGGCATGCGTCATCTCCAGGAGATGTAACATTAATGGGGTCTGTGATCAAATCTGTCCCTGTTTCTGATGCAGGAGATGGACCCTTGACCAATCAAGTCAATCAAGAAAAGATTGGACAGCCATCTGTCCCAGATGGTATGAGGTCTCCTGCCTTGGGCAAGGGGTTAGACTAGATCAGGGGTCCTCAACCTAAGGCCCCGGGGCCGGATGCGGCTCCCCAAGGTCCTGGATCCAGCCCCTGGGACCAATTGCAACCCCCACCTACCCCCTGTTTTGTGAGCAAGCAAGCCTTCACAGCTGCTTTTGGACTGCGATCCGGCCCCCAGTGGTGTCTGGATGGTGGTGGACCAGCCCGCTGTTTGAAAACTTTGAGGACCCCTGGACTAGATAGACCTCCAAGGTCCCTTCCAACCCTATGATGATTCTATGATTCTATGACCCACAACCATTCTCCATGGGGGTCCCTCCTTCTCCTGGACTCAAGTTTAGGTGGTCCCTAGGGGTTTGCTACATGAGTGGCCTGTGGACTGAGCAATAGTCCACATGGTTTCCAAATCTGGGGGGAGAGAGGAGTGTCCCTTTTCTAGTCACAAGCCCCATTTGCGTCACTGACTGCTGGGTTCCTGGGTCCGCTTCTGATTAGGACATATTGAGTGAGGGATGGCATTCAGCTGCTCTGAAATTTAATCAGCGAGGTAGTGGAATGGCATGCAGACCATCTGTAGACTGAGCCTGTACGCTCAGCAAGGAACACACGCACCATCAGTGTGCCCACATGTGCTTTAAGGTTAATCTTCCCCTTCTCACCATGCCAGATTCCCAGCTAGAGACCGCGAAGAATCCGTCAAGGTTTATCACAGCCACAGATTGTCTGGAAGCCCAGTGAAGTTAAACCACTCTAACTTTTGTGTCCACGTTTCAACTTCCTCACACCCCAAAGCAATGGCAGCAACCAGGAGCGCTTCAGTAAAACACAGCTGCATCTCACACAAGAGCACTCTGCCCATCTACAACCTTCTCCTTTTACAACTTCTCTGCAGAAAACCTTTCTGAAAAGCCATGAGAAAATGTCTCCGGCTGTGCAAGCTAAATGGATTTAATATTTTGTAGTACTTTTAGAGGAAGTTGGGGGGACAATGATATCTTTTCACCTTTCCACAGAAGGGAAGTTCTGGGAAAAGTCGGCTTCTGAGACACTCTCTCTCTCTCTCTCTCTCTCTCTCTCTCTCTCTCTCACACACACACACACACACAAATGTAATAAGACCAACACATTATGCAGCCTGTGCAGAAAATAAAAACCTCATTCCTGGGTCAAATGGATCCTGCTTCATGGAAGGAAAACTCAAGGGCTGGAAGACAGGAGTCTAGCCCAATATTCTAGGGCGGTAGGGGCAAACCTTCAGCACTCCAGATGTTTTAGACCACAATGTCCAGAATTCCAAGCCTGTATTGCCAATGACAAAGGATTGTGGGAGTTGTGGTCCAAAACTTCTGGAGTGTTGAAGGTTTGCCACCACTGTTCTTAGGGTGTCAGCAAGAAGTAAAACCAATGAGAAAGCAAGCCCAGGGTGAGATCAAGTTTTCAGTACCACGGAGAGATCATCGCAAGGGAGATACCATTGTAGATCATTCTGCATAATGGTGAAAGGAGACTATCCATCAGATGGAACCAAAATGGTGCTCTATTAATCCGGCCTATTAACCCTACCAATATAAACGTATCCATCTCCCTCAAACATTTTTCACAGGGCTTGGTTTTCAAGCCATTTATCATCTTCATCACCTTCCACTGGATACATTCCAAAACTCTCGACATCTTTCTTAAACTGGAGAACCAAGAACTGAGCACTGTGTCCCAGGTGAGATCTGGCGTTGCTGCTGCTTTGACTTAAACACTGTCCCATTGTGCTAAACCACTCTCTGGGCAGTTCACAACATGATTGTGCAAGAAACACTTTGCCCCCCCTCCCCAGCAACCTGGTTACTAATTTTACTCATCTTGAGAGGATGGAAGGCTGAATAAACCTTGAGCCAGCTACCTGAACCCATCAGGATCAAACTCAGGTGATGAGCAGAGTCTTCTCTGCACTACATATAATACTATGAAGCCTTATATCACCCATCCCATATTTGTGCCGATGTTTTTTTTCCAGAGAACCTTAAGAGAAGCCATATGTTTCTTGTACAGCTGTTTGAGGTTATATAACCAAAGATTTTAGAGGGGGCATGGTGGCTCAGTGAACTAAGGCTTCCAAAAACCATTGTCTGCAAAGTCAGCAGCTTGGCTATTCGAATCCCGGGTGCCATGCAGCGGAGTGAGCTCCCGCTGTTCACCCCAGATCCTGCCAACCTAGCAGTTCGAAAGCATGTAAATGCAAGTAGATAAATAGGTACTGTCATAAAAAGCAGGAAGGTAAAACAGTGCCTAAATAGCATCCTAAAGAGCAGAGACATCACTTTGCCAACAAAGGTCAGGATAGTCAAAGCTGTGGTTTTCCCAGTAGTGATGTATGGAAGTGAAATCTGGACTATAAAGAAGGTTGATCGCCACAGAATTGATGCTTTTGAGCTGTGGTGCCGGAGGAGAGTCTTGAGAGTCCCCTGGACTGCAAGGAGATCAAACCTATTCATCCTGAAAGAAATCAACCCCGAATGTTCACTGGAAGGACAGATTTTGAAGCTGAGGCTCCAGTACTTTGGCCACCTCATGAGGAGAGAGGACTCCTTGGAAAAGTCCCTGATGCTGGGAAAGACTGAAGGCAAAAGGAAAAGAGGACGTCAGAGAATGAGATGGTTGGATGGTGTCATTGATGCAACCAATATGGATTTGACCAAACTCCGGGAGGCAGTGGAAGACAGGAAGGCCTGGTGAGCTCTGGTCCATGGAGTCATGAAGAGTCGGACACGACTGAACGACTGAACAACAACAACAACAGTGCCTATTCCTTGGAGCCATGCCAGCCATGTGGCCACAGACTTGCACAACACTGGCTCTTTCAGCTTGAATATGGAGATGAGCACTGCCCCAGAGTTGGACACAACTAGCACGCATGTGCAGGGGGAACCTTTACCTTTACCTTTACCTTAACCAAAGATTTTAAAGGTTTGGTTTTAGCTCCGAAGCAGATTTGGTCAAGGGGGGTATGGAGGAACTTATTCAACAAATGAGGCAAGGCAAAACCTTGTTTGCCAGGTAGCACACCAAGTTCTTCTGTGTGAAATTTAACTACTGATAAGCAATGTGTTAGAATCTTTATCACAACTAATATCACAACTTTATCACCACCACAGCAGGTTGCAGAAGATTAAAGAAAAAAAAATAAAGTTTTACTTTTTAAAAAAATGAATGGTACACTAATCTGAAGATATCTAATGTCTATCAAAAAAAAGTGTGCTTTTTTAATAAAAAAAGTTTGAAGAAGTTGCTAATAGGAATACAATTCCCAGGCTCCCCAGCCAGCACAAGCACAGGGGGATTCTAGGTTTTGTAGTCCCCAAAAGGAACTGTTCTGACCATTGGAAATCATCACGAGATGCAGTAAAAGGAAATCAAAATTACACGGATGGAATAATTTCTGCCCCTTTGGGAGTGAAGATGATGTAGAACAGCAGCAGATGTAACAAGTCTCAAAACTATCCTGATGCTTAAAAAGAAAAAATCTCCAAGGGCGAAAAAAGAGGAAGAGGTGGTGGAGAACAGAGAGAGTTAAATCGTGTTCACCAAAACCACCCACATTTATCACTTCAAGATCCTTGTGGGTAGAATCTTCTCCCCGCCCCCATCACCCTGTTCTAGATCTGAAGTCATTTTCATCTCAGCCTGCTCAAATCTGAAGTTCCCATTTTTAAAAAGGTTTTAAATATTTATCAGCCTGCATAAAAGGCACCTTGGGATGAAAGCATTGCAGTCACCAAACTGTCACTGTAACAACCCTTCTTAATCACATTGCTGTTCAGAGAACAACATGTACCTGGTTGGCAAGGCAACTCCCAAATGAAACCAAACTAATACATTTCCATTATCATTGCTTTTTCTTAGGCCAGGAAAATGGAAGATTTTTTTTTTTTAACAGGAGGAGAGGTCTGTGTTTTCTAATATGCATGTGTTCAGAAACAATTTCAGGACCGAGATAACAGATTTGGGATGTTTCTCTTGCTTTTAAAAATCACCTCTGACTCATTCAGCAATCTACAACATGTCCTGTCTCGCCCAGCCTGCTCAGCTTCCGTGTTCTGTGACACACCCATTCCTTTCAGAACAACCCAGACTTTCCCATGCTTCACAATGTCAAAGGCTTTGCTGTAATTTGTAAAGCAGAGGTGGTCTTCTTCTAAATATCCCTGGTGCCGTGGAGCAGCTAGTAGATTCTATTTATGAACCGGTATTTGTTTGTTTGTTTATGTTTCGTTTTGGTTTTTTTGCAGCGATGAAAATATCTAAACCCAAACTAGATGAACGGTTTAGCCTGTTGTTAGCAAAGGTGCTCCCTCACTTGGGGAAAAGGGTCTGATCCAGCAGGGCTCTTCTTATGTTCTTATGTTCTTATCTATGCTGTTAGTGAAAAAACTGTCTCTGCTGCTCCAAAAACCATGGACCTCTTGAAGAGTTTGGAATTTCTTGTGTACATTATTTTGTTTCACAGCAGAAGCACAGAGTTCACTACTGTGGGATTCTACCTCCCATTTGTTCCAGACCTACAGCTGAGGATGACAAAAGTTGCAGCCCAGCCACAACTAGAATTCACAGGATGCAGGTCTAAACTACACACTTCAAGCTTCCGAGTTGACAATCATGCCATGCTTATCATGTTGTTGTGATGCTCCTGCCAGGTATGCTGATTCAAATTCACCAATCAACCTCAAATAGGTTCCTAATTTTGACTTCTTGTAGCAAATGGATTTTTCCTTTTTTGCAACACACCTTCTATCCTTTGCCATCAAGCGTATCATATTGATATTACGAGGTGTAATCAAGGCAATAATATCACCTGAATGACAGAATACAATTGTACCTGAGGCTTCAGTGAAAACCTGCTTCTGTGCAATACAGCCAAGAGAAGCAACCTTTGTATGCAGTTTTGACCTTGATTCATAGGACTCTTTAGAAGTACTAACACAGTAACAGATCTCCCTTGACAGATTCTGCCTCCTTGCTCCCTGGCCAACATGGTGGAGAATGTGAGATGATGCAGGTCTAATGGTGTTCCCATGGTGCATGGAATGAGAGGCAGGTGGTACTCTTCTGGGCAACATGGATTTTAACCTAAGCTGGATGGAAATTATGGGCCTTTTTACACGACCCCTAAGATCCGCTGGCCACTTAAATTCGGACCAGAGATCTTAGGGGTTCGTCGCTCTTCCTCTGTCCCCACCCCCCTCCGCACTTCCTGGTTGCTGGCTGCCTGAGGGGAGGGGGGAAAAAGAAAGAAAAGCATGCCGGTTTACCTCTGTTTTGTTCCCGGCAGCATTCAGATCTCTTAAAGGGGCGGGCGCAAGAAAAGAACAAACAGAAGCCAGGAGAGCCCCACACTCACTATCCTTACAGCGGATCAAATATTTGTCACATCCAAAAAGCAGGTACCTGAAAGCTGCGCTGGGACGCGCTAAAGTGGGCGGGGTCGCACTTAATTTCCTGTTAACTCCGGAGCTGGTGGGTAAACATTTTTAATCTCCGGAGCTGGGAGCCATTTGCCCCGGAGTTTGAGGGTTGTGTATAAACGCCCTATCTTTTAATGCCTTTGTAAATCTTTCAATGCCTTCTTCAATTCAAACACTGGATAGCTCAGTGGTTTAGGCATCTGGGATAGGAGTTCAATCCTCTGCTGTGCCTGTTTTGGCTGGACTTGATTGCCTGTACGCCTGCAGTTGTAAGATGATTGTTATTATGTACACACATGAGGATGGGGTAGAGAGAGGTTGGAAGATGTGTGGATGGAAGGGAAGACAAATGGCTTAGAAGGGTTTAGGGCAGAAAGTATACTCCCTCCAAAACTCCCTCACAAAAAGGGAAAATAGCTGTTTTAAAAAGCTGTTCCAAATTGAAGCAGGAAAGCTTACCCATCATTCAGCAGTTTCTCAATCCACTGCTTTGCTGAAGTATTAACCTAGCAATGGTACTGTTCAGGGTTTGAACATTTGATGGAAATGCTACTTCAGTTTTGGGCACAGCTACCCAAGTCCTGGGTCCTGTTTGCAAATATTTTGACATCTGCTACCAATCTGGAGCTCAACAAGAAATGCTGACCTCCCAGGATGCTGCCTGAGGTGCTGATCTCTGTACGAGCACCACAAAGCATGTTCCAACAGACTTCCTTGTGATGTGAGCAAACTGCCGAACCACAATCTGTGCCCATCTCTCCTTAAAATCCTTGTCTCTCTGAGAGATGCCAGGAAGCTCCACCTGCAATTTATATGGGTCTGGAGATAACTGTGGGAGCTCTTTGGAACTATGCAAGCAGTGTCTTTATATGATAGATCTCAGGTGACAGAGAGATAAATGTTAAAGTGCCAGGCACTTCTAGTTTAAAAGGGAGCTTTTAAAATGTAGCTTTAATTACAATTCTTATTACCTCTTGGAGGCAACAGCAAACATTGGGAAGAATAAGGGAAATTGGTTTGCGGTCTCAGGTATATACTCCGCTCAACCACTGCCTGGAGTCATCTTGGACTGTAGTGAAAGAGTTGCATCCTATTAACAGAGGGTAGGTGATCCAAAGTCCATTTCTTACATTAACCTTCCCTCCAGGCATACAATATTTGCTGTGCAGGCACCGACATTTAATATTCCATGTGTTTCTGAGGGTAGCTAAGGTTAGGGTTTTGATGATAGTGCAGAATAGAGGGGAACGAGTAGCTCATGGGACTTGGAGACTATAATTCTGTTAATGCAGCTGAAAATAGTGTTTGCCTTTATTGCAGCCACATCAAACTGTTGGCTCATATTCATGATCTACAACAATTCCAAGATCCTTCTCACTCATAGTTATTGCTGAGCCAAGTATCCCCCATCTTGTAACTGTCCATTTATGGGGTTTCCCCACACCCCAGGTGTAGAACTTTGCATTTATCCCTGTTAAGTTTCATTCTGTTGTTTTCAGCCCAGGGGTTCAAAATGATTAAGAGCCCAAACAAGGTGGAAGCCCTTGGCTCTGTCCCCAATGAATGAATGAATGAATGAATGGCATTCAACCCTTTCTGGTCCAGAATATGCTATATCTGAGAGAGCTGTTCTACAGCATGGGTGCAAAACTGGTGTCCTTGAATCATGTGTGGCCCCACCTCCCAATAACCTTTGCACTCTCTATTGTTTCTGAAAGCTCTTTCTCAGCCTTCCAAAGCTGTCTAAATCTGGCATTCTTTTTGAAAATGGGAAGTTACTTTTGATTTTGGGAGAGGGCTGAAAATGGAGTGGGGGTAAAAATGTGTCAGAGCTGATGGTGGTAATTGGCATACATAAGAACATAAGAACATAAGAAGAGCCATGCTGGATCAGGCCAAAGGCCCATCTAGTCCAGCTTCCGGTATCTCACAGTGGCCCCACCAGATGTGTTTGGGAGCGCATGAGACTAGATATCTGTTTCCTGATACCACTCCCCTGCATCTGGCCCTTGAAGTACCCTGGTTTTAAGCCTGGAGATTACACATCTCCATCATCGTTTGTAACCTGTGATGGACTTTTCCTCCAGGAATCTGTCCACTCCCCTTTTGAAGGCATCCAGGCCAGATGCCATCACCACATCCTGTGGCAGGGAGTTCCATAGACTAACAACGCGCTGGGTGAAAAAATATTTTCTTTTGTCTGTTCTTACTCTCCCAGCCCTCAATTTGAGTGGATGTCCCCTAGTTCTGGTATTTTGTGAGAGGGAGAAGAGCTTCCCTCTCTATCCACTTGACTCATGCCCTGCATTATTTTGTACGTCTCAATCATATCCCCCCTCTGGCGCCTTTTTTCCAGACTAAAGAGCCCCAAATGTTTTAGCCTTTCCTCATAAGGGAGGTGCCCCAGCCCAGTAATCGTTTTAGTCGCTCTCTTCTGCACCTTTTCCAGTTCCACTATGTCTTTCTTGGCTGCCTTGGCTGCCTTCTTCTAAACTGCATAACTGGAAGTGCTTCCATCCACTGGACCCCTTCCTACATGATGCCTGCCCTTTGGGTAAATACTGGAGCACATACAAAAACACCTTTACAATGGACTATCAAGCCCTGGTACCAGCAGGAAATGCATGAAGATGAGCCCCCAAGTCTTTTTTTTTTTTCACATAATATTTTCTTCCTCAGGGATGCTGAACCCTGGGATTTATCTTCCTGTCTAGAGATCCTGAGAGGCTTAGCAGTTCATAGATATTTCAGTAGGGATGCGCACAGTGGAAATCTAGTTTTGTTTCATTTTGGGTTCCTCTGGGTAGGAGTTGCCTTTTTCATTCAAATGTTTTTGTGTGTGCACTGGTCTTTGCCTCGGACGCTGGTCCTTGCCTTTTGAATCATGTCATTTCCCCATCAGATGTGTTGTCTAGCACTCATCCAAAAATGCCTAAGTAATTAAAAAAAATAAAATTAATCCCAAAACCTTAAAGAACCCTACTCCAAAAAAAGCAGGGCTTGGAGACAAACCAGGTAACTCATATAGAGGTCCAGTAATTGTTGTGGAAGAGCTGGTCCACGGGCAAAGGGGTGTTCTTGAATGCAGCAGCACTCAATACCTTTGAAGTACCCTCTGGCACAGGTGATAGAAAGCTCTACCACTTCAAGCTTACCAATGAAGGCCCTCACAGGTGGGAGGGGGACTGAATGTTCTAGGTCTTGCTTGTAGAGAAGTTTAATATTGCTGCAATGATCCACACTCTCTTTGATATGGTATGGACTTTTATCTTGTAAAGTGCTGTGGGGAATTTAAAGGTTAAGATTAGGAGGGATCATCCACTTTTTAAGTGCAACATGGAAGGACGAACCTCTTCTGTTATGTTGGTTTGATACCTATGCTTATAGCTAGAACCTACCAGTTGCCTCTTGCTTGTCCTACTTAAATAAAGAGGCCCTGTCCTCCAAAGAGGCTATTCCTGTCTTTGTAACAGCGTTGATTAATGTTTGGATGCTTCAGTAGCTGAAACATGCAGCAAGCAGACTGTTGCCTGGGATGTTCTATGAAGGCCATCTGTCACTGGTCCTCAACCAGCTGTGCGTGCTTCCAGCTTTTTAGAAGCTCAATTCAAGGTACAGGTGTTGACCTATAAAGCCCAGAGCAAACTAGACAGAATTTTTTTTGGGGGGGGGAGGGGAATGTTTTGGAATTTGAGAACTTCCTGATCCATGTGTCAACATCCAAACAGACAGTGGTTGGTGACTCCAAAGGTCCCTAGATGTATTATTATTTTTCTGACTTTTTTAAATACCTGATTTTTAAAAATATATATATAAACAGCTTTTAAAATGTTTGCAATTGTTTAGACATCATTTTGTGAACATTCACTTTAAATAAGTAATAGTAGGGATGGGTTTGGCAAAGTCCTAATTCAACAGAATCCCGTCTTCTCCTTTTCTCAACTGGACTTCTTTTCTTGAGAGATTGAAGCATTTGGCTGCTCATCCAAACTGCTTCATCAGTCTGAGGAAAGCTAGTTGCAAGTCCTCCATTTTATAGGTCACTTTGACCTCATGTCACCCTGGTCTGAAATATGTTCATAAGAAGAGCAATGGCCTGAATAGGCTCCTGAGGTGGACAGTAGGCTCATTAGGTGGATAATGGCCTAAGGTGTGTGAAAGTCCCACCTTTAATGTATTCTCGAAGGCTTTCACGGCTGAGATCTGATAGCTGTTGTGAGTTTTTCAGGCTATTTGGTCATGTTCCAGAACACAGCCAAACACTCCAAAAAACTCACAACAGCTACCTGCCTTACCCTTCCCAACACCCATGTAAGTATAGGTTGCTAGCTATGGCCTCGGTGATGGAGGTGTTGAATATATTTTATGTGTCTAGGGATTGTTGAAATCACTGCCTGATGAGTAGCAGATAGACCGTGTCTGAGCCCTCCCCCCAACTCTGTTGAAAGAGGGGTTTTCAATACAGAAGGAGAAAAAAGAAGGGGAAAACGCCCACATAATGAAACAAAATACATTGTATTTTGGAAAAGCTCAACCTCATGATTTATCTTGTTTGGGGGAAGCTGGTAGACTCCAGGATGTTATGCTTTGTTAATGCATAGACAGAAAAATTAAGACCATTGTCTACAAAACCAAGCAGATATAAATCAAGGAATATAAAATTGTTAAGAGGGTGAATGAATGGTTTCTGGATTATTATAGGACAATTTTTGAAAGACCTATAAAGTTGTTGTAAATTTTTACAAAAAAATTAAGCTACCGTGGCAACCACCCAAATACAGTGCCTCAAGCATTCTGTGCTTCCTATTAACTCTCTCCATCAAATGAAATTCCTGACACTCTGGGAGCCCAAAAAAGGCACGTGAACCCTTAGTTTACCCTTAGCAATCATTCATGAGCGCAGGCAGTAAACATGATTTCTCAGCCATGTCTTCTTATTATCTAGTCAATTTGCTTGGGAAGTTTCCTTACCTCCCTTGCATGAATCCCAGAAGGTTGGAACCGGAGAGCAAGAGTGAAGTAAATCTAATTAAGTCCTCTCAAGGGTATTGAGTGCATGCTCAGGAAAAGCTATGTAGCATATGCTGCAAAAGCTTGCTTTAGCAAACTCAATTACCGGCAGCAGCAAAGTCATCCATTCTGTGATGCTAATGTTCATGTTGACACCACACTTCTACTGACTTGGTTGGTGTCGTAGTTATGTGCCCATTGAGGTGCTTCCAACCTACGGTGACCCTATTGTGGGAATTTGATGGAAAGGTTCCGAAGCTGAATTGATCTTGATTACAGAAAGGAGGATGGGAAACACGCATACGAAAACAGAGACACTGTTTTCTCAGAGCTAGCTGAGAAAGACACACAAATGACTGACGTGTTCGTCTCAGAAGCCTTCCTTTTATTCTCTAATCTATTGTTGACAAATACACATTGGAGCATTAATAAAAACATTGGTTCTAATAGGCAAAAAGTCAGGGGAAAAGTCAGGGGACATAGGTCACTTCCTTCCAGATGTGCCATGTTGGCAAATCAGGAGTGTGTGCACTGCAATGAAGCTTCCCCAAAAAGCATACTCTGAACAAAGGTTCCCCACACCCTATGAAAGGATGATCTCCAACATGTCCCTCCTTTAAGTGCTCCTTGATTTTTCAAATCAAGCCTGTGGCTTCTTTTAGGGAGTCAGTCCATATCATGTTCAAATATCTCTCTTTTCCTGCTCCCTCCCACCTTTCCCAGCATTATTGTCCTTTCCAGAGAATTCTGCCCTCTCAGGATATACTCAAAGTAGAACGGCTACATTTTTACTCCTGAGACAGTTCAGCCTTGATTTGTTCTAGGACCCGCTTTTTCATCTTTCTGGCAGGACGCAGCATCTGCAAAGCTCTCCTCCGGCACCATGTTTCAAACAAATCAGTTTGATTCCTGTCAGCTTTCTTTCCTGTCCAGATTTCAGATCCACCAACAATGATAAAAATTACAAGAGCATGGATTATATTGCCATTGGTCTCCAATGGCATATGCTTGCACTTAATGATATTTTTAAATTCCTTCCTTGCTGACCTTCCTAAACTACTGAGCAAGGGGTTGGACCCAATGGCCTTAAAAGACCCTTTCCAACTCTACGGTTCTGTGATTCTAGTCTTTTTCTGATTTCTTGGCTGAAGACTATTTCAGTCTCTTCGTTAATTACCATGAAAAGGGAGCTTTCTTTTTGCAATAGATATGGAACCTCTCTCTCAGTAAATGAAGATAAAAAGAGGACATTTTTATAAGAGTAAGAGTAATTTCTGGAATGTAGGGTGGGTTAGGGAGGATATTAAGAATATTATCTCTTACAGTCTCCAGAATCTATTATTTATTTGTTTATTTATTTGTTTATTTGTTTGTTTGTTTGTTTGTTTGTTTGTTTGTTTAATATTTCCATTTATATACTGCCTGACTTTCCCAAGGGAAGTCTGGGCAGTGATGGTAATTGTAATGTAGTTACCAAAAGGCAGATGGATAACATTTTGCTGAGAATGTGAGTCATTACTTTATTCTCAATGGCAAGAAAAGGAAATTTTTAGAGCTTTATTCCTGCTGGGGAGGTGTTTTCCACCTTCTTCACATTTGGGGATTTCTTAGCTAAAACTTTGCAACAGGTGTTTTTCCTTTGCTTAATACAAGCAAAGATTAAAATATAAAGATCATTGCATTTTGTGCAAAACATTTTTTTAAACCGGGTTTTCACAAAATGCAAAGGATTTGGGCTAATGTGGTCTTGTTTTGAAAATTGAGTTGACCATTTTTTTCTATCACCGTTTTACTGTTTTATGGTACTATCTTGTTTGTTTTCCTCTTTGGCATTCATATTGAAAGTCATATTCTTCACTGAGCCTTGTGGCACAGCAGTTAAAGTACCGTACTGCAGCTATAAATTGTGCTCACAACCTGGGGTTCAATTCCAAGTAGCTGGATTGAGGTTCACTCAGCCTTCCATCCTTCTGAGGTCAGTAAAATGAGTACCCAGCTTGCTGTGCGTGCGAGGGGGCAAGGTGTAGCTTGCATCATTGCTTGTAAACTGCCTAGAGAGTGCTTTAAGCGCTGTGGGGCGGTAAATAAGCAGCATGCTTTGCTTTTGATTTTTTCACTGGTAAGTACAACCACATGTTGGCTGAAAAACCAACATTGTGCAGTAAAAATTCAGCCATTATTCCCCCTCCCCTTTTCAGGTATCTTTGTACTATTTTCAGTTGTACCTACAGTGGGACTGCTATATTTGTGGTGGTCCATTCCAATCGTTCCCCGTCACACCCCTCTGTCCAGTTGGATGTCAAAACAAGTGGAAGTACCAAATGTTACGTATTATTGCATGGTGGCTGTCTCCCTTTAGTGACCAGTTCTGGTAAATATGCATAAATACTTATTTGTGGGATTTTTATTTAGTATTTTCAAGCAGCATAGAAGTGATCTTCAGATCCTGATCCTGCGGATAGGGATGTCCTACTGTATTCAAGCTGTTCTCTTTTAATATGCATGCATCATGCACTAATATACACGCCTAGACAGGCAGTTTTTGCCCAATGACCGATGTGGCCATCTAGTCACAATCAACTTATAGTGACCTTAATAGGGTTTTCAAGGGAAGACAAGTATCTGTTGTGAGTTTTTCGGGCTGTTTGGGCATGTTCTGGAAGAGTGGTTCTACCAGTGTCACACCTCCTCCAGGGGGTTTCCATGGCGGAGTAGGGGATTCCAGTGCAGGCCTCCTGACTGAGTCCTAGTTCATCAGTTCATCCACAACACCACTCTCACCATCTTGGCTAGATTTCAGCAAGTGTATTGAAGAGAAAGTCTTTTCATTCACTTAAATCTCTTGTGTCACTATACAGAGTCATTATCTCTGCAAAAGGCATGAAAATGGACCATATGTGCTGCATTTCCTCAGCAGAGATGACGGACATCTATGGACCTCTGCTCAGAAACATCAGAGGAGCGAAGGCAGTCAGCGATCTGTCAGTTTGATTCCCATCACATCATTTATCACAGTTCCCTGCTTACCCCCATCTCTCATAAAACCTGGGGTGCTTCTCTGCATTTTGCCTTCCCAATGTTGTGCTGGCTTGCTCCACTACCCCATTCACCCCACCCACCCCATTACTAACCCCTCCCGGTGGCATGGTAAAGGGAGGACAGTGGAGGAGAAACAGCATCTGGCATGAATGTAAAAATACCAGAAAGGGCACGTTGTGCTATTACAACAAATTACCATCATTCAGGCCATGAATTGGCCATTAAAATGATGATCCGTTGCCAGATCAAGATTGGCAGGAGAACAGAGCAAGGGTCAAAGGTCAAACAACCAGATGGGAAATGAGATCAACATTTCCAGTTAGACCTTTACTACAATCTTGTGATTATGCTTGGCTGTCAAAGCACAGTCATGATAACACTACAATTTATCTCCTGTTTCAAACAGACTTTGAGGGGACGGGGAGCAAAACAAAGAGATGAACTATGGTGGGATCAAGAAGATGGAACCCTTGACTATTTAAACAGAGCTTATGAAGTGTCATTCAACAGCTCAGTCTCTTTGTTTATGTCTCTGACTATCTGACAAGTGCATTATTAACAGCATAATACACTCTGTATAATAAAGACACACCAAGCTGCAGTAACCAATGTTTAATGGAGGTATCAGTTTATCACCTCCCTTCATCAGACTTCACTTGGGGAAACTCTGAACAGGCCAACTTAAAAACAGATTAAAGGGCAAATCATAGAAGCCTGTACTTAGTTTATCTGACAAACATATTCCAGGCCTGTCACGGATGATATTATTTCAGTAAAGGGTTAATTGTCAAATGAAATCAGTCAGTCATTGCCAAGCATTTCAATACTGTATTTATCTGGGTACCTCAGAATCCACCTGAAAGTCGTTCCATCCACACCACACCTAATTAACTTGCTAATCAGAATACCATAGCACACTTTGTCAAACACTTTGTTGAATTCAAGATATACAATGTTGACACCTTTACTATTTCTATGGGGGGGGGTTTACCTGATCAAAAAATGAGATCAGATTAGTCTGGCATTATTTGTTCTTAACAAATCCATGTTGGCCTCTATTGATTACTCCATTGTTTTCTAGGTGCTAGCATAGTGACTGCTTTATAATATGTTCCAAAAACATCATAGCTAGTCATTCACCCACAGTATTTTCCTTCTCCTTTCTTTTCCTCTTCCAAGTGCTGGTAGGATAGATGAGAAAACTATCTGGGTCCAAAAGCCCTTAGGTCAGGGGTGTCCAAACTTTTTGCAAGGAGGGCCAGATTTGGTGAGGTGAAAATGTGTGGGGGCCGACCATTCAGCCGCATTTGGCCCCTGGGCCGGACTTTGGACAAGCCTCTAGGACATGCAAGGAGGCGGGGAGAACGCTGCA
Organism: Phrynocephalus forsythii; assembly: GCA_029282475.1. Taxonomy (NCBI): domain Eukaryota; kingdom Metazoa; phylum Chordata; class Lepidosauria; order Squamata; family Agamidae; genus Phrynocephalus; species Phrynocephalus forsythii. The sequence continues at coordinate 6,920,395 of JAPFRF010000017.1, read as the reverse complement.
GCAAAACAGCCAGGAGTGGATAGGCTGGGCAGGTGGCTGGGAGGGGAAGGGGAACAGACGGAGGCAGGGAGGGCAGGCAAACTGTAAAACTGCAAGCTGACATCTCCATCCGGTATGGGGAGGAGCCAGCTGGTGGGGGATGTGTGACACGCTGACCCGGTGGGGAGAAGAAGAAGCAGGCCACTCAGAATTTGAAAACGGGCCGCATTTGGGCCCCGGGCCTGACCTTAGGTGTTCTTCCTAGAGCTTCCAACCAAGTCTGATCTCTTGGAAGTTGCTCTTGGCTGTGTTGTTTGTTCCCACACAGAACACGGATCCCCCTCAAACACGGGTCCGTTTGTTCCCAAACGGATGAGAAGGAAGGGATATGTATCTGTGGGTTTTATTAGCAATGACAACCCATCTTTAATCTGTGCTCGAGGGAGACAGCACACCTGGCAGGTCCATGGATCTTCCTGAGACACATCTGTTTCATTCTCATGCAGTAAGGAGTCTCCCCCATTACAAATAATATTCATCTTTTTGTAGGGAGTGAGTTCAGTGCCTCTGCTTCACTGTGTTTCAGACCCTCGCATAGACTCCTGCACGGTCTCTGAGCCAACAATGTGATGTGATCATGAAAAAGGCAAATGCTACTTTAGGCTGCATTAACAGAAGTATAACTTCCAAATCCTGTGAGGTGCTCATCCCCTTCCTATTCAGCACTGGCTAAGCCTCAACATGAGTATTGTGTGCAGTTCTGGACACCACACTTCAAAAGAGATGCTGACAAATTGGAACAATTTCAGGGGCAGACAACAAGGATGATCAGGGGGCTGGAAACCAAGCCCTGTGAGGAAAGACTGAAGGAACTGGGGTTGTTTAACCTGGGGAAAAGACAACTGAGGGGGATAGGATAGCACTTTTCAAATAGTTGAAAAGCTATTACCTCTGATAAAGTTCTCTGTGCCAGGACAACATGCTCATCTAAGTGCATTTTTTTTTCAAATATTTGAAGGGCTGTCATACAGAGGAGGGGCAGGATGTGTTCTCAGTCATCCCAGAGTGTGGGACAAGCAAAAATAGGCTCAAGGTAAGAGAACTCAGCTTTTGGCTGAACATCCAGAAAAACCTCTTGTTAGAGCAGTACAACAGTGGAAGCAACAACCTCAAGAGGCAGTGAATGTTCCAACACTGGAGGCATTCAAGAGAAACTTGGACAACAGCCTGGTAGATCTCCTTTGAGATGTACTCCTGCCTTGAGCGGAGGGTTGAACTTGATGGCCTTGTTAGGCCCCTTCCAACTTCATGGTTCTAATATTACCTTACATGTGGCTACTCTCTGCTCCAGTTTTCTCACTTTTCCTCTAACAATGCCACCAATTTGCACTTGCTGCCTGTATGCACTGTGCTACACTCAAGCACAAACATTGCACAAACTTTGTGGGTCACCACTACTGATGCCTGCCCCCCATAATCCCCGGTTGCCTTACCTTTAATTTGTTTGTCTATCAATGCCCTTTCTTTTGTCACTTTGAACGTAGCTGGGAAGGTCAGCTAATATATCCCTATATCCAAAACATAAGATTTTTGCTAGAAATGAAACTCCTGCTCTCCCTGGTCACCAGCTCCCTGGGTTTGCCTTGGCTTCATTCCCCAGCTGTGCTCTCTTGGGAGTCAGCAATCAAGCAGAGACAGCAGTTGCCTTGGGCAAACGGCACCGTCGGCAAGTGCCCCAGAAAAACAGAATGGTAAACCATTTCTGTGTATTCTTTAGTTAGAAAACCCTGGAAAGTCAGATGTAACTCCATGGCACATGATTATTACTTAGTATTATGGTCAGATGGTATTTTCTTCTACAGTAGGACCCCTGTATCCATGGATTCATTAACCACTGATTCATTTATCCATGGCTGGCAGAAGAAAAAAATTAAATAAAGAATTCATTGGCTGCAAAGCAAGCTATTGTCGCAAACAGCAGCTGTAAGCAAGCTACTGTCACAAAACAGCAGTTTTGGGTTTTGGGAGGGCATTCTCTCTTATCCATGGTTTTCATTACCCCTAGGAAGGCCTGGAACCGATCCTCAATTGGTCCTGGGATCCTACTGTATTTTGAATACATGCTGCTTGAATGTTGAGAACCCCCCCCCAAAAAAAAAAAATGAAAAGGGGAAAAACAGATGGGTTAGAAAGTCTGTGTTTCAAAATATTCCTTTTAAAAAAAAAAATGTTGAATGTAGGGCTATTTATCATTTTTCCCATTTTCACCGGGAATAACAGTGAGGAGGACCCAAAGACACACCCAGCCCTACCTCCGGCTGTACTCAGTGCAGTGGATCTATTATTCCATAAATTTCATTTAAGCAAAGCAACAGTTTACAGAAGATCTATTTAATTTTGGCTGCTTTTGCGGCTGGCCTGTAATATATCTAAAATGATAGAAGCAGACCTTAACAGGTAGCCCAGAGGGAAGGGTCTGCATTAATCTTATGAGCTGCAATTCATCAAAACAGCATGAAATGGAGTATTGGCCAGATATTAATCAGTAGCACAGCGCGGGAGACGTCGGCTTTTGTTCCAACGCAAGCCTTGTGTTGCCAACAGAAAACTCTAGTTGACATGTAATTCAAATCCCATGACATTGTGTTTCTTGCCCCTCCACAGGAATGAAAACATAGTGCCATGCACAAATGTGTGTGTGTGCGCGCACACACACACACATACACACTTGGTTTAATTTTGAGCAAAGGCACACAAAGACAGAATTGCCTCCTTTTCACATCACCCTAGGCTTGGGGATTAGTCTTCTGATGAAGTGCATGATCCAACAGCCTACCAGCATATGCATTTCTAACACCTCTTTCTTATGCTAATGACTCAACAGACTGACACTCTGCTTTTCTGCCCCTTCTAAGTTGCTCATAATACAGCTTGTGTGTTGGGTTTCATGAAAAGACACGCATATACACATACCAGGAATGTTGGCAAGTCTTTGGGTCCAAGTGGTACCAAGTCCCGAATCACAACCCACAATTCTGAGCCTCTATTAAAAACAAGTCACGAGTGGAGCCCAAGCTAAGTCTGACTTAACAGCAAGTCCCGCAACTAGAGTTGCCATCACTGATGTATATATGAAAATTAGAAGGAAACACTTCATGAATTTCCCTTCTTTAAGTAGACAAGCAAAAGCTAATCAGCCAGACAATAGTAAAAATACTATTTATTATTTATTTATTTATTTATTGGATTTATATACCGCCCATCTGGCATACATGCCACTTTGGGCAGTTTTCAACCCATAAAAAGATGAAAAAACAATTTATTTATGATATTATGTCCTCAAAAACTCCCATTCTGTTAAAAGGGTAAAATAGCATTTAAAATAACCTTTAAAATAATGTTAAAAGGGTAGAAAATAGTTTTTTCTCTCTCTCTCAGACTTATGGCTTGAAGAGAGGGCTCAACATAAGACCTGCCTCACAAGACAGAGAACAAGCAAGTAGAACCAACACCCCCAGAGAAAAGAAGGTTAAGTGCCTAGTGGCAGGAGCTTGTTGATTAGTTGCTTAAGAACAAGTGACCAAACAAGTTTGTATTTCTAGAAAGGTCTTCTCTTTTACCAAGTGGGTTACTAATAAGTCTATGCCCATCACATGGGCTTATTACATTTGTCAGCTAGAGATAGGCATGAATGGCTGGTTAAATCAAACGGGTTTTCAGCACTTCAGAGCCCTGCCTCTTCTTTTTATATTTGTTGCTGATACCACATCAGCAGAAAAATGAGGACGTATGGAAATTCCATAAATGAGTCTATATAAAGTACATTTGTATATGCATCAGGGGGCTCTTTGTTAAAGAATCCTGCATGACGCTGTTGCTTTGGGTCTATCTCTGTCTTTCTTCCTCTCTTTCTACCTCTGATAAAGCTCTCTGAGCCAGGACAACTTGCTCGGCTAATAAAAGTGCCTGACAATTTTACTGACAATGCCTGCTACATAATCTGGGGAGCTGTCAGTTAGAGATGCCTGCTTCTAGAAGTAGTCTCTTTACCATTACTATGTCTGATAAGGAAAATAATATACCAGTACAAATCTGTCAAGCACAAGTCTTTGTATCAAGCACAAATATTTTGAATGCTGTTAGTTTATTCAGAATGTTTGAGAGCAGTGGTCCCCAACGGTTTTAGACCCAGGGACTGGTTTTGTCCTTGAGTGGGGCTTCTCGAGTACCTGCGCATGCAAGCGGCGCTTCTTCTGTGGCATGTATATCCCACACATACTAAATCCAGTACAACCTAAACAAAAACTGTCACAAGCGGATATATTCAACTACTGGCACACACAAAGGATAATATTTATATTCTAGTCTATAGCTTTTAAAATCTAGGTTCAAACTGCTATGTACAAACTCTCAAAGGAATTCAACAAAATTTATATCCTTCACTTGCTATATTCCATCCCGAGTCAGTTATCTCTATCAAGTCATCTTTGCTCTCCGGAACTATGAGTTCCAGTTCTTCTTATTTGTTTCCCATACACCGGGCTTTTGTAGACACTGTAGACTCTGTGATCCAGATCGCTGCTGGACGTATTGAGCATGGCGCGAGGTTTTCCAGGTTTTAAATTTAGAATAGCTTACAAGATTCCAGAACACTCAAACACTCACTACCACTTCTATCAGTACAAGTGGCTGGAAGGCACAGGAGAACACTACGTAATTTTTATTGTGTCCCATATGTTCACTTACACATGTATGAGATTCAAGACACATTCTCTCACAGACATACACACACAAATAAAACAGATAGTAAACAGATTACCCAGGAGACAGGAAGATCAAAGACAAAGAGAAGAATGGATTTTTAAAAAGGATGTCAAAAGAGACACTCAAACAAGACTAAGAGAGGAATGCCACTTTGTACCTTAGCTTTGAAAAGCCTCTCAACTGACTTGTCATGACGCCTGGCTCGCCAAAGTACCACCTAGCATGGCTGTTCTGCCTCCCAACCTTGATGCAATAGTAGTGTTAGAAGAAAACTGAGTAACGCTTCCAAAGCTTTTGAGCAACGCTTCTAAGGCTTTGTATCAAAGCCAGCTGACACACCGTCTGTAAGTATTGAGGAAAATCCTTGTGTCCTAGAAATTTAATCCTAATACAGTATAACAAATACTGCCAGCATCCATCCATACACTACTAGAGACCTGGGACTGTATTCACACATTTATGGAAACAATGTGATGCAAGGATCCTTTAAATCCTTCAGGGGCAGGCAGTAAACTACAGAACTGGACACTTAGTGGAGCTCATGCACTTTAGCTCATGCACTTCTCACACAACAAGTCATCCCTGATTTATGTGACTCCAGGTTCTTGATGGGAGTCTGGGAAATCTTTCTTAACAGTATTTAAAACTCTCCTGCTGATGAAACACTGCTTCTCCCAATTAGGCTCTGATGGCAAAATCAGATAAAGAACTGGAATAAATAACGTGACCAGAGGCCATCAAAAGAGTATCATTTAAATTGTTATTGACTGTGAACATTAGAAGAAAATAAAAATGGGGTGGATGGGGTTCAGCAGTGCAGCACGGTAAAAAAAAAAAAAAAGAGTCTTAATAAAGGAAGTTAATGAGACTACAGTGTTGCTTTCATAATCTGGAAGATGAATGTCAATTTTTAAAATGCTATATCAATATTTCTAAGCCTGTTTCATTCACAGCAAACATGAGCGTCAATATTCTCCTCTTTGTTGTCTGATGGTGAGGAATTTCCTGCCATTTTTGACTCAGTTTCTTTCACTTGTGTGAATGATGTTCTGCGCGCGCACACAAAAGTCAGTCAGTTGTATTCTGCAAAATTGCTTCTTTTGGGTTATTTTGTGCAAAGTTGTGTAAATATGAGCAAATTGCCTCAAATCAAAGCAGCTATTGAGAAAGTGAAGCACCGAAACGGGTTGTTGGCATCTTTCTTAACAATCCTTCCTGGCATGCTGTTCCTATGGATGTGTTGCTTTGGTTCTTAAAGGAAAAAGAAACTAGAGACATCTTACCTTGTGATCAGAGCTCTTTATCTCGCTTCTATCTGGAGTTCAGGACTCAGGGCTTTGAAATTTCTTATTGAGGTCCCTCTGACCTGTTGGGAGAGCCTGTGTTGACAAGAAAGAGGATTTCACCATGCATTCTTTTTATCCTTCTTTCTAAATTAACTCCCAGGTGAGAGAACTGCAGTCAAATTTCATAAGGTCTCAATCATCATCATCATCATCAACAACAACAACATCATCATCTCACTGTTTCTCCAGTAAGCTTAGACCAGGGAATGTGAGGCTGGCCCTTGCCCACTCCATTTTCTAAACAAGTTAAATGCAGAGTCTAAAGACCTGTCCACATATGTGATATGGATCACTGATGGCATGGTTTGGAATGGGTGGAAAAGATCTAGTCTGCAAGTGTTTCTATGTAGAATGACCCACCATTCCACTTTAGGAGCTGTCACATATCCTTCTAGCTCAGTGGTGAGGCATGCATTCTTTTTCGCATGTTTATTGTTTAACTGGGAGAGAACTGCCACCAGCAGGAATTGATCTTTCCTTTCTTAGCACAACTTAGTCAAAGACAGTTACTTCTTAGTTGTGAGGCTATGACCCTGGGTTACTGGTGTTGTTTTCAGTGACTTTCTATCAGAACGAGTATGTGAGTGATCAGAATGGAATAATGAGGGGCGATTATTTCCCTAAAGACTGATATACACACCAAATTTGTTTGAGTCTGTTAATCACCAGCTGCTCTTACTTAAGATATGACCCAATTCCCCATCATTGTTCATAGTGGAAACAATAAAAAATCTCTGTATCTAATTTTACCTCTATACGTGTGACATGGATCCTTAAACCAATGTCTTTATAATTCATGCCAAGCATCATGCACAATCTAGCCTGCTCTCTGTTGTATATTTGGTCATGGGTTTTATGCTTGCCCATGCATAATTTTAGGTCTGGACAGGTGACAGGTGGCAGGTGGCTGGAAAAAATGTGAAGACTCTTGTGTAAATCCCATTCTACACATAATAATTTGCAATAGGAATTCGGCCTGTGTGTTTAGATTTAAAATTCACTTTACTGACCGTGTTCAACAGGCAATCGGGTGTTTTTGCAGAGATTCCACCTGAAGAGAGATTATACACTTCGTGCAAAATATGCTGTATGATACCTCAGTTTGTCAGCTCTACTCACTTGCACCCACCACCACAGCCTATGAATTTTCGGAGAAATCACCCACCTTCAAAATGCCTTCCTGCCACCTTCAGAGTACCTGTACCACAACACTTTCTGTAGTTCAAAGCTCCAAGACATTAGTAGGCAAAGCAATAAAAAGTTTCACTACTTACAATAGAACAGATCAAACAATACTGGTAGGCTTGACTATTTTCAACCACAGACTTCAATAGAGGGAAAATGCACTAAACAGAGAGGCAGGACTCTCACTGAAATTCAGAGCCAGGAGCCATTGGTTAATGCTGGGTAGATTGACACTCCCAGCCCAGAAAGGTCCCTCCCAGCCACACATATTAGAGGCAGCATACAGTGTTGTAAAAAAAACTCCCAACAAAATGTAATTGTTGTTTCTTTGGGAAAAGTTCTTCTCACCCAGAATAGGCATAGAATGTGTCTGAAATGGGTTTGGATACAGCATTGGGGTTTGAATACAGAATTTGGTCTCAACCCATGCAGATCCCTGAGTTGTACATAGATGTTGTGTGAGTTTAAGTCAAGAAAGGCAGTACATCTCAAAACATGGAGGAAAGGAGAATCCAAATGATGTGGATTGATCCAGGAGGATGGTTCACTGTGAAAGGCAGAACCAATGACATCTTGGGGCATCCACTAGGTATTCAGTACTCAGCATCCATGCCATTTTCACCCTGGTGAGCCAATGTGTTATTATTCCCTCCCCCTTGCATTGCCAGAAGCACTTTTGATTGCCACACATGAGGAGGGAGGTGACACCTCCAGCCATGACCTAGTCTTCCAAGTGGTGCAATAGATAAGGAAGCATTGGGCCTCAGTTTCCCAGAAGAAATACAGCTCAGGACTCAGACAATTAGCCCACTGCCTGAAGGCTGGAGATGCAGCGTACATCTCACCCTGAAGATACTGAAGAATATTATCACTTCACCATGGTTTTCTGGCTGAGCTTGTGAGGAAAGGCCGCTGTCAGATACCCAGTAGAGTGTATGGAATTAGCTCCCAAGTTATATAAGAATCATATTCCAATCAACTGTGGCTGAAAGTCCCATTTAATCTTGCAAAACTAAAAAGCTGATGTGTGGAGAATAAAATCAATATTATTAAAAAAAAACTATACCAATCCACCATTCCTGTGGTCCCCTCCTTATCCATTATGTGTCTGAGACTTTGGATGACCTCACAAAAGAGAGAACATGTATCTGGACTGCTTTATCTTCTAAAAAAAGTACCCGTAGCTCGGAGAGTTTTCATTTATCGTTGACGCTGTGCTCAAGTTCTCATTTTCGCATTCAGCACAATTTTTAGCCGCATGGATGAGCAGGTTGAAAGTTTCTTTACCCGCGCCCCTTGTACTCTGAGGTGGCTTTGATTAAATATCACCTTTTACTCCGCGACATTTGCACGGGTTATTATTATGGATCACTGGTGGTAAAGAATACGGGTCTTGAAAAAAGAATGAGCCCTTCTGAAGTCAATCAGCCACTCCAGAGCCACCTATGACCAGTTAACAATTACTTGCTGGTCCGCCACTCAATAACTCTGAAATAAACAGCTTCATGTTGGACATGCTATGCTTAGGGATTAGTGGTCCACGGACCCTAAAAGCACAAAAATGTGCACACACTGACTGTGTATTTTCAACCCATATAAATTTCAGAGAATTCTATGCTAAGATCCTAATATCATGTTCCCAAAACAGTCTACTTGAAAAGCAAACACAACCCTAGAGAAACACCTGTGTTTGTCTGCTTGAAGCAAAGACTACAAAGAGTCACAAGGCAGTTGAAAGGCTATAGGAAATGTGCAAATTATGCAAATATATAAATACAAATTCAAACAGGATTTAAATGTTTGTTTTTGCATGGATTTTGTTTCCACTAGATAGCCGTTTGTTACACTGGATATCTCAGAAGACGTGTTTCTAAGGGTATCTTCACTCAAAGTATACTGTTTAAAACACATTTTGATGCATTTTTCAGCCATTTGGAGAATTGCCAATTTCAAGGTAATTGATTCCTGATCCGTACGTTTGTCCCATAGGTACACATGGGAATGTGCCGAGTTAAATTTTCACAGCACCTCTCCTAATAATGTGCACAGTATTTGGACAACCGTTTAAATAGGAACCCAACGGGACCCGTGAGCATTGACAGGGTGATCACGGAGAGGAGCAAATAGTTCAGCGACAGATAGGGAGGGCAGAACAGCACCCTCCCGTGGCACCCGTTACAGCAAGAAGAGTCCAAATTCTGGCTGCAGAAACTAACAGCTTGGTGTCACTTTCCACTGGGCGCGCAGGATGCTTTGGACAACTCTGCCAGAGATTCTTGGCCAGGGGGAGGGGGGGTGAAACCACCGGAGCCCTGGGTTGGGTCCCCAAAGAATTGCCTGGGGAGCCTGACAGGGCACCCAACAGGGACAGGAATGACGTCCCTGCACTGGTGCCACTGGGTGGGGTGCCAAAGAGAGAGGGCTGGGAGGCCAGGTGGTGGGCCCTGGGGGGACTGCAGGGGCATTTGCCTGGGATGTTTCATCCTTCCTGATTTAACCAAATCCACACTTTTCTCTTTGTTTTCTGTGTTAAACCCAAATATATCTTTCCATTAATTATACCTTTAAATGGCCCATCATTTCTAATTATACCCTCCAACCCACTGGGGTAACAAAGGGACTTCTTTTCACCATTTTGCTAAAAGAAAGAAAGAAAGAAAGAAAGAAAGAAAGAAAGAAAGAAAGAAAGAAAGAAAGAAAGAAAGAAAGTCCTAATTATATAGACAGCATTTGAACAATTGTGTATATATAAACCAAACTGGACCTGTGAGCATTGCCAGTGTGACCACAGGATAGCAAGTAGTTAGCACACGTGTAACTAGAGCCCCAGACAAGCTTAAAAGTTGGAATAATATATAACGCTACCTCTACGTGTGAGTTTAATCTGTTCTGAATGCATGCTCATAAGTAGAACAACTCAAAAATAGAGCAGCCATATCTAATAAATAAATAAAAATAAATAAATAAATAAATAAATAAATAAATAAATAAATGTAAGTAGAGCAGACCACATCTGAAATTTTTACGGCAGCAGTTAAAACGCCAACGGTTTTCCATTCTTAAGTCAAGTTGTTTGTAAGTAGAGCCACTTGTAAGTAGAAGTACCACTGTAAATAGAATTCTGAAGAAAAAAATTCCAAGGAAAAAAATAGGTGAGGGGCCTAATAGTGACTGCACCGAGGAACAGAAGGTAATTGTCCAAAAAAGGATAAGCACCTGAAGGAATAATACTGTTCAAAACAAATAAGAGAAAGAAGCCTTTTAGAGGAAGTTGTTGTCCTCTGCGTTTAGTTCTTCTCACATTAAGCAGACTAACAAATATGGTTTAATAGTACAATAAGAGGGCTACTGAAACACATTTTGAAATGAATTCACTTAAATAATTTATTTCCCTAACTCAAAGGAGGAGGAAGCACTATTAGATTCACTGCCGATATGGACATACAGTGGACCCTTGTATAACAAACAGTTTGTATAACATAAAATTTGTACAACATAAAATATTCTGGAGATAGGGGAAATTTGCTTAACAGAATCGCCTATGGGGCAAATCCGTACAATATAAAAATAAGATTACTTCATTTTCAATGCATCCCTATGGAAATTTGCATTAACATAATTTCATTTGGAATGATTTAATTCCTTTATACAAGCTACCACTGTACCTAGATAACACCAGCACCTCACCTCACTTCGCTTCAGTCAGGAATTAGCACTGATAAGGGGCCGGTCAAGAAGAAAAGAATGATTGTTCATTCCAAGAAAAGATTTTTCACTTCAAGTCTTAAACCCGTTTAAAATCTTCGGGGAGGAGTAAAGCAAGGAACTGGAGGTAAACGGGAGAAAGGAAAAATCAAAATGTGAGGGAAGTGCTGAGAGGACACATGCTAAGTGACAGGAAACCTGATTTCAGAGGAACGTCAGGAGAAATGTGACTGAAACAAAAAGGGGAGCCATGTGGCCATTACAAAATGCAAATGCTAGAATAGGAGGGTGAAACTTCTGTAGGCCACTAATAAAAACAGTAAGAGAAAAACATACAATATGCGAGCTTCCGTGGGCAGATCCCACTTCTTCCAAGCAAGTACCCAAAGTCCAAGTGTTTGTGGCAAGATGGAGTTTGCCAGGAGATTCATCTTGGGTGTAAAGTTCTTGGCAAGCAGGAAGAGAATTACCTCAGGAAGGGGGAAGGGCTCCATCGCCCCTTCCAACTCTGAGTCCATGATTCCATGATTCTTTGAAACAGTGTTTATTTCACTGGAAGAAAGATGGGCAATAAATAATTCTGATTCTCCTCTTCCTCAGAAATCACACTGATGCACAATTCCTTTGTAAAATCGCCTCAGGATTAGGAGGCAAACCTGCGGAACATGCTAGCAAACTCCCTCCCCTTTGCCACACTCTGCATGGTTATTCCAGGAACGCAACACACAACATATTATTCATTTTACTTGCCTCTGTTTGGTCCTGGGTATGAAGTGCACCACAAAGTTTTTTTTTTAAACCCCATGAATCAGGCCCCTTTGTGGTTCGTTTTGGGGTGCTCCGGGGGAAAGGGCCTGCTCATTGTGAAAGGAAACACCACACTCTCCTTGACGTTGGCGATCCTTGTACTTTACGGTTCCTGCAATTTGGAACTTCTAGGAATGGTAGCATGTGCCCCTCACGAGTTTCAAGATGGCAAATTTGTAACAGGACTTCAACTGGCTCTCTTCCTCACATTCGCCACATTTGACAAAAACTGAATTTGGGACACCTGAGTTACAGACCCTGAAAGCAAGGCCCCCTGAACTGCCAGCGAACCATCTTGAACCGCCATTTTCCCCAGTTCAGGCTCATCTCAGAAGTTCAACTCAGGGATAAAGACTTGTGCAGAACTGAGCTTTCTGTACCTTGGGCTACATGAGAAATCCAGCCAGGCCTGCTATTTATCCACCTAGTCCCAAGGTGAACTATAAAATGGAGGCCTCGCCACTAACTTTCCTCAGACTGACAAAGCGGCTCAGAGGAGTAGCGAAACGTTTCGCTCTCTCAAGAAAAGAAGTCCTGTTGCCATGACTCAACTTCCAGATCTAGTCCCAAGCTGTCCACAAGCAAGAAAAAAAAACAGCCGTTCTAATCACCGTAAAAACCCAAGATCGCAACAACGTCCTGAAGGCAAAACCTGTGCTCCGAAACCAAACCCCAGGCATAATGGAGCCAAGGCAAAAGTTTCACACCTTGTTGTCCCCTGATTTCCACTCAATTGTCTTTCTGTTTTTCAAGGCTTCATAAAATTCCCTTTCGTTTTCCTCCCACCTTTTCCCAGTCTCCCGTAATCTCATTTTTACAGCTCATTTGTGTGTTTTTATTCAGCTTAACTTCCATTTCTTCAGCACCTTGCCTTGCACGATGGGTTTTCTTCATCTTTTCTCCCACATCCCACGCCTGGCAACCATGATTATACCTTTCTGTTCAGTGGCTCAGACTTTCCGCACAGTACAAAATGACAGGGCAAGCGCGGAGTGATGGCAAGTTGGATAAAAGAGGAGGGAAAAACAGAGACCAGGCCTCCTTTAAATTCACGCCTGGTGCTGCAAAGTGTTCTGTGGGATTTAGAATCAGATCAAAACAGACTTCCCCCTGTAATTATCCATGTCTTTTCTCTCTACACCTATTCCTTTCTTTATTTTTTTCTGGCTTTAAAATGACTTGCTTTCAAGAGTTTGTGTTCAAGTTAATTCAGTGCTACAAATAGTTCAGCGCTTTACCATCCTCCTGCCTTTTCTTCTACACCTTTTCCTTTGCCCCTTGATCTATACGGCTGAATGAATGACGTTTATTGACCCCACATGTTAGCACACCTTCTCTGTTTGCAACCTGAGTTGGGCCACAAAAAGAAGAGACCCATCCATCCTTTGCTGGGCCAAAATATGTACTTTTTTTTAAATTGGAAGTTCTCTGTTCCTTCTGCTCTGTCTCTACTTTCAGTTTCACATTGAGGAAAGAAAGCAATGTTTTCTGCTTATATACTGCCCCATAATGCTTAAAGCACTCTCTGAACGATTTACAGATTAAGTATGCAGGCTACATATTGTCATTCCCCCATCCCCACCACCGCTGCAAGCTGGGTACTTATTTTACCAACTGAAGAAGGATGGAAGGCTGAGTGAACCTTGAGCTGGCTACCTGGGATTGAACCCCAGGTCGTGAGCACAGTTATCACTACAGCAATTTAACCTCTCTGTGACAAGGAAGTGAACGTTCAGGTGCTTTGAGAGAGGCTGTTGGGATGACCCATGAAGAAGGAATTGGACCCCAGGTCTGCTGAAATTGTAGATCTCTCAGTTAAAATGAGCACTATATGCCTCTCCTGGTTACAGATGGCATGATGGGGGGCAGAAAGGTGATGGGGGAGAGTCTGCAGATAGTATATTTCAAGTACAGTGGTACCTCTACTTACGAGTTTAATCTGTTCCGAATGCATGATCATAAGTCGAACAACCCATAGAGCAGCCGTATCTAAAAAATAAAAAAAAAACGTGAATAAATAACAAAAAAATGTAAGGAGAGCAGACACAATCTAAAATTTGTAAGGCAGCAGTTAAAACGGCAACAGTTTTCTGCACTTAAAGTGGAATTGCTCATAAGCAGAGCCACTTGTAAGTAGAGGTACCACTGTAGTTACTTTTTTTGGGTAATGAGGATGGAATGAAGTTACATTTTATGAGAGGTATGGAGAAGGATCAACACTGTTAATAGATAGCACAACAAACAATGTACAGTGGACCCTTGTATAACAAACAGCTTGTATAACATAAAATTTGTACAACATAAAAAAATCTGGAGATAGGGGAAATTTGCTTAACATAATTGCCTATGGGGGAAATCCGTACAACATAAAAATGGGATCACTCCATTTCCAATGCATTCCTATGGGAATTTGTATAAAGGAAAATTGCTTAACATAATTTCATTTGGAACGAATTAATTCCTTTATACAAGGTACCACTGTAATTAGTTACTTAAATTATGGCAATGGGCAACTTTTCACACACTTATGAGTGTGTATGTTGAGTCACAATTGACTTACAGTGACTCAAGTAAACAATGTTTTAAAAGTAGTTTTTCCTCCAAAACTCTGAGCAGAAGTGTACTTCCTATACCATATATTTCACCTGTTCGTCTTCATCTACATTTTTTTGGAACACCTCTAGTTACTGCCACAGTCCCTGATTTTTCTCAATGGGGTTATTTATTATTAAATCAGTTTGGCTTGAACATACAGCACATTTCCAAACTGAGGACTCTGTGATGACCTTCGTTCTGACGCAGGACTAACCTCTTTAACAGAGGACACATGGCCACTTTATGTGACAGTAATAACATCATCCCACCATGCCTTTGACAGACTTTTGATTTTCTGGTAAAAATCCCTTTTGTTACATAGCAGAAACGTGGCGACTCACAAGAGAGAGCAGCAAATGTTCCAAAGATTGTCCAACCCATTCTCACTGGCACTTAAAGTCCCAATATCTCACTCTGAGACATTTGTAGGACAAAGAATAAAAACATTTCATTACTTATGGTTTCAAACAGATCAGGCACAAAGTAACAAGTGACAACACTGCTTCCAAAAGACTAAAGAGAGGGGAAAGGCATTAATTAAGTAGAGAGGCAGGCCTGTCTTTGCATTCAGAGGTAGGGTAGATTCATGCTGGATAGATTGGCAGTTCTCACAGCCCAGGAAGGCCCCTCCCAGTTATTCTAACCACAGGCAGCATGCAAGGTTGCTAATAAAACTCTAACAGACTCATGTGATGAGAACCGAGAGTGAAGGAGAAGCTTTCGGGGCTTGCAGACGAGATTCCAATTTTATTTCCCAAAGCTTCAACACCGAGAGCAACTTTGACTTGATTTATCCAAGCATCCTGATGGCCCCTGGTCGCTAGGCAACCCAGTTGCCCCATCTGTACTTCCTGTCGCTCCTGGGGGCAAGACTTTGAGTAATATCATTGTGTATATATATGAAACTAAATGGACCATGGGCACCATTTATAAGCAGGGGATGTACGTTTTCCTTAAGTAGAAGAATAACTTGTTTACTGTTGTGACTGTCAACATGGTGATTTTCTACTTTCTTCTCTGTAATTTCTATGCAGATTGCAGAACAATGAATATGTTAGGCTTCCATGTGTAAATCTCGGCCTTGTTCATCCTTTTGTTGTGAAATAAGAAAGTGTGAGAATATTTCTCCTAACTGCATGACAGTAGGATTTTTCTCAGTCTCAGAGAAAATGTGTTTTTGAAACAGATTTTTATTGCATGTCGCGGGAGGTGGGAGTGTTATCCAAAAAGTGTTGACTTTTTGCGAACTAACAAATATTGGCATTCCATATAACTTTTGTTGTGGATTGTTTATCATTCAGTCTGAGTGTTTGCGCTTAATGTGTGCTTGTGGAAAATATGCTACATTTGCACTTCCTTTTGAGTAACTTTGGAAAATGTGCTGGAAGTGAAAACATTTAAGCAGGGAGGGGGTGGGTGTGAAATCCTTATCAGGGTGTCTTGCTGAGTTAAGCCCGCTTTGTCTCAATGAAGGATTCGAGGCTTCTGGAGCCAGCTTTGGTCACTGGGGCCCTAAGTGGGCTCAGGGCTTTGGAGTAAATGGGACCAGTTCCATCTCACATATGCCCCTATTTATCAATAACTTGTTGGCTGGCACTGTTGCCAACATGGCAACTGCCCTGTTTTCCCTTAGTGGGAATGGCCGGACAGAGTTTGCAGCAACCACCCCAGTGTTTTTTTAATTAATAAAAAACAATAACCATTACATTGCATTTATTTACTGTACAGTCATGTCAGTCGAAAGCTCAACTCGCCTGGAGGAATGGGGGTCAAAGTATATATCACCCATATATATATATAAATTCATTCATTTTATACAAATAAGGATGTTGGCCAATCTTGGGATGTAAATACAAGTCTAAGCCCAAGTCTTTGGTACCAAGTCTCAAGTCCCTATTAAAAGTAAGTGTTTCCCCCTAGAAAAGGGATGAGTGTGTGGATTCTGAACTATGTCATTTTTCCTTCCATAAACCTTTAATGGCATTAAAACAAAGGAAGTACACAAATAAATACTAAACAGTTACATAGAACATTCAAAAAAATCTCATTGATGGTCTAACTAAAATTCACAGCGGGTTGCTCTTTTTTTAATACAGCTGTTAGAAATTCAGCCACCCCAGCAGTGACTAGTATCTGAATTATGAGTCAAGTCCAAGTTTGGGTTTTAAACAAACCCAAGCTGAATCTGAGATGAGTCATCAGTGTAACTTAAGCCCAAAATGACAGCAATTATTAAAGTCCCCATCCCTGCTATTTGTGACATTCCCAAGCCCCAGTAATCTCAGTAGGTTTGTGCAAGCCTAAATTTGGGCCTAATTCTACTGACCCAAACCTCCAGAGAGAAATATTACGGAAACGGGTCTTTACAAAGTATGGACCGGCCTGCCTTTGAAATTCAGATTCCCCCTCCTTACCCCAAACATCCTAATTGAACCAAGTATTTCTCTGGCGTGCTGTTAAAAGACCCTTGAGAGCGAGGATAGTACGATGCGGAGGAGAATCGCTGGAGTGCTTCAAAGATTGATGGAAACAAATTAAAGCTGACAAGCTCAACTGGAGGCCCTTCTTCCCGCCCAAGGTCTGCAGAGGCACTGATAAGAAGGGGGGGGGAGGAACAAGATGCAAAGGAAAGGCCCGGGGAGGCCTTTCACATGAAAAGGGGCAGGATCAAGTGTTCCCCTTTTTTGCTTTACACACTGATAGGTATTGATTTATTTCTTTAACCCTCACGTGCCAGCTAGATTTGTTTTTTTTTTTAATGTTGAGTTATTTTTTTAAAGCTTTTTATTATTTTCTTATCCAACATTAACCAATTCTATTATAAACTGAGGTGTAATTGGGTTTTAACGCTTGTGTTGATTCTAAAAGTAAGTTTAGACTCCTTTAATTCCTTAACTCCATTAGTTCTTAGGATCTTTTTGGATTTGTCTTGATCCCTCAGCACTCTTCTGGCCATCTCTGCAAAGTCAATAATTTCGGAAAGACGGTATATACGTTGTCTTCCAGTTCTGTGCCAGGAGCATTCGTGCCGCTGCTGCATATAAAAATAAAAATCTGGTTCTATCTGCTTTTAATTTCATTGTCCAAACCCTAACAAAAAAAAGTTCAGATCGTTTTTGCATCTTTTTGAGTTCATCATGAACTCCTTTCTCACAGGTCCAAGATTCCACTTTAGCCCACTCTTTGGAAACAGGGACCTTTGTGTAACTAACTCCTAGAAGATTCCACTGCCCCTCTTTCGACCTAATAACCTAACTGTACCCAGCATGGTGTATGTAGAGGCAAGGCGTGAGCATGGTAAAACCAGTACTGAAATATCTCATTCACTCTATTAGGATCACAAGAACTCCGTTCTGACTGGATGGCAGGTAACAACACAACAACCTGACTATGTCATTGTTCCTTCTCTGCATCACAGTTCACCAAAAAGATGGTGTGGGGCTTTTGTGTCTCTGTTGGCTGAGCTGAAGCAGCAATCATTCTGTCGGTTGTTCCCCATAACCTCACCTGGTGCACGAGATTGCTGGTAATTTGATACCTGGGCTCATCCGTCCTTTGGCACAACATGTGTGATTGGAGGCACATGGTGAGAGGTTGAAGCAATGACTCTTTAAATACTTGAGAAGCTGTCATTCAGAGGAGGACCAGGATGTGTTCATGATCAGCCCGGGATGGAGGACACGCAACAACAGGCTCAAGTCTCAGGAAGCCAGATTTCAGATGAATATCTAGAAAAACTTCCTAACTGAGCAGTACAGCTCAGTAACCTTATGGAAGCACAATTAATGTGATAAGGATTTATAAACATGAGAAAAGCCAAAAATTATTATAAACAATACTGAAGTGTTAAACCCGACTGTGGGTGTCAGATACATCTCTCCGAAGGTCTCATTGACACAACTAAGGGATTGGCATAACCACACAAAAAAAGATAAAGCACGTGGGTGCCAATCTATGAAGAGCAGCAAATATTTTGTGGTTAGCCAAGCTAGGAAGTAGGAGACAAGACTATGGTCACGGTGACCCATCCATCCTCTATAGTGCCGAGGTGTCAATTTGCTGAGAGCAACATATGGCGGTTAGCCAGGAATAAGGAACCAACTTTGAACTAGGAAAATAGGGTCAGGTCATTGTAGGCTTTGATGGCCAAATGGCTATAGGCCAAGAACATGAACTGATGAACAAGCACATGAAAGCACATGTAGAGGCGTACTAAATACGTCAGTCTTAGATCATGTTTACCATACAGAAAACTATAAAAACCATGGAAAGTCATTTAGTCCTTTGTCCAGGACAGCAAGGGGTCCAGGACAGCAGGTTCAGATCAGCTGGGTTTAGGTCTGCGGTATGGACCAATTCAAGCTGTACTGGAACCCCCACTAACACCTTTGCTTTGTATGTAATACTTGCTTGCTTTATTCTTGCTGTATATTACCTATAACTCTGAGTTTCTATGTCTGTCTAATAAACTAGATGAACTAATTCTTTGCGTGGTAATTTTTAAGAACCGCCAATTTTTATCAAATGATGTTGTTTGTAACTCTTAAAGCGAGAATGTTATAGAAGGTTCCTCTTGTATGCCAAGTTCTCCATGAATTCTACGGAAAATATGAATTGGGAGTATCAAAATATTGCATCTTTGTGCATGGGATGGGTGGGGTAATAAATGAAGCATGCAGCTTATATCCTACCCCACAGTGCTTAAAGCACTCTCTGGAAGTTTACAATTTAATTATGCAGGCTACCCATTGCCCCCATCCCCAGGCAAGCTGGGTACTCATTTTACTGACCTCGGAAGGATGGAAGGCTGAGTGGATCTTGAGCCAGCTATCTGGGATTGAACCCCAGGTCATGAGCAGAGTTTTGCCTGGAGTGATGTAGTTTAATCACTAATGTCACGAGCCTTCATAAAACAACTTGTTCTTGTAAATGTCTTGTCAAGTCCCCTCCAAATTGTTGTAAACCCACCTCCAAGAGGCGCTATTTTTAGCACAACCTGTGCACAAATATACCACTTCCCCATATCTAAAACGCTGGTGCTCCATAGGATGTCCCATGGTAAGATTTCCTGGGATGCCGAGGTACAAAGGCACACAGGACTCAGCACTTTAGCATAACATGCATACAGCCATTACCAAGACAAGCATAACCCACTATAAATAATAATAAAGGATTTCCTTGGCACATATTTCTAAGGGGGGGGAGTACAGTGCACCAATATAGTAGTTAATTCCCTAACAAGATTTCCAAAACCCAGGACTGAAACAAGGGGCCTTTTAAGGTTCTTTATGGATGCTTACTAGGGCAGGAAAGGGATCCAAGGCTCGTTGTACTTGCTTTTCATTCAGAAGATGAATGGAAATAGTTCCATGTCATTGTAAAGCATTATTCATAGGGGGGAAAGGGTACGAGAGCTATGCTGGGTGTCTCTGTGGTATGTAAATTATGTCAGCCTGTCTTGCAATGCCTCATCCATCACAGGTGCTGATTCCTCTTTGTCTCCATCGTTCTTGAAGGAAAAGGCACCTTGATGCTTACTTTTCTCTCCCCCCCCCCCCGTGTTTCTCCCCTGTTTTATGATTAACATTTAGAAGCCAAGGTACACATCTGGATACAATACTGGCAGAGATTTTGTGGAGGTTTATTTTAAGGTGAGAAAGTTTCTATCTGTCAAATGTCTGAAGGTCATTGGTGATGTATTTTCTAGGGATGCAGAATAAATCAGTTTAGTTTGCATTTTTATATGAATTTATTATCCTGATTCTCACTTACCAAATTAATATATCAGCCAAAATACAATTATCATCTTGTGCTCGTCTCAAATTTGCAGTATATAATTAGGAATCTTTGGGAAAATAGCTGACTCAAAGAAAGGATCCAGCTTTCACAGCACAATGTTTGCGATTTGTGAAGTACAGGACGGGACAGGATGTCATGTCTTCAACATCTGGCAGCATATGGGAGCCCCAATTCTTCTTGGTCTCTTCCTCCTCCTTCACTCCTCCTTCTCTAATATATTGCCATGCATCGCAGGATTGAACAGGCTCTTCTGTATTACTCCGCCATAAATATTTGTGAGATGGTTTGGTAGTTGGACCAGATCCAGTACTGGGGGGCTAAGGGGCCTACACATTTCATTCCTTCCAATTTTGTGGGCCCCCTTAAGGCACTGGGTTTAAAATGTGAGGGACCACAAGCATAGAAACTATCATGATTACTGATTTTTTTGAAATTGGATCCAAGAACCACTGGGTTCTGTGATCCAAGAACCATCTTCTTGTATGCTAGGAGTAGAGGCCTTCAGATGAAGCCTGAACCTTGTGGCTAGTTGGATGGCTTTCCTCCACCACTGATAACGGAACCACTCAGATGCCTAAACCCATGTATACTTCTAACTGGTATACTATGATTGTCCCCTCCAGATGCTGCCAGCAGTTGGTGGGGTGTGTGCGGAGTACATTGGTTAGCAGCAGGTCATCCAACAACTGTGCTACATATTTCAATCCTGCTTATTGAGCCTCTCCCATCATTAATATCAGGCAAAAAACACCTGGGGGAAGGAGGAGGAGGAGGAGGAGGAGGAGGAGGAGGAGGAGGAGGAGGAGGAGGAAGAAGAAGAAGAAGAAGAAGAAGAAGAAGAAGAAGAAGAAGAAGAAGAAGAAGAAGAAGAAGAAGAAGAAGAAGAAGAAGAAGAAGAAGAAGAAGAAGAAGAAAGCTTGTATTAAGAGAAAATTCTGACAAAGTGGTTAAGTATATTGTGGACAGGAGAATTCACCTAACAGGAGCAGAAATATTCTTGCAGACATTTAGCGAACACATTTGCAAACCAATACGAAAAAGGTGCAACATGAGCTAACAATGTCACTGAGATACAAATAAAAACAAATGAGCCCTAACATTTTCATTCCATAGTTGATTTCACAGAATCAGAGAATCATGGAATTAGAATGCACCTATAAATTCATCTAGGCCAATCCATGTAGGATTTGAGTTCAGTGCAGGTTTCCTAACCAAAGTCTATCTGACAGATGTCTGACTACATTCCTTTGAACAAAAGTGCTCCCCTTCCAAGATGGCCTTAAATGGGCAGAATTGCAGAACAACATCAGAAAAAGGATGCAGATTGAGTGGATCCTTTGCTTGCTTGCTTTCTTACTTACTTACTTACTTAGATAGTTGACTCCCCAATAACACAAGGCCCACTGTCAAACATTATCCTGCCTATGGCTGGTGAGAATGGCATAGCAACCATCTCTAGGTGGCCACACGTATCTCAACTCTAGGTTTAAACAAAGCTGAGGCTCTTGATTATTTAATGTAAGTCCTTCACTTCTTTATTCTCAATACTGCTGCAATAAAGGATGTCTGGAAAACCAACATCTGGAAGAACATTCACATGAGAATTTGGGGCACAAATCCAAGCCCCCCCTTTTCGTGTTTCCAACACATAACCTTGTATTTCCAAGTACACATCATGTTCTACCTGAGCTCTGATTTAAGTGAACAACAATTCTCAAGGGAAAGGCGAGAATGAAGTACAATATTAAAATCTAGACAATCCAATTCATCGTCAGGTAAATGAAAATAAATACCGCTAACAATGCTGTCGTACAGGGTTTTATTGTGATTATTTATAACAGCTTTACAGATTTTCAGGAAATTAAAGTAAATGCCAAACCAAACATCATAATTTCCCCCCAGGGTTTAGGCACATCTGGGAATCTGACAGCTTCCCATTTTTCTTCATATCCAGCAAAGACAGGAGACGGGCAAAAGCTGCGTTTTCATTCCTCACTTTCTGTGGCATGGTCGTAAACAGAATAGAAAGTGTAGATTTCCTCCATGAAAATACTTAAATGTAATCTTGGAAAATTTTAATTTCAGTTCTAATCGAGCCCAAGAGCAAATTACGACGATTCTGTCATTTCTGAAATGTAAGACTAGAGGCTTCCCTCCAAGCTGTACCACACTGTGAGAAACATGTGTTTGGGGAAACCTTCAAATCTTCAGAGCTCCCCCCCCCTCTTAAAAAAAACAGTCCAGTGAGGCTTTATTATGATTGCTAGGCATGGAGATTCTCAGAATTCATGGACCATAAATTTTCTGAAATTCCCCTCAACAGATTTCTGAGGGCTTTTCATCAAGAACATAAGAACATAATAAGAGCCATGCTGGATCAGGCCAAAGGCCCATCGAGTCCAGCTTCCTGTATCTCACAGTAGCCCCACCAAATGTGTCTGGGAACACACCAGACTAGATCTCTGTCTCCTGCTACCACTCCCCTGCATCTGGTCCTTGAAGTCCCCTGGTGTTAAGCCTGGAGATTACACATCTCCATCATGGTTTGCAACCTGTGATGGACATCTCCTCCAAGAATCTGTCCAATCCCATTTTGAAGGCATCCAGGCTAGATGCCATCACCACCTCTTGTGGCAGGGAGTTCCACAGACTAACAACACGCTGGGTAAAATATATATATTTTTGTCTGTTCTCACTCTCCCAACCCACAGTTTCAGTGGATGTACCCTAGTTTTCAAGAGTGTCCCCCTATCCACTTGACTCATGCCCTGCATTATTTTGTATGGCAGTTGCTTTTAATTTCTGAAGCTAATGAGTTCTTATTCCAGCAGCCATTTTTGTCCTGTGGAGACGACAAAGGAAATAAGTGGGCTGGACTACATTCTGTGACCACTACAAGGGATTAGGGGGGTTGGAAGTTTTTTTTTTTTTTTTTGAGCTGTCCTCAGCAGACAGAGAGGACTACATTCATAATTCCTTGCAACTCCCACAAAGTTTTAGCCCCACCACCTGTTTCCACTGTCTTCTCCACAAGACCAAAATGGCCACCAGAATATGAATGCATTAGCTGAAGAACTTGAAAACACAGCTCAGATCCATGCTTAGAGGAATTTAGCCAGTAAATCCCTGCAAGCTTCTGGGACACATTGCTCATATATTCTGAAAATCCCATGTGTAACGGTCTCTGAGCAAGGAACAATGATTGAGAGAGAGAGAGAGAGAGAGAGAGAGAGAGAGAGAATGGAATGGAACATTGTGAATGAGTCTCTACCATGTATGTTTAGGATTCTCATACAGTTGTTTATATGTTGAAATCTTTCTTCCTCTCCTGCCCTAGGTTGACTCTTCCAAAAAGTTTGCACCTCTAATAGAGTAGCTGAAGCATTTGTAATGTGTGCTAACTTGCCAAGCACTCTCCTACCAACTGCACCCATCTGCCACCACAATCTGTGCTTCACCTTGCTCCGACGTGGAGAAATTAAGGTCTATAAATATAACCATCTCCAGCCTGGTTGTGATGGTACACATGCCGTGCGGAAGTGTGCCATCTCAGGGTTTATTTCTTAATCATTTTAGACTGATCTTGGCTTGCGATCTCCCGGGGGCTCAAGACGGGGTCGCACAAATATTGACCCATTCTTCATTATAATAAAGGAAATGGTAGGCGAAATGCGGCCGCTGGCAGATGAAGTATTGCAGCAGGTTGGGGATGATGAGGATGATTGGGGGATGAGGAAAGGAAGAAGGAAATTTCTCTTCCCAAGGCTCATGGGAGAAGCAGCTCTCGTGACCTTCTCTCGCTGCTTGCACAAGGATCCTTTTCCCATTTTCTTGAATTCTCCCTGAGCTTCTGAAGTGCATTTCTCTGGCCAGCTCCTGGCTACAGAGCCAACCCCGTTATTAGACAGAGTCAAGCAGCAAACGCTGGGAAGCTGCAGTGGTAGTTCTCCTCCAGCCTTCCCTCCCTGTGGTGTTGAGGAGAAAATAACAACTAAGACTGAGGATCCGCCTGCTGCTTTCTATCCAACAGTAACCTTCCCTGCCTTCCCTGTTCACAATTCCTTCCCTATCTCTTATTTAAAAGACTGCCACATCTATCTCCTTTTCCCTTCTCTGTCAGTCTGTTGGAAATAGTGAGTTGCTTGAGGCCTGAACCTGCAAGCCTTCAGTCATGTTTAGTTTAGCTTGCTGTTTGATCTGTTCAGAACTGTAGGTAAAGAAAATGGTTTTATTCTTTCAACTATTAATTGAGACTATAAGGTCCAGTTGATGAGAAAAGGCAGTTAACTAATCTGGGGAACTTGAAGCTATTCTGCTCTCTGAATTCCCCCACTTCTAAGTGTGCAGCTGGAGGACTTTAACCAAAATTCAAAACTCAGCAACAATGCCAGCTTTGGCCTCAAAGAAATCCATTCTTCCCTATCATCCAGCCAGCTTCCATAACTTGCTTGCTTTCCACACAGAGGGCTCTGCCAAGTGCAGATTGAGCAAAGCTGGAGGCCAAGCAATACAGCAGCTGTTAATGGAGGGGGAAATCCACATATATTGTTACAGCTTTGAAGAAATAGCAGTGAAGGGATTTCCAAACCCTTTAAAGATTTGCAAAAAATAAAAAATAAAAAAGCTTCCTGTCTCTGTTCTCATTATCTCCTAATAGTAAAAGTAAAACCATTTCTCTATGATGCCTGGATGAGACTGAATAAATTGCAAATGTGTGCCTGAAACAGAATCACGAAACCATGATGGTGTTTGATGGTGTTTCAGGCCCATTAGCGTTAAGAACATAAGAACAGACTTGCTGGAACAGGCCACAGCCCATCCAGTCCAGCCTTCTGTCTCACACAGCGGCCCACCTTTGGCTTCAGGTCATTCCCAAGCAGATTTCCCGCTTCACCTGCTTAAGATTCCCTTCAAATGGCATCGAGAGATATCCTGCCTCTCTCTCCAACCCGGAGGTTGTCCTTAGGCATCCATAAGGATAGCCATGGGTACCCTTGTTCTCCATGAACTTGTCCAATCCTTTCTTAAAGCTGTCAAGGCTGACAGCTGTTACCACTTCTTCTGGCAGGGAGTTCCACAGACCAGTGATCCTCTGGGTGAACAAGTACTTTCTCTTCTTTGTTTGAGATCTAGCACCCAAAAGTTTCATGGAGGGCCCCCTAGTTTTAGTGTTATGCGATAGGGAAAACAGCTTTTCCTTCTCATATAACAAGCAGTTTGTATAACATAAAATCTGCATAACATAAAAAATTCCGGATATAGTACATCATAAACATGGTTGCGATTAGGGATTACTGTTTTCAATGCATTCCTATGGGAAATTTGTATAAAGGAAAATGTGCTTAACATAATTTCATTTGGAATGAATTAATTCCTTTTATACAAGGTACCACTGTATAGTATAAGGGAGTTAAAAGGGGCCTATAAAGCCATCGATTCTAACCCCTGCTCATTGCTGGAATCCAGATCAAAGCAGATCTGACAGATAGGTGTCCAATTTACTACCCTTATCTTCTGTCAATCATCCTTATTCAAGGCTAAACATACCCAGTTTATTCATCCTTTGCTCAGAGAGCTTCCTGAATTTTTTTTGTACAGGAAAATAAACTTTTTTTGTTTGTGCAGATATTATATGATGAGATCCCTTTCTGTATAATTGAGGAGATGGCACAAAATTTTTAGTATAAATGTTAGATTTGAATACCAATAGAATAGTGTTTAATTTTCATACAGATTATTTAAAATAAGGAAAAGCAGAAGTTTAGCACAAATTTTGGTCTGAAAACACCTGTATTTCTGGAAGGATTTATTAATATTCCTAGGAACTGTGAACAGCTACTTAAAGCATTTCTTGGTTGCAGCAGAAATAAATTGAAAAATTGAATTTAGGCTGTTGGTGACTGTTTTTAAACTCAATATTCACAGATCCTTCAGCATGAAATTAAATCTTGTTACACTCAGTGACTCTGGTGTATACAAATGAAGGAGTCTTGCTTCTAAAACAGGAGACATTGAAATGATATCAGCACAATCTTTTAGGTGCTCTATTAGGACATGGCCACTTTATAAAGTTGGAGAGATTGCGTTATACATAAATATTTGTCCTGCTGACCTATTGTTCCATCCTGCTGCACTTTGCAACAAAATGTGATGGTTTTGATCAGAACTGAATGAGGATTCGGAATGATGCTGTTGTCGCAATAAATACTTCTTCATCTCCTATTTGGATTATATCATGTTTTATATCATGTTAATCTGCCTCAGAGTTGAGATAAGACTGGACAAACCCTCCAAAATAAATTCATAATCGGGCTCTGCTACCCCCCTCAGGGGCTAGAGCGCTGAAACTGTCGGCTGCAAAGTCGGCGGTTCAAATCCCGGGTACCACGCAGCGGAGTGAGCTCCCACTGTTAACCCCAGCTCCTTTCTACCTAGCAGTTTGAAAGCATGTAAATGCAACTAGATAAATAGGTACCACCATAAAAAGCAGGAAGGTAAAACAGTGTTCCATGCACAGAAATGTGTTCAGCCATGCCAACCACACAGCCACAGACTTTCACAACACTGGCTCTTTGGCTTGAAAACGGAGATGAGCACTGCGCTTAGAGCAGTGATAGTGAACCTTTTAGAGACTGAGTGTCCAAACTGCCATCCAAAACCCACTAATTTTTCCACAAAGTGCCAATACAGCAATTTAACCAGAATACAGGTGGCTGTGAAGGGGTGATGTCAGGTGCCCACAGAAAGGGCTCCGAGTGCAACCTTTGGCACCTGTGCCCTAGGTTTGCCAACACTGCCCTAGAGTCAGACACGACTAGAACACATGTGCGGAGGGGGACCTTTACCTTTTTACCCCCTCCCCTAGGCAACATTTCTCCCCCTAAAAAGGAAGGAAAAGGTCAGTTGTTAAAGTTAAATATACCAGAGCTTCTAAAGCAGTACTGTCTATGCTAAGTCTAATATGAAAACTAACTACCATATGTACTATTAAGCCAATTCTGATGACCCTGAAATGGGCAATAGAAACACCACTGTCATAAAGCACGGGAGGGCACGCTTCGTGACCCTGCCCAGGATCAATGCAAAGGGTGAGGATCCGCTTGGTTCGTTGGCAACTTTTCCAAAGATCCACAGTTTATTTATTCTTGATGGAGTAAGCATTGATGCGCGTACCATCCATGCCAACGGTTCCTTCCTAGATGGCCGCTCTAAAAACAGACATAAATGTATGGCATAAATTGTCAAAACCAGCCCCAGGACTGGAAGGAGAGTCCAGCCTATTTTCTTTTTTAAAGGGCTCCATCTAAATGCAAATGGACACCTGTTACGCCAGCCCAGGAATTGAGACCTTTTTTTTTCCTATTAAAAAAGACGCGAGCAGGGAGAGGAGAGGAATTAATTGAATGCTAAAACACTCCCGGGATAAGAGGGATCGCTCCATGCGCGGCATCATTTCCTGCCCGCGATGTGCACTGCGCTGGTAATACGACAGCTATTTTTAAACCTCTTCTCTGTACCCCTCACCCCTCCACTCGGGCTGCCTCCTTCCTGAAGGGAAGAGGCAAAATAATATCTTGCTGGAAATGACTTTACTGCAGCCGCTGCATCAGCTCCAATGCAGAGATTTGTATTCTCCCCCTCACCCCCCCGGAAAGGCTTGGGGGAAATGGAGAAATGGAAGATGGCAGTAAACGCGAAATTGTTCACACAGGTACACTTTGTAAGTCATACCAGTTCTGCGGCAGAATCCATGTTAAGGACCAGTCAGCGCTGCCTTAAAAGCCAACATCACCCAGATGCTTGCAGTCTGAACAACCACCGCCTGGTTCCACCTAAGTCCTCTCCTCTTTGGAGTTATGTCCCAAGGCCCTTTTGAAATCCTCTGCCATGTGTCAACACATGAAGCTTCTGTTCCTTGTCTTATCCTCACGTGTGACAACCACCAATCTATTTTCCCACTTGGCTGGCAACAGGGCGCTTTGGAAAAAGTTGCCACATTTATAAGAGTAATGGCCTCAAAGCCATTGGGATTGTACTGGAGAATGCAACTTTGCACTCCTGCCACTAGATGGAGAATGTGCAGGTTGCGTGATGGGCCTTACTTCACAGGCACTTGTCTCGAAACAGAAACTGAGACAAGAGAATTCCTGAGGTCAGGGAGAGGTATGACTCATCATGCTTAAATCCCAGTTCAGGGAGCGTGGCTGGGAGGAGATTTTCGCTATCACGCAATGGACGTGGAGTAACATTTTCTTGTACTGGTCCCAAGCGTGACCACGAACCACGATGAGAGGGATGTGAAGTAGCCGTCTTTGTTGTTGCTGCTGCTGCTGCTGCTGTTGTTGTTGTTGTTGTTGCATGTATATTTGCCTTTCCTTCAACAATCTCAAGGCTCCTTCCTCACCTCCATAACAACCTTTTGAGGGAGGTCACACTGAGTGGGTGTGATGGACCTAAGATCTGTTAGCAAGTTTTACATTTTTACTTGGTGATTGCAACCCAGTCTGCTGAAGCTTCATCTAACACTGTAACGGCACTGTTACTGCCTGTGCACAGGACTGCAGTTCATATGATTTCATACTTTATTTCCTTGAAAACGACATGAGCAGCTACGGTAGATTGCTGCAATAATTCAAGGGTCCCTACTTGGATCTCTGGGTGTGTGCAACTCTGTCTCATTCTTGAGTTGTACACAGCCAACATTTTTAAAAAAGTAATACTTTAATCAGCAGCAGTCTGCTATAGAATGGAAAGACACTTCCTCTGTGTCTGTGGATTGTGGCCAACAAAAATGATGTGAGTACACACAGAATTTAAACTTTCTTTTTTTTGGGGGGGACAGTTCTTCATGCTGTACACTCAAATATTTTGGCTACATTAAACATCGTTGCTCGTAGCCTCCATGTCAGAAAAGGTAAACATAGAAAATTGCTTAAAAATCAATTCAGGACACTGGGCAACGTTCCAGTTTTCTATAAAACAGCACACACCCTATAACAGTGGTGGTGAACCTTTGGCACTCCATATGTTTTGAACCACAGCTCCAATGACAAAGGACTGTGGGAGTTGTGGTCCAAAACATCTGGAGTTCCAAAGGTTAATCAACACTGCCCTATAACATTGTTTCCGAACATCACTCCCTTCAAGTAATTAATTCTACAATTCCCAATTGTTCATGTAGACACCAAGCATAATCTTTTATCTTCAGATATCTCCGATTCTAGACGTTCTCCCACAAAGTCACATATTGGGCAAATGATAGGGTCTTGGTTCCATCCATACCACCAACATCCAGAGCTTACTGACCTAAAATCCTTCACTTAATGTACAGCCAGCTAATCTCTTACTTTTCTCCCAGAGAACATTTAGCATCAGAGCAAACCAGCCCATGTTAGGGTATGTGTGTTTCCACAGGTAGTGCACAAAACACACACACGCAGTCAGGTTCACAACCCTAATTTCACTTGTAATCCAATGGATTTGGATCATCAGAATAGGTTGTTACAGCTGATCATTCAAAGAAAAACTAATAGGAAAAGAAGGACAGGAAAGAGGCAAACGTGGCAGAAGAATAATCATTGTTTAGATGCAAGTCAGTGCAATGCCTTTCATTTAAAAACCAGGCAATATGTGAGCTTTCGTGGCTCAATCCCACTTCTTTAAAGCAAGTACCAAGATTCCAAACATTTGTGGCCAGATGGCGCTTGCCAGGAGGTTCTTCTTAGAAATAAGGTTCCTGAATTTTGCCATGCACATATCTCTTAGATGAGACAGGAAGTAGTAAGGTTGTATTCTCGAAGGCTTTCACGACCAGGATCTGAGAGCTGTTGTGAGTTTTTCGTGCTGTTTGGCCGTGTTCTGGAAGTTTTTCTTCCTGACGTTTCTCCAGACTCTATGGCCAGCATCTTCCGAGGGCAAGGAGCTCAGGGAACTAGGAGTTGTTTCTGCGCTCTGCGGATTGTTGGTTTAATGTTGTTGTTGTTTTGAAGTAAGGTTGTTGTTTCAATGTTGTGACTGAGGCAGCAGTGGGTCGAACTTCACACCCCAGTTCTTCAAACAAAGAGGCACAGGTTCAAAGATGCCAGACTGAGATTCAGGAAGGGCATTAATGCTGTCCAACCTCCATTAGGAGAGAAGCAAAAGGAAAGAACAGGAAACATCATTTCCTAGTCAAGGGGAATTAAGGTTTCACTTCGTTCTCCACTTGACAGATTTATTAGGCATGGGATTTTCAGAATCTGTGGACTGCAGCCTCCAGAAGTGTGCATGAATCCCATCCAGTCAGATATCTGGGGGCTTTAATCAAGAAATCAAAATCCTGACAGGCATTTTGAAGTTGTTAAGTTAATGAATTCAGACACTGACAGTCGTTTTTCCTCTTGCAGAGAAGACTGGGAAACAGGGAAACAGGTGGGGTTGGCTAAATTCCATGGGAACTACAAGGGATTATAGGTGCCGGAGAGTGGTCTAGGTGGATTGTTTTGTTTTCAAGAGGCTTCCTGTGTAGAGCCTAATGGGCAGAGACAGAGCCAAAGGGTAACCCTTGTAACTCCCACAAAGACAACTCATTGCTCATAGCTTCCCTGACACAGCCAAACCGCCTCGCCATTTTCAAGGATGCCTCCAAGATCGCCCCATATCGGAGAAGAAAGTCCCTTTGCGTAGGTCAGGGAGTATGTTTGCTCACATGGCCGGGTGATTTTGTCTGTCTTCTGCACAACCAAGTGTGCTAGTAGGCTGCCCTTTGCACAACCCACCATGCATGGCTCACAGAACTGGGTGTGCACCCAGTCATCAGACCAACTGGTCTAAGGCGGTTACTTCACATCCTTCCTCGTTCCAAGATTACGTTCATTTCATGATAACATTGTTCGCGGTCACGTGGTCTTGTCCCGGTTCTGTCCCTGTTTCCGTTTACCCACGGGCATGATTGATGGTATTGTGACAACTGTCACTTCACGTCCTTGGGATTGTACTGGAGAATGCAACTTCGCACTCCTGCAACTAGATGGAGAATGTGTACGTTGCATGACGAGCCTTACTTCACGGGCACTTGTCTCAAAACAGGAACCGAGACAAGAGAATTCCCAAGGTCAGGGAGAGGTATGGCTTATCATGCTTAAATCCCAGTTCAGGGGGCGTGGTCAGGACAAGATTCCGCCATCACGCAATGGACATGGAGTAACATTTTCTCGTACCGGTCCCAAGCAGGACCGCAAACTGCGATGAGAGGGACGTGAAGTAACCGTCTAAGAACAGCTTGCTGGGGAGAGAAAAAAGCACCCTCCCATGGCTGAATTTTGGCTGTAGATTCCTCGGGAAGGTCACACTTTCACCTTCTCCCATTCCTCTGATGTAGCCTTTTATACTCGAACCTCATTCCTCTTGTTCCTCAGACACAGTTGCGCCGCCCTTGTGCGAGATTAAAAGGCATATGATTACATTTAAATTGAGGCCAGATTAGTGCAGGGAATGGGCTCCTCCACTCAGGAGGGCTCTGTTCCACTGAACTGTAATGAACTAATAATGAATGTGTTCAAGTCATTAAATTGAAATTTATAAAAGGAGGGTGTGGGGGGACAGATTTGCTTTCTCTTTTCTAACAAAGCAATTTTGAAAAAAAATAAAGGGGGAGAGATACCACTGTGGCATTCACCAGGGGCAATTGTAAAGAGGTCAACCTTTTAATGCCACATTATATGATTTTCAAAGATGGCTGGAAAATGGGACAACTCAGCTATTCATAGAAGACTGGGGACACTTTTCTTGTCCGTTTAGCTCAGAGCCACTGCTTGTTAGGAAACATGGATTTGATTGTATCACCAGGGTTAGAGGATCTCTTCATTTTAATCAATGTTGGTGTGTTCTTAAAACACATACTGTACTTAAAAGACACACATGCATGGGCGGGCACACACACACACACACACACACACACACACACACACACACACACACACACACACACACACACACACACACACACACACACAGAGAGAGAGAGAGAGAGAGAGACACACACACAGAGAGAGAGAGAGAGAGAGAGAGAGAGAGAGAGAGAGAATGAAAATGGGCTTTCAGTTTGGGTGTTCTCCTGGTCATCCACGCCAACCCATCTCTCTGAAGAGGTCATGGATTGTAAATTTGAGCCTTTTGAAGAAATTAGCTGCCTAGATGCCCTAAGCACACCTGATCTCGACCTGAAGCTAGATCAGGCCTGGCTAGTATTTGGATGGGAGACCACCTGGGCCTGTAACTGGCAGGAGGAACTGGCAAGCCACTCCAGTATTCCTGTCACAAAAACTCCATGGACATGGGGTCACGAAGAGTCAGTCACGACTGTAACGATGCAACACACACACACACACACACACACACACACACACACACACACACACACACACACACACACACACACACAAATTATAAATAGGGATGGGTTTGGGGTATGCACTGGATGTCAAGAAGCCTGAAATCCCAGATTAAACTGGCCTGATTTGGAACAATTCAAGGAGATCTGGATCAAAGAGGGGTGGCTAGAGTCGGGAATAAAGCAAATCTAGAAATCCATTTGTGTTGGACTAGAAAAAGCAAGGCAGACAGGCTCAAATTTGCTTCAGCCTTTTTCTTTCTGCCTTTTTCCTGTAGAAGACACCCTTCCCCTGCCGGCAAAGGCACTTATTATGCAGCTGCATGAAGCTGTCTGTCTGAAATAAGGCTGATTCCCCCTGTCTGTTGGGTCAGAAAGGTCTCAAACATCCATGCTCTGTTATCAAAAGGAAAGCTCAAGAAGTCAACCTCTGTCTTCCCTTGCAGTTACTCTTTTCCATCTGTCTGCCCCTCTTGCCCCCATTTGAAGTAGAAATGAACTCCATCCATTGGTCAGCCGTGGGACCTGATGGAGAGATGCAAGTTGGCCACCAGTTGATGAAATTCAACTGAACTAATAGCAAAATGCAAAGTGTGCTCTTAATAATGAAGGCTGCACATTGCCTCCCCTAGAAGCTACCTGAGTCTAGAATTGAACCCAGCAGGAGCAGAGTCATGACTGCAGTGCTGCAGTTTAATCACTGTGCCACTAAAGCACTGGAGCATCCCAATTACCCTTCTAAGCTACTATAAAACCCAGGTTGTTTTTTCATCACTTCTCTCTCCCTTTGCAGGTGCTGTTCTGTTTTCTTCTGCCTCCCTTATTCTCTGTCCCCCTGTCTCTCCCTCTAACTCTGCAGCTATCTTCAAGCTAAGAGCATGCCAAAAAGAATGCATGCCCTACTGCTGGGCCAGAAAGGTGCACAACAGCTCTGAAAGGGGAAGGACAGGTATTTCAAAGTAGAAATACTTGCAGACACGGCCTTTTTGTCAGACCCAAATAGAGCAATCTATTTACCAGATCTATACACCCAGTGTGGAAAGACCATATATTTCTAATGTTCTTGTACAAATGGGGGGAAAATACTGCAACAAAATATTGGATCTTTTTGCATGTAAAACATGTGGTGTACTACTGAGTGAGCAGCATTCCCTTTAACAGCCAGCTGATTCCTTCCCCCTTAAATACACACATTCCCCCAGTCCGGTTATGGGAAGCTTAGCAGGCAGAAGGAAAAGTTTAGCCTCCCTCCCCCCCGCGCCGCCATGTCCAATTACAAACGAAGAATTGCAACAGCTCATTAAAAGCTTGTCTCCTTCAACGAAAGGCAGGCTTTTCCAGCAGGGATGATATTGTGGACAAATGCTAATGATAGCTGGAGTTAATTAGCCAGGCTGAGTCACCAGACCTTCACGGCTTGCTTCTCATTAAACCAAGGCACCAAAGCAAGGAATCGCTGATGGGCCGTCACCTTGCCAAGTTGCCCGGGAAGACCCTTTCCTGGGCCGGCTTGGTCGCAAAGCTATTCGTTTGCTGGGCTTCTGTTCTATTACAATAGAATGCTAGAAAGCGGAGGGCAAACTCATTGACCACTAGCCCTGTCTGTTAGGAAGCATAACAAAAAGGGCTTCGCCCTTGTGCCTGTGGCTCCCCTTCTGATTAGAAAACGAGGAAGCAGAAAGGTGAGCACATCTGTAAAAATGCCCGTCCACGCTCAGAAAAGAGGCACGCCAGATGGCATTTTCATTCATGCAATTTCCAGACGATTCTACCCAGAGCATTCAATATATTGAACTTAAGGCAAGGCGATGCACCCTTTGCCTGGCATGATTTAAACAACAGGGAGGAAAAGTCTACCTATTATGATACCCCGTGGTGTAGTGGAGCCAGGCATGGCAGAGCCAAAGAAACTGACTTGCTGTGTAGCGAGGACGGTGTAGCATCATCCCCCTCCACCACTCCAGGCTCCCTGATGCTCTCTGAGTTGGTCTGCAGTCCTCACAGTAGCTGAAAGGGAAATGGATCTCAGAAGCTAGACAAAGCATTTGTTGGAGGTTTGGCCTCGAATGGGCAATTCTGAGAGTTCCCTGTGGAAAAAGCGCTGCTTCTCATTTGATGATCTGGGCCGATCCAGCAGTCTGTGTTTTCAGGCATCCCTTTTGGAGTTTACGAAGAAATGTAGACCGCCATGATGAGCACCGGGCTTTTTAAATCCTCCGCTACATGACAGACCATAGAATTTTTATTTCATCTCCTGTGAGTTTAGAAGATCAGGCCTAGTTAACCCATGGATGGAAACCCAGCAGAGAATCCTACCTGTAACCTTAGCTGGCCAGATAGCTCAGCAATTTAGATAGCTGGCGGTAGAGTCAAACGTTGGAGTTCGGGTTCCTGCCAAGTACAGCCAACTTCTGTGGCCTTGGGTGGGTGGTGCCATCCCAGGGTGCTCCCAGAAGAAGGGGAAAGGAAATCATTTCTCAGTACTCCCTACCTGGAAAACTCTGGAAAGGGTTGCCCTCAGTCAGAACAGGCTTGCTGGCCCATGGTTATGATCATTGCTACCTGAAACCTCTGAGAAAGTCACTAGCAGCCAGAACTGACATTACCGGGCTTAGTGGCATCAGTCTGTGACTGAACCCCTGTTGTCATACTGTCCTATACGTTCCCATCTATGGACAGTCACGATCTCTGGAGATCATCTTTTAGGATTTCCTGACAGTGATGAGTCTGAAGCAAGCAGAGATGCTCTCCACCACACCCTTTCTTCTCTTCGCTGCCTCCCTCTGCCTTTGCTGGGTTGCAGATTAGTTTTGCCAGAGAGCGGAACAGATCGCACCAAACGTATGCAAGCAAAGGGCCAAATTTCATTCCATATGGAGACTGCAGTCAAGAAATCAGTCTTCAGTGAGAATCAGAAGTGCAGGAATAAGACCGTGCCACCAAAGACCATGGCCAAAATCATCTGCATTCATGCACTCCTGATTATTATATTATAATAATAATCTTAGAACTGGTGAAGTTTGAGGAGACCCTCTCAATGACTGTCAAGGAGGCACAGTGAGGTACTGAACATCCAACCTCTGCCTCCACAGCCAAATGGATGGGGAAGCTTGACAGTGAAGGAAGCCAATGGCAATTTTTGCTCAGATATGCAGAGCTTTATAAGATGCTCTGAACAGCTAGAAAGACAGACAAGTGAATCTTACACCAGGCTTTATAAAGCAAAGATTGCAAAGCTCAGACTGTCCTACTTTGGGCACATCACGAGAAGACAAGACTCACTGGAAAAGATGGTCATGCTAGGACAAGTCAAGAGCAGCAGGAAAAGAGGAAGACTCTATAAGTAATGGATTGACTCAATGAAGGAAGCCATAGACCAGTGGTGGCGAACCTTCATCACTCCAGATGTTTTGGACCACAACTCCCAAAATACCAAGCCTGTATTGCCAATGACAAAGGACTGTAGGTGTTGTGGTCCAAAACATCTGGAGTGATGAAGGTTTGCCACCACTGCCACAGACTTTTGTTTGCAGAAGCTCAGCTGGCTTGTCAGTAAGAAGAAAAAGAATTTTTTTGTTTTTACCCAGCGTGTTGTTAGTCTGTGGAACTCCCTGCCACAGGAGGTGGTGATGGCATCTGGCCTGGATGCCTTCAAAAGGGGATGGGGCAGATTCCTGGAGGAGAATTCCATCCCAGGTTACAAATCATGAGGGAGATGTGTCATCTCCAGGCTCAAAACCGGGGTACTTCAAGGGCCAGATGCAGGGGAGTGGTTGCAGGAGACAGGAGATCTAGTCTTGTGCGCTCCTAGATGCATCTGGTGGGGCCACTGTGAGATACAGGAAGCTGGACTAGATGGGCCTTTGGCCTGATCCAGCAGGGCTCTTCTTAGGTTCTTATATGTTTTTATGTTCTTATGACATACTGGAGCTGTCTCATTCATAGGGTCACTATAAGTCAGAGGCAACGTGATGGTATATAGGAACAACTAGCAAATGATTCCCATCTAGGCGCCCATACGTTTTGATGATCTTCAGCTCTTAAAGCCCCAGGAGTATCGACAACAAGGAACCATTTTCCAGATGTCAGAAGCCAACAACACCCGGAGGCCCACAGGAGGAAAATCATTGCTTTACTTCATATTTGGTGTGACTTGATATATGACATGCTGTTGCAATGATTTTATCCTTGCACACTCAATGCTATATTTGCTTCCTTGACAAACACTGGTTTCTGCTGTAACCTACCCGACAATTAAGATCTAGCCAGGGGGCCCTTTTGAAAGAGCCATCCCTCAAGGAGGTGAGAGGGATGGCCTGTAGACACAGGGCCTTCTCGGCAGCTGCTCCCAAGCTATGGAATGCCCTCCCGATCGAGATCCGCCTGGCGCCAACACTGATTACATTCCGGCGCCAGGTAAAAACCTTCCTGTTCCAGAAGGTTTTTAATTGATATAATATAGATTGTGGGTCCGCTGATGACAATTTTAGAATTAATGATTTTAGTGTAAGGTTTTTATTGATGATTTATTGATATTTTACTCTTAACTATTCTAAATTGTTTTATTCTTTGGATTGTAAGCCGCCCAGAGACCTTTGGGTAGTGGGCGGCATATAAGTTAAATAAATAAATAAATAAATAAATAAAATAAATAATTGCATGATGTTGGGAAATTCCCTCCTCCTGTCCCTTTGAGATGCGGCGTTTCATATTGCTGCCTTGAAAGATGGCTGCAGTGAAAAATACTGGTGGGATTCTCCTAACACAAAAGCTAGAGCAGCCCAAACCATGATTAATAAGTTATCCTATATCTTTTCAGGTTGCTCCATTTCTCCTTCCCTTGGGATTCCTGACCCTGCTAAATTCCATGAACGGGCGGCTAAAGTGGAGATGATCACGATCAAATACCTTTCAATCGTCTTCACACAGTTTAGCTTAATCCACTGGCAGCCTCACAAAATGCTACTTACAGGGTCCTCCCATCCGCTGGCGGGTGGGAAGAGGCATTTCAAATCAATCTGCCATCAATTCTCATTCCCCTTTTATTATATTTTTTCATAGAAGAGAACGTTATTGATCCAAAGAGTTTCCCCATCTTATTTGATACACAGGACTGTAGCAGATGGGCCTTGAAATCTCCCCCATGGAAATCTTGGGAGATATTACCAGTTCTGCTTTACTTGAAAGCAACTCTTGCCAATCTGCGACCACTGGGAGAAAATGTTCACCTGAACCACAAGGGTCAGCGAGGTAACCCGCGTCATGTATGTAGAGACTGCTCACCCGAAGGGTTGCCTATTGTTGACAATGCAGCAACAAGAATTTGAACCTGTCATGGTGAAGGGGGCGCTCTGGCTGTTTCTCGTGGGCCATCCAGCCTCACCCTGAACCTCCAGGCAGACCCAACAGAAACCCAACGGCTGGGTCCGAGGAGGGTAGAGAGAGACGTGGGGAGAGGTGGAGGGCAGAGCCGGCGCGTCCATTAAGGCAAACTAGGCAGTTGCCTAGGGCGCCAAAATGAAGAGAGGGCGCTGGCCAGCCTCTGCCCCCCCGCCCCTCCCCCCACTGCTGGCCACCGCCGTCCGTCCCCCCAACGCCCGCCAACCGCCCGTTGCCATCCGCCCACCGCCCCCGCCCCCCACCCCAACCCAACCCACCCCTCACCTAGGGTGCAAAAAAACCTAGCACCAGCCCTGGTGGAGGCCCAAGGCAGAGAAGCCACGGCTGGGTGAGGGGCAGAGGGCAGACCCAGTTGGAGGAATCATAGAATCATAGAGTTGGAAGAGACCTCAAGGGCCATCCAGCCCAATTCTCTGCCATGCAGGAACTCCCATCACAGGACTCCCGACAGCCCAGCCTCCCTCTACTGAGGCTGAAGCCGAAGACTAGAGCAACGCTGTAGAGGAGTTGGGCCCTGTATTTCATCCTCTGGGAAGGGACAGTGTGCTACCCATGGCAAACCCCTGGACTGGGACATGGGTCCAGACGGAGGTCTCCCAGGATGAGGGTGCAAGGGAAGCACCCACATCATCAACAATGTCCTTCCTGAGCCCCTATGGCAGAGGTGGCAAACTTTCGGCACTCCAAATGTTTCAGAGCACAACTCCTAGAATCCCATGCCTGGATTGCTTGTGACAAAGGACAGTGTGTGTTGTGGTCCAAAACATCTGGGGTGCTGAAGGTTTGCCACCACTGCCCTAGGGGATGGGAAGCCTTCCCACCCCCCTGCATTCCTGCACCCCACCCCACCCCAATGGGGGGGGAGGCGGAAGCAGCAAAAGAAGGGGACTCAAGAGGGGACTGGGGGCCGGGGTGTCTCCAGCAATACAAGCCCTCCCTGAAGGGTGCAGGCAGGCTGTGGTCCAAGCTGAGAACGAGACCTCCGTCCCAGAGAGCAGGCAGCAGTGCTCACAGTCAGGAAGCAAGCTTCCAGTAGAAGCCTTCCCTTTGTCCAAAGATCCAGCGCTCAGAAAAGGCAGCTGTGGAGACAAAAGGCCACCTGATATAAATTACAAGGAAAGGCACACCTACAGACAGCTTTGCCCTTCCCCTGCTCACCCTGTGCCAACCTCTGTCACCTGAATCGAAAAAATCGGGGCCTCCTCCCACCCCGTGGGTGTAGAGCCCCCCTTTCCTGCACCCCTTCTCTCTGCAAACTGAAGCTTTACAATACCAGCCCCTTCCTTAGCCTTTCCCCACCCGCTGGGCCTACAGATGTTATGCGCACACATAAAAATTAATTACATCTCAGAAAGCCTCTTTTCCTGTCCTTCATCGTCATCGTCTGAGAATGGTCAGGTCTGGCTTTTAGTGAAGTCTTTGTTCTGTTTCTGGAAGGATTTTCTGCATTAAGTCCTTTTGTTGGTTTGCAAAGGCCGCCAGGCCTTCCATCAGCAGAACTACCAAAGCTCCTTAAAATAAAACAAAAAAATCAGTAAAATCCTTACCATGCTTGGAATGGGCTGGGTTTCCGTCACATACAGTGATGAAATGGTACAGATTCGTGCCATTTCTCCTCTTTTGCAAGCTCCAGAATCCCAGAAACATGAGAGCATAAGAAGAGCCCTGCTGGATCAGGCCAAAGGCCCATCTAGTCCAGCTTCCTGGATCTCATAGTGGCCCCACCAGATGCCTCTGGGAGCACACGAGACTAGATCTCTGTCTCCTGATATCACTCCCCTGCATCTGGCCCTTGAAGTACCCCAATTTTAAGCCTGGAGATAATACATCTCCATCATGGTTTGTAACCTGTGATGGACTTCTCCTCCAGGAATCTGTCCAATCCCCTTTTGAAGGCATCCAGGCCAGATGCCATCACCACCTCCTGTGGCAGGGAGTTCCACAGACTAACAACGCGCTGGGTGAAAAAACATTTTCTTTTGTCTGTTCTTACTCTCCCAGCCCTCAGTTTGAGTGGATGTCCCCTAGTTCTGGTGTTTTATGAGAGGGAGAAGAGCTTCCCTCTATCCACTTGACCCATGCCCTGCATTATTTTGTACGTCTCAATCATATCCCCCTTCAGGCACCTTTTTTTTCCAAACTAAAGAGCCCCAAATGTTTTAACCTTTCCTCCTAAGGAAACATGCAAGCCTTTTTGAATAAAAAATCAGAGGAATGCTCGTGAATCCTCGATTCTTTATTCTACTTTTTCCCCATCACTCCTGAGCTGGTGAGAAGTTTTCCATAAATAAATACCAATCGGAATTCTGGCACCTGTTGAGATTACAGATGGGAATGCACAGAACCACAAACCAGGGGGGGGAAAAAACAGGAATCAGGCTGGTGCCTTGTTTGTTTTGTGAACTTGTTCGGGGAGCCTGCTTTGTGGAAATTAAGCACCAGTCCTACCCACCCACACCAGAGGCGTCATTTGTTCCTCAAAAAGGGGATTTTCCCGTGCCCCTCTTCCCGTTGCCTCGACTGCCTCTCTATTGGGTCTTGCCACTGCCTTTCCCAGAGACACCAGGATCCAAGCCTCCTGTTTCTGCGAATGGTGCCCGGCCCCCCAAGCTGATGGGGGGGCACAAGCACAGAGGCACCAGGCCCAGCTTTGAGGAGCTGGCCTGCTCCCTCTGGCCACGTAACTGGACCGTCAGGTGGGTGCATGCACAAAAAGCACCAAGCCCGATTGCGGGAATGGAGGCCAGGTCCACCTGCTCTGAGGATGGCAACAAGTGGGGGAAGAGACAGGAGGTTGTAGGAAGGGGACAGAGGTGGTGGGAGGGGGGGCAGACAGGGGTGGAGGGCAGGAGCAGGTAGGCTCATTTGTCTGGGGGTGGGTGGTTGTGGTTCGTGGCTAGCCTGATTTATCAAACTAGCCCAACTCGTCATCTTTCCAGCTCATGCCCATCTCTAGTTGAGACCCATTTTTGGACCGGCTACTTTATGATGGGGATTTTTTTTTCAAAATCAAAAGAGCCAGATTCTCACTCTCTCCTTTTCTCTGTTTGTCTTGTAAAATCCGTCATCACCAAGTCTTCTGCACACTGCTTCACCCGTAACGATAGGATATTAGGTTTGTGTAGACCAGGGGTGTCCAAACTCTGGCCCTCCAGGTGTTTTGGACCACAACTCCCAGAATTCCAAGCCTAGATTGCCAATGACAAAGGACTGTGGGAGTTGTGGTCCAAAACATCTGGAGGGCCAGAGTTTGGACACCACTGGTGTAGACCCATGTTGGGCAAAATGTAGAGAACTCAATGAAGGGTGGGGGTTCCTTGAATCATTCTGGTTCTTCGTGTGAGAAATTCCATCCTGGTGGCTGCTCTACCGTCAGAGCATCAGGGTCCCTTGTCCAATACCTGTGCTGCGAAACCAAGCTGCACCTATAGCACGTAACCACCGGGACGAACATTCTCATTTTTTTTTAAAAGGAAAAACAAAAAAACAACAACTCTAGAAGAGCTATGCTTTGCTTTAATTATTTTTGAAGGCTCTTTCCATCAGGAAAGGTTAATCAGAGCAACAGAGGATAATAACGGTTCTCCGGCAGCTGCCATAATTATATCATTGACCTCACTGATAGGCTAAGTGCCCTGGTATTGCACTTAGTTATGGTTGGTGGCTTTGCACACAAGTCAATTACCCTACCAGGAGAGCCGTTTCTTAAGGTCTAAAAATCTAAATTGCTGGCATGTGTCTGGCTCACTCGACGCTTTGGTTTCTAAATTCCGGGAGGGCATCACATCTGTTCTATCCCCATCTCCACCACCCACCGCATAAATGTAAAGGCAGTTTTGAATAGCTGACAAACGAAGGGATCACCATAAATGTACTGCCAGAGAGATAATAACCTCTCTCTATTCCCCTTCCTCCTTCCCCTGTCACAATCCTCTTTTGAGCTTTTCAGAAGGAGCCGATTGTCTTTCCAGGCGATCTGACATCAACCACGGAGGGTTTGAAATGCACCCTCATGTCTTTGCTTCAAACCCTGGTCTGCTGTTGTGTTCTGGAAATGCAGCACAAACCAGGGATATCGGCAAGTATTTTTGTCTGAGTCCAAAGTCCCAAATCCCCATTTAAAACAAGCTTTATTTTCCTATCGAGAAAAAACGAGAGGGGTGAGTAGATTTGAGTTGTAAGTCAAATTCAGGTCATTGACCAAAAACAAACAAAAAAAAAAACCCCAGAGCTGAGTCACTGGTGCTAACTAAGTCTGACTTGACAGCAAGTCCCGCCACTGGGATCCTGATCCCTGGCATAAACATCACTGAAGTTGATTTAGTATCAGATTGTAGCCCTATTCACCCTAAAGCTATTTAGACATCTCTGCACATCCACCTCCTCTTTTTTGATGACCTGTTCCTGCACGACAGCTTTTGAGATTAGGCTTAAGTCTGCAAACTTTTAGATCAAGGGCTTCATGTGGTCCTAAAGTTATGGTTTGAGCTAACTGGGTCAGAGAAAGCAAGACTGCATTGCTCCGAGAATTCTACTTTTCTACAACCACGGCTAGGCAATCCTTAAAATATAACTTGGACTATTTCCTCCTCCTCCTCCTTTTGTTTGTGGGATTTGGAGGTACTTTTCTGGGTTGGGGAGACCATCTATCCATAAATAATCGATCATCCCTTCCCAACCTAAAATTCAAAGAGAACCCTGTCTTTGTGCTGAGTTTTCTTTTCTCTCTTTAGTCTATTGGTAGTTGTCCCCCACCACCCCGGGGGATCTGTTCAGCTGGTTGCTAAGTATGTGTGCAGTAAAAAAAAGCAGAATACAGAAGTCCATAATTTAAAGCAACTGTATGTAAAGAAACATTTTCATTCTTTCTCTTGCAAATAACTCAGAGAGAGTTATTGAGACTTTTATTTATTTATTTATTTATTCAATTTGATTTAATTGCCAGTCAATGAGACAGGGGAGGGTTCTGATCAGTTATTCTCCTCTGCAATGCTCTGCACTTCTGCTATGTCACAAAACAAAACAAAAGTATTCTTCCAGAAATCCAATATCCTGCAACAATTTTAACCTCTAGTTTGCTTCCATGGGAATTTTTACTTAGTGCTTCTTTTGGTAGTCTCTAAAAGTTGCAGAGACAAAATGATGGAGACTGGCAGAGAGAAAAGAAAACAGCCTTAATAGGGAGGTAAAGTCAGAGCTGGAGAAAACCACTGCTTACTTGGGTGACTGCTGTGAAAATGATGGTTGCTGCAAAGCTGTTGAGCTTCAGAAGCCTTTTTTTAAAAAAATAAAATCATTTTCTCCCCAGCAGCCTTCAGTGCTGTCTGATGGGTTTAAGCAGCGCACCACTGGAGTGCCATCCCGAGGCTTAACAAAGCACAACAGCCCACCACTGCTGGCTGGGAAGCTGATTGGCTACATCACCTTCCCTCTTGTTGGCATCAGGAAAAGTCCCCCGTGAACAAATCAGGCAAGGAGCTCTTAAGTATTAGGCGTAGCTTTCTGGTCCATTAGGCAGGGCTGTCTGGAGACAGAGCAACATCCAGAACTGGGCTGACAACACCACTTGACGCCGGAGTGTCAAGGCTTCCCTTACAGATTCCGGTGGTGGAAAGAAGCCGCTCAAGAGACACAACCACACTCACGCTGGCTCAAAGAAATACGGACTCAAACCTATACATGCCAGGCAGGCAATCAGCAAGTTATTATCCCTGCAGGCAGAGACTGGGAAAGGGTTTTGTTTACTTATTTTTAATGTCATATAAGCCCCAGATTTCCCCAGCTAGCATTAAGACAGTAGTGTCCAAACGTTGGCCCTCCAGATGTTTTGGACCACAATCCCCACGGTCCTTTGGCATTGGCAACACAGGCTTGGAAATCTGGGAGTTGTGGCCCAAAACATCTGGAGGGCCAACGTTTGGACACCCCTGCATTAAGAGCACTGAACAATCAAAAATGTTACGGCCTTGGTGCTCTCTAGAACTCCCCATCAAACCAGATCAGGGCTGGATGTCCCTCTGTCCCAGGACCCCCAACTCTAAATTGTAGGAACACCTTTCCCAGGAACATCAGCCCACGCCATTCGTTCTTTCCAGGCAATGATCCTACCGGTTGCCATGCTTAGGGAGGCCAGGAAGTCATCAACTAGAAGCAGGGAAGGAGCTCCCAGTTCAGCCATGGCTGGTCACCTCCCTCTCTAGTCTCTACCTTCAAGAGGCTGCTTAAAATAGAGTTTTCAGAAGAAACTTTCAATGGCATCTCCTAATTTGTGCTACACTGCTTCATTCCCTGCAACTCCTTTGTGGGTGCGACCTGCTCTTAACACAAGACTATTTATTTATTTATTTATTTATTTTATTTATTTATTTATTTATTTATTTATTTATTTGTATACCGCAATCCGATTTTCCTCAAATGGGAACTCTGGGCAGTTAACAACAATAATTTATCAAACAACCATTTTTCTTCATAGTCTAAAGAGAAAAAAAGGGGGGGGTAACAGTAACACAAATCACAATGGAACACTGAGTATTTGTAAAATGATGCGTATCTCACATAAGCATCCAGTTTGGGCTATGCTTTCCTACTATTCTTGTTGTTGTTGTTTTTTAATTTTGGGGGGGAGGAATGCACATCTTTGTAACGTTCTTTGTGTTTGCAATAGGCGTGTAAATAAAATAGCTTCATAGAGCCCAGAGAGTGATATGTCGTCCCTTCGAAGCTTTCAAGAGGCTGTTGAGTTTGTAACAATAGGTGGGCAAATAATGGATGGGGGAAGGAGTTCTAGAATGGTTTTTTGTGGGGCGGGTGAGCTCAGCAATTACACTAAAATGATGCTTGCTGGTCAAAAGCCTGATATAGAATACTGCAGTTCAGGATTTAACAGCTCATGGCCTACTCCCGGCTCCGCATTTCCACGTTCTTTCCTCGAGACCTATTTATTGTGATAGATAAGCAGTTATTTTGAAAGCTTCTGGG
Organism: Phrynocephalus forsythii; assembly: GCA_029282475.1. Classification (NCBI taxonomy): domain Eukaryota; kingdom Metazoa; phylum Chordata; class Lepidosauria; order Squamata; family Agamidae; genus Phrynocephalus; species Phrynocephalus forsythii. The sequence continues at coordinate 6,875,467 of JAPFRF010000017.1, read as the reverse complement.
AGCATCATTAAAAGATCAGTCTAACGGTGCTGTCAAATTCTTGCCGATTGAATGGCAGGGCCAGGCAAACAGCTTCCTTGCTAGAATAAAATGAAGGGGTCACTGCTCCGCCTTTCCACGCCATCATCAAGAATCCTTTGATAGGCACATGCCACGTAGAGTCCCAGACCTCAAGAAGGCCCTCCCCATGCCAGCTCTTGAGGGTGGAAATCATTAGCAAAGAGAATAACATCCAAATTGCTGGCAATGCAAGCGCATAATACTACCAGGACTGAGGACTCAATGTGCGCAACATACTCTCAAGTCGGACTTCAGTTGGGCTTACGTCGCGCAACAGAGCCACATCAGCCTTGAATGGGTTTTCCCCACCACCACCGTTATTCAGATTCCAATTGTGATTCAGAAGCTACCGCACCCTTTGGGGGGGGGAGCTTATTTTCAACAGGGGCTCTGATTGGGATTTGGGATTTGGCCCTAAAGCTTGCGACTTAGAACTCAGACCCAAAGACTAGTAAATATCCGTGAATACTACTCATTGTATTTGCTCTCTTTGTTCTCTCACCCTGCATTTCCCCCAAAAAAACTGCAAATCGAGGTGCCCCCCAGTGTCATTTTAAAAGAGGTATTATTCTAAAAAACAGTGGCCAAGATCACATTGCTTAGTGTAGTGAATCACGCTAAAGAAGACCCTTGAAATCAGCAGGAATGGGGTAGACCAACTGCTTTGGAAGCCCCATGGATTCAAACGAGCCTAATTTACACTGAGAGTAAGTCCATGTGTGCAATGTAAAACTTCTTGGCATTATTTGTCCTGCCGGCCACATGGGCACAAAGTTGTGCGGCAACATCAGGCCATTTCCAGGCATTTTGAATCATGAATACAGAACCACGATGCCCCCACCTTCATAAACCAGAGGCTTTCTGAAGACTTAAATCATCTTCAGCTTTCCAGATGTTTTGGACTGCGACTCCCAGAATTCTGAGGCTATATTGCCCATGATAAAGGACTGTGGGAGTTGTGGTCCAAAACATCTGGAGGGGCGAAAGTTCCCCACCCCCGATGTAAGCTCTAATTAGAAGCCTTAATTAGAAGCCTTTGCTCAGCCCAAAATGTGGCCATTATTTTAGCCATGGAAAACTTTTAACACAGTTCTATTATCAGTTAGTGCTTCAACGCATAATGCCCACAAAATTACCAGGTCCAACTCGATTGTTACAGACTGCAATAGAGCTTACTGGTTGGGTGAACTTTACTTGGAGATGGGAAGCAAAATGTACATCTCCACTAATTTCTTAAAACCAAACATCGAGTCAGAGATGTTGGCAAGTCTTTGGGTCTGAGTCCTAAATCCGAGTCTTTGATCTCAAGCCTTTGGCACCAAGTCCTGGGTGGCAAGCCCCAAGTCCGAGTCGTTCTGAGTCATGACTCAGGTCTAAGTCACGGAGTGGGGCGAGCCTAAGTTGAGTCAAGTTGCCGGTATGAAGTCCAACTTGACAAGAAGCACTTTCAACTGAAATTGCCCTCCCTGGCTTTAGAGCACCTTGCATTCTAAAGTTTTACACACATCAATGTCATTTCAAAAGCTTCCTTCCCCAGATATCACCCAAGCAGAAAGTGCTTTGATGGTTCACGCAGCAAAGGTGCAATTCTTCTTCAGATTATGGATCCGATCTGTGTTCCTGTCAAGTCTGCATCACTTGCCACAGCTAGCTGCGGCTAATTAACAAAGTGCTGGGGGGTGTCTCAGTTGCGTGGCTGATCATGGTCCTGATTAGAGATGGGCACGACTCCAAAAAATTGTGTTTCGTTTGTCGTTTGTCGTTTAGGGGGTCCGTTTCAGTTTGTTTTCGTTTTTCGTGAATTTTTTGCAAAAAAATTCATTTTCGTTTTGTTACGTAACGAAACGAAAAAAACAAAAACAAAAACAAAAAATTGCTGTTTCGTTAGCATTCATTACAGTTCAATGTATTTGCCACAACAAAAACGAAATGCATGACAAAATTTCTGTTGTTTCATTTCGTTTCATTTCATTTTGGAGACAAAAATCATTTTTCGTTTCGTTACGTAACGAAACAAAAAAACAAAAATGAAAATGAAAAATTGTTCGTTTTGTGCCCATCTCTAGTCCTGATTGCTCATCTGAGTTCCTAATCAATTAATGGCAGCATGGAACACAAACCTTAGGCAAACACCAACACCATTCTAACCTAACATAACCAGTTCTAATAAAAGGCATCAATAATTTAGGAGATCCTTGGATTCCCCCCACCCACCCAAAGTGTTAACAAGGGCAACCTTTCAATTACAGCAGATCAGACTGCATGAAATAAAAGGGCTGATCCATTTTATCTGGGACAAAAATAGGAAGTCAGCCGATCTAAACAAAATGTTGATAGCTGCATCTTCACTCAGAAAACCCTCTTTATCAATTTCCTGTGGAAATCAATTAGCTACACAGCAGTATGGAGACAGACTAGAGATTACCTATGATTTACACATCGCAAGATAATTAAACCCACTGTCTAAACTATCTGCCAAAAATAACCCATTATTAGATTTCTCCCAGTGACTAGAACTCAATATTTCAGACAGCTAAGCACCCTGGAATTTAATTTAAAATAGGCATATGCCAGCAATGTCTAAAGTGTTCTTCAGATCATTTATACCCTGTGATGCTCTATCATATATAAACCTGACTGCGTTCCTTATACTGTAGACCACTCTAAAAAGCAGAAAAACCCCTTAAATCAGCATAGGGTTTGATCTGAAGAGCAATCTGTCTCAGATTAAGGCTAAGAGCCTCCAGCCTTATAAACCCAAAATGGAAACACCCATTACAAGCTCCTAGGACCCATTCAGTTGAAGGCTTACATTAAGGCCTGCACTTTATACAGCAGACTTTGGCATTTCCTTTGGCTATTTTAGTCAAGAGATCCACAGAGGAAAATAGCTACCAATACATCAGAGCACTCCTTTCTCATTAACTGGGACTTACAGTCTCGGTAACTCGAGTCTGAGACTTTGTAGCAGAAAGAACAATAATGGTTCATTACTTTACAACGGTGAACAGAACAGCAGCAAGCTAACGACTGACTGCTTCCAAAAAAATTAAGAGTGGGGGAAAGCACTCTGCAGAGAGGCAGGGCTGTCTTTGAACTCAGAAAGGTAAAGGAGTGATTGGGTCATGCTGGATAGATTGACATTTGCCCAGCCCCAGAAAGATCCCTCCCAGCCACACGTACTGGTAGCATGCAAGATTGTAAAAACTCCAAGACTCCACTCATCAGTTAATGGATATTCGGGAGCACTCAAGTTATAAATACTTGTCTCCCGATGTGAGGATGATGACCTGAACCAGGACTAAGTATTTTGTGATACTTTGAGCATGAGAGGAGAGCGAAAAACAAGTTTTTGTTGAGCGAATTCTCAAAATGGAAACATGCGGTGCTTTAAAGCCAGAATGCAAATGCAGCAAAATTATTATGAGTGATACTTTATTGCATGGCTGTTAAAGATGGGAAATGTGTTTATAGTTCAACAGGGAGGGAGAAGGGGGAATCAGGTACAGTATTCTTTATATTTGTAGGAACTGGCAGTAAGATGGCTGTGGTTCCTGATGCAACATCAACAAAATTCAACTGTAACAAAAACAAAAATGAGATCATAAAGAGATCACAAAGTGATCCTTCCTGACCAAGTGCATGGGCTTAAACATGCTAAAGGGAATTTATTTAAGGAGAAGGAAAGGGTTGTGGAGGGTTTTTTTAAGGGGGGGGGGTCTGGTAATTTTCCAATATACACAGTTTTTTCCTATTCTGAACAGTGGATCATTACCTAGACTATGATGATTTGAAAGAAGCAATGGTTCTGTTAAGAGTTTTTACAACCTTACGTGCCATCTCTAGTATGTGTGGTTTGGGAGGCTCTTCCTGGGCTGTTTGTGATTGTCAATTACTAACAGCACTAACCAATAGTACCTTGCTACCTTTGAATCCAAAGACAGTCCTGCCTCTCTGCTCTGTTCTTTCCATTCCTTGTGTCTGTTGGGAGTCAGTCTGTTGAGGTGGTTTGCTCAAAGCAGCCATGTTTAATCTGTTCAGTAGTAGCAATGAAACTTTTTATTCTTTCTCCCGATATTAATGTCTCAGAGTCAGTTAATGAGACTGTAAGTGCCAGTTAATGAGAAAAAAAGAGGTGGTCTTTTCTGGGGAACCTAAAGCAAACCTGCTGTGTGAATCCCTGCATCGCTGCTGTGCAGTTCGAGGAATTTAGCGGTAACCAACAATTCAAACACTCTTAATACTTGTTTTGTAACAAGTGGCTCAGCCTTTCTCCAACTCTTCTTTTTTAAAAAATACATCTGAGGTGAGTTTTGCTGCACTGTATCTGTCTTCCACCTCTTTGAACACTGAGGTATAAACACTGACATAAGCATTCATTCTATCTGCCCGCTGCTGCTTTTGTCAATAAATTACACATCTCTTTTCCCAGATGCCTTATATTGTACTCACTGAACTCTTTTCTACAAGAGTCCCTGTGTTGTGAAAGATCTGTTCCCAGCTTGCTTATTTCCACCACCACCCACCTCTTCTGCACTAACATTCAATCTTTTCTTATTTATTGTATTGCCTTTTTTTGTCCTCTCTGTGTAGTGGGTGTTTTATCACTCCCCTATCTTTCTTATCCTCTTATCCTCAGCTTCCTTGCTTTGTTATCATTATTGGCCTTTCCTGGAGCTTGGGTTATTGATAGCTCACTGGGAGAAATTGGCTTGGGGGGTAAAGCTTACTTGCTTCATTTGAGTTATTAGGTTTTGGTTTGGTTGGCCAAAAAAAAAAAAGGTTTCTAAGAATTTGGTTCTTTCATTAACAGTGGGCAAGGCGAAAATCACAAGAATGTGATCAGATCACACCTTCTATTAAGTAGACCTCTTTAAGTAGAAAAGGTGTATTGACCTCAGCCCCAGTCATCACCTGCTGCCACCGTCAGAAGCGGAAAAGGGATAAAAAGCAATTTCCTGACAAGGAGACAGCCATGTTTAAATATTTGAAAAGATGTCATATTGAGGAGGGGAATGGTTTGTGTAGCCACAGGGAAATGGTTTCAGTCCCTGCCTGTGAAAAAAAGAGATTTTAGTGAATACTATCCATAACGTGGTCTCTCACGCCCTCTAGTGACCAGTTCTGGTAACATCATCTTTAGAAATCTATATTTCTTGCTTTTTGCTTTTAATATTTTTAATATTTTTCAGACCATGGGTAAGTGAATCAGTGGATATTGATTCCATGGACTATAAGTGAAGGAGTTGTTTAACTAGGGCCGTGCAGTTCCCTGTAAGCATCCATGGCTGACTGGGGATTTGAATCCAAGTCTCTTGAGTTCTGGTCCCTCACTCCACCCACTGCACCAAATATCTAATTCCCTACCAAATCCATTGCAATGGCACCCCTGAGGGATGGTCAACCAGCCTTTACTAAAGACATCCCATCTCCTTTACCTTCAATGAGTGCAAAATACTGTTCTCTCTACACTTTCCTTCCTTTCTCTCTTCCCTTGCACTTCCAAGCAGGGCAGGAGGGTTGTCATACAGGGGAGGGGTAGGATCTGTTCTCAGTCGTCCCAGAGTGCAGAACACGCAACATCAGGCAAAAACATGAAGCCAGCTTTCAGGTGAATATTAGGAAAATATCCTGAGACTGTTAGAGCAGTGCAGCAATGGAACCAATGACCTCAAGAGGTGGAGAGGGCCCCAACTACATTTCAAGAGAAATGTGGACAAACACCTGGCAGATATCCTCTCATTTCTATTCCTGGCTTGAGCAGGGAGTGGAACCTGATGGCTTTGTAGGCCCATTCCAACATCCTGATTCTGTGAGTCTATGATTCTGTTCTAGAGATTCTGTGATTCCAAAATTGCCCAGGCAGCAGATAACTCTATAAGATTCGGGTCAAAATACAAAACCACTCATCTCTAGAGATGTGAAAATGCAAAGCGAAAACAAATAACCTCTATCCCCGTTTATTCTACGTCCATCTTTTGGGGGGGGGGGTCTGAGTCAAGAAATCTTTGAATCCTGCCACCAGATCTGTATATCTAACTCCTTCATTGTCTAGATCAGTGGTTCCCAATCTTGGGTCCCCAGATGTTCTTGGACTAAAACTCCCAGAAGCCTTCACCACCAGCTATTTTTACATAAGAAAATAAAAACTTAAGAAGAGCCCTGCTGGATCAGGCCAAAGGCCCATCTGGTCCAGCTTCCTGTATCTCACAGTGGCCCCACCAGATGCGTCTGGGAGCGCATGAAAATAGATCTCTGTCTCCTGCTACCACTCCCCTGCATCTGGCCCTTGAAGTACCCCGGTTTTAAGCCTGGAGATGACACATCTCCATCATGGTCTGTGATGGACTTTTCCTCCAGGAATCTGTCCCATCCCCTTTTGAAGGCATCCAGGACAGATGCCATCCCCACATCCTGTGGCAGGGAGTTCCACAGACTAACAACACACTGAGAAAAAAAAAATTCTTTTGTCTGTTCTTTGTTTCCAGCATTTCTGGAAACACCTAGACAGCCAAGGTTGGGAACCAACTTTCTCTAGAGTAGAGTAACCCAGCGGCATTCCTAAGTGAAAAGAAGGTGTATCCCCCTTGGAGCAATGTTATCTAGGATGGCAACAGACGTAACAACAAGGTCTGTTTTATGAGACTCTTTGGGAGAAATGTAAACCCACCAGCTGCCAAAGTCTGTAATTGTTCCTGTCACCTCACCACTAGACATGGGCACGACCAGAAAAAATGACGTTTCGAGTTTTCATTTGTCAGAACAGGTCCGTTTCGGGTCGTTTCCGTTTGTCGCGAAATTTTTCAAAAATTTGTCATTTCCGTTTGTCGTTTGTCGTTTGTCGTTTCCACCGCGATTTAGCGCGATTTGACTTCCCAGAGCATAGGGGCGTCCCACAATCAGGGCCAGCACTAGGTGTTTTTGCACCCTAGGCGGCGGGCGAGGTGGGGGTGGGTGGCGGGGGGAGGGAGGGCGGGTGGCAGGGGTGGGGGGCCATGGGTGGGCGGTGGCCGCAGGTGGGCGAGTGGGCGGGCAGCAGCGCAAGCGGACAGGGAGGGGGCAGTTAGGATATCACTTAGGATAGAGGTTCTGTTCTTGGCTTGCACCCCAAATGTGTGTGTGTGCAAGCAAATTGAAGTTGGGAAAATGGAAAATAAATGGTAGTATATAATATATTTTTAAAATAAATCCACACCTCCCACTCCCAGTCGAACCTCCCCCTTTATCCAATATCAGAAAAAAATCCTCACAAACTGCCAGAGAAGAAATAAAGAATAAACTGCTATTCCCTTCAGCAGACAAAGCTGCAGGGAATCAAAGAAATTATTTTCTAAATTCAATTCCCTCCCTGCCTGCCTAACTTAAATCCTAAAGCCTCCAGCCTCCTTCCTCAATCTCAATCAGATCACACCAGCACCAGCAGCCAGCCCTCTTCCCTCAACCACATCTACACCCGACTGCAATTTCTGGAAGGTGCCTCGGCTTTTTATGCCCTCCGAGACATCCAGAAGTGTCAGTCAAAAACCTGGCGATGCCATTGGTGGAATGGTTCAAAAAAATTGCATGGTCCCATCCCATGCCCAGCCCAAATGGGCAGGTCTAAAAAAATAAAAAATAAAATAAAATAAAATAAAATCAATATGACGTTTTATTGATATTAAAAACCCACTGCTGCTACTATTAAAATTCAGGCATTTAAAATAAATAAATTTCACATGTTTCTGTGGTGGTTTGGTGTGTTTTTTGACCACGATTTCAAAAGAAAAATTGCGGTCACCATTTTGGATCCCCCCCACCGCATGGCATGGTGAGACGACGAGGATGACCCTCCCCCCAGCCTGGTGCAAGCAGTCCCGGACAGGAGAAGAGGGCGGAAAAGGCCAGGGACCCCCCCCCCCAGAAACCACCCCTCTGGTAGGTGGCAAAACCTCAGGCAGGCATATTTTCACCTGCTTTTTTGGCCGGGAGTTGGGTTTTTTAAAAAAACTTTAAAAAACCTTTTCTGTGCTTCGCCTTGCGCGATCGCCGCGATGCCACAAACAGAAACGAAAAACCCGACCAAATTTTTGTTTTTTCAGTTCGAGTTCGAGTTCTGACGGCTTAATTATCATTACCATTTCCGTTACGTAACAGAAACGATAACCGAAAACGGAAACGACAATTTCGCCGAGTCGTGCCCATGTCTACTCACCACATGACACCAGTTTGGCCATCTGGGTGCTGAGTGTGCAGATTCACCCCAACCCCAAAGCCAGCCGTCTTTGATTTACAGCTTCCTCAAGCTCCTTTTTTTTTGTTTCTCCACATTTTGACACCCATATATTTGATGTACTGTTGAGTAAGGCATTTATCTTCTCCGACAACACACTTGTAGCTCGGTAAATCTATCTCCAGCCTGTCTTCTGGGATGCATACTACAAAAGCTCATTCTGAGGCATCAATTTATCTGATGCAAGGAACAAAATATGTGACAAATGCGAGAAAAGTCTCCGGAGCTTTGGCTTCCAACATTACTCTCCTGCTCGGAGGCAGCTGTCCGCTGTTTGCACTGCTGGACTGCATTAGTGCCTCAGCTCTTTGTCGCTTCCGCTGATTATCACTTGGGCATAGACCTAGGGCGTTTATACACGACCCCTAAACTCCGGGGCAAATGGCTCCCAGCTCCGGAGCTTAAAAATGTTTCCCCACCAGCTCCGGAGTTTACAGGAAATTAGGTGCGACCATGCCCACTTTAGCGCGTCCCAGCGCACCTTTCAAGTACCTGCTCTTTGGAGGTGAAAATCCCTTGATGCGGTGTAACGATAGTGAGTGCGGGGCTCTCCTCGCTTCTGTTTGTTGTTGTTTTGGCTCCCGCCCCTTTAAGAGCTACTTTACAGAGACTGGAATGTTGCCGGCAAGAGCGAGAGGCAGAACGGATGTGAGTGGCATGCTTTTCTTTCTCTTTTTCTCCCTCCCCTCACGCAGCCAGCAGCCAGGAAGTGCGGAGGGGTGGGGACACAGGAAGAGCGACAAACCCCTAAGATCTCTGGTCCGAATTTAAGTGACCAGCGGATCCTAGGGATCGTGTAAAAAGGCCCCTAGAGACATAAGACAGGAATGGTCCAGATCAGGAGGTCAGGAATAGAGAGCTCTCTCTGCTGGAGAGTTTTGAAGTTCTGGTTAAATTCTGATAGCTGCACAGCAGATATCTAGAGATTCACATGGTAGAATAGCTTCAAGTTCTCCAAAGTAGCCCACCCCTTTTCTTAATCAACTACCCCTTTAGTGGGGTAGTTAGAGCACTGAAACTGTTGGCAGCAAAGTCAGCAGCTAGGCGGTTCGAATCCCAGGTGCCATGCAGCGGAGCGAGTCCCTACTAATAACCCCAGCTCCTCCCAACCTAGCAGTTCAAAAGCATGTAAATGCAAGTAGATGAATAGGTACCGCCGTAAAAAGCAGGAAGGCAAAAGAGTGTTTCCTTGCAGCCATGCCGGCCATTGCACAACACTGGCTCTTCAGACTGAATACGGAGATGGGTATCGCCCCTAGAGTTGGACACAACTAGCACACATGTGCAGGGGGAACCTTTACCTTTTACCTTTTACCAGACCAGAAAAGTTCATCCCAGCCAAACCTACTAAAGGCAGCATGGGAGGTTGCAGTAGCTCCCAGCTTGGAAATTGGCCAAAGACTAAAAGCAACAGCCTTCACAATTCTTCTGACTGCAAATTGGGTATAGAAATTGGGGAGATTGTTTGCATACTGCAGAATTATTGGACCGAACTCAAGTCTAAAATAAAAAGAGTATGACATTGTCTAGAATCTTCTTCTTGGCCTGTACTAACCATGGGCCAAATGCGTGACCACCACCTCCAGAGAACCACATAACACTCCTATGTTTTTAAAACAAGACTCAATAGTTCTTGTGCTGTCTAGGTATGTTTTAAGCCTTTTAGCACATGAAAGGCTTCCAAGCACCTCAAAACCCTCTAATGAAACCAATTTTGTTTGCTTCCTCTTTCAATTAAAAGCACATTTTTGTGAGAGGGGGGAGGAGGGCTAGGGTGTTCAGCATCTCAAGGCCCAGAGATGAGCACCGTTCCCCCCGGACCTCTGGCGGTTGCCCACAGTCAGCTGATGCAGTCAGGTTGCGGCTACTGCAGAATCGACTTGGCTTTCAGAGCTCAACAGATCTGCTATTGGCGCAGTCGGGTGTGCAACAGAAGAGGCAGAGAGCTCGTTTCTACACACCAAGGTGGTCTTGCCAAGGGATCAATAGCCGTGAAAATTCTTGCCAATGAGATAAGAACAATGCCATTGTGAGAAGACTAACAGGCACGCCGGGTGGGTCATGGGGTAGTAGAGAGCAGAAGGTCTCCAAGTCAATCGCAAGCATTTCCAGGCAGAATGAGGAAATAAATATTAAGAGCTCCCGCCAGTCTTGACAGATCAATAGTCAAGATGAGCCAACGGTCTGAGGCAGTGGCTAAAATTCTCTTGAAAAGTTATGCAAAAGACATTAAGCAAGGCAAAGCAAAGTGTTCTGCTTATATACCACCCCATAGCCCTTAAAGCACTCTCAAGGCAGTTTACAGTTTAATTATGCAGACTACACATTGCCCCCCAGCAAACTGGGAACTCATTTTAGCAACCAAGGAAGGATGGAAGGCTGAGTGAACCTGCAGCCGGCTACCTGGGATTGAACCTCAAGTTGTGAGTACAGTTTTAGCGGAAGTACAGCATATTAGCCATGGCGCCACGAGGCTCCTTCATGAGTTTTGCAGGTGCATTGCCTCAAGTTAAGACATCTTGGTACACATTATCGGGGTATACTGAGCCGAGGGATTCCGCATGCAACAGGTCAAGTCTACAGAGATTTCTTAACTTAAGGCAATTTACCTCCAAGAGTTAGGCCTTTTGCTTAACAGCCTAACAGGATTGCAACCAATATAAGGCGGTTTCCCAAATATTAGGAAGGAGTATCACCTTTGATGGGAAACAAAGCTGGACTTTGCTAAGATTTTATGGTGAGCTGCATTGAGCGTCACTGGTTGCGCTGTGATGCCAATATACTAGCTGGTTTTCCAGTGGGTAGACAGGGGAAAGAACGGGTTATATGGAACACACTGATGAAAACAAAAGCATTTGTCTATTGTCTTTGATTTCCTTAGAGACCCTTTTCCCTAGGTTCCCCTTCCCTTTCTTATCAATTTTGCTTATTATTTTAGTCTAACAATTAAGCGTTCAATATTCATGTCAGGTTTTTTAAAAATACAGTACACACACCAGATACCTTCCCATTCACTGCAGGGTGATAAGACTTTTATAATGGCACAAGCACCACGATAATAGTCAGAAGGTTCATTATGTAGTAATTAATACATGTTCAAGAACTGTGTAAATATTATGTTGCATTAGCTGCAAGGAGACACATACAGAATCTCTGGCAGTGCCTCTTGAAAATGAAACGCTAGTAATTAATCTCTCTTGAAAGGCTGGCATGTCAAAATGGATGTTCTTTTTTTTAAAAAAAGTTACAATCTGGAATGTCGGAAGCAAGCAGGGAGCCTGGTGAGCATTTTAATTATGGCATTTTCAAATTGTTGAAAGACATGACCTCCACACCATCTCCTCCACCACCACAAATGCTAGGGATGGGATTTTCAGGGCTTTGCGGATGACAAATACTCATAAAATCATAGAGTTGGAAGAGACCTGAAGGGCCATGCAGTCCAACCCCCTGCCATGCAGGAACCCCCATCACAGGACTCCCGACAGATGGCCGTTCAACCTCTGCTTAAAAAACCTCCAAAGAAGGAGACTCCACCACCCTCCTTTGTGGCAGCATCTTCCACTGCTGGTCAGCTCTAACCGTCATGACGTTCTTCCGAATGTAGGAATCTCTTTTCCCGTCTTTTGACACCATCGCTCCGAGTTCTAGTGTCTGAAGCCATGGGAAACAAACCAGACCCCTCTTCGATATGACATCCTTTCAAATATTTAAAAATGGCTATCATATCCTCTCTCAGCCTTCTTTTTGTAAGGCTAAACATTCCCAGCTCCCTAAGCCGCTCCATTGTTTGCAAAGGAATAAGCTGTTGGTGGCACCTACTTCAGGTTGTGCCAGTGCTAGGGGATGTAATTCTAGCTGTTAAGAAGAAATTTCAGCAAAAAGGTGAAGTGATGGGCTGGACTTCGTGAATGCTGGACTAGATAGACCTATGGTATGATCCTCCTACAGGGCACGTCTTGTAGCCTTCTAAGCTTACAAATATGGCTACTTGTAACTACTCATTTTTTTATGAGTCACAACAGGCTACAAGTATGGTTACTTGTAACTCATTCTTTTTAAACAAGTCACAACAGGCATGTAACAATGTAACCATTTCAAAAGCAGAATAATACATAAGAGCAAAGCTACCTTTGTGGTGTAACAATGAAGGCTTTCTCATTTACTTTCAATTGTAATGTTTTATGGGCATTTAAACAGTCTCTTTGAATCATAGAATCATAGAGTTGGAAGAGACCTCAAGGGCCATCCAGTCCAACCCCCTGCCATGCAGGAACCCCCATCACAGTATTTCCGACCGATGGCCATCCAGCCTCTGCTTAAAAACCTCCAAAGAAAGAGACTCTACCACGCTCCTTCGTGGCAGCATATTCCACTGCCGGACAGCTCTAGCCTTCAGGAAGTTATTCCTAATGTTTAAACTGAATCTCTTTTCCTGTAGTTTGAGACCATTGCCCTGCAACCTAGTCTCTGAAGCCATGGAAAACACAAAAGCCCACTCTTCAATATGACATCCTTTCAAATATTTAAACATGGCTATCATATCCCCTCTTAGCCTTCTTTTTGTAAGGCTAAACTTTCCCAGCTCCTTAAGCCACTCATAAGACTTTCTTCCAGACCTTTAACCATCCTGGTTGCCCTCATCTGGACCCATTTGAGGTTGTCAACATCCTTTTTAAATTGAGGTGCACACAACTGGACACAGGACTCCAGGTGGGGTCACTCTGGCACTGAGGGGATCTTGTTTGTTTCAACAAACATCAGGTGCTGAATATGCTGGATTACCCACTTATGTTAATTTAAATTAAATTGGTGTTGTGTTGTTGTTGTTGCGCTTTAACTAAGCCCTTAATTTCATAAGCAGGTGAAGACATCTGCTTGGGAATACCCTGAAGCAAATGGTGAGCCGCTGTGCACAACAGAATGCTGGACTGGATGGACTGTGGCCTGTTCCAGCAAGGCTGTTCTTATGCTCTTATGAACCAGAGGCAGAGAAGGGATTGGTTATTGCTGCTAGTGAGTGACACTCACCCCAACCCAGAAAGGTCCCTCCCAACCAAACCTACTTAAGGCAGCATGCAAGACTGTAATAACTCCAACGAAATATTCACCTTGAGCTAATCTCAGGGAGTACTTGTTTCCATGAACATCTAATTTGGCCCTCCCTCCTGTAATTCAAGATACTGGAATCCAAGTTCCAGCAGCCTGATGATTCATGCAAAATTCAGCTTCAGCATTATCAATTGTACAGGATGTTTTTATTCATCTCTGGAGCTGGTTAGAAGTGTGATATTCCCCAGAGCCAGCTGTCGACCGTTGTACTTGTTAATTCATTAAAGCCAGTTCTTTCTTTATCCTCCCAGGAAAATCAGAACGTTCGCACTTCCTGGCAAACAATAATGCTCCAGAGCTGTGCTGCTGATCTCGCCGACAACATCAATTATTCTGTTTTCTGCCAATTCCTATTAGATTTCTCAGGCTGGAAAAGTTACACCGTGTTACTGAATTACACACACACACACACACACACACACACACACACACACACACACACACACACACACACACACACACACACACACACACACACGTACATACAACACAGCTAAAAAAAAAGCTTTAGGGAATTGAAACTAATTAGCCAGCATTTGTAAACCCCTTTGTTCATGGTAATTTGTTTACAAGAGTCGCTCAACCTTTTAATTATGGTGTGTTCACAGGCTGCTTGCTAGGTCCCGTGGTCTTCCCGGGTGCGTGTCGCTTGGGTGAAAAGGATGAGAGCATGGGAAGTGATTTTTAATTTAATGAGCAGTGAAGACCTGGCCCTGTAGATCTTGAGCAAAAATGCAAGGGTGTCTTTAAGGATACAGACGGAGAATTAAAGGCTATATGTGAGTTAGCTTTTTTTGCTCCATTAGAAAGGTGGTGTGACATTTATTTATTTCCCTTAGAAACCCTATTATGAGGTCACAGGAGGTGAGATAGTAATCGCAGGTGATAGATTTGGGGGAGACTATCGGAAGACAACCACCACTGACCCACAAGGCCCAATCTGCTGGGTGTTCTGCCCATTAAGGAGAGGTTAATCAGGCTATTTCTGTTCAGGATCGCCTTCTGAATGTGTTATTCCTGGTCTCTTACACACTCTAAGGGTGGCAGAGGTCAAACAAACATGGCAGCTGGATTAACTGGCAGAACAAGTTCAAATCTCCAGGGCAGAATGAACTGAATCTATTCTAAGGGTACTGAAGGAATTGGCTGAAGAGCTCTCAGGACTGCTGTCTATTATTTTCTGGAAATAATGGGGAACAGGTGAGGTGCCAGCGGACTGGAGGAGGGCGAATGTTGTCCCTATCTTCAAAAAGGAGAATCTGGGAACAACAAACCAGTCAGCCTGACATCAATCCCAGAAAAATCCTGGAACAGATGATAAAGCAGACACAATGCAAGCACCCAGTGGAGTAATCACTAGAAGCCAACATGGATTTGGCAAGAACAAATCCTGCCAGACTGATCTGATCTCATTTTTTGATCAGGTAACCTCTCTGGTAGAAAGAGAGGATGCTGTAGACATAATATATCTTTGCTTGAGCAAAGCTTTTGACAAAGTTTCCCATAATAGCAAGCTAATTAGGTGTGGGTTGGATAAACCAAGTATAAGGTGGATACACAGTTGGCTACAGATTCATACTTAGAGAGTGATGATCAATGGGACACCCCAAGGCTCAGCCCTGTGTCTGGTGCTCTTCAACAGTTTTATTAATGACTTGGACAGGGGAGTGATGTTGGCTCACAAGAAGCCACTCAGTAAGTGTTTGTTTGTTTGTGCCCTGTCTTTCTTCCAAGGATACCCAAGCAGCTTATCATATTAAAAAGGTGTATTTTGGAAAGGAAAAGAAATTCAACTCCTATTTTTCCTTTCATCTTACCCTTTCCTTGGATCATATGATGTCAGAGGATGTCATGACTTCTTGGCATCAAGAGTTAATGAAGGAGTCAGATTTAGAAAGGGGCACAAACCACTGGGTTTGGAGGTTTGTGCCAGTTCATTTGCTGGGCAAACAGGTGTTTGGTGGTTTCCAGCTCCAAAGCAAAGCAAAGCAGAGTGTTTTGCTTATATACTGTCCCATAGCACTTAAAGGACTCTCTGGGCGGTTGAAAATTTATTTAGGCAGGCTACACATTGCCTCCCCTCCCCCAGTGAGCAGGGTACTCATTCTACTAATCTCGAAAGGCTGAATGAACCTTGAGCCTTCTACTTGGGGTTGAAGCCCAGGTTGTGAGCACAGTTATTGGCTGTAGTACCACAGTTTAACCCCCGTGCCAGGAGGCTCTTGACTGGCAGGCACCCGCTCAGGGAACATTTGTATTTATATTGGCACTTGCTAAACTGTAAATTTGAGCTGTCCTGACATGATAAAGTACCTTAAGAAAGATATTTCAATCTGCATCAGATACTTCATATCTGAGATGCTTCCCTCCAACCCCACCAAGGTGTGTATATCTTCCAGAAATTATCTAAGCAAAAGTTGCATCTTTTCCCTTCAAGAGACATCTCTCTCTCTCTCTCTCTCTCTCTCTCTCTCTCTCTCTCTCTCTCTCTCTCTCTCTCTCTCTCTCTCTCTCTCTCTTAGTAAAAGAACATTGGCCAATTTTAAGAAAAGCCATAATGTCTTCTCTGACATTTCTTTTCTTTAGATGTCCGTGAAACAAAGTGGCAATGGTGATTTTGTATAAATTGCATGATTTCATTAAAGAGTTATTTTGTTAAAAGAGCTATTTTGTGCAATTGTATGTAATTTGTGCAAAAAAAATCCATCCTGTTCTGTTCTCTTCTGGAGACAGCAACAAAATATCTCACCCTCTTGCAGGCCAAGAAAATGAATTCTGCCATTCATCATTCTGGTTGTGCATTCATCTATGCCATTTTTTTAAAGTTTACCCAGATTTTAAAGATTTTGTTTAAAATATTTCAAAATGCTCAGAAAGAAAATATATTTACAAATAAATATTTAAATATTCATTTACTTTTCAATTTATTTGTAAATATATTTTCTTTCTGAGCATTTTGAAATATTTTAAACAAAATCTATTTGAGAAAAACTGTCCAAATAAGACATGCACACAATGTCCCCCCCACACACACCTGATATCTTTATGTCTACCCCACCTTTCTCTTTAAGAAGGACCCAAGGAGGCTTAAGTCATTAAAAGACAATAGTTAAAGCTAAAACAGTAAGTATACAAATACTAAAAGGGACTAAACAAATACCATGTTAAGGTCGCCAGTCATTAAGGGACACTTGCCTGAAGAGAAAGGTCTTCTTTATTGGCTTATGGGAGGACAGGTGTTTGGGGTTTTTAACCCATATTCTATTCTTTTAAATATTGTGAGCAGCCTTGGATTCCCTTGTTGGGAGAAAGATAGCTGAAAATAAATACATGGATGGATGGGTGGGTGGATGGATGGATGGGTGGGTGGGTGGATGGATGGATGGATGGGTGGGTGGGTGGGTGGGTGGGTGGATGGATGGATGGGTGGGTGGGTGGGTGGGTGGGTGGATGGATGGATGGGTGGGTGGGTGGGTGGGTGGGTGGGTGGATGGATGGGTCTGGGTGGATGGATGGGTGGGTGGGTGGGTGGGTGGGTGGGTGGGTGGGTGGATGGATGGGTGGATGGATGGATGGGTGGATGGATGGGTGGGTGGGTGGGTGGGTGGGTGGGTGGATGGATGGATGGATGGGTGGGTGGGTCTGGGTGGATGGATGGATGGATGGGTGGGTGGGTGGGTGGGTGGGTGGATGGATGGATGGATGGGTGGGTGGGTGGGTGGGTGGGTGGATGGATGGATGGATGGAGGGGGAAAGAGGGGAAATAGGAGAAAACTGTGAACATGTTAATGTTCTTTTCCAAACCACCTCACCCCACTGGCACCCTCCCACGGTAATTGTGTTATTGTTGGACAACATCTTCACAGGCTTAAAATGACTTGAGAGAAGTGTGCAGGCTGTGTCTTGGGGAATTATTGGGGGATTATGGGAGCTATGGCCTTGACTTGCACATCTCTTTTTGACAGTGATGCCATCAGGCACATAGACCGGTATCAGGATGAAGCTGCACATTGTGCCAGCGGGTAGAGGCTAAGGACCAAGCCAGAGAATCAGATGTACACACACACACACACACACACACACACACACACACACACACAGAGAGAGAGAGAGAGAGAGAGAGAGAGAGAGAGAGAGAGAGAGAGAGAGAAGTGAAAGTTCAGGATGATTGTAGATGCTTAAGTAAGCTCCAAAAAAATTGACACCAGATCTTGTGGTCCAGGTCTTGAAAAGTTCCAAACCCTAATTCAGCTACTTCCCAGTTAAGGAATCCTTTAGTCTCTCCATAGTTCTTCTTCAGCCACATCTTCCACTCACTTTATCAGCTTCAGTTCCCACTAATCTTAATCAGCACTTGTCATGTTGGCATATTCTTTCTTGGGACGATTTGAAGAACGCTGAGCGTCCCCATATTGGACACATCTGCAGATTGGCCAGTTTTACCACCTAGCATCAGTGGTGTCCAAACTTTGGCCCTCCAGATGTTTTTGGACCACAGCTCCCACAGTCCTTTGTCATTAGCAACACAGGCTTGGAAATCCTGGGAGTTGTGGTCCAAAACGTCTGGAGGGCCAAAGTTTGGACACCTCTTTCACCGTGGATGGTAACCAGTGAGTGAGGGGTCCCAGCTATTCTGAAAACCACTCATTGTGCAAGCAGATAGAAACAAGAGAAATCCCATGATGGATCAGACGGAAGGGCAATCAGGTCCATCATTCTGTTCAATGAAACAGTCATGGAAGGTCCTCCAATAAAACATGAAGGCAGCTGGACCCTCTGTCTCAGGCTCCCAAAAATGTTCTTCAAAGATGTACACTGCCCAAGATACTAGAGGTGATTCATACATAACCAAGTAGCCCACCTAAGTCTACCTAAGCCTCTGTGAAAGCCACCCAGGCTGGCCACCATCAGTGTATCTCGTGGTGCTGAATTCCGTGGCTTAACCTCCTGTGTAACATATGAGTTGATAAATCATAAACTCTCCTGAGCTCTTCCTTCCGAGTGGCACTTCCTTCTTTTCCATAGCTCGCACACGTTAGATGCTCCGCTGTTTTATTTCAAATGTATTCAGAATGCTCTGCGTAAATCTTTTAATCCTATTTGATCTACAAACAGAGCAGCAACATGGCAGGCTGGATTAGCACATTTGGGCCTGTGTGAAATTACAGATCTCAAGCCCCGTTACAAGGAAACCGGCAGCTGCGGCTTCAGATAGGGTGTCTCCTCCTTCCTCTCCTCCTTCTTGCTTTCATTTGTAACCCTGAGCTAGACACGAGTAATGCCTCTCTCTTTCTCTCTCTCTCTTTCTCTCTCTGTCGCCACTTGATTGAAAGCCAGACCTGCGATTTCTATTTTTTAAGCAACGCTTCCTAAGCAACAGGCTCCCCAAAATATTGATTTCCTTGTCAGGCTTTGATGCTTTTCCAGGATTCTTCTTCTCAGGATCACTTGATGTGGATTAGTTAACTCCGAACATGTTTTAGCTACTCTTTTGCGCAAACCATAAGCGTTGCCTTTCCTACAAGGCCCGATTGCTTCAAGCTGGTTATATATGGGGGCGGGGAGGGAAAAAGTGGAGAAAGACAGTTAAGAAAGCTGACAAGGGGGGAAAGATTTGTTTGTGGTGCTGGACTAGCTTTATGGATACCCTGGCTTGCTAGAAAGACAAATAAGTGGGTCCAAGATCGAATCAAAGCCAGAACTATCTGGCAACAGGAGAAAAGGAAAGCCAACTCTGAGATGGATTGACTCCCTAAAAGAGACCACAGGCATACGTCTGTAAGAGCAAAGCAGGGCTGCTGAGAAAGGACATTTTGGAAGGCACTCATTGATAGGGTCACCATTATAGATGGGGACGAACCGCCAACATGACAGTTCGTTGTGCTGCATGGTTTGAATGGACAAACCGGTTTGTTGGTTCATTTTTGGATGTCTAAAAAAATGAAAAAGAGCCCCCTGCCCCTTCCAAAGTCCTCCTGCTCCTTCAAAAACACACACGTTTACCTCCTCCCTAACTTAACTGAAGTAACCCTCAGTTTCTGGGCCACCATCACCCAGAGTTGTACCCAGCTTGCTAGGGGTGCAATGTGTAGCCTGCATAATTAAACTGTAAACAGCCCAGAGACCACTTAAAGTGGAATTGGGTGGTATATAAGCAGAAATAACAAGGCAAAAGGAGTTTTGACCTCAATGTATGAAAAGGGGGGCAGGACAGGTCCTCCTTGAAGATCTGAGAATCTGGGCTAGATTCTCAGATCTATAGGTAGATGTACTAGATACTGTATAATCCTTCAAACAACCTGGACCTCAGCTGTATAGGACTTTATAGGTCATCACCATGCATTTGAAATGGAATGGCAGCCACTGAGTTTATAGCAAAAAGGAAGCTACATGCAGCCTTCAGAAACCAGGACCACTCAGCAATCAGGCTGCAGCATTCTGAACCATCTCCAAGGGCAGCCCCACACAGAGCACATTGTAGTAATCCAGACAGGATGCAACTAACGTCATTGATCAGACTGTAACAATTGTCAGATACATCCATCTCATCATCCAGAGGCGTCACACTAGATTGCCACAATCTTCTGAGATTTAATGATGCCCCCTGAGCATCCTTCAATATGTGTCTACTGATATATGTTTATCAGCACTTTGCAATGTTTTTATGCCAATAAATGTTCTGCAAATGAAACTGAAACTAAGGCCAGGTGCCACCTTCACCTTAAGCGCCAATACTGAAAAGAATCTATCTATCTATCTATCTATCTATCTATCTATCTATCTATCTATCTATCTCTACACATCTCTCTCTCTCTCTCTCTCTCTCTCTCTCTTTATCTCTCTCTCTCTCTCTTTATCTCTCTCTCTCTCTCTCTCTCTCTCTCTCTCTCTCTCTATCTATCTATCTATCTATCTATCTCTAATATTTGGAAATACTGGCCTAAGGTCAAATCTGTTCTTTACATAGCTTTTTTATTTTCTCTCAAATCCAGCCTGCCTATCATGTAATATATTCTGTATATTACTAATTACAGTAAATGGCACTAATTAAAAAGAAGATCATTAAAAAATCAACAGGGTTAATCAGCAATAAAGAACAGCTCTCTACCAGCCATTTGCCATTGTTTTTAATGAACAAACAGTGACTCTTAAGTTTGTTATTTATCTCTATCAGAATATAAATGAATCAGTCCCAGGCGCTCATTAACCAAGCTGTGTTATCTATAGAAAATGGGTACTTCATAAATATAAATTTCTTTTGCATGGACGTGTGTAGATTAGTTTAGAATTCCAGTAATTATGACTCAAACTATTTATCACCATTCCAAGACATTTAAATTATAAACCCAAATGTTCAGCCTTATTATTAAGGATAAAATAATGTAATGTCACATTGGGTTTTTACTTTTCTTTCACCCCTAGCCCCCATTCCACCACCACACATGAACACATTGACTTCAAGATGAAAAAGGTCAATACTGAGCCCTTTTTAAAACACACTCTGTTATCAGTTCTATCAAAGTTTTACTAGGACCATTTGACTTAATGTTGCATCATCAATAACTGCCGGGTAGCTTAATGGCTTCGGTGTCTGGCTGCCGATCCAGTGGTTGGGAATTCAGTTCTCCTTGAGAGGAGCTGGACTTGATGATCCATAGGGTCTCTTCCTATGCAGGGTCCATGCAGTTCAAAGGTTGTTATTGTCAAAGAAGCTTTAGAAAATGCCCTAAGACACATCCAATCTCGCCTGGTTTCAGAAGCTACTAACCAGGGTCAGCCCTGGTCCGTATTTGGATGGGAGACCACCAGGGAATACCAGGTGCTGTAGGCGCCTGGAGTAGGAACTGGCAAGCCATTCCAGCATTCCTACCAAGAAAACTCCATGGTCATGGAGTCATGAAGAGTCGGTCACAACACAACACACAACACTACAGTACAAAGTCAAAGAGTCATGGGTGACTGATCACCACTGCTGATGTTCAAAAAGAACATCAGAACTTGTAATGAAGGGTGCAGACCCATAGGCTCTACCAGAGTTTTGACTTTCTGTTGAAATTCCCTTTATGCTGCACAGTAGAAGTACAGAAACTTCTACTGAGAATCACTTCAAGTTCCCCAAAGTCCACCCTTTTCTCTTTACGTGGCACTTAAGGTCTCAGGAATTTCTCTGTCATTCGTTGGAGGGGGAACAAACATGTTTCATTACATACGGTTGTGAACAGATAAACAGCAAACAAACCATGAAACTTCCAACACATGAAAAAGAAGGAAAGGATAAATTCGTCAGAGGGGTGAGGCTCTCTTTAGATTCAGAGGCAGGAAGGGATAATTGGTTAGTGCTGGAGAGATAGATTGATCCTTCATCAGGTTATTCATCTACTATATGAACCTCACGACATAGGAAGAAACGTGTTGTGTGTGTGTGTGTGTGTGTCTAAACAAAAGAAAACCCAAAAACACTTACTTCCTTTTCCTTTAACTGGAAGAATGTCTAGTATGTAAACCTAGCAAAAATATTTCTTGACAAGATGGATTATTTCTAAGAAAGAACTAAATTTTATTACATCTTAAGAGAAAGGTGTGTGACACATTCAAACCAAGACCGAAACTACATGCATGCAATAAGATAGGACACATGGATAAGACGTAAGCAGGCAAATACAAACTCACTTGCAAATATAATCCCATATCGGAGCAGAACAAGCCTTAGAAATCTCAAGGATGAGCCTTCATGGATCGGGTGACGCCTGGCCTTCTCTCCTTCTCAGCCTATGTTGCTGCTCAATGACACAGGCAAGTCCACTGTCATGACCATTCCCGAGGATATTTTGGATCTCAGCATTCGAGATGGGCATGAAACAACCCATGGACCCTGAGTAACTGGCCTGGTTTGCGGTTTGTTTCATGATCTAGTCCGGGGATTTGCTGAAGCGAAATGAAACACCAAACTTTCCCCCTGGTGATTTCATTTTGTTCAGCAAACCAGAATCACCCACTTCTTGCTGCCCCCCTCCACTTCACCTCAGCCTATCTGCCGCTGACTCTGTCACTGCTGTTACCGCCTGGGGCGTCTTGATCCCTGGGTGCCACTTCACTGCCAAGAGACGGGTGGCTACCTCTGGGCATGCCCCTGCCGACCGGCTCGTTGCCAGGGAATGTGAACCAGCTTCTCTGGACTGGCTTCTCCTCCCTGGCCATCACCTCCTCAGGCCATTCGGGGAGGCCTAAATCACCACAAATCACAAACAGGTTCATTTTCTGGGTGGTTCGTGTTAGACACGAACCATCGTGAATTGCCATTTTTCTGGTTCGTGCCCATCTCTACTCAGCATTTTCAGTCCCACCCTATTACCCTTTCAGGGCCACAGGACCTTATAAATCCAGGAAGGACATCAGAGACACCCTCAAGAAAGACGGCTGGGATGATTTGCTCCTCCTGGGCCTGGTGCCCGTGAGCCGTGGCCAGATGTCTAATCTGGTGGCCATGAGGGCGTGGCTTCTACCATTTGGACCCATCGTTATACGTTACCACGCTCCACACCAACCTTCTGCTTGGCTGGAAGTCAAGGCTTACCCGGGGTAGCGTCCATCCCATCTAATTAAATTGTCTTTGTGCTTTCCAAGATGAAAACGCATCTTGGCAAAACAGCATCTGTTGATGACATAAAGCTAACCAACCCCTTTTGCAATCATGGCAGGAGTTAGCTAATCACAGAGTTAGAGAGCCTCCTGGCGCGTTTTCCATTACTTGTCATTTCCCTCTTGTTCGCTGGCGCTGCGAAGCCCCCTCCCCACTTTCTGCTTTGAATTTATCCAGCCTCCTTTCCTGGTCTTCTCCGACCCTCCTGTTGTACATTGGATGCTTTCTGCTGGGGGATTTATTGAGCTAAGTTATTTCAGCTCACACTGAGGCAAGCCTCTGGTATTGTGCGATTAATCTCCCAAATTTATCTCCCACACTTCCTTTTGAAGGCCTAAATGTAATCAGAAACAATTTGTTTGGGGAAGGCGTTTAAAAATCCATGATTTTCCTGTACGGTGTCTGTGTGTGTGCATCAGAGTGAGAATGAGGAAGGAAGGAAGGAAGGAAGGAAGGAAGGAAGGATAAACAACTGCATTTCAGGCTCATTAGCAATGAGATTCACCAAACATCTGGCATTTTTCTCTCTTTCTGATGGAACTGCCAACTAAGTTTCCCATTCATTCTGTGCATCACAATGAGAAAGTAGCTGGTTTTGCCGAGAACTCATTAAATGTGCTTGCAGGCAAAACAGTGTAATCATCCAAACATCTTTGTGGAAAATGAGACCCCCCCCCCGTCTACCCCTTCCCAGCTCCTGGCTCCCCAACTTACCACATCTCACAGTGATGTAAACACAAGACCCTCATGAAAACAGGATCTTCCCCATTTGCTTTCACTGGTCTCCTAACTCAGGATGTAGCCACAGGGCAAAAATATTCCTCCCCTTCCCAGTTTCATGCTTTCTCCTGCTGTTTCAGAGTCAGTTATAGAGACTTAGATAGTTATTTCACATCCCTCTCATCGTGGTTCGCTGTCCCGCTTGGGACCGGTACGAAAAAAGGTTACTCCACATCCATTGCATGATGGCGGGAGTTCGTCCCGACCACACACACCCTGAACTGGGAACAGAGCGTGATGGGACATACCTCTCCCTGGCTTCGGAAATTGTCGTCTTGGTTCTTGTTTTGAGACAAATGCCCGTGAAGTAACGCTCGTCACACAACACACGCATTCTCCATCTAGTGGCAGGAGTGCAAAGTTGCATTCTTCAGTACAATCCCAATGGCCTAAACAATTCATCACAGAGAGGGGAGAAGGCATGAAACTGGGAGTTTTGCTGCTTAACACATGAAAGGCAAAGTTGCAGAGATTCAAAATATTGAAAAACAGAAGCCCGGGCCAAAAAAAAAAAAGGTAAACGAAGCCAGGAAAATTCAGTAATTGTCACAAAATAAGGACATGAAGTAACAGTTGTCACGATACCATCAATCACACCCGTGGGTAAACGGAAACAGGGTAAGAACCGGGATAAGACCACGTGACCGTGAATGACGTTATTATGAAATGAACGTAATCTCGGAATGGGGAAGGACGTGAAGTAACCATCTTACTCCTGTCTTTGGCAATCCAGATGTTTTGGACCACAACTCCCAGAATTCTAAGCCTAGCTTGTCCATGACAAAGAACTGTGGGAGTTGTGGTCCAGAACATCTGGGGTGCCAAAGATTTGCCACCAATGGTGTAGGTGGTTATAATCCCAATCATACAACAGCAGCGTTCACATCCACAAAACCACATTGAATGGAATTGATTTATTTTTAAAAGTCCCTGCCAGCCAGTTAGAAAACAAAACTTGCTTTACAGCCCATATAAATCAATTTCACCTGTATGTAATGAGCCCAGGAATTTATAAATCAATTTAGATAAAGCTTAAATCAATTTAACAGTGGGTTATATTGTCAGTCGTACCGCACCCTCATACTAACTCTCAAATAGGGAGGAAAACAGTCGACATCCAGCTTGTATATGTAGCATCCAAGTGGAAATTCTTTTTATCTCATAATAAAATCATAAGATTACACAACTAGAAGAGACCCCAAGGATAATCTAGTCCCACATCCTGCCAATAGAATCCAATTTTCACATAATTCCACATTTAAAACGAACGTTTATAGAAATTTCATAACACCCTCTGTTATGGGTGTCCTCTAAATACTGTTCAGAAGTCTAGAATGTAGGGTAGAGTCCTATTACTTACATAAGTCAGAGTAAGGCAAAAGGCAAAAATCCCAGTAAATCAACTCTGGCAGCTTACAAAATGCATGGTTTTATTCTTTGTCACGTGCCAATTCACAGGCCTGGCGCACAACGAGGGATGGCAGTATTGGCTCTTGAACTAGCACTGTTGCCCAGACTTTGCTGTTTGAATCACACCAGTGGTTGTGAGTGACAGGATTCTGGCTCATGTCAGGTCTGCCACTTGAAAGAACAGGCTATGTCCCACGTGGTGCCTTAAAGTTCACCCACATACATTTCTGCACATGCATACGGAAAGTGCAGCTCCCCCTAAGCAGAATTTGAATTTCTGGAGCTATGTCGGGAAAGGAGCTGACTGAGAATGACAGCATCGTGATGCAACTATGAAGAACTTCACTCTAATAAACAGCAGTTTAGAGTAGGAAATGTGTGTGTGTGTTGTGTCGTTACACTCGTGACCGACTCTTCGTGACTCCATGTCCATGGAGTTTTCTTGGCAGGAGTACTGGAGTGGCTTGCCAGTTCCTACTCCAGGCACCTACAGCACCTGGTATTCCCTGGTGGTCTCCCATCCAGGTACTAACCAGGACCGACCCTGCTTAGCTTCTGAACTCAGATGAAATTGGATGTGCTTAGGGCATGGGCATAAAGTGCCAATTTGGTGGTTTGTGCCAGTTCGTTTTTCGGCCAAATAGGTGTTTGGTGCTCCCCAGCCCACTTTCTTTGGAAGGTGCCTGGTCAGAGACAACGGACTGGCTTTCCTGCCCACCTCCTCCAGTGACTGCCTCAGAGTGGGTGCCAGTAGGAAGCACCAAACCACTGTTTCACCAGGAAACAAACCAGCACAGGCAGTAGAACCAGCAGTTTGTGTCTGTCTCTAGTCAGAAAACACAGTTGGCGGCAAGGAATTTGGGAAAAAATGTACCCACACCTAATAAGAGTGCTTCTGTGCCAGGTTCGGAAATCATATTTTAATTTTTTTTCAGGCTCCCCTGCTGCCATCGTATGCATCTTAAATGGCAATTTGCTGCTAAACAACAATATCCATCAGATGCATAAAGAATGGGCGGTGTAGGGTGCATCGTCTACCAGAGGCTCAAAGAACATTAAAGACTGTCCCTTTAATCAGGAGCTCATTAATAAATCCATCTTGTTCGCAAATCCCTGCACATTGTAGTACAGTACTTCATTAGCTCGAGAAGAGGCAATTTAGATTTCCTCAGATAATAGCATCTGTTGCTAATCACAGTAAAAAACTGCAGCCAGCGATCAGAAGTCAGGGAAAGTGCTTCATGTAGCGGGTCAAGGAACAAAGACAGGCAGGGGAGTAGCGCGATATTTGCCATGACAAAGACAGAAAACGGGGAGGGACTCCAGTCAGGTTGGCTTGGAAAGGCTTTGAAACTCTCCCTAGGTTTTGGATTTCCAAATTACAGCGGACCCTCGTATAACAGATGGTTTGTATAACATAAAATCTGTACAACATAAAACATTCTGGAGATTGCACCTCACGGAGCTGTAGCAAATTCTCCTAGGCCAGTGTTGGTGAACCTATGGCACGGGTGCCAAAGGTGGCACTCAGAGCCCTTTCTGTGTGCCCCTAACATCACCCCTTCACAGCCACCTGTATTCAGGTTAAATTGCTGTATTGGCACTTTGCAAAAAAATTGTGGGTTTTGAATCACAGTTTGGGCACTCGGTCTCTAAAAGGTTCGCCATCGTTGTCCTAGGGTAATGTACCAAAACCACTTTTTAAATTTAAGCGATTTCAATTTAATTTAATTGATTTAATTAATATTTTAATTTATACCTACGGGTACATAGGATGGAAGCCAACTGTCTCCTGAGACGTGGTGTGTAATAGTTTGGCCTCCTCCACTCAAGAAAGCCTCTTAGAAAATTCTGTCTAGGTGGCCATCCAAAGGCAGTGGACACAGAAGGCTGGTGGGTCCAATGTCAGAAGGGTTGCAAATCCACTCCACGTTTTAGATCGAGCTTTACAAGAACTATTGCAAATGTTCTAAGTAGGATCAGCATGGTCAACAGCAATTTTAAGGTTATGATGAGGGGTGTGTCTCACAGTGTAAAACCAACGTGTGCCTGACCTGACTTGTGCCCAATTAGAGGCACTCTGACCAAATCTTGTCCACTATAAGAATCTATTAACCTTGCCTTCGCAAAGCTGCAGCTGACAACACAACGTTGCTGTGTTGGGGCTTCCTTGGAATCATAGAGTTGGAAGAGACCTCAAGGGCCATCCAGTACGACCCCCTGCCAGGCAGGAACCCGCTTCTTTCACCCAGAGTGAATCTGGAATCCGGTGCAAGCAGAGTGGCGGCTGAGATTATGCTCTTTCCTCCTCCCTCGCTCCTCCGACTGCCTGACTCGTCTTCTGCTGAATTGCATGCTACCCTTGAAGCTGTGGTGGAATAATCCGGAATCCTTCCTGCAACTCTCCAGCAGATTCCTGAGAGCACTTAAAAGATTGGGCAAAGGCTTTGTGCCCCTCAAGGATGTCCTTCCCGATGAGTTGGAGAAGAGGTCAGCAGTACTGCAGATGCCCACCGCCTTCTGTTGGATCTTAAGGTCATCACTAAGCAATCCATGAATTGGGCATGAAGTGGTACTTGCCAGTTTGTGCCCAATTCACTAATACATACCGGGTTTTGGTGTGTTTTTTGTTTTTGCTCCATCTTAGATTTTTCAATGTAGCCTTGATTTTCCTTGTGACTTGGACATGAAGAAAGGTCCAGCAAGATTTCCACTAGCCAGTCCCACAGGACCTAAAGAGTAATTCTGGCCAATGGTCTTCCCACCTGTGTACTTCTGTGTGGGAGAAAAGTAAGCATCAGTAGACTCCCAACTATTCCACATGCCTGTGGTGAAGTTAATTTTGTATAGGCAAGTTAGTCTGGGTAAAAGGGAAGCTACTGCCATACCAAAGCTCATAGGCTCACTTCCAGATGAGTTTATGCCTTCCTGTTGTCTTGCTAGAGACCCAGCAAGAGAGATTAGGTTAAGTTTTAACACTAACCCACTGTGTCTTAAGTTTAAAAATGCATAAAAAGCAGAAGTTACTTCTGACTGTACCTTCCACAGCAGAATGCTTAAATTATTCACACTGCCATGCAATTAAATCTGTAGCTAATTACAACTCATACATGCAAATGAAAGCAGTAATGATCACAATTACTCTGCATTATATACACTGTAACACATTTTCAACTTGAGGGCCTTCAAGTCTTCGCAAACATTAATTAAGTCTGGAGACACTGATGCACCGGGCAGAAAGAATTCTTCCCGATCACAATGGAGAGGTGGGATGGGACTACAAGGGAGTTTTGTGGCTTGTTAAGTTGAAATAACTACTCCGAACTGGCCCATTGTCATTTTTTTCTTCACCAACTTGACTCCACCATCCAGCTGAGCATCATAATTCTATTCTTGTGGTGGCACAATAATTGTTACATGAAGGAATGAGTGACTTCACTCTTTTTGGAGTGGTGGGGGGAGTTTGTAGACCAGTCAGCCTGACATCAATCCCAGGAATAATTATGGAGCAGATTATAAAATGGTCACTCTGCAAGCACCTTGAAAACAATGCACTAATGCCTAGAAGCCAACATGGATTTGTTAAGAACAAATCCTGCCAGACTCATTTTATCTTGTTTTGATCGGTTAATTTCCATGATAGATGATGGGAATGCTGTAGATGTAATATATCTTGACTCAAAACAAACCCTTTGACAAAGTGCCCCATGATATTCTGATAAGCAAACTCACTAGATGTGGGCTGGATAGAACAATTGTTAGATGGATACACAGTCAGTTACAATATTGTATTCAGAGAGTGCTTATCAATGGCTCCTCACACTGAAAGGAAGTAACAAGCTCTGTCCGGGGCCTGGTACTTCTTTTTTTCTTTAGCGTTTGTCCCACTTGGTGGTGGAGTCTGCTGGACAGATCCATTGTTTTGATGCAACTTGGATGGGGAAGTGCAGGGAATATTAATCAAATCTGCAGATGACACATAACTGGATGGAATGGCAAATACTCTCGAAGACAGAAACAAAATTCAAAAAGAACTTGATAGGCTTGAGGACTGGGCTAAAAATGGCAGAATGGCATTTAACAGAGATAAATGCCAAGATCTGCAGCTGGGGGGATGGGGAGGGGAAACAAATGCACAGTTACAAGATGGGGGATATTTGGCTCTGGAACACTACAAAAAGCAAAAGCAAAGTGTTCTGCTTATATACCGCCCCATACCACTTCAAGTAGTCTCTGGGTGGTTTACAGTTTTTTAATTATAGTATGCAGGCTACACATTGCCCTCCCCCCAGCAAGCTGGGTACTCATTTTACTGACCTTGGAAGGATGGAAGGCTGAGTCAACCATGAGCCGGCTACCTGGGATTGAACCCCAGGTCGTGAGCACAGTTTTAGCTGCAGCGCAGCTGTTTTAATCACTGTGCTGCGAGGATCTTAGAATGGTTGTAGATCACAAGCTCACTAAAGAGCCAGCAGTGTGATGCGGCTTCAAAAAAGGCCAATGTTCTTTTTGGGTTGCATTAACAGAGGCACAGTTTTATGGTCTTGTGAAGTACTGGTCCCTCTCTATTTGGCACTGGTTAGGCCTCATCTGGAGTCCTTCTAAATATGAGAGTGGGATCAAACGCATGTACCCACTGGATCTCTCCCCAGTCTCCTCTTCCTTGTCCATCGTGACTGTCTGGAGCACCAACGTGATGCAAGGTACCACATGCACAGAACCACTTTTGAGTAGGAAACCTTTCCCTTATGAAATATGAAGCCAGCCACCAAGGCAGGGGCCCTCAACTCAGCATTTCCTTTGCCTTAGCTTTAAATAGATTCTCGTTGTGAGAAATTCACCAAGAAAAATCTCCATGCAAGCGTCTGAGGGAGAAGCGGAAGATCACTTGCCTGCAAGGGGCTCCATCCCACAGATTGCTTCTTAGTTATTGAAAGGATGGGAATCTGCTGAGGCTACATACTGTACATGTTCACGTGGGCAAAGCGCTTGATCAAAAGGTGTGCCTGCATACTAGATGCTGCAGTAAATTTTAATCATCAGCACACCCATTATTGCATTTAAATTGCAAATGAAGATTACATCGTTTGTCTTCCTGTAATAGCTAACAATAAGAGTAGCTGTTCTTCACAGGTTATATGTCCTGTCATGTAAAGAAAGAGAAATGTAAAGAAAGAGAAAAGGAAATAGACAAAAATAGACAATGTGAGGAAAGAGGACATTCAGTGCCTTTCCATCATTCCATTTTGGTAATCATTTTTCAAGCTTCTAGTCCTCAAGCCTAAGGATATGCAGCTGTGTGACAAACCTCATACCTATTGACCAACCAGGCTATGTTCTTTTTTTCCATAATATTGGCTTTGGAACCTTTCCCACCCCTCTTCTGAAATACCGGAAATGCCTTTTCTAAGGTTTACTGACAATGAGCGCTTTAACCTAAAGCGCCAGGAGTTTTGGTCTTTTCTTCCACTTTGTTGCAGCCCCCAAGAATCCTCAGAAATTGAATCTGCATCTCGGATAGATAGAGATTCCACCTTTTTCACTGGTGAACAGTCACGTCCTTGCCTTGCTGTGACAAGGGTTCACTTCACCCATTTAGATGAGATAAAAGTTCCTGATACGAAGTTTCCTTCATTTAGCAAAGAAAGCTTACTTCTAAGAGTGTATTGGACTGGAAGAGGACCTCCGGACATTTCCCAAGAGAAAACGTCTGGTTTAAAACATCTATTCTTGTACAAGGGATTACAGTTTGAGTCTCACAGTGTTTCTGCCCATAGCACACCTCAGAGCTAGAGTTCTGGCAGGCGAACTAACTCTGTCTTGACACCTGGGGAATTTAAAGCTGCTGTGGATTGTTATTTTACAAGCCCTTATGCAGCATTTGTTTTACATTATGTGCGCTGTGATTTACTGGCGCCTGCAGGAGTCTGTTTGCAGCCAAACGCTCTGGCCGGTCCCTCTGCAACGCAGTGAAAGCCAGCAGAAATTAGCCCAGAAAAGATTCCCAAGGGCAACGCATGGCCAGGATCCTGGGCTTTCTGGAAGGCTAATTGATGTGACCTAATGAACGCTTGAGTGAACGCTGAGCACTGGATTCCTGCACCCTTCACAACTTTTTCCTTGCAATATAATAATAATAATCAATTCTGACTTATGGTGACCCTTTTCAGTGTTTTCTGGTCGTTTCTGTCTGGGAAAATCTGGCGGTATGTAAATAAATAAATAAATAAATAAATAAATAAATAAATAAATAAATAAATAAAATGCTCAGAAGTGGTTTCCCATCCCCTTCTTCTAGTGGCATCTTAGTAGCATCCAGCTTGCCCAAGGCCACCCAGGCTGGCTTTCCTCCCAGAAGGTGCACTGGGGAATCAAACTCCCAACCCCTGGCTCCACCACCAGATACCTAAACCACTGGGCTATCCAGCCAGCTCTTGCACAGTAACATAATATGATGGCAGAGGTGGTGGTCTTAGAACTGCAGAGCTGGAAAGAATCATATGTATCATTGAATCCAGCTCCCATCAACTTCCAACCTCTGTGCCTGCAAATTGCATGCCTGAACCTATCCATCAAATCCACAGCCCCACGGAAAATAAAATATAATCAGATAACTGTTGAATATTAAAGACCCAAAGAGAAGCAATGAAGAGATTTCCTGACATCTTCAACTATAAAGCACCTTGTTGCAGCCTGGCATTGTTATTCTAAACAAATGAGGGCAAGTGACACCAGATTCACAGCGGCAGCGGATTCACTCCTTCTTTCACCCCAGAGGGATTTCAGCACCTTGGAGAGATACTAACTCCTAAATTATTTCAGGGCATTGGATAGGTCATTCACAGTTCAGACTACACCCCAGGGCAGATCACTTGGCTCTGTGTCATGAAAAGTCACCATCTTCCATAGAGCTGTTTCAGATCAGAAAACAGCATGGAGAAGGAGCAACTGCGCCTAAGAGGTGACCTGCAGAGAAGGGCAACCCAGAATTATTAAGGGACTGGAACACCTTCCTTACCATCTGAGGCTGCAACGGCTGGGCCTCTTCACTCTTGAACGACGGTGCCTAAGAGGTGGCCTGATTGAAGTTTATAAAATCATACACGGTGTGGACAAAGTAGATAATGAAAAACTGTTGTTGCCTATCGCACAACACTAGGACTAGGGGGCACACCATGAAACTTTGGGGTGCTAGATCTCAAACAAATAAGAGAAAGTACTTTTTTAAACCAGAGGATCACTGATGTGTGGAACTCCGTGCCAGAAGAAGGGATGACAGCTGTCAGTCTTGACAGCTTTAAGGAAATATTGAATAGGTTCATGGAGAACAGGGGTATCAATGGCTATCATTATGGATGCTTAAGGACACCCTCCGGGTTGGAGAGATAGGCAGGATATCTCTCAATGCCATTTGTGAGGAATCGTAAGCAGGTGAAGACATCTGCTTGGGAATGCCCTGAAGCAAAGGGTAAGCCACTGTGTGAGACAGAATGCTGCACTGGATGGGCTGTGGCCTGTTCCAGCAAGGCTGTTCTTATGTTCTTTCTTTCTTTCTTTCTTTCTTTCTTTCTTTCTTTCTTTCTTTCTTTCTTTCTTTCTTTCTTTCTTTCTTTCTTTTTTTTGAGGGGAAGCATCTGAGTCTTATTAGTGAACCAATCATGCAGGGCAGGTAGCGTCAGGTTACACTGACAAGGCAATTAAGAGAACTTATACAGGGAGACCCAGCAGAGAAATGGAACATATTGTCATGACAATGGGCAAAGCGGCTGTAGGCAAGCCTCAGTGCCGTGTGTGTGGCCACAGCTAATGAACAAACCTTACCGAGCTGGGCAGGCCGGTCCATTTGATTGTGAGCTTTGGACCATAGGTATGGAATTCCATGGGAAATCTCTTCTCTATGGTAGAGGTTCAGTTTTGTGCCACAGTTAGAACAGACCCGTTAAATCATTTCCAACTGAAATCTCATTGATTTCAAGGGGTTGACATTCCTTCTAGAGTGTGTGGGGGGGGGACCCTCCAGTTCTGGATAAGAACTTGGCCCAATTTGCAGAAGCCAGCACTTTCAGGAAAAGAAAAAACCTAGAGATTTTAAAAACTGGAAAATGTGAGAAACCAAGATAGATTTTTTTAGTCCCCATTTGCATCTTTAAATATCTGATTTTAAGTCTATATATTTCCAACCTCTTTAAACTCAATTAACACTGGAGGTCAGGTGGTTTCATTTCAAGGACTACAAACCCCATAATCCTCCATTCTTGGAGGCACTCTGAGAGTGGCACCTAACATACTTCCCCTTAAATAATAAATGCATGCCATCAAGTCAGATCCAACTTATGGCCACTCTTTTCGGAGGGGGAGGGGGGAGATCCAGGTAGAAAATAGAGTCTGTGGAACTCCCTGCCACAGGATGTGGTGATGGTATCTGGCCTGGATGCCTTCAAAAGAGGATTGGACAGATTCCTGGAGGAAAAGTCCATCACAGGTTACAAACCATGATGGGGATGTGTAATCTCCAGGCTTAAATCCGGGGTACTTCAAGGGCCAGATGCAGGGGAGTGGTATCAGAAGACAGAGATCTAGTCTCGTGCTCTCCCAGAGGCATTTGGTGGGGCCACTGTGAGATACAGGAAGCTGGACTAGATGGGCCTTTGGCCTGATCCAGCATGGCTCTTCTTATGTTCTTGTGTTCTTATGTAGAAAGCGTTCTCATTCCCTTCTTGGTGGGGAGTGTCCTGGGACCGTGCAGCTTGCCCAAGGCCACCCAGGCTGGCTTTCGCTCCCAGGAGGCCCAGTGGGGAGTCGAACTCCCAACCTCTGACTCTGCAACCAAGAGACCTAAACTGCTGAGTGATCCCAAGAGTTCTCACTTCTCATACCTGATGAATTAAGTTGCGTTGTTTGGGGATTGGTCACTACACTTATCTTTCTTTAGAAATCAATTAGAATGTCCTGAATGGGGAATCCGGGGGTCTGTAGCCTAACAAACACAAAACCCCCACCTCTAATTGACATTTTTATTGAAAGAATCCTTATCCTCATTTCCTGTCATATGTATGTACAAGACGGTTCTTTCTATGCTAGAAAGAGTTCCACCTCCTGAAATCTGTCAGTATAAATTGGGGATATTTTATTTTGCATTGGAACAATTCGCCAAGACCTCCAGTTCATTAAAACAGAAGAAACCCTGAGGTTCCCATCTACGTTTCCCTTATCTGGATTCAGTCCAACGTGTGGAGCATCAGGCTTGCCCTGTGAGTGCTTCTCCAGCAAGCAAGCAATGATGCTTACGCTGAGATAACATGGGGATTGAACAATGACAGCCATCTCTGACAAAACTTGCTAAAATTCTTGGTTTGCTTACTTTGAAGTTTGGAGAAACTCCCTCAATTCCTCCCTGAGAAGTTTTTTTTCAGCAAGTCCACACCTGGAAGTGGGAGTTGGGGCTTTTCTAACTCTAGAAATCCCATAATTGTCAATTCTTGGAGTTCTATGGGACAGAGAGACATCTTGTTGTTGTTGTGTCATTACAATCATGGCCGACTCTTCATGACCCCATGTCCATTGATTTTTTTTTTTTTTACTGGAGTGGCTTGTCAGTTCCCACTCCACGCGCCTACAGCACCTGGTATTCCCTGGTGGTCGCCCATCCAAGTACTAGCCAGGCCGGACCCTGCTTAGCTTCTTAGAGCAGGCGAGAATGGATATGGTCAGGGCAACTAGACATCTTAGAAAAGGTAAAGGTCCCCCCTCCTGCACATGCATGCTCGTCATGTCCGACTCTAGGGCCAGTGCTCATCTCCATATTCAAGCTGAAAGAGCCAGTGTTGTGCAAGTCCATGACCACGTGGCCAGCATGGCTGCAAAGAATAAGCACTGTTTTACCTTTCCGTATCTATTTATCTAGTTGCATTGACATGCTTTTGAACTGCTATGTTGGCAGGAACTGGGGTATATCAGCAGGAGCTCGCTCTGCTGCATGACACCTTGGATTCGAACCGCCAAGCTGTCGACTTTGCAGTTGACAGTTTTCTGAGCCTTAGTCTGCTGAGCCACCATGCCCCTTTTAGAAGATGTAGACATCTTGTGTGTGTGTGTGTGTGTTTGTGTCGTTACAGTCGTGAACTGACTTTTCATGACTCCATGTCCATAGAGTTTTCTTGGCAGGAATACTGGAGTGGCTTGCCAGTTCCTACTCCAGGTGCCTACAGCACTTGGTATTATTCCCTGGTGGTCTCCCATCCAAGTACTAACCAGGGCCGACCCTGCTTAGCTTCCGAAATCAGGTGAGATCGGATGTGCTTAGGGCATCTTACAGACCATTAAATGTGGTTTGCGTGAGAGAACAGTCTCAACCGGAAGTCTTAAGAGAGGGAGACTGGCTACCTGTCCTTTCCCTACTTGCTGGTTGGGAGCTTTCTTTCTCAACAGGAAACAAGGCCTGACTCAGGCGCAAGGCTTCGCCTTTCTCCCTGGTGAGCCATGTGTAGTATCGGTCTGACAGCACCTCCTAGGAGAACAACACTGGGACTTGGGAGGGTCCCAATTTCTCTGCAGGGGCTCTGGGTCCCCCAGTCCCAAACCACTTGCTTCTTCCATGCTTTACAACTTCACACCATGCCTTCCTAAGGCATTCTCACAGTGACACAGCTGCCCTGCAATAAGGGATGCTCTGATCCAGCCTTGTGCTGGGAGGGGCAGCTTTGTCACATAAGATATCTGTCTCCTGAACATAAGAAGAACCTAAGAAGAGCCCTGCTGGATCAGGCCAAAGGCCCGTCTAGTCCAGCTTCCTGGATCTCACAGTGGCCCCACCAGATGCGTTTGGGAGCGCATGTCCACCTGACCTGGGGTTTGACCAGTCGTCACATGGTCCAGAATGGACCAACGCAACCCTAGAGAGTAGGTCACGGGGTTTGAAAAGGGCTGAGGGCATTTAAGGACTCAACACCAGGCAAACAGCCTCTTTGATCGCCAGCCGTGTCTTGACTCTTTATTTCCGGGAATGGGTGGACAAAGGCACACAGTGCCATGTGGGACAGGAATATACCCAAGTGCTAAATCCTACCAGATGGCGTCTGCTCAGGAGGAATCCCTGTTTAAAAAGAACAAGGAAGGAAATAGAACCAAGTGAGGTGAGTGAGTCCCTATCATCCATGGCTTAATTCCACAGATCTTGTCCTTTGGAGAGAGAGAGAGAGAGAGAGAGAGAGAGAGAGAGAAAAAATGTAAAGATAACAGAAATAAATCAATGCTTTCCCGAAGCTGACGCCAAAGCGACAATTCATGCAGATTTTTCCATCGCCAGCTTCTTTCCGGCAGAGGAGATGTAATCTCAGCATCTTCTGTTCCTTTTCCATAGTTCATTACGTTCTAATCACTTATAAGCCTTATCGAAAAGAAGCTTCGAGCCTCTCTGACTGGAACAAATCCATAAATCAAAGCCCTGAGAGAGATTCAGCAAGAATGCCTTTCCTTTCTGGTTTCACCTGCCTCTCCGCCTGGAAAGTGCAGCGGGTATGAATATATATGGAATGACTTCTAGAAAATGGAGCTCCATCAAGCGTTCACCCGTTTTTATTTGCTTCCACCAATGGCCAAGCCTTCAGCTGGAAATCGATCCCCATAAATCACAGCTGAGGGAGGAATCAGTGGCTCAGGAAGGCACTGCTAAACTTAAAGCCCATCATCCCTAAACAACGGCTGAGAGTGGCCGATTTCCTCAAGCGTGTCATCTGTCACTTATCTGTGAAATACTTTGTTCCTAAATGATCTTGTTATGGTGGTTTCTAATAGTTTTAAATATAATTGCGTGGCCAGCTGTAAGCAAATTATGAACCTTGTGGCGGAGTGGTTAAACTGCGGTACGGCAGATGTAACTGTGCTCACGACCCACGGTTCAATTTCAGGTAGCCGGCGTAAGGTTCACTCAGCCTTCCATCCTTCTGGGGTTGGTAAAACGAGTCCCCAGCTCGCTGTTGGTGGGGAGCATGGGTAGCTTGCATAATTAACTCGCAAACCACCCAGAGAGTGCTTGAAGCACTACGGGACAGAATATAATCAGTGCACTTTTAAAAAGTATTTATTTGTTAAAAGGAGAATCCAAAGTTTCTTGTCCAAGAACAATGTAACTCGGAAGTAACTTGATTTTACCTGAGGAGGACACCAAATCTGATCTGATTTTTGGAAGCGAAGGAAGCGAATTATTGTTGGAAGTTTTACTGGTTTCCATTTTATTCCGAGTTTTATTTGCAACTTTGCATGCTGCCTAGCCAATTGTTCCCTCTCACCTATGAATTCAAAGTTAGTCCTGCCTCTCTTATCTTTGTTTCTCCCCACCACCACTCTGTTTTGCATGCTCCAGTCAGTTGTTTTGTTTGCTGTTGATCTGTTCACAACTGTAACTAATGAAATATTGTTCTTCTTTCTCCTACAATGCCTCAGGATGCATTATTGAGAAGTTCCAGTAAATGAGAAAGGGGTGGACTATCTGAGGCGCTTGAGGCTATTCTCCGGTGTGAATACTACATAGAGGAGGATAAATTGATCAGAATTTCAAAGTTACTAACTGGGTGGGAGACCAACGGGAACTGCTAAGGATTTTGAGGTGGAACCAGGAAATAATGTTTTCTGAAATACACTCAGAGTTTACAAAACTGGAGCAATATCTGACACAGCAGAAGGCATTTTTCTTGCAAAGGGCCTGTTTCACCACTATGGACCCTGAACACATTCATCTCATTTTATTTTGGAAGCTAAGCAGGATCTGGCCTGGTTGATACTTGAATGGAAGATCACCAGGGATCCTCACACAAGGAAAGAGTCCTGCTAGAATCACAGGGAGCGGCAATGAATCAGAATCAGCAGTACTCCTGCAAGATGAACTAGTGATCGGCCTTCGCATGAGGCAGCCCTGTTTCAGTAAACTATCAATATAACTATGGGAAGGTAGCTCAGTAGATTGGACGACCTAGCCTGGAACATCAAGACCACATGGTTGGGTCTCAGCAGAGAAGCACAGGAGAAACCAGGAGGAGGAGGGGAGGTTTCCTTTGATACAAAGATGATAGCTGGTGGTAGAACATAAACTTTTCATTTTTTTAAACAAGACTCTGTATCCAGAAATAGCTAGAAAATACCCGTTTTATAACCAGACATGACTATCAGTCATTGTAGACCAGGGGCTGGCATCTTCGACAACTCTGGGGCCTTCTGCTCTGCCCACAGAATGTTCCTTGTAACTTCTCCTTAGGTTTATGTGGAGTTTGATATAGAAATGCAAAGAAGAAGAAGAAGAAGAAGAACAAGAACAAGAACAAGAACAAGAACAAGAACAAGAACAAGAACAAGAACAAGAAGAAACAGAGTAGCTTCCCTGGAAGATGATAGTTTATCTTCCCCATATTCTAGTGGGAGACTGACTGTGGCCTCCATTGCACGTTCCAGCCACCAGGCAAGTAGACCCTGGCTCTCCCGATGTTATTGGACAGTAGTCTTCCCCTGTAGTTCTGCTGGCCAGGATTTCTAAAATTGTAACCCAAGGACATCGAGGGACCCAAGGTCAGGAAGCACTAGTGGCAGATGGAGTTTGGAGTTCAAGGAAAGAAGGAAGGGAGAAACTGGCCATTTGAGGTTTGATGCGCCACTTAGAATTTCATACTAGAGACACGTGCATGCTCCTACTTGCAGTGGGGGGTTCTTTGCACCTCCCCAAAACTACCAATTCCAGAGCCATGGCAATTAAAGTGGCACCAAGCAGCGTTGTCTGTTAACACAGAGACACTTGTTGTCTCTCTTCTAATGGCACTTGTTACGCTGTCTTGAGGATTTAATGAGTGGAAAGTCATCCTGTAAGTGACTCCAAGGAAGTAATTATTGTGGAAACCAATAATTCCAACAACTCACTCTTTTAAGAGAGAGAGAGAGAGAGATTTTCTTTGGATTATCTTCATGAGATAGTGTTGGGAAAGGCAGGGATTAAGGGAAGATAAATTAAAAGGAAGACATTTGCAATATTTATGTTTTCATCAGAGTCTTCTTTTCCATCTGCCCAATTCTGCCAGTTCCCCATTCAGATTTTACAACCTACCAGATGATTAGATGAAGCTACGGTGCCTCACCCCACTCGGCCAATCCTAAAGGGGCAATGGATTGGGTGGTCAAACAATTTCTATTGCAGTGTGACCATGAGGCAATAATGCCATCTGGGCTTCTTTTTCTCATATTGAAAGAAACACAGAGGGCAGGAGAGATGTGCCTGTGTGAGGTTTTCTTGGGACAACAGAAAGGCAAACAGGAAGATCAATGGAGTTGTGAAGGCAAAAGAGTGAGGGAAGTGCTTTTAAAATCCTTGTCCCTTCACTAGATGCTGAATAAGCTGAGAGA
This sequence comes from Phrynocephalus forsythii, assembly GCA_029282475.1. NCBI lineage: Eukaryota > Metazoa > Chordata > Lepidosauria > Squamata > Agamidae > Phrynocephalus > Phrynocephalus forsythii. The sequence continues at coordinate 6,835,814 of JAPFRF010000017.1, read as the reverse complement.
GAAGTAGATGTGGCCTGCTTTTCTAAATTTAGATCCAGCTCACTCTCCTGATTCAGCCCTTTGATCCACTCCAATGAGGTACTTCCTCCTCTTTTTTCCAGATGGCTGTCTCAGCACCGGCACCAAAAGGTGGCTTTCACTCTCCATCCCTCCTGCTTATTGTCATCCTTCACCTTGTGCTGCTCTTCACAGAACTTGCCTCTTGCTTTGTATCAGAAATATAAGCGTATGAGTCAGCAGAGCTGACCGGTGCAAAATGACAAAGGCTGCAGCCATAATCACTGCCTTACTTATGGGCAAAAAGATAACACAGTGGTACTTTGTATAAAGAAATTAATTCGCTCCAAATGAAATCGTGTTGACCAAATTTTCCTTTATACAAATTTCCCATAGAAATGCATTGAAAATGGAGTAATCCCTAATCGCGGCTGTTTTTCTGTTGTGCGGATTCGCCCCATAGGCGATTCTGTTAAGCAAATTTCCCCTATCTCCAAAAATTTTTATGTTGTACAGATTTTAAGTTATACAAAACGTTTGTTATACGAGGGTCCACTGTATTGGTCTGTTGAAATTTTATTTTAAAACATTTTGACTCCAGCGTTCTCCTAAAGAACATCATTATATATATATATAAAGTTTTTAAAAAAGTACTGAAACAAACACCACACTAAGAAACAGTAAACAAAAGCAGCACCAAAACGTCATTCGAAAGAGTAAGCTGTGACCATCCATTGAAAAATTCCACTCAGGCTGCCAGTCATTAAGGGGAAGCTTGTGTGTGTCTGTCTGTGTGTGTGTGTGTGTGTGTGTGTGTGTGTGTGTGTGTGTGTGTGTGTGTGTGTGTGTGTGTGTGTGTGGTTACAGTCGTGGCCGACTCTTCATGACCCCATGTCCATGGAGTTTAGTCTTTGCTGGCTTGTTGGAAGGAAGCAACGAGCCAGGTAATTCTCTTTACCTTTTAAATGTTTTTTATATTTTTAATTGCACCAGGGATAGCATTCAATTTTGTTGTACCATGTACAATGACAATAAAGTATCTATCTATCTATGAAAGAGTGGGTCAGCTGGACCTCCAGTGGGAAGGAGTTATAAAGTCTGGGAGTAGAAACACAGAAGATCCTCTCCTGCGCCCTCATAAAAACCTAAGAACAGCCTTGCTGGAACAGGCCTCAGCCCATCCAGTCCAGCATTCTGTCTCACACAGCAGCTCAACATTTGCTTCAGGGTATTCCCAAGTGGATGTCTTCACTTGCTTATGAATCCTCACCAAACACATCTGTGAAGGTGGTGGGACCGAGAGAGAGGCATCTCCATCTTAAAACACCCATAATGGGAGCCATAATGGCTCATAATGAGATAGCTTGGACCGACTGTTGAGGGCTTTATAGGTTCGAACTGAAAAATGGTTGAAACAAAAAACAAAAAAACCTGGACAGATTGTTCAACAGTCCGCTGTGATCTCTTTCCCCAGAGATCAATCAGTGTACTGGGAAATTGTGCTCCCATACAACCTGGACCTTTGGGGGGGGGGGTCCAGCAGCAGGGCCCCCACTATCTGTGGCTCTAATGGAGTGATCCCACGGCAGACAGAAGGGCTGCTGCAAGGGAGATGGCTCCTGTTAAGGCAACCTTTCATGTTGTGCTCAGGGGAAGGCCTTTAAAGCTATCCTACTGCACCCTAACAAATCAATTCTGATCCCAAGACAGCTGAAGGGAGAAGAGACACAAATCACTTGTTTCATAGCAGCTTCAAAGGCATCTTATCTGCAAAGCCCTGAAGCTAGCTGTCTGAAATTTAGCAAGTTTACTTCCCTCCTTTGGGGTCTATCATATTTTGAGGTTTCGTGTACATCAGTGTGACAACAAAGAAGTTATTGCCATTTTTGTTTCCCAGTGAAACAACTTCAAACATTTACAAATTAATGATCCCTAGGTGGGAGTTATACAGCCGAGAGTGATTGCTCTCTGCCACTAACTTGAGTGGCATAGTTTTTTCCTACCTCTCAAATCTAAAGGAACTTCCTGTCTGTTTGCTTCCTTTGTATTGTTTCCACCCCTTTGTCTTGCTCTGACCAGACTCCAAGCAACAAACAGGCAAGAGCTCCTGAAGCTCCTGTTTACCCTCCCCAGCTTCTGACTATAACTATAGATGGTTAACTGTTAGTAAAGGTATATTTTTTACTGAAAATGTGCTTTTTAAGGAGTCTCATGGGGTAGTGGTTAAATGCCTATACAGTGGAACCTTGACTTACATACTGCTTGACTTGCATCATATTTGACTTGCATCAAGAAGGGGCCTGTTTGACTTGAGTCGCAGGCTTTGACTTACATCTCGGAGCCCCGGCACAAGGCACCGGAACTGGGCAGCAGCCACGACCCAGCATCGCGGCTGCCGCCTCCAAACTGCTCCTGCCTTCTTCCCCTCCTCTGGCAGCGGCGGCTTCGGCGAGACCAGATCAGTGCACCTGGAGCTGGTCCTCAGCATCACCAAAGCCGCTGCTGCTGCCAGAGGAGAAGAAGGGTCGGGAGCTCGGGGCTGGCCTCGCTGGTTAGACAATCGGCTCAGTCTTGTAAAAAATCTGGCTGCAGAAGTCTGGTCCACAATGGAAGTGTTTTAGTTGGGGAGCTGTAAAGTTGTGGGACTCTAATGGTAGGCATAGAGTTGTTCAGAACTTGGAACGTCAGGTTAAAAATCAGTAAAACTTAAATGTTAGACATTGTTTCTATGAACATTAAAAAGTGGAGGCGTATAATTTGTGGACTATAATTCCACTGCCTCCTCCTCTCTTTGAAGAGACATTTCATTTACATCCCCAGAAGGAATCTCCTATCCCAGTCAAATTTGTGTTAAATTGCTGTTTTCGGGGGTCTTTTTCATCATCTGGAACGGATTAATCCGCTTTCCCATTACTTTCTATGGGAAACGTTCGTTTGACTTAAGTCATGTTTGACTTAAGTCTAGACCACTGGAACAGATTAATGACGTAAGTCAAGGTTCCACTGTACTGCAGCTAAAGCTCTGCTCATGACCTGGGGTTCAATTCCAGGTAGCTGGCACATGGTTGACTCAACCTTCCATTCTTCTGAGGTCAGTAAAATGAGCACCCTGCTCACTTGGGGGGGGGGATGTGTAGCCTGCATACTGTAATTAAAAACTGTAAACCGCCCAGAGACTACTTGGAGTGGTATGGGGCAGTATATAAGCAGAACACTTTGCTCTCTAACAGGTTACTGAGGTCCCAAACAGTGGGAAAAAGAGACACAACAGAAAATTGTTTGCACAGGAGGGAAGCTGCTACAGGGAATACACGGGGGCCCTGCCCTCCATTGTGGCCTACAAAATTTTAATGGCAGGTAAGATGGGTTTTGCAGTAGGATCAGAAGAAGCAAATCGTAGCTGGAGGAAAGACTATGGAGGTGAGTGGAACAGCATTCTGAATCCAAGCTGCACTGGAGCGAACAGTGGGGATTTTTAACAAGAACAGTATGGAATTAAAAAGAGAGAGAAAAGAAAGTGGCAGGGAAGTGATCTGCGAGCGCCCGAGGAAGTTCTGAACCAACAGGTCTTCAACGAGGAGATAAAATACAGTAATTCCGGGACGGGGGCAAACATATCTGCTTAATTCGATCATTACTGCTCTCTTATGGCTCAAAGGCAAAGAGGGTTGCTGGATAAGGAAGATTTACACACCAGGACCGCAAAAAGGAAAGAAGCAATAAAATGAAGGAGCATGGCAGAGGAGGCTGGACTTGAAAACTGTGTTTCTTCAAAGTTATTAATTAAAGGAGCTTGAAAGCACAGGCTTAAATCTGTACAAACACTTTTAGACCAATTTGTTCTTGTTGTCTTTAAAAGGTGGTATATGAGAAGGCAATAAAATCCTGTTTGTTGGTACACTAAATAAAGACATTGGGGACATAACACTTTCTCCTCTCAATTACAGTCATGGAATAACATTTTTTTAAATTAAGCAAAACAATATATTAAAAACAAACATCACACAGCTTAAAAACAAATATTTAAAACCTTTTTTTAAAAAAAGCTTAAATATCTAAATGTCAAAAACAGAGTGATCCTGAGACACCTATTGCAAGAAAGCCTGCCTGAAAAGGGAAGATCTTTTCCTGGGAATGGAAGGACAAGAGGAAGGAGCTGAATCTGGCTTCTCGGGGCTAGAAATTATCAAGCCCAGGAGAAGCTCTGTCTTGTGTTTTCACCACATGTGCTTGGGAAGCTGGTAGAACTGACAGAATGGCCTCTCCAGAAGATCCTAAAAGCCTGGTGGGCTCAAAATGAGATGAAACAATTCTTCAGATATCCTGGACCTGAGCTGTATAGAACTTTCTAGGTGATAACCGGCTCTCGGTATGGTTTCTGAACACAGCCCCGAAACAGACTGGCAGCCAGTGAAGCTGTTATCGTAATGGAGTGGCATGCTCTCAGGAACCAACACCAGTCAGCAGCATTTTGAACCAGCTGAGGTTTCAGATGAGTCTTCAAAGGCTGCCCGACGTAGAGCACATTGCAATAATCAAGATAGGGATGTAACTAAGGCCTCTGTCACTTTGGCCATTCTACAGTCCATACTCCTTATCTGCTCTTTCCTCTCTGACCATTCTGACTTTGGGCATAGCAGCTGTAAAGAATGATTTTGCATCCTAACAAACTCACAAGATTTTTAATCAATATGCATCTATCTTCCTCAACTTTCCTGCTCCCCAACTATTGTCTTGAGCAATCTCGGTAGCGTTGAATGATGCCTCTAACCAGCCATTGATATTTCTCATTTTGTACCCAAATTCTTTGAGCTTTCTATTTGCATTGTGTTTTATGCTTTCTTGATCAGTACCATATGGTTTGTTTGGGGTTGGGGGTGGTGCTTTTGTTTTTTTAATCATGTTTTTATCCACACAAATCCACTTGAAATAAAGATGCCAGCCTGCCTCACCAGAAACATCCCGCAGATCTGCTGGTGTGTACACAGGTTTTTATATGGATCCAGCATCCCTGGCCATGGGTGATGCATGTTGACTGAAGAACCAAGAAACATATACTAAAATGTACTGAGAAACTTTGCAAAATGTTCGGTGAAAATGTCTGCTATTTTAGACATTTTAAAGGGGGGGGTTAATCCCCTTCACAATCACATGGGAGAACAAAAATGTCACTGGATTTGACATGGCTTTACCAAGTGTCAAGACACCTTTTCTTCATTTGTGAATCTGTTTTACATCCTTTTTGTAGTCCTCCAGATATATGACTGCAGATCCTACAACGCATTGCCACTTGTTATGCTGGTCATCACTGTAGGCGTAAAGCACATGGAATCATTGAGTTGGGAAGGTCTTCTACGTCCGTCGACTGCCACCCTCTGCTCAGTGCAGGAATCCAAATCAAAGTAGTCCTGACAGTCAATTGTCCAATTTGCTCTTGAATGTCCAGCACTGGAGTGCTCGCCCTCTCGAAAGGCAATCAGTTTCATTGTTGTACTGCTATAACGAGTTAAGACCTTTTTTTCCTGATACTCAGCTGAAATCTGGGTCCCTGCAGCTTGAGGCCATTGTTATGTATCCTGTACTCAGGGATGATCAAGAAGAGATCCTGCCCTCCTCTGTATTCCTGTCCTCCAAGTAATTGAAAAGTGCTTTTCTATCAATCCCACCAGTCTGCTTTTCAGTTGTCCACCTTTCATCTAATCCATCTAATAGCCAACAAGATGGCTTCACGTAGCCTGTAATCAAGCCTCGGACAAAATAAATCTCTCTGGCTATCGGTCTAGGCAACTGGCGTTCCGGACTCATTATCTCTGAACACATGCATTCTATCTGCTTGGCCAGCTCCAATATAAATGAGATTTTTTGTGTGGTACCCAAGGTTGGAATTAGTCTCCCTTAATAAAGAACTTTCCTCGATTCAGTTTAGGAAAAGTGGCTACTGAAGATGTTGTTTCCTGGAAACAATTGTGGTGTGGGTGTGCATGCGCACGTGTGCCTCTGTGCACTCCCCTGGGGATTATTTTGAAAGAGCCCACAAAGGCTCTTATAACTCATTTTGCAGCGTGGCAAATTCAATCAGTGTTTTAGCCTGAAATTTACATGAAGTCCAATCCCTACCTCCACAATAGTTTCAGCACTTTGGACAGCTCCTTTCAGATTAACTCCCCAAATGGATTCCTCCATTCTCTGAAATGGGAGTCACCAGCCTGCATTCAAAGGGACTGTGATTCCTGATCAAATGGGATTGTGCCATGAATTTGCCTTACCCCAAAGTGACAAGATAATGAGATCTGTACCCCACTTACATTGTGTGCTGCAAGAGGCGAGCAGTAAAAGGGGAAGGTTTTCAAACATGCCTTATTAACCTGCGAAATAACTGCCTAAGTCCAATTCTCACTGCCTGCATGACACAGATATAGCACCACACCAACCATGTGATCCCTGGCATCATATGGAAAGAATGAATTGGTGGTGGCGGCGGCAAACGATGTAACCACCAAACAAACATCGAGCGATAGCAAAGTGGCCCACATCTCTAGCAAACAAATGCGGACAACGCATAAACGCATTGTTGTTGTTCAGTTGTTCAGTCGTGTCCGACTCTTCGTGACCCCATGGACCAGAGCTCACCAGGCCTTCCTGTCTTCCACTGCCTCCCGGAGTTTTGTCAAATCCATATTGGTTGCATCCATGACACCGTCCAACCATCTCATTCTCTGCCGTCCTCTTTTCCTTTTTGCCTTCAATCATTCCCCACATCAGGGACTTTTCCAAGGACTTCTCTCTCCTCATGAGGTGGCCAAAGGACTGGAGCCTCAGCTTCAAAATCTGTCCTTCCAGTGAACATCTCGGGTTGATTTCTTTCAGGATGGAGAGGTTTGATTTCCTTGCAGTCCAGGGGACTCTCAAGACTCTCCTCCAGCACCACAGCTCAAAAGCATCGATTCTGCGGCGATCAGCCTTCTTTATAGTCCAGCTCTCACTTCCATACATCACTACTGGAAAATAACCATAGCATTGATTATCCTGACCTTAGTTGGCAAAGTGGTGTGTGTGTGTGTGTGTGTGTGTGTGTGTGTGTGTGTGTGTGTGTGTGTGTGTGTGTGTGTGTGTGTGTGTTTCATTCTTTATATCCTCTCAAGAATCATCACTTTCAAGCAGAAAACGAAATTGTTTGTGCACAAGGACTCCCTCTCCTGGCTCACTCAGGAAAAAAATGAATGCAATTTCCATAGATTACATGACCATGTTGTTATTTATTTGCTTGCTTGTTTGTTTGTTTGTTTTGTTTTTATTTCCACAGCAAATATGGTTGGGTCCTTCAAATATCTTAGATGAACTGGAGATGCCACTGGAAATAAAAGAAGATAGATGCAAGTTTTATTATGTGTGGCATTCCTGGCTGTTCAGTTCCGTATAGTTCCTCCTCAGGAAAAAAAAGCCAGCATGTATGGCAAAGAATAAGCTGTAGAATCCCAGGAATGCCTCAGGAGAAAAGAGCAAGTAAATCGCTTTGGAATACCTTTATTTAGAAATTCAAGTTGGAATTCAGTGGTGGGCACACAATTATTATTCATTTTTAGCATGCAATGGTGCTGGCAAAACACTAAGTGATCTAAACACCAGCTCCCTCGTGATCATGAATGAACTTTGGATGACGTTGTCACCCACTTTAAAGATATCTTATATGATGGAGCACCTTCAGGAGCCTCATGGCACACTGGTTGAACTGTGCCTCAGTTTAAACAGTACTTCAGCCAAAACTCTACTCATGACCCGGGTTCAATCCCAGGTAACAGCCTTCCATCCTTCTGAAGTTGATAAACTGAATACCCACCTTGTTGGTGGTGGGGAGGGCAATGTCTAGCCTGTATAATTAAATTGTAAATCACTCAAAGAGTGCTTTAAGCACTATGAGCTGCTATATAAGGAGTTTGCTTTTATATTGCTCAGCTGGACGATCAAATCAATAGCAATATGTGTAGGGCCCAAAGGGGCATTTTTTTTTTTTTTGAAAACGGCATATTCTTTTAATGAGTCATTTATTAGTGCATTTCTGCTGTCTGGCGTGGGAGAGATTCCGAATCTCAGATAGTGGGAAATAGCTTTTCCCACTAAAAATTTTGGAGGACCAGGTTCTGTCCCAGGAGCGATTGTCCAGCACTCCTAGCCTCCTGATTTCTGGGCTGTTGCTTTTCTTCCTCCCATCCAAAACAGCAAATTCAATCCCAAATAAGAATGCAGATAAAATATATTTATATTTTCCCATTTCCTTGTGCTGTTCACCAGAAAATTGGTTTGGAAATTCCTTAACAGTCAGCTCTGCATGCCATTCTCTGCCTGGCCACACAACATGGATATAAATATGGCTATTTCTATACTCTGTGACGCTAATACACAATGATGCATGTGTTGTATGTTGGTGGTTTAAAAAAAAATCTTCCAGAAGGCCTTAACATAGCACTAGAACAAAATGCACCAGGCTTTGCAGCAGCAACAATAACAATAGCAACAACAAGAACAAGAACAGATGAAAGCTAAGATTCAAGGAATTAGTTCTAACAGAGAATGTCGACTCCCATTGACTTGAACTAGAAAGTCATGACGGCTGTAACTTTTTAATTTTTATGTTGATAGACAAGACTGTTGGGGGTGATGAAGGCTCTAAATACCATACTATGTAGACCCAGGCTGCTTCAGCTCAGAATTCAATATTTGGCTAATGACAACCCACAGGTCAAATTAAAATTCATTTAGCGCTCTTGTCTCCATTCTCAATTGCACCTATCAATGAAGTACAATGATACCACCAGATGACAGTGGCGGGGCAAAGCATGGCACAGGCAAAAACACATGAGGGTTTGTTCTGGATGAACTTGGTACAGTATGAGGAAATTACTGAGTGTGCCTTTAATTTAAAAAAAAAATAACCTACAGAGCAGATTGAATAAGAGTCTTCCTTAGTAGACAACTTCTTATTTCTAAGTTTACCTCAACTGGCACTTACTTGTTTCAGTAGATTTACTCAGAGACTGTGGCAAATTAGAAAGAATAAACTGCTTCCGTTTACTCACAGTTCTTCTTGTATAAAAATAAACACTGTGCTTTGTGCAAATGTTAACTTGTTAATATTACAACACACCCCTCATTCTCAAAACAAGCAGTCAATGATGCTACTCTATTTCAGATCCCAAAGAATCCACCAAAACAATTTTCATATTTCTGATCTTGGGAATGGTTTTTAACAAGGACATACATGGATTTAAAAAATCCCAACCAAATAAGTAACAGCAGCAAACATAAAGTCTGATGCTGATATGTTAAAACTTTAATAACTCTTAATGTGTAGCTGATGTTCTTTGTAATATAGCTCCTTCTCTGTGAACTGGAATCATAAGAAATTCAGCACTAAGCAAACATTAAAGAGCTCCTCCTCCTTGGTACCTGTACAGAAGACATGACAACTAGGGGAGCCAACCAACAAAGTTTTTAAGGACTGAAATGCCACTTTGCATCCAGGAGGTCAGAACATAAATAGGGATGGGGGTTTGAGAATCCAAAGAACCAATTATGGAACCTGGAGCTCTCAAACTGGCAGGAGGTAAAGCAGACCCTCACCTCTGTGCTGTTCCCATGGCATTAGAAATGTACCCTGCTGCACCATAGATGTTGTGAAGATAACCTGAAGATCCTGACAGTGATTTATTTTATTTGATTTATTTATTTATTTATATCCCGCACCTTCTGGCAAAAAACACCACTCTGGGCAGTTTACAGGGTTAGGAAAAAAAGGTACAACCATTAAACATATTAATATATTTAAAACACTATATAAAGCAAAATACTGTAACAACATTAAGTCAGTCAAAATCACTAAGAGCAGAGACATACCAGAATAGAAAAAAAGGAAATGAGCAGTGAGACGTAATGGGAAAAAATAATAACCAGGGAAAACCTTCCTAAAGAGCCATGTCTTAAGAGGTTTCTTACAAACAGACAAAGAGGCGGCCAAGCAAATCTCACAGGGAATTTGATTCTAACGTCGAGGGGCTGCCGCTGAGAAAGCCCAGTTCCTTGTAAATGATTTACAAGCCTCCTTCAGTGACGGCACCCTCAAGTGTCCTGCCTGAGATGATTGGGTACAACGGGCAGGACTTTGTGGTAAGAGACACTGTTTTGGAGCCTTTATACACGACCCCTAAACTCCGCAGCAAATGGCTGCAAACTCCGGACCTTACAAGTGTTTTCCCACCAGCTCTGGAGTTTGCAGGAAATTAAGTGCCACCCCGCCCACCTAAACGCAACCCAGCTGCACTTTCTTGTACCTGCTTGAGGTGGGTGAAAATCCCCAGGTCCGGATTTAATCTGGTCAGTGCGGGGCTCTCCTGGCTTCTGCTTGTGTTTTTTTGCCTCCCGCCCCTTTAAGAGAAGAGGTGGGAGGGAAAAAAGCAAGCAGAAGAGAAACGGAAGAGAAACGGAGCTCCGGGAAGCTCCTCCAGGTGAGCTGCATTTTTTCCCCTCTTTCTCTGGTGGGGAGGAAGGAAGAGCAACAAACCCCTAAGATCTTTGGTCCGAATTTAAGGGGCCAGCGGATCTTAGGGGTCGTGTGAAAAGGACACACACAGTCCTACTCTGTGCAATATACAGCCTGCACCGACAGAGAGCATTCCCCTCCCTCCTTGCTTTCTTAGCTGCATAGTTCAGTTTAACCATGGTTTTGTCACTTGGAAATGTTTAAACAAATGAGTAGGAGGGACTGGACAGTTCAGTGGTTTAGGAATCTGGCTGCACAATCAGAGTTCAATCCCCCACTGTGTCTCCTAGACAGGGCCTGGACTTGATGATCTAGCATCCATTCCAGCAATGCAGTTATAAGATGATGATGATGATCATCATCATCATCATCATCAAATCATCATCAAAGATACCAAGTGTATCTGCTTCTCCCCAACACTACTTCTCTCTCTCTCTCTCTCTCTCTCTCTCTCTCTCTCTCTCTCTCTTTCATTTATGTCTTTGTTTGTTTGTTTACTGATAAGTCTATATGTTCCCTGTTGCATTTCACACATAATCCAGAAAATCCGAAGGATTTATTTCTCTTCCCCCGTGCCATTGATTAGAAAAGTCAATGTCTTACACAAAGGATTAAAAAGAGAATATCTCCCAGCCTTGATGAAATCTCCTTATAAAAAGCTATTATCTCCAACACACTCCCGGTCACTAACAGACCCACGTTGTGTTTTGTCGAGCACAGGGAAATTCGCAAATGCTTAATATGTTTTATGTTTATCAGCACAGAGGCAGTTACACAGTAATGCTCCCTAATCTGCATGATGGAAGGAAATTGTTCATACAGGAAATCAATGGGTATTCCGATTGGGAGTTGGGGGTGGTAGCATTTAAGTGTCTCCTTCTAGAATATCCTTTAAACAAGATGTCTTGGTGGAATTTGGTTGCCATTATAACTATGATGCTTCAATGAACAGCGGCTGCACTCGTGCCAAAAAAAAAAAAAAGAACAGTTACCCAAAATGCACCTGAACAGGATTTTTTTAAAATAAAGTTTAAGTTAGGGCAGTACAATATTCTAGGCAGTTAACACAGGACAAAATCGCACAAAAGAACAACAAAAGAAACAAAAATCATAAAAATCAAATAAAAACATATGACATTTGAGGTCAGGATGGTGGAGCATTTTCAGAGCTGGCAAGCGGCAAGAGAAATGGGATCCTTTCAGGGAGAAGGGTTTGGTAGAAATGTTGTAAATAAATTAAATACATAAATATGAGGTTGCCGTCAAAAGCCACTCAGGAGAGCAGCATCTTCCGCAGGCACTGAAAGGTGGGCAGGGAGGGGGACCAGACACGGCTTGAACAAGATTGGTTTCCCAAGGGTAGGTGCTACATCCAAGAAGGCCCACATGGCATGACTACCCAGAAGAGCTTTGCCTGGGAAGATCTCCATCAGGTTAGAAGGGAAAAATGCAAGGAGGATGTCTTTTTCCCCCTCCCTTACATGTGCGCACATGTGCACGCACACACACACACACACACACACACTTTTATTCTTTTTCTGGTGCAACCAGACCTCAGTTCTACTGGGGAACATACACCCGAGCCTGAAAAAGAGGCACTGAGGCACAATCAAGAATTAAACCAGAACAACAACCCTGGATTGGAGATACCAGGGTTTAGAAAGAAGCTGCTGCTCCAAGGACTCTCAGCCGGGACATAGAGAAGACTGGAGGGAGACAGGATAACATTATTCCAGCACCTGAAGGGTAGCCACAGGGAAGAGGGCATGGATTTATTCTCAACTGGACCTGAGGGTATGACAAGAACCAATGGTTGGAAACTCAACTGAGGGAGAGCCAACCTTGGAAATAAAGAGAAATGTCCTGATGGTGAGAGCCATTTAATAGTGGAACAGCTTGCCTCCTGATGTTGTGGGTGCCCCATCGCCTGGGATGGTATGAGGTCCTCCTGCCTTGGACAGAGGTTGGACTAGAAGACCTCCAAGATCCCTTCCAACCCTACAATGATTCTGTGATTCTATGATTCATTCAAAACCAGAAATGAAATTTGCATCAGGAGAACATCAGGAGGATCCTTAGAAGCCAGACGATTGTGGGAGCCATGTGTTCAACCACTGGGCTAAATTCTTCTCCATTCCTGTGCCAGCTTCAAGATGGCAACCTTAACATACCAATTCCTTGCTCTGTACAGGATTTAGGCAGTGATCTTATACCCTTAACAAGCTGGGCCACCAATCCACAAGGTGCACTGGCCTAAATCTGACAACAAGGATGGCTCCCTTTTTTCTCCTGTCCTGCTTTTGCAACAATTCTTCACATCTTGATTCCGAAAGCACCCTCTTCCCTTTGACCGAAGTGCTCCAGATTTCAATGGAATGTTAATCTTTTATTTTAAAACCCAATTAGAAGATGGTAATTACTTAGGGGAAGTGGGGATTCTGATAGTCAAGAAAGACAATAAAAGAGAATATATTCTATTTGTAACTCTTCTCTGTTATCAGAACACTCAGAGACAAAGAGGGGGTATTTCCTGACATTCTCAGGAGAGTGTTTGATAGAGACGGCAGCTTTATTGTTTCAGAATGGGGACAACTCTTCTTTGTCCTATTTCTGTCATCCCAGCTGTACGGCTTGGGTCCCCCGTTTTAAGAAGGAGGGCAGGCAGCTGTCCATCAAGTTGGGAAAGGAATCTGTCGCAATGCTAGGGTCCAGAAAAGACGTCAAACAGGAATAGGGAATAAAAAAAATGAACCACTCTGTGGACAACAGCTAACTGGAAAATGAGTTGAGTGGTAATGCTTCTTCATTCCTTCCTGTCAGATCAGGAGAGTCCAGCTTTAAAGCACACATCAGTTCTTATTTCCTCCTCTTGTGTCAGCGAAAGACCTAGGCTGACAGATCACCCATCCTTTGTTTTGTTCTGGTCTTAAAGCTGAACCTCTCACCATCTCTGGCATCCAGAGTAAAGATGGGCATAAACTGAACTACGAACCGGGGGCGGGGGGGGGGATGTGGAGGAACCCAGCACAAACTGAGTTTGTGCTGGTTCATGGATAGCCAAAAACCACAAACCACCCCCCTTTTTGTTTTGTTTTGTTTTCTGGTTTATGTCCATCTGGTTTGTTTGTTTGTTTGTTTGTTTGTTTGTTTGTTTGGTTGATTGATTGATTGATTGATTGATTGATTGATTGATTTTTCCATACCACCCATCTGGCAGCAAGAACAAAGACAACTGAGTTTTTGGTCAATATAATGGAGTTTTACCTCTTTGCAAGCTGCCTCTAGTAGGTGCAGTTGGGAGGGACTTTTTATGGACTGGTACTGACTGACCATCAATTTATGCAGCACTCATCCACTGTTCCTTCCTATCAGCTTCTATAGGATTTTTTTTTATCCTGGGACCAGAACCCCCAGTAAAATAATCCTAGTGGGAGTCAATCCCTCTCATATTTGGTCTTCCTCTTTTCCTCTTTCCACTTTCCCCAGCATTATTGCCTTTTCCAGAGAATCCTTCCGTCTCACGATGTACCCCAAGTAGAACAGTGTCAATTTCAACACTGCTTGCCCCCAGAGAGATAGATCGGGATTGATTTGATCTAGCATCCACTTGTTTGCATTTCTGGCAGTCCAGGGTGTTTCCTCCAGCACCACCTTTCAAACGAATCCATTTTCTTCCTATCAGCTTTCTTAACTGTCTGGCTTTCACGCCGGTACACAGTGATTGGAGATACAACAAGAGCCATTTATCTTTCATTGAATCATAGAATCATAGAGTTGGAAGTGACCCCGAGGGCCACCCACTACAACCCCCTGCCATGCAGGAACCCCCATCAACTACAATTGGCAGGCACTGTAGTCCAAAATATCTGAAGTGGCAAAGGTTCTGCACGTCTGCCCTAGAAAAATCTCAGCTTGGAAGCCAACGGTGGGGGGGGGATGTGTAAAACCACTGGTTTAACTAGGAACAGAATCCATCCTTGATGCAGTGACAACCAGGTTGTTTTTTCTTGACTCGTACAGCTGCACAGGGGGTGGGTGGGTGGGAACCCAAGCAGCCTGCTTTGTGTGTATCGCTGGAGGAACACAGTATAAATCAAAGGAGGAATAACGTCTGTGATATTTGACAGAATATTTATACCCACTTGTCATGCCGTTTCAGGAGGAAATAATTGGTCTTGAGAGGGAGGCTGTGTCGAGCATACACAATGGCAGACAAACCCCAGGAAGATGCAGGAGCTGGCTTGGGGGGGATTTCTCTGGTGACCAAAAATGGAGGAGGGGGCAGGTAAATATCATTTGCAGTGCTGTCATGTTCTCTTTGCCAGGAAGAGAGCGCTTACAGGAGGCCTCCTAATGAGGGCATCATCCTGTGCACAGGGGCAAGAGGGAGCCCCACGAAGCATCGCGGGATTTCATTTTCAACACATCGCACTGTTATTTGCTTCCGGCAAGTCGTATCTAACTGTTGCAGGGTTGCAGGTGCTTTTGTTTCTGTAGTACAGGAGATGCTTCAGGAGTGGGCCACCATGGCCACACTCATCACCCACCCACCCCGCTCACTCTGAGTACATAAGAACATAAGAGCATAAGAAGAGCCCTGCTGGATCAGGCCAAAGGCCCATCTAGTCCAGCTTCCTGGATCTCACAGTGGTCCCACCAGATGCCTATGGGAGCTCATGAGACTAGATCTCTGTCTCCTGATACCTGCCTCTGGCGTTTGAAGTACCCCAGTTTTACACCTAGAGTACAGATCTCCATCATGGTTTGTAACTTGTGATGGACTTTTCCTCTAGCAATCTGATGTTATATGGCCCATGCAAAGATTTGCATCCAGGTATTATAGGTCCCAATTTATCATTTTATCTTATTCACCAAACTGTCTCTCAGAGTCCTGGTTCTCTTGTTCTGTGCCATCAAGTCACGTCCAACTTATGGTGACCTCAATAGGGTTTTAATTGTCATCGTTGTCATTGTCATGATTTTGGAACTGCAAAGGATCATATGGATCACTGACTCCAGCCCCTGTCAGAGGCTGGGGGAATCAAACTCCCAGCCTCTGACTTCGCAGCCAGACGCCTCAACAGCTCTCCAGCAGTTCTAAGCTATGTGAGATGTCCAAGGAATTGTTTGTTATGGTCACCTGCAGGGGGTTTCCATGGCCAAGCAGAGATTTGAACCCAGGACACCTAGATCCCTATTCCATTACTCTTTCCACTAAACCACACTTAACACATGCCATTTCAGTTCATCTTATATAAAACCCGGGGAGAAGAGGAGCAGAACATAGCGCTGGGCTGGACCACCAAGCTGGAGCAGGCTCTGTGTGTGTGTGTTGTGTCATTACAGTCGTGGCCGACTCTTTGTGACTCCATGTCCATGGAGTTTTCTTGGCAGGAGTACTGGAGTGGCTTGCCAGGTCCTACTCCAGGCGCCTAAGCACCTGGTATTCCCTGGTGGTCTCCCATCCAAGTACTAACCAGGGCCGACCCTGCTTAGCTTCCAAAATCAGGCGAGATCAGATGTTCTTAGGGCATTTAGACAGCTTAGAGCAGGAGCAGGCTGGATCGGGCTAAATAGAATCACTTCTGGCTGCAAGGGAGGTGCAGTCAGACCATCGGTGAAATCCTTTTGTCCACATGTGAGAATCAGATGACACCCCTCTGTCGTATCCTGACTCTTCTGTCTTCTAAAAGAAGTTTTAAAAAAAACACACAACACCATTTCTTCTTGAAAAGCCTACTTCTCTCTGCCCTTGGGTTGGCATAACTGGCACATTTTTCCTCCCCTCTTTCCAGAGGCTAAATACAGGAGCTTTTCGACAGCTGTTCTCTGCTGGCAGCACTTATGCGTTTCATGCTGGTTTTTGCCTTTTTCTGGGCGGAAACGACGAGACCTTGGGGGGAGCCTTGTGTCAGCCGGCTGATGAGGTGAAATCTCTCTCGGCGGTGTAATTATCGGCTCCTAGGCGACTCCCTCCGCTGCTGCAAATTCCTGTTATTTCTACAGGCTTTGAAAATTAGGAAAGGAAGACCCTGGTATGTGGCAGGAGAAGGAAGAGGGAGAGGACAAACAGCCTTTGGCTTTTTATCTTCTAAGCAGAGTGATGATGGTCTGGAGCAGGGGTCCTCAACCTAAGGCCCGGGGGCCAGATGCGGCCCCCCAGTCTTGAATCCGGCCCCGGGAACCAATTGTAGATCCCCCCCACCTACCCCCTGCTTCACGAGCAAGCCAACCTTCACAGCTGCTTCTATTGCAAAGGCAGTTCAAAGTGGTAAGCTATGTCACTTCCCCCACTCCCTCCACCCACCGCCCAGATGACTGGCACACTGCTAGTGGGGCAGTTCAAAGTGGGACGGCCACGGCAAGTTCTCCTGCTACCCCCACCTGCCGCCCAGATGGTGGGGCACCGGCTGCAGCTGAGCGGGGCAATTTAAAACAGGAGGGCTGTGGCAAGGTCTCCCACTCCCTCTATGGTCCCGAGGCCCCGCCCCTGCTCCTCCTCCACCCTGCCCGCCTGCCTTCCTTGTGTGGCCGCCGCCTGCGTTATTGAGGTTGTGATGAAGGAAGGGGGCAGGCAGAGGAAGTGCCAGCCAGCCTTCCGAGCCAGAGCAGCCACGGCAGTGGACTGACAGAGTAATGGACGGCAGGTGATCAAGGGGAAATGGAGAGGCACTGATCATGGGGGGGGCTCCACCCACTTGCCCCTCCTTCCCTCCCTTTCCCCCCATGTTGGCCTTTTTGGGGGGCGGGACTGTGGTCCGGCCCCCAGTGGTGCCTGGGGGGGGGTGGAACAGCCCACCATTTGAAAACTTTGAGGACCCCTGATCTGGGTCCCACTCCTAGCTGGGAGTGGGACAAGCCAGGGAACCATGACTACAGGGTTAAAAATAAATAAATAAAAGGCCCATTTGCCACAGAAGAGACCAGGCACCAACTGTGTCACCCAAGCCAATGCTGGTGGTCAGTTTGCCACTGAGGCCAACAGTGCACAGGACGCACTGTCCAGTGTCAGTGCCGTCATCAGACCTGCCATCATGATGTGCTGTCCTTAGGTAACGTCTGGAATCTCCGGTGGTGAGCCAGTTTGAAGACAGGGTTAGAGGTTTTCAGGAGAAAATGGAGTTAACCATCTCCTAGATATACAGTACGTGGATTGGGAACCCTGCATTGAACAGGGGCTTGGACCTCGTGGCTTTATATGTCTCTTCCAACTGCATTATTCTATGATTATATGTGCTTTTTTAAGCAAAAGGGTTCTAGGTTGAACTCCTGGCATGTCCAAGGAAAGAGTTTCAAGCAGCAAAGTGGAATTAAAGGGTGAGACCTTGTTAGCTGTTAGCCATAGCTAACAAGCCCAGGCTGAAGAGAGAAATAGTTTTATACAGTAAAAGCTCGTGGGGGTTGGTGACCCCAGTTTCACAGGGGCAGTGAATCCAGTCCGGGATTTATATTGCCCTCGTATTCACGAGCATGAGACGATGACCAAGGTTCCTTAAAATGGGTTCAGCATCACGGCTAGCTCCTAGAATGTTCAGATGAAAAAGCAGATTGGATTTACCACCCCTGCAAAATGTTCTTCACCAGCCATCACTGGTAGAAGAACTGGCAACATCTGATCTGAGTGGGAGGACCCTTCACTCTGACAGGTGGAGTCATCGGCTGAGTGTTTGTTGCTTCATAATACCATCTGTCTCTGTCTCTTGCAGCCTCCACAACCTGCTTCTCTGTTTCCCACCAGTTATTTTGTCCCAGGGTGGTGTTTCTCTGAATCGTGACAGCAATTCTGTGACTCTAGAAACATGAGTTCTTCTTTCCTACCCAATGCAAATACCCTATTAACCTGGACACTGAATCTCATCGGTCATGAGATCATAGGCTCCCAATGTGGCCAGTGACACACTAGGCTTCCAACTGGAGTGGGTGGGGGAGCCATAATCCTGTTTTGCAAATCAAAGCTGCCCATTCAAACAGATGATTTTTTAAAAAGAGGATTTTAGGGGCTGGAGCATCTCCCATGACTAAGAGGCCTGGAGGCCTTTCCGTACCGCGTGATGAACAGACCATAAGCTGAAGCGCTTGCCTTGGCATGACATTCGGGCAGTGTCAAAATCCTGGCCGAAGAACATTCGTATAGGTCAGTGGGGATGCTTTTTTTTTTTGCCACCTAGCCATGGCTTGGCGCCTGGGCTGTGTTTTTTTCCTGGACAGTTAATTCATTTGGTACCCAAATCTTCCTTGGCATCTATCAGAAATTGTCGGCTTTTACATGGGCCCAGCCAAATCAACGGGATCACAAGCTATTGCCTTGACTTCTGGCCATGCAATCAATCCTGGAATGTTTGTTACGTTGGAACAAGCAGCCAAGAGCGAACCTCTGCCACTTCTGTATCAAAAGACTCATTTCCTCATTAAGTTTCTTCACTTCTGCTAACCAGCTGCACGAGCCCATTAAGGGCGAGATGGGCTCTGGCTATAGAGAAATGAATGGACTCATTTCGAACTTATTTTTCCTGGCAGGGCTTCTTATTTGCCTTCCTTTCCTTATTTGCCCACGGCCTGCCCCGATCCTCTAGCTGCAATTGAGTGCATTTCTTTCTGAGCCATAGACACGCACCAGACAACCTGCTGTTGTGCTAATTAAAACCTGAGTATGCTGGATGTAAACTGCTTGACACATTTGTCTGTCGGGGAGGGGACCAAATGGAATGGAGAAGGAATGGGAAATAGTTGGAAAAACAAGAGAAATTATACTTTAATGTTATCTTGCAGACTCTTGACATCAAGTGTGACCCCAGGCTGATCAAGGGGAGCACGGAAAAATGATTGGGCTACTTATCATCAGTGTGAGACTCACACCTTTTCAGTGAATCTGCACTAGAGAGTTCCATCTGTTTGATGCCATTTTAAGGATCACGGTTCCATCCTGTGGAATTCTTCCATTTATAGTCTTACAAGAGAGTGCCCCTCTCTTATGTCAGAGGAAATGGACCTGCCCCTGGAAAATTCACTTTAAAATATAATAGGTCTCATATACAGTATCGGCAGGGGATTAAGCCCCTCGTGGATGCCGAAAAACGTGGATTATAGCAACTGCTCTCATAATAGCAAATGCTATACTTAGCATGGTCTCTGGCTCCCTCTCCTGCCCAATTCTAGTAATGAAAACATGGAAACATATTTCTCTAGCAGTGAATGCTATATACAGTACACAGCATGATCTTTGGCTGTGGGTCACTTATTCGCCTTCCATTTTGTCACAAAGTCCCTACCATGTCTGTGAGTCAGATCTACCACTTTACAAATTATTTCTGAAGGGGCTGGTAGAATACATAGCTGTGGAACCCTGCATGTCTATCTGTGTACATAAAACCGATTGAGATGTATTATTTACATATGCTGCCACGGAGGGTAGTGGAGTCTCCTTCTTGGGAGGTTTTTAAGCAGAGGCTGGATGGCCATCTGTTGGGAGTCCTGTGATGGGGGTCCCTGTATGGCAGGGGGTTGGAGCACACGGCCCTTGAGGTCTCTTCCAACTCTATGATTCTATGAACTGATTGGATTCTGTCTCATGTTAGCCAATGGGTGTTTAAAGGGGTTAAGTGCTAGATAGAAGAAGTGAGAGTTAGGCTGAGGTTTATTCAGTTTGATAACAGGGGCCTTTCTGTTGAGAAGTAACGTTTTTCAGTTATGCTCTCCGCTTATTTTTATGTTACCAAAGAAGCTCTTATAAAACCATTATAAGCCTGCCAAGCACAAATTTATACTAAGTAAAAATGTTCAAGTACTGTTAGTTTATTTTTCAAAGTATTGTACACTAAACATTCTTAAAGCTTTTGCAATGATTAAATGGAGGTTATGTCAACAAGTTTATATATATTTATACCAAGGGACAATCTATTCATGATCGGTGCCTTTAATGCTCATTCTCGATATGCAGTATGTGTAAAACTCTTGGAAAATACAGCTTGCGACTTGCCAGAAGCTCGTCTGTGACAGTACAAGGGTTTGTCTTTATTACACTGTTTTCACTAGGGATTTGGCCCTGACCTGGCAGCTCTACTCACATACTGCAGAATCATAGAATCACAGAACAAGTGAGTTGGAAGGGGGCTGTTAAGCCATTGAGATCAGCCCCCTGCTCAATGCTGGAATCCAAGGGCAGACTGGACAGATAGATGTCCAATTGACTCTTGAATGCCTCCAGCGTTGGAGCCTTGTCATCATCTCCATTGTTGTACTGCTCTAACAGTTAAGAGTCCCCCCCCCGATATTTAGGATATTCACCCTAAATCTGGATTCCTGCATTCTGAGTTGATCATGCCCCTCCTGTTTATGACTAATGTTCACAAATTGGAAAAATGCCACCTAATTTACCTTCAGTCTTCTTTTCTCATGCTAAGCACGCCCAGTGTTTCTCCTCAGAGAGCTTGGTTTTCAGCGCCTTCATCATCCTTGTTGCCCTCCTCTGAAATTGTTCCAATCTGTTGGCATCCTTCTTAAAGGAGCTTTGTGGAGCAGTGGTGAAATGCCTGTACTGCAGCTAAAACTGTGCTCACGACCTGGGGTTCAATCCCAGGTAGCAGGCTCATGGTTCACTCAGCCTTCCAGCCTTCCGAGGTCGGTAAAATGAGTACCCAGCTTGCTGGGGGTGGGGCAATGCATAGCCTGCATACTGTAACTAAACTGTAAACTGCAAAGAGACTACTTGAGGTGGTAGGGAGTGGTATATAAGCAGAACACTTTGCTTTTTGCTTCAAAGTGTGGTGTCCAGAACTGGACACAGATGAGGCCTAGCTAGTGCTGAAAAGAGAGAAGCTAGTACCTCGTGGGATTCGGAGACTATACTTCCCTTAATCCACCCTAAAATCACATCTGTCTTTTTTTGCAGCCCCCTCACATCTCTCCTAAATTGGAAAAGATTGCATTTGTGCTGGTAAGGCAGAAGGCAGAAACAATCATTATCCTATGGCTGGTTTTCTTTCATTGCTTTTTAATTACAGAGAGCAAACCTTCCTGCAATCTCAAAATGAAACCCGTTCCAATAAAACCCATGGCATCTCTCTCTTCCATTATCATAAAAATCAAGATGATTATCTTGTGGATTTTAATATTTTGTCTCTACTCCAGAGACACTCCAGGTTTTCTCTTATTTGGAAGAGCGATCTACTAACACGTGCTCAGCCATCATCTCAAGACGGTGAAAGTGGAGGACAGTTCTCAGCATGAGTCAACATCTAGTATTATTATTACCCCACAGACTTCAGACAAGAAGAAGAAGAAGAAGAAGAAGAAGAAGAAGAAGAAGAAGAAGAAGAAGAAGAAGAAGAAGAAGAAGAAGAAGAAGAAGAAGAAGAAGAAGAAGAAGAAGAAGAAGAAGAATTACTTTAGGGTTTCCATGCACTGTCTCTCCTTCTGTTCAGACCTCTGGTGAAGTTTACTTATAATTATTTGGAAGTGTTGAGAATCATGAATCGTGCCTAAGCCTCAGCCCGACTGCTGGTCCCAGGAAGTATGGATTCAACAGGACATAACTCAATTTGACACTTCATCCCAGTGGGTCAACTACCAGCTGGATTAAGGCTGTAGTTTATGCTTTTGTTTCCGTCTTTACCAACAGATCTCTTTTATATTCTTCAGCTCTGTAAACAGCTCGGTAAATGGGTGGGTTTTCTCTGCCTCACTGCTTCTCATTTATAGAGCAATCTTCATCAACTTCAGCCTGAGATACAGACCATTTTTTAATCGAAAGGACGATAGTGAGGCCAAGAGGTTACCCATTGCCAGCCTGTGCTTCTCCAGTGATCTCATATTTTGTCTCTTTGGTACTCATTTTATAATAATTATTATAAACTGTGTGCAGTTAAGTCAATTCGGACTTATTTGAACCTTTTCTCAGTTTTCCAGGCAGAGAATACTTGGCAGTGGTTTCGCATTCCCTTCCTCTGAGATGCACTGTGCGCTGTGCAGCTTGCCCAAGGCCACACAGGCTGGCTGTTCTGCACAGACTCACCAAGCTATCCAGCCAGGAAATCATGCGCCATTAACTCAGTTCTGATTTCTGGCCACCCTTCCCAGGGTTATCCAATTGGATGAGACTCAGAAGAAGTTTAGCATTCCCTTCTTCGGGAGAGGAGGCGCCCCAGGATTCTGCAGCTTCCCCAAGGCCACCCAGGCTGGCTCTTCTCCCAGGAGTCACCGTGGGGGAAATCGAACTCCCAACCTCTGGCACCACAGCCAGAAGCTTTAATTCACAAAACTTATAGATCATTACATGTTGGGCATGTACAGCAAATCATTGTTGCTGCTTTTTTTAAAAAAAATGGCCTATACAATCCTTCTGTGTATTTGATGTTGTGGTGTCTGAGATAGGTTCCGGTATGACTCTGAAAAGCCAGCACGTTAGCAAGTTTAATTTGTCCTAATTTGGTACCTAATTGTCTTGCAATGCTGGCTAATTGAATGTTCAAAGGAGAGATAAATGGAGCAGATTCGTCGTTAAAACACAAGCGATTAGTCACCCCCAAGAGATTCAAGGTCTGTAATTTCTGAGGGAAAGACAGAGAGCTCAATGGCAAAGCCCCTGATCTTCACCTGGGAGGTCCCAGCTTCCACCCCTCCAATAAAACTGCTTGGTCATTCAGTAGTTTAGATTTCTGGCTGGAGCCAGAGGTTGGGAATTCGAATCCCTCTTGGTCCTCTTTGAAAAGGGCTGGATTTGATTATCCATAGGGTCCCTTCCAGGAGTGGTGGCTCAGCGGACTAAGGCTCCAAAAACTGTTGGCTGCAAAGTCAGCAGCTCGGCGGTTCGAATCCCGGGTGCCACACAGCAGAGCGGGCTTCTGCTGATAATCCCAACTCCTGCCAACCTATTTATTTATTTATTATTTATTTTTCAAATTTATATACCGCTCCTACTTCCCGGGCGGGAACTCAGGGCGGTTCACATAAAAAGTTAAAAGCAGAAAAGATCACAAACCTAGTAGTTTGAAAGCATCTAAATGCAAGTAGATAAATAGGTACCACCATAAAAAAGCAGGAAGGTAAAACAGTGTTTCCAAGTAGCCATGCTGGCCACTTGGCCACGGACTTGTACAACACTGGCTCTTCAGCTTGAATACGGAAATGAGCACCGGCCCTAGAGATGGACACGACTAGCAAGGGGAACCTTTACCTTTATCTTTTTGGGGTCCCTTCCAGCTCAGGAGTCGTATGACGGTGGTGGTTTCCAGATAAAAGTGGCAGGTACAAGGTGTGGAGAGACTCCTTCTCTTGCTTATCCCAAAGAAAGTTCCTACTCAGATTCTCCTCAAGTCCTGCGGAAGTGTGTTCACCATCATCCTCTTAGCGCTGCAGAACTGGAAGGGACCCCTTTGGATCATCAAATCTCAGCCCCTGTCAAGGAAGCCCAATGGGGGAATTGAACTCCCAAACTCTGTCTCTGACGCTAGATGCCCAAACCAAAGGGTTTCCCACTTTTCAACTTTTCCACATAGGACAAAACAGTTATTAACATTTTCTTCCCTCATTTTTAACAAGTAGCAGTTTTCCAGCACAGGTCACACTCATGTTAATTAAGGCAGTCCCTAAAACACATTCAGTTCTTGTATTTTTACTTTGATCTTCAATATCCTGCAATTTGTCCTATTTTGACTACATTACAAGGCTGCAAAGGCTGCTAATGCTAAACTTCTCCCAGACTCTGGGGTCCTTCCTGCCTATCCTTTTTTTTTTTTTGAGCACCATTCCCATCATCTTTGATCATTAGCAACCCTTGATGGGCTGATGGAAGTGGTAGTCTCGTGGCGCAGTGGTTAAATGCCTGTACTGCAGGTAAAACTGTGCTGACGACCTGGTGTTCAATCCCTGGTAGCAGGTTCAAGGTTCACTCAGCCTTCCATCCTTCTGAGGTCGGTAAAATGAGTACCCAGCTTGCTGGGGGGGGGGGGCAATGTGTAGCCTGCACACTGTAATTAAAATTGTAAACTGCCCAGAAACTACTTGTAGTGGTATGGGGCGGTATATAAGCAAAACACTTTAGTCAATAATGCTGGGAAGGAACCAGCTTGAGGAACTCTGGCTTTTGTATTGCCTACCAGATAAGACCCCCACCCCACCCCACCCCCCAATCCTCTATTAGACAGGAGCCTAACAGTTTAATTAATTGCTGTACATATAAAGATTGAGTTGACTGATTGTATTAATTAAACTGGGTATACAGTACTCTGGCAGAGTTATTATACATGCTCTGCATTCCAATCTATATGGTTCATATGACTGTAATTAAGGTTGACTGGCCATTCCTAAATAAAGATCAGTTAAGCTGACTGATACACCGTCTGTGTTCCTTTTTACAATGGCTGGAAGCAGTCTTCAGTTTTTGAATGGTGGTGGTTCCAGCACATCCAAGATCTATCTGTCCCCAAGATCAGAGGGCTTGCTCTTAGTCACTAACTGGGCTCCCCTCTTTAATCAATGTGCCTGGGCTTGGAAGGAAGGTGCATCTAGGTGAAAAGAAGGAATTGCATAGATATAGGATGGGAGATACCTGGCTGGAGAATAGTACCTGTGAAAGGGGTCTGGGAGTCTTGGTAGACCACAAATTGAACAGGAGTCAGCAGTGTGATGCAGCAGCCAAGAAAGCCAATGTGATTCTTGGTTGTATCAACAGAACCATGGTGTCTAGATCAAGGGAAGTGATAGTACCACTCTGTTCTCCTCTGGTCAGGCCCCACCTGGAGTACTGTGTCCAGTTCTGTGCACCTCAATTTTAAAAGGATGTTGACGACCTTGAACTGGTCCAGAGGAGGGTGACCAGGATGGTTGAGGGTCTGGAGGAAATGTCTTACTAGGAGCAGCTTAGGGAGCTGGGAATGTTTAACCTTACAAAAAGAAGACTGAGAGGGGATATGATAGCTATGTTTAAATATTTGAAAGGATGTCACATTGAAGAAGGGACTGGTTTGTTTTCCATGGCTTCAGAGACTAGGACACGGGGCAATGGTTTCAAACTACAGGAAAAGAGATTCCATTTGAACATTAGGAAGAAATTCATGACAGTTAGAGCTTTCCGGCAGTGGAAGATGCTGCCACAAAGGAGGAGGGTGGAGTCTCCTTCTTTGGAGGTTTTTAAGCAGAGGCTGGATGGCCATCTGTCGGGCGTCCTGTGATGGGGTTCCTGCATGGCAGGGGGTTGGATTGGATGGCCCTTGAGGTCTCTTCCAACTCTATGATTCTATGATTCTATGATCATGGTGATGATCACCATGTTTCACAATGCAGGTTCTTTGTGATGAAACTCAATGTGTAATGTACAGTGGGCCCTCCTTATCTGCAGAGCAGCATCCACTGATCCACTTGTCCACAGTCTCAAAATATTAAAAATATTATTTAAAAAATCCTAGAAATATTGTATTATATATATTTATAAATATGAAGTTATCAGAACTAGCCACTAGAGAGAGCAGGAGACCATGTACTGTACTATAGTGCTCACTATAAGATAGCATTTGCTATAATTCATATTTTTCAGCAGCTTCTTAGACCAGTGGTGGCGAACCTTTGGCATTGCAGATGTTTTGGACCACAACTCCCATAATTCCATGCCTGTATTACCAATGACAAGGGACTTTGGGAGCTGTAGTCCCAAATGTCTGGAGTGCCGAAGGTTTGCCACCCCTGGCTTAGACAGTAAGTGCCAGTTGAGGAGCTTAGAACCAATTCCCTGCAGATATGGGAATCCTACTGTATATCAGTACTGTATTTCCTTTGTGCCCAATAACATGACTAGAATTTGATAGACCTCAGAGGGCATTTAGAGGTCACCCTGGAAAGAACCATGTGCTACAAACTGGTAAAACCACCCAGGAGGTGTTTATTCCAGATGTTATGGCATAAGAACTTTAAAGATGATATGAAGTACATAAGCTAGACAGCTCCTGTTTCTGCTTTCCTTTGATGTCTGGTTCCATTATTGTTAGTGTATTGCTCTGCCACTGTTTTTGTCAATTGGCAAAAATCAAGTAGCAAAAAAGCTGGCAAGTCCTAGATGTGCTTAATGAACAGGTGCATCTATTGCTAAGGTGTAATAATAAGCTGAGATGTTACAGTTCAGTGACCTTCGGCATATGAGAAGATGCTGCGCATGTACCAAGTCACCTGCTTTCTGCTTTCCATGGCTTTTGGCAAGCGAAAAGGCCACAAGGTTGATCTTTCTATGTACGTTGCTGCTTGACAGTTCACGCTTTCTGTTCTATTGTCTCTGTTCTAAGGGTTTGACATTACATTCAGCGGTGTTTCTAAATCCCAAAAGAACTCTTGGGTAAGACAATCAGCATAGACCAGAAGGCAGAGTAGTTCCTGGTTTACCGATCTCTGGGTGATCGGCAGAAAATGGCAAGGATTCCTGGCTCCTGAATATCTAATAACGCTTCATTTGCCCAACCACTGGTAGAATTAAAATAATGCTTGGGGGACCAGTCAATTTGGTTTTAAGATAAGCCACTAAATGCCTGCTTACCTATTGTTCAGAATACACCTGGTACCATTATCTTGCGCACAGTTCCAACTACAGAAAATTCTGTGTCACAGATTCTGCAGAGGGGGCACAGTACAGAACAAATAGTATTTTGCCATTTTGGCACCCCCAGGGCACATCCTCCCCACTTCCCCCTAGTTGAGGCCCTGCCAGTTGGTGCATCGTGAGGTTCTACTGAAAGAAATTATGCATCCCTTAAATCTGAGCCCTGTCCACCATTGAGGGAGACAATATTTAATGATGTTAGGAGTGGGAAAATTTCAGATGTCTGAGAGGTTACAAATGCTCACCACTAAAACATGGAGGTCACACCTTCCAACAGACATGCATGTGGGGACAAGTCAGAATCAACTTATAGCAAGTCTAATAGGGCTTTCCAGATAATGAAATATTTAAGGAACCGTCTTATCAGTTCCATTGACCCCCTGTAAACATCCGTGGCTGAGTGGAGATTCAAATGTAGGTCTCTGGAGTCCTAGTCCATTACAACTCTGTCTGCTACACCACACTGGGTATTCAGAGGACATGGGATAGTTCTGAAATTCCTTTGCTACGCAGTAGAAGTACAGACACTCACAAAGGAGAATAGCTTCAAGTTCCCAAGATCATCCACCCCTTTCTTACAAGGCACTTACAATCTCTATAACTCACTCGGAGACATTTGTAGGAGAAAGAATAAAAATGTTTCCTTACTTACAATTGTGAACGGATCAACAGCAAAGAAACAACTGCACTTCAAATAGACTTCAGCAGAGGCTCAGCTCTCTTTGAATTCAGAGGTGGTAAAGAACAATTGGCTAGTGCTGAACAGACTGGCAGTGACCTCAGCCCAGAAAAGCCCTTCCCAGTCAAACAAACTACAGGCAGCATGCAAAGTTGTAAAAACACCAACAGAGCAGAGGGCACAGGGGGTCTAAAACAAGGCCCAAACTGTCTGGGATGTGTTGCCCTGTGCATAAGGGAAATTATTGAGCCCCTCGGAAAATAAAAATCAAAATGAGCCAAATGGACCAAATCAGGGCCAGTTTGTGTGATTACCAAGAACTCCTGAGAGTTTCATGGCGGATGCTGTAATGCCTTCACCAGCTTCTCTGCCAGGGGAGTGTGTGACTTGCCAACAGAGCAGTCCTATTCAATCCAGCATCCCCCAAGGCTTAAGGAACCTGAGAAAAATGAAGCCTGCTCCACCACCTCATGTTACATCTGTCTCTCTCTCGCTTGTTTTCTTTTAATCTTTTGGCATGACTGTTATTAATCTCACTCATGTTCCCCTGAACCCAGTGATAAACCTACCTTTTTACATTTTTATCATTTTTAAAAATTGCCATGCCTGGCGCTGGAACTTTGCAGGCTCAGTGGAGATTACTGGGCTGTACAAATTGCTGCTCTGAAGAAAGCACAGCTGCTTTCGGGGATGACAAGCATTGATTTCCAATCTCTCTCCAAAATGACTCTATCATTTGGAGTCAAGTCAAACCGTTTGCTTCAAGTTCACACTTCAGAATACAGAGCCTCCAGTCGCCATGACAGGTAGATTGGAGGCCTTCCAGAGATATTTAATTAGAAAAAGAAATGGGAAAAGGGCGATTGTAACTCAACACTTACTTAATGCAACCATGCAGTTGAAAAGGCTGGCCTGCCAGCATCAAATACCCTGATTCACCAAGATTAGCTTCCTTTCGCCTGCCTTCAAAATCCTAGCTCACCCCTTTCCTTTTCTCCTGCTCATTGTTCCCTTCGTTATTTATTTATTTATTTATTTATTTATTTATTTATTTATTTATTTATTTATTTATTTATACAACTTATATGCCGCCCATTACCCAAAGGTCTCTGGGTGGCTTACAATTAAAATGAACAGTTAAAACAGTTAAAACGTTAAAAGGGCAATGGACAATTAAAAACAATAAAAACATTTAAACACTAAACACTAAAATTGCCACCAGGACCCACAATCTATGTTATGTCAGTTAAAAAACTTCAGAAACAGGAAGGTTTTTACCTGGCGCCGAAATGTCATCAGTGTTGGTGCCAGGTGGATGTCACTTGGGAGGGCGTTCCATAACCTGGGGGCAGCTGCCGAAAAGGCCCTAGACTTACAAGCCATCCCTTTCGCCTCCTTATCTTGGCAGAGTGTGAATTGTGATGAGAAACAGAATACTGTCAGAAAAAATGCGGAAATACCGACTTTTCGTGACCCAACGTCCATGGAGTTTTCTTGGCAGGAATGCTGGAGTGGCTTGCCAGTTCCTACTCCAGGCGCCTACAGCACCTGGTATTCCCTGGTGGTCTCCCATCCAAGTACTGACCAGGGCTGACCCTGCTTAGCTTCCAAGATTATGCAAGATCGGATGTGCTTAGTACACATGTTTTGGAGTATTTTGTCTCAGAGGAAAGGAGAGATCGGATGTGCTTAGGGCTTCTACTGCATAGCAAAAGGATTTTTTTTTACCAGAGAGTGAAAAGTGAAAACTCTGCCATATGAGTTTCATAGCTCAGAGAGGACTAGAACCTCCTCGCCTACTGCTTTGACAACTGCACCACAGAAGCCCTGAACCACACTGAATGCAATGTGCTTTCTAAAAATTATCATTTTCAAAGGAAGTTAGCAAGAATGGGAAGTTCTGTACAGCTCTTTCTTAATTGAATTCCAGGCACCGTGAATGATAATGCACTGGCCTTTTCTATAAATCAGCAATGAGGGGTTATTATGGAGAGAATGAAAATTAATGCTTTCTCTCGCAAATCTATTTACCAGCTGTTGATGCCAGCAGAGTTATGCTTGAAATAAGAGACAGATTTGCAGTGAAATAATGGTTTCTTCAACTCTGTGGTTCCTAATGCCACGTCATAAATTTAGGTTTGCATGTTTTTTTAAAAAAGGAAAGGGGAAAATGCATATCGTACTTGATGAACTTTGGAAGTAGTTACACAGATTATTCTCACTTCAGTGCAAATTGGGAAGGCAGCAGCTCAGTGATGGAGGATAAAGCTCATGTTTGGTCACATTTATCATAAGTAATTAGATCTTTCAAGAAGGCAGAGAAGGAAGGGATGAAAAACCCTGCCAAGAAAACAGGGGAGGATATGATGTATGCTGTGCTGATAGCCTGCAATGAAGACAAACAGGGCTACACAACATGCAACAGTGGGCAATGAAAGGATCCCTGTGGCAACTAGGACCCTGGTTGGAGAGCTTTGTGATTTAGACCTCTGGCTGCGGAGCCAGAGATTGGGAGTTTGATTCCCCACTGGGCTTCCTGGGAGAAGAGCCAGCCTGGGTAGCCTTGGGTCACCACAATTGGCTTGACAGAACATGATGATGATTCTGACCTTCTGACCTTGCCCTTTTAAAGTTCCTCTCCCATTGACACCAATGTTTGGGAGACTGGTAGTGGGGCAATGGACCACATGATGGATCAAGGGACCTTTGGATTCTAATCCTGAGGTCTCATCAGATGGCTGTATTCGAAACGGTACTGTGGGCTGCATGGTTGCGTGATCCTTACTCAGAAGAAGGTACTGGGGGGGGGGTAGATCTGTCTACCCCATTTAGGAAAATATGCATCATGGAGTTCAGTTCTTGCCAAAAACGAACCAGACAACATTCTGACCTGTCTCTGTTTCCAGATAAGTGACTTCCAGACTGCAGCCTAAGGCTGCAATGTTAGCTCAAAGCTGTGGGTCTTTCGAGCGGAACTGAGCGACTGTAATCCCACCTGTTTGCTAATTAATCCCGTGTCAGGATAACAGAGAGGACGAGCCTGGCAATCACTCTTCAGGGGACTTCATCGCTTAAGCCTCTGAATTCACACTTCATTTGCCTTGACCCACACGAGGATGGGGATTTAGAACAGGGGCTTGCCTGGGCTCCGGCCACCTTCCCTATGCAAGCAATAAAATGTGTACAAATTAAGGAATCTCATGTGGAAGATTCATTCAATGGCCTCAAAAGCCAAACGCATGGTAATTACCTTGAGTGCAACGCAGCAGCACTCAAGGCAAGATTAGATCATGGTCTTAAGATGTACTGCTTGTTAAAATAACACTCAAGAAAGAAGAGAAGAGATACTTTTGCAAATAGCTAAACAAGGCCAGGGCAAAATGGTTGTTTTTAAGATTGGAAAGGGTGTTCCTACACAATGCATAGAAGAGTAAAGATGCACCTGCAAAAATGAGCTTTCTGACCCTCTGAAACATGAAAAAATTAAAATATCCTTGTTTCTGACTGAGATAGGTGTTCTTGCATAAGAAGATATTGGCGGAAGGAACAAACAGGCCATACCAGAATTCTTGTGCTGAGCAAAAGAGTGGAACATGCTCACTCCCCCCAACACACACACACACACACTTCACTGTGGCTTTGCCCAATTGTGCAAAATATCTCAAGTGCCTTTTTCTCATTATTGAGCAGATGCACAAGGACAGGCTGACTGCTCCCTGAAACATCATCCTCTCAGATCCACAGAGGTGAAAGGGTCCGTGTGGTTCATACAATGATCCAGTGCCTGGACTTGGATACAGTCCACACAAGGAGGGCTCCTGTGATTACAGCTTAGGCCCTTTGTACACGACCCCTAAACTCCGCCGCAAATGGCTCCCAGCTCCGGAGCTTAAAATTGGTTCCCCACCAGCTCCGGAGTTTACAGATAATTAAGTGCGACCCCGCCCACCTAAGCGCGTCCCAGCGCACTTTTCAGGTACCTGCTCTCTGGAGGTGAAAATTCCTGATGCTGATATAACGTAGTGACTGCCTGGCTCTCCTTGCTTCTGTTTGTTCTTTTTTTGCCCCCCGCCCCTTTAAGAGATTTGAATGCAGTGCCGGGACGGCAGAACGGAGGTGAGCGGCATTCTTTTCTTCCTTTTTTCCTCCCTCCCCTCACGCAGCCAGCAGCCAGGAGTGCAGAGGGGGTGGGAACGCAGGAGCAGCGACAAACCCCTAAGATCTCTGGTCCGAATTTAAGTGGCCAGCGGATCTTAGGGGTCGTGTGAAAAGGCCCTTAGAATTCTGTACAGTTCTTGCAGTAAGACAAACTATCTGGAAGTTGAGTCATGGCAACTGGATTTCTTTTTTTTTCTTTCTTTCTTTTTGTGAGATTGAAACTTTTTGCTACTCATCCAAGCAGCTTCGTCAGACTGAAAAGCTGCTTGGATGAGTAGCGAAACCTTCCGATCTCACAGGAAAAAGAAGTCCAGTTGTCATGACTCAACGTCCAGGTAACCTCACCTGGATGACTGAGAATCTTCACAAATAAGACAAATTCTGTTTGTGACCATACATAAATGTTACTGATGACTTTTTGGTGCTAATGAATGCTGTACCATTTGCAGCTGAAATACAGTACATCACAGCCATTCCCAGTTACTAGGAATCACACAGGCATAAATCTTGCCATATATGCCTTCTTTCCAGGTGAGCACAATTTAAGGTCCTGCAGATAGGACTCCCAGAAAGGAGAATTATAGGATTTGTAGACCAAAGAAACCCCAAGATGCACATCACAACTTACTATGATTTGCCTAGTGATGCAATCATTATAAAAGTTCTATAGTGAGCTATAGAAAAATAGAAAATCAATTCTGATCTTCTAATTATAGATTCTCCTTGTGAGGATCGCTGCGATGAGCTCTAAACCTTTGCTATGATGCCACTGGTTCAGATCAAAAGTGTATCTCAGATTTAGAAAACTTGATGACCACTATGGCTAAAATCCGCTATTTCCAATTTACAGGAAATGGCTATGCTTTTGCATTTCAATTCACTGTATGCCATTCCCAGGCAACATTAAGTCTGCAATGACAACTTATTTATTTCTGTGAATTTGTAGTTGTTGTTTTATTAGGGACAGATGCAGGTAAGTGTTTGTTGCCTGGAGACTATAGGAGGAACTGATTTTCTGTCAGAAAAGATTGGGATCAGTGACGTTCCCCTCCTTCCAAGCTAGTGCTGAAACATTTATTTAAAAGTATACATCCTCTCTTAGCCTTATCTGTATTCCGAGCTGCTTGTCCGATGAAATAAGATTCATTCACACTTTCCTTTTCTGGGTTATTGACAAAGTGTAAGCATTATGTGCCTGGAAGCCAGAAGTCTGTCTGTCGGGAATACCTCTCTGAAACTCCTCAGCATGATTTTATTGCCTTTTCCATGCTTGTTCAAGGCAGCAGCCCTGGTAAATCCAAGATCCCATTGCATCTTGGGGCGTTTATACACGACCCCTAAGCTCCGCCGCAAATGGCTGCAAGGTCCGGACCTTAAAAATGTTTACCCACCAGCTCCGGACTTTGCAGACAATTAAGTACGACCCCGACCACTTTAGCAAGACCAAACAGCAGTTTTCTTGTACCTGGTCTTTGATAGTGACAAATATTTGATCCGGTGTAAGGATAGTGAGTGTGGGGCTCTCCTGGCTTCCGTTTGTTCTTTTTTTGCGCCCCGCCCCTTTAAGAGATCTGAATGCTGCCCAGAACAAAACGGAGGTAAGAAGGCTTTCTTTTCTTTCTTTTTTCTCCCTCCCTCAAGCAGCCAGCAACCAGGAAGTGCCGAGGGGGGTGGGAACAGAGGAAGACAGAGGAAGAGCGATGAACCCCTAACATCTCTGGTCCAAATTTAAGTGGCCAGCGGATCTTAGGGGTGGTGTAAAAAGGCCCTTGGTTCTACATCCTGTGCTTGAATTAAAGAAATGAGCAAAATAGAAGTGATTATTCATGTAGACAAGAATCCTTCTTTACCTCATATTCCTTTTCTGGAAAACAATAAATCTTCTTCCTGTATTTGAACGGCAGTCATACAGGGGAGGGGCAGGATCTGTTCTCAATCATCCCAGACTGCAGGATGTGTCATAACGGGCACAAAATACAGGAAGCCTTATTTTGGCTGAATATCAGGAAAAACATCTTAACAGGGCAGTATGACAAGTCAGATTTTGGCCGGATATCAGGAAAAAAATGTCTAAACAGAGCAGTATGGCCTGGGGTAGCTGGCTCATGGCTGATTCAGCCTTTCATCATTCCGAGGTCGGTAAAATGAGTACCCAGCCTGAAGTGGGGGCAATGTGTAGCCTGCATTATTGAACTATAAACTGCCCAGAGAGCACTTGAAGTGCTACGGGGTGGTATATAAGCTTTACCTCGCATTGTGGTGAATGCTCCCACACTGGAGGCATTCAAGAGAAAGTCAGACAACCATCTGTTAAATCTGCTTTGATTTGAACTCCTCCCTTGAGCGGTGTGTGGGGTGGGTGTGGATGGGTGGGTGTGAATGTGTGCGCTGAATGGCCTTATAGGCCCCTTCCAGCACCATCAGTCTATAAATTCTACAAAAACATTTCATTAAATTTTGGGATGCTATTTCCTGCCTTTACAATGTCCAGAGTTTTGGGAGGAAGCGTTCTCACAGCATATCCCAGGGAGTCAAGCCAACATAGCCATCTAACAATCAAAATTTCAAAACTATTATAATTCAGACATCCATGCACCATATCTGCCTTTCGTAGATGTGACTTGGCTGAGGAAGGAAAGTCATCCAGGAGTTTCCATGTTTCCAAGGTCAATTCTCATATTTGCTGTGCTGCTGACAGACATCTTGTAGACAATGATCTCTCTCTCTCTCTCTCTCTCTCTCTCTCTCTCTCTCTCTCTCTCTCTCTCTCTCTGTGTGTGTGTGTGTGTGTGTGTGTGTGTGTGTGTGTGTGTGTGTGTGTGTGTGTGTGTGTGTGTGTGTGTGTGTGTGTTTAATTACCATACCTTCCTTCTAGCTTTTACCGAATAGACTCTAAAACTTATTCCGCCTACTCTAGTCTGGATTATGCAAAGGCACTGATGGGCAGAGTCACCTAGAGAGTAATAAAACTGTCAGATGTTTTGTTAAAACATCCATTCATCATGAATTGAGCCTCTTGGAGAACTCAGCTAACAATTGCCCTTGGTAATGTATTCTGGATTAATTACAGAGTTGACAAGAAAATTGCCCTTCAGATCAGTATAACTGAAAGAAAGAGAAGGCGGGTTGGGGGGGAGTGAATAAGAACCTAGCACACCGTCACTTTTAACTGTTTTGTTCAATTTAGTCACATTTTTAATACAACTTCCAGCTATGTTAAACTCAACATCAAGT
This sequence comes from Phrynocephalus forsythii, assembly GCA_029282475.1. Classification (NCBI taxonomy): domain Eukaryota; kingdom Metazoa; phylum Chordata; class Lepidosauria; order Squamata; family Agamidae; genus Phrynocephalus; species Phrynocephalus forsythii. Next base: position 6,800,633 of record JAPFRF010000017.1, on the reverse strand, counting down.
AAATGTTTCAAGAGCTGAGGACATAATTTGATTCTGTGATTCTATGATTCTATGAATCCAGGGCTCCGGAGTCCTAGTTCCTCACTCCATAAATTGGGCACTTTAAATTAATTAGCTAGGGTTGGATCATGTACTTCAAATGGATCCTGTTACTTCTCCCAAAATCTGTGATTTCCCCTCTTGCAATCGCCTACTTTAGAGTGTCAGGAGAGCTTCTGGAATATCTTGTATGATGGTGGTGGCGAACCTTTTAAAGACCAAGTGCCCAAACTGTGATTCAAAACCCACTTTTTTTCTGTCATACAGCAATTGAACCTGAATACAGGTGGCTGTGAGGGGGTGATGTCGGGTGCCCAGAGAAAGGGCTCCAAGTGCCACCTTTGGCACCCGTGCCATAGACTCACCAACGCTGTTGTAGGATCTTGGCTACTGTGTCCATACAGAAGGCAGAATGGTAAAATGCAAGCAATGGGATGTAGAAAGGAGTGAAAGGAGTGAACTGATACTACTTCATTACTGTTCCACTCCATTACTGTCAGTCCACTACTACTGTTCTGAGGTCTGCTCGGCCTTTATTTCCATGTGTCTCATTCCTAGAAACTGCAGCAGTGGATCCACTCTGGATTTTAGTATGAAATTTACAGCTGATATCCAAGGTGGTAAGTAGAGATGGGCATGAACCGCCAGTTTGGCAGTTCATGGCAGTTCGTTTCACAGCCAAGCAGCTACGTGGTGCTTCTGAAACCCATCTCTGCTGGTGGGCATCCACTCAGAGGCAGTATCCAGAGAAGCCAGGGCAGGGAAACCGGGGCACTGCCTGTGAATGGGCTCCCACTGGAAGAGGTACGGCTGCAACAAGGCAAACATCTGTTTGGCCACTAAATGAACTGGCACAATCCACCAAACCAGCTGCTCAGGCTCATCTCTAGTCATGAATTCAATCCGCGAAGCACGCCCCCCCCTTTCTGAGAAAAATGCTTCAAATCTATCACAAAGTCACTCCACTAACATTGGGTTTCACCCTCTTCCATCATGATTCATGATTCTTTATACAGCTAGGCATCCTTCCTTAGTAGGGCATTATTTGGGGGCATGGCTACCAATATGTTCCCTCCGTTGCTGCCTTCCTTCCCAAAGATCCTTGAATAATGCAATCTAATATCATGTATTAGTCTTCCAGACTTGAGGCCAACATTTGTAGATTCCACATTTTTTGCTCGCCCTATTCCGCAAGTACTTCCTGTGCTATGAAGAGTTACTTAGAAAAAAAGAGAATATTCTTAAAGCACTGTGTGACATCACAGGCTTTTGGGGAGTCAACTGCAGGGAAACATCAAATGGCTTCCTGGCGGAAATGCCCCCAAAGTGCCCACCGTTAAGTGGTGATTTGACCGAGTATTGGCTTACTTTTATAATGCACCAAAATACCTCTGCAGCTTAAGACGTCTTCATTTCAAGGATAATATGTTGACTCGATCAATAGTCCACCTTCCTTCTCTCTCCCCCTGTTTTTTAATTGATTTTTTTTCCAGACAGGAAAACATACTTCATTAGAAAAGGAGGAAGATTGCTCCGAGAATGTCCGTTCTCTGACATCATTGTTATCAAGCCAGCTTACGACAGTTCTATGATGGCGTGACCTCCAAAATGCCACTGTCCTCAACTGTCCTTGCTCAGTTCTTGTACAGTAGACTCAAAACCTATGGCTTCCTTTAAGGAACCAATCCATCGCCTATTTGGTTTTCCTCTTTTCCTGCTGCATTCCACCTTTCCCAGTACAGTGGCACCTTATATAAAGGAATTAATTTGTTCCAAATGAAATTCTGTTAAGCAAATTTTCCTTTATTCAAATTTTCCATAGGAATGCATTGAAAACGGAGTAATCCCTAATCACCACCATTTTATGTTGTATGGATTTGCCCCATAGGCGATGATGTTAAGCAAATTTCCCCTATCTCCGGAATTTTTTATGTTGTACAGATTTTGTTATACAAACTGTTTGTTATACGAGGGTCCAGTGTGTGTGTGTGTGTGTTTGTGTGTGTGTGCGTGCGTGTGCGTGTGTGTGTGTATCTATATCTATATCTATATCTATATCTATATCTATATCTATATCTATTATGGGCCTTTTTACACGACCCCTAACATCCGCTGGTCCCTTAAATTCGGACCAGAGATCTTGAGGGTTTGTCGCTCTCCCTATGTTCCCACCCCCTCCGCACTTCCTTGTTCTGTCTGCGTGAGGGGAGGGAGAAAAAAAGGTAGAAAAGAATGCACTCTTACCTCCGAAGTTGCTCCGACCCCCTGTCACTTCCTGGTTCCTCTTAAAGGGGCGGGAGGCAAAAAAAAAAAAGAAGAAGAAGAAGCGAGGAGAGCCCGGCACTCTCCGCATCAAAAGTTTTCACTCTCCCAGAGCAGGTACTTGAAAGGTGCGCTGGGTCGTGCTTAGGTGGGCGGGGTCGCACTTAATTTTCTGTTAGCTCCGGAGCTGGTGGGGAAACATTTTTAAGCTCCGGAGCTGGGAGCCATTTGCAGCGGAGCTTAGGGGTCGTGTATAAACGCCCTCTATCTATCTATCTATCTATCTAGATAGATAGATAGATAGATAGATAGATAGATAGATAGATAGATAGATAGATAGAAGATATATCTATCTATCTATCTATCTATCTATCTATCTATCTATCTATCTATCTATCTATCTATCTATCTATCTATCTATCTATCTATCTATTGCATTTGCTAGTATATGCGGATTTTGGTATCAACATTTATGTGGCCTGGAAGGTAATCCAGCCTCCTCCTCCTCTTATGAATCAAGCATTGGGCCTCCATTTTCTAGGAGTCCACGCTCCTGCATCCCTGATATGCAGAATCCAAAAGGTCCTCCCCAGCTCAGATACAGAGCAGGCAGCGGCTTCTACCCCATCCACCCTGGAGGCCCGATCTAGCACGGCCACAATACAGGCCATGGTTGTGAATCTGGGGCTCCCAGTCAAAAACCAACTACGTAGATTCGACGGGGGTAAAATATGTGTATTTCAAACCAAATTCCTGGGGTCCTTTTTCTGCTTCAAAAGAAAATTGCACCTCTTCCTAGGAAGATTCTCTATTTCATAAATCCTAGGGGCAGAGCTGCACAGACACAGGGAGTCCAGAGACAGAATCCATGTCGTATATCCCATCTCTCCCAACCCCCTGAGGACTGCACTTCTAGATCCCAGACATGGTCCTTTTCCTGGCCAAACAGCTGATCTTCAGTTCAGTGGCCTAATCCTTCTGGTAGGTAACCATTCAGAGGCTGGGCAAACCCCAGATCAGTTGTCCGGACAGGAAACGAACTGTGCCGAGCCATCAATTCATGTGCATCCCTACAAGGAAAGCTCTCCTAGTTTTGGAAAAGGCCATTTTAATGGTGAGACAAAGTACAGCAGATTACTTTTCTTAGGACATACAGAACTGCAACTCTCTCTTGTTCTTTTTGTTTTTGGAAAGGGAGGGACGGTTGACAACTTTGGAAAGACAACTTTGTATTACAATGAGACATCATGGGATATTTATAGGGCAGACAAAGCTCTGTCCTGGAAAAACTCTGCCAAAGATCATTCACAATCTGCCACCATGGCATGTGCTTCACTCTGCCCAGTGATAGAACCAGCTCCAGAGATATCCAAACACCCCCTAGCTTGTTAGAGGATATTTAATATTGATTTCCCATTCAGCTAAGACTTTCGCTGAGAATTACCTGCTCCAGTCAGCTGCCAAATGGAGCTGCTTCTGCAATTTGTCCAAATTCATTAATGGCCCTGTTTTAATAATATTTTCACTTGAAATTTAATTTTGCCCAGGCATTAGCCCTGTATTACTTATGCAAATACAACGTTTTATAGCTCTATTAGCCATCATTCATTATCGCTCCCTCCTGGTTTAAGAAAGGAATCGGAACATTTGGAGTGTATCCAGACATTTTAACTGAAGACACTCAAGAAACTTCCCTTTCGTTTAAATCATTTGTGCACACAAATTCAAAGATGATTACCATAAAATCTATGAGAGAAGCCACATTTAAGAAGTAAATCGACGTCTTACCTGCAGTTTGATGGCAAGAGGCAAAATGGGAATGCTGACCTAATTCAACAGCCACCTTGAATCAGGAGCGTAACTCCTCACTTCTCTTATTTTCCCAGGCATGCACAAAGAATGACAACATTCTTATTTAGTCTTTAAGGATGGCACCAAGTTTCATGGAGTTATTAAAAGAGTTTTCCAGTTGCCAGCAATTACTGCTCAAAACTGCACTTTTTGTGCAAAACGGCTCGATTTTTGTGCAGTTTGCACTCATCTGCCCAAAATTTAGACAATGGCCATTTTATTTAAGAACTGGAAGCAAGACATGATCTGCGGACATCTTTAACGAGAAACAGCCAGTGTACAATGTTTGTTGTGTGTATGCATTTCTCTCTCTTTGTGTTTTCTTCTCCAGGCAAAAGGGAGCCACATACTTTATCGGCAGATTGTTACATTCAGTGACTTCAAGTTGCATCCAACTTTTTGTTGCTGTTCAGTCTTTAAGTCGTGTCCAACTCTTTGTGACCCCATGGACCGGAGCACACCAGGACCTCCTGTCTTCTACTGCCTCCCAGAGTTTGGTCAAATCCATGATGGCTGCATTGATGACACCGTCCAGCCAACTCATGCCATCCCCTTTTCCTTTTGCCAACGTCAGGGACTTTTCCAAGGAGTCCTCTCTCCTCATGAGGTGGCCAAAGTACTGGAGCCGCAGCTTCGAAATCTGCCCTTCCAGTGAACAGTCAGGGTTGATTTCTTTCAGGATGGAGAGGTTTGATCTCCTTGCAGTCCAGGGGACTGTCAAGAGTCTCCTCCAGCACCAAAGCTCAAAAGCATCGATTCTGCAGCGACCAGCCTTCGTTATAGTCCAGCTCTCACTTCCATACATCACTATTAGAAAAACCATAGCTTTGACTATCTGGACCTTTGTTGGCAAAGTGATGCCTCTGCTTTTAAAATGCTAGCTCAGTTTGCCATTGCTTTCCTCCCAAGAAGCAGGCATCTTTTAATTTCATTGCTGCAGTCACCATCTGCAGTGATCAAGGAGCCCAAGAAAGTAAACTCTGACATTGCCTCCATTTCTTCCTCCTCTGTTTGCCAGGAGGTGATGGGACTGGTCACCATGATCTTAGGTTTTTTTTTTATGTTGAGCTTCAGCCCATTTTTTTCACTCTCCTCTTTCACCCTCATTAAAGGGTTCTTTAATTCCACCTCACTTTCTGCTATCAGGGTAGTATCATCTGCATATCTGAGGTTGTTGATATTTCTTCCAGCAATCTTAATTCCGGCTTGATTGATCCAGTCCTGCCTTTCACATGATGTACTCTGCATAAAAGTTAAATAGGCAAGGTGACAGTATACAGCCTTGTCGTACGCCTTTCCCAATTTTAAACCAGTCAGTTGTTCCATGTCCAGTTCTGACGGTTGCTGCTTGTCCCACATATAGATTTCTTAGGAGACAGATAAGGTGGTCAGGCATTCCCATTCCTTTAAGAACTTGCCATAATTTGTTGTGGTTCTGCATACAACTTATGGTGACCCTAATTGGGGTTTCTTCTCTATGAGATATTAAAGAAGAGGGTTTACCAGTGCCATCTTCAGAGTGAGTTTCTATTGCTGAGCAGGAATTTGAACCCGTCTCCTGGGTTCTCGTCAGCCTCTGTTCTATACCTCACGCTGGTTCTTCTGCAATAACAGTGACCTCCAGAATGGAAATGAGTTCTTTGACTCACTCTTGGCTGGAAGCAAGGATCTTCACAGGGCTTCCATACTCCTTGTTGAAGAACCTGTATCAACAAGAACAGGGAATTCAGCAGACATTCTCTCAATTTATACTCTAAACATACCTACCTCATCTGCCTTTGGGGACTGACCCAAATGACACCATCAACTAATATCAGGGAGCTGAAGCGAGAATTAAAACTTGAAGAACCATTGCTCTTAGTCAAAATTCCAGTGCTGGGCTGGACAGATCACTATAAGGCAGCTTCTGATGTCAGAGGCAGTAGCTCAATAATATTCCACATCTCAACAGGAACAATAGAAATTCCATTTCAGCAGCAGCATTATGTATCCCATATGCCACAATTATGTATGCCACAAATTAAAGACTTCCTGCTTCAACTTTGAGTTGCCCTACACTTCATCTCATTATGCCTGAGTCATACACAGGCAAGAAAATATCAAAGCAGGAATTATCTAACTGCTTAGCAAATGGCCACTGCTACTGCTGCTTCCCAAATATTCGGTCTCATCCTGTGGTTTTTGCTGTTTCCATTTTGCTTGGGTTTTATACCTCTGGCAACCCATGAAGATGTAATAAGGATTGATAGTTCAGGGGTTAAGTAGAATTTATCTGCTTAGGTTCTGTACACACGACACTCCCTTGCTCTCTCCTTTGAAGGATAAATGTCTTATTCAGACAAATCCTGATCGCTTTTTTCCATGAACTCAGGTTGCCACTCTGTGTTTATGATCAGCCGCATAATAAAGCCTGCGCGCTGGACTGCAAAAGATGAGAACATATGTTTCTCTCCACCTCATCCTTTACAGGGGGGAAAGTCCAGCTTCTGTGATGCTACCCACATGGGGGCAGTGCCGTAATTTCAGTCAAACCAAGAGGTGGACACCAGATGTCCTTATGGCATTAAAAAGCACCAAAGAAAAATGATGCTTCTATAACAACCTATGACCAAAATTCTGTAAATGGCTTACACCAAGTATGAAAATTCTGTTTACTTGGATGTCTATCCATCTGTTTCCAATGAAATCAAGATACAGTGGTACCTTGTATAAAGAGAATTAATTCGTTTCAAATGAAATTATGTCAAGCAAGAACTGCCAAGAACTGTCTTGCTGGAACAGGCCACAGCCCATCTAGTCTGTCTCACACAGCACCTCACCATTTGCAATCAGGCACACTTCAGAGTTTTTTCCAGGCATTTCTTGGGTGGGGAGAGAGAAACGTCCCCTAAAGCAAATCCACCACTCTTCTAGGGAAAAATTGAGCAATAACAAAATGAAACTGAAAATAATTTAAGCTACTCTATTACGTTAAGTCGGAACTCTTTTTAAAGATGCACCATTTTCAATTTAAAATTTGAGTTGGCAATGCTGTTGTGGAGGCACACATTAGACTAATTCCACATTTATTACTGTTTTTACTGTTTGTGCCAAGTTTCACTGTGACAAGGAGACTATTCTATCTGTTGTTGTCTTGACATATAAGGAGATTATTCTGGTAAGTAAATTAAAAGGGTTCAGTTCCTACCCGTGACCACTGACGTTCTTTTCTTTTCTTTTTCTTTTTTTTCTTTTTCTTTTTTGGCTTGTAGGTATACTTTCTCTAAACCAGATTCATTTAAAAGTATTGTTACAATCCATATCTCTCATACTATGCTCTAATGTAGTGACAGTACAAAAAAATCAGTGGTGGGTTCTAGATTCCTTATTGAACGGTAAAGAACTAGAAACTCAATTGACATCGGTTCTCAAACATTTGTGATCTTTCAAAAGCCACCTACCCAACTACTTGTACGTGCTACCAGTTGTGCGCGTGGCAGCACACTAGAAAGGAGACATTGACATGCCATAAAAAATTCTAGAATCAGACTGCATACTATGGCATATATACGAGAATTTTGTTAGGTATATAGAGCGCTACTGCTGCATCACAAGATGCAGTTGTGAGTTAACTTGTGATACAACTTAGCACGATATTAACGGCAACGCAGCCAATTGGAAGCTTATCAAGTGAATAATGGATTTAGTGGGGGCGGGGGCGGGATACAGATATCACATTACTCCCGTATTAAAGCAGCTCCAATGGCTGCCAATCAGCTATCGGGCACAATTCAAGGTGCTGACCTTAATCTACAAAGCACTGTATGACCTAGGTCCAAGCTCCCTCAAAGATCGAATCTCACAGTATGAACAGGCTCGGGTGTTAAGGTCATCAGGAGAGGCCTTTCTCTCCATCCCACCATCCTCACAGGTAGGTCTCATGGGAACCCATGAAAGGGCCTTCTCGGCTGCTGCGCCCAGACTCTGGAACTCCCTTCCACTAGAGGCCAGGACTGCCCCATCTCTGATGTCTTCTGGAAATATTCACCAAATTTGGAGATGTTATAAAGGACTGCCAGAGGAAACTTCTTTGCAAATATGGTGTCTCTAAGTATCGGGGCTGGAGGTTGCCACACATCCGATCTCGCTTGATTTCGGAAGCTAAGCAGGGTCGGCCCTGGTTAGTACTTGGATGGGAGACCACCAGGGAATACCAGGTGCTGTAGGCGCCTGGAGAAGGAACTGGCAAGCCACTCCAGTATTCCTGCCAAGAAAACTCCATGGACATGGAGTCACGAAGAGTCGGTCATGACTATAATGACACAACACACACACACAAATCTGGCACCAGAGATCCAATCTTCCTGAATTTTGGAGGGACTGTAGGAAGAGTAAAGAACATTCTGGGATGTTCCCTGTCTAAAAGGACAGCCAAGTGCAGGGAAATCAGCAGGGCACTCCGGAAGTGGCCGTGAGGGACATGGAAATAAAGAATGTCATACAGAAAAGAAATGCACCCCTTGAGGGGAACCCGAACACAAACTGACAAGCCACAACCGCAGCAGAAAACTCGACAGATGGCTTTGGATGGCCCCATCAGTTACAGGCACTCACCGGAGCCCATCCTGAGCTGAACAGCCTGGTACATCATTATCTGGGGAGCTGACACTTCAAAGCACAGCATTGTGCTTAATTTACAGCAAGTGTCTTTATGGGAACCTTGGCAGGGCTGTGTGAAAATAGCTATTTATCAAGCGGCTCCTCTGTCTTTTTTTTTTAAGCAGCAAAGATTTTGGTGTTGTATTAAATGGTTCCGTTTCAGGGTTTCCCAGGCCAAGGCTACTTGGAAGTGGTTTTCCTTCTTTTGGGGCTGCCCTGGGACTGTGCAGCTGGCCCCAAACCACACAGGCTGGTTTTTCTCCTTGGAAGCACTGTGGGGGAATTGAACTCCCAACTGCTCTGCTCAGACCCCATCTGGAGTACTGTGTCCAGTTCTGTGTGCCTCAATTTTAAAAAGGATGTTGACAACCTCGAGCGGGTCCAGAGGAGGGCGACCAGGATACTTGAAGATCTGGAAGAAATGTCTTATGAGGAATGGCTTAGGGAACTGGGAATGTTTAGCCTTTCAAAAAGAAGGCTGAGGGGGGGATATGATAGCCATGTTTAAATAACTGAAAGGATGTCATATTGAAGAGAGGGCTGGTTTGTTTTCCATGGCTTCAGAGACTAGGGCGTGGGGAAATGGTTTCAAACGACAGGAAAACAGATTCCATTTGAACATTAGGAAGAACTTCATGACGGTTAGAGCTGTTCGGCAGTGGAAGATGCTGCCACCAAGGAGGGTGGTGGAGTCTCCTTCTTTGGAGGTTTTTAAGCAGAGGCTGGTTGGCCATCGGTCGGAAATACTGTGATGGGGGTTCCTGCATGGCAGGGGGTTGGACTAGATGGCCCTTGAGGTCTCTTCCAACTCTATGATTCTATGAACTTCTGCCTCTACAGGCAGAGACCTCATCCACTAAGCCAGCGGTTCCCAACCTTGGCCCCCATGATGTTATTGGACTAAAACTCCCAGAATCCTTCACCAGTAGCTGTGCTGGCCAGAATTTCTGGGATTGATAGTCCAAGAATATCTAGGGACCCAAGCTTGGGAACCACTGCATTTAGCATTCCAATCAGTCATACACATATATTTTGCAGTACCTGTACTTACTTTGTTACTTCGACCATATTATCTCAGACAGGTAAGTTGTGTTGCATTTAAGGGTTTTAACTCTTTTTAATTGTCCATTGGTATTTTAATATTTTAACTTTTTAAAACTTTTTTAAAAAATTATTTTCTACATCAAACAAAATTAAAGCAAATATATTGCTTGTCTCCTGCCATGTTACATACATCAATCACAATGATTTCCCTAGCACATCAGCCCACGTAATTCATATCTCCTTTCTCATCATAAAAGAACGTGTTTTCATACTTTCATACTTAATTTCCTTTTCATCCCATCAACATTCTATTTATCTTTACGTGTATCTATTTTCATCTAATACAAAAGGCAGAAATTACAACATTGAACTAGCCTGTTTAATCTTAACAATATACTCAATCCTGATATTTAATTTCTTCCACAAGTTACCTCATTTCAGAAGCCTTCTATAAATGTTTTTAACTGTTTTGATTGTTTATTTTAATTTTGAAATGTAAGCCGCCCTGAGACCTCTGGGTAGTGGGCGGCATATAAGATGTATGTATGTATGTATGTATGTATGTATGTATGTATGTATGTATGTATGTCTTATTCCCTGTTCTTAACTTGAATATGTCTTAAAATGTTCTGGGCTGTATATTGTGATTGTCCCTTGTTATTATAAGCCGCCTTGGGTCCTTTTCCAAGGAGAAAGGTGAGGTAAAATATTCTAAATAAATAAAGTGTGTGTGTGTGTGTGTGTGTGTGTGTGTGTGTGTGTGTGTGTGTGTGTGTGTGTGTGTGTGTGTGTGTGTGTGTGTGTGTGTGTATAGTCTAATTCCCTGTTCTTAACTTGAATATGTCTTAAAATGTCCTGGGCTGTATTTTATCCCTCATTATTGTAAGCCACCTTGGGTCCTTTTCCAAGGAGAAAGGTGGGGTACAAATATTTTAAATAAATAAACAAACAAATAAATAAAATGTATGTATGTAGTGCTGAATTTTAATTCCCTGTTCTTAACTTGAATATGTCTTAAATGTTCTGGGCTGTATATCGTCCCTCATTATTGTAAGCCACTTTGGGAAGGAGAAAGGTGGAGTAAAACTATTCAAAATAAATAAAATGTATGTATGTATGTATGTATGTATGTATGTGTTAGGTATTGTATTCAAATATAGTTTAAATAGCCACTGCCAATAAAGTGGTTATACCAATATATTCAATTACACTCATATATTCTGCTTTAACACTCAGCAAAGCAAAGTCATTGTAGATAGAATGGCAATTTAGGTATAATCAATAAGCAGTCATTATAGATAAAAGTGACTGGTTACTAATTACTTAAACATATATATATACATAAGTATTTCTTTTAATAAGCCACAGAGCATAAGAAAATGGCTGAAGTTTGGTTCAAGAAAAGCATTTCGGTCTCTGTCTTTCTCTCCTCCCCCCTAACTCCCAAAAAGTAAAAAGCGGACACAGCTTGCCTTGGAATTCCGTTCCCATGTATACATCCGCTGAATGTATCTTTCTGTAGAACAATGAAACCCTGTAAGCAGGCAAGAGCATCTTGACGTAAGCATGATGGGAGGACTGTTCTACAAGATTGTTTCTAACTAGCAAGTATCCTGTGTGAATAAGCTAGGACTGTCTCTCTTTGTTAAAATGCACCTGCAACATGTATGTTATCTTTTTACATAGAGGCGGGGGGAAGAGCAGAATGGAAATTGATAAAAGTTTCGTGTTCCTATTGTTCGGCGCCTCAGTATTTTCCGAATGATCGGCTGAGTGCCATTATCGTATGCAGTGTGAAATAAACTTTTCTCCGCTTCTGAAAAAGCCTTGGAAGATTTTTTCCTTCTTCACCCCAGGGGCGCGCGGTGATATTTTTGAACCCGGTTCCTTACATCTGGGGGCTCGTGTCCGGGATAGGACCCCCCCCTTGGGGTCAGAAGGCAAGCCTAGCGTGCCTAACAGCCAGCGTTGGACTCGAACTTCCAGTGCACACCTTTCCAAATTGAAAAGGGGAAATTTTCGGGCTCAGCGTGTGGTGGAGAAGGGCGCTCGGGGAGAAAAGTTATCCGGCCGGAGGAAGAAGAGAAGAGACTCCGCGGAGCATTTGGTAAGCTTATCAGACCGGTCTGGAAGGGAGGGAGAAGTATTTCTCTGCTGTCCCAGTAAAGGGGTTGAGCCCCATTGAGTAATTGTAATAGAAACAGAACGACGGTTCTGGTGTATTTTTTTAAAGGGGAAAGAGAGAGTTGTGCTCTGTGTCCCTTGTGAAATAGTGGGCTGTGACTCACTGAGTATTGAAAAAGGGGCGGGAAAAGCCTCTGTGTGTTCCTTAGAATAGTTAAAAAGGTTATTTGCCAGGTAGGGGCTCAGTTTTAGGTGGGGAAGCTGGCATTGAAATGTGGGAATTTGTGTCATTATTTGATCCAGTGAATGGCTGCGTGAAAGAAAGGCCGAGGGTTAGTTCCTCATGGTCACGCGTGTGGGGGTGACGCAGCTCCTGTTTCGGGCGACTGACTCAGGTCGTCACCAGTATCGAGTGTGTGTGCGTGTGAATTGGAATTAGAGTTGAGGAGCGGATCAAATAAATTTGTGTGGGAGAATTCTAGAACTCTGTTCTAAAAACACCCTTAAAATGAGAAAAAACAAAACAAAACAAAACAACTCCAGCAAGCCAACAACTCCCTTAGCTTGTTTCCTTGTGAACTGGGAATCAGCCATCAGACTTTGTGACTTTGACATTAAAATGAGAAGGGAGCAAATGGAAACTCTGTGTCACCTAGAGTGGCCGATCCTACAAAATTCTTGGCCCCCAGAGAGGACCTTTGATGAAAATATAATCAGACATTTGTGGCTCAAAATTCTTAAAAGCTACCCAGAACACGTGCCCTATATTGAAGTTTGGAAGGGGAGTGTGAAAAGAAATCTGTCATGGCTTAGAGAAGGCAGATAACTGCCACCCCAAGCCAAACTGTTTGCAGTCAGGAAAGGAAAATCTGCTCTAGACTGCCGTCCCGAAGACTATGATGTTCTATCCCCACCACCTCCATACGTTACAGCAAATCCGCTGATAAATTCTACACATCAGGCTCCCATCCCAAGACAAAACCCTAAGCCAGAAGACCTTCCCCATCCAGGTCCCTTTGATGACCCATCCAGAGAGAGGGAGAGGGAAATGCGAGGAGAGCGAGAGGAAAACCCCTAGACGTGCTGAAGAAATTGACAAGGAAAGTGATGATGATGAGACAGAAGGACCCCAGAATCTAACAACAGGGGCAGTGATGGCGGTCTTGGAAAACAATCCAGATGCCTGCCTTCCAATAGTACCCCCCCCCATATCCGTTTACTCCAGATATACAATCAACAGCATCTCTCACCCAGAATAATCCGTTAGCCCAAGACAGCCTAACAGAGACTCATTGTCTAGTTGGCATACTTGCCCAACCAAATTGTCCGCCACAACAGGACACACCAATCATAGGAAGCATCAGAACTACTCATAGGAGGCACACCCCAATCCAGAAATGACGCCAAGTCCTCTTTAGATGTCCAGCCAGAGACTTAAAGAATGGACCCTGACAGTCTGAACGCCCAACTTCCGTAAGCAGCAAAATCCAGCAGTAGAGCTATACCCCAGATAGATGACTGCCAGATCACCCTTGCCTTCCAGTATGTGCGCTCCACTATCCAGGAGGCACACCCTCACCATCCAAATGTGCCATCAGAACCACTACACCCCCAAAAGCAGAGGACCCATCTGCCCCAGTTCTCCAAAGACTTGCCACGTGTTCCAGAAGGGTCAAAGACAGTTGATGAGAAAGTCAGAGGAAGTGAAGTTTTGTGATGCAGTACCACCCTTCTCTTCCGCAGAGACAAAGGGACTGGGAAAAGATTTTTTTTTAAGAATATTCCCCCATCTACAATCTTAGATGTAATCCAAAGATGAGGTGCATCCCAAGCGCCTTTCTGAAGATGCCTTTGCCAGGCTTACAGACAATGTTCCCCCCATGGCTCCAGAGTAATCTGCAGTCAGGGCCACAGTTTAAAATTGCCTTTGTGTCTCTAGCAGCCACAAACATGAGAAGAATATTCAAGGCCAGGAAAATCTATGGTCCTTTTGCTGCCTTCTAATGACAATTCACCCAACAGGTGAACAAAAATATCTATAAAAATTGCACTTGCACAAAGGGGGTCCCCAGCCCAAACCAATCATTTTCTGGCCCAAAAGCTTCCAGGACTCACTACCAAAAGTTCCTGCCTCTTACAATGATTAACAATTCCATGGTTAACTTCTTTTTTTTTTTCATGGGTCAATCCAGATGACCTCTGGTCCTCCCCAATGTTCACCTTTGTTTCCCAGTCTGTGCTGGACATGTAGAATAAGAATCCAGAAGCAAGTCATTTCATAGGACACCAGACACGCCAGCCAGAAAAATAGGACATCTAGACCCCAGACCTGTTCAATGCCACATGTGCCAGAGATCAAGTCTCTTATAAGCAACTAAAAAAAAAAAAAAAAACCTTTCAGGACTATCCCCTTTCCTCTTTCCAAGCCCAATTCTGTGCTTTAATGAAAGCAATGAGCAGTTTTAGACCTTCTTGCACGCAGGAATTACCAGCTCATCCAGAGGTCCACTGACACAACACCCCAGAGCCCATCAACCCACAGAGGGATAGCCAAGCTGCACTACAGCCCTAAAACTTCCCCCTTCAAGACTTCTAGGAATATTGCTGAATTGACTTGTTAACATTGACTTTGCATAATAAGCCTCAAGCTGAGTTCTCTGCTTGCTTGCAAGCTTGTGGTAGTATTGTAACATTCATTGCCTTAAATAAACAGAAGATGGACATTTTCAAATGCCTTCCCTACAGAATTCACAGCCCAACAACAGGTAGACACTTGTACTAATTGTAGCCTCCATGCAGGAAAATGACTATGAGATCTTTGAATATACTCAAACAAGCACAGCCAAGCAGCTGTTTGTCTTCCTTGCCAGAACACAACAACCCCCCCCTTCACAACTTTGCTATTCAGCCATTCAGCCTCTGAGAACAGACTCTGTTAACTCATGTGAATTACCCCTTTGCTTTTTTAGCTATGGGTAAGGCAAATTAGGGTGTTTGAAAACTCATAATCTTTATTTTTGCCTCTTTATCTGGAAAGAGGAGAAGTAAAAATCTTATAGGAAGCATTCGAGGAAATTCTAAAGTGCCAGGGGCCTCCTCCTCCTTTTTTTCTCCGTTTGCTCTCATTGCCAGAAAGAGCAGAGCAAGGCACTTTGCCAAGCCAGGAATCCACTCTCATTTTTTTTTAAGCTCAGCCGATAGCTCCAGTAGAACAAAGCGTCTTTGTTTATCTCCACTCCAGAAGAACAATAACTTTTTTACTCACAGAGAGCAGCCTATTTTCCACTCATTGAATCTCAAACAAACAAAAAATAAAAACAAAGGGGAAAACAAATGTATGCATTACATTGAGCTGAGAAAATTAATTTTTGCTGCCTTTTGCCTAAAAGCAAATAAGCTACACAGCTTGAACAGAGGACAAAGTCTTTTTAAGAAACTATGTGGTCTCTTTTTCAACAATAGGCATATGGAATGGTCTTGTTTACAAGTTAACTCTTTTTCTGCCAACAGGAAGTTAGCTTACTAGGAACAGTCTTTTAGGAAATATGTGCAACCTTTTTCAACGGAATACCTTGCTGTAGAAGTCATGGACAATGCTCAATTTTCTCACTATGCTGCTTTGCACTTTGCCTTTTTTTTTTCTCTCAAGCTATCAGCCTCCAAAATGCAGCAGGACATACTTAGCCCTTTTTGCCAGTCTGAAAATAATACAACCTGATTTCTCGCCTGCCTGCTTTTCACTGAAGAAATCCACTACATTTCACAGGCTCACTACTATTTGACTATGCTCTTGATAATAGACCACTCTCACTGACTTTGTTAGGAAAACATAGTAATGCACTTTTGCAGACTTTTGCAGACTTACCAGCACAATTTTTGGATGCAAAACAGGCTCTTCATATTTCCAGATACTTGTGTGTGTGTTTTTCTGATATCTTATTCACAGATGGCTATGCCAGAGGCCTGCTGCAGCTGTTTCCAGTTCCCAATCCAGGTGAAGGGATCTGACGACCAGCAGCCCCCCCCCCAGAGGAGAAGCCTGCCTTTTCCGTCCTAGATGTGCCATCCCAGACGAGGCCAGCGCCCAGTGAATTCATCTCCTAGATGCCCCAGAGGAGAAGCCCTGTGCCAGTGAAGAATCAACGCGGGGATCCGGTTTCTACCACGGACGGCTGTCCTTTTTGCCTTGCCTTTTCGTGACTCCAGCGTTCTCAAGTTCCAGGAAGCCATCCTGATAACCCCACTTGACTCTGATTGCGTGTTCCCTCGGGGAACGGGAGAAGCAAGAACAGGGTGCTCTGTTTTGTTTTTTTCATCTACAGCAGCCATCAGCCATTGATCTCCAGAGGGGTGGACCTTCCCCCTCCAGCCTTTTTCTCCCAGAATTCTGCTTGCCTTGAACACTTCCGTCTTAGGTTTAACCCTTTCTTTTCCAGCAGGAAATTAGCCGGCAGCAGGCAAACAGTTACCTGAAAGCTGTCCACCTTAGACCCTCTCTACCTACACTAAGCTGTCTCTGTGTGGTTTTATTCACTCTGTGCTATGACTTCCACATTTGATCCTCAATCTGTGCCCATCACACATGCAGATAGTGTTATTCCTAAGCAGCAAAGGCCCATTTCCACGCCACAAGAAGTCTCTGAGGTTGACCTTGCGTCCCCAGGCACTTCCGTGGAGCGTCAGCCCACATCCCTTACTGATACTCAAAATAGTGATACTGGAAACACACGTCCTCGCGATACCTTGGTTATTTTAAGACCATTTCATTGTTCAATTCGCCGAATTGTAATTCTAGGCCACAGCTTTGTATATTGGCTGGCCCGGTACGTTCGTTCCTCAGTTTTGGGCACAAATCTCCGCCTTGGGGATCGTGTTCAAGTAGATTGGCAAGGGAAACGAGGTATGTTATGGGATGCCTTCTTTGAAACCGCATCTCGCATGGCCTCTCAAAACCCATTTGATTTTCTACTTGTACACTTGGGAGGCAATGACTTGGTTAAAGCAAAGGGCAAAGCCTTGTCATTGAAGATTATTGCTGATTTAAAAACTTTTAAGCTTTTTTTCCCACATATTCAGATCATTTGGTCTGCTATACTTCCTCGAATGATGTGGCGTGGCGCCCCTGATCCAATCAAAATTGATCAAGCCAGAAGATGAGTGAATCGTAAGGTAGCAAAAGCTATGCGTTCGCGCATAAACGCTAAGCATTCAAGCATTGGGAAGGCAATTTTTCACCCTGATATTACAGTTTCTCGAACCTACCTCTTTAGAAATGATGGGGTTCATCTAACAGATCAAGGCTTAGAAATTCTGCTGCATGATTTCCAAGCGGGCCTTCGTAATGTTCTTGGTGATGTAGTGGTGCTCTAAATGTGTGCCTTATATCCCTGCTCAGGTTTTTATTAGCCATTTTTATACTTCAATTGACCCTAGAAGTTGAGGCTGGCAACCAATTGGGTATGTAAACTTAAAACAGCCTGCACCTTGAATGCCTTGAAGGGTCACTCTATTGCTTGGTTAGGCATGGCCTTTCCTGACTAGTTCTAGACTTCTACAACCACTCCAGCACCAAAAACTCTTCACTCTCACACTTTGACATTCCTTTTTTACCCCTTTTTAACACAGGAGGGAGATTGTGGTGTACAAAAATCAGCGGATTTCAGCAAGGTGCCTTTCAATCACTTTGCCTTTTTGCCTTTAACAGCTTCAGGTGTGTGTGTGTGTGCGGGACTTTGCAGTGATATTCATCAACACACACAATTTTGTTTTTGACAGCTTTCATCATTCCTTGACTTTCACATTTTATAACACACCACAGCTTCAGAACTATGACAGTGCAAATCAAGAAGCTGTTGGAACTGCTTCCCCTATACATCATTGAATTAATTATTATGTGTTTTCGGTACCCCATCCATAGAATTTGGAGTACCAATTATTGTGATTTTGCTTTTAAATGCCTTTACGTCTAGTTACTGAGTCCAACCAGATGGATGAATGCTCCCCATGCAGTGCGGCAGTTCGCCAAGGGAACAAGGTGATAAACACACTGGTCTTATATATACACAACAAATGCTTGAATGCAAGCAGACAAGGGAAAATCAGGGAAATATTTTTGCTTTCAGACAGTCCTTTTGAAGTCCCTGAGTATGCTAAGAATTTGTTTATTGATGCCACAAAGAGGGCCTGTTCTAAAACTTGACATGGTCCATCACAGTTAATTGGTCATGTCTGCTTCTCCCCAAATAACAGCGCAGTTCCTGTGGGAGATTCAGCATTGGGACTTGAAAAAGAAGGTGTCTGAGATTCCCTTTCTAACATTTCTCAACATGACAACATATGATACTGCCTGGTTTCCCTACATGTATCCTGCAATTTTAAAGGCTGAAAAGCATTTTACCTAGGACAATAAGGAGTCCATTTCACTTTTATTACAGCCCAGGCAACATCAAGGCTCCAAGCCTGCAGTTAGCTGCCCAGCAGACCTATCTTTTGCCTATTTGACAATGCCTCTGAAGACAGGTGCTAGCCTTCATTAGCCCTCAGTACCCTCAGTGTTTCGTATAATGGCCTACAGGTAATGTCCATTCCACTGTGTATTTGAGGCTCTCACAGAATGTGTATTTGGTCAATTTACATATTCAATAGAACAATTAACAGTAAGCCAGATAAAATATCTCACTTTCCACTTTACACAGGAGTGGGAAAGCATTTAAAGACAATAACTACATAACCTATTTGATAAATCTCTTTCCTGGACGACTCTGACGAGTGTCTGAAGAGAAAGAGATGGGAGATGTTAGGTATTGTATTCAAATATAGTTTAAATAGCCACTGCCAATAAAGTGGTTATACCAATATATTCAATTACACTCATATATTCTGCTTTAACACTCAGCAAAGCAAAGTCATTGTAGATAGAATGGCAATTTAGGTATAATCAATAAGCAGTCATTATAGATAAAAGTGACTGGTTACTAATTACTTAAACATATATATATACATAAGTATTTCTTTTAATAAGCCACAGAGCATAAGAAAATGGCTGAAGTTTGGTTCAAGAAAAGCATTTCGGTCTCTGTCTTTCTCTCCTCCCCCCTAACTCCCAAAAAGTAAAAAGCGGACACAGCTTGCCTTGGAATTCCGTTCCCATGTATACATCCGCTGAATGTATCTTTCTGTAGAACAATGAAACCCTGTAAGCAGGCAAGAGCATCTTGACGTAAGCATGATGGGAGGACTGTTCTACAAGATTGTTTCTAACTAGCAAGTATCCTGTGTGAATAAGCTAGGACTGTCTCTCTTTGTTAAAATGCACCTGCAACATGTATGTTATCTTTTTACATAGAGGCGGGGGGAAGAGCAGAATGGAAATTGATAAAAGTTTCGTGTTCCTATTGTTCGGCGCCTCAGTATTTTCCGAATGATCGGCTGAGTGCCATTATCGTATGCAGTGTGAAATAAACTTTTCTCCGCTTCTGAAAAAGCCTTGGAAGATTTTTTCCTTCTTCACCCCAGGGGCGCGCGGTGATATTTTTGAACCCGGTTCCTTACATATGTATGTATGTATGTATGTATGTATGTATGTATGTATGTATGTATGAAGAAAGAAAGAAAGAAAGAAAGAAAGAAAGAAAGAAAGAAAGAAAGAAAGAAAGAAAGAAAGAAAGAAAGAAAGACGACTTGAGAAAACAAAGGCCATTCAAGTGCGGCTATTCTCATTTAGGGCCCATAATGGCTTTGTTTACACAGAAGAAATGTGGAGAATATTCAGATGTTGAGGGAAGCGCCTTGCCTCACACCTTTCCCCTCCTGGTTTCCATCCAACATAGGATGAGCCTGAAGAATACTTTGACACAACCTCCACACAAAGACACACACACACACACACAGGTGCTTACTCGATTTTACTGTGACCTGCAGCCTCAGAAAGTAAAGAAGACATCCTCTGGTCCTCCCAAAAATGAAGTTTTATCTCTCTTTCAAGAGAAGTCGCCCTCGCAAAATGGCTGCCGGCTGGGCCCACTGAGAGAGGCTTTCCCTCACAGGGGCTCCATCACTGGCCCTTTTGAGGGGAAAGCTGTATTTTTCCCCCCTCATCAGCACCTGACCTGTCAAATCTACTTGGTTGTTACAGCATTACATTCCTTTTCCAGCGTGTTTTTTATTATTTCATGTTTTTTTCTTATTTCCCAGGTTTTTAAGCCCCTGAAGTCCAAAGCAATATTCGGTGCTTCCGAGAAGTTTGCTTTGAGATGAGAGCCGCTTCAGGCTCCCTTGAATTCACTTCAGATCCCTCTCAGAAATGGACAAATATATCCCTTTTTCACTTCGGAGTCCAAATAAATCCTGAAGTACTATACAGTATATTCTTCTCATCCCTTGGCGGCAAAACCCTCCTTCCCCCTAACTTCACTGGTTACAGGCCAGCTCCGCCATGGGAAATCCTGGCCCTTTTAGCAGAGATACGACGCTATTTAAAAGCATATTTGTTTGAACTTCTCCATGTTAGATTCCACAATATATTGCCTGAGAGGAAAACAGATGAAGGGCCGGTGTCCAGAGGGAACAAAGTACAGCTTCTTAATGCAAGGTAAATTATGTTAACATGGAGAGCCGCGCCGATTTTTAATAACCGATAAAAGGGAGACAAAGGCGTCTCTCTTTGTGTCTCAAAGCATTTTTTTAAATAAAAACTTCTGAGAAAGATTCTTCCTCATAGCCCATAAAGGGAGGCATTCCCAAGAATATGAATAGAAATTTATTGTCATTGTACATGTGCCCGATATGTACCAAGAACTTTAAGTGCTGCTCCAGCACAACACAAAACAAAAACAAACAACCACATAAACACCATTCTGCTTAAAATGACCCAAAATGCTTAAAATCTGCTTGAAGACTTAAAATGTTTAAAAATTTAAAATGCTAAAACGCAGACACCATTTTAAGACAGCAGCACCTGGCTTTGGGATTTGTTTTGGATGATATTGCTCAGTTAGTAATATTTGCCTTCTTTACAAATTAACAAGGCCGTCAGCAAATATATAAGGGTATCAGCAAATATATAAGGGTGTCTCTCCTGTGCCAGCAGGCCCCAGAGGGCTTGCTTTTTATTTATTTATTTATTTATTTATTTATTTATTTATTTATTTATTTATTGGATTTCACAGTGGCCAAGTTGCAAAAGTGCGTTAGTGGTTAAATGTGTGTATGTGAGGTGGGGGTAGATATAGATATAGATACAGTGGACCCTTGTATAACAAACAGCTTGTATAACATAAAATTTGTACAACATAAAAAATTTCCAGAGATAAGGGAAATTTGCTTAACATAATCGCCTATGGGGAGAATCCGTACAACATAAAAATGGGATCACTCTGTTTTCAATGCATTCCTATGGGAATTTGTATAAAGGAGAATTTGCTTAACATAATTTCATTTGGAACAAATTAATTCCTTTATACAAGGTACCACTGTATATAGATATATCTATCTATCTAGATATAGATATAGATATAGATATAGATATAGATATAGATAGATATAAACAAGACAAAAAACAAAGTTGTGTGCTCTTTCCACACACATCTTGAGGAAATCACACTAGCTCCTTTCCCAGCCAGAGGATACTCCTGAACCCACCTTTTCCCCAGATAAGACAGTAGATTTTATAGTATCCTGGCCTAGCATTAATTGGTCTACTGGGGGCGTCAATTCCTAGATTCGGACAACTTTGTCACCATATTTAATAATGCACTGGTAATTTCCTTGCATATATTGCTACCATTCATCTCACATGAAGCTGCCCTTGAGGCTGACATGGAGCTAATATTCCTATAACCTTCCCCTTCCGCTGTCCTGCGGAGACACCCAGTGCTTTGTTTTAGTGGCATTTTGTATTTTAGAGGTCCGTGACAGTCTTCTAATTCCTTGTTCTTAAACTTGAATGTGTCTTAAATATTCTGGGCTGTATATTGTCCCTCAGTATTGTAAGCTGCCTTGGGTCCTTTTCCAAGGAGAAAAGGGGGGTTAAAATATTCAAAATAAAATAAAATAAAATAAAATAAATAAATAAATAAATAAATAAATAAATACTACCAGCCTGGATCAGGGAAGGAACAACGCCACTTCAAAACATATTTTTTTCAAAAAGCGGGTTTATTTATTTATTTATTTGTTTATTAGATTATTTAGATTTTTATTTATTTATATTTATTAGTAATCGAAGGGCTACTCTGGGTGGTTGACAATATCACGAAATGGCAATTACAAGCGACAAACCATGACAAACCTACTGCCAATTAATTGACTCGAAATTAAAACATGCAGCCCTAAAAATAAAATACCTGTAGTCAATATTTCGCTATTAAGGAAGCAAGATTATACCGTGAAAATAAATTCAAGCCAAATTATACGTAACAGGAGGCGGAGAAAAGATTTCCAGGCATTAGGAAGAGAAAGACAACAGTTCTGGTTAAGCGATCCCAAAGAGGGAAGACAAGACTCTTACAAAGGCATTAATTTATCCATTAAGACCAACTCAGCTGGCTCTGATTGGCAGCATTTCTCAATCTTTCTGAATCGGGAGGGTTTTTTCTTTCTCGTCCCTGGCCAATTGCCTCTTTTAGAAATGAGGGGAAATCTGTGATGTTTCTTTGTGAGAAGCAAAGCCACGCTCCTCCGCCACTGAGCGACAGTGGTGTCCTCTGCAATCACTGCCTTCCCCAGATTCTGCCAGGTATAGAGATATCCCCTTGGAAGAGATTAAAAAACACCCCAGCTGGCTTCCTGGGCAAGGTCACTGGAGAAGCATTGAACCCAATCTGTGCGGGCAAACCCCAGAGAGGACAATGGATCCGATGTGGCCTGATGCACAGGAAGCCAGGCTGCTCTTATCTCTTCCCCCACATTAGCCAAGCAAGGCCATGAGATGGTATGTAAGGAAATAACAAGCTGTCTGGCAGTCATTCATCAAGACCCTTCCTACCTACACAGCTACATCAGATAAGCCCTTCCCAGGAATTCATCAGCCTAAACCATCCTGACACGTATACTCTCGCCCCACCTCTGATGCTCTGCTTTTTGCAACTAATAAAAGAGCCCGGGACTCATGCTTGAAGGAGGAAGCGGTTGCATGAGGCCTGGCTTGTTGAACTAAACAATACGTGTCTATGTGGAATCATTCCTACATCCCGGCTCACACCCATCCTTCCCTGGACCTTTTTTTGGAGGGGCACAAAAAGAGATGCCTCCCACCCGTTGCCACGCCTTGGGTTCCGTGGTTCAGCTTGCAGGCGGGCTTCTTCTGGGCCAAACTGCAGCTTTGCCCGGGGGGGGAGGGAGGGGAGTGCTCTGGCCCCTGTGATTCGAACTCGGTGCCTTGCTCACATCAATTAATGCCCTTCTTTCTCCCTCCCTCTCCGAAGGTGGTTTCCAACATCGTGAGAAACTTCTCCCGGCGCGCCAACATTAATAGCCAGATGGTCCTAAAGGAGGTGGGCAGCGTGGCTGCACTCATGCAGTGTGTCCTACGGCCACCAAAGTGAGTGGGCAAAGGTAAGTACTGGGAGGGTCTCCCACCCCCCACCCCCATACCTATCTTCTCCACGTCCCTGTTCATCCTTCCTTTTCCCCCTAGCCATCCTCCTCTTCCTTCGCTACCTGCATAAAAAAGGTAAAGGTTCCCCCCGCACATGTGTGCTAGTTGTGTCGACTCTAGGGGTGGTTCTCATCCCTGTATTCAAACTGAAGAGCCAGTGTTGTGCAAGTTCATGGCCATGTGCCCAGCATGGCTGCAAGGAAACACTGTTTTACCTTCCCGCATTTTATGGCTGTAACTATTTATCTACTGGCATTTACATGCTTTCGAACTGCTAGGTTGGCAGGAGCTGGGGCTAACAACGGGAGCTTGCTCCGTTGCATGGCACCCGGGATTCGAACCACTGAGCTGCCGACTTTGTAGCCCACAGTTTTCAGTACTCTAGCCTGCTGACCCATCACGCTACCTGCATAGACCTGCTTTTATACTAATCTGTTTCCAGGCACAAATTGAAGGGTTGGTCAAATTTATAAAACCCTATGGCCTGGATTCAAGCTCTCTTCCTCTTAAGATTCTCGGGGGAAGTTACAGTTCCCATTATCCCCATGTTTTCTTTCCTGTGGCACATGTTTCTGCTCCTTCCTCTCTCCCATGAGCCTCGTGGCGCAGTGGTTGAATTGCAGTACTGCAGCCATAACTCTGCTCACAACCTGGGGCTCAATCTCAGGCTGCTGGCTCCAGGTTGGCTCAGGACTTCCAGCCTTCCGAGGCCTGTAAAATGAGTACAGTAGGACCCATTACCCACTGATTCAGTTATCCATGGTTGGCAGAGGAAAAAATAAATAATTCAGCAGCCGCAAAGCAAGCTACTGTCAGAAAGAGCAGCTGTAAAGCAAGCTACTTTCATAAAACAGCAGCGGTAAAGCAAGTTACTATCACAAAACAGCAGTTTTGGGGAACATTTTGTTGTTCTCGCTTATCCACCATTTTCATTATCCACGGGAAGGCTTGGAACCAATCCCCAGCGGATACTGGGGTCCTACTGTACTCAGCTTACTGGGGGAGGTGGGGGCAACGTGTAGCCTGCATAATTAAATTCCAAACCACCCAGAGAGTGCTTTAAATGCAGTGTGGTGTGTGTGTGTCTGTGTCTGTGTGTACACTCACACTTGGGCTGAGTATTCCCCTTGACTAAATCCAGAATCCTAGTTGAACCAGTCAGTACTGGGCTGATTTGTCTGAACGGGATCAAAGCAGTTGTGCGATACGCAAAAACAGTTTTTCATTATCTACTTTGTCCATACCGTGTATGATTTTATAGACTTCAATCAGGTCACCTCTTAGGTGCCATCGTTCAAGAGTGAAGAGGCCCAGCCGTTGCAGCCTCAGATGGTAAGGAAGGTGTTCCTGTCCCTGAATCATTCTGGTTGCCCTCCTCTGCACTTTTTCCATTTCCATAATATCCTTCTGGATGTTGAGTGACCAGAATTTTACACAACACTCCAGATGGTGCCTCCCCATAGATTTATAAAAAGGCAAAATGACACTTGCTGACTTATTTTCTATACCCTTGCTAATGACCCCTAGCATTGAGTTTGCTTTTTTTCCTGCTGCGGCACACTGGGTTAACACCTTCATTGAGCTGTCCACCAGGACATCAAGGTCCCTTTCCTGGTTTGTTGCAGAGAGTTCAGACCCCATCAGTTCATAAATGAAACTGGGGTGTGTTTTTTTTGCCGCAACATGCATCACCCTGCACTTGCTAGGAGAAAGACGGCCGCCTTGCAAGTGATTAAACGTCACGTTGATGTGTTACCGTACAGACTCTCAGCGCTTTGCAAGAGGGCAGTGCTCTTCCGGGGCTCTTGCTTCGATCGAGTCAATACGCCAAGCCCACTCGTGAGGATCTCAGAGCTCTACTGCTGAGCCAGGGCAACAAAATGCAGTACATCACCGTCTGGATTATTGAGCGCTACCATCCGCCGCGAGGCAGGTGGACTCACCTGAGGTCACTGGCTGCCAATCGTCCTTAAGCGCCTGCTTCCTGGAGGAGTGTGGTCAGCGGCTTCTCTGTTGTGCCCCCACAGGATAGTGGCTGGCTGTGTGGGAAGGCAATAAAAAGCTCTGTCTTATCTCCCGCCACAGTTGGGATGGCTAGGATAACAATGGCCACATGCGTTGCACTTGGATTGGCAGGTGACTGGTCTGCCTCAGGAGTCAGACAAAGGTTCTGGGCCGTATTGGTACCTGTGGTGCCATATTCACATCTGTTCCCTCGGAAAATGAATATGAATGGCCCCTCTCGAGTAGAGACACAACAACAGCAGGCGTATCTCCTCTCCAAACCCGACACTGAAACCACGCACGTGACAATGGGGCCGGTCAGGCGCCCCTTCCTAAGCTCGTTCTTATGGAACAGGCTTGCAGGACACCCTAAACAGGACTATGGGGCCCCAAATGAGCAGAGCTGTTGCATTTATTTACCCACTGGCCATCCCTGCCGAATGCTTTCGGAAACTATAAACAGTGGTGTTGATTAATTACACCATCCATCACGGCCACAAACTGGATGGCCATTAAAAAGAATTAGCGGCACAGAACACCTAGATATTACTTGTCCTAATTGTTTCACGGCTCATTTCCTTGATGGTGGTGGAACACCGGGTCAATAGCAATGCATTATTAAGGAAAGGGAAGCTTATTATCACCTTCCAGTCTGTTCTGTTATGCTACATCCTTCTGCTGTGATGTCATACGGCAAATGGAGGACGGCAGCTCTCCAAAATCAAGCCTGAGTTGGTACTGAGGGAAGGACTTGCCTCAGGCAGCCAATTTTGAATGTCATGAAAAAAGATGAGATATCAAATGCACTGTTATTGTTCTTTTCCAGGGAAGGAAGGAGAGGTACATTTGCGAGGATGTCTGTGAAGATTCTCAGTCCTCCAGGTGAGGTTCTCTGGAAGA
This sequence comes from Phrynocephalus forsythii, assembly GCA_029282475.1. Taxonomy (NCBI): domain Eukaryota; kingdom Metazoa; phylum Chordata; class Lepidosauria; order Squamata; family Agamidae; genus Phrynocephalus; species Phrynocephalus forsythii. The sequence goes on along the minus strand of JAPFRF010000017.1, from coordinate 6,774,175 downwards.
TGAGTCATGGCAACTGGACGTCTTTTCATGCGCGATCGAAACATTTTGCTACTCATCCAAGCTGCTTCATCAGTCTTCATCAGTTTGCGAGGAGGTAACGATTGCTCACAAATGTTCTTGTTCACCATGAAAAAGTGTGTTGGGACACATGAAGACACCCAATTGGGGGGGGGGGGGTTAGTTAACGGCTGTGAGTTTTTTAAACTCCTCGGTGAGATTCCGCTCACAGGCTTAACAAATGTTCTTGTTCATCATGGTCCCCTCCTTTGCCCCATGTTTTTTTTTAAAATCTTCTGGGTGTTTGGGACACATGAAGACACCGCCAATTTTGGGGTGGGCTGGGGGCGATTACCGTTAACACCTCTTCCAAGGGGCTGTGGCCAGTTTTTCCTTTGGTCCCCAAACCTCCCTCCCTCCCTCCCTTGGTCCCCACCTTCCTTCCTGCAGGTGGGGTTGCATTCAGTGGGTGGGGCTTAGGGTCAGTGGGTGGAGCTTGCAGTGGGGTGGCAGGGTCGGGAATGGCCCTGACACATTCTCAGCCACCAAATCTGGCCCTCCTTACAAAAAGTTTGGGTACCCCTGGCTTAACATAATCGCCTATGGGGCAAATCCATACAACATAAAAATGGGATTACTCCGTTTTCAATGCATTCCTATGGGAAATTTGTATAAAGGAAAATTTGCTTAACATAATTTCATTGGAACAAATTAATTCCTTTATACAAGGTACCACTGTATTTGTGCCAATACTATTTGCAAAACTCAAAGGTCATTGACCACACTGTCTAACCAGGGTATAAGATTGTGCCATTTATAAGAGATAAGGTTTTTTAATTTCTTGGATTAAGAATCCCATAACGGTTTAGGACCTGCTTACCTAAAGGACCACCTTCTTCCATATGAGACTGCCCGTACTCTAAGATCAGGACAGGATGCCTTGCTGAAGGTGCCATCCCTCAAAGAGGTAAGGGGGGTGGCATGTTGAAACAGGGCCTTCACGGCGGTTGCCCCCCAACTCTGGAATGCCCTCCCTACAGAAATTCGCCTGGCACCAACACTTTTGGTTTTTCAGCGCCAGGCAAAGACCTTCCTGTTCGGCCAGCATTTTAATTAGATTTTTTAAAGCTGGACTCATGAGCACAGGGTTTTATAATTTGTATTGTATTATGTTTTAACTGCATTGTATTTTATAGTCTTGATAATTTTATTGTTTTATAGTTTTTAATACATTGTTGTATGCCGCCCAGAGACCTCTTAGTAGTGGGACGGCTATTAAAAATTGTAAATAAATAAATAACTCCCTATTCTAAATTACAGAGCCTAGATGTGGCTCATCTGAGAGAAAAGGCCTAAACTGTAAGGCTTGGAGGCCTAGCTAAAATGAAATTTCCAGTCCCCAAACCATTAATAGCTGGGACCCTTCTTTCTGAACTGGATGCTTGGCAAAACTGGGACTACCTAAATCTCAGAGCCTACCCATTTAGGCCTTTCCCCCCAGGTGAACCCCACAAGTCTCTGTAAGGTGTCTCTCAGGTAAAATCCCTGTAATGGAGAACTATAGGATTCGTAGTCCAAGTCAGAACAACTGATCCCTATTTGTCCTTGTATTTAAAATATTTTGACCTCATCTTTCCCCTTTAAAACGACCCAGGGTGGCTTACGTCATTAAAAGACAGCATTTAAAGATTAGCAACAGTGGATATACAAATGCTAAAAAAGATCAAATGCACACCATACAATAAACAAAGCAACACGAAAACACATTCAAACCAGTAAGGAACAACAACCCATTTAAAATCCCCTCCTAACCAGGCAGCCAGCTGTTCAGGAAAAGCCCCTGGAAGAGAAAGCTCTCTCTACCTTCTTGCAAAAAAACAGTCAAGTAGGAGCCAGCCTGGCCTCCAGTGGGAGGGAGTTCCAGATTCTGAGAGCAGCAACAGAGAAGGGCCTCTCTGGGAAGCACACCTGCGAAGGTGGTGAGGTTGAGAGAAAGACCTCCCCCGATGGTCTTAACACTTGAGCAGGCTAAAAAAAGTAGATGCAGCCCTTGAGATAATTTGAGCATTGCTTTTGAGCATGTGAAGAGCCCCGTGGCCTGCACGACTGCAGGCTTGGAGAGTGACCCAGCCCTGCAACTATGCTAGCAGGACTTTCCCCTCCCTCGGCAGAATCTTAGTAGGTTCTTTTGCACAAAGAAGGAAATCTTTGAAAGGATGTCACATTGAAAAAGGGACTGGTTTGTTTTCCGTGGCTTCAGAGACGAGGACGCGGGGCAATGGCGTCAAACTACAGGAAAAGAGATTCAGTTTAAGCATTAGGAAGAACTTCATGATGGTTAGAGCTGTTTGGCAATGGAATATGCTGCCACGGAGGATGGTGGAGTCTCCTTCTTTGGAGGTTTTTAAGCAGAGGCTGGATGGCCATCTGTTGGAAATATTGTGATGGGGTTCCTGCATGGCAGGGGGTTGGACTGGATGGCCCTTGAGGTCTCTCCCAATTTTTTGATTCTATGAGAACTACACACTAAAATTGTTATCCTCTTTCACCAGAGTGGTGCTGAATGTTGTCATGGATTCACAGTTCCAGGGAGAATGCGCACACTCAAATTGCTGCTTGATCTTCCCCAACCAGCTACTTCCATACTGTACGTTCTGTACATCTCCACCAGGAGCCTAGAACAAAGGGTTTTTAATTTGACACTTGGCACAACTAAAAATTGGTACATTTGTAGATCACATGCTCCCCCAAGTGGTGAAATAGGTCTGTTTGTCATAGCATGTGATTATGCCCCACTTACATACTGTACGTTGAGCATATGTTATTTTCTGATTCGCAGATCGGAATGTGTTTACTGGCTTAATTTGCAAATCTGACAGTCAAGAAGACATATGTTTCTGAGTAAATATGCATTGTAGGGGTGGGATAGAAGTTAATACTTAGAAATATGTGTTTCCCTTAATGTTTAGTTTAAATCTAAGCTTCCTGTTCCAGGATTGGAAAACAGAGAATATTAATAAGAAGCGAAACAAGTTGGGGAGCTGTGTGTTTTGTATTTGGTTTTACCCATCCCAAAAATCAAATACAAAAATAGACCAGGTGATACCTTTTAGGCATAACAAAACAGTTGCTAATATTTCAAGGGCAACGCCCTCTTCCTCTGAGAGGTACCAAAAGTTCAAACATGACAAAGACGAAATTGTCAGAAGTTAGCTCTTAGATTTAAATTTCTTCACAAAATGAAAGAAAAATGCCAGGTAGTTGCTTAGTTGAGGCCCAGAGCAGGGATGGTGTGAAGCTGTCTCTATTTTTACTGTCCCAGGTCCTTCAAACACCATGTAGCTGGTCACGTCCACACTTTCACACACCCTCTCTCTATGGGCCTTTTCACACGACCCCTAAGATCCGCTGGCCACTTAAATTCGGACCAGAGATCTTAGGGGTTTGTCGCTGTTCCTGCGTTCCCACCCCCTCCGCACTCCTGGCTGCTGGCTGCGTGAGGGGAGGGAGAAAAAAAGGAAGAAAAGAATGCCGCTCACCTCCCTTCTGCCATCTCGCTTTGCTCCCGGCACTGCATTCAGATCTCTTAAAGGGGCGGGGGGGGGGGTAAAAAAAGAACAAACAGAAGCAGTCACTACTGTTATATCCGCATCGGGAATTTTCACCCTCTGAGAGCAGGTACATGAAAAGTGCGCTGGGATGTGCTTAGGTGGGTGTGGTCGGACTTAATTATCTGTAAACTCCGGAGCTGGTGGGGAAATAATTTTAAGTTCCGGAGCTGGGAACCATTTGCCGCGGAGTTTAGGGGTCGTGTAAAAGGCCCATGTGGCACATTGAGACTAATGGCCCCCCTTGCTGGCCAGGGAGGGGGGAGGTCTGATACAAAAGAACCATGCATTTCATTTGGGGCCTGAGATAAAATTTAGAAAAAAATCCACTAGGTGAAATAAAAAGGAAAGAAATTACCTTGTGGTAATTTGCAATTGAAGCAAAACCAGTTGGGGAGCAGTGCAGCCATCACAAAAACCAAATACGAAAATAGACCAGGTGATACCTTTTAGGATACTAGTAAAATAACAAAACAGTTGCTAATATTTTTAATATTTTAAACAACAAAACAGTTGCTAATATTAATAAGACTGAAAGAACTGGGCAGGTCCAGTCTTGAGAAAAGAAGACCAAGGGGAGATACATATGTTTAAATATTTGAAAGGATGTCATATTGAAGAGGGAACAGGTTTGTTTTCCATGGCTTCAGAGACTAGGATGTGGGGCAGTGGTTTCAAACTAGTACAGGAAAAAAGATTCCATTTGAACATTAGGAAGAACTTCCTGACAGTTAGAGCAGGCCGGCAGTAGAAGTTGCTGCCACAAAGGAGGGTGGTGGAGTCTCCTTCTTTGGAGGTTTTTAAGCAGAGGCTGGATGGCCATCTGTCGGGAGTACTGTACTGTGATGGGGGTTCCTGCATGGCTGGGGGTTGGACTGGATGGCCCTAGAGGTCTCTTCCAAATCTAGGATTCTATGATTCTATGACCATCCCATGAGAAGGGGTTCCACATCTCCAACTAGTGAATGAAGTCCTAAGGAACGGCTTTGTGTCCCTGGTTCTCCAGGCAGAAATACATTTATCAATGCAAGAGTGCTGGGAGAGGGAGGGGTTTGAGTTTAGTGGGCATATCATACCTTTCCTGGCTGGGCACCCAGCCCTCATTCAAGAGTTTTCCATTTTTGAGTAAATTCCTCCCAGTTGCGCAGCAGAAGTGCAGAGATGCACATATCAGAGTAGCTTCCAGTTCTCCAGAGTATACCAACATTTCTTATTAACTGGCACTTACATGCTCAATAATTCACTCAAGAGACATTTGTAAGAGAAAGAATAAGAAGTTTCGTTACTTACAATTGAATAGATCAAAGAGCAAACTGATAAACACGACTGCTTTCAACAACAGTCTCCAGCAAACTCTGGAGAGGAAAAGAGTGCGCAACAGAGAGGTGGCACTCTCTTTGAATTCAGGGACACAGGGAAAATATTGTTCAGTATTGTTATTGATTGACAGTCTCCCCCCTCCCGAGCCCAGAAAAGTCTTTCTTAACCACACCTACTAGAAGCAGCATACAAGGCTGTTAAGAACTCCAGCAACTCTTCCCTGCTCCTTGAATCCTGTGACTGAAACAAGGGAGATACAGGAAGTGCTCAGGGCATTCCCACAGGCATCTACAACATGCTCTTTCCTGTGCAGCAGCTGATGAAACAACAGAAGCTGAGCACATAACTTGCCGTGGGCAGAGAAGGACAGATTGACAGGTTAGAAGGAGAGAAAACACCTATCCCATGCTTCAGCTTTTGGCCATTTAAGCAACAAGGCGACCATTGTTTTTCTTTTTAAATTTGGCCTGTTTAGATGAGCTCAGAAAAATCTGTGTTGCAAGCGTACACATTTCTTCCAAGACTGACCTCAAGAAAAGCAAATCTCGCCATCTTCCATAAGTAAAAAAAGAAAAAGAGAGAGCTTTGCATCTCTCCCATCAGGATTAGAGGTGGGATTTTTGGATTTTCAGAATTACAAACACCAAACGTCTCCATTCTGGGAGCTCTACCTACTTTGCAGGGACCTCGCAAACACCTTGGTGTGATACACCCTGGAGAAGAACCTCAGTTGGGAGGCTTTGAGGCTTTGAAGCCTCGACTCCAGTTACCTGTTCAGAAAGAAAGCTCTCAGATAGCATAGGGACCAGCAGGGAGGGAGGCAGTAAAAATGGGGAAGATGGAAAAAAGGTGGTATAATAATTTCCACTAAAGCTGCAGGTTTGGAGTTGTGGAGGGGGGGTGTTTCCCCAGCACAGAAGTGCACTTCTCGCCAGACTTTCAAAGCCATCTGTTTTCTGATTCTACCTTCCTTGCTGTTTACCAGGAGGCTGTCTATCTGTTTTAACAACCTCCCGCAGGGGATTTAGCATACCTCGTTATGCAAAGATGCTACTTATGCATTCACTCTGGTGCCCGCCTAAGCAATCTGTACCCACAACACCTTCCACCAAAGATGCAACATCAGAAGCTTCTGATCAAAAAGACGACAACACCGGCAATGTTACAGCAAGACAAAACATAGTCCCTGTGTATTATTGATGGGATACAAGGTGATCAGAACCTCCACTTGCAGCTAGCTTTTTGAGAGAGAGATGATTGAAAAGATACTTTTTCTCTCTCTATTCCGAGATGTAATTACATTTTCCCTTCTTTAAATCTTTCCCCATTAACTGAGAAGCAGAAGCATCCATTCAAAATGGCCCAAACCGAATGCAATGGATTTAAGAATGCACATACAGGAAGAGGTGATGCCTTTAATCAACCATTCAAAGGAGAAAAACTAATCAGACAGCTTTCAATCACAGGTCACCTTCTTCCCAGCTGTGCCTCAAGTTCTTGTAGATGTGCTGTTATGGATGTCCCAAATTGGCATGGCTGGTGACGCCTGGTTCCCTTCTCTGCTGGAGACAGTGCATCCTCCCAGTTCTTTGCAAGCTTTATCTCAGCTAGCACTTGGGAATTTATGACCCACCTCTTAAAACAAAGGGCTGAGTGATTTAAGAAGGCCATTGTGGTTGTCATCATTGTCTCCTACTCACTACAACAGCTGTTTATCGACAGGACCTGGGGTGTGTGTGGGTGTGATCACAAGGGCAATGGATCTGCTGTTTGGTCTACTCTGGGCACAGGCCGGTTCCTTCCATTGCCCATTAGTCAGACAACCAGCATAACTAGGCAGGTTAGATCTAGTGTTGTGAGGCCTCCCGTTTTTGGCAGAAGGTCTGGTGCCAGTCAGGTCTATCTTCACATCTGCGATGGTGCCACCAGTCCTGGTTCACCTCCTTGCCCATAACGTGTTTTGGGACCTCGGTTTGCCATCGGTTCCCACCAATGGTCTGTATTGGACTGCATATTGTCCCTCGTTACTGTAAGCTTCCTCGGATCTTTTTCCAAGGAAAAAGGGTGGGTGGGTAAAAATACTAATAAATAAATAAATAAATAAATAAATAAATAAATAAATAAATAAATAAATAAATAAATATTGTTTGTTTGTTTGTTTGTTTGTTAAATTTATATCCCGCCCATCTTCCCGGGGGGAACTCTGGGCGGCTTCCAACAACGGACCAGACAACGGTCGTCAGTACAAATACAATGGACAATTCACATAGCGATAAATTCCATACACAAAATAAATAGTAACTGCTCTGAAACTGCCTTGTCTAACTGTGATTGACAAGCATATTCCAGCCGTTTGCTGAGAAATCTATGCTTTACTCACCAAGGCAAATTCCTGGATTCTTTTAACTCCCCAACAATGATTCCTTCAAAGGCAAAGTAAATTATAATGACGTTTTATTTCTAACAAGAATGACAAATTAAAATAGATTTAAAATGCAAGCATATTTTCCCTGAAAACAAAAAAAAACTATTCTAAGTAATCTATCCTAACTCTTTTATGAAATCCATGGCTATTCTAAATAATTCTAAACTCTAGCTTAGCAAGGAATCATCTTGAAGCATAGCAATGCCAAGGAATGAAGAAGAATGGTGATTCTTCTCTTTGGCCCTTTGTACACGACCCCTAAACTCTGCCGCAAATGGCTCCCAGCTCCGGAGCTTAAAATTGTTTCCCCACCAGGTCCGGAGTTTACAGATAATTAAGTGCGACCACGCCCACCTAAGCGCGTCCCAGCGCACTTTTCAGGTACCTGCTCTCTGGAGGTGAAAATTCCTGATGCGGATATAACAGTAGTGACTGCCGGGCTCTCCTTGCTTCTGTTTGTTCTTTTTTTGCCCCCGCCCCTTTAAGAGATCTGAATGCAGTGCCGGGATGGCAGAATGGAGGTGAGCGGCATTCTTTTCTTACTTTTTTTTCTCCCTCCCCTCACGCAGCCAGCAGCCAGGAGTGTGGAGGGGGTGGGAACGCAGGAACAGCGACAAACCCCTAAGATCTCTGGTCCGAATTTAAGTGGCCAGCGGATCTTAGGGGTCGTGTGAAAAGGCCCTCTGTGTCTTGATAAGGTTTCTTCCTGTCCCATCCACATGACCCTGAAATGTCCAATTAGTAACAGAGTCCATGCTTCCAGAAAACTGTATTTTGACTGTCTAACACATTCCATAGACAAAGTCTACTGCAGAGTGAAATCTATGCTGCTAATCTGAGACTAAGGGCCTTTTTACACGACCCCTAAGATCCGCTGGTCCCTTAAATTCGGACCAGAGATCATGAGGGTTTGTCGCTCTTCCTTCCTCCCCAACACTCCGCACGTCCTTGCTTCTGTCTGCGTGAGGGGAGGGAGGGGGAAAAAGCCTTTAAAAGGGACAAAAGAATAAAGCCTTACCTCCGGTGCCGGTAGAAGTTGCTCCGAGCGCCGGTTACTTCCTGGTTCCTCTTAAAGGGGCGGGAGGCAAAAAAAAAACCAAGAAAAAGAAGCGAGGAGAGGCCGGCACTCTCCGCATCAAAATTTTTCACTCTCCCAGAGCAGGTACAAGAAAAGTGTGCTGGGACGCGCTAAAATGGGCGTGGTCGCACCTAATTTTCTGTTAGCTGTTTCTATCATAGCTAATTTCTTTACAGTAACCACTAGAGCAAACCGATATATCCCCAAAGCATTCATCTCCTCACCTTTCTAGGTTGCTTGTCAGAGGATACTCTTTTTTTAGGTGTAGGTAGGATTGGTTTTGGTTTGTTTCCTAGCCCGCATCATAGCTAGGATCGAACCAAAGTGGTGCTTCCTGCTTTAAATCCGAAAGATGAGTCATGGCAACTGGACTTCTTTTCTTGTGAGATCGAAACAACTGGAGTATTATACATTTGCTAGAATAATGCTTCTGCCTAGTTTAAATTCTCTTTTTAATCTTTCATCAAATAAAAGCAAGCTCAGTGACTATCCCCCAACCCCCCCCCATGACTCCTGGGAGAAGAACCATCCAGCACAGCTTTGGACAAATTGCATGGTGGTCCAAGAGGAAGGCAGCAGTAAACCACGACTGCGTACTCCATACTCAGGAGGGAAAGAGGAAGACCAAACATTAGATAGATCGACTCCACCCAGAAAGCCATGGCCTTGCATTTGCAGGAGAGCTGAGGAGGGCTGCTGGAGAAACAGCCTTCTGAAAGCTACTAATGTTGGGGGGTTTTGTGATCTTGCATGCCGCCTGTGGTTTGAGTGAGTGGGAAGGACTTTTCTAGGCTGGGAGGACTATCAATCTAACCAGCAGTAACCAATCATCCCTTCCAGCCTCGGAATTCAAAAGACAGGCCTACCTCTCTGCAGAGTGTTCCTTTCCCTCTCTTTAGTCTGATAGAGTCTGGGGGTTTTTTTTGTTTTTTTGTTTTGTTTTTTGCTCTTCATCTGTTCACAACCATGAAACATTTTAGTTTTTCTCCTATGAAGGTCTCAGAAACTCACTCTGAGACATTTGTGGGAGAAAAAAATATTTTGTTAAAGAGTGGAAATAAATGAAGGAGGGGTGGACTATCTAGGGAACTTCTAGCTATTCTTCTCTGTGAGTTGCTGTACATTTACTGCAAAGCCTAGATGCCCTAAGCACATCCGATCTTGCCTGATTTTGGAAACTAAGCAGGGACAGCTCTGGTTAGTACTTGGATGGGAGACCACCAGGGAATACCAGGTGTTGTAGGTGCCTGGAGTAGGAACTCGCAAACCACTCCAGTATTTCTGCCAAGAAAACTCCATGGACATGGAGTCAGGAAGAGTTGGTCACGACTGTAACGACACAACACACACACACAAAAGGACTTTTGCTAGAAATTCACAACTCTGCAACAATTACTTCAGAAGTACCTCAAAGGCACATAACAAGAACCATGCAAAGAAAATGGATTACTCTCAAGGCACTCCACTTCCTATGAAGAGCTGGTTAGTTGTAAAAAGAAATTACTCATTAAAAAAATCTTTTTTCACTGAAGCTGTTTGCTTTTAAAACCTTGGTAATCAGGACGCAGAAGGACCTCCACAGCATTCAATATTCATTTGTTCCATGGGCTCCTGGATCCTCTCTGATGAGTGTGTGCTTAATACACACATTAAAATTTAAGGAGATTTCTCTTAACTAATCACATCCAGCCGCATCGGCAAAGGGCAAATATTTGCTTTGTTCCTTCGGCGCTCTTCCAATTACGCCGACAATTTCAGATGAATCAAATAATGGCAGGTTTAATATTATAAAGGGACGGGGAGGACGGGAAAGGAGGGAGACAGTAGCTTTCCAGGTGGAAAAGAAAGGTTGGTGTGCATCTTTCGGGGGAATCCAAATCTTCTCTTGTAAGAGAAGGCAAAAAGAAATTATGGAGAATAATGCCTTTACTCTAGACACGTTAAGGGAAGGCGGGAGTAGGTTCGTTTTCTCGAGGTTCTCTGCTTGGCAGACAAATGAATGACATGTAATTAGCTTTCCTTTTAAACTCATTAAACTCCCCCACCGCTGCCGCCATCTCTCCATCAAAACACAACTGACAATTCCTGCCAAGAACAAGCAACACATTTCTCTTCCCTGGCTCTGGCAATGGATCCAGCGAAAAAAGGAAGACAAAACGTTGATTGTATGCAGCGCGGCCGCCATTATCTCCTGGCGACATCCAACAGAGCTGTCATGAAATAAAGCTGGGAATATTCATAGACCCGCCGAGCCCAGCCAGACGTATTAAGAGAGATTACGAATTCCCCATTGGAAGGAGGGACTATTTGGAACGCAGGAGGGCGATTAAATCTTTTGCTGGGCATGGTTCTTCACCCAAGGTGACTGCCTGTACAGAACAACAACACAAAGGACTTCATTTGGCATGAGGATTTAATACCTGGCTGTGGTTAGTTGGTGGCGAGGAAGGCCAATGTAACTGGATCACAGACTTACTCTGTCAAACAAGCCAGGTATTTCAAATGCCACCCGTAAAGAGGATGAAAATTCAAAATTGTTCCTGTTTGTTTTTTTTAAAAGCAAGCAGATAAAATACAAATGCAATAGCAGTGTGGTTCGTTTAATGCATCAGAAAGCGACCCCCAGGCCGTGGAAGCTGACGATTGTGCTTTTGTCAGGGCAGAAAATCAGCCCTGAACTGCTTGTGGGGAATCAGCTTCAGCATCTTAGAAGCATCCCGTAAAGGTCAGACTAAAACCCAGAACGGATTCTCCATCTATATTCTGGGAGTGCAGTTTTGCAGCTGATGGCGAAATTTCCACGCTGGCCTTGAGCATTCATGGTAGAATCTCTACCGGGTCCTGTTCCATCACTGAAGCCGACCTCAGCTGATCTGCTGCACCGCAGAGCCTGCCCCATTGCCCGGATACTAACCCCTCTCCTCCCCTCCCCTCTCCTCCCCTCCCCAAGTCAGTCTGGCAGGGATCTTGTTAGGCTTTAATTCCGGGCCGGTGGCTGCCTGTCTTGTTCCATCTCAATTAGCAAGTCCAGGATGTATTTAGAGAGATGACAGCCCGTATTTGGGGAGTCAATGATCACTGATTTATGAATATTGAGTGGCATCGCAGGAGCCCGCACTGAGCAGTCACTCAAAGACCGAGGGATCGTCCTCTCTCCCCACCATTATCCTCTCTCGCAGTCACTCAGAGACAGGTTAAATGAATTTGATTTATGACCTTAACCTACAAAACCCCGTTGCGTTTGCTTTATCGGTGTGTAAAATTCCTCCGGTGTAATTCCCTGGCCCTCGGAACAGCCAATTTAAAGTCAACATTATGCATGAGCTGAGCTTTCCCGTGGTCTCAGATCTCTCCCTTCCTCTCATTAAAGCCGCACCAAACAATCTTGCAATTAAAATTTTATACAAATTGTCTCCTTATGATTGGCATTTGGCCTTGGTTAAAAAACATGCTGCGGTTTTGTTCCCGGGAAGAGCTTAAAGGGGCTCGATTGATCTCAACATTGTTTTCCTGGACTGCCGTAATGGAGCGTTAATGTTCTAAGGAGCATTTGAGGCTGGTGGGTTGGTCCTCCAGCCGAATGGTAGATCCCAAGGCAAGCATAAATTCAGCTGTCAAAGAGTGGGTTGTTTTCCCGGAACAAAAGTGAAGCTAAAGCTCATAGTTATGTCCCAACCTGAGTAGAGCTGGAAGCTGAGTCCTGGCAACTGGACTTCATTTTCCTGAGAGACTGAAACGTTTCGCTGTTCATCCAAACAGCTTCGTCAGTCTGAAGAAAGCTAGTTGTGAGTCCTCCCTTATTTATTTTTATAGTTCACTTTGGCCTCTTGCCATCCTGGTCTGAAATAGGCTGATATGATGAACAATGGCCTGAATAGCCTCGCTAGGTAGACAACAGTCTCAATAGCCATAAGGTGAACAATGGCCTAAACTGCTGAAACCCATAAAGTATGGGTTGTAATGAGCCTATTCAGGTGATTGTTCATCTTATGCCTTCATTTCCCCCCCCCTTTTTTTTGGCCCGACTTTCCATTTTTCAATATTTCGATTCTCCATAACTTTGCCTTTCATGCATTAAGCAGCAAAGTTCGAGGTTTTATGCCTTCTTATCTCTCTGCGATGCATTGTTTACACCATTGGGATTGTACTGGAGAATGCAACTTTGCACTCATGCCACTAGATGGAGAATGCATAGGTTGCGTGACAAGGCACTTGTCTTGAAACAGAAACCGAGACAAGAGAATTCCCAAGGTCAGGGAGTGGTATGGCTCATCACGCTTAAATCCCACTTCAGGGGGTGTGGTCAGGACAAGATTTCGCCATCACGCCATGGACGTGGAGTAACATTTTCTCATACCGGTCCCATGCGTGATCGCGAACCGCAATGAGAGGGACGTGAAGTACCCGTCTAAGAAAAGAATCACCAGGATCAGGCCCTCCTCCCATGGATGTGAATCCTATACATAGCACAGGTCTCTGGTTCCCTCTAATGGCCACTTTGGGTAATACACCTTGGAATGACGTGCTTCTGGAGTTTTTTATTTACTATTTTCTGGTAGTGGACAACTGAAACCACAAGTCTTGGTCCCGTGGATATGGCAAGCCCACTGTATTATATATTTAAATATGTGAGAGGCTGTTTTGCGGAAGACCGAGCAAAACCTGCTGTGTGCAGCTCCAGCAGATAGGGCCGGAAGGTTCACGTCACAAGAAGGAAGAAGCTGATGAATCACTAGGAAAAACTCTTGAAAGTAACAACTATGTGACAATGCATTGTACTGTCTCAGATGGTGGTGGACTCTTTTCCATGGGAAGTTTGCAGGAAGACATCTCAGATGCTTTAGCTTGGTTCTTCTTTGGCTTGATGACCCTTGAGGTCCCTTCCGGCTGAAGAAGTGAATGACTCTACTGAGAGCTGACTCCCCTGGGAGGAGCTGTCATTCTGATACAATCAATAAGCTTTCCATGCTCTTTATAAAAGCAACCACTGCTTTTTATTTATTAAAAATTTATTGGCATGTTAGCCATCATGTGGAAAGGCTGCCATTTTCAACAAGTGGAAACATTTTTTTAAAAAAGCCCTAGCATTTAGAACAGTTGGAACAGAAAAGCAGGGAGAAGGATGCCATTTTATTATACTTTTAAGGCAGCTGCATTTCAACCGGTAATATTATAAGAGGGAGTAATTAATTTAAGAACCCTTGAACTCCATATGGTTTTCTTCAGTCATGTTATTATTATTAATAGCCAATTGTTCCAGCAACCCACCTCCCTCTGAGAGGTTTTAAGTACATTATTGTCTCCACATCAGCTCAAGTGACAGTGTTAAAACAATCTCAATCTAAAGGTTTATAAAAGGCATGAGGGATGTTACAGTACAGAGTTAATATATTGTGGTGTTAATTTTTAAGGAACTTTTTCCAAGCAAGGCATTGGCCAGCAGCAAAGTTAAGGGATCTAAAATTCCAGGCTGGCAGGAGCTATATTGGATTCCCAGGGTGGTGTAGTGGACAGAATGATGGACTGGGACTTGGGAGTGTGTGTGTTGTGTCGTTACAGTCGTGACCGACTCTTCGTGACTCCACGTCCATGGAGTTTTCTTGGCAGGAATCCTGGAGTGGTTTGCCAGTTCCTACTCCAGACCTGGGTTCAAATTCTTGCCCAGCCATGGAAGGTACCTGGGGTGTGTGGGACTAGAAACAACACTCCTTAAATATAGCAGGAGTCCTGTATCCACTGAGTCACCATCCGTGGATTCACTTATCCGCGGATGGCAGCAGTGGCAGCACAGTGTGAAGGGCCGGCCTGCATGCATAGCAGCATAAGGTCTCTGCTGGTGTGTGCACGGTGCAAACTCCCCACATGTGGTCCCACTTCTGCCACCGCCACCCCACCACCCCTACCACTGCTGTCGCTGCCACCCCACTGCTGTCGCCGTCACCCTCAGATAAGAGCATTCACTCTTATCCATGGATTTCAGCATTGGCGGGATGGCCTGGAACCAACTCCCCATGAATACAAAGATCCTACTGTATTTCACTTAACTTGAAAAGCCTATTAGGGTAAAAACAAATCAGTTCCAGCTTGACAGTACCTTAAAAAGAACGGATCTAGACAAAAAGCTCACCTGCAGCCATAGGCAAACTCAAAAGCCAATTCTCTCTCTCTCTCTCTCTCTCTCTCTCTCTCTCTCTCTCTCTCTCTCTCTCTCTCTCTCTCTCTCTCTCTCTCTCTCTGTGTGTGTGTGTGTGTGTGTGTGTGTGTGTGTGTGTGTGTGTGTGTGTTGTGTCATTACAGCCGTGACCAACTCTCTCCATGGCCCCATGTCCATGGAGCTTTTCTTGGCAGGAATGCTGGAGTGGTTTGCCACTGGTGAAATCATCCACCCTAGCAAAGGGTTGTCCCATTTTGGAGGATTCTGAGACATTTTCCCATTTCCCAACGACCAGCCTCCTCCATCCTCACTGGGTAGTCAACGCTTTCAACAATGCCTGTGACCCCGTCGGCTGAAGGAATCCAAGGAGTTACTTAGAATACCCTGGGAAAAGGTTGCTATAAGTCAGAATAGACTTAATGCCATCCAGTTATTATCAGTCCTGCCAGCCTTTTTTCGTATAGCCACCCTTCAGTAACAATCAGAGACAGGCGCAGGGAATCCGTATTCAACACCTATGTTCAGCAGAATCTGCATCCAGCTCAGGGATGTTGCAGGGAAGGAAGACATTGATTGAGACAACAGAGGTCACAGGATGATCGGCCTTGTTCTGATATCAATGAAAACGGAAAAAAATGTGTTGAATGCTTTTTCACAGCTTTTTAAAATGTGCTTTCAATTGTTTAAATGTGTTCTTTAATGACTGGTTTGATCTATACAGTGGACCCTTGTACAACAAACAGTCTGTATAACATATAATTTGTACAACATAAAACATTTCAGAGATAGGGGAAATTTGCTTAACAGAATCGCCTATGGGGCAAATCAGTACAACATAAAAATGGTCTCGAGTAGGGATTACTCTGTTTTCAATGCATTCCTATGGGAAATTTGTATAAAGGAAAATTTGCTTAACATAATTTCATTTGGAACAAATTAATTCCTTTATACAAGGTACCACTGGTTAATATTTAATTCACTGTATATATTTTTCAAAATCTGCACTTCTTTTTAAATATTTTGTGAGCAACCCTGTGTACACTTCTTGGGAGAAATGTGAGATATAAATAAAATGAATGAATAAATGCTACCAGGCCACAGAAATACATTTTTAATGAACACAAGATGTGGCGGAGCCACGAGTTAACGGGAAGGAAACAGGCATCATTCTCAAACATCCCAAAATGCTGGATACATAATAATGGGCTCAAATGAAAGTGTAACACTTTTTCAAATTGATGGGGTTATTTGTTTACTTATATATCTACTGATGAACCTTGCAAATACAATTTCACACTGTGAGTCTTTTTATCTTTTGACAGATGACAGACAACATGAGCAATTATACCAACCACCAAATCCTGGAGTTTGTGTATCCAAGCATTCAGCAACAACACGAATACCGACGTTGGAGGTAGAATTGCTAAATTCAGGTATGCTTTTAAATTTCAAATTCAGACAAAAATCCAATATATCTTGCTCAACTGGGTTGGGAATTCATAACAGAGAGGGATCAGCTCCATCTGCAGAATCTTCAAAACCCAAACCAAGTTGACAGGAGTGGCAACGGCACTTTTGGCCTTCTGCTAATCCCGCTCTTTCTGATTCAAATCTCTTACTCACAGCCCTGCTCTTCCTTATCCCCACCCCTTCAGGTTAGGGGCCACAACAGGAAGCCAGATTTCAGTTGAATATCGATGGTGGTGGTGGGGGAATTCCTATGTATTTATTTGTTTTGTTTCTTTCAATTGGTATACTGCCCATCTAGCTGAAGGACCTCTCTAGGTGGTGGACTGGGCCTCTTCCTGTTTCCAAAGCAGTTTGTCCCAAGCCTGAAATTTAAACAAACGGGGATTCATTTAAAGCTCAATAACATACCACCTCCGTTGCTGATTTAAACACGCTTGCATGACAGACAAAGATGGAAATGGAGAGTGACATGCCGTAAATAAACTATCCCCAGAAGTACCACCAGCAGCTGTAATTTCATCAGAGGATTTTGCTGTGAATTGAAGCCATCTTTGGGGGCCTGGGAGGGGGGGGACCTACAGGCTATCGTAACAACTGTGTTTTATGTCTAGGGTAGGTTGGGTTTCACTGGTGGTTACTAAACAGACGTAGTACCAGGGCAGAACAATTGTTTTATCACCAAGGACTTGATCAGATCACGGCTAGAGCAATCTCTGGGTCGTTTACAACTTACCATATATACTCAAGTATAAGTCTACCCGAGTATAAGTCGAGGCCCCTAATTTAACCCCCCAAAACTGGGGAAATGTATTGTCTCAAGTATAAGTCTAGGGTGGGAAATGCAGCAGGGCCTGGCAGCTCCTCCTTTGTGAGCTGGGGAGTGGTGTGTGATGTTTAAATTTAGCCACTGATGCAAGTGCTTGGGTCAGTGGCTAAAAGTCATTTTAAACGTTGTGTGCCGCTCCCCTGTGATGCAGAGGGGGGTTATGAGAAGCGGCATGCAATGTTTAAAATGACTTTTAGCCACAGTTGATTTGCCTCAGTGGCTAAAAGTATTGACCCGTATATAAGCCGAGGGCCCCTTTTTTCTGCCCAAAATTAGGGCTGAAAAACTAGGCTTATATTCGAGTATATACAGTAATTACAGTATGCAGGCGACACATTGCCCCTCCCCTCCAGCGTGCTGGGTAGTTTTTATAACAACCTCGGAAGGATGAAAGGCTGAGTCAACCTTGAGACAGCTCTCTGAGCCCATCAAGATCGAACTCAGGTCAGGAGCAAAGTCTTCCCTGAAGTACCGCAGTTTGACCATAAGGCTCACTTGATTGTCACCAGGTAGACTGAAAATTGAAATAATTCCCAACCGTTACTAAGAAACCATTGTCGCTTTGTCCATGAGCAGCATCTCCATCTGGTCATGGAGCCATGTATGTATGACCATTGTAAAAATATGTGACAGTTGTAAAGACTTGTATAAGGAAATAGACTTGATCTATAAAACCTCACATTAGAATGCTGCGAGCTGCCTAGATGCCCTATGCGCATCCGATCTCACCTGATTTTGGAAGCTAAGCAGGTTTGGCTCTGGTTAGTACTTGGATGGGAGACCACCAGGGAATGCCAGGTGCTGTAGGCACCTGGAGTAGGAACTGGCAAGCCACTCCAGTATTCCTGCCAAGAAAACTCCATGGACATGGAGTCACAAAGAGTCGGTCACGACTCTAATGACACACAACACATTAGAATACTGCAGTTCGTCCTTAAGGTACCACAATGGTCTTTTTTGTTTTGTTTTATATTATGTATATTTTTTTCCTGATACACTGGTACAGACAAACATGCTTCCTTCTTCAATAGTCACACCTTGTATTATTCTGTGATAGACAAAAATACGAATTCTTCTTTTTGACCAGAATGCGGGATTTTCTGCACAAAATATGAATTTTTTTCAGACTTTTTATACCCAGTTTTTGGTGTGTACATTTTCTGCACGAGTGCATGCACACACAAAAACTTGTGAATTCTTCACAAAATAAGTGCCTCTGAGCCAAAAACGTGCAACATTTGTCACTTAGCCTGTTTTTGAAAATGTTGTTGCGTTCTCACCTATGAGAACAAGAAGAGTGAAGACTGACATCATTAGAAAGCAGTCAATAGACCCTTTGGTCAGATGTTCGTACATCACATTCCAACAGATAAACACCTAAGGTTCAACTGGTTTAAGAAATAAGGAGGATAATAACCCTGATTAAATGGCACGACTGAAGGAAGGGAGATGACAAACGTTTATTTTTATTTTTAAATCAGTACAACCTCTCCTGCAGTATCTTATCAGAAGATGTCAGCAGTAGTATGTAGGGGCAGTCCTGTCAACAGTGATCTATATCCCTTGGCTTGCAATGTAATATAAACCAAATTGCCCAAGTCAGAAGCAGCGATCGAGCCGTTCCACAGGAAATTGGAAATCAATTCCTGTCATCCGTGTACATTAACTTCTTCATCAGTTCCACAATACCCATGCAAGGCCAGGGGGAGAAGCCACGCGTGGGCAAGTCCATAGCAAAGCCGATTCATGCGTGAGCAGAAATACAGGCAAAACAGGCAGAGAAGAAGACCTCTTAATAAGGCCACGGCCATACCTGCATTTTCTCTGTAGTTTCCGTTCGGCTAACTGCGCAGCAAAAGATTGCATCCTAACCGGGAAGACAAGTAAATTCTGGTCCCGGCCAACCACGCCCCTGGAACAGCAGTTTCAGCCAAGTTTCCTAAACCACCGCCAGGGGCTGGATTTAGAAATCTTCACTCAAAAATGCGTACTTATTTGCTTCTGTAACCACGACAGGACACAGAAAATACGCAGTAAAAACAATTTTTTTTATATGCAACGTAGACTTAGAAAATCGACTCTGAAAAGGGGGAAAAGATGCACAGTAGCTGCCTAGATGCCCTAAGCACATCCGAACTCGCTTGATTTCGGAAGCTAAGCAGGGTCGGCCCTGGCTAGTACTTGGATGGGCGACCACCAGGGAATACCAGGTGCTGTAGGTGCCTGGAGTAGGAACTGGCAAGCCACTCCTGTATTCCTGCCAAGAAAACCCCATGGACATGGAGTCACGAAGAGTCGGTCACGACTGTAACGACACAACACACACACAGAGGCAAGTAGAGATGGGACCAGAGTAGAAAAATATGACCCTGACGACAGGACACCAACTGCACATCAAATACCATGTGATCGCCCGGAAAAAAACTACACATCAAATTAAGATATGCAGAAAACGCTGGTGAGACCACAGCCTAAAGAGGGGTTGGGCCGGTTGTTCAAAGCAATGCCGGTTCCCTGCAGTTCATCCCATTTCCTTCCCACACAATGAGGTTTCCTTAGAGAAACATGCCAGTGTTTAATTTCCAATCGCAAAGTAAAAGCATATCAAGGGGGCAACTGCACTTTTTAAAAAAAGACAGTGAAATATAACAGATTTGAAGGGTTGGCTGCTTCTCAGTTTCTTTTCTGTTGACCACACAACACCAAGAGAAATGTGAAATAGTTCAGAGTCTCCCAATGCCACCTCCATAGTTTCCCCTCCACCACTGGGGTTTCTATGTTTTAAAAAATCAGATCCGTTTGATTCACTGTGTGATTGTTTGAACTCATTCAAAGCTGTTTATGGATAAACAAAGCAGTGCTTTACACACACACACACACACACACACACACACACACACACACACACACACAAGGCAGAAATTGTTTAAGAATGGAGCTTCCCTCATTGGCAAAAGTGTTCTTTTTTAAAAAAATTAAAAAAGCACATGAGATGAAGAATTTGAGAAAGGAAAGCCTTGTTGCAGCTTATTGAGGCAGTTCCTTTTAACTATGCCCCCTACAGGACTTAAATAGAGCTGCAAACAAGCAGCAAACAAGGCTTTTCTTCTCCCTCCCCATCCATGCACTTAAGTCGAACAGAACCAAATGTCCCAGTGTGACTAGTCAATGACTGAATGCAAATGTACTTGCATTTCTCTTGCAGTGTAGTCGCTCTATGCAAGATTTGGAGATAGATAAAAGTGAGTGCCATGACAAAGAGATGAACCTGCCCCACTACTAAAATCTGCTAAATGCATTTGCTGAAATCCTGTTGCACAGCTCTTGCTGTGGATAAACAGCTGTTCTCTTGCTGTGTAGTCACTTTATGCAAGATTTGGAGATAAATAAAAGTGAGTGCATGAAAAAGAGATGAATCTTTCCCACTACTAAAATCTGCTAAATGCATTTCCTGAAATCCTGTTGCACAGCCCAGTGTGTGCAACAGCTTGATGTCTATAGCAGCAGCAAATTGCCATTGATTAAAGTCTTCCTTAGGGAATTGCAGGGTACATGCCACTTTGCCACTTTGTGTTTGGGTCTTATGAACCCCAACATTGCTTCTAATCAGAAACGGCTCATGATGACTTCATTACAATTGTGCACATGGCAATGTGCAGCTGAATTTCTGCCATTATCTTCTTAGACCTGCTAATCATATTGCCTTCTGGCTTGGAAGTTATTATCTAAACAGTTTAATTTTTTAATTGTTACTGATACAATGCATCAGGAATGCACTGAAATGGCTTTTTAGAAAATGGTTGCATTAAAAGGTAAAGATAAAGATACCCTTGCACATGCTTGCTAGTTGTGTCTGACTCTAGGATCAGTGCTCATCTCTGTTTTTAAGCCAAAGAGCCAGTATTGCACGGAACACTATCTTCCTGCTTTTTACGGCAGTACCTATGTATCTACTTGCCTTTACATGCAGTGCAATGACATTTCTGGGATCCTCAAAATATGCATGGTTCATTGAAATGGAGACATATGCAATTATCTAAAATATGTTAATTTTGTCCCATTTCTGCAAACTGTAAACAGATTGGGGCAGAAACCTGCATTTCCCCATTTTCGGCAGTTCAAACTGTAAATTGGGAAGCGCCAGGAACTTGAACGCGTCTGTAACAGTGTTGTTATACAATTCACTAGCATTTCCCTTCTTCCAGAGTTGATCTCTGACTGGAACTCTTCCACATGTACAATAGGAAGACATTTCTCAAACCATATCCTTAAAAACAGCAATGTGAAATTGTGTGGTGCAACAACGCCACCTGAGGAGAAGAGGAAGGAACTGCAGTTTGGTGAGAGCATTGATAAGTCGACTCAAGGGGGCTTGTTTTAGGTTTGTCTGATGCTTTTCTAGGACTTTGGAAGGCGTTGTTCACAAAGCCTCAGCCATGCAAGGCTAGAAGGCATGCAGTCTTCAAGGGCCAGAGGCAGGGGAGTGGGATCAGGAGACAGAGATCTAGTCTCATGCGCTCCCAGAGGCATCTGGTGGGGCCACTGTGTGAGATCCAGGAAGCTGGACTAGATGGGCCTTCTTGGCCTGATCCAGCAGGGCTCTTCTTATGCTCTTCTCTTCTTATTTTCTTATCTGTCAGGGCAGCTCTAGCTGTGAATTTTCTGTTTCAGCATAGGGTGAGAGTTTGTGGGATCATCCCAGAAGTCTATGATCCCCTGATTATGTGTGATCAGTGGCCTATACTGGTATCACCACTAGTCTTACATTTGTGGTTTGTAATGGCCACACGCCTCCCACTCTTTATTTCAATCATTCTGTGTGGCTCTTTGGCACTGCTTGCCCGTGTCCTGAACACCTGGCTTCTTTCTCAGGGCACCTTCCTTCGCACCATCGGGTGAAATATGAATAAAGATTACGCCCGAGGGCCTCCTTATCTTGTTGTTGTTGTTTTTTTAAAATTACACTCCTTGCTGTAATGGGCAGGCCGTTGCATACGTGCTGAGCTCCTCAAACCTTCATGTACACATAAATATATGTTTAATATATATACCCCCCGTCCCCGCCACTGCCGTCCACCTGCTTTCAACGATACTTAATTTTTAGCGATCCCAAGCCTGTCGTGTGGCGGGTTCCTGTTGAACAGCATCCATTTCTTTCCCCGTGCGCTGGGTAATACAAATTTAAACAGGTAGCGCTGAGATCAATACTGCCTGGGAATTGGGGAAATCGAACTAAGTCATATAGCCACAAATAAAGCCCCAGCCATGGGGGGGGGGGAGAGACTGGCCTTCCCCAAACAGATGTGGATTTATTGGCAATGGCTCTTCCATCTGTAAGTCACAGAAGGGCTCCTGGTTTGTATTAGAGGCCAGAGTGTTCACACACAGAGAGAGACACACAGATACAGATACAGATATACACAGACACACAGACACAGACACACACACACACACACACACACACACACACACACACAGAGAGAGAGAGAGAGAGAGAGAGAGAGAGAGAGAGAGAGAGAGAGAGAGAAGAGAGAAAGAATAACAAATAAAAAATAATAACAGAGGGGCAATTAGTCATTGTGACAAACAGCTCCTGCTCTCTCTCTTTCGCTTTCTGGAGTGGACCTAAGTCATCTGAGAGGCTGGTGGGGGGTGAGTAATGTGGAGCTAGGAGGAATATGACATCACCTGGTGAGCTGCAGAGATAGCCCTTTCAGCAGATAATTCTTTCTCCTGCACTGCATGAAGAAAGGCCAAGGAGTGGAAGGAAAATGCTCACTGGTGCCTACAGCCAGACCACTTGGAATGGTCTTTTGTAAATCAGCAGAAGAGGGTCGGGATAGGATTTTCAGAGTTACAGCCCCCAGAAGTCGGCAGCAACCCAGGCTGCTGCTGCTGCTGCTTCTTCTTCTTCTTCTTCTTCTTCTTCTTCTTCTTCTACTACTACTACTACTACTACTACTACTACTACTACTACTACTACTACTACTACTACTACTACTAGAAGGCTGGGGTGGATATGATAGCTATGTTTAAATATTTGAAAGGATGTCATATTGAAGAGGGAACAGGTTTGTTTTCCATGGTTTCAGAGACTATGACTCGGGGCAATGGTTTCAAACTACAGGAAAAGAGATTCCATTTGAACATTAGGAAGAACTTCATGACAGTTAGTAGAGATGGGCACGAAATGAACAATTTTTCATTTCCGTTTTTGTTTTTCATTTCGTTACGTCACGTCTTGCAATTTTGTCTCTAAAATGAAACGAAACGAACAGAAACACCAGAAATTTTGTCGTCCGTTTCATTTTCATTACGGCAATACATTGAACTGCTTTAAATGTTAAAAAAATGAAATAAATGGTAACGAAACGGTAACGAAATGAACGAAAACGAAAATGATTTTTTTGCAAAAAAACGTGAAAAACGGAAACGAACTGAAACGGACCCCCTAAATGACAAACAACAAACGAAATGCCATGTTTTTGATTTGTGGCCATCTCTAACAGTTAGAGCTGTTTGGCAGTGGAAGATGCTGCCCCAAAGGAGGATGGTGGAGTCTCCTTCTTTGGAGGTTTTTAAGCAGAGGCTGGATGGCCATCTGTTGGGAGTCCTGTGATGGGGGTTCCTGCATGGCAGGGGGTTGGACTGGATGGCCCTTGAGGTATCTTCCAACTCTATGATTCTATGATTCTACTACTACTACTACTACTACTACAGTCCCTTCAAATGTTGATAATCATTTTCAACTGAGAAATAATGACTTATCTGGGAGATGATGACGCTGGAGCAAGAACAACTAAAAGAACGAGGCATGTTTATCCCGACCAAGAGAAGACTGAGGGGAGGCAGGATAGACATCCTCCATTAATTACCTGAAGGGTTGCCACAGGCAAGACGGCATGGATTTATTCTCAGTTTTACCTGAAAGTATGACAAGAACCAATGGGTGGAAGCTCATCAGAGGGAGAGTCAACCTGGAAATCAGGAGAAATGTCCTGATGGTGAGAGCCAGCTTGCTTCCTGGTATCATGGGTGCCCCATCGCTGGAGGTTTTCAAGAAAAGATTGGACAGCCAACTGTCTGGGATGGTATGAGGTCTCCCACCTTGGGCAGGGGGTTGGACTAGAAGACCTCCAAGGTCCCTTTCAACCCTACGATGATTCTATCATTCTATGATCCTAAGTGGCTGGGTGGGGATAAGTTCTATGGGAGATGCAAGGTATTATGGGTTTGGTAGTCTCTCTGCCTATTAGGCACCATAAAAATGCCTTGCAAGGGACTTCCAGATCCCTCGTGCTTGTTGGTAGCTCCTAGAAAGATGAGTCCTGTCTAGTCACTTCCTCTGTGTTCATTGCATCCAAGAGAAACTATTATTTCCCACCTGAAGCGATCATAGACCCATGAAAACCTGGGTTGGGGTGACTTTAGCCCCCAGAAGTCTGACGGAGGTATTTCTGCAGAATTCTGCAGGCTGACGTTGAAAAATGTGAAAATCCCACGCCTGGAAGTGGGTGCTACCTGGGCCTGCAGGCAAACATTCGAGGTGACTTCTGATTATCCCAAATGTTCTCCCTGCCCCCCCCTTCAATTTCAGAGTCAAAGCCCAAAACTGGATGCAAGATTGTTAGCAAGTGTATTCTGTGACCCAGTTCTGGTGCTGAGTGGTGAGATGCCCTTTCAGTCAACGGCGTGACTTCTCAAAAAGTGTCTTTTAGCTGCTCTCTCCTCCAAGGCACGTTATGGCCAGATCAAGGGATATGAACTTGAGATCATTATATATGGCTTACCTTGCCAGCTCCATCCCCAGTCTCTGCCTTGGGGGGCAGTGGGAGGGGCTCTTTTGAAGGCCCTTCATTGCCTTCCTCCGGAAATCCATTTACTATCTTTGCAATGCGCTCAGTTCTTCGTGTCATATCCTTCGGGCGGTCCTATAAATAAATGCCAGCACATCTCATTACTGAAGTCAGCAAAACGACTGTACTTATGCTGGGCTGGAGCATCAACGGTTTCACCTTTGGCTGCATGGCTGCCAATCGCCAGCTTTCAGGGTCCATTTATATCTCATACCGTCCCTGCGTGTAGAAACGTAGCATTTCATGGAGAAGGGTTTCAGCCTACATTATTCCCAGACATGTTAGTTGCTCTGGCATCATTTGAGGACAGATCTTTGCAGCTATGAATTTAAATTCCTCTACAGGTCTGAAAATATGAGTGGGATGTGAGAATTGTGGTCCAAAACAGAGGCTGGCAGATATTCGACTGTGGCTCCCAGAATATCTGAGGGGAATTATGGGAGTTGTAGTCCAAAAGAGACATCTGCACAACTACAGTGTGAAAATAGCAGGGCCCTGTGGTACCTATTCCTGTGCTGGAGCAGTGGATTAGCACAGGTCAGCAAAGGGGAAACCTATAAGAAAATGCAGTGGGGAATTTTATTGCCCCAAAATTCTGTTGGAGTTTTATTTGCGATCTGTAATTTCAGTGATCAATTTTCTGGACTAGGATAATTATATATCTACCCACTTCTAACCAATCACTCCATCCAGTCTTGGAATCCACAGAGACCCCACCTCCCTGCTGGGTTTTTAATTTATCTCTGTTTCCTGGTCAGTGAGAACCATTTGTTTGCTGTTGATCTGTTCAGTTGGTTGTTAAGTGTGCAGAAGTAGTATACACGAGCCTGCAGTTTCAAGCAATTGTATGTAAAGAAATGGGTTTTTGAAAATGGTTTCAAACTACAGGAAAAAAGAAATTCCATTTGAACATTAGGTAGAACTTCCTGATGGTTAGAGCTGTTCAGCAGTGGAAGATGCTGCCACAAAGGAGGGTGGTGGAGTCTCCTTCCTTGGAGATTTTTAAGCATAGGCTGGATGGCCATCTTTCAGGAGATGTGATGGGATTTCCTGCATGGCAGGGGGTTGGACTAGATGGCCCTTGAGGTCTCTTCCAACTCTATGATTCTATGGGCACTTTTACACGACCCCCAAGATCCGGTGTCAACTTAAATTCGGACCAGAGATCTTGGGGTTTTGCTCCTCTTGCTGTGTTCCCACCCCTCCCCACTCCCTTGCTCCTGTGTGTGTGAGGGGAGGGAGAAAAAAAGGGAGTAAAGAATGCAGGCTCACCTCCATTCGGGAAGCATTCCAGTCTCTTAAAGGGGCAGGGGGCAAAAAACAAACAAGCAGAAGGGAGGAGAGCCCGGCACTCACTGCTTTGTAATCCACATCAGAAATTTTTCACCTTCGGAGACCAGGTACTTGGAAAATGCACTGGGATGAGCTTAGGTGGGCGTGGTTGTACTTAATTTTTTTTAAAGTCCAGAGCTGGTGGGAAAACAATTTTAAGCTCCGCATCTGGGAGCCCTTTGCCTCGGATTTTAGGGGTCGTGTAAAAGCACCCTATGATTCTATGATTCAAATGTCTTGTAGTGAGTTACTGAGACTTGAAGTTTTTGTTAACCAGGAAAAAGCATGGACTCAGGCAGCATGTAGCTTTTCTCCTCTCTGAGTCACTGCTTTTCTACTGCATAGCACAAGGACTTTTACTAGAAGTTCAACACTGTGTAACATATATGGGGTGCAATGGGATCCCTGAAGGCTACAGGCAGATTTTGTCTTCTCCTTCCCCAGAAAAAAAAATTACTCATCGCACAAATAGTGTGACTTCATTCCTACACATTCAATTTATTGTTATGCCTTCATCACCCCTAAGGTAACTCATTACATGTAACTGCATTACTTGCAACTTTTTTACTTCCAAGCTCATTCCTCTGCCTTTACCATGTAGTTGCTGCTGTGACATCTAAAACACAGACAGAATTTGGCGTCCAGGCCACAGCACTGCCGGCAGCATCCACCCATTTGCGAGGCATCCCAAGAGGGCAGGTTGCAGTATCAGAAACACAACCCCTCCGAAGTCCATTAGACACATTAAAGATTTAACAAGATATGTAGTTTCGCCCCAGTTTAATGGCCCAGCAGGGAATACAGCAAAGAAGAAATCCATTCCCAGAAAACAAAGAAGAAACAGCATCGCCGCAATCAACTTGGTTATGGCCATGTGTCAAATATTGTGTGATGCATCCGTCTTTCGAATGTCATTTATTCTGGAAGTTTAAGAGCCATGTAAAGCAGTCTGGATAACTCCATGCAATGGGTATCTGTCTGCAGAGTCAGAGGTTGGGAATTGGATTTCCCACTGGGCCTCCTGGGATGATGCCCTAAGGCTAAGCCCATCTGATTTTGCCTGATTTCGGAAGCTAAGCAGAGTCGGCCCTGGTTCGTACTTGGATGGGAGACCACCAGGGAATACCAGGTGCTGGAGGCGCCTGGAGTAGGAACTGGCAAACCACTCCAGTATTCCTGCCAAGAAAACTCCATGGACATGGAATCATGAAGAGTCAGTCATGACTGTAATGACACAACACACACACACACATATGTGGCCTTGGGTATGTTGTAGAGCCCCTGGACACCACATGTAGGAGGTTCTCTCTACTGAGAAAACCCTGGGAAGGTTCACCATAAATCATAGAATCATAGAGTTGGAAGAGACCTCAAGGGCCATCCAGTCCAACCCCTTTCCATGCAGGAACCCCCATCACAGTATTTCTGACAGACGGCCATCCAGCCTCTGCTTAAAAACCTCCAAAGAAGGAGACTCCACCACCCTCCTTTGTGGCAGCATCTTCCACTGCCGAACAGCTCTAACCGTCATGAAGTTCTTCCTGATGTTCAAATGGAATCTCTTTTCCTGTAGTTTGAAACCATTGCCCAACGTCCTAGTCTCAGAAGATGTGGTCTTTATCGAAGCCTGAACTAACTCTGGAGGTAAAAGTAGTGCTTCTCCATCTGGGGGTCCTTAGAACTGTTTGACCAAATGCACAGTGAGGAGCAAGAAGGTTTGTAAATCCGTTGCAAGTCATAAGCTAGACTTGAGCTAACAGTGTGGTGAGGCTGCAAAAAAAAAAGGGCAAATGTGGTTTAAGGATGCTTTTAAATGATGGATATACTTCAAATCCAGGGTACCGTATTAGCTCTTCCATCCTGGAGGACAGAAACAAACAAAATTCACACTTAGGTAAATTCCGTTAGCTCAGTGGCTCTCCTTCCGTCTGACAACTGGGCTTAGGCCACCGGTTTCATGAAAACCTGCACTGTTTTTTTAAAGTGCAGGCGAAGGGATTTAAAGAACTTGGATTCCGCGCTCCCAAGTGTTCAGTAGCAGTTCAATTAAAATGGCTTTCTTAGCCAGGGGAGCATTTGAATTTAATGACTAAACCATTAGAATTCCCTGTTGTTTCTGACCCTTCGTTATGGAAAGGGCCCCCAAATGGAAGGCAATCATGGGGCTAGAGACGGAACAGATAATCATTCCATCCCCCTTTCCTTCTTTCATAAAATCTTGTGGCGAAGTTACAGAGACATCTGGTGGTGGTACAGTTTTAAAACAATTGAACTATCACAGGCTGACAAACTAGGATTCCGGAGTTTGGGAAAGTCAGGGTTACTTGTGAGAGAACCTGCATTTGGTATAGGTTTAACATGTTTGAAATCAAATTGTTAAAAGGTTGTCACTCTAGACGATGCACACAGACTCTTTCTTCCCTTGGGAAGCATTTTTGTTGTTGTTGGAAAGCAAGGTATTTATCTCTGATGTGAGAGGGTTGTTTATTTTAAATAGCTTGTGAAACCGATTTGTTTTCAATTGTTTCGCCATATGCGAAGTCCCCTGTCAGTGCAACTTGTGTTTGTGAGATCTGCAATTCACCGGCATGCTTTCAGCCTTTGGTAGAAATTTGGGCATTTTGAAGATGTGCAGGGTGGGAAACTCACAAAGGAGAGCTTTCTGCAAGCTTTTTTGTAAGGCTAAACATTCCCAGCTCCCTCAGCCGCTCCATTGTTTGCAAAGGAATAAGCTGTTGGTGGCTCCTACTTCAGGTTGTGCCAGTGCTAGGGGATGTAATTCCAGCTGTTAAGAAGAAATTTCAACAAAAAGATGAAGTGATGGGCTGGACTTTGCGAATGCCGGGCCAGGTAGACCGTCCTGTGGTATGATCCTTCAATGGGCAGTCTTCTGGCGTTCAAAGCTTACAAGTATAGTTACTTGTAACTACACTTTTTTTTACAAGTCACAACAAGCTACAAGTATGGTTACTTGTAACTCGTTTTTTTAAACAAGTCACAACAGGCATGTAACAACGTAACCATTTGAAAAGCAGAATAATACATAAGAGCAAAGCTGCCTTTGTGGTGTAACAAAGAAGGCTTTCTCATTTACTTTCAAATGTAATGTTTTATGGGCGTTTAAACAGTTTTTAGACACCATTCATTAGCAATGTTTCCTTGCAGCCATGCCGGACACATGGCCATGGACTAGCACAACAAATGCGGAGGTGTACACTGCCCCTAGAGTTGGACACGAGTAGCACGCACGTGCTGGGGGAACCTTTACCTTTACATTAGCAGGACTTGTTCCAGTCTCATCCCATTCTTTTACCAAAACTAGCTGGTATTGGAGACATTGTTTTTCCATGCACATTTAGAAATGGCTACGAGAGGGTACCAGGAGAGTACTGTGGTCCCCTGCCCATTCGCGGTTCATATACTGCCGGGACCCCAGTATATGAAAAAAGACCCCCTGGGTTAAGGGGGGGAAGTGGAGAGGGCCTGTCGGAGGCCTCAAAATGACTTCCAGTTCGCAGAGA
This sequence comes from Phrynocephalus forsythii, assembly GCA_029282475.1. Lineage (NCBI taxonomy): Eukaryota > Metazoa > Chordata > Lepidosauria > Squamata > Agamidae > Phrynocephalus > Phrynocephalus forsythii. The sequence continues at coordinate 6,744,588 of JAPFRF010000017.1, read as the reverse complement.
GGCCCTTTTGGGGCCTCCAAAAGACCCAGAAAGGCCCTCGCAGGGCCGTTCAGGGCAGCACCAGGCTAAGTACAAGAGCCCACAGCTAGGAGCCCCAGGCCCAACCCGACCTGCATCCGCATATCATGGATTTTCAATGATTGCGGGTTGGGTTGGGTCCCTAACCCCCACAATAGGCGGAGGGGTCACTGTACCGTAATGTTCTAGACTTTTTAGGGCATTGGTTGGCCAACATTTTGGACTCGCAGCTCCCTGTATTTACTGGCCACAGGTCCCTTTGCTTGGAGAGGCACTCAGGGGTCTCATTGCCACCCTGGACAGAATCTTGACACCCCTAACCCTAACCCCAGCCGTCCTTTATCTCCCCTCCTCCCCCTGAATATCCCCAAGCCCTCACCAACTTCCCAGTCCTGCTGCAGTAAATTTATAGGAGGCCGCTTCCAATGAGGGCCATAGAGATGGAGCAAGGATAGCCAGGCATGCCACCTTCACTTCCAGTTCCTGTTTGTGAGGCAGAGGAGGAGGCGTCTACACAAATGGGAGGTGTGCTGTCTGGAGTGACAGACGACGAGAAGAAGGGTGACAAAGACGCAGGAGACAAAAGGGACCAGGACTGGCCCGTACAGGGAATAAGGGAAATAGTCCTTGAGGAAGGCGGGGGTGCGCGCGGAGCGGAAGGGCCAGCTGTGCTAGGGGCTATAGAGGACCTGAATGACGAGTGGGAGGAGCATGAGGGGTTTGGCACGCGCGGGGTTAAAGAGGAAAGCCGGGTAAAGGAGAGGACAGGGCTGATCCCTCGGAGGGGGAATGAGGAGATTACTTGGGCGGTCACAGTTAGACCATTAAAGTGGCCTGAGAACTCCCCCAGGTTCCAACGAGGATGGAGGAGTGAACGGGAGACCAATCCCATGCCCCAGTGGGCGAGACATCCCTGCTGTGGCACCCCCTGTCCCGGCCAAGAAAAGGCAGCTCCCCCTTTTCCCTAGGGGAGAGGAATACCTCAACTAACCCATTCGAGTCCAGTTTCATGGAACCCGTTATGTTTGACGATGTTAATAAGTTGTGTTCAAAGTTGTCCGTTAATGAAGATAAGAATTCCCACAGAGACGTTTCATCTGTGAACAATAAAAATCCTTTTATTGAGGACCACGAGTTTGCCCGTCTCGTCTGTGACAGAGATCCACCCGAGTTGTACCGTGAACCCTCACACTGTTCAACACAAAGCGATGGACAGTTCCTCTCTGACCTTTGTAGCACTCTCTGTTCTGTCCCCTTTCTCATGGCGCCCTTGGCTTGGATCCTTGGCGCCCCATGGAGCTGCGACACACCATTCGGGAACTCCTGATTTCGGGCAGCATTGGGTGGAAGGCACCCTGAGCTTTGTTTCTGGGTCACCTGGCTCCGGGGCCAAAGGCTGGGAGTTCAATTCCCACCACCACCACCGTGACTTGCAAGTGAAGGGCTCAGAGCAGCCCTAGAAAAAAGAGAACCACAAACTAGATTATAAAAATAGAATAGCCATAAGACAGAATTGAGTAGACATCGTATAATAATAATCATAACTGTTATGATTATTGCCAATTGCACACAGGACAATGGTTTCAAACTACAGTGGAACCTTGTATAACAAACAGTTTGTATAACATAAAATCTGTACAACATAAAAATTCCAGAGATAGGGGAAATTTGCTTAACATAATTGCCTATGGGGTGAATCCTTACAACATAAAAATGGGATTACTCCATTTTCAATGCATTCCTGTGGGAAATTTGTGTAAAGGAAAATTTGCTCAACATAATTTCATTTGGAACAAATTAATTCCTTTATACAAGGTACCACTATGGGAAAAGAGATTCAATTTAAACATTGGGAAGAACTTCATGACAGTTAGAGCTGTTTGGCAGTGGAAGATGCTAACACAAAGGAGGGTGGTGGAGTCTCCTTCTTTGGAGGTTTTTAAGCAGAGGCTGGATGGGCATTTGTTGGAAATACTGTGATAGGGGTTCCTGCATGGCAGGGGATTGGACTGGATGGCCCTGGAGGTCTCTTCCAACTCTAGGATTCTATGATTCTATGTGCCACGAGGTCTCATCCTATCTATAGTGACCCTAATAGGGCTTTCGAGGTAGGTGATAAATTTCAAAGAGTGAATTTACCCTTGTCACCCCCCCAGTGAGTTTCCACAGTCAAACCAGGAGGCAAAGTCAGGAGTTCTTGTCTGCCACTATACCACATGCTTATCCTAATCATCCTGACAACTATACCATTGGTCATTAAAATGATTAATATAGCCATTGGAAGCCAGAAGCCTTCCAGATGTTGTGACCTGGAAGTCCCAGCATCCATTGCAAGAGGCAATCCTGAATAGGGTTAATGGTGGCTGCAGTCAAAGCAAAGCCAGATGGTCTGAACTAGGATAAGCCAGGGGACCAGTCAGCAGTAGTGGTGTAGCAATCAATTCGGAAATGCAGGTGCTCATCACAGCACCTCAGACAGCCAAGGATTCAGGCACAGGTCAAAGAGCAGGTCTTTTGTAAAGTTAATGGCTCTGGATTGCCCATTCAAAACCAAACCATCCTCAAACTCTTACCATTACAACAGGGGACAGCTTGTTCTGGGACATTGTTCCCAACCTTGGGTCGCCATATGTGAAGGCTTCTGGAAGTTTTTAAGTAAAAAAAAAAAATCTGGGGACACAGATTTGAGAGGATTCCAGTTAAGTTCGGATGAAAGGACAGGGTTTGAGACTGGCAACAGATGCTGTCAAAATATCTGCAAAACAGAAAGTCCAGGGCAAACCCATGGACATCCTTGACCTTGATGGTTGGGATCCATCTGGGGCGCATAGCTACTCATGGAGAAGCTGCCAGTTGCAGTTCAATGGCTCACCACAGGATGGAGACAGAGATACAGAAACTTTGGTCACTGCAAGAAGTGTTTCATCAGACAACATACCAGGGGAACAAGATGAATGCTAGAGATGTGCAGCTGCCTCGGGAATCTGGGAGTTGTAGTCCAAAACCACAAACCTGAATGGCTCTAATAATAACATAGGAGTTGTGGCATCTTAGGGACTGATTTTTAAAAAAATATTCTGGATCTCGCTCCACTTCCCCGGACTCAAACTGGTCGCAGCCATAGAAATAAAGCAAAAAAGGGGGATTGAGCTGCGTGGTCGTCACAAAACCCAAATGCAAAACTCGGCTACAGGCGATACCTTTAAGAATAACCCCCTTTAACTTTAAGAATAACCTCCTGGCAAAGCACATCTTTTGCCATGTTTGAACTTTTGGGACTTGATGGAAGAAGAGTGTGTTGCGCTCGAAAGCTTGCAGTGGTATTTATTTTTATTAGTGGCCCATAAAGGTATTGCCTGTAGCCTAGCCATACAAATAGGAGCTCTCACCCTCTCTCTGAGGGACACTCTGCCTCTACTAAGGCAATATTTAAAAACAACAACACACAACTAATTTAGAATAACTGGGGGTGGGGGAATAACAGAAGCAGTAACTTGTTGGGGCACTCTTTGCAAGCCAAGACTCGGAATTTTAGTATCCAAATTACAGTGGTCCCCTGCCCATTCGCGGTTCATATACTATGGTCCTGATATATCGCGGGACCACAGTATATGAAAAAAGACCCCCTGGGGTAAGGGGGGAAAGGCGTGGGGGGAAAGGGGGGAGGGCCTGTCGGAGGCCCCAGAAATGACTTCCAGTTTGCAGAGAGGCCCTTTTGGGGCCTCCAAAAGACCCGGAAAGGCCCTCGCAGGCCCTCTCAGGGCAGCGGCAGGCTGGGGTTAAGCACAAGAGCCCACAGCTAGGCGCCCCAGGCCCAACCTGACCTGCATCTGCCATATCGCGGATTTTCAAATATCCCGGGTTGGGTTGGGTCCTTAACCCCCGCAATAGGTGGGGGGGGTCACTGTAATAAATCACCCATCAGGCAGTGCAACACACATTGTCACATCAGAACGTGTGTCTCCGGATCTGTTGCAAAATTCACAGGCTGACGATCCTACGTTTGAATTGGCGGTGGAGATAAACAGTAGGGGAGGAAGACTGGAAGAATACAAGATCCTCCCTGGGGTGACCAAAGGTCCGCCCATCTCTTTCCATCTCACCTACCTCACAGAGTTCTTGTGAGATTGCAAGTCCGATGTGCACCTTCCGGGCTCCTTAGAAGAGGGGGTAGTGCTGACATTTTGACTCTTAGGAATCTCTTAAGCTCTATTCAGTACCAGGAGACAGGAAAACAACCTGTTTCATTTAATTTTCCCAGAAGTGTGTGTCTTTTCCCAGAATTTTGCCTATTTGAAATGTGGGAGTTGTGCTACCGGAGAACAAAGAATGCCTTTGTTTACAACTGTATTTTTTTAAAATATATAATTTGTTCATCCCCACCCCACCCCTGTTGTTCTGAAGGACTTTTTGTGTCAAGATCCTGCCGAGCCTTTCTGCCAGCCAAGCCGAAGGACAAACACAACACATTGTCCAAACAGATAAGTGGGAGGGTTGAGAAAGAATTGGGTGAAAACATTTTTTTTGGGGGGGGGCTGGCTTGCCTCCAGCTGTTCTCGAAATTTCAGCCCTGCTGAGCGAGGCACGTTCTTTGGATGCTTCCTGTCGGGACAGAACCTTCTCTGGCTGCTAACACAACATGTTCCGGCAGCAACGAGGGTCCAGGGCGTGCTTCCCGAGATCAGGGCAAATGTCTGGGGAGTTGTGAGGTCTTACAGGCAGTCATCAACCATTAAATAGGCACTCTGTGGAAATGAAAAGGAAGACCTACGGATTCTGAGGTGGGCGGGTATCAGGGAGGGAGGACCTCCTTTTAAGCTGAGGCTGTCCTCGTTTGGGCACCTGATGAGAAGGCAGGAATTATCTGGAAAAGACCAGAAAAGCAGAAGGCAGCAGTAAATGAGGAAGAACGCACACAAGATGGACTGACTCCCTAAATGAAGCCCCGAGCTTGAGTTTACAAGAGTTGAACACAGGCAGTTGAGGAAGGGTCATTATGGAGATCACTCCTTCGTAATACCGTATATCTGAGGCAACTCAACAGTACACAAGAACAAATAAGATTTTTTTAAATTTTATCAGTTTGTTTCTTATCTTTACACCTTTCTTTCAACTTTCAGATTCAAGGCGGCTCTAAGATTAGCAGCAGGCACAAACAGATAAAATAACAAGGACAAAGAAAAAAACGCATCAGAATAAAACAATGCTTGAGCACATGAGAACAGCAAAAGACAAAGGAGTGTGAGGCTTTATCCCATATCAAATTCCAAGAGGTTGATAATCCTTTGTTTTTCATGTTGCACTTCTGAGCTTGGGCTCATGAATACATGCGTGTGCACAGACATACTTTTATATTGTGTATATTGCCACGTCCAGATGGACTCCGCAATAAATAACTCATGGATGGCATTGGGATATATTTAGAACAATAAATAAACAAGATTTTAGCCCAGGCTGATTGTAATCAAATGCAAGAGTAGTGTTTGGAAACAAATCTCATTAAAATCCGAATTTCTTTCCCTTTCAGCTCCCACCAAAGTGCCCAGTAATAATGACAACCAATGCTCAATTTTCCTAAGCGCCCTCTAAAATATCTTTGTTCCCTGAGGCTAAGCTTTCTTTGCTCTGCCATAGAGCGTTTATACACGACCCCTAAACTCCGCCGCAAATGGCTCCCAGCTCCGGAGCTTAAAAATGTTTCCCCACCAGCTCCGGAGTTTACAGGCAATTAAGTGCGACCATGCCCACCTAAGCGCGTCCCAGCGCACTTTTCTTGTACCTTCTCTCTGGAGGTGAACATTCTTTGATGCGGTGCAACGATAGTGAGTGCGGGGCTCTCCTCGCTTCTGTTTGCTGTTTTTTGGCTCCCACCCCTTTAAGAGCTACTTAAGAGTTACTTAAGAGCTACTGGAATGTTGCCGGGGCAAGAGCCGGCAAGAGCGAGAGGCAGAACGGGAGGTGAGCCACTGTCTTTCTTCCTTTTTTTTCTCCCTACCCTCACGCAGCCAGCAGCCAGGGTGGGAACACAGGAAGAGCGACAAGCCCCTAAGATCTCTGGTCCGAATTTAAGGGACCAGCGGATCTTAGGGGTCGTGTAAAAGCGCCCTTAGTTACAGCCATGTCTTCTCTAGTGAGTGTCCCAGTGTTCTGCTGTAAGATTTTAGGGTGGTAAGAAACAGGAGATAAGAGGATGATGGTTCACGGGGAAGATGCAAGGAAAGCAATCTGAAGGGATTGGGTTTTTAAAAATATTGGGCTATGAATCCCATAACTCCTCCTCCTGGGAGTTCTGCCTGATTTACACACATCTTACGGACATAAAACTAGCTCAGCTAAGAGAAAAGACCTTGACCTGAAGGCTTTGAGGCTTCACTAGGCCTGGCTCAGCCTAGTAAAACCGGGGGGCGAACCTTTAGCACTCCAGATGTTTTGGACCACAACTCCCACAGTCCTTTGTCACTGGCAATACAGACTTGGAAATCTGGGAGTTGTGGTCCAAAACATCTGGAGGGCTGAAAGTTCACCACCACGACCTAAAACAAAAGGCGGGAAAACCTTCAGCCCTCAAGATGTTTTGGACCACAACTCCCACAGTCCTTTGTCACTGCCAATACAGGCTTGGAATTCTGGGAGTTGTGGTCCAAAACATCTGGAGGGCTAGCCCCAGGCAGGAACAGGAAGTTAGGCCTAGCTAAGCCTCAAAGCCTCCCAGTCTAGGCCTTTTCTCTTAGGCGAGTTGCATTTAAGTGTCTGTTGGAGAGATGGAGCTCCCAATAGGAGGAATTATGGGAGTTTTAAAAAAGGTAAAGGTCCCCCCCCCGCACATGTGTACTAGTCGTGTCCGACTCTAGGGACAGTGCTCACCTCCGTATTCGAGCCGAAGAACCAGTGTTGTGCAAGTCCATGGCCACATGGCCGGTATGGCTGCAAGGAAACACTGTTTTACCTTCCCGCTTTTTATGGCGGTACCTATTTATCTACTTGCATTGACATGCTTTCGAACTGCTAGGTTGGCAGGAGCTGGGGTGATCAGCGGGAGCTCGCTCCGCTGCGTGGCACCCAGGATTCGAACCGCTGAGCTGCCGACTTTGCAGCTGACAGTTTTCGGAAGTCTTAATCCACTGAGCCACCTCGCCCCTTATGGGAGTTTTAGTACAGGTCTTTTTCTGAATGTTTGTTAAATTCACCTTTCTCAGCTTGGGAGCCAGGTATGCTCTTGGTCTTCAGGAAAGGGCACAGGGCTTTGGGTTCAGGAGCTGGTTTGTCCAAACTGATCTTCTGGGACTCTTCTTTCACAGCACAAATGGCCCATCGTTTGTCTGAAAAATCTTTTTGGCAACTCTGGTGGTCTCCCACCCAGTGCCAAATCATCACTAAGGGCCAATTGCTACTGGTTAAAATGGTTTGGGGTGACGTGTGGCAGGTGCACCAAGCCACACGCGCCTTGAAATCTCCAAAGAAAGTCTTGAAATCAGCAGCCATTTGCAGATGGTGTTGACACCACTGTCATTCTGCAGGCAGAGCTACGCAACAGGATTTTAGTCACTGAACATTTGGGAGTGGCCCTGCCCCCCCAGCAAAGATCCACCTTTGACACTCTCTAGAGTTGTCTGTTCCCTGTTCCAGTGCCCCCTTTAATGCCAAGCACAACAGTGACCAACAATTTGTATGGATTCAAAGAAGCATATGGTGATCGCTAATGTCTGGTTTTATGCCCCTTGTTATTTGTTGTCCTTTGTGTTAAGTGTCTGTTTCTCCTGCCGGACTCTTCTTATTTCTTTTGTTGTGTTCCATTTTATTTGTATCTGTGGGGTTTTAATTGAGACATACAAAATAATGCAGGGCATGAGTAAAGCTAATAGAGGGATGCTCATCTCCCTCTCACAAAATACCAGAACTAGGGGGCATCCACTCAAATTGAGGGCTGGGAGAGTAAGAACAGACAAAAGAAAATATTTTTTTCACCCAGCGTGTTGTTACTCTGTGGAACTGCCTGCCACAGAAGGTGGTGATGGCAAATGGCCTGGATGCCTTCAAAAGAGGATTGGACAGATTCCTGGAGGAAAAGTCCATCCCAGGTTACAAACCTGGATGGAGATGTGTCATCTCCAAGCTTTAAAACCAGGGTACTTCAAGGACCAGATGCAGGGGACTGGTTGCAGGAGACAGAGATCTAGTCTCATGCGCTCCCAGACACATCTGGTGGGGCCACTGTGAGATCCAGGAAATGGACTAGATGGGCCTTTGGCCTGATCCAGCAGGGCTCTTCTTATGTTCTTACATTCTTAATTGCTTTGTGGTTTCAGCTGTAAACTGCCCAGAGTTTCCCTGAGAAAATCGGTGCAGTATATAAAGTTAAAAATACATAAATAAATTACCCTACATGATTGCATTGACTGATTTCATAAGAACACTGGTGTTTTCCATCTTTTCACCCCTCATAATGGATTTTTCATTTCTTCTTGCGTGCTCTTTAAAGCTCTAATGTTACCTTTTAATGTTCTAAGATGTCTCTTCAAGCTCCTTGTTCTTAACTTGAATATTCCTTAAATATTCTGGATTGCATATTGTCCCTCATTATTGTAAGCCACCTTGAGTCCTTTTCTGAAGAGAAAGGTGGGGTAAAAATATTGAAAATAAATGAATAAAAGTTTATGATAGAGGAATAGCAACCCTTACAGCAGAGTCGCTTTTTCCCATGTTCGATAAAATATGTGTGCTTTATACACAACATAAAATAGAATGCAATATATTTTGCACTATATGCAACCAACATCTATTGCTTAGTGTGCAAATTGCAGTAGAATGGTCCCCTTGAAGCAATGGAGGCAGAGACAGGAATCTAATCCATACATTCCATTGATTCAAATGGTTCTGCTCTCACTGTGACTTATTTTGCCATTGAAAGCTGCACTTAGAACAGGACCTTTGAATCGATGGATGTTAGAGAGGAATGGACTGTCCAAACCCTATTGAATCAACGGGCCTGTTCAAACATGGTTTGAGTGAGGCCAGGATGTTGGAACCCTAAGGGGAGAACAAGCCCCTCCTGAGGTCGGTTTTGGCTCCTTCCAGGTCAGAAACACTGGCCATCATGGAACTGTGGAACTCACTGCCACAGGATGGAAAGAGGGCTGCCTGCCTGGCCAGCTTTGCAAGGCCACAAGACCAATCCGGGGAGACAGTAGGGTCACCAATGGCTGCCTGTCAAGGCAGTTACTAGCCAGGATGCCTAGCTATCAGCAGCAGAGCCTGTATGTCTCCACATGTCAGGGAACAGTCCCTTCCCCTCATGTCCAACAGGTAGGGCCCCCATAGAGAGCCCCTTGGGCTTTGTTTAGGTTCCTTGCTAATATTTCATGCCATGCCATTCATCAGAACAACCACAGATTTAACTTTAGATAACCCTGCTGCTAAGTCAGTATGGATCTGGGGAAGAATTCTACCCAACCCAGGGGGAATTTGCTCCTGAAGAAAACACCCCTCCTAAGATCCCTCCAAGCTTGGGAAGGATTCTCCATTTTTATTTTTTATTTTATTTTATTTTATTTTTGGAGCACCAGTCCAAGGAGTCTGGATGATCCTGGGAGTTGCATACCAGGGTGCCCGATGTCCCAGCCCCCAAAGCGTCCAGGATGGTTGTTATCCAAAGGATGCCTGAATTTGAAAGAGGTCGTAAATGAAACCACGTTAAACGTCAACATAAAACGAACTGGTTCGTCCCATACGACTTTCCGGTCTCCTACAAAAACAAACGTCTGCAGAGGACGCGCGCCCCACTCCTCTAGCGCTCCGCCCCCCCTCCCGAACTACATCTCCCAGGAGGCTCCGCTCCCGCGCGCATGCTCAGTGCAAGGGCCCCTTTTGAGTGGCAAGTTGTTTGTTCTATTCTGCACTCCGGAGCTTCCCAACTCTCCGGCTGGAGCTTTCGCTCTTCTGGGTTTGTTTTCTCTCTCTTTCTTTCTCTTTCTCTCTCCTTCTTTCTTGACTTTCCTGGTTTGCAACCTCTCTTCCGCTATCTTATTTTTCGCAAAACACAAAACAAAACCAGCCAACAACAAAAAAAAAAAGGAGGAGGGAGGGACCCAGAGCGAGAAACCCCATATTTCATCCTCTTTGCAAAGTCAACAGCCTTAATTTTTTTTTAGCAATTCTTCCGATCGCGCTGCTTGTGCGCTCTCTTTTATTTGCCCCCCTGCCTTTGCTTGCCGACGCTGGAGGCGGGGAAGCGGGTGGGAAAGTACCCCCGTTGACTCACACACACACAAACACACACACAGGGGTGGAGGAGGGAGAGGACCGAAGCAAACAGCAGCGAAACCCCGGAGGCTCCCCCCCCCCCCACCCCTCCCGGATGAACCACAAATGAGAAAAAAGAAAAAAGATGGAACTGCACATTTTAGAGCACCGGCTCAAAGTCGCCAGCGTCGCCCAGGAGAAGATCCAGCTGTTCACCTACGGCTTGGTCAAGCTGGCTTTCCTGTCCTCCAAAACCAGGTAAGGTTGAAGACGTGGGGGTGGGGAGGGGGAGGTGTTTAGGAATGGGGGGAAAAGAGGAAATCTGGCGGTGGATCCTGTTGTTGTTTTTTTAAGACGCAGACGATTGCAAAATAACCCGGGGAGAACCTTCCCTCATTCAAAATCCAGGGATCAAGGAGGGGGAGGGGGCTGGGGGAAAGAGGAATAATCAACCCCCCCCAATATATATGTTTTTCTTACATATTTCCCAGAAAGAACTGCAGCTCCGCCGCTGATGACTTCCCTTTGGCGCATATTTTATATTCACTTCTAGATCTCCATAGCAGAGTTGTATTTTTTCTCCCCAAACACGCCCCCTTTTTCGCTTCTTCCCTTCCCCTCCCCCCCCAGGTCTCTTTAATCTGGCTTTAAAAACCTATTGATGAATGAAAACAGGTGTGGGAAGGGACCTCGCCTTCTCTCTCCACCCCACCCCCCAATCCTCTTGTGCCTAAGTTTAGGATTTCCTAAATCAATTAATAGCAGGCTTCCTTAAAAGAAAAGGAAAAAGCCGCGGACAACAAAGAAACAGGGCGAGGAGGGGGAGAGTGGATCTGTTTGTGTCCACACGTCTTTCCTGGGAGCAGTGACACCCCCCCCCCGGTGTTGTGGGGTCGCAAGGAGGGTTTATAGGGTGAAAAATATTTAGGCACCCCTCCCCCATGTCAACTGGTTTGCTTTCTGGAACAGGTTGGGTTAAAAAAAACCAGACCTCAAAGAGGAAGTCAGAGGTATGAATGGATGTTTGTGTTTGGGGGTCGGGGGGGGCGAGGGAGAGAAGAGGAAATTTTAATTTGGGCTCCTGGAGGAGAATCCATCTGATCCCCCTTTAGTTCTGCTCAGATGAAAATCCCGAGGGTTTAACTCCCTTCCTCTCCCTCCCCGCCTGTGTTTATTTAATGCAGATAGACCAGGAGGTGGGGTTGAGAGAGGAGGCCGAAACTCAATTTTTCTATAATAATAATAATAATAATAATAATAATAATAATAATAATAATAATAATAATAATAATAATAATAATAATAATAATAATAATAATAATAATAAAATAGCAAAGCAAAGCAAAGTGTTCTGCTTATATACCACCCCATACCACTTCAAGTAGTCTTTGGGCGGATTACAGTTTTAATTATAATGCATGCTACACATTGCCCCCCTCGCAAGCTGGGTACAGTACTCATTTTACCGATTTTGTTAGGATGGAAGGCTGAGTGAACCTTGAGCCTGCTACCTGGGATTGAACCCCAGGTCATGAGCACAGTTTTATCTGCAGTACAGGCATTTGACCACAAAGCTAATAATAATAATAATAATAATAATAATAATAATAATAATAATAATAATAATAATAATAATAATAATAATAATAATACCTTTCCTTTAATGCACTGTTTTGCTGGGCAAACCATCTTCAATCACTAGCCCACCTCAATCAAAGGAGAGGGGAGGGAAATATAAACTAAGCATGTCTTAATTCCCCCCTTCTCACCCCCAAAAAAATCAGATTTAAACATTTAAAGGAAGTCACTCCTCTTAGTTCCTCCCATCTTAATAAATGTTTGCTGTTTAATTTGACTTTTGCCCCCTTGGTTGGCGAAAAGTTCCCCAAGTTGAAAATTCCCTCTTCCAATTTGTAATTGATGTTGTTTGCTGTGTAATTTTATCCCAAAAGCCTTGTTTTCAGCTCCTCTTTAATAGCTTAACAGGGATTTATATCTAAAAATATAACACAGTTACTATGTCCCCCTCCCCCCATCCCAAAGTGCAGGGTCTTTTTTTTGCTTGATGGAGCCTGACAGATTTCCATCATTGCCTTGTTCATCTTTGTAATTATTTTGTCACTCATAACCTTTAAATCTTGCAGATTCCAGAACAGGGTTTGAGGAGCTCAGTCTGATGTCCCACTGGACCCAAGTGGAACGAATTCTAAATTCCTGAAAATACTTCCCCGAAGGGGTGAAGTGGTTTTGTAAAACCATCCTTTCCCCCATGATTCAGGCTGTTCATATTGAGCTGCTTTTTCCTAGAACTTTTTCATAAGGTTTGGTTTTTGCTCCGAGTAGAACATGAGGCTCTCACCTCACTGTCTGTAAAACAGGAGTGTCAGAGTTCAACCCTTCAGGGTTGTTGTGAAGAAATTCCTTCTGCTTGTTACAATCTCATCTCACTGAGTGATGTCTTCTGCCACGTAACCTACTCTAACCCCAATAACACGAGAACCACTGTAGTTACTACACACAAGAAGCAAGTCATGTGATGGGTTGATTTTGGGACAAGACCACATCCACACTCAGCTCTTTGGTCTTCTTGGGCTTTACCACAAGGTTACACATTTTGTAAGTTGTACCATGAAAAACAGGCCCCAGAAAAAGAGTGCCACCCTTCTTTTCCCTGCACTCGGAATCTTTTTTCCCTGAGGTGCTACTGCTCCATCTGCAGGGAAGTGAGGGTGCAATTTTGTTTCATCTTCTACCATTCCAGTAGCAAACTTGGAAGTGCAGTGTTCATCTCGGCATTCCCCCACCATAAGAGTCCCAAAGTGCAGGCATCTACGTTGGCCTATATCAGCAAATAAGGAAGGGGGGGTCTTTTGTAAAGCTAATGTCTCTTAATAGCCATCCAAAATCAAAACAGCCTCAAATGCTTCACATCACAAGGCCAGTAGCTTGCAACAGTAGTGTTCCTAAGAAAGAGGCAGTTCATTTTGATCCAAAGGGACTCTGGAATTCCCGTTTTGGAATTGGCTTTAAACAGAGGAACTTGAAGCATAATCTGGCCGTGAGTTTGGGGGTTTTCTTCTGCATCTGCACCATCCCTATGGATATCCAGGTTCATGAAGACACCTGTCAGAGTTGGAAGTTGGGTTTCTCTCTCTCTCTCTCTCTCTTTCTCTCTGATGACATTTTAGTGGCCTACAAGAGATCTCATCCACTCCTTGCCTTTGAATTGTTAATTTAAAGGTGCATTGCCCACTGCCCACCCTTCTTAGTCTTCTAGTTGTCTAGCAACCACACGTCTTTTTATTTGTATTTTCGCAATCTGTTTTACCTTATCTAGACTATTTTATCTCGTTTTTATCTCGTGAGTTCTAACAAGATTGGAGGGGACTCGGGTCCCCCCCCAGCTCCCCCGATTTTTCTTAATAGCTTCCCTGTGAGGTAGGCTAGACTGAACGCGAAGCGAAATATTGTATGTTTAACAAAATTGTGCACATAGGTTTCGCTGAATAGGAACCATCAAAAAGCCTGCATGCTGTTATCTCCTTGTGCTTTGCGCCTTTAGAACACTTCCTTTCTCCAGGCTTTTCACTCCTTTTCTCGCCCTCTCATCCATGTCAACATTTTATAGCCAACATGGTGAGCGTGCACTTAATAAACACCCACCTGGGAGCAGTAGCACATCTTAAATTTCTGCCGTTTAAGTACACTACCCTAAACTGCCAGTAGGGGGCATGGTTTAAGGTGTTGTTGTTTTACTCCCCCCCCAATTCTGCAAGAGCTGCCCGGGCAGGGGAATTACAGCCCCAATACACACATCTGGAGACTTCTAGAGTTCTCTTTCCAACCCCGAGAACCTTCCACGATGCAAATATCCTTGGTTTTTGTTTTCTTGGGAGTTAAAGTTCTTTGGGAGGCGCCTTCTGTAGTGCCTTCTGAACAGTGAGAGTACAGCTCCCAGAATCCTCCCTGCTAAGGAGTGCCTCCCCCTGCTGGCTTGGCACGTGATGGTAGCATCGGTTCACCCTTTCCCCCAAAATCGAGACCTCTCCAAATGTTTTAGTTTCATGGGTGGCCTGCAAATCCCAGAATTCTGCCTGGGGAATTACAGTACTGGAGAATTCTGCAATTGGAAAGACAAAAACATGGAAGAAAGAGTGCATGCACACACACACACACACACACACACACACACACACACACACACACACACACACACACACACCTGCCAGAAGCTGTGGCCTTCTGTGCTGCTTCTGCCCCCTCTGGCACAGTGGGTATAAAAAGTTTACACACCCCTGTTAAAATGTCAAGTGTCAGTGATGTAAATAAATGAGACAAAGATAAAATCATGTCAGAACTTTTCCACCTTTAATGAGACCTCTGAACTGTATAACTCAGTTGAACCACAAACTGAAATCTTTTAGGTGGAGATTAGTCCAGACTTGTAACTCCCCAGAGCTCTGAAAAACAAAAGTAACTTATTCATTAGTCCTGATTCCGGGCTTGTCCTGTGGTTGCAACCCCCCTTAAGCCTTCTGTCCATACACTTGCCTTGACAATGTGATGCAAAGGCTCAACCAGATGTTGGAAGTACAGTGGTGCCTCTACTTACAAATTTAATCCATTCCGAATGCGTGCTCTTAAGTCGATCAACTTTAAGTAGAGGTACCCTATCTAAAAAATTGAAGAAAGAAAGAGAAAAAAACATTTGTAAGTAGAGCAGTTTGCATCTGAAATTTGTAAGGCGGCAGTTAAAATGCCAATGGTTTTCTGCTCTTAAGTCAAATTGCTCTTAAGTAGAGGTACCCCTGTAACTAGTTACAAACAACTAAGTCCTTGTGGCAATTCCTTTTTTTGCAGCAATCTAAGAAGAGCTAGGTTACATTGCCCTACAAGTGAAAAAGAAATGGCTTGACTCTAAATTTTTCAACATACTGTATCTATAAGTTATTTTTATACCACTGTACACAATGGTACAATAAGAATCACATTTAAGATGCTCTTTATTGTGAGACAGAGCTGTTCAACTTTGAACGGGCCGAGGTCTACTTTTTCTGGTCCAACGTGTCCTGAGGGCTACGACACTAAAACCACTACTTAAGAATTTTATCCGTTCTGAGCACATGCTCATAAGTAGAACAGATGCGTCCGGGAGAGCACATGAGACTAGATCTCTGTCTCCTGATCCCACTCCCCTGCATCTGGCCCTTGAAGAACCCCGATTTTAAGCCTGGAGATGACACATCTCCATCCTGGTTTGTCACTTGGGATGGACTTTTCCTCCAGCAATCTGTCCCATCCCCTTTTGAAGGCATCCAGGCCAGATGCCATCACCACCTCCTCTGGCAGGGAATTCCACAGACTATCAAAAAAAATTTCTTTTGTCTGTTCACAAACTCCCAACCCTCAATTTGAATTGATGTCCCCTAGTTCTGGTATTTTGTGAGAGTTTTTTTTTATAGTTTTATAGTTTTAAAACTTTAAAACAGCCTTAATAACCATCAAAATAACAAACAGTTTAAAACAATCAATATGCAAGTAATAAAATCCTGCTGCTTAGGAGCCCAGCTAAAACATGCTGGCTGAACAGGAAGGTTTTTGCCTGGCATCAAAGAGAGTTCTTCCTGAAATTTTACTTTTTTTAAAAAAAATGGCACGAATAAGCAGTTTGAAACTTTTACAAGGCTTGGTATAATCTCAGTTTGCTGAATTTGCCAGTCTAGCTGAGGCTTGCTTGCCCCGTAAATTCTTGGTCCTCCCCTCCTCAAACAGGAGGTCCATCCAGAAGCCAAGACCTCTCTTCGCCATGCAGGAGGCTGAAATAATTTTGGCACAGAACAGATTGGGAACAAGTGGCCCTACAAATTAAACATAATAAATGATATTAGGCTCATTAGCCTCATGGTGCAGTGGTTAAATGTCTCTACTGCAGCTAAAACTGTGTTCATGACCTGGGGTTCAATCCCAGGTAGCAGGCTCATGGTTGACTCAGACTTCCATCCTTCCGAGATCGGTAAAATGAGTACTCAGCTTGCTCGGGGGCAATATGCAGCCTGCATACTGTAATTAAAACTTTAAACTGCCTGGAGACTACTTGAAGTGGTATGGGCCGGTATATAAACAGAACACTTTGCTTTGCTTTTTAATGCACATAACGGAAAAGAGCACAAAATGGCCAGGCCTGCCAACCTGGTTCCTGGACCTTTGAGACTTAAAAGCATCTGAGAGCGTGACCCCAAAGAAATGGTACTTGGCCCAGTTGCTTTGTGACTTGAGGATTCATCCATACAGCCGTGTTGTCATAAGAACATACAGCCTTGCCAGAACAGGCTACAGCCCATCCACTCCAGCATTCTGTCTCACACGGCGGCTCACCATTTGCCTCAGGGTGTTCCCAAGCAGATGTCTTCACCTGATTACATTTCCTTGCAAATGGCATTGAGAGATCACCTGCCTATCTCTCCAACCTGGATGTTGTCCTTAGGCATCCATCATGATGGCCACTGATATCCTTATTCTCCATGAACTTGTCCAATTCCTTTATTAAAGCTGTCAGGGCTGACAGCTGTCACTACTACTTCTGGCAGGGAGTTCCACAGACCAGTGATCCTCTGGGTGAAAAGTACTTTCTCTTCTTTGTTTGAGATCTAGCACCCCAAAGTTTCCTGGAGTGCCCCCTAGTTCTAGTGTTGTGCGATAGGGAAAACAGCTTTTCCTTATCTACTTTGTCCACACTGTGTATGATTTTACAGACTTCAGTCAGGTCAACCTCTTAGGTGCCGTCGTTCAAGAGTGAAGAGGCCCAACCGTTGCAGCCTCTGATGGGTCCTTCTGGTATTTTGTTGTGGTTGCATATGATGAATGCCTCCTGCCATTTCGACACGGGGAAGTTATTTATCGATGAATGCACTGGGATGACTGTTCCCTGGAGACTGTTCCCTGGAGCGAAGCAGGATTGGAAATTCAGGGGGCTCCGGTCTCGCTTGATGTTGACGTCCGTTTTGGCCCTGCGTCAAAGAGCGCCATTCTTGTCGGTGCAAATGGCAGCGTGGAGGAGGGAGGGGGAGTCTTCTTTCTCTCTTTTTTTCCAACCCAGATGCTCAGTCTTGCTATGATGTCTCAAAACGAAGAGGACCTTGTTTCCTCCTATACTGAGGCGGGACTGGATGATCCATTGGGACCCCTTCCACCTCAGCACCTCTAGGATGTTGAGGATGATGATTGAGGCAGCTAGCACAAATGACAGGGACCACGACAAAGAAACAAACACTGTAGCGCTCTTGCCCCCTGCAGGTGAGAGATCTCTTGGTGCTTGAAAATTCCTGATCCGAATGTCCCAGTGAATGAAGCCAGCTGAAACCAGTGAGAATTTGGGGGATATTCTTCACAGCCCTTTTTCGGGCTTTCAGTCGCTGGATCAGAAAATCTGGGTGTCAATTAAAGATGGGCAACTCCTAACCCCAGGCTCTCCAAATGATGTTGGCTTCCCGATCCCCATGATCCCATGAGCAGACAAAAGAATTTTTTTTTTTTTTACCCAGCACATTGTTAGTCTGTGGAACTCCCTGCCACAGGAGGTGGTGATGGCATCTGGCCTGGATGCCTTTAAAAGGGGATTGGACAGATTCCTGGATGAAAAAGTCCATCACAGTTTACAAACCAGGATGGAGATGCGTCATCTCCAGGCTTAAAAGTGGGGTCCTTCAAGGGTCAGATGCAGGGGAGTGGTGTCAGGAGACAGAGATCTAGTCTCGTGCGCTCCCGGATGCATCTGGTGGGGCCACTGTGAGATCCAGGAAGCTGGACTAGATGGGTCGTTGGCCTGATTCAGCAGGGCTCTTCTTATGTTCTTATCCCCTTACAAAAAGTTAAGGATGATGGGGGCTGCAGCCCAGCAATGCCTGGAGGCGCCACACGTCCTTCACTTGGGTGTTAAATCAAGAAGTGCCCCCTGGAACCTCACCAGCAGGATCGAAAATAAGTTTGCATTTCGGTAATGTCAGCTAAAGATAAGGAAGAGGCGTTCAGAGTTGGCACCTATTGGGTCTCTCGTCATGTTCGAGGCAAGCGGCACCAATATAAAAAAGAGTCGATTCCAAATTTGGCCTGAAATGGGACTCTTTGGATGACATAAGAACAGCCTTTCTGGAACAGGCCACAGCCAATCCAGTCCAGCATGCTGTATGGGTTTGGGTTAGGGCACAAAATAAGCATATGGTGGTTCTTCACACCCATGCCATCGTTTTCATAAGAGTTTCAAAAAAAGCAGAGAGCAAAAACAGAAATAAAGAGCTTGTTGCATGGCCAGAATTTTGCTTCCTGTTGCTTGTCAGGCCGGCCCTTTTTGTTGCATATTGTCCCCCTCTTGAGGGGCAGGAGGAGCTGTCTGGGGTCACAGGCGAAGAAACCTCCCAACCGTCCACCCCCACCAAGGGTTGCCTCTTTCCCCCTGAAGATGCTGGGACTTGAATCCAGGACCAGGTGTCTTGCAAATTGGAACCATCACCCGCAGAACTGCCGGTTCCCCTCCCTCGTCCATAATGCTGAACAGAATACTTTGTGTTGAAGGTGGTAGCTCTATTTTATTTATTTATTTATTTATTTATTTAATGTGTACTTCTTAACCGCCCAATTTTCCCATGGGAAAAATAACAAACACAAGAACCCAACCAAACCCACATGATAAACAAACAAGTATCAGTCTGAAAAACAGAAAAATGATAAACAACACAAGTAATACGACAACAAAGAGTCCGGCAAGAAAAAGGGCAGGGACAAGATGAAACAGCCAACAGCAACTCAGCGATCACCAAAGGCTTCCACAAAAAGGCTTTCCAAGTTTTAACTCTTGGAAAACAGACCTCTCCTCCACCCCCATGCTGATCGAAGCTGTTGTGTCTGGTTTTCCCCCATCCCACTCCACCTTGGTTTTTTTTTTTTCTCTTTTGAGTTAAGAAACCGTCACCAGAGCTGGTGGGCCATGAGTTCCATAAGCTGGTGGGATGCCTCCAGGGTGAAGATGCACTTTCTGTTTGGTTTGTTTGCAGACTACTCATCCAGGTGGATGACTCCAGCTCTGGTATTATCTGGGGGAAAGATGGCTTCTTTCTTCCTCTCTCTAAGGCAGGCATGTCCAAA
Organism: Phrynocephalus forsythii; assembly: GCA_029282475.1. Lineage (NCBI taxonomy): Eukaryota > Metazoa > Chordata > Lepidosauria > Squamata > Agamidae > Phrynocephalus > Phrynocephalus forsythii. Next base: position 6,725,193 of record JAPFRF010000017.1, on the reverse strand, counting down.
CTTTGGCCCTCCAGATGTTTTGGACCACAACTCCCACAGTCTTTTGCCATTGGAACTACAGGCTTGGAATTCTGGGAGTTGTGGTCCAAAACATCAGGAGGGCCGAAGTTTGGACATGCCTGCTCTAAGCACTCCGGCAGTTGATCAAGTTTATTTCTTCCTTTGTTTCCTTGCACATTTGTCTCACTTCTCAGGCTGACTGCCTCCCAAAGTAAATTCTGAAAAAGCAGAAATACTTGCGTGGACTAAGACTTAGAAACAAAGGTCAGGGTTGGGTAATACCTGTGGCATCTCTTACTCAGTGCCTCTGGAGTTGAGTCGTTACCTAATACCTGAAAAATCTCTCCACGCTCAGTAAAGGTCTTATCAAGCAATTTCAATTGAAATTTCATTGAAATTGTTCAATTTCAATTTCAATTGAAATTTCATTGATATTGTTCAATGCTGTTCAATGTTTATATGAGGCCACTGGGGGAGGTCATCAGGAGATGTGGAGTTCGCTGTCATCAGTACGCTGATGACACGCAGCTCTATATCTCCTTTTCTACATCTGCAGAGGAGGCGGTTCGCTCCCTTGATCTGTGCCTGGAGGCCGTTCTGGAATGGACCAGAGATAACCAGCTCAAGCTCAATCCGGAGAAGATGGAGGTTCTGTTCTTTGGGGCGCCCTCATCTCGGTACAATGGCCCCCTCCCTAGTCTGGGGGGTATTTCCCTCCAACCTACAACAGGGCCAGGAATCTGGGCGTGGTCCTGGACTCGGCCCTCTCCCTGGAAGCCCAGGTGATGGCCATCTCCAGGGCCGCTTTTTTCCACCTCCGCAGGATCGCCCAGATCCGTCAGTACCTTGATGAGTCCTCCCTGAGGGCAGTTGTGCATGCCCTGGTGATCTCGAGGATCGACTATTGCAATGCCCTGTACGTGGGGTTGCCCTTGACCCTGGTCCAGAGGTTACAGCGGGTCCAAAATGCGGCGGCCAGGCTGGTGGTGGGTGCTCGTAGATACGAGCACATCACCCCAGTTCTGGTCTGCCTGCATTGGCTCCCCGTTGTCTTCCGGATCAGGTTCAAGGTCCTGGTTTTGATTTTCAAAGCCCTCCATGGCTTGGGACCAGGATACCTGGCGGAGCGCATCTCCCAGAGGGCATCCGGATCCAGACCCACGAGATTGTCGCAGGCGCGCTCATTGAGAGTGGCCACACCCAGAGAGGCGCGGAAAACACTCACGCGGAGCCGCGCCTTCTCTGTGGTGGGGCCCTCGCTCTGGAACCATCTGCTTCCTGAGCTGCGCCTGCTGGAGTCCCTGCCTGCCTTTAAGAGGGCTCTGAAGACCTACCTCTTTAAAGAAGCTTATGGTGACCTTATTAGTTAGGTTTTTTTTTCCTATCACCTGCCGCCATCTTGTTCTCCGCTGTATTTGCGTGGAGATTTTTTTAATGCTTTTTATCGTTGTTCGCCGCCTAGAGTTCCTGTTAGGGAAGATGGTGCGGGATATAAGTCTTTAAATAAAATAATAAATAATAATAAATAATCCCCACTGACAAAGATGTGTATGCCAAGCTAAAAAAAGTTTTTGATTAGGTTAAAAGATTGTGTTCTTAATGTCTGGCATTAATTGCTCAGCGTTTATGGGGAGCTTTCAAGTGAACACAGTGTTGTAGCATTTGAACATGTTGATTCTCTTTCAGATGTGTTAAGCTGTATTATTTTACAAGTCTGTTTGTTATTCTAGTTGGTAAGGGCCATAGGCAGTAGGGCGGTGTGAAAATATTTTCTATTCTTATGCAAATAAAAGATCTTTGTTACAGGTCCTCCCAGATACCAAGTGTGATAAAGTGGATAGGGTGATGGGGCTAGGACTCAGAAAACCCGGGTTCAGATCTCTGTGGAAACTCCGTAGGCAGGTGGAGGTGTTCAGATCACTCCTTCAAAACCTCACTTTCCTTGAAAAGTTTACCAGGTTGCTGAGTGTTGGTTCTGGCACAGAACAAGGAAACAACAGTGGCAGAGGAGCAGTGGGGGTTTTGAGGTCTTTGGACCTTTTCATCTAGCTCAGTGGTGGCCAAACTTAAGCCCTCCAGATGTTTTGGACCACAACTCCCAGAATTCCAAGCCTGTATTGCCAATGACAAAGGACTGGGAGTTGTGGTCCAAAACATCTGGAGGGCCAAAGTTTGGCCACCACTGATCTAGCTGAATGTTATGAAAAGCACAATGCCAAAGCTGCTCACACTGAGGGGGAAAGAGGTGTGTGTATGTGTGGGTGTGTGAGAGAGAGATGTAGAGGTGTGTGTGTGTGTGTGTGTGTGCCATTGGCTGTGCAATCCAGAATAGAAGGAAGTATTCTGAGGCTCGTTCTTCAGTTTATTTATTCACATATAATATTTATATCCCGCCTTTCTCCTATAAACGATCATTATATATTTAAGAATTAAACAGACATAATATTTAAGTCATTCTGGTAGATTAAAAAAAAAACAGATGGAAACACATTGGAAGCAAGAAAAGCACAAATGGGGCAGGCGAAAACCGAGTATTCGACAACCGAGTATTTATATCCGCATGAAGTGTATTATGCGACTCAGTCCTTTCTGGATCCGTTGCCAGAATTAAAAAAAAAACAGGTTAATTTTTGTTCCCCAAAGGCCACAAAAGTAGCCGTTTCACTTTTTGAAAATCGAAACCAGAAATGCATTTCTGTCCATTTTTGAATTTTATTTTCAGGCATCTTTTTCAGGTTGAAATGGGCCCTGGAGGGGTGGTGGAATTAAGCTCTGGAGCCCATAGATTAGAATGTCTTAGTCCTCCTGGATTATACGAGCTGAGGCTGCTTAGTATTTTGCCACAGATTCAGGATAACACCCTTGATGGGTCCCAGGTGGGTGGATTCAAAGCTTCTAATTCGAATTAGGGACAGGAAGCAAGGCTTGTATGTCCTGAAATTTGGAAAAGGGAGGCATGGAGCTTGTAACACAAAGGCAGAAAGAACAACACACTTTGCATTCAAGTTCTCCATTTATATACTAGTACAGTAGGATCATCCGGGGGGGTAGGGGGTAAATTTCACTTTCAATATGTATTTCCAGGCATTACCACTAGAGAAAGCCAGAGGTCATGCTATGTATCCTATTCTTCAACCAAATGTGTCGCCTGACCTCTGGCTCCTTCTAGTGGCCAGTTCTAGTAAATACAATGGGGAAATATGAATTATTCCTTTTTTTACTTTAATATTTTCAAACATGGGTAAGTGAAACAGTGGATATTGATCCTGCAGATACAAGGGTCTTGATGTAGGTTTTTTTTTTTTTTTTAGAATGATGGCAGACTCTCTTTTTGACTTAAAATGTAAAAGACTCTCCCTCCCCAAACTCTCTGGGTTTTTTAGCATCGGTGGTTCAGCCGAAGCATCGGCGTCTACCGGCGGTTGCTTGCCCCTATAGACAAGGAAAAGGCTTTAGATGGCTCCCTGGGTGGGACCTGGAAGAGTAAAGGGCTCAAGGACAATGGCTGCAGGTCACATCACATCCACCCTAACACCCTTTGGGATCTTGGTGAGTTCACCACAATGGCCCATTTAAATCATTGGATTGTAAGGAGGGGTTGATTCCTCAGATTTCCCCTTGATTCAGTGGGCTTACTCTAGTGCAGTTTATTGTGCTTAGTCACAGCATTTGGGCCACAGAGTTGTACAGTGGTACCTTGTATAAAGGAATTAATTCGTTCCAAAATGAAATTATGTTAAGCAAATTTTCCTTTATACAAATTTCCCATAGGAATGCATTGAAAGCAGAGTAATCCCTAATCGCGGCCATTTTATATGTTGTACAGATTTGCCCCATATTCAATTCTGTTAAGCAAATTTCCCCTATCTCTGGAATTTTTATGTTGTACAGATTTTATGTTATACAAACTGTTTGTTATACGAGGCTCTACTGTAATTTATTTATTTTTTACTCATCTCCGTGATCATTTTGTACAGATCAGCTGGTACCAAATCCTGCTGTATTCACAACTGGACTGGTTTAAAGAGTGGGTTGTTTTACCATCCTTTTGCTCATGATTCTCATGAGTAGAATTCCATATTGTATTCACTGTGGAGCGCAAGGTGACGCAACCCTGCATCCATGATTTAAAACAGAATTTCAATTCCCTGATTTTATCCAGGGGACAGCCAAACATATTGGAGTGAATTTTGCATTCCTTGGAAGGCACGATCAATATTTATTTTTAGTATTTGTGGGTGGTTGTGTTCCCAAGTTGGCTGGGTTGTATGTAGCTCATTAAGTGGCTCTGGTTAGCAAAAAGGGAAAACAATCAGCAAACACATAATATCCATCTTGATGCATGATGCACGATATTGCATAAGGCCGGCCTTGGTCTTTTTCTCAGGTTTAATTGGTTTTCCAGGTCAGTGGCCAACCCCTTTTGTCTTCTTGTGAGCTTCCTTTTGAAGGCGGGCCCTTTAAATTTGTCATTGTCAGTGTGTGGTGTAATTGTGGTGCTGAGCAGGCAACGTGTTGAGACAATACTGGGAAATTGTCTTCGGTGAACGGGATGTTGGATGAAATTTAAAAGGCGGACAATCTGCATGCTCATTTAAGTTGAGTTTATGCTGGCCTCGTGTGTTTTCCCCTTCTGTGTGGACTTTTGAAGGTAGTTTTCCAGAATGTTTGAGTAGGCTGTGAAATAGCTTCTTAGCCACAGAAATGTGGACCAAAAAGCCAGCTTGGCTTCCCCATCCCCTAGATTCATGTGGGTTTTGTTCCCCTCACACAGTCCCTGTTTGCCCCTGAAAGCCACGAAAGATGTTCGGATCAAAATTGCATGAGCTGCCTAGGTGCCCTAAGCACATCCGATCTTGCTTGATTTTGGAAGCTAAGCGGGGTTGGCCCTGGTTAGTCCTTGGATGGGAGACCGCCATGGAATACCAGGTGCTGTAGGCGCCTGGAGAAGGAACTGGCAAGCCACTCCAGTATTCCTGTCAAGAAAACTCCACGGACATGGAGTTACGAAGAGTCAGTCACGACTGTAACAACACAAAACACACACAAGGGCAAAGTGATTCCATATTTAAGAAGGAAGGTACAGAAGACTGAAAGGTAACCTTTGAGGTAGATCATGCTAAATGAGAATCACTGGCCCCACGGTCATTTTATAATACAATCAAATTGAGGGCTGGGAGAGTAAGAACAGACAAAAGAAAATATTTTTTCACCCAGCGCATTGTTAGTCTGTGGAACTCCCTGCCACAGGATGTGGTGATGGCATCTGGGTTGGATGCCTTCAGAAGGGGAAGGGACAGATTCCTGGAGGAAAAAGTCCATCGCCGGTTCCAAACCATGATGGAGATGTGTCATCTCCAGGCTTAAAATCAGGGGCCTTCAAGGGCCAGATGCAGGGGAGTGGTATCAGGAGACAGAGATCTAGTCTCATGCGCTCCCATAGGCATCTAGTGGGGCCCCTGTGAGATACAGGAAGCTGGACTAGATGGGCCTTTGGCTTGATCCAATATGGCTCTTATATTCTTATGTTCTTATGTTTATTTTGGGGCCCTAAAGACTTCAAGATTTTGAATGCAAAAGGCAAGGTTTTAATGCAAAATTCACAAAGGCATGGGTGTTTGTTTTTGTCTTTGCTTGAGAAAGCTGCTTGCTGTAATCCAGTGGTCCTGAAACTTGAGTCCTCAGATGTTCTTGGACAGCAACTGCCAGAAAACCTGGTCTACCAAAGCCAGGGACAAAGTCTGCTGGGAGTTTTAGCCCCAGAACATCTGAGGTTTGGGACCACTGGACTAGAGCAAGCAGCGATAGCTTTCTCAAGGAAAGACACAACAAAACACACCCACACCTTTGTGAGTTTTGAATAAAAACCCTTGCTTTTTACATTTGAAAAAATAGTTCTTTTTGGGGGGGGGAGTCTGTAACTTTTTGCAAAAAGCGACTAAAATGATTATAATCACACTCAGCCAGGGAAAAACTTTATTATTATTATTTTGCTCTGATTTGATATGGCAGCTCTGTTCATTCTTGTGTTAAAGTGAAATAATTGCAGCTGTTGCCTGGTGAAGTAGATGCCTCTTCGGCGTTGAGACCCCATTTTCCCGTAACGCCAAGAGTATTTGTGAGCATTCTTTTACCTCCCATCTCTCAAATCCTGGGCAGGCTTGAACTATACTCCCCCCACTGCTCTGCTCTTCCGATGCCACCTTTAATCTGACCTGGGCCTTAAGAAGCGTGAGGTGCTTTGTCCTTCCCAGTGTGTTGTTAGTCTGTGGAACTCCCTGCCACAAGAGGTGGTGATGGCATCTAGCCTGGATGCCTTCAAAAGAGGATTGGACAGATTCCTGGAGGAAAAGTCCATCACAGGTTACAACCATGATTGAGATGTGTAATCTCCAGTCTTAAAACCGGGGTCCTTCAAGGGCCAGATGCAGGGGAGTGGTGTCAGGAGACAGAGATCTAGTCTCGTGCGCTCCCTGATGCATCTGGTGGGGCCACTGTGAGATCCAGGAAGCTGGACTAGATGGGCCTTTGGCCTGATCCAGCAGGGCTCTTCTTATGTTCTTATCCCCTTACAAAAAGTTAAGGATGATGGGGGCTGCAGCCCAGCAATGCCTGGAGGCGCCCCACGTCCTTCACTTGGGTGTTAAATCAAGAAGTGCCCCCTGGAACCCCACCAGCAGGATCGAAAATAAGTTTGCATTTCGGTAATGTCAGCTAAAGATAAGGAAGAGGCGTTCAGAGTTGGCACCTATTGGGTCTCTCGTCAAGTTCGAGGTAAGCGGCACCAATATAAAAAAGAGTCGATTCCAAATTTGGCCTGAAATGGGACTCTTTGGATGACATAAGAACAGCCTTGCTGGAACAGGCCACAGCCAATCCAGTCCAGCATGCTGTATGGGTTTGGGTTAGGGCCAGATGCAGGGGAGTGGTATCAGGAGACAGATATGTAGTCTCATGCGCTCCCAGAGGCATTTGGTGGGGCCACTGTGAGATACAGGAAGCTGGACTAGATGGGCCTTTGGCCTGATCCAGCAGGGCTCTTCTTATGTTCTTATCCCCTTACAAAAAGTTAAGGATGATGGGGGCTGCAGCCCAGCAATGCCTGGAGGCGCCCCACGTCCTTCACTTGGGTGTTAAATCAAGAAGTGCCCCCTGGAACCCCACCAGCAGGATCGAAAATAAGTTTGCATTTCGGTAACGTCAGCTAAAGATAAGGAAGAGGTGTTCAGAGTTGGCACCTATTGGGTCTCTCGTCAAGTTCGAGGTAAGCGGCACCAATATAAAAAAGAGTCGATTCCAAATTTGGCCTGAAATGGGACTCTTTGGATGACATAAAAACAGCCTTGCTGGAACAGGCCACAGCCAATCCAGTCCAGCATGCTGTATGGGTTTGGGTTAGGGCCAGATGCAGGGGAGTGGTATCAGGAGACAGATATGTAGTCTCATGCGCTCCCAGAGGCATTTGGTGGGGCCACTGTGAGATCCAGGAAGCTGGACTAGATGGGCCTTTGGCCTGATCCAGCATGGCTCTTCTTATGTTCTTATGAGAGATATTCTGTCTCAATTTGCCTCCACTCCCATCAATTCACATGTGCCCATTTTACTGGGGCCCTCCCTCTGTGTTCTGTCTTTCAACAGATCTCTTGCTGACAAAAGTATGCCAGAAACATTGTTTCTGTGTATGTTGGCGCAAGCTTTCTCGTGCAACTGCCTCTGGCTGATGCGAAGATGTCATAATATTCTGCCGACTCTGTTTTCCCGGTCTCTGTCGGGCGGCAGTTTGTTAGCAGCTGTGTGAGGTCTCTCCGAAGAGTTTATGTGATATGTTACTTTGAATTTCTCTGGTTAGTTTCTCCTCCAGAAAGACCGCTATTCCGCCTGATACAGTCAACTCTCGTCCATTGAAGTCTACACATCCAATTTGTGAATTTTTCAGGACACCTCAAGACTCGTATATTTTCTTTATTACATTTCTTAAAAACACCTTTCTTCCAGTAGAGCTTGACTATTTCATATGTAATCCTTTGTCCCTCTGTTTTCACAGCAACCCTGCAAGGTAGGTCAGGCTAAAAGACTCTGACCGGACCAAGGTCAACCAATGAGCTTCATTGAACCTAAATCTCTCAAATTCCTCTCCAATGCTCTAACCACTCCTCCTTGCTCTCCATTGCGTGGTCCCTACTAAAAACTTTGGGCTATATTTTTGACTTGAAATCTGAGCTGAAAATTTCTCCCCATTCACCCTCTTTTCGGTTCACAAAAACTCTGAAGGTTGGATTGAGAGACAAGATCAGGCCATGAAGAGCTAGTAACTTTACAAAACAACTGTTTCTCTGCTCAGGATATCTTCCTCTTCCCATTCCATCTTGAGTATTCTTCCTTCTCAAGGGGCAAAGGCACTCTGCACATGCCCTAGCATCCTCCAACCCAATTCATTGTATTGTCTTGTTTTCTTCTCCCAGGGAATTGATTCTGGTTTTGGATGTAGCAAATGTCCCTGTTCTTGCAGTCCCATAAATGTAACTTTCCCCCAGTTCTGCAAAGAAAACAGCCCAAATTATGTCAGGGAGGTGATAGGGTATGTGCAGAGTGCATCCACTTCTTGAAAAGGAAGAATCCTGAAGACGGAATAGGGGGAGGAAGAAGCCCTGAGCAGCATCCATGATAATTATAACCAAGAAATCACCAGTGATTAGTTATGGGGATCTACCTCCACTAAATCTACCCATTCTCTCTCTTGTCCCTTTTAAAAATCTTGTTAAAAATGTTCTGTCTTGGGGCGGAAGTTCCCCGAATGCCCCACTGACAGCTAGCGGAATTTTAATAGCAATTAGCCATCCTACACCAGTCCACAATAGCAGATGAATCCTCCAGATAAAAGCTGATGAAGCAAAATAGCTGAATATTTCTGTCCAATCACACAACCATATAGCATGGTCTCTTTGAATCAAAGAATCATAGACTTGGAAGAGACTTCAAGGGTTGTCCAGTCCAACCCCCTGCCATGCAGGAACCCCCATCACAGGACTCCCGACAGACAGTCATCCAGCCTCTGCTTAAAAACCTCCAAAGAAGGAGACTCCACCACCCTCTTTTGTGGCAGCATCTTCCACTGCCAAACAGCTCTAACTGTCATGAAGTTCTTCCTAATGTTGAAATGGAATCTCTTTTCCTGTCTTTTGACACCATTGCTCCGAGTTCTTGTGCCTGAAGCCATGGGAAACAAACCAGACCCCTCTTAGGGCCTTTATACACGACCCCTAAGATCCGCTGGCCACTTAAATTTGGACCAGAGATCTTAGGGGTTCCTCGCTCTTCCTCTGTCCCCAACCCCCTCCGCACTTCCTGGTTGCTGGCTGCCTGAGGGAGGGAGAAAAAAGAAAGAAAAGAATGCCGGTTTACCTCCTTTTGTTCCCGGCAGCATACAGATCTCTTAAAGGGGCGGGGCGCAAAAAAAGAACAAACAGAAGCCAGGAGAGCCCCGCACTCACTATCCTTACACCGGATCAAATATTTGTCACATCCAAAAAGCAGGTACAAGAAAACTGCTGTTTGGTCGCGCTAAAGTGGGCGGGGTCGCACTTAATTGTCTGCAAAGTCCGGAGCTGGTGGGTAAACATTTTTAAGGTCCGGACCTTGCAGCCATTTGCGGCGGAGCTTAGGGGTCGTATATAAACGCCCTTTGACATGACATCCTTTCAGATATTTAAACATGGCTATCATATCCTCTCTCAGCCTTCTTTTTGTAAGGCTAAACATTCCCAGCTCCCTCAGCCGCTCCATTGTTTGCAAAGGAATAAGCTGTTGGTGGCTCTTACTTCAGGTTGTGTCAGCGCTGGGGGATGTAATTCCAGCTGTTAAGAAGAAATTTCAGCAAAAAGCTGAAGTGATGGGCTGGACTTCGTGAATGCTGGACTAGATAGACCTATGGTATGATCCTCCTACAGGGCACGTCTTGTAGCCTTCTAAGCTTACGAATATGGTTAATTGTAACTACTCTTTTTATGAGTCACAACAGGCTACAAGTATGGTTACTTGTAACTCATTGTTTTTAAACAAGTGACAACAGGCATATAACAATGTAACCATTTCAAAAGCAGAATAATACATAAGAGCAAAGCTGCCTTCGTGGTGTAACAAGGAAGCCTTTTTCATTTGCTTTCAAATGTAATGTTTTATGGGCATTTAAACAGTCTCTTTGAATCATAGAATCATAGAGTTGGAACAGACCTCGAGGGCCGTCCATTCCAACCCCCTGCCATGCAGGAACCCCCACCACAGGACTCCTGAGAGATGGCCATCCAGCCTGTGCTTAAAAACCTCCTAAGAAGGAGACTCCACCACCCTCCTTTGTGGCAGCATACTCCACTGCCAAATAGCTCTAACCGTCATGAAGTTCTTTCTAATGTTCAAATGGAATCTCTTTTCCTGTCGTTTGAAACCATTGCTCCGAGTCCTAGTCTCTGAAGCGATGGAAAACAAACCAGTCCCCTCTTCAATGTGACATCCTTTCAAATATTTAAACATAGCTCTCATATCCCTTCTCAGCCTTCTTTGTATAAGGCTAACCATTCCCAGCTCCCGAAGACGTTCCTCATAAAGACATTTCCTCCAGACCCTCAATCATCTTCGTTGCCCTCCTCTGGACCCGTTCGAGGTTGTCAACATCTTTTTCAAACTGAGGGGCACAGAACTGGACACAGGACTCCAGGTGGTGTCTGACCAGAGCAGAATAGACTGGACTTCCCTTGAGCTAGACACTATGCTTCTGTTGATGCAACCAAGAATTGCATTGGCCTTCTTGCTGGCATCCCATCACCTCTTGCTTTCTGTCTTTCATCGTCTGTGATCTTTTTTAGTTGCAGGATCCTGCCCCTCAGTCAAGGATCACACCTTCTCTCTTTTTCTGAACCCTGTGCATTCAGCTGCTGTTAGGACAGAGCCCTCTGAGAGGGAGATGCTGAAGGCAGAGCCTAGAGAACGAAGCATGTGTTTTCCCAATCCAGTCCTGTATTTGCTGCCAGAATTCAGTCGGGAGCAATCTGTGCCTGCCTGAAACCTTCTAAGCAGGGGCTGCACCATGGAGGTGCACAATCCAGCCTGATGGCTGGGTGGGATGCCCTGTGAGGGGGAGATGCTCCGAATGAGGAGACCAGCTGGCAAATGCGTGTGCCTCTTTCTTGTCACTTGAGCCTTGCTGGCTCAGTTTGCAGAAGGGACCGCATCGCTCTGCAATAGAGTCTCTGCAGGGAAGCTGGGGGCCTCCCAATAAGGCTGCAGGGACCAGTCTTCATGAGCCCCGAGCCCCTCCCAAATGTTTCAGATGACAACTCCTGGCCAGCATGACCATCAGAACCTTAAAAAGACCCAAATGATCTCTCCAACATTTCTGAATTCTCCGAAGGAGCTACAGGTTTGAGATGTATCACATTGCTAAGGAAAAGGTTGCTTATTGTCTCAGATTTAGTGCCCCTAAACATGGAGGTTCTACAATGAGGTGGAGAACAAGAAACTTGGGGTGTGTGGGTGTGGAACTGGCCTGATTTCTGACCCCCCTCCCCAGACCCCATTATTTATTTATTTATTTATTTATTTATTTATTTATTTATTTATTTTACTGTACAGAATTTTTTAGCTGCCCCGCTACCAAATGGTCTCTCCCACCATTTTCAGCAAACAAACAAAAAATCATTTTGTTTTCTCAAAGGAAGGGGCGATTAAGCAATAAGGAATCACCTTGTTGATTCATTTTAGGGCCAGGAAAATAAAAATTATTTCAGTCAAATGTCCTTGATTCAGGAGCTCACCTTTTGAACCTTCTTCCCTGTCTTTGGCCTACGCTGGGCAACCCTTCAGAAATGGGAAAAACAGAATTATGTGGTTTTGCAGGGGTGGAGGGGGGAAGAGTTTGGGCAGGGGAACTGTTAAATGTGGCCAGCAGGAATCCTGACACCTCTGAGTGTGCCTCTATGGTTCTGAAATCCCCTTGCCTGGGCTTTGGCCATAGTGCTTAATCCCGAGTCACAAACACATAAAGCAAGGTACATATTTAACCTGCTCTGCATTCCTATCCTCCCACCCACCACTGCCGCCCCACAAGGTATGCGTAACCTCTGTTGGCTCATTGCTCCGGACGTGTTGACCAGAGAAACGGGTCCCTAAACAAATTTATTTTGGAGACTCAATCCAGCAGGAAAAGGCACAAGGACATTCCTGCTTTTTGTTCACCTCTTAAAAACAGGCTTATTATGGAAAAGGAGGGAAAGAAGCCGACCTTCACCGGAATCTGCACAGGTTGGTTTCTGAACAAAGTCCAGATTCTTGGTATAAGAACATAAGAAGAGCTATGCTGGATCAGGCCAAAGGCCCATCTAGTCCAGCTTCCTGTATCTCACAGGGGCTCCACCAAATCCATCTGGGAGCGCACGAGACTAGATCTCTGTCCCCTGATACCACTCCCCTGCATCTGGCCCTTGAAGGACCCCAATTTTAAGCCTGGAGATGACACATCTCCATCATGGTTTGTAACCTGTGATGGACTTTTCCTCCAGGAATCCCCTTTTGAAGGCATCCAGGCCAGATGCCATCACCGCCTCTTGTGACAGGGAGTTCCACAGACTAACAATGTGTTGAGTGAAAAAATATTTTCTTTGGTCTGTTCTCACTCTCCCAGCCCTCAATTTGAGTGGGTGTCCCCTAGTTCTAGTATTTTGTGAGAGGGAGAAGAGCATCCCTCTATCCACTTTACTCATGCCCTGCATTATTTTGTACATCTCAATCATAAAATTCTACATCTAGGACTTTCTGTACGTCTGTATACCAAGTGGCGGGTTTGCCCGTGAGCAGAGGATTCTTGAGGGGGGGAAATGAGATAAAAAGTGGAGAGCTGAAAACGTCAAGGCCTCTTAAGCCGACTGGGGTAGGGAATATTGATTTTCACCCATCAGGTGCAGAGACGGCGCAGTAAATTGGGCGGGTAGCTAATCGGCAAGTTGGCCCTTCCAAGTGAGCAGATCTGTTTCCTCCGCGGTGGTATGAATTGCATACGTATGGCAGTGTGCCTGCGGGTCAAAGCCTTGTGCGTCTCAAGTCACTTCCAGGAATGCTTAGAAAACACCAAGTTAATGCCATCAGGGGTGGGGAGCGTGTCTCAGGGTTTCTAAGAATCTGGGGCATTCCTAGCTGATTTCTGGTTGGCCAAGAAAGATTTGCAGCATTCTTCCGTGTATAAGACTTATCTTTTTGCCTAAAACTTGTTAGACAAAAAAAATTGGAGGGTCATCTTATACGTGGAAGCCAGCTGACCAGAGAGCCTCGTGATTGTGACACAGGGATTTCGGGTAGGAGAAGCTGGGGTCGTCTTATACATGGGGGACAACTTATAGATGGGAAATGTGGCATTTCATTTTATTTAAAAAGAAAACATGGACATATTTTTTTTCTATCTTCCCCTCCCTTCCTCTTGTTTTAATGAGTATATGCGGAATCCTGAGTGAGATGTCGTGGATAGAAGGATGGACTGGGGGAGGCATGAGTTTAAATCCCCACTCAGGCATGGAAACTCACTGGAGGTGTTGAAATGGCCAAGCCATTCCTTAAATTTATTTTTTTTTATTTTTTTATATGTATATCCCGCCAGATTTTCCCAAAAGGAACTCAAGGCAGTTGACAGATATAAACATTCCATAATACAGAGCACAAAAATAATAATAATCGGTTCCAAAGATAGACGTAAAAGTAATAAGCAAACAAGCAACGGAACCCAAGATTAATAAGGGAAAGCGAACAAACAATCAAAATAATGATACTAATGTTTTAACCCAATATAAAGATCTATGCTTTTTGTAGATAACCTTCCTATCAGAAAGCAATAGCAAAGCAGTCGAAATTGGTTTGATACTGATTGTGCATACAACAGAAAACGTTTGAGGACAGCAATGCGTCAGGTCCAAGTAAATCCCTCTGCTGAAAATCAGGCCAAAATGTTAGAAATCAGACGCAGTTATAAGAAATTGTTAACTGCTAAAAGAGTTTCCTATAATACCAAACTTTGGTCTGATCTAGAAATCTGGACAAAAGGGACTAATTCAGTTTTTTTTGGGGGGGGGGAGATGCTGTTTCAGGTGTATTAAAGGAACGTAAATTTTATTCCAACATTCCTATTCCAGCTGCAATTTGGGAAGAGTATTATGCAAATATATTTTCCAGTTCCACCCAGGACCTTTCACAGAAACAAAGCATAAAACTTCCATTTTTGGAAGCACTCCCAGCCTGGCCTCCAGTATCTGTCTCAGAAATTAGAACTATCATCTGCTCACTAAAATATAATATACTACTAATAATGATACTAATGTAAGATGGTGAAGAAAAGCGGGCAGACATAACTCAAATCCCTACTCAAGAATAAATCAACCCCCTTGGTGCAGCCGTAAAGAACCAAGTTTTTAATAGCTTCTTGAACGCTGGGAGGGATTCCGCAGTCCTAATATTACTCGCGTACCTTAAAAGCCTATGACATTCGCTATATCGGTTGGTTCCAGCATAGGGGTAAATAACAACAACATATATTCATCTATCTATATGGTTGTCATGGAGGTCCATAAAGGTAGGCCAGGGACCTTGACGTTGGCCATCAATTGTCGATAGCAATTGGTCAGGCAACTGAACAAGCACTCCTAGTGGCCTTTCCCGTGGCCTCTTTTTGGTACTAACTGGAAGCTTGCTTTCTTAATAGGAAACTAGGCAGAACAAGGCCCAGCCTGGCTTCTAGTTGAGGCCTTTTCCGCAGGTGAGCTACACTGAGGTGTCTTGTGAGTTAGAACTCCCAATATGGAGAATGAATGATGCCTATTAAACTGCAGAGTTTTTTTCCCCCATAGCTGTGAATGAGCACAGCTTTTCGGGAGAGGCGGTGATCTGGACAGGACTCTCAAAGAGGCCGTAAACTGTACGTTTCCTTCTCGTGCATCCTGCTGGGACTAGTAGTTGTGTGTGAGCCAACGTATGACTTCTGAAGCTGCCTAAGTTCTCTCTGTAGCTTCTCTTGTTTTCGTTTAAGGAATAAACCTATTATTCCACAAAAAGCCCTCCTTTGAATGAAAAACTGGAATTCAAACCTCAGGATATCTCCAATTTTTTGACCTTCGGGTGAAAGCTGAGTTTAACAACCATCTCCTCTTATTCTCTTTTCCATCAGCCTGCCTCTGACACAGGGATTCATAGTTCATGTAATGAATTAGTTGTTGTTCCAGCAAAACATGGCATTAAACAAAAGGGATTGTTATTATTATCAAATTATCACACAGCAGACAAGATAACTACGCTGGATTTTGTATTACAAATCACTAGTTGAACGCTTCCCAAGCGTTTAGGACTGTGTGATGTATCGGCGAATGATGTGAGCAGATCCCAGTAAGGTGGCCTTCTGCAGCTGACTGATGGTGACTTCGTCAATTCCTATTTCTTCTAAATACTTGCTTAGCTCTTTAGGCAGTGTGCCGATTACCACTGGGACCACCTGTAACGGTTCATGCCAGAGTCTCTGAAGTTCAACTTTCAGATCTTGATATGGGGTATTTTTTAAAGTTGTTTCTCGGTAACTCTACTATCATCTGGTATAGCAGTATCAATTATCCACACGTTGTTGTTGCTGCGGCTGCTGTTGTTATAAGCATCACTTCTCTGTTTCTCCACCCCCACTTTGCAGCTGGAAGGAAAACAGATTTTTCTGTTTACTCAACTGCAGCTGGTTAACAGCAGCAGAGGGTGTGTGGGAAACGATGACTCAATCTGCAGTCCTAAATTCACTGAGGAGTCAGACCCCTTTGAGTATGCTGGAGCTGACGTTTGAGGTGGCCACTTCAAAAATTAGAAGTGAAACTGCCTTAAAGACCAGATGACATCTGTTTATCCTAGCATGGGGGCTTTTCTCACCTCCTGAATCTTGACAGTTAGCCTGGGAAGATCATTGTGACTGGTCCTCAGAAGATAAACAGGGGCGTGATTTGCAAGGTTTAATTGCTCATTCAGGCGGCTGTGACGAAACACAGACACTACCAGTTTCTAAGTGCAAATCAAGTAGTCCATTAAGTTTGGAGGTGCAATGAACAGTTTAATTGGTACTGGCTCCAGACCTGGACTTTGATTTAGGCATGTCCCCCTGCCCCCAGACGAGTGTTAGAGCAGTCTCTGGGTGGTTTACAATTTAATTATGCAGACCACACATTGCCCCCCCCGCCTGCCCACCCTAGCAAGCTGGCTACTCAATTTATCAACCTCAGGAGGCTGGGAAGCTGAGTAAACCTTGAGCCAGCTCCCATAGGCATTGTACTCGGGTTATGAGCAGAGACTTGACTGCATTACTGCAGTTTAACCAATCTAACTGCATCATGGGCTTCTTATTTGTTCAGAAACATCTGCGGCCATAGTTTTTCTTCAGGACGCTTGGAAGAACTTGTTTCATTGAGTTGCAGTTCATGCCATTTAAGGATTTCTGCTGTCTATTGTTGTTGTTGAGTTGTTCAGTTGTGTCCGACTCTTCGTGACCCCATGGACCAGGGCTTGCCAGGCCTTCTGGAGTTTGGTCAAATCCATATTGGTTGTGTCGATGACACTGTCCAACCATCTCATTCTCTGCCGTCCTCTTTTCCTTTTGCCTTCCATCTTTCCCAACATCAGGGACTTTTCCAAAGACTCCTCTCTCCTCATGAGGTGGCCAAAGTACTGGAGCCTCAGCTTCAAAATCTGTCCTTCCAGTGAACATTCGGGGTTGATTTCTTTCAGGATGAATAGTCTGCTGTCTATATGGGGATGCAATTATTTGTTTTCTACCAAGACAACGTGTTGTCAAGCATCAATGTTATGCAAGGCATGACTAGGAAATCATGCCTGTTGTTTTTGTCAGCCAGCCGCAGCCGGCTGCTTCAAAGCACCTCAGGCAATTCAGACTCTAGCCTTGGGCAATTTCACTTGGATATCTTGTTGTTCATTAGGAAATTGCAAGCACTTTGGGAGAGCAATTTCAAAATACCAGAAGAAAGAGATGGTTGTCGCTTGCTAAATGTAGGGGACCATAATAAGTCACATGGGTTGGGTTGTATTCTAAAATACAGGGCGTATTTTAGAATTGCAGTCCTTGGTTATACTGTATGTCGTTTTGGTTTCTTTATGCCCTTCTACAGCTCTTTTCACAATGATAGCTCACTGTGCTCAGTAAACTAGATGACTTTGGGTTGGAAAAAGACCTTGTTCAACTTCTACAGATCTTGGAAATGATGCGTTATTTCATAACACGTTGCTTTCTTTAGGTTGTGACCTATAAAATACACAGCTTGACTCCAGGTGATCTGACCTAGGGGACAAAATACCAGAATTAGGGGACATAAACTCAAATTGAGGGCTGGGAGAGTAAGAATAGACAAAACAGCGTGGTGATGACATCTGGCCTGGATGCCTTCAAAAGGGGATTGGACAGATTCCTGGAGGAAAAGTCAATCACAGGTTACAAACCATGATCGGGATGTGTCATCTCCAGGCTTAAAACTGGGGTACTTCAAGGACAAGATGCAGGGGAGTGGTATCAGGAGATAGGTATCTAGTCTCATGCTCTCCCAGATGCATCTGGTGGGGCCACTGTGAGATCCAGGAAGCTGGACTCGATGGGCCTTTGGCCTGATCCAGCAGGGCTCTTCTTATGTTCTTATGGAGCAAATCGTCTGCCTGGCTTTTCAGATGTTCTGAGGGTGGCCTGCCTTTCCGTCCCACCACCTTCCCTGGCTTGTCTGATGAAGTTGTGAGGGAAGGTCTTTTCAGTGGCTGCTCCCAGATGGAGGAACCTCCTCCCACAGGAGACCCGCCTGGCCCCTTCCCTCTTGTCTTCCCACTGGCTGCCCAAGACCTTCCTTTCATTTGGACTTCAGGGTGATTTGGATAAGCAGGAGTTTGAGGAGTGCTCCTTTATTGAAATTAAGGGAGTTTTAATTACCGTTTTTAATGTTGTTGTACAATCAGTTGCTTTTTCAATGTTATATCTTATGGTGTTTACTTAGAATTACTGAAAGTCACTCTTTTTGCCAAAGCTAAGTTCAACCTTCATGACAACTAGAGGATATCCATTAAAATGAATGGGACTTATTCAACATGAAATTAAGTCTCATGGTCTTAACGGGTTTTCTTTAGTGGGGCCTAAAACTGGATTTAACCAAAAGTGGTTGGTCACAACGCTACTGGTTTTGTGTCTAAATCTGACAAGGCTAATTAGATTGGAGAGAAGTTATCCTTGACTTGATTCTAACTGATAGAGATTACTTGGTGGATGAAGTGGCAGTAAGGGGGATTCTGGGGGCAAGTCACCCTGTTATACTGAAGTTCTTGATTTCAAACAAAACGGCAGGAGATCCTGACCAATAAAGCTGTCTTGAAAAGGTAATTCTAAAGGTACAACCACAAGGGGAAAAAGTGGAAGACACCAAAAAGGACAAAAAGCTCAGAGAGGAATTAAAAACAACCACAAAAAGGACACGTATACGAAGTGGAAGGTAGGCTAGTCCACCAACAAAGAATACAGAGAATTGGAGAGAAGGCACTAGGAAGGGTAAAAATCAGAGAATGAGCTGAGGCTAGCAAAGACGCTAAAAGCAACAACAACAAAAGCATCCTTTGAAAGACAGGGAGAATACATGGTGGCCCAGCTACTAAATGAGGATGTCTAGATGACAAAGAAAAGGAAAAAGTGCAGAGGTAGGAAATGAAGTGACAGAGCACATAAGAAGAAGAAGAAGCCTCTTAAAGAACGGTAAATGGTTTGATTAACACCATGAGAGCAATACATTTTTGGCCTACAAATCCCAAAATACTCTAGTCTAAAAAAGAAAAGGTTTCCATTTTAGACATCCCCTTGGCAGATATTCTTTGATTTGTCCTCCTGCCTTATAGGCCTCTTCCGACACCCTTGTTCTAGGATTCAAGCTGAGCTTTTGGATCAAACATTCAGAGGGTTTGACCGTTTCACCTGAAGCTTACATGGGTTCCTCTTCTCTTCTCTTTCACAGGTGCAAGTTCTTCAGCCTGACCGAGACGCCCGAAGATTATACCATCATCGTAGACGAAGAAGGTTTTCTTGGTGAGCCCCAATCTTTCCTTAACGCGGTTCCGTTCCTAAATCTAATCAAACTCTTGTAAAACTGATGATTATGACCTTTCCTTACCCACGCTTGCGTCGGCTGCCAAGAAATGTGAGCTGCTGGGACCCTTTGTCCCAAACAGTAGGAGGTTATATTTACAGATATCTTAAGTCTCTAAGGTGGCCAGCTATGTGTTTCTGGAAAAGGGGAGAATTAAATGTGCAGACTGCCAACCTAGTGCTGTTAGAAATGCTCAACTCTCTTGCTGTAGTCTCGTTTGTTTTTCAAATGCAACTCTCGAAAAGGTAAATACTTACCTCGCAGGGGAGATACCTTGATCACGAAGGAGGTTTTCCCAGGGTGAGGCTCATCCATTACACTCCGGGTGTGCTGACCCCTGCGATTTCTCCCAAATGCGGGAAACTCGACTGCATAATTTGTGTACTGAGCCTCGTGGCGCAGTGGTTAAATGCCTGTACTGCAGGTAAAACTGTGCTCACACGACCTGGGGTTCAATCCCAGGTAGCAGGTTCAAGGTTCACTCAGCCTTCCATCCTTCCGAGGTTGGTAAAATGAGTACCCAGCTTGCTGGGGGGGCAATGTGTAGCCTGCATGCTGTAATTAAAACTGTAAACCGCCCAGAGACTACTTAAAGTGGTATGGGGCGGTATATAAACAGAACACTTTGCTTTGCTTTGCTTTGTTGTGTACATAATCTCAGTGAAGGCAACACTACTCAGGAGGAAGTGGGGTTCATTCTTCTCTACTCCTGGTAGACTCTCTGTGATAAGGACTAGGAACATGATGTTCTGAATTTATAAAGTAGGCGACTGAGGTTCCCCAGATATTTTGGACAGAAATTTATATAATTAGTAAAACCCCCCCCCCCCGTTCATTCGTTTTATATTTCCCCACCAATTTCTGGAGCTAGAACCAATTAAGCCCTGCAAAAGAGTCAAAATAAGTACAGTGGTACCTTGTGTAAAGGGATTAATTCGTTCCAAATGAAATTCGGTTAAGCAAATTTTCCTTTCTACAAATTTCCCATAGGAAGGCATTGAAAATGGATTAATCCCTAATCAAGACTGTTTTTATGTTGTACGGATTCGCCCCATAGGTGATTCTGTTAAGCAAAAGATGATCATTCACTAAAAAAAACCCCAACATTACATGGGAATGAAAAACCGATCATCCTTGGAACTATGCAGGCATTAATATTACTTTCAATTTCACGTTTATCATCACATCACAACTCTCGCTATCCTGATCAGTTCCTTGACAGTAAGATACGAAAGACAAATCATAGCCATGATCATAATCAAAATAAAACATACACACACTGAGGGCAATACTACCACATATTTTCTAACCCACAACTCCCACCTAGGGAGGACTGGGGAGACCTCTCTCCTTTCTACCGTTTTGATCGCTTAAGCCCAGCAGCACAGGCAGTAGCCCAACAGGTGAAGAACGGACAGAAAGGCACTCCTGGCAACTGTGAAGGAAATGGGACGTGAATCCTTCTAGACATCAGTAAGAACATAAGAAGAGCCATGCTGGATCAGGCGAAAGGCCCATCTAGTCCAGCTTCTTGTATCTCACAGGGGCCCCACCAGATGCATCTGGGAGTGCACGAGACTAGATCTCTGTCTCCTGATCCCACTCCCCTGCATCTGGCCCTTGAAGGACCCCGGTTTTAAGACTGGAGATGACACATTTCCATCATGGTTTGTCACCTGTGATGGACTTTTCCTTCAGGAATCTGTCCAATCCCCTTTTGAAGGCATCCAGGCCAGATGCCATCACCACCTCCTGTGGCAGGGAGTTCCACAGACCAACACCCCCCTATAATAAACAGTGTGGAATCTAAATTGTGTTAATGTATCCTTCAGAAACCTGAAACTTTCGTATTTCAGAGGCTGTCGTGAAACACCCTGAAAGCAAAAGAAAGGGCCTCTTTTGTGTGTGTCCCTCCTCCAATTTGGTTAAGTTGAAAGCCCTTTCCCTATTGGCTAAGACGGACGGATATTGGAGCCAGAAAACCACAAGATCCTCTGCCGACTAAGTTTAGTTTTATCTTCCTGGTGACAGTTGGATGTTAAAGTAAAAGTGTGAATCAGTAGACCGTATATTTGGACGTTGAGTCATGGCAACTGGACTTTTTTTTCTTGAGAGATTGAAATGTTTGGCTGCTCATCCAAGCCGCTTCGTCAGTTTGGATGAGCAGCGAAATGTTTCCGTCTCTCAAGGAAAAAAAGTCCAGTTACCATGACTCACCTTCCTCATTATGTAGATCTACCACCACTACATCTACCCTGTCTCTTTTCTCTTCTTTAAAATCTTTGTAAATCTTGGGGCTGAAGTTCCTGACAGCTACTCACCTGGATGACTGGGAATCTTCACAGACATAGACCATGTATTCAATTGATCAGCTGTTGCTACTCTCATTTTTAGAGAGACTGAATTTAGGTAAAGACCCAAAGTGGCCCTTTTAAAAAGAAGAAAGAAAGAAAGAAAAACCTTTCTTCTTACAAATGTCAGGGATAAATTGTGCGGAACCATTCTAATTGCATCTTAAACCTCCATCCCTACATGCCAGTGTCGTAGTTCAAGGAAGCAATTTGTTTCACGAGATAACGAACCGGATGGGCAGGCCCTTCAGAAGGGCGATCAGGCAGTGATCAGGCAGGCATTCTCAAGGGTAGGTTTCAGGCAGGCATCAGAAGAGTACAGTTGAAGGGGAGTTTCCATCCATAGATAATCAGTTCATTTCATAGAATGGGCAGGCCCTTCAGAAGGGCGATCAGGCAGTGATCAGGCAGGCATTCTCAAAGGCCCAGACTTTCCATTTTGGAAGAAACATCTTATTTATGTATTTATTAAACTTTCAAGGCAGCTGGCATCTCAAGAGAAACATCACATAACTATAAATCTAAATAAGATGCTAATGCTGACACCCCATGTAAACAAATCCAGTGGTACCTTGTATAAAGGAATTAATTCGTTCCAAATGAAATTCTGTCAAGCAAATTTTCCTTTGTATAAATTTCCCCATAGGAAATGCATTGAAAATGGATTAATCCCTAATCGCGACCGTTTTTTTGTTGTACGGATTCACCCCATAGGCGATTCTGTTAAGCGATTTTCTCTTATCTCCGGAAATGTTTTCCTTTAAGTGGATTTTCTATTCAACAAACTGCTTGTCCAACGGGTAAAGCAAACATTATATTGTAATAAATGATAGTGTGCCATAAGGTGGAGTCAACCCTTTTGAGGGTTCTCTAGGTAAAGGGTACACAGAAGTGCTTGGCCATTCCCTTCTCTTGGGAGCACCAGGGTGGCTCTTCTCTTGAGAGACCAAGGAGGGAATCGAACTCCTGACTTCGGCCGCCAGAGGTCCTTTTGTTAGGAGAATCTGACCTGCTGGTCAGATTTTGTTGAGTCTTGGGAGGCTGGTAGGAGACCAGGGCAAAGTTTTATATATACTGTATTTTCCCATCTATAAGACGTCTTCATGTATAAGACGACCCCTGTTTCCCCACCCCAAAATTATAGTTTCGCCATTGTGCGGGTTCTCTCCTCGGCTCACGTCTGTGTAAAAGATGACCCTCACTTTTCAATCAAACCATTTTAGACAAAAATATAGTTTTATACACGGAAAAGATAGTGTGTTGTTGTGTAGAAGGCTTAGTTCATTGTAAGAGCAGTGTGTTTTGTTCCTCATTTGGTACTTCCCCCCGCTCGGTCCCCTCCCCACATGGAACTGGCACCTGTGTCAGAAATAGAACTGACCCTGAAAGAAAGCAGAATAACAGATATAAATGGCACACTTAGTCATGGCCCTGTAATTGGCAGGAAAGCGGCTGTGAAGGCAGGGTAACAAATAGTCATGCACGGCCACTATGGTGTAATGTGATATTTCATCGGCATGGTAATAGGGTGGGGCAGTTTTTAATTTTGCAGGCTAGATTTACAGTCAGCTCCCTATTTGGGAAAAGGGACATCGCCTGGAGCAGGAGACAGGGCTGGGGTTAAACTCCAGAGATATCTGTAGGTGGATCTGGGGGTGGGAATCCTGCCTATAATGTCGGTAAAGCGCTGCGCGCCTTGGGCCGACGGCATTGGCCTAGGGCAGTGGTGGCGAACCTTCGGCCCTCCAGATGTTTTGGACAACAGCTGCCAGAATCCCGAGCCTACACTGTAAATGACAAAGGACTGTGGGAGTTGTGGTCCAAAACATCTGGAGGGCCGAAGGTTCACCACCACTGCCCTAGGGAGACCAGTTATGGGGGGTGGATTTTGCCATGCCCAGCTGCTTCCTAGATGCCACACAAAGAGGTTTTTGGTTGGCATAAGGCTGCATTTGTCCATTAAGAACATAAGAACATAAGAAGAGCCCTGCTGGATCAGGCCAGAGGCCCATCTAGTCCAGCCTCCTGTATCTCACAGTGGCCCCACCAGATGCCTCTGGGAGCGCATGAGACTCGATCTCTGTCTCCTGATACCACTCCCTTGCATCTGGCCCTTGAAGGACCCTGTTTTTAAGCCTGGAGATGACACATCTCCATCATTGAGACACAGCAACTGTAATAATGGGCCATCAAGTGGCTTCCAACCTATGGACTGATATCCTTCAAAAGGTCTTCTCGTTCACAGCTCAGATCTTGCAAACCAAAGGCTGTGGCTTCCTTTATGGAGACAGTCCTTCTAATATCATGGCTTCCTTCTCTCCTATTATACCCCCCCTTTTTTTAGCACATTGTTTAAAAACACTACTTTTCAGGGAGGTCTTTCACATTGCCGCACTTCCAGTCTTCTCTCTGAAAATTGGTATGTGCCACTGGTTGCTAAGTCTTCACACTATGTTTTGGGTATTTATTTTGTATTTAGTGTTTATTGTTCTGTTTAGCTTGGTTTCGAATCACAGAATCATCGTAGGGTGGGAAGGGACCTTAGAGGTCTTCTAGTCTAACCCCCTGCCCAAGGCAGGAGACCTCAGGCCACCCTGGACAGAGGGCTGTCTACACTTTTCTTGAAAACCTCCAGCGATGGGGTACCCTTAATACCAGGAGGCAAGCTGTTCCACTGTTTCATGGCTTTCACTGTCAGGAATGTTCTCTTTATTTCCAGGCTGGCTTTCCCTCTGATGAGTTTCCACCCACTGGTTCTTGTCAACTGTTTATAACACGCCCCCCCCCCGAATAGTGCTTCGGCACTAATGGGGTAAAGTGGATAGAGGGAAGCTCTTCTCCCTCTCACAGAATACCAGAACTAGGGGACATACACTCAAACTGAGGGCTGGGAGAGTGAGAACAGACAAACGGAAATATTTTTTTCACCCAGCACATTGTTAGTCTGTGGAACCCCCTGCCACAGGATGTGGTGATGGCATCTGGCCTGGATACCTTCAAAAGGGGATTGGACTGATTCCTGGGGGAAAAGTCCATCACAGGTTACAAACCATGATGGAGATGCAATCTCCAGGCTTTAAACCACGATACGTCAAGGGCCAGATGCAGGGGAGTGGTATCAGGAGACAGATATCTAGTCGTATGCGCTCCTAGACACATCTGGTGGGGCCACTGTGAGATCCAGGAAGCTGGACTAGATGGGCCTTTGGCCTGATCCAGCATGGCTCTTCTTATGTTCTTATGAAGTAATAAATAAATAATAATTACTTAATTGGCCTCAGTATCCAGATGGTTGGTATAAAAATCAAATAAATAAATCAGTCGTTGTTCACATGTGTCATCTATGGAAAGATAAAGGTTTACTTCTTGGCATTTCTAAATTTTGTACAAAGTTATCTGGAATTTCAATTTTTCTGGAAGAATTTTCCAAGGAGGGAAATTGGATAGAAATGGTTGAGGGGGTCTTGAACTTCCCCCACCTTCACAAGATTTCCTGTTTCAATACCTGTCTGAAGGCCTGGTAAACTGCTGTGAATTGGCATCACCCGTATTTAATTATTTTTTTAAGCAACAGCAAACTGGAAGGATGGAAGGCTGAGTGAACCTCGAGCCATCGGTCTGGGATTCAAGCCAGATCGTGAGCAGAGTTTTTACTGCAGTACTGCAGTGTAACCATTGTGCAGTGAAACACAGTGGTTAAACTGGAGGGATGTGGGTCAGCTTTTAAGATACAGAGATGCAAAATTAGAGAGTCGGGATCTTATCTCTTCTCTTAAGCAAAACAAGCTTGCTGAAAACATCTGATGTTTTTTTGGAAGTGCACAGTTCGCACACACTGTGTATTTGTTCACCTTGCACAGATTTCAAAATTTCATTGTACCAGACATGACTGCTGATCTGGCATGATAGAAATCTTCATTTTTTTAAGGTTCTCTTCAGCACAACTCAGGGTGGCTGTAATACTGCTGTGCTTTAAGTCAAACAAACAAAATGCCCATAACTCTGGGGTTTGTTATATAATGCAGCTTATATAATCGAGTGGCGACTAAAAATATACTTGGATTTAACTTCTAATGTGCTGAAGCATGACTACATGGCTCAAGAGAAAGAGAGAGAGAGAGAGAGAGACCTCTCTATTTATTAATTTTTTGGGCATCTTTGAGGATCAGCAGTCCTCGCCGAAGGATGGATTTGTAGGATGCTCGACTCCCAAACACAGGCTTCTGGGCTCAGCATGGGAAATTAATGCAGGCCTGCAGCTGGATGTTAAGAAGACACAAAACGTTATAACAGGGGAATGACATGACTTTGGTGTTGATGGGGGGGGAATCGAAGTAGAGATTTTGTAGATCTGGATTCCTTCAACAATCCAAACAGAGCCTGCAGCCAAGAAATCAGAAAAAAGGATGAGACTCGGAAGGGGAGGAAGGAGGAAATTGGCAAAGATCGTCCAGTGCAAGGTCATCCACACTAGAGATGGGCACGAATCGAAAAAATGACATTTCGTTTCATTTCATTAAGAGATGCTGTTCGTTTCGTTTCATTTTTTGTGAATTGTTGCAGAAAAAATTCATTTCGTTGGTTCATCAATTCATTATTCGTTTTTACCCACTTTGTGCGATTTAAAGCATTTCACACTCTTGTATTTCCAGTCACTGTGTAGAGGTATGAGAACCAGGCAGTTGGGAGAGCGAACGGGGGAAACATGGATTTGATTGAAAAGTGGTGCTGGAGGAGACCTTTTGGAGATACCCGGCCAGAAGAACAAACGAGTGGGTTCCAGAACACATCAAGCCTGAACTATCTCTGGAGGCAAACACATTGAGACGGAGTCTGCCTTACATCGTGGGAAGGCAGGCTTCCCTGGGAAAGCCAATAATGCTGGGAAAAGTCGAAGGCAACAGGAAAAGAGGAAAACCAAATGCTAGATGTGTTGGCTCCCTAAAGGAAGCCACAAGCTTGAGTCAACAGAACTGAGCAGGCCTCAGCGGAGGAGAGGACATCTTGGAGAGGGCTCCTTCATATGGTCCCCATGAGCCAGAGGAAGGGCCAGACAGCAGGCTAAGGCTCAACATTTTGGAGTCTCCAAGCATCGGTGGAAGAAAATGGGTGGAGAGCTTGCGAACTGTTTTCCCGTGCCCATGTCGCGCGCGGTTGTCCCCCACGCTGGCCCCCAGGAAAGCCCCATCGCCTTGTCCCATTCAGAGTTGGGGAACATGGAACGTTAAGTTTAAAAACAACAAATTCTCACGGCCTGTGTTTTCGTGTTTCGGAGGCAACGTCTCACTGTGGCATCTTGTGCTCTTAAAAAGCCAACTGTGGGCAGAAATCCTGTTGCGCAAAGTCAGCAGAGTCTCGTGTTTGGGCCCAATCCTTGGGGTGGGGGTGGTGTCAATAAAGAGCCCTTCCTATAATTCTCAGATGCTAAAAAAAAAAACACCCTAATTTTTTTAAAAAGGAAATGGTCATTTGGGAACTCTATACACTACTTTATTTTGAAAGAGCCTTGTGATGCAGTGCTTAAATTGCCATAATGCAATTAAAACTGTGCTCACGACTTGAGGTTCAATCCTGTAGGTTCACTCAGCCTTCCATCCTCCTGAGGCTTTAAACACTATCGGGCTGTCTATAAGCAGAACACTTTGCTTTGCTTTGCATTTTCAGTGGCAGTGCAGTTTGTGATGGGTCTTTGGGGGGGGGTTTCCTTCCTGCTGTCTTCCCCCCACAAGAAAACCCAGCCTCTTGTATCCCTACCAGCCCATTGGTGGCATGGTTTGCCCACCTAATTCCCTGCTAATATGTAAAGGCGTGCCCAATGCCCCCAAATAATGTGCAGATCCTCTTATCTGCCCTGCTTTGGATGTAAACACATTCTTGATAAGAGGCAGTAGGGAACTTTTCTCTCTCTCTCTCTCTCTCTCTCTCTCTCTCTCTCTCCTCCACCTCGGGGCTAATTATAGAAATACTGGGACCTGTGGAACGAGTTTTTGGGCTCCGTCCCTTGGTTACTTTGACCTCGCAGGTCCTGAACATCTTGTCTCTAGCTATGCTTTGTTCAAGGAACTGCGCACCGCCAGGAAACGGACCTCTGTTGAGTTTGGTTGTGTGGAACCGAGGGGCTGTAAAGCAGCACATCTGGATCGTCTCCCTGCTCTGACAGTGCTTTGTTGCACTCACGAAACCTCAAAGATGGGCAATTCGTGGGCTGCTCCAGTGCTGTTCTTGCGTGCTCTCGAGTCACCTCCGACTCACGGTGACCCTATGAACGAGCCCTCTCCGAAAGGTCCCATCGTCAACTCAGCCTGTGCAAAATCAAGCCTGTGGCTTCCTTTTGAGAGTAAGTCCATCTCACAGTTGGTCTTCCTCATTCCCTGCTTTTCCCTCCTACCTTTCTCAGCATTATGGTTCCCACACCCCCACCGCCGCCCCCAAGAATGTGGCCTTCTTTGGGTGTGCCCAAGGTATACCTTCTCTACAAATTTGGACTGAGGGAAGCCGCATCCAGTTTACCTGCCACTGCTTTCATGGCAGAAAGCTAGTAAAAGAGGTTTTTTTTAAAATCTCAGTGATCTTCAAATCAATATAAACTGCTCTTGATCTCTTCTTCACAAATTCTGTGGCTCCGTTTATGCTGCATTTTGACGTCTTTGGAGAGCATGTGGGCAGTACCCCTTTTAACTGACCCCAAAGCCTGCCAGTAAATTGGGCTTTTCCCACATGGAAAAAGCCCACAACCCTGTGCCCACATCTGAGGTGTCATAGGAAAAAAATGACAGGCTAGGGAGCCGCTCTCTGGATGGTCTTTCTCCCCCACCCCATTTCATTCTATTAAAAAAATGAACCTCCAATCCTCCCCCCCCCTTGAGAAATCCCCATCTCCCTTTGACAAAAGGGCGTCCAGATGTTCTCTCCAGTCACCATCTCTTTGGATGCAGGATGGCCGCAGAGCCAGGCGGAGGGAGGGCAAACGCGAATCCGGTTTTAACATCTGCTCCTGTTTTTCTCTCTTCGAGGGTGAACGGGAGGGCAGACGGAGCTTGCCGTTGTCCGAAGCCTCCGGCCACGGCCGTTCCTTGCAGGGAAACCAGGGCGTTTTCTTTGCCCATGACAGCTCTAGGCAGAAAGTAGAGGAAATGACAGCGCGATTCTCGTCGCATTGATCTACTCCGAAGGAGAGCCTGTTGTCTTCATAAGTAGGGCTTATGATGCCCGGGAAAGAGCCTCATGGTGGCCACCTCTGTTGCTTGGAATCATTCAAAACTTCAGTCCAACCAGCCAAGTGTAACATGTAAAGGGCCGGCGCTTCCATTAAGGCGAACTAGGCAGTTCCCTAGGGCGCCAAAATGGAGAGAGGGTGCTGGCCAGCCTGCTGCCCCCCCTGCCGCTGGCCACCGCCGTCCATCCCCCCACCTCCCGCCAGCCGCTCGTCGCCATGCGCCCGCTGCCCCCCGCACCCATCCCCCCCTCCCGCCATCTGCCCCCGTGCCTCCGCTGTCTCCCGCCATCCGCCATCCTGCCCCCAACCCCCCAACCCTCACCTAGGGGGCAAAAAAACCTAGCACCAGCCCTGAGCATGTAGCATCAGACTAAGACTTCAGGGGTGCTGGATTCAGATCTCTCTCAGCCAGGGGAACTTAACTGATGGATGACATCAAAATTTCTGTTACGGTCTCCTGCCTTGAGGTCCCAAAACAACAGAATAGGCTGGGAATGCAATCAAAATGGGGAACACAGATATACCAATTCCAGGGAAAAGCAGCGTCGTTTAGGAAGACATAAAGATGAGCTGGTAATTGCGGCAGCTGTGGAAGTCATTGTCTCTGTTGCCTCTGACTCAGCATGAAAAATTATTATTTCATCTGCCTGAGGATAACTGTCAAGAGGTATAGAATATCTTGAGCAGATGATGTGCCGTAAGTATTGGAGTGGCAATAAAACATAAAAGCTACTGGGAGCTCCCTCTGTATTATGACGAACAGATTGTGGGTTATCAAGTGGCGAATGAACCCGTTCAGAGTATTGTGAAATTATCAGGAAGGATGCGTCTACATTGTTCATGCTGAGACGAATACCAGTTTGTTGGCAGCAGGTTAAAATGTCAGTTAAAAAGACATTTCCCTTTGTCAGGTTGCATTTGCAACACCTGCAGCTGTAATATTTAAATATACATGCTGTATCGGAGGCCAAGGTGATCACCAATATCACCATTGCATGTTGGACTAGGTTCAGAAGTGAGCAGTGTCCTTCCTTTAAAGTGAGGAAGGGAAAGAAGTGACCTTTCTTTGTTGGAATAAACGCCTACCATTCTCCATCCTTGACTGGATTGGCTCAGGCTGATGGGCGTGGGAGTTGTCCTAGTCCTCCAACAGTGGTGTCGAACCTTCAGCATCCCAGATGTTTTGGACCACCACTCCCACAGTCCTTTGTCACTGGCATTCTAGGCTTGGCATTCTGGGAGTGGTGGTCCAAAACATCTGGAGCAGTGGTTCTCAACCTGTGGGCCCCAGATGTTCCTGGACTGCAACTCCCAGAAATCCTGGCTAGCTCAGTTAGTGATGAAGACTTCTGGGAGTTGCAGTCCAGGAACATCTGGGGGCCCACAGGTTGAGAACCACTGATCTGGAGTGTCGAAGGTTCTCCTCCACTGTCCTAGAACATTGGGAGGGTTGCATTTTGCCCAGCTTTTGTGTGTGGAATTGATCTCCACTCTTAGATGGTTTTTTTTTAATGCTTGGGTTTCTTCCATGCATACCGTATACTGTAATATTAAACTGTAAACCGCCCAGAGATGACTTGAAGTGGTATGGGGTGGTATATAAGCAGAACACTTTGTTTTCTTATTCCTAGGAAACTCCTCCTTAATTTAGGAGGGCCTTTTATCTGGTCCATCAGAGATCTTCGCATCTCTGTGCCGCCATTTCTGATGGACCATTTGGGAACCAACCATCTCGAGTGGGTTGGAACATTAATTTGGGGAAGTCATCGACTGACCCTTTTAGGAAACACTCCAAAGAATAGGCATTGTGGAAAAGACATAAAGCTTGAGTTTCCATATTGGGAAAATAATTAATAGAAATGTGGATGTTGGTGTTTCTAGATTACCACTCCCAAAATTTGCTGGGCCTCAGACATGGACCTTTGACTGTGTATGCCCAGAAGGAAACCAAACAGAGCTGGTTGAAGACTTTCAATTACCATGATGAGGATAATAATAATTATTATTATTTAAAGCCCTGACCTGTTTTTCACCATGCCTGTTTGTCTCTGTGCAGGCGCTGACAGATACCTGAGCTCTTTCCAGCTCTGCAAACACAATCTGGGCAGACGGCACAGAGATAAATATTGTCTGAGAGACTTCCACCTACAGTTGATGGCCAGGAGGGACTTTACTGCCCTGGAGCGAATGCCAGTCAACTCAGTAGCAACCAATTGCCTTAGTCCGCTGAGCCACCACGGCCCCTTCAGCAATTTGAATAGCAGGAGACAAATGTCTGGAGAATTAGAACAGATCCATAGTAGAAGAGATTCCCTCGATCTTTGGGTTCCCAGCCTTGGGTCTCCGGATATTCAGGGACTCTCAGAAGCCTTCCCCAAAAGCGGGGCTGGTCGGGATTTCTGGGAGTGTGTAGTCCAAGAATCTCTGGGGCCCCAAGATTGGGAACCGCTGCCCTAGAGAATCTGGGAGAATCTTGAGCTCCGGAGATACAGAAAGCAGGGGAAGGTGGGAGGAGAATCGCCTTTACTAGACTG
Source organism: Phrynocephalus forsythii (assembly GCA_029282475.1). Taxonomy (NCBI): domain Eukaryota; kingdom Metazoa; phylum Chordata; class Lepidosauria; order Squamata; family Agamidae; genus Phrynocephalus; species Phrynocephalus forsythii. The sequence goes on along the minus strand of JAPFRF010000017.1, from coordinate 6,693,911 downwards.
TCCACTGCAGTGGATTCCACCCTGTGGGTCCCCAGATGTTCTTGAACTGCAACTCCCAGAAATCCCTTCCAGCGCAGCAAGTGGTGGAGGCTTCTGGGAGTTGCAGTCTAGGAACATCTGGGGACCCACCGGTGGAGAACCACTGGTCTACTGGTTGGGTTGTCATATTTTTTTAGACAAGTTCGATGCTCTACCAATTGTAGCTGATGGAATAGCCCAGTGAGTTCGATATCTGGCTATGGGGCCAGAGGTTGGCAGCGCAATTACCCCGTGGTGCCTCTAGGGACAGGGGCCAGCCTGGGAGGACTTGGGCAGTCTCAAGAATAGAGCAGGGAACCACTTCTGAGTCTTCTCTATCATGAAAAAGAAACCACCCTAAGTCAGGATTGATTTGATAGCTCACTCTTACTATTATCATTCCTGCCTTGGACTCCATGGCCACGTAGGCGCCTTCCAACTAATTGGTTCTTGGAATATCATTTAGTATTACTGTTGTTATTAGATTTGTGAACAGGAGGGGGGGGAAGTTCAGAATTAATCTGGGCCAGATGTTGTAGCTGGGAGAGAAGCCGTTAAATGGTGATTTCAAGCATAGAGAGGCCAGTTGTGATGTGTTTATGATCAGGCCCTACCTCAAGGATCAGGGTTCGTCCAGCTGTCCATAAATTGTACACAGCCTCAGAGACACGGACTAGCCAGCCATCTCCATATCAGCCAAAGAGAGTGTGCAGTTTGCTTAATTTTGTTTTTTTTTTTAAAGATTTATACCTTGCTCCGCTAGATGACCTTAGAGCAGGGGTTCTCAACCTAAGGCCCCGGGGCCAGATGTGGCCCCCCAAGGTCCTGCATCTGGCCCCTGGGACAAATTGCAACCCCCCACCTGCCCCTGCTTTGCAAGCAAGCAAGCCTCTGCAGCTGCTTCTATTGCTGAGGCAGTTCAAAGCAGTGGGCTATGTCACTTCTCCCACTCCCCCAAACTACGGCCCAGATGATCAGAATGCTGGCTAGTGGGGCATTCAGAGTGGGAGGGCTACGGCAAGGTCCCCTGCTCCCCCCACCCACTGTGGTCTGGCCCCCAGTGGTGCCTGGGGCGTGGTGGACCGGCCCGCTGTTTGAAAACTTTGAGGACCCCTGCCTTAGAGCCTTACAACGTACAATAATATTTTTTAAGAAAACTCTTTTTTAAAAGTAGCGGTTCCATTTTTAGGACAACACACGCACGCACACACACACACACACACACACACACACACACACACACACAGAGAGAGAGAGAGAGCTTGCAGAAGACAGCAAATAGGAGCCAGTGGAAGGGAGTTCCACAGTTGAGGTGTTCATCCATGCAAAGAGAATTGTCTGTTTGAAGACCATCAAGGTATGACCCAGTGTTTGAAGGAAATTGCAGTCTTCCGTAATAGTATGTTTGTGATATCTGTAAAGGTTTGGACAGCCATCCGGGGCGGTTGTTCCCATTTTGGATTTGGGGTTTTGACTTAGGTGTCTGAGGTGGGCTGGTGCAGGAAGAAGGTAAGAATGGATTATTTACTCAAAATAATTATTTATCTGCCAGAATAAGCAAGGAGGAGGCCACTCGAGAAATACCAAGAAATGCTGACCCAGTCCTGCAGCTTCAAGGTCCCTAAAGTGAAATATGGCCTAGCTTTGACGATATCCTCCATACGTTATTTGCCAGATCAATTCTACTAGCAGATTCCACTCCGTTATTTTATTTTCACCTACCTGTAAGGATGCCAACAGCTTGATTAGCAGGAATAATAAATGGGGGCCCCACTAATTGATCGAGGGGTGTCCTGGGGTGTATTGGGGAGTGACTTTAAGATCACAAGTTCTCTGGTGCCTGGGACAGGCTCGTCCTGTGTCGGTGAGAAGACAGCAGGAACATCTGCAACAATTACACAGAACTGTGTTTTATTAAAGGTGCTTCGCATCAACACCCAAGGGATGTGATGCCTCTCTCCATATGATCATCTCTCCCCCCCCCAACCCTTGTCCTCTAAAGAGGAGAGAGAGTGACAGCTGGCCAAGCACCCTCCTGAGTAGATTGCTTTTCCAAACGGACTCTTTCAGTAGGATCTAGCTTAATCTGTGATTTGTCATATATGGCCATAATCCAACAGTTAGTCCTAGTCCCAAGAGGAGTTGCTGTGGTGGTTGTCATGCACCTCTAACAGTTACCTCTAACCTGACAGCCCATAACAAGGGTTTGCCCATCCCTGTTTGTACTGGAGTGTTTCTAACATGTTAGTATGTGTCTGTGTTGGACCAAATCATGGCAAGAAATGGAAGTGAAGAAAATGGATGTAAAATCTTGAGTTGGAAGGGCACAGAGCAGGGCAGAAGCCATGCCGTTACCTACTGCTCAGCCACCAATGTGCAGGCAGGAATCCCACTAGTCTGTTGATGTTGTGTACCCTCAAGTTAGAATCGTAGAATCAAAGCATCTAGTCCAACCCCCTGCCATGCAGGAACCCCCATCACAAGACTCCTGACTCTGAAGCCATGGAAAACAAACCAATCCCTTCTTTAACAGGACATCCTTTCAAATATTTAAACATAGCTATCATATCCCCTCTCAGTCTTCTTTTTGTAAGGCAAACATTCCCAGCTCCCTAAGCCACTCCTCATAAGACATTTCTTCCAGACCCTCAATCATTCTGGTTGCCCTCCTCTGGACCCGTTCAAGATTGTCAACATCCTTTTAAAATTGAGGCGCACAGAACTGGACACAGTACTCCAGGTGGGGTCTGACCAGAGCAGAATAGAGTGGTACTATCACTTCCCTTTCTCTAGACACAATGCTTCTGTTGATGCAACCAATAATCGCATTGGCTTTCTTGGCTGCCGTGTCACCCTGCTGACTCATGTTCAATTTGTGGTCCACCAAGACTCCCAGATCCCTTTCACAGGTACTATTCTCCAGCCAGGTATCTCCCATCCTATATCTGTGCAATTCATTCTTTTTACCTAGATGCACCACCCTACATTTCCCTCTGTTGAACCCCAGTCCATTGCAAGAGTTGCAACCCAACTCTTGATCCGATGAATGGGTGATCTCCCAGGTGTCCAGTCCTCAGCAGCCTTACGTAGCTCTACAACACTCAAACCGGTGGTGTCCTTTAAGAAGTGTGAGCATCTCATATTTGGTTTTCATCTTTCCCTGCTTCCTTCAGCTTTTCTTTACTGCCCACCTCTCACAGCCATAGGTGATGATCGGGAATACAACTAAAGTAGACCCATTCATGTTGGCTTCCCAAGTTCCCAATTGTTCAGTGAGTTTACTCTAGTTGGGACTTTGGGTTGCCAAAACTCAGAGCGTTGACTAAAATATGAAGGAAATGTTGTGCATCTCGGAATATTTAGTCAGGGCAACCGAGCTTAGAGAGAGACCTCCTCAATGAACACATGCGGGAGGAGGAATAACAGTGCTTTATTACTTACAGTTACAAAGAGATCAACAGCAAACAAACAACCAGACTTCCAACAGACTAAAGAGAAGGAAAGAGAACAGTCATCAGAGAGATGAGAAGGAACAGTTAGTGCTGAATAGACCGACAGTCACCCCAGCCCAGAAAAACCCCTCCAGCCAGTCACTAATACTGTATCACAGGCAGCATGCAAGGTTGTAAAAACTCCCAAGTGTTTAATACCGATTCCTGCATTTTCATCAAGAGCAATTTATTGTATCAAAACACAAGATTTTTGTTCTTTGCATTGTCTGTAAATATTTTCTGTATACCAGATATGCTTATCTTTATTCCATCTGTGACAGAGCAGATGCCTCAAGAGTGAGAAAAGACAGCTTTTCACAAGCTCCCCTGTCGACTTGAGATGTGTTTTTGTACCAGCACCTGGGAGGCTATGGCACTTGTGAAGGGCAAGTCTTCCCCTGAGGCTCATTTTCAATACTCCTGGACTGTTTCTGAGACCCTCCTATCTTGCAAAACAGAAGTCGAGAGAGAGGGGAGAATGTGTTTCTATCCAGTCACCTGGAAAAGCTTTAGGGTCCCAGCTGTTTACCTAGGATTATTTCAGTGTTACGGGGCTGCTGTCGCTATGGGAAGCGACAGCCAGCAAGCTGGGTGTCTGGTAAATCTGTTGAGTTTGGAGTTTTCTTTGCATGGCTCAGAAAAACACCCAAGTCGTCACCATCATCAGTCCACCCTGTTTTTTTGTTTTGCTTTTTAAAAAATATTTTTAGTATGATGGCCCAAATCCTGTTATTTACATAGGCCAGCCTTAATCACATGCAGTAATTAAGATAATTGCTACTAGGCAAGAAGTGTGTGCTTTCCTTCCATGTTGCACACCCATCTTGTAACTTGATGCGTGGCAGGGAATACAAGTATTCAATCAAGTATTCACTCACAAAGTACAGTATATGAAGCATTTGGGCTAATATATAAAAATATGTTAAGACTTGCAAATACTGTCATCTGGAAATGGTCACACAATTTAATATCAACCTCAAGGAAGCTCTGAGATTCAGCTTCTCATTCCTGGTACACCAAGCCCCCTTAAACACACACATACAAACACAAGCCAAAAACAAACAAGATAAACAAACAAAAAGCCTCTCCGGAAACAGCGGGAAACAGGTGAAAAGGTGCCAGGAGGAAGAGGCGTATTCAAAAGCTGATTTTTCTTTTTCTTTCTTTCTTTCTTTCTTTCTTTCTTTCTTTCTTTCTTTCTTTCTTTCTTTCTTTCTTTCTTTCTTTCTTTCTTTCTTTCTTTCTTTCTTTCTTTCTTTCTTTCTTTCTTTGTCAAGAATATTCTAAGGGTGGGAATCAGGAGAGGTGCCAAAAATAGTGTCTGATTTCAGCCCTACAGGATGCCCCGATTCATTTAAAGACATTTCAAGACCACTCTTGTATTTGATAGTTTGTCTCATCACATCGATGACCTGGAATCCCTGGTGGGTAAAGAAGAGAGCTGCTGGAGAAAAGCTGTGTTGTTCTCTTTCTCCTCCACGGCCTGCCTTGATTCTTGTTTTAGCTTTGTCAGAAAGAAAGGTCTTGTTTCTTCATAACCAATATGGAAAACATGGAGGGAGGACCCTCCCAAAACCTCCCCGAAGAGGTTTGATGGGTTGCCAATGGTACCATTTTTTCTGGTTTTTACATTTGCCCAGCCATTGTCAATTAATTGTCTCCTTCTTTGGAGGTTTTTAAGCATAGGCTGGACGGCCATCTGTCGGGAGTCCTGTGATGGGGGTTCCTGCATGGCAGGGGGTTGGAGCACACGGCCCTTGAGGTCTCTTCCTACTCTATGATTCTATGATCCTAATTGTATTGCCTTGGTGTACTTTTTAATTTAACAGCCTTGCCAAGTTGTATGGCCATTCCAAGGCAACATGTGGGGGTTTCAAAATTAAATTGGACTTCTATTACTGTACACTACACTACCTGGGAATCCATCTAGATGGAGGGTGGTTTGGAGATGGTAAATGAATGGGGCTTTGGGGTTCTGTCAAATCAAGGAGAACATTTCTTGGCTCTCTTTACTCCCTAGCCTGTGTTTCTTCCCAGCTCATCCCTTCCCCTGCCCAGGTTTTGGCAATTTCATGCACCTAAGTCATCTCATCAATAGAAGCAGGTCCGAGACCTTGGCCTTCCAGATGTTTTGGGGGGGTTGCACTTAGTAGTCTCAGCTGGCATCGCCAATTGGAGCAATTTAAGCCTGAAATCTGGAGGACCAAAGCTGAAAGCCATTGATAAATCACAACCTTGTAGAACATCCCCCTTCCCTGAAGTTCTTTGGCGACTGCAGCCAGAAATCCTGGCTGGCGCAGTTAGTGGTGAAGGCTTTGGGGAGTTTTAGTCCAAGAACTTCTGCGCACCCAATACTAAGGCTGCCTATCCAAGCCCTAGGCAACTGGAGTAGATCTGTTGAATTGTGAGCCAGCACTTAACATAAATATTTTGGATTCATTGGTTGAAATCCGGTCATATGTAAGCAACCCGAGTAAGTCCATTGAATCAGTGGAGATTTGGTGAGTCAACTCTCCTGTAAATTCCATTGATTCAACAGGGCGACTTTGGCTACAGTGTCCTACTGGATTTCAGCCAAAGCCTCTACTGTAGGTGGGATTAACATCTGGACTCAAGCACTTGATGAACTTCTTCTGGCATTAATCCTTGTGTAATAAAGTGCAACTTAAACAGTTATGGGGTCCCCTCCCCCAACTTCACTGTGGCATAGCGCTCATTTCACCTAACAAGGCCAGGTCAAATGAAATGAGCTCTAATCCACACACACACCATCCTTGTTACCTCAGCTGATTCACTCCTTGACATTCGAAGGATAAAATTATTTTTTTTGTCTCCTCAGAGCTCCCTTCGTCAGAACACTTGAGCGTGGCAGATGCGACGTGGTTGGCACTCAACGTGGTGTCCGGAGGGGGCAGTTTCTCCAGCTCCCAACCTATCGGGGTCACCAAGATCGCCAAGTCGGTGATTGCACCACTGGCTGATCAGAACATCTCAGTATTCATGCTTTCCACCTATCAGACAGACTTCATCTTGGTAAGAAAAACCAAATACAGGCAGATCTGCTACGAAACCACATTCTGTCCGTGGAGGAGCTGGTCAGAAGGACAACAGCTGGCCATTTCTGAGCTGGCAACTTCCAGATTTTCTTGGCCTGAAGTGACATGGCCAAGTGAACTCCAGAAACAGGATCTCAGGTTCTAGAATCCTAGAACTGTGCATCTTGAAAGGACCTGAGGTCACTTCCAACAGAGGAGAGTCCAGCATCCCAAGGATTTCAAGAGCTGGTGCCCATTCTTGTATTATTCCCTTGCCTACCCTGACATTTTTTGGTTTTATTATGGCACATATAGCTGGCATCTCATGTGGTGCCAGAGGTGACACAGACTAGAAAGATTACTGCCTTGCAGTGGCAGTAGAAGAAAAGTCCTAGAAATTGGTTGTACTACACTTGGGTTTGCTTCTCCAAATCTGAGTTGCAATTTATTTTTTTGTTCTAAAGACCAGATCCTCTCCTCCCAGAGGGCAGTTAACTGGGCATCAGTCTTTTCCTGATTTATTATATTTTGCCTTCCTGAGATAGCCATGTTTAGATGTTCCCTGTGTAGAGAGTTCAGCTCGACTGAATTTTTAGAATTCTGCTAAGGTGCCCAAAATGTATAGCTTTCCAGCTCGTGTACAAAGGCCACAGAGGTTTCTGAGTTGCTGGTGATAACAGCTGACATTCCTGGTGGATGGGGGGAATGCTTTAGATGTAACATATCTTGATTTCAGCAAACCCTTTGACTAAGTGCCTTGATATCCTGATCAGCAAGCTAACAAGGTGTGGGCTGGGTAGCACAAGAGGCAGGTGGATACACAGTTGGTCACAGAATGGTTCTCAGTGTGTGCTTATCAGTGGCTCTTTCTCAAACTGGGAGGAGGTAACAGGTGGAGTATCACACTAACAAAATATGTTTACCCACAAATATCTGGAAGTTGAGTCTTACTGACGAAGCTGTTAGGATAAGCACCGAAACGTTTCTATCTCTCAAGAAAAAAGAAGTCCAGTAGCCATGACTCAACTTCCAGATAAACTCACCTGGATGACTGAGAATCTTCACCGACATACCCACAAGTACATTTTTCCTTCTCCCACGCTCAGGTCCGTGAGAGGGATCTTCCCTTTGTGATGCACACATTGGCCTCTGAATTCACCATCCTCCGGGTCGTCAACGGCGAGACGGTGGCAGCCGACAGCCTCGGAATCACAAACGGATTTATGAAGCCCAAACTGGGTAGGTGCCCCCTGGCCATCCCATTTTAATCCGGCTGAGAGGCAGCCCGTGGGAAATAACTGCTTCTAGCCGGCTGTGCAGGTCAGTGGTCTGGGTCTCTGGCTGTGGCACCAGCGGTTGGGTGTTCGATTCCACACTGGGCAATATTTTTTGTTGTGAATAGAAACAAATTCAACAGCACGTGACCACCCCCCCCGCCAGTCTGCCCAGTGGTGCAGTCAAGACTACTAGTTACCCTGTTTTCAGTAAGAGGAAAACCGCTGATCTTTTTCTCTGTCTCCCTCTCTTTCAGTCCAGAGGCCCGTCATCCACCCCCTTTCCAGTCCGAGTAACATGTTCTGTGTCACCAGCCTGGATCCCGACACCCTTCCTTCTGTCGCGACGCTCCTTATGGACGTCTTGTTTTACTCCAATGGGTACGTTCGGAAGAGACTGCCTTGTCTTGCATTCGCATGTCCTCAAACCAGCCTCGTGGCTTCCGCAAGGATTCTGTGCCTAGCAAGGTGGTGGTTATGAGTTTTCCAACTGATACGTGTTGTCTTCTGGTCTTCTTTTCCTTGAATTGGTTTAAAAAGTTTTTAAGACAAATTTCTTTATTTGTTTATTTTGAATTTTTTTTTTACCCCACCTTTCTCCTTGGGGAAAAAAAAAAAAACCCAAGGCGGCTTACAATACTGAAGTATGTATGACCCAGAACGCTTAAGACATATTCAGGTTTAAGAACAGTGCTATTTTAAAGAGGCATCTTACGACGTTAGAAGGCAGTATTGAAGCTTAAAACAGCACGTGAACAATGAAAAGAAAAAGATGCCATTGTGAGAGATGGAAACTAACATGGAAAACACAGGTATTACAAATTCATTCTAAACAAGTCATGCATGGTAATCCGTCTAAAAGTCACATAATAGGCCATCCGTCATTCAGGGAAAGCTTGCCTGAAGAGAAAAGTCTTTGCCTGCTTCTGGCAATTCAATTCTTCTAAGATCCAGCTTTTCCTTTTGCCCTTGGCGATACACTCTGATACGAATTAAAACCTGGGGCGCAGCTCTCATTGCATAGGGCATACACTGCCCAGGCACAAACTGGAACAAATCCCTGTCAAGGAATTGCATAAATGAGTTGTGTAAGGCTTTCTGAAACTCTCTCCTGAGCTTACACAGGTGCCTTGTCATCATTGCCTGAAGCCGGAGAACGCGGGACATGCTGGTATTTTGTGGTACCTGGCCGGGGAGAGAGGGGGGGCGTGCAAGCTCCAAGTACGCGACCAAGTTTAATCTCTGCCTTGGAAATTAAGACGGGTTGAAGCTTGGGTTGGAAGAGTCCTACTGGCACTCAGACATGCATCCTCCAGGGCAGGGGTCCTCAACCTAAGGCCCCGGGGCCGGATCCGGCCCCGGGACCAATTGCAGACCCCCCCCCACCTACCCCCTGCTTTGCGAGCAAGCCAGCCTCCGCAGCTGCTTCTGTTGCTGAGGCAGATCAAAGCAGTGGGCTATGTCACTTCTCCCACTCCCCCCAACTACCGCCCAGATGATCAGCATGCTGGCTAGTGGGGCATTTAGAGTGGGAGGGCTACGGCAAGGTCCCTCGCTCCCCCCACCCACTGTGGTCCGGCCCCCAGTGGTTCCTGGGGTGTGGTGGACCGGCCCGCTGTTTGAAAACTTTCAGGATCCCTTTTCCAGGGTTTTAAGGAACCTGGGGCAAAAGGGTGGTGGTGTTTTGGCACTGTGGCAGAGGGCCTTCGCCTAGTGGTTTCTGGGAGCTTCAGGCAGTTTCCTTACAGTCCCCAAGTGTGTTTTGTGTCTTATTTATTTATTTATTTATTTATTTATTTATTTTATTTTATTTTATTTTATTTTATTTTATTTTATTTTATTTGAACAGCTAATCCCATCATTCTCCTTGATGGAGCTGAGACTTTACAGACACTTGAGTTGTGCTCACCTAGAGAGGACCAGCTGGTAGACTCCATTGCTTGGGTAGACCTAACTATCTCTTTGAGAAGGAACCTCTTCTTATGGTTGCTGACCATGGCTATTTTTAGCTGGGGCTTCTCTCTAGGTGAGCACAATTGATCTGTATTTTTTTTCCGGAAAGGCCTGGCTCCTGTATGTGAAACTCCCAGAAAGAAAAATGATGGGATCAGTAGTCCTTTTTTTTTTTTTTTTTTTTTTTTTTGAAAAATGCACATTTCTGCCGCTGGCCAAAATTCTATTACTTACGTATGCTGGTTTTAAAAAAAACAAAAGGTGTACAGTAATTCGTCAATGCTTGTACAGCGGTATCCCTAGATAAGAAATTAATTGGTCCCTCAAGATGCTTCATAACTTGGAAATTTTATCTTGATCTGAATGGGGTACAATGTACCCTGGGAATTGAAGACCTCCGCAAAAAAAAATGTATCTTGAGTTTTCCCATAGAGAATTTTCACATCTGGAGTTTTTGCAGAAGCTTTTCAGAAGACTTCCATTCCCAGGGTGCATTGAGCCCAGGACGGATTTCCCTTCATATCATGACTTTTTTTGTAACTAGAGACAATTGTATCTAGAGGTGCCATTGTTCTCATCCCCTGCCCATCTTGTGACATGGCACAGAGAGCACATACAAGCATCCACGTCTCAACGAGTGGCGATTTGCTGCTGAGATCTGTGCCGTCCAAATTTCTCCAGCGTCAAGAATAAGATTCTGGCCATCATTTATAAGCTCCAGAATGAGTGTGCTCTAAAAGGTCCCTGAACTGTTCTGGAGGAAGGTCTTGCACCCTCCCGGCCATAAAGGGCCACATATCAGCCTTCGTTCCTGTCTTGGAAGGATCTATGCCTGCTTAAGCAAGTCCTCACTCTTCTTTCTTGCTTCTGTCCCCCCCCAATAGAGTGAAAGATTCTGGAGCAGCCAGCGACGACTCTGGACACATCCGCTTCTTCTCGTTCTCTCTCATCGAGGGTTATATTTCCTTAGTGATGGATGTCCAAACACAGAAAAGGTGAGATCTGGGACGGACTTCGTGGATCATTTTCTTGTGACGTTTTCAGCACTTTGCCGGGAGTTCCCACCCACGTACGCATGCACAAACGTCTCTAAAAAGTTAATTTGGGGGTGGGGGAAACTGTCCTCCAAAATCTTGCACTCAAAAAAGATGAGCTGCCAATGCCCGGCGCTTTCTAGGAGCAGCCAATTCTCCTTTTAGATAGATCCAAGGCTCCATGAAGCATCTGGGTTAAAAATGTTGTTCCACCCCCCCCCCCTCAAAAAAAAAGATATTGACTCAGGACAGTATTCTTGAATCCAAGGGTGGGTGGGGGAGATGCCAGCTGGGTTGTTAAGGTATTTGTTGTGCCCCTTTCCAAATACATTGAATTTTTTTTGTTTTCTCTGCTCTTCACTTCCTCTTCCTCCTCCCCCCCCCAGGTTTCCTAACAATTTGTTGTTTACAAGTGCGTCGGGAGAACTCTGGAAGATGGTTCGCATTGGCGGGCAGCCCCTTGGCTTTGGTATGTGACATCACAGTGATCGGCCGCTAGCATCCCCCAAGCCAAATCTTGCCCTTCTAAATGTCAACCCCTTCTGTCTTCTCTTTCGGCTCCCGCCTTTGTCGCTGATGGAAAGCTACCCATAGTTGGTGCAACGTGGGGTGCCTTCAGAACCTGTTTTAGAACATCGATTGGTGTCCTGTGTGTTACTTTATTTATTCCATCCATGGGATTGGCACACGATTCTCCAGTTTGTGGCCAAACCCAGTTTGTTCGTTACATATTAAACCACCTGCCAATTAGCAGAGTTAATTATTGAAAACTGAAAAATGCAAAGAGACGTCCAGATAGGAAACAGTGGCGACCCCAATTTAAAGCCAGAAAAGTGGGACGAAAGAGAGCGAAAACCTAAAAGCAATTTTTAAAAAATCTTTGGAAAGTGACTGGGAAAATAAAGGAAGTGATTTAAAGGATGATGATGATCAGTTAAATTTAAATATTTGTGGACTGGGGGAAACCTAAAGGTGTAAAGACTCGACCTTTTACTTTTTGGAGTATGGGAAACCAATTCAGGAGCAGTGGAATGGGTTATTCAAATGCTTTACATGGCAAAGGGAGAATGACTCCATCGATGAGGGAGGGACCCCTTGCCACCTCCTACCAGTGGCGAACCTTTGGCCCTCTAGATGTTTTGGACCACAACTCCCAGAATTCCAAGCCTGTCTTGCCAATGACCAAGGGCTGTGGGCGTTAGGGGGGGTCCAAAACATCTGGAGTGCCATATGTTCGCCACCACTGCTTCCGACTCTCTTGTCTAAGAGGTGGGGGTGAGGTTGATTGTTTCTCAGTAAAAAGCTAAGTTCCCCCATCCCTGTTTCTCTCTCGCACTTTCTGTGCAAAAAAGACAACCTGCCTCACAGGCTACGCAATCGTCTGTGGTTCATGTCATTGCCCTCCTGGCATTCAGATGCCTCCAGTGAAAGGAGATCAAGGTGAAAGAGGAGAGAGCTCATAGCAGTAAAGCAGATGAACTCCTTGGTGCCCCTTTCACCACCAGCTGAGAAGGTGTTTTGTGCAGTGGTTGCATCTGTTGAATGGGCAGCAGAATCAATGCCCTGACCACGCTACACCGTTATAACTGTGGGTGCACCTTAGAGGACTTGTGGGGGGGCATAGTTGAGGGCCATGGTTCCCAGCCTTGGGTCACCAGATGTTCCTGGACTACAATTCCCAAAAATCATGGCCAGCCCAACTAGTGGCGAAGGCTGCTGGGAGCTTGAGTCCCAGAACATCTGGGGACCCATGGTTGGGTTTAGTGGATCTCTTTAAAACTTCTTGGCTGCAATTGTGGGAAGTGAGCTGAAGCTATCTGTTAGATCATTCTTAGGGCCTCCTCCGATGACAAATGACAGGAGTGTAGAGGATGTATCCTTACTCTAAAGTGTCTGGAGTGGGCTTTTTTCCTCCAAACAGCAGTGTAGGAACGCTTGCATTCTGGCTTTTAAAACAGTGGAACTGCAGTGGTCCTCTCACCCATCCCACTGGGCAGCGCTGTACACAATTAAAATTGTAACCAGTAAGATTTTGCAAAGCCCTCGTCATTCACAGACAAGTTCTGTTTTTGTTCCTTTTCTCTAGAGTATTTCATAAAGTGGGACATGTTTAAAAAGTGTGCATATTGTAAAGAGCACAGGGGTGCATTTCGACCCCCACCAGCCTATTTCCCCAGAAATGGTCCTTAGCAGTGGCTCTTTGGAATTCAGTGAGGTCCGAAATATGGCCGCCATTTTAAATTCCCACAATGCTTTTAGGTGGCCTTAAGCCGTTGTTGCATTTTTCTTTAAATGGTAAGCACCTTCTGCTTATGAACAAGCCACAGAGGGTTGAAGAAAGCACGAGACGCCCCTTGGCATCTGCTCCTTATTTCCCAGCATTCATTTCCTCACAATGCGTGAAAAAAATTGCCCAGCACGGGGAGCCTGTGAAATAGCTTAGTGGCCCAGTTTTTGCATTTGCTGCTAAATGACGATCCGTGCTGATTCAGCAGCTTTGCATCTGTCGTCTGGACCAGCCAAAGTTTCTACAAAGAGGCCTCACAGACAGCTCTTTCTTATCACCGCAGCAAAAAAAAAAAAATCACCCTATTGCATACTGGGTTGACAAACTCCAGCTTGAATGAGCTGTATTTGTTTTTCCTAACGTTTATTTTCTTGACCCTTCCTTGCTTTCTCAGACGAGTGTGGAATCGTGGCACAGATTTCAGAGCCTTTGGCTGCAGCCGATATCCCAGCCTATTACATCAGTACTTTTAAGTTTGATCATGCACTGGTAAGTCGGATGCCCCCCCCCATCATCTTCTTCTTCAAGTGCCATATCCTCGTAGAAAGTTGGTGATCAGTAGCACGATCTGTTTTTTTATATCTAAAGCTATTCTAAATAGAGAACCTGTGCCCGCTGGCAAACCATTGGCTTAAATTCTTAAGGCAGAATATTCTTCTACCACACCCCAGGCTATGCTTGCGATCTATTTTTCCTTGAAGGATAACCTGTATCAGACAGTACTTGTTATTACAGTGGTACCTTGACTTACATACTGCTTGACTTACATCATATTTGACTTGCAGCAAGAAGGGGCCTGTTTGACTTGAGGAGGAGAAGGGCCGGGGGCTCGGGGCTGGCCTCGCTGGTTAGACAGTCGGCTCAGTCTTGTAAAAAATCTGGCTGGAGAAGTCTGGTCCACAATGGAAGCATTTTAGTTGGGGAGCTGTACAGTTGTGGGACTCTAATGGTAAGCATAGGGTTGTTCAGAACTTGGAACGTCAGGTTAAAAATCAGTAAAACTTAAATGTTAGACATTGTTGCTATGAACATTAAAAAGTGGAGGCATATAACTTGTGGACTATAATTCCACTGCCTCCTCCTCTCTTTGAAGAGACATTTCATTTTCATCCCCAGAAGGAATCTCCTATCCCAGTCAAAATTTGTGTTAAATTGCTCTTTTGGGGGGTCTTTTTCATCATCTAGAACGGATTAATCTGCTTTCCCATTACTTTCTATGGGAAACGTTCGTTTGACTTAAGTCATGTTTGACTTAAGTCTAGACCACTGGAACGGATTAATGACGTAAGTCAAGGTTCCACTGTACACATTATGTGACCGAAATATGGCAGTTTTCTTCTTTACAATATTAAGAATCTCCAGCTTTTTACTCCATATTCCCATTCCCACCCCCTCAAAAAAAGGCTGCACCCAGGATCTCTTCATCCCAGAGTTCAGGGCACATAATAATGGGCTGAACCTACTGGAACTTAGATTTAGATTATCATTGAAAAAAATCCCTGACCATTACAGCAGCCTGACAATGGAACCAGGTACATAAGGAGCCACACTAGATCTTTTCTAAATTGAACTGAGCCGTCCAAGTAAAAGAGGTTCTCCGTGTTGTCCTAATGAAAGGTATCTGGGGGTGAGATGTTTCTGGAGCTTTTTGACAAATGCCATCATTCTCCATTCCTGGAGTCCTCCCTGCCGTGCAGACACCTGCATGTGTCTCAGCTGCGGAAAACGTCTTCAAACTGGAAAGTGTTGAGGCTTAGGTAGACTTAGCCCCATCCAGGCTTACAGGAAGCTAGGCCTAGCTAAGTCTTGCAGTTGAGGTCTTTCCCCCTGTCTGTAGAATACAGACTTAATGCTATTTATATGCCAGAAAATGGAAAAAAAAAAAACCATTCTGAAGTATCACCTGAACAAGGCAATGCCTCCCCCACACACACACTAAGGACGCACACAGGCACGGGCAATCAGTCCCTATGGTAGTCATTAACTTTCCCATGATAATGAGGTAAGCTTTTTGCACAGTATGGCCTTCTATCCCGTTAAAAGCTCTGTTAAAGAAAAAATCAGTTCTGTCTCTCTCGCTCAATAAACGTCTACTTCAGTCTTTTCATGAGCTCCCTGTCACCCTCTTCTCCAGCTTGGAGCCTCTTAATGTGTACACACAGCCGAAAGTCAACACCATCTTAGATAGTAAAGGTCAAATGGCTAACTCCATTGGGTTGGTTTTGTTGAACATTTACCGGGCTGATAAGATAAGCCCATCAAAGTCTGTCTGAAAACGAACAACCCACTGGCCTATTTTCCCCGCTCCTGTGAACAGCTGGGTCTGCAGCTGGACCCCTTCAGATGAAGGTAGATGTTCTTGGATGGATCTTCATCCAGAAATAATCCTTAACAGGAAGCAGAAAGGTTGGTTGGAACAGCCCTCCTAATAAAAGTAGGGATAGAAATGCATTTCTCCACTTTGGGTTTTTTTTTTCCCATTCCCATTTGATCCGAGAGAAAAGGAAGCTCTTTCAAAAATTCAAAGGAGGAAACCAAACCAACAGGTTTGGTTATGAGACCACCAACAAGAACCTAGAATTGTAGGGCACTCTGATTCCGAAACTTTTGATACTGATTAGATGGGCACAAGCTGCCAGCTCAATGGTTCGTGCTGGTTCGTGCTTTGGACGAACTGGCGTTTGGCAGCTTCCAGTCCCGCCTCTGGGCTGGGGACCACCCCAACTCCTGTTTGTCCAAAGGACGAACTGACCGAACCAAGGAACTGGTGGCTCGTGCCCATCTGTTATGCTCATGGCCAACATACCCTCTACATTTTAGTCCCCACTGTGTTCCATGCACATCCGTCTCCTCCCCACATAGGTTCTGTTTCAACCTGAACAAAAACGGTTTCAACGGGTGGAGGGGGTCTAGAGAACCTTGTGAGGGGGGAGACCAGAGGCATGCACACCCACATGCGCCTTAGAGGGAACTTTGCTCCTGGCTAGGTATCTCAAAGACTATTCCATGCCGTCTGGTATTGACTGATGAGGGACCAAGTTCACATCATGAAATGACATTACCCAGGGACCTAGACATGTGCCTGGCTGTCTTTTTTCTCTCCGTATAATCATTTTGGCAAGACCTGACAGCCTCCCAGGCTTCCCACGTTTGTATTAAAGCTTAGCACAGTGATAGCAAACCTTTTAGAGACTGAGTGCCCAAACTGCGATTCAAAACCCACAATTTTTTCGCAAAGTGCCAATACAGCCATTGAACCTGGATACAGGTGGCTGTGAAGGGGCCACATTGGGTGCCCAGAGAAAGGGCTCCAGGGGCCACCTTTGGAACCCGTGCCATAGGTTTGCCAACATTGGCTAAGATGAAGGCAACATGTGAGAATTCCTCCCATGAACGTTCTCCAGCCAGGAGGGGTGGACAACTGGGGAGGCTGCAGCACCCGGCACAAATGCCCAGTCTCTGGCTCCCTCTAGTGGCCAGTTCAGCTAACTTCATGGTTAGAAAGGCAGTACAGTATTTTATACACTTATACAGTATATTTTTAGCCACCGAGTGGCCAGATGGGTGGGGTATAAGTCTAATAAAATAATAAATAACTAAATAAATAGATAAACAAGTAAGTCAGATGACAGAAGGCATTCTGGTATTTTTTAATCATTTATTCTCTTTACACTTACGTTGTCTCTTGCTCTTGTCTTTTATTTTGTCAGTTGGTTTTGTTGTTGTTCACTGCCTTGAGTTGCCTTTGTGCAAGCTGGCAGTATATAAATCATAAATAAAACTAAAAAAGAATACACCTGGGAGTGCCTTGTGAGGCCAAGCAGAGTTCCAAAAACTGCTGAAAGTTCTCAAGAATCCCAAGTGGGAGGCAAAAATACTGAGACAGAAGAGATTTCAAGCATATGCTGATTTAATCTGTTAACGGAAGAGGCTGGACCAAGACTTATTATGCATACTGGATGTACAAGTAAATAGGTTGGATCTGTGTAACGGGCCTGCTTCAAGTTTACTCAAGTATCCGATCCAAGGCCCATATTGTTAGAACATCTTCTGCCTAGGAAGGCTAGGAGGCCTCTTATAGCACGGTCTCTGGCTCCCTCTAGTGGCCATTTCGGCTAACCTCATGGTCAGAAATACAGTATTTATGGGATTTTTAATTTTTTCCAGATTATGAGGTGGTTCTACTGTCTTCAGATGAGGCTCTCTTTGCTCATTAAAACCAACCAGCTGTCTAATCACATGTCTTTAACAGGTGTTATAGATGTTTTTAATCAGAGATCTGTAATCAGATTGCTCTAGAAACAATAGCTTAAAATAGTAATATGCTACGGAGAGGATTCCAAGTGCCTGGATAGCTCAGGGGTTTAGGTTAGCCCAGAGGTTGGGAGTTTGATTCTCCACTGCGTTTCCAGGGAGAAGAGCCAGCCTGGGTGGCCTTGGGCAACCTGCACAGTCCCAAGGACACCCCCAGAAGAAGCGAATGGGGAACCACTCCTGTTCTCTACCTTAAGACACCATAAGCCAAAGCTGACAATATACAGTGTTGCTGCTGTTGTTATATGAATTCCAAATAACTAACTTGAACATCTCTAAATTTTCAATTTTACTTTTTGCTTGTTCTTTTTTTCCTTACCCAGGTACCAGAAGAAAACATTAATGGTGTTATCCATGCCCTCCAACTCAGTCAAGCTGGAAAACATTAGGAAACTCTTTTGGAGTGGGACCTGACTTGTGTTTTCTGCGAAGAATTATTCTCAGTATTTCCTGGGGGCTTTGGCGGGGGGGATTTTTTTAATTATTATTAATATTATTACTCCAGAAGAGAGTGTGGGAGAAATGTTGCCGTGCCATGAAGAAACAGAAGAAACAAAAGACTGAAATAGACAAATAACCTCCGATAGCTTTTAAAATAATAATTTCTAAGGAAACAAAAAACAAAACCTCCAACCAGTCTTCGCTGGAGAAATGGGGAGGTCAAGGAAGAAGCCCTGAGATTTAAGAACTGTGAACGTTTTCTGACTTTCAGCTCTGAAGCAAAAATGTAACTCTTTATGCCAATTGGTTTTCCTTTCTCATTTTTTCCCTTTTTCTGGCTATTGTGTCTTCAAAAGCTCTGGGTCCACCTTGTTGAGAATTTGAGTTTAGGAGGTGTTTTCCCAACAGTTTCTCCTAGAGACAGCATCATCCAAAACCATGGGTGGCTGAGTTTGGTCCAGGAGACACATGGATTGATCTCTCAAGGGGCACCCCACCCTACCCCAAGGAAAAGATTTCAGATGCAGGCGTTGGTTTGGAGATGGGGTGATGGCAGATGGCCTTCTTTCCTTGTGAGATGAAAACTGACGAAGCTGCTTGGATGAGTAGCTAAACGTTTCGATCTCACAAGAGAAGTCCGGTCATCATGACACAACGTCCAGATCACCTCGCCTGGATGACTGGGAATCTTCACAGACCTACCTCTGGGAGGCTCTAAAGACTGCCTGGTTAGAAAAACAAAACTGGAAGGGGGACATCCAGCCACGACCAGTTTCGATTCCTCTGCTATTTGGCCCCATACGTTCCCTTGGGGCTTGCCTGACCCACAACGAGTGCTGGGAGTATAAGACTAAGTACCGTAGGGTTGCCTGAAGGTGCCAGTCCCCTGGACGAAAGAGCCTCACCCGAGTGGAAAAATTTGCCCTTCTACATCTGGAGCTGTGGCTTGCGTCTCGAATGGATTTGAGATGGGTTTGCCCACCTAAGGCATTTAGGAGAGGTGGCTCCCGAAGCTTAGATCAGGCCCCGCTTGACATCCCAGGCTATAGTCAAAACACATTAACGTTAATTGTCATCAATTATGACTTGGCTTTTTTTTAAAAAGTAACCGCTACTGCAAGACTTTGCTTCTAAAATGGAGCACGTGAAGCCCTGGTAAGAAGCAGCTGTGTCCCTACTTTACTCAGGCTGTCTGTCCAGAAGGGGAGACACAACAGCTGGCGTTGTGGCCATCCAAAACGGAACAGATTTCTCCTGGTGGCACCTTACATTCATCCTGTGTGTGTGGGGGGTTGTTAGGAGTCCAGCAACATTAATAAAACTGTCTGACCCACATGAATCACAGAGACTTATGGTGACAGCTCCCAAGTTCAAGAACCGAAGGCAACAGGATCTTGCTACCTCTGGGGAATCATTGTCCCATCGACTCCCCCGGCTGCTGGCTAAAAATGCTAAATAATAATAATAAAAACAGAAATAACTATTTATATGCATTTCCAATACAATGTATAGCAGTCGAGACATCCATGTCTCCCGCATCCGGGGCCAGGGGTCTGGAAACGGATTCCTCTGCTGTAGGCTAGGCACACACAAGCCACATGAAACAAATACTGTATGTCCCAATGAAGGAGCTGTGCAAGAAGACTAAGCTAGCACGTCCAGAGAAGGTCCTGGTGGATTGGGCCCTCAGTACAGAAGCCCTGTGGCTACACTCTTGGGATGGAAACAAATGAATGATTTTGGAATCTTTCTATCTTTTTTTAAAAAAAAAAAAAAACTCTTAAGGGAATACAATTGCCCTGCTCTCTGCGGTTCCCCAGTGCATCGATGTTGCTAAGTTTAAATGTGGCTGCTCCTTCAACTCATTCTCAGAACACCAATGTTTCAATGGGCAAACACTCCTTCTAACAGCTCCTTCCTCTCCAGTGCGAGGATTGGTCCTTGCATTGTCTAAGCAGCGGCTTTTGGACACAAGGCAGAAGTCATTCACACAGAAATGGGGGAAGAACCCCCCCCCAAAAAAAAATCCCAGTTTACTGTAAACAAGAGCAGGAATTATCCTTCTGTACTCTCAAAATAACCAACACAGTAAAAGGAACAAATTGGGTTGCTTTTTCTTTCTCACGCCTACGTGAGCCCCACTGACAGCTAGGGAAGGACGGGGAACACCCCTTTCCGTATTCGATCAGCATTATGGGAACCTCAAGCCAAGAGGTCAGCATATTTTAGCTGAACGCTCTGACTGCCAGTCATCAAGCTGATAGCTCAGGAAAATAAACAGACAAAAATGGGGAAACCAATTCTGCTGGCATCAATGTGTAGCCAGCAGAATTAAATTGTAAACCGCCAAGAGAGTGCTTGGGGCGCTATGAGGCGGTCTATAAGCAGAACCCTTTCTCCTGGGTAGCTGCTGTGGTTTAGGGCTCTGGAATACAGTATTTTTCCGTGTATAAGACTATATTTTTGTCTAAAAATGTTAGACTGAAATTTGGGGTTCGTCTTAGACACAGAGGCAAGCCGAAGAGAGAACTGCGTGGTTGCGAAACTGTAATTTTGGGTTGGAAAAGTGGTGGTCTTCTTATACATGGGGGTGTCTTATGGATGGGGGAAATGCAGTATATATTGAGGGTGGGGGTCATTTGAGGAACACCAGAAAGCTGGACAGGAATGCTGGGAAGGCCAGATCTGGCCCCACAAATTATGGACTGCCGTTCCTGGGTTAGGGGGCCATTGCTGGCTTGCTGAGACGATGCCTTCACTTCAGGCCACGGAGACATGTTAAGATAAACCTCCAAGGACTCTTTGGAAATAAAATGAGCAGCTGATGGAAGTTAGTCTTAGAGGGTATTGTGTGTCCTTTTCTTGAAATGATCTTTGGAAAACACTACAAATGTACTTTTAAAAAAAGAAACAGTAAACTCCATCCTTTAGATCAACACACCAAAAAAAAGCAGTACCGCACTGTCTTAGCTCCTGTTTGATCTTCTCAGCAAACACTGGCTGAGTTGAACAGACACTTCACCTCTCCCCACAAAAACGGGGTTGTCTGGTTACCTACCGCGGGGGACCATCTCTAGCACGGAGCCTCGAAGTCTCTCACGTTTGCTCACGGTCCTTCTGAAAAGGACTCTGAAAGGCTCTCCCTCCCCTCGGCATCTGGGGCCCAGCCAGCCTTGTTGCGGAAGGGGCAGGGACTTTGGCCCATCGGGAAAGGGTCTGGCTCGATCATGGCGTCCACTCCGGCTGGGTGCTGCCCTCTCGGCCAACGGTTACACCAAGGATTTCACCAGGGCCACCATGTGGTCGACCCCACACGCTACGTCCACCACCTCGCCTGGCACCGTCACCTGAACGAGGGAGGAAGACACAAACGGAGGTCAGCACCCCCTTTTCTTTTTGGATTCAGCCTAACCGCGGTCCATCCACACCCACTAGCTCCACCACGGAAGATATTACAAATAAACGCAGCTTAGACAGAGAAGATCGACACTCAGTCGCACCAAAGATCCCTGCAACCTTGGTGTCCCACTGCTCTCCCACCCCTTTCAGGCTGAGTTCAGCGGCCATGTGCAGTGGTGGCGAACCTTTGGCACTCCAGATGTTTTGACCCACCACTCCCAGAATTCCAAACCTGTATTGCTAATGACAAAGCACTGTGGGAGTTGTGGTCCAAAACATCTGGAGTGCCAAAGAAGGCTTTAAACTCAGGACAAGGTTGTGCGAGAGGAGTGGGGCCCTAGCTGAAAGGGAGATCTGAATGAATGTGCAAGGGACAATTTGTCAGCTGTAGGGCTGCATCAGTAGGAAGCTTATGTCATGGATGAAACCACACCATTGGTTACTGTTTAGGGCTAACAGCCATTTAGGCCTTTAGGAAGTCAGGTCTCCGGGTGCGGAACCCAAGGCTGGGAGTTCGATTTCCCCCATGGTGACTCCTGTCAGTAGAGCCAGCCTGGGTGGCCTTGGGCAAGCTGCAGATTCCCAGGGCACCCACCCCCACCCCCGAAGAAGGGAATGCTAAACCTCTTCTGAGTCTAGTCCAATTGGAAAACCCTGGAAAGGGTTGCCAGAAATCAGAACTGAGTTCATGGCACTGGCCGGATAGCTGGGTGAGTCTGTGCAGAACAGCCAGCCTAGGTGGCCTTGGGCAAGCTGCACAGGGCCAAGTGGACCTCAGAGGAGGGGAATGCGAAACCACTGCCAAGTATTCTCCACCTGGAAAACCTTGGGGAAAAAGGGTTGCCAGAAGTCAGAAGTGACTTGATCACCCGTGATTATTATGAAGTCCCAAGAAGCAGGAATAGGTCTTCAATAGCCATGCATGCTCCCCTGGATACTTCTGGAAGGGGGCGGGGTTGACTCTTAAGCTGGGGGAGGGCGATGAAGGTGAATGTTAAGTATTCTGGTGACCTACTCTGGGGCCTGCAGGCCAGCCCATTCCTGAGCTCCTTTAAGGCTGGAACCGATGACCCTCAGTAGGGGGGATGAGTGCTCCAACACTGGGGGCATTCAAAAGAAATTTGGACCACCACCTGGAAGACATCCTTTGATGTCTATTCCTCCCTTGATGGCCTTGTAGCGTCACTACTCTATGATTCTTTTGTGTGATATTTAGATTCAGCCAGTATCTGTCCAACGATCACCAAAATGTAGCCCCCCCAATCGGGATTCCAGTCACAGGCTACTGTCACACAGGGGGCTTCAAATGATCTCAGGGGCTCAAACCGTGCAAAGGGACCTCCTTACCC
Organism: Phrynocephalus forsythii; assembly: GCA_029282475.1. NCBI lineage: Eukaryota > Metazoa > Chordata > Lepidosauria > Squamata > Agamidae > Phrynocephalus > Phrynocephalus forsythii. Next base: position 6,671,316 of record JAPFRF010000017.1, on the reverse strand, counting down.
TCCAGGGGAAGTACTGGTCTTCCATTCTGCCAATTCCCAAGCACCCTCGCACGTTCTTGCCCCATACGAAGAGCTCTCCTCGGTCTGGAAACCAACCGGACACAACAAAACAATATCTCAAGATGGCCTTGACTGGGCAGGGGGGTGTACACCCTTCCACAATGTTTTGAACGACACTCTTTATTGGACTACCATTGGCCTTCCTGCATTCCCTAACTCCTTGTTTGTTTAAAGAAATTGGGGGGGGAGAGAGAAGCATCTGGCTAAATTCCTCATATTTTTGCAACCCAAAAGCATGGGTGAGTATGACCAGTTGGGGGGGGGGATTTACAGCCATAAAGTGAGGACACAAATTTCCTCCAATCACTAGGTAACCCTCACTCATTATGCATCCATCATCCATGTTTTGCCTTCAGATTGTGTACAGGGATAATGTGGATTCTTCTTTTTTTTGGGGGGGGAGAGTAAGCTAGGGCATTGAAAAGCAAAGCAAGAAATGATAATTCTAATAGGATATTTTGTGTGTGTGTGTGTGTGTGTTTTAATTTTGAAAAATGACTCTTACCATTTCTCTCCTATTGAGGGAGAGGAAAAATATACAGTGTATATACACACACAAACACACACACACACACTCTCTCTCTCTCTCTCTCTCTCTCTCTCTCTTGCAATCTCTTGCATTGGCACAGCTGTCCCCTGCTGTTTTTACTTAATATACACCATTTCTAGCGTTCCTATTGACGGGAAGCAAGAAGTAGAAATCTAAGAAATAACGCTGGTGTTTTGTTTTTTTAATGCTCTATGGATTTATTTATTTATTTATTTACCAGATTTTTTTTAGCCGCCCCACTACCAAGAGGTCTCTGGGCGGCTAAAACTTCTTTGCCAAGCCAAGTCGACTTTCTCCAATTTCACACAAGAGCAGAGCCTAGTTTTAAGGGGCGGGCGGAGGGAGAATCTTCCTTTTCCCTAAAGGAACCTCCTCTAAGTGTGCCAAAAATTTGCTCAAAGAACATTTAGGATACCAGAAAGGGATTCGGGGGAGAGAAAGAAGCTAAAAAGCCCTCCCCTGTTGGTTGGAGTCACACCAGGGTTAGGTCTATGTTGCAGCTTTTTTCTCCACTTTGGGATTCAATCTACACTTGATTCTTCTTGTTCTGAAGGCGCAACATGTTTTTCTCTTGTTAAGCAATGTTTTCAGTCTCTTTTAAAGGAGGGGCTTGTCTCAACATTACCTAGCTGGTACAATTCAGCATCTGAGCAGATGGAATGGCAAGAGTAAAGTGGATAGAGAGATGCTCTTCTCCCTCTCACAAAATACCAGAACTAGGGGACATCCACTCAAATTGAGGGCTGGGAGAGTAAGAATAGACAAAAGAAAATATTTTTTCACCCAGCGCGTTGCTAGTCTGTGGAACTTCCTGCCACAAGATGTGGTGATGGCATCTGGCCTGGATGCCTTCGAAAGGGGATTGGACAGATTTCTGGAGGAAAAGTCCATCACAGTTTACAAACCATGATGGAGATGTGTAATCTCCAGGCTTAATAAAACCAGGGTACTTCAAGGGCCAGATGCAGGGGAGTGGTCTCAGGAGACAGAGATCTAGCCTCATCTGCTCCCAGAGGCATCTGGTGGGGCCACTGTGAGATACAGGAAGCTGGACTAGATGGGCCTTTGGCCTGATCCAGCATGGCTCTTCTTATGTTCTTAATGCTGCCACAACAATTTAGCCAATGGGATATCTGGACATCTCAGACCAACATCCAGCCCTTAACATATTCATGATTGAAATACAGAGGAACACGGGGACCATTATCAAAGGAACAGCTTCCGTTTCCACCAATTCAGTGCTAATGGAAAAGAACTAAGGGTTGCAGATGGAAGCCCAAAGTTACTCTGGGTTTGATTCAGGATAACTGAAGGGAGACCAGGAAGCTGATTGGGATGGAGGCAAAGTTTGGGATAAAACAGACAGTCTTCATAGATGGTTTCAAGTCTAAGCCCACTCTTCTGCTTAATGAGTCTGAGATACGTGTTTACTGGACCTAGTGTGACTTATTTTGTGTGTGTGTAGACATTCAAGGGGATGAACGGCAAGAAACGTACTAGTGAGGGCGGCAAACTGGCTGAGTCCACAACGGATATGAGCTACGCGGACGTCCGGGTTGAAGTCTGATAAGCCAAAGAGGGAAGGCGGGATCATCTCAGGGGTGGCCGTTTCCATCAGTTTTGGTCCTTTGCCAAGGATACCGTAACCCCAGACAAAGATGTGACCTTCCTCTGGGATGGGAGAGAAAGAGAGAAGAGAGAGAGAATGAGACTGTGTTTTTGTCTTTGACAGGAAGCCCCCGCCAAGATCCTTTAGATGGGACACGCACACCAACAATCTTGAGGGGGACAAACTTTGGAATAAAGCAGCACAAAATACCTGCATAAACTTGAAGATTCATAGGCAACACTCCTTCCCCCATGAGCAAACCGAACGGAGGTCTAAAGGACTCACTCATTGAATTGGGCGGCGGGGGAAGCCTCTGCAAACCCATTTAGTTGCTCTGGCAGCAGCACAGACCTTCCGTGACATCACAGCAACTCAGCCAAAGGGGTGCACTGTATTAAGCTGACTAACAATACCTTGCCCCCAGATCTGCTCCTTCACACATTTGTGGGAAGGCAGAGGACAGCAAAAACAACAGAGTCTTGCAAGTCTAACGACAAGTTGTGATTAGCATAAGCTTTAACGAACTGGAACTTGTTTCGTCAGATGCCTGAAGCGAGGGCTTCTTCGGCGGATATTTATTGATCAGTAAGGAGGAGGAGTGGCAAATCTGAGCAGTGACAGCAATGTGAAAGAACCAGCATGATGACTATGCGTAATGGTGGTCACTAACCTTCATTCAACTGTCACTGATAGCTGAAATGTTATTTATATTTATTTATTTGATTTATATACTACCCTATTAGTGCACATACTATTCTGGGTGGTTTATAGGATCACAGAATCTTCGTAGGACTGGAAGGGACCTTGGAGGTCTTCTAGTCCAACCCCCTGCCCAAGGCCGACCTCATACCATCCTGGACAGATGGCTGTCCAATCTCTTCATGAAAACCTCCAGCGATGGGGAACCCACAGCATCAGGAGGCAAGATGTTCCACTGCCGAATGGCTCTCACCATCAGGAAATTTCTCCTTATTTAAGTTTTGAAGTTGAGTCATGACAACTGGACTTCTTGAGAGATTGAAACGTTTTGCTGCTCATCCAAACAGCTTCATCAGTCTGAAAAAAGCTAGTTGCAAGTCCTCCATTTTATAGCTCACTTTGACCTCTTGTCACCCTAGTCTGAAATAGGCTCATAAGATGAACAATGGCCTGAATAGATCCTTAGGTAGACAACAGTCTCAATAGCCTTAAGGTGAACAATGGCCTAGGGCAGTGGTGGTAAACCTTCGGCACTCCAGATGTTTTGGACAACTCCCACAGTCCTTTGTCATTGGCAACAGAGGCTTGGAATTCTGGGAGTTGTGGTCCAAAACATCTGGAGTGCTGAAGGTTCACCACCACTGGCCTAGGGTGACAAGAGGTCAAAGTGAGCTAAAAAATTGAGGACTCACAACTAGCTTTTTTTCAGACTGATGAAGCTGTTTGGATGACTGGCGAAACATTTCAATCTCTCAAGAAAAAGAAAAAGAAATCAAGCTGCCATGACTCAACTTCCAGATAAACTCACCTGGATGACTGAGAATCTTCACAGACATCCTTATGGTTCTTCAGAGAGAGAGGGGGGGAGGGGGGAGAGGGAGAGGGAGGGAGAGGGAGAGATTCTGAAAAGGTTTGAGGTCCTAAAACCAGTCACTGCCTCACCACGTTGAGTTGAGCAGGGAAGCTGACAGGGAGTCAACAAAGGCGCACCAAGATAGAAGCAAGCAAGCAAGGAGATGAACGCAAGCATTAATCCACTTACTTCTATGGGCAAAGTCTTAACCCTAAGCCCAGTATCAGAAACAGGTTTACATACAATAGATCTTCCCGAGTTCTCACTTCTTTTAAATGTACCCAACCCAAGTTCTGAAGAAGTCCTCTCAGAAGACGAGCTCACCGTTTAAAAGAGCATTGACAGTCCCTCCACAAGCTGCTTCCTTCACTCTCCCAACTTTAAAAGGGAGGTGTCTTGGCACGTTGACCTACAAAGCAAGGGGGGGGGGTTGAAATGTCACTCACGTACGGTTCTACATGAGAAGGTAAAAGCAAAGCAAAGTGTTCTGCTTATATACCGCCCCATACCACTTTAAGTAGTCTCTGGCCAGTTTACAATTTTAATTACAGTGTGCAGGCTACACATTGCGCCCCCCCCCAGCAAGCTGGGTACTCATTTGACCGACCTCGGAAGGATGGAAGGCTGAGTGAACCTTGAGACTGCTCCCTGGGATTGAACCCCAGGTCGTGAGCACAGTTTTACCTGAAGTACAGGCATTTAACCACTGCGCCACGAGGCAGTGGCGGATCCACATCATCATCATCATCATCATCATCATCATCATCATCATCATCATCATCATCATCATCATCATCATCATCATCATCATCATCACGTACACCCAAGAACTGGCAGGGGGAGCCACGAACACAACCATCTGGCCCTCACAAGCTTTCCATTCCATCCTCCTCACAGCCGTCCTCTTAGGCATACGGATCACACCTAGAGCTGTTAATTAAGACTAACTGTTGCCCCATCTTGTTGTACAACCCAGTACCTATCTACTTATGCACGTACAGCCTCGAGGCGCAGTGGTTAAATGGCTGTACTGCAAGCTCGAACTGTGCTCACGACCTGGGGTTCAATCCCAGGAAGCCAGCGGCTGGGCACACAAACACACACGAGGGAGAATACCAACTTTTATCAACATGCTTAACACTGCTGTGTGGAAACGTGGTTAGATACACAGGGGGAGGGGAGGGCACGGGGCCAAACTGTGAGATTCCATGTGGTTTGGGGATGAGTTCCCCAGTGGCTGTTACATGACATTAACACTTCCTTTCCTACCTGAGCAGCAACACAGCAACAAATTAAGTATCAAATTTCACAGCAATACTCAGTTAAGTACCAAATTTCTCAGCCCACAACCACATCAGAAGTCTTCAGTGTGACTTAGACAAAATCCAAGGGCCAACAGGGTGTCATTTTCCTGAGACCAGGGCGCCGTATTGGCCCTTCCAAGTGAAGCCAAAGCTGACCAGAAAGCCCTCAAACATTCCTGGGACTTTCCACGATACTAATTTAGGAGTGGGGACATGATTCCAAAAATCCCTGAGAATGACATCTGACGGAATTCTATCATGTTTTGAAGAAACACTGAGAACTCCACAACACACCCTAAGTCTTCCAGAATTACACTTTAAGCAAGGCTGTTGGCCGCCAGAGGATGCAAGGGAGGTTTTTCCTATTCCTAAAAACATATTTTTATAAGGAAAAAAAAGTGTGCGGAGATTATGGGAACAGACTTCCAAGGCCCTGTTCCTACTGGAGTCCTCGGGAGGTTGTCCGATCCTTGTTTTACAGGACAGCAGCCCCTCGTGGAGATTTGAGACCAAAAATTCCAAACATTTTCTCCACAAACTGGGGTAGGAGGGATTATCTAGGGCAGTGGCGGCAAAGCTTCAGCCCTCCAGATGTTTTGGACCACAACTCCCAGAATTCCAAGCCTGGATTGCTAATGACAAAGGACTGTGGGAGTTGCAGTCCAAAACATCTGGAGGGCCAAAGGTTTGCCAACACTGATCTAGGGGGTAGTTCTAGGATCAAAGATACTGCCTGGGTACCTGAACAATCCCCTACCCCTGACAAGCTCCCCTCCACTGCCAGACACAATGCTCCATCCACCACCACCAGTTATGAAAGGTTACCTCCGACCTAACCAAGGTTCCCTCTAAAGCAGGCATGTCCAAACTTTTGGACCACAACACCCACAATCCTTTGCCATTGGAAATACAGGCTTGGAATTCTGGGAGTTGTGGTCCAAAACATCAGGCAGGCCAACGTTTGGACATGCCTGCTCTAAGGTGCCCACCCTCCTCCACACACGGCCGCACACCCACAGCCATCGTTTTTGAACTGATCAAGAAGGAAACCACACTGGGGGGTGGGTGGGTGGGCGTGTTACACATTCAGTGGAGGTGAACATGAGAGAAGGAACATGGGTTCTGACCTGAGTGGAGTCCGTAATGGAAGCCAGCTGGAGGTACTCCGAGTTCCCCCAGCCAAAGAGGTCGCCGTCCTCCGACACGGCTAGGGAGCAGTCGCCGTAGGTAGTCACCTGAGAAATCCGGACGCCCGAGAGGTCACCCCCTACTTTTGTGGGCTTGCTGGTAATCTCGTAGTGTCCGAGTCCTGATTTAGAGAGAGAGAGAGAGAGAGAGAGAGAGAGAGAGAGAGAGAGAGATGCTATAAAACATTACACTTGCCGGTCACATGCTTAACTTGGATAGTCATTCTGTTGGACCACAAATCCCAGAATCCCCCAGTCACCCACAAGCAGAAGCCCTACAAATACATGTTGCCAAAATTTTGCTTAATACCCAGAAAGGGTCCCTGCAACAAGTGCAGCACAGGAGTGCATAAATGTGCCCCATACTACAACTCCCATCAGCCCCAGCCAACAGTGGGGAATGTTGGGAGCTGCAGCAGAACAAGAACGTACCTAACACGAAATAGGGGCTTATCCTTTTTACGATGTTTCCCACTTAGCATAATAATTACATTAATAATTATACAAGGTGTGTAACTTGGCTTCGTTTCCAACCCACCTAGTTCAGTCATTCGTTTTATTTATTTATTTTATTTAGAGTATTTTTACCCTGCCTTTCTCCTTGGAAAAGGACCCAAGGCGGCTTACAGTAATGAGGGACAATATATAGTCCAGTACCATTAAGACATATTCAAGTATTGAGAACAGGGAATTGAGGGACATCTTACAGCAGGCATGTCCAAACTTCGGCCCTCCAGATGTTTTGGACCGCAACTCCCACAGTCCTTTGCCATTGGAAATACAGGCTTGGAAATCTGGGAGTTGTGGCCCAAAAATATCTGGAGGGCTAAAGTTTGGACATGCCTGTCTGACAGCATCGAAAGACAACATTAGACTTTCGGTTTACCAGAAGTCATTTCCAGTTCGCAAAAAAAATCATTTCTGAGGCCTCTGAGAGCCTTCCTATAAATGATTTTCGGCGACCCGGAAGTCACTTTCAGTTTACCAGGTCACTTTGGAGTAGTACCAGGCTGGGGTTAAGTACAGGGGCCCTAAGCTAGGCCCCCCAGGCCCGACCCAACCTGCATCCGCATATCGCAGATTTTCAATTATCGCAGGTCGGGTCAGGTCCCTACCCCCCGCAATAGGCAGGGGGTCACTGTAGCCTAGTTTTGCATTTGTATTTTGTAATGGCCACATGGATCCCCACTTTTTTTTTACTTGTAAAGCTCAGTGAGGGCTGATGCAAGCTGTTCCTGAAGGCTGGCCTCTAATATATAGTGGCCAGCGGAGCAAAAGTTTGCCACGCATCAGCTTCATTGTCTCTTGCTTTTGGATAAAATCCACACACACGCACCCTTCTCCCCCCCCCCAATGCTTCCCAACAGCCTACCTGTTTGCCCATCAGCTCCCCACCCACAGGAATAGACGTCTCCTCTCTCTGTCCTGAAGAGGCTGTGATCCTGCCCGCAGGCAACCTGAAAGCAAAGAAGGAAAGGAGAAATTAAAGAAAGGAAGATGGGGGAGGAACAGAAGGGGGTCGAGGGATAGAAAAAGAAAAGACCAAGATCTCAGCGTGGTCCACCCTCCCCCAAATGTTTATATTAGATGGGGTGGGGGAGCCTCATATCCTAGGCCACATCTAGACCTCCAAGGGCTCTAATTAGGCCCCCCAATACCTCACACATGGCCGTACCCTCTTACTCATCATACAATCATTTATTAGTATATTTCTTTCCTGCTTCTAAACGTTTGAAATTCTTTTTGAAGGCCCGATTTAACTTAAACCCACTGCCCTGTTTGGTCCTATCCTTATATCCAGCCTACCCCTCAAATGCAAAGCAAAGCATTCTGCTTATATACCATCTCATAGTGCTTAAAGCACTCTCCGGGCAGTTTGCAATTCAATTATGCAGGCTACACATTGACCCCCACCCCACCCCCAGCAAGCAGGGTACTCATTTTACTGATGCCGGAAGGATGGAAGGTTGAGTGAACCTTGAGCCAGCTGGCTGGGATTGAACCCCAGGTTGTGAGCACAGTTTTAGCTGCAGTGCAGCAATTTAATCACTACGCCGTGAGGGGACCTAATTCTCTGAGGATCAAGCAACTTCCCATTGTTTTGAAGAGAGAGAAAGAGAGGGGGGCAGTGCAATAAAAATTCATATCCAAGAAATAATAGCTGGACTTTTACTCACTTGGACCACTTGGTCTCCAAATACTGGCAGTCTGTTAATGAGTTGGCTCTCACTGTGTTTCACCAAGAGAAAAGAACATAAGAAGAGCCCTGCATCAGACTAGATATCTGTCTCCTGACACCACTCCCCTGCATCTGGCCCTTGAAGTACCCCGGTTTTAAGACTGGAGATTATACATCTCAATCATGGTTGTAACCTGTGATGGACTTTTCCTCCAAGAATCTGTCCAATCCCCTTTCGAAGGCCTCCAGGCCAGATGCCATCACCACCTCCTGTGGCAGGGAGTTCCACAGACTAACAACATGCTGGGGGTGAAAGAAATATTTTCTTTTGTCTGTTCTCACTCTCCCAGCCCTCAATTTGAGTGTATGTCCCCTAGTTCTGCTATTTTGTGAGAGGGAGAAGAGCGTCCCTCTATCCCCTTGACTCATGCCCTGCATTATTTTGCACGTCTCAATCATATCAAAGGGCAACAATTAAATTAATGCATACAATGAAGACTATTTTTTAATGGAAACAGGACCGATGTTCATGTCTGACAGAGCTTTAAAGCAGATGCATTTAACTTATTACATCTGAAATCCCAACTCCCTAACAATTCACCTGGAAACGTGATGGGCTGTGGAAGTTGTCGACTACAAGGCTGGATTAACAGACAGACCCAAAGCCAGTCGATCTTCTCATCGCCCCATGATTCATTTAGGTAAAGGTTTCCCCCCAGCACTTGCGTGCTAGTCGTGTCCGACTCTATGGTCAGTGCTCATCTCTGTTTTCAAGCCAAAGAGCCAGTGTTGTGCAAGTCCGTGGCCACATGGCTGGCATCGCTGAACGCATTTCTGCGCACGGAACTCTGTTTACCTTCTCACAAACCCACTCTACAAAATACAAGGAAAGAACACCCGGCACCTTCCAGACCTTTGAGGTCACATCACTTCCCTCCACCCCTGGAACCACGAGTCCTGGAGGCAGAAGCCACCAGGCTGGGAAGGCCTGAACTGGAGGGACGGAGCAGATTGAAAACAAGGTTCTCTCACCTGTACACCTCCCCTTCTAGCACTTTCCGGCCGCACTGCCCATATGAGTTGTTCCCCATGCTGAAGACTGGAAGAAAGACACGTGATGCCATCAGCCAGTTATCAAGAATGGCCAAAAAAAAAAAGGACAGAAAGGAAGGCCAACAAGAACAAGTGGTTTTTGTATGTCTCATAGATGACAAACAATCTCCTCCCATTAGCAAAACACTTTAAACGACCACCACTGGGCCATGAACATCCCTATTGCATCTGATTTCACACGATTAATATATGAATGGGGAACCACCATGTTTCTGCACTGGGTAAGGTCACAGCTCAAGAGCAGACAATGTGATTCACGTTCAGGAGGTCCAAGGTGCAATCATAGAGTTGGAAGAGACATCGAGGGCCATCCAGTCCAACCCCCTGCCATGCAGGAACCCCCATCAATCACCAGCATCTCAAGACAGAGTTGTGTATTGGTGGTGGTGGGGGGAAATCTTGCCTAAAATACTAGAGAGCTACTGCTGGTTGGAGTTCACAGTATAAGGCTAGACCGAGCAGAGGTATTTCTCTGCAGAAGGCAGCTTCCTGTGACTAGACGGACAGACCATGTGACTCACTTCCAGCTGCCAAAGATGATGGGAGATGTAGTCCAAAACATCAATAGGAGAACACCGTTGCTTTCCCCAGCAAGCTGACTATTCATTTTACTGACCTCAGAACAATGGAAGGTTTTAGCCATCCACCCAGGATTGAATCCCAGGTCATGAACAGAGTGAGTTGGTAGATAGGCCAACTTTAGCAGTAGCTATTAATGCTGTAAGATGTCCCTCAATTCCTTGTTCTCAAATACTTGAACATGTCTTAATTGTACTGGACTGTATATTACCCCTCATTACTGTAAGCCCCCTTGGGTTCTTTTCGAAGGAGAAAGACGGGGTAAAAACACTCTAAAATAAATAAAGTGGACCCTCATGTAACAAACGGTTTGAATAACATAAAATCTGTACAACATAAAAAAATCCGTAGAGAGGGGACATTTGCTTAACAGAATCACCAATGGGGTGTATCCGTACAACAGAAAAACAGTCATGGTTAGGCATTAATCCGCTTTCAATGCATTCCTATGGGAAATGTGTAAAAAGTAAAATTTGCTTAACAGAAGTTCACTTGGAACGAATTAATTCCTTTATACAAGGTACCACTGTAAATAAATAAATGGCACCTCAATCCAAGCGAGACTGAGAAAACTGAGGGGGGGGGAAATCATAATTAGAAAACTACGTATTTCATTAGAACGTCTCCCAATCTTACCTCCTTCGGCATCCGTCAGCAGCAAGGAGTGGGCTCTCCCGCAGGAGACCTGCAGAACCCGCGTTTGTTGAGGCTTGTCCAGGGGCAAGGGGACTGGGCTTGGCTCCAGGATGTATTCATAACCTCTGGCTTTTAGACAAGACATTTGCAAGAAAAAAAGAGGGAGAATGCATGTCAATGCGATTGCGAGTTCCGGAGACACGGCAGTGGAGGATACAAATTATTTTTATGCCAAACGTTGGGGAAAACTTCTAAGATTCCACAGTAGTTTTCCTGAAAAGTCACAGACTTGATTGTCTTTAGAAGTTTGCTGATGATTGAACAGTAGTCAACTGCCTACAGAAATCAGCGTAACATAAGGAAGTTTGGTCTCTAAAAGGTTCACCATCACTGGCCTAGGCCCTAGATCAGTCATGTCCAAACGTTGGCCCTCCTGATGTTTCGGACCACAACTCCCAGAATTCCAAGCCTGTATTTCTAATGGCAAAGGACTGTGGGAGTTGTGGTCCAAAACATCTGGAGGGCCAAAGTTTGGACATGCCTGCCCTAGATGGATCAATGGTCCCACTCATCAGAAGGCGGCTTCAAATGCAAAAAAACCTCAGCCCTCCCCCAGCCTTCTCGTACTTACACCGATCTCTCCTGCTTGGGTGGAAGCCAATCTGAGAATCCTTGTTCAGCCCCATGCCCCAGACTTTGGTAATGTCGGTTGTTCTGGAGGAAAGGAGGGTGAAACCGTACCCACAGGCAGCAGAGGAGATCTTTAAAAGTAAAACGAGGTAGAAATTAAGGCTTGGTTTAACATGTACACAGGCTACCCTTATCCAAGATTATTCTAGATATTCTTTTATTTGTATTCCTGTATGGAGCAGGGGGGGGTTGGACTTGATGGCAACAGTGGCAAACCTTCAGCACTCCAAGTCTTTTGGACCACAACTCCCAGAATTCCAAGCCGGTATTGCCAATGACAAAGGATTGTGGTAGTTGTGGTCCAAAACATCTAGAGTGCTGAAGGTTCGCCACCACTGCCTTAGAGGCTCCTTATCTGGAAGATGGCCCATGGCCACTGGATCTACTTTCTTGTGCGATCGAAAGGTTTCACTATCCACCCAAGTAGCTTCATTGGATGAGCAGTGAAACATTTCGATCTCTCAAGAAAAGAAGCCCAGTTTCCATGACTCAACGTCCAGAGAAGCTCACCTGGAGGACTGAGGATCTTCATAGAATTACAGGCTCCTTCAATTTCACTATTCTATGATGCTATGAACTACATGGCTCCCAAGATATTTTGTGTTACCATTTTCGTCTGCAAACTGGTTTACAATTCTTTCACATGGGAACTGAAGCAGCGTTGCAGTGCGGTGTAGGATTCCATTTCATTCACTTTCCACCCCCCTCCAACATCCCTTGTTCTATGTCTCTTGAACACATTTAATCCTCACTTTGGGAGTGTTCTGCATGCAGGCATTATTTTTTTTCTACCCGTATTGTGTCTCTGTATTTTTATTTCTCATATCCTTTCCTTAAGGTCACTCATGCTTCTATCCCGTGCCTGGGTCTCCCTGTTTTGGTGACATCTGGTCTGCCACAGAAACCTAACTAAGGAAGATAACTAGGCCCCAGACCTTGACAACCAAACTGCGAAGAAAGCAATGAAGCCACAGAGGCATTATTTAGTATTTGCATTTGTAAGACATTTTAAAAGTTTTCCCTGAATGAGGGACCTTGGGTCCTTTTGCAAGTGAAAGGAACAGGAATGCCGGGTCCACTGCCTGCAGGCAGAGGCACTGCAAAATGCAATGAGCAGTCTGGGTCTCAAAGACAGGAAAGAGATTTATTGGTTGTCAACCAGAGAAATCTCACTCGATGCAGATCGGGTAAGAAGTCCACCGAACAAAGGAAATGCAATATATTTTATAGACTTACAATCACTCTTCTTTCCCCCCGCCCGTCCGAATTTACGTCATACACATCTGTTACAGACATCAAACATTAATTGACATCTTTGGCAATTTATTTTGTATTCCTGACATTAAATGTATTCTTTGGGTCCTTTTTGATCTAACTTACACAGGCTGGGAGTGCCTATATCCTTGGCATCATCTTTGCCAGGGAGGCGCTCCAGGTGAGCTCACAAAGAGAGAAACAGAGATAAGATTTTCTTGGACGGCTGGCTACATGTTAATTAACTGTGTGTAAGATAAATGAAATGATTCATTGGCTTGCTCAGAGACATTCCAGATCTACAACGGATGTCTCTCTTTTTAGTGATCTGCCTTGCCGGAAGGCTTGACCAAAGTTTGTTTTTGCAAGAATCAAGGTTCGTCTTGTGACATAAGAATATACATGTGGAGTGCTGAGTGGATATCACTATCTTTAAATATATAATTTGTGTCACTTGTGTGGCTATATATAGCTTGGAATACATTGCTATTGAATACATGAGAATTGTCAATGCCTGGGGGTTACTAAAACAGCTACAGATGCTTGATCCATACCCTTCACAAGGAGAAAGGTGGCGGTAAAAACATTCTAAATAAAATAAATAAGGCTTCGTAAGCCAATCTAGTGACCTTCCACATGCTAGACCAGGGTCCGGCCACCCCTTGGGCTAGGCTAAACAAAATGGGGCCTGAGGCCGCCCAAGCTCCCCTGGCCGAGCCTTGAAAGGCGGGCCGATGTGCGGCCGCCCTGACCTTCTCCTCCACTTCCAGGCGGTAGGGAGTGGGCTGGATCCTTCTCCGGGGCTTCCAGCCCACGTCGGGCACGACGAAGGTGGGGATGCCCAAGGCGCCCGAAAAAGCGAAGCCCCACACGAAGAGCCGGTCTTTCCTCTTGGCGCGGCGGCCCGCGTACTGGAGGATGGGGGCCCCTTCGTCGGCCTCCCTGGGGTCCCTCGGGGCCCTCCGGCCGGCCGCCAGGCCTCGGGAAGGAAGGCCCGGCAGAGCCAGGCGGCGGCCGTCCAACCTAGAAAGTCCCTGCCGGAGCCCGGCGGATGAAGTCCCCTTGGAGGGCCCCCAAAGAGAGCGCCCCGGGACCCGAGGGAGCCCCAGCAGGGCCGCCCAGGCGACCCTCCGCAGCCCCGGCAACCGGCTGCTGCCTAAGGAGGCCATGAGAGCCACGACAGTCGCCGCCAGGCCTCGGTTCCCCTTCAGCGGCTCTCCGTCGGAGCGGCCAACGAGGGCAGCCCTCGGCCAAACCCAGCCGCACGCCAGCCCTGGGCGCCGCCATCTTGTTCACCTTTCACCCCGGGCTGCGCATGAGCAACTGTGGGGTGACCCGCCGGCAGCCATGGCAACGCAGGCCAAGACGCGGCGGGCCTGGACTGCGCAAGCGCGGCACGTAGGGAGGGAGGAGAGCCGCTCGCGCTCCTTCAGCGCAGGCGCACAAGCCGAGTCTCCGAAAGGAAGATTCTTCTGGCCGACGTTCTATGACTCGGCGTGACGTCACCAGTCAATCCATGCCCTTTTTACCTTCTTTTTTTGACTTATAGTTTCCCAAAAGGGTTTTTTTTTTGAAAACCATTTGCCCCCAAATTCATGTTTATTAGGTTTAATAGCTCCCCTAAACAAGCTGATTAGTTTTCGATAATAATGAGCAGCAATAAATATACTAAACACTACTAATATACCCACTTAAATAGAATAAGCAAACTCAAATGGGCCTCTGATTCCCTTTTGAACTTTATTTATTTATTTATTTATTTATTTATTTATTTAACCCCACCTTTCACCTTGGAAAAGGACACAATGCCCTCCCCCCACACACATGTGGTTCTTTTTAGTTTATTTAAAATATTTTTACCCTGCCTTCCTCCTTAACTAAAGGACCCACTTTCCCAGATCAAAAGTTGCTGCTGTTTGAAAGAAAGTCCAGAATATGTAATAAATTAAGCGGGCTGAAACCCCTGGTCCAGCAGGCATCCTAGTCTGGAGGTTGTCTGCAGCCAATTTCAGAGGCTTCCCCCAGGAGATGGGGGGGGGGGTATTTTGTGTCCTGGAAAATAATTTCTCCTAGTGTGCCACTTTTGAAGGCCTTCTTGAGAAACAGCCAGAAGAGAAGGTCTTGGTCCACCTCCTTGGTGTGTTTGAAAATTCAAGGGGTCTGAGCAGCCTTGGAAAATGGCACGCCACTTCAAGAAGGATAGGGACACCCTGGAACAAGTTTGGAGGAGGGCAACAACGATGTTTGGGGGCTGGAAACTGAGCCCTAGGAGGAAAGACGGAACGAGCTGGGCACCCTTAGCCTTGGGAAAAGGAGACGGAAGGGAGAGTGGAGCGCCGTTTCCAAAGACTTGAAAGGCCGTCCTAGAGAGGAGGGGCAGGAGGTGTTCTTGACCATCAGGATGCACAACAACAGGCTCAAGTGAGAGGAAGCCAGATATTGACTGAATATCAGAAAAAAAAACTTCCTAAGGGTCAGAGAAGTATGACAACGGAACCAAATACCGTACCTCAAGAGGTGATGAATTCCCCCACCCCCCATGAGATGTGATTTTCAGGAGTGTGGTTCTCCTGCTCTGCCCTGGGTGTTCTTCTAGGTACTTTGTAACTGATAGTAAATTTTGATTCTGGGGTGTTGTGTTTTATGAGCTGTTCTTGCAACTCGATGCCACTTTTCATTTGGCCGGTCGACATTCCCTGTGGAAGGCCACATGTGTCCCTCCTTGGCCCGAATGCCTACAGCCCTGCGAGCCCCTGGAAACGAAAACAGAGGGAGCAACCTTTAGACTGGAAAAAGGGCACCTGAGGGGGGGGGATATGATTGAGACGTACAAAATAATGCAGGGCGTGGGTCAAGTGGATAGAGGGACGCTCTTCTCCCTCTCACAAAATACTAGTGGACATCCACTCAAATCGAGGGCTGGGAGAGTGAGAACAGACAAAATATTTTTTTTTCATCCAGCATGTTGTTAGTCTGTGGAACTCCCTGCCACAGGAGGTGGTGGTGGCATCTGGCCTGGATGCCTTCCAAAGATTCCTGGAGGAGAAGTCCGTCACAGGTGACAAACCATGACGGAGATGTGTCATCTCCAGTCTTAAAACCAGGGTACTTCAAGGGCCAGATGCAGGAGAATGGTATCAGGAGACTCGTGCGCTCCCAGATGCATCTGGTGGGGCCAAAATGTGAGATCCAGGAAGCTGGACTAGATGGGCCTTTGGCCTGATCCAGCAGGGCTCTTCTTATGTTCTTAATCTTTGGGGAGCTGCCTAAGCCAAGACAACCCACCTGCCCCATGGAAAGACTCTGGAGGAGTGACTGCCCAGGAGGAAGAAAGAAACCTGTGGGTCCTAAAGAGACAAAGAAGACACTAGGGGGGGCTGGGCCAGGAAGCCTGGAAAAGGGGCTTCTCACACTGAAGGAGTCTCCTGCCTGCCTGCCTGCCTGCGTGCTTCCTTCTCCCTCCTTTGGTGGTCCCACAAGCAAAGAATGAATTCCCTCCATTTTCCTTGCCTATTGAGAAGGGAAATAACGGTGGAGGAATAAGGCAGAGAGCTGCATTTGGGACACGGATTAGGGCAGCCTTGCTTGCTGGGAAAGATGAGAGCGGGCACGATGTCTGTGAAGATTCTCAGTCCTCCAGTCGAGGTTCTCTGGAAGTTGAGTCATGGCAGCTGGACTTCTGTTTTTGCGGGCACCCCAAGAAAGTGGGCACCAAACCCGCATGACCATTGCGTTTCCATCACAACTTCTCCTGATGTGCTGCTGTCTTTAAATGAAAAGTCACCCAGCAGCTGACGTCCACCACCGGGCTTTCCTCAGCTTCCACAACATGGAAATGTTTGTGTCCCGGGTGGACAGGCCAGAACTGTCCACCCGGTGGACAGGCCAGTGACTCACTCCAGATCAGATGCCCCAGAACATGAGACGTTTTGAGGAACCCTCTATCCCACCATGCTGGGCTGAGGCTAAAGAAAGGAACTCAAGTTCCTCCTTCTGACCATTTCAATGTATTTTGAAAATTCCCCAGAGCACATGCTATATCCGACCCACCCAAAGTGGAATCTGGAAGACCATTGCTTGTCTGGAGTGCCGTTTTCCAAGGCTCTTCAAACGCCTTGAATTTTCAAACACACCGAGAAAGTGGACTCCTGTGAGCTGCAGTTATCACTTATGCACAGTCGATTTTTTATATTTAATATTTGATACATTAAAAAGCCTCTCTCTCTCTCTCTCTCTCTCTCTCTCTCTCTCTATTTATATATATAACTATGAAGTTACCAGAACTGGCCTTATCTAATCATTTTTATCTCCACCCTCCTTGATACATCCTATTTTTAAATAATTGGCCATTCTTTTCATTGAATTTATATTAATCCTATGATATTCATTTTTGACTATAATTTATTTTTTCCACATGCATAAAGCATCTAAGTTCTCCAAATCTTTTTTCAATATTTTTAAAAGTCCATGGGTCTGGCTATTATAGTTTTCCTCCAGTTCCTTTTGTTTCTGTCTGGTTTCACTTACTTTCGTACTTCTTTCGTTATTAATTTCCCTTCTAATTTTAATTTTTTTAGTGATATAAGCTCCCCTTATCACTGCCTTACCGGCATCGCATACAACTTCTTCTGGAGCTGAATTCCTGATTTCTCTAAAATAAAATTCTGTATCTTTTCTTAAATGCATCCTATCTTTTTCTGTTAGTGGCATATTGGCCTTATATTTCCAAATCTTCTCTTTCTGATCTTCACTTAATTTAAATTGCGCTACCTGGCCTTATCTAGACTGTTCTCTAAAGAAATATAGCCATGATGCTACCGTATTACCAAACCATTGGCTATTATAATAGTGTTTCACTGCAACATTTTCCCTCCAGCATTTGCATGAGTGGCATTAGTTCTGCGGCTCCCCCTGCAGATACAGGGATCCGACACTACTTCCCAAACAGGACTGTATCCTACATTTTTAAGTGCACTGAAGCATGAGAAGCATGAAGTATTTCCATCTCATCCTCTTGTTCACCCCTTGCTCCTGTCTCCGAGGGCAGGGCCCAGCATGTTAGATCCCGGAGAAATTCCCAAGAAGAAAACGGGAAAGCTTGAAACAAGCCTGCCTGTAACTTGCTGTCCCCCCCCCCCCCCCGCAACTCTTCCAGGAGGAAACACAAGCTAATGGGTATCCACAAAATACCATCTAATGTTAACCATTAAATACCATCTCATGTTTTCCCAGTAGCTCTTAAGGGAAGTGAAAAACCGGGAGGGGGGTGCAGGGGGGAGGTAGAGCAGCTTGGTTGCAGTTTTTGTAGGAACGTAAACATTAGGTGGTAGTTAGAAAAGGTAAAAGACAAAAAAGGAGTCCAAAAGGACTCAGCCTGGAAGCCCCCCGCACAGCCTTTTGTTCCAGGTTCCAACGGGTTAATCATTTGCCAACTCCCCAGGGTAGTGGCCTTACTAGAACGGGCCAAATTATTTTCTTACCATCAGGAGGTTGATGCAAGAGACATTTTTTTAAAATCACACTTGGGGAAGTCACAACTGCAAAACAGAAATTGCACAGGATTTCCCTGATGACACAATGCCTCGCCTAGAAGGGCCTGGCTGAAAAGTTGAGTTTTGACATGACAACAAGTTCTGTATTTATCTGGAAGTTGAGTCATGGCAACTGGACTTGTTTTTCTTGAGAGATAGAAACATTTTGCTGCTCACCCAAACAGCTTCCTCAGTCTGAATACAGCTAGTGCGAGTCCTCCACCTTATAGTCAGCTTTGACCTCTGGTCACCTGGTCTGAGATAGACTCTTAAGATGATCAATAGCCTGAATAGGCTTGTTAGGGAGACAATAGTATCCATAGCCTTAAGGTGAACAAAGGCCTAAGGTGCTGAAACCTATCAAGAATGGGTCCTTAGCTATGGCCTAGGTGGTGAAGGCTTTTTGAATTGTCTGGGTATTGTTGAAAGCACACCCTGATAAGTAGCAGATAGACAGTGCCTGAGGCTGTACTTCTGTATCTGAACAATCTCTTTTTGTACATTTTATTTGTTTGTGTACTTGTGACAGAAACTCAATAATGACCCAATCAAGTTTTGTCCAAAACGCAACAGCTTATAAAACAACCTGTATTGTAAACCTCGTACAGAACAGGCAGAAAGTATTAGCACAATCCTAACTTCATGCCAATAACACACACACACACACACACACACACACACACACACACACACACACACACACACACACACACACACACACACACACACACACACACACACATTACAGGATCAGACCAGTCGTCCTCAACAAGGCTTTATTTTTCAAAACAGCATCAGTTACCCTGATGATCAAAACACGTTCTAGAAGGCAAGACAGAACCTGCAAGGGGGCAAATTATAATTCTGCAAGAGTGTGCAAGTTTTCAGGTTCTGCAGAACAAGTTCGTCAGGCTGAGGTTTGGAGAGGGCAGAAGAAGCACGGAATCCCCCCAAACCGTGGCCAGATACGTGGAGACTCAGAAGATCCGTAGCATCTCAGGATGGTGAAAGTCATCTTGAGACGTGTTCAAGGGTGTAGGCAGCTCTCGAGATGATGTCGGACTACAACTCCCATCAACACTTGCCACCCGCTCTGCTCAATGGAGCTGACAGGCGTCACAACCCAACAGCATTTGAGGGACCAGACCTTTAGACCAACAGGACACCATGGACAACAAATGGATCGCTAGTCCCTAAGGTTCATATTGCAGGCAAGGAAGGACCAGTTCTGGAGACGCCTTCACTTGATTTTGCTCTTGGTGGACTCTGAGCAGCGGTTCAGAATCAAGGCCTTACTGGGCCTTGGAGGGACAGCAGGCTGAGCTTTGGTCTGGTTTCTCTCCATCTCATCATTCTCTGCTACAAAATGGAGGGGAAGCACACAATACTTTTTTCACCCCAATGTAGGGCAGAAAGATAGCACCGTATGACTGCCCCAGTGCTAGCTGGAAGTGTTCTTTCTGAACAAGAAGCTAAGAGGTAAGCCACGTTCAAACGTCAGCAAGGTAGCTAGAATGAGAAAAGGGGGTGGCCTAATGTGGGGGAACTTGAAGCTGATTCTGCTGTAGGAACCCCTGCACTTTTTTGCTGCACTTCTAAAGGAATTTAACAAACATCTCAAAACCCAGCAATGCAAGCATCAGTTTGAGAACTCATGGGACACACCTTTATCCATACAAGGGCTTTTTGGGAAGTCCCTGTGGAACGTTAGAGGAAGTGGTTGTTCAGATTTATTTCCTAGCCTCACCTGACGATCCCTGGGATTCCTGAGAGATTCCCAGTCCATGTTGCCATCAGCCCAGACCCCAAAACTCAAAACTCAGGTGCGCTGAGGGCAGAACTTACCGATGGCACTCTTCTTATTTAGCAGGTTCCCTCTGAGTATCTTTCTGCTCTGCATGTATTTCACACTGTTGCGTCTGTAGGTTTCTTGGCTGATCTGCCGGCGGCTTTGGTTGTGCATGCTCTTGATATTCCGGATGGTGCTTCTGCACGATGGTAAAGAAAAGAGAAGGCGGGGTTGCAAAACCCTTATAGCCACCGACGGAACCAGCTGGGGGGCCAGACCTTCGGGCAGAGACCTAGAATCTTTTTTTCTGTAGGATGTATAGGAGCCCTCTTGGTGCACCAGGAGGTTTTGGGGACTGCTGCTCATTCGTAGGTTTCCCGTATGTCAAGGACAATGTGACTGTCCCCATCATCATCATCATCATCATCATCATCATCATCATCATCATCATCATCATCATCTATTATGACGACGACGACGACGACAACAACAACAACAACTACTACTACTACTACTACTACTACTACTACTACTACTACTACTACTACTACTACTACTACTATTACCACACACAAGCCCCCTAACCTTCGTGGTGGTGCAGCCTTGTTCCTCAGCTGGTTGTTCTCCGGGGTGCTTTCCGTGCCCACTTTCTGTAGGTACATGGACGGGTAATAGCCTGTGGCTTCATCCTTCCTGAGGTTTGAAAAAAAAACAATGTTTTTATTTGTCACATAAAACAGAAAAGCAGGGGCTAGTCAAACTGGTGTTACACAGAGAAACTTTAGTTGCTCATCCTGGCAAGGTTCAAAAAAGTGATAAATTTACAGAACAAATGCATATCTATCTATCTAAATCTATCTATCTATCTATCTATCTATCTATCTATCTATCTATCTATCTATCTAAAAGATGTATAGCTGCCTTTTAGAGTAAACCTTGCATACAACTGAAACCCAAATGCATATTAAAATTATGCTAAAAACAGAAGCTCAAAATTAACAGTTAAACCTAACCGGCAACAGAGATGAGACTAGATCAAAGTAGCACAGACCCACACCAGATAATACAGTTAGAATGTCTTCTGAGCTGGAAATCTTTTAAGAGCCAAAAGAGATCTCTTTATTTTCACACAAGCCAGCAGCATGCTATATGTGTTGCGAATTATCAGTTTTATTTTCTGATCGGTTATTGGGAAGTAAATGCAGTCTTTGATTGGCTGTTTGATGCCTTAAGTGCGGAGCTTTGAAGGAATGGTACGTCTGGAAGGTAAACCTTAGAACAGCATAAAACACACATTCCCCTATTCTCCTTTTAGTGTTTGATTTCGTCCACAATTACCTAAAATGATTTTTTTAAAAAAATCTGGAAGACAAGGGCACATGAATAACATTTGGATGCCATCTTGGCCTCCGTGTAATTTGTTTAAATGAGAAATAATAAAGAATGTTAACAGCAGATTAATGCTCAACAATGAGGTGATGTCTCAACAGTTGTTACTTGTGGCATCAAGGCTTATTCAGTTCTCTTTCCCGGTGAGGCCCTCTTTGCAATGCAAAGTTGTAGCTAAGCAGGGTCGGCCCTGGTTAGTCCTTGGATGGGCTACCACCAGGGAATACCAGGTGCTGTGGGTGCCTGGAGTAGGAACTGGCAAACCACTCCAGTCTTCCTGCCAAGAAAACTCCATGGACGTGGAGTCACGAAGGGTCGGTCACGAATGAAACGACACAACACACACACACACAGGGAAAGCAAAGAATTACCAGCAAGCACCCCCTTCTGAGCCCCCAGAGTGGAGCAAGGACTCACCTGACAACCCACCATCCATCAAGAAGTTTATGGATAACTTCTATGGTTTCCCCTTCCTTCAGGGTGATCTCATCTTCCTGGGCGGCTGTGTATCCTTTTCGGACCACGTGGAGTTCGCCTGGACAAAGAAGAGTTGAGAAACACAGGGGATTCCCACGTTGGCCAAGCGATGAAATGCCTACATGGCTCCGTATAAGTCAGTGGTTCTCAACCGGTGGGTCCCCAGATGTTCCTGGACTGCAACTCCCAGAAGTCTTCATCACTAGTTGAGCTGGCAAGGCTTTCTGGGAGTTATAGTCCAGGAACATCTGGGGACCCACCGGTTGAGAACCACTGGTCTAAGTCAACAAGGGCATCCTTTACCCATCTTGTGGCTCCAGCCCAGAGCTTTGAAGAATTTGTGTGCTTCTATGGATTTCATCGTTTCGCCCCCTTTTCCTAATCCAGTGAACTGAGTCCTGGTTCTCAGTCAGTCCTAGGGAATAAGCACAATGTAGTTCCCCAGATGGTGGACTGCTAATCCTAACCCCCCTCAGCATTGGCCATGCTGTCCAAGACTGATAGGAATGGTCATTCTAAGAAAACATGGAGGGCTCATAAGAACATAAGAAGAGCCATGTTGGATAAGGCCAAAGGCCCATCTAGTCCAGCTTCCTGTACCTCACAGTGTCCCCACCAGATGCATCTGGGAGCGCACAAGACTAAATATCTGTCTCCTGGTACCCCTCCCCTGCATCTGGCCCTTGAAGGACCCCGGTTTTAAGCCTGGAGATGACACATCCCCATCATGGTTTGTCACCTGGGATGGACTTTTCCTCCAGCAATCTGTCCAATCCCCTTTGGAAGGCATCCAGGCCAGATGCCACCACCACCTCCTGTGGCAGGGAGTTCCACAGACTAACAATGTGCTGGGTAAGAAAATATTGTTTTTTACCCAGCTCCCCCTTTGTTGGACTACCATTCCCATCAGCGGTTTATAACCTATCCTAGACCTGGTCATGAATCAAGACTTGGACCTTGTGGACAAAAGAGAGGGGTGTCTTACCGGCGTAGTTGGGTTCTTGCTCTTCTGATTCATCTGGACCATCCATAGGTTCTAGGTAAGCAGCTGGAACCCAACCTCGCTTGTTCCTTTGCTGACAGAACCACCAGCCTGGGAAAAAGAGGGACCAATCCTTAAAGTCAGCCCCTCCCATCTCGATCTTAGTTTTACGAACACGGCAGAACTTGGTGGAAGCACTCCTTTTTATGACCTACAACCCCCAGAATTCTCACCAGACATGATCCAAGGACACACTTCGAAGCTCTGCAAATATCCAAATCATCTTTTTTTCCACACACTTCCTCGGATCCGAGGACGCTCGTCACCGCTACTTTTTTGTTGCTGCTCTCATGATGATGATCAGCATCCTTAATAAACAAACTGATGCTTCTTTTAGGAAACGGTGGCGTGAACATTGAGGAATGGAGGAACACAGCAAATCTGCCCTAGTTCCTTGCGACCGTGTTCGAACCTGGTTTGGCTCTAATAAGATAACAAACAGCATTGTGTTTTTGTACCAATAGCATTTTTTTATTTGCCTGTGTTTTTTTTTTTCAATCATAACATAATTAAATTTGGATCTTAGTATTTTGGGTGGGGGATGTAGAATACATTTCAAAATAAATGAATAAACAAGTGAACAAATGATCAAATGAATGAATGAATGAATGAATGAATGAATGAAGACAATCAGCTGCAAGAAAAGTATGAGAAAGAAAGGAAGTTCTAAATCGAACTGGAGTGTCAGCAAAGACCATGAAGCAGGCTGGCTTTCTTTTTGAACCTGGCAGAAGGCCTGGCTGCCAGGTGACAAAGGATGGAAGGGTTCTCCATGAAGAGCGGATTGCCCCACTCAGCCACAGTGGATGAGGAAGGCACCCTTTCGCCTGCGAGCATCCTTCCCTGTCAGTGATGGTTTCCCCTTATATTGTCTGGTCCTTCAGTCCCTGTCAACTTTGGCTTCCATTTGTTCAAGCACAAAAAGGAAACATCTGGTTATACTTCGAGGCGAGGTCGGTCCGCACACACCTTGTGCCCCAATACATTTTTAATATAATTCTGACTTATGGCAACTCTGTGGGGGTCTCCTAGGCAAAGGAGACTCAGAAGTGGTTTCCTGTAGGGATTTCATACCCCGATAGCTCTGTACCCCAAGAAATGGGCAGAGCACAAAGCGCACCTAGAGGAAGCTGAGGACCTGGATTTCCCAGAAATACCCAGGGCTGAGCAGGCGCCCAGGTGCAGCTAAGCTGATGCTGATCTAAGCATAGGTCAGGAGGCCAGGAAAACAGGATATCAGGATACACAGACCAAGAGCCCCTTTCCGTCCTTATCAGTAATCACTCACTAGCTAGGGAGCATTCCCCCCCCCACCT
The DNA here is from genome assembly GCA_029282475.1 of Phrynocephalus forsythii. Lineage (NCBI taxonomy): Eukaryota > Metazoa > Chordata > Lepidosauria > Squamata > Agamidae > Phrynocephalus > Phrynocephalus forsythii. The sequence goes on along the minus strand of JAPFRF010000017.1, from coordinate 6,647,059 downwards.
ATGGAACCTATTTCCCCTGCCCATTGTGTATCTGTTTACTATGTCCTCACAGATAAGGCTTGCATTCTCCCCCCCCCCCCCCGAGGAACGTCTCCCTGTATCTATTGTGCTGCTCTCTTATAATAAACACTGGTTGCTCGGGCAGCAGCAGGAGAAGGGGCAGAAAGGAGAATCCTCACCACACAGAGGGAGAATCATCACCAGACAGAAGGGAGAATCATCATCACAGACTCACATGCACACATGCCTCCACACATCAGACACACAGACATCCATGGAACCTTGTCAGACAGATGAACAGGAATGCTGCCCTGAGCCCCAGATATTGCACCCCGAAACTATGTGTCCCGTGTGATTCGTAACGCAACAGTTTCCCCTTCCCTTCTTCTGGGGGTGCCCTTGGGACGGTGCAGCTTGCCCAAGGCCACCCAGGATGGCTCGTCTCCCAAGAGGCAACGTGGGGGATTGAACTCCCAACCTCTAGATCTGCAGCTAGAGATCTAAATTACTGAGCTAGCCGGCCAACTCAGAAGTGGTTTCCCCTTCCCTTCTTCTGGGGGAGCCCTGGGACAGTGCAGCTGGCCCAAGGCCACCCAGGCTGGCTCTTCCAGGAAGCACCATGGGAAACTGAATTCCAAGCTTTGGCTGTGCAGCCCAACTCGCTGAGCAAACTGTCCATATAATTGACTTCCAATTTTCACTTTTCTATTCCTCCAACAGTTTTGGTGCATAACCTCCCTAAATTCCCCCCAACTGATTGAAGTGGAAATGTACCCACCTCCTGTATTGATCCCCCCCTTCCAGCTTCCTAAGGAGGTATTTAGGAAGCTGGGAACAAGGAGCAGCAATATGTTCCCCCTGCAGAATCCTGACATGTGCCAGGAAACCCAGATTTCTCCAGAGCAAGGGAAAAAAGTGAATTTCCGATGCCTACCGCTTTCACTTTTCTCAATGACATCCACAGCGTCGCCCATCTTAACGCCCATCTCGGTGCGTGAGCACTTCTCGTAATCAGCGATAGCACGATACGTCTGCAGGATGATGGGCCCGGTGATATCTGTAAGAGGAGAAAGGGCAGTAAGGAGAGGCCGCCTCCAAAAAAACACCCATACAAGCCTGGGGACAGGGATGACCTGAGCTTCCTCCCAAGTCTTTTTTTTTTGTGTGTGTGTGTAAGAACAGTCCTTGTGTTTCTTGCAAGGACTAGAGGTACCATCATTTCCCCAGGGTCTGGTGACAGAGCGGAATGGGCCACCGCGAGCCTACGCAACTTATAGAATCCTAGAGTTGGAAGAGACCTCAAGGGCCATCTAGTCCAACCCCCTGCCATGCAGGAACCCCCCCCCAATCACAGGACGCCCGACAGACGGCCATCCAGCATCTGCTTAAAAACCTCCAAAGAAGGAGACTCCACCACCCTCCACATTGGCAGCATCTTCCACTGCCAAACAGCTCTAACCATAGAATAGAATCATAGAATCATAGAGTTGGAAGAGACATGGAATCTCTTTTCCTGTAGTTTGAAACCATTGCCCTGAGTCCTAGTCTCTGAAGCCATGGTAAGCAAGCCAGACCCCTCTTTGATATGACGTCCTTTCAAATATTTAAACATGGCTACCCTATCCCCTTCTCATCCTTCTTTTTTTGTAAGGCTAAACATCCCCAGCTCTCAACGTCTTCGTACTTGATGCATTTCATACTTTGTTTTTCTCGCCACCCATTAAGGAAAAGTGGGCCATTAAGGGAAATATTAAGGGCCACAGTTGAAATGTAAAAAAGAGCTCCTAATGCCATTTTTATTGCTGTTAAAAGTGTAACTTATCACAACTTATAGATGTTGTTGTTGTTGTTACTATGCTTGGGAAGCGTTCGACTAGTGATTTGTAATACAAAATCCAGAGTAGTTATCTTGTTTGCTGTGTGATAATAATAATAATAATAATAATAATAATAATAATAATAATAATAATAATAATAATAATAATAATAATAATAATAATAATAATAATAATGAAGAAGAAGAAGAAGAAAAGAAGAAGAGATGAGATCAACTTTGTTCAACTACAAATGGCGGCATTATTAGGAACAGTATATATTCTACAAAGATCTCTCCAGTCATCCTAGGGCTCGATCACTGGAGAAGGCCAGCTCCAGCTTAACATCTGGCAGCTGTGTTAGCTAGATGATGATGATGATAATAATAATAATAATAATAATAATAATAATAATAATAATAATAATAATAATAATAATAATAATAATAGCACGCCATAAAGTCAGTTCTGACTCATGAGGACCCTTCATAGGGTTTTCTTGGTAGAGAAGACTCAGAGGCGTTTTCCCTTTCCCTTTTTCTGGGGGTGCCTTGGGCCTCTGCTGCTTTCCCAAGGCCACCCAGGCTGGCTCTTCTCCCAGAAGGCACCGTGGCGGAATTGAACTCCCAACCTCTCTCTCTGCAGCCAGGGACTTAAATCACTCAGCTAACCAGCCAGCTCAGAGGTGGTTTCCCATTCCCTTCTTCTGGGGTCACCCTGGGACAGTGCAGCTTGCCCAAGGCCACCCAGGTCGGCTTTTCTCCCAGGAGGCAGAGGGGGGGGGATCGATTGAACTCCCAACCTCTGGGTCCACAGCCAGGGACCAAAACCGCTGAGCTAACCAGCCAGCTAACCAAACCATAAGAAGGAAACAGTTAAAGAGGAAGAAAGAGGCATGTGCACCCATATTCTGCTTGTCCTTACTGGTCAATCCATCACTTTGATAGAAAAAATTAATTACAGCTGGTGCCAATCATGATGTAATAGACAACAGATTCTGTTCTGTTAAGTTGTGTTATTTCATTCTATCTTAACTGGTGTTGCTGAAAAGCCAACTCATTTTTCCAAACGGCATAAGAGGAGGTGAGGTAAGAGGGGAAAGGTGTTTTCAGTCCAGTTCTCATACCTTCTGCGATTCTCTTGGCATCCTTAGGCATTAAATAGGTTTCTGGTTTCTTGACTCTTGAGAAAAGAAAACACGGGGAAAAATGTCAGATCTTTCTTCCAAGCTACAAACTCCAGTAAGGGACTTTATTGGTTATCTTGTTCTGTTCTCTGTAACTTTGCTGACTAGCTCAGCTTACTGTGAGCTGCCCAGAGTTCCCTTGGGAAGATGGGCGGGGTATAAATTCAATAATAAATAAATAGGCGAAGTTTTAAAGCTTTTCCATGCATGCTGTTGTAAAGGTCATTTTATACATTTAGTTTTAGTTGTTATACAACCACCTTGTGTTCCTTCACTATTAAACAGATAAATGGATAAAAGTTTCTCATACATTAAATGTGAGATAGAAATGTCACAAATCAGCTCAGTGCTTTGAAAACTTCCTTCCTTTCTTCCATTCCAACTCCCCTGTTGGCCACTGATTCTGGGAGCTGTAGTGCAAAAAATAAACTTTCCCCAACTCGGATTCAGTCCTGAACATGCACTGGACAGTGGAAGGTGCAAAAAGGAGTGCACAGCCAGAAATCTTTCTATGCTGCCCCTAGATGAACAATGCCCCTAGAGTTAGACACAACTGAACTGTGGAGGAGGGCCGACAGGGGTTGCTCTACCCTGTTGGTCCTTCTTGACCTGTCAGCGGCCTTTGATACCGTCGACCACGGTATCCTCGCTGAGGTTGGGATTGGAGGTCTGGCCTTTGGCTGGCTCCGTTCCTTCCTGGAGGGCCGTGCTCAGCGTGTGAGCTTGGGGGGGGGGGTTCTGTCGTCCCTCTGGACACTCTCATGTGAGGTGCCTCAGGGGTCGGCTCTCTCCCCAATGCTCTTTAACATCTACATGAGGCCGCTGGCTGAGGTCGTCCAGAGTTTTGGAGCTTGCTGTCATCAGTACGCTGATGACACGCAGCTCGATCTCTCCTTCTCCACCTCTGCAGTGGCGGCCGTCCAGACCCTCGATCGCTGTCTGGCTGCAGTACTGGACTGGACTAGGACCAACAGGCTCCAGCTTAACCCTGGGAAGACTGAGGTTCTGTTCTTTGGGGGTGGCCCGGACGGGTATTGTGGCCCTCTTCCCAGTCTGTGTGGGTCCGCCCTCCAGCTGGCTGAACGAGTGAGGAGTCTGGGCGTCGTCCTGGATCCGGAGCTGTCCCTGGGCTCCCAGGTCGGCCTTTTACCATCTTAGGCTTATCGCCCAGATTCGCCCATACCTAGATGGGGACTCCCTGAGGACAGTGGTGCAGGCGCTGGTCATGTCGAGGATAGATTACTGCAACACTCTCTACATGGGGCTCCCCTTGAACCTTGTTCAGCGACTGCAGCGGGTCCAGAATGCAGCAGCCAGGCTGGTGGTTGGTGCGGGCAGGTATGACCACATCACCCTCATTCTGGCTCATCTGCACTGGTTGCCCGTTGCCTCCCGAATAAGGTTCAAGGTACTGGTTTTGGTTTACAAAACCCTCCATGGCCTGGGTCCTGATTATCTAGCAGAGCTGTCCTGACCAACCTGATCCTCTGTGGCTCTCTCGCTTCGGGTGGCCACGCCTAGAGAGGACCGTAGGGTAGCTACCCGCAAGCGGGCCTTCTCAGTGGCTGGCCCAGAACTATGGAACAAACTCCCCAGCGAGATTCGCCAGGCTCCCTCACTGGCAGCTTTTAAGAAATCGCTTAAGACCTGGCCGTTCAGGGATGCCTTTGGCGATTGATAGGATGTACCAAAGTGTTTTCCTCTGCTAATTTCTGTTCTTTTTTTAAAAAAATTGTCATTTTTACCATTTTTATTGTCCATTTTTACGCCTCTTGCCTAATATCTCCTCTCATTGATGTACATGTTTTTAACTTGTTTTTTATGTGAACCGCCCAGAGTTCCTTCAGGGAAATGGGAGCGGTATAAAAATGTAAAAATAAATAAATAAATAAATAAATAAATAAATTAAGGGTCGCCAAAGGCTTCATGAAAGAGCCAGGTCTTTAAGGCTTTTTTGAAGGCTGGCAGGGACTGTGCAAGGCGCAACTCAGGGCCTTTTCACACGACCCCTAAACTCCGCGGCAAATGGCTCCCAGCTCCGGAGCTTAAAATTATTTCCCCACCAGCTCCGGAGTTTACAGATAATTAAGTGCAACCATGCCCACCTAAGCGCGTCCCAGCGCACTTTTCAGGTACCTGCTCTCTGAAGGTGAAAATTCCTGATGCGGATATAACGTAGTGACTGCCCGGCTCTCCTTGCTTCTGTTTGTTCTTTTTTGGCCCCCCCCCCCCGCCCCTTTAAGAGATCTGAATGCAGTGCTGGGACGGCAGAACGGAGGTGAGCGGCATTCTTTTCTTCCTTTTTTTCTCCATCCCCTCGCGCAGCCAGCAGCCAGGGAGTGCGGAGGGGGTGGGAACGCAGGAACAGCGACAAACCCCTAAGATCTCTGGTCTGAATTTAAGTGGCCAGCGGATCTTAGGGGTCGTGTGAAAAGGCCCTCACTCGGGAGACGGTTCCAGAGCAGAGGACCAGCCACAGAGAAGGCTCGGCTACGTGTTACCGCTTTCCTAGCCTCCCTGAGCGTGGCCACCTGAAGTGAGAGCGCCTGCGACATTCTGGTTAGGATGGGCCTCAGTTGATCTCCGGTAGATTCGCTCTGCCAGGTATTCATTTTGGCCCAGAAACCTGGCCTAAATCCTACGGAAAAATCCGGACTCAATTGCTGAATGTTGAGAGGACTTGCATGGAAATCCCGTCACTTCAACAGGTCTAGTCAAGTTGACGGCTCTTTTGAACTGGAGATAGCTCTAAATCCAGGCGTCTCCCCCCACCCCCCACCCCGATGCTGACCAAAGAAGGTCCAGTTTGGACCTATGATGTGGCGCATCCCCCCTGAACAAACCTCATACTAATAAACCTCGAGAAGCAGGATTCTGTAGTGGGAATAGTAAGCAGCTGTGAACTGCTGTTTTTAAAAATTTCCCATAAAACGGCATCAGGATTGTGGTGGTACATTTAAAACCTCAGGGTTCCAACACTGGGAGCTTAATGGAGAATGAATGACCTTGAGAACTGTCTTCTGTGCACTACAACTAAAAAAAAAAAAAAACCCTTGCCAGCACAGCTGGATTCTTGGAGTTTTAGTGCAAGAACATATGGGGACTCAAGTTTCAGAACCACACGACCCCTAAGATCCGCTGGCCACTTAAATTCGGACCAGAGATCTTAGGGGTTTGTCGCTGTTCCTGCGTTCCCACCCCCTCCGCACCCCTGGCTGCTGGCTGCGTGAGGAGAGGGAGAAAAAAGAGGAAGAAAGGAATGCCGCTCACCTGTGTTCTGCCCTCCCGGCACTGCATTCAGATCTCTTAAAGGGGCGGGGGGGGGCAAAAAACAAACAAACAGAAGCAAGGAGAGCCCGGCAGTCACTACTGTTATATCCGCATCAGGAATTTTCACCTCCGGAGAGCAGGTACCTGAAAAGTGCGCTGGGACGTGCTTAGGTGGGCGTGGTCGCACTTAATTATCTGTAAACTCCGGAGCTGGTGGGGAAACAATTTTAAGCTCCGGAGCTTGGAGCCATTTGCGGCGGAGTTTAGGGGTCGTGTGAAAAGGCCCCAAGTTAATCTCTGGTTGTTGTTTTTTTTAAAACTGGGGATTCTGGGAACTGTTGTCCAAAAGACCCCCCCACACACACACACATGATTTGCAAGAAACTTCCAGTGTACCACCCAGTACTCACTGGCCAGCTGTGGGTGGATTCAGGTCATCCAGCCTGACTCGGAAGAAGTTTAGAACATGTTCACACCGGGAGATTTTGCGAGGCAGGTTGATCAAGGCAGAGGAATATTCGGACAATGTGTTTTGCCTGTTTTGGGTAGACCGTTGACTATCAAACCACTTTGGTGCTAGAGGAAAGTGGGGAAAAAACACACAGACAACTGCTTAACACACACGGTTTGACCATCAAGACATGGGCTGTTTTGATGGCTAGAGTCCTACTCATGTTTGGGTGAGCTTCCCATCACCTGACATAGCTCCTTGTAGCTACCTCATATGGCACCGAGACGTATCTCAGCTGTGTCATAAGGATCCTGAACAAGATGTACCCTGGCATCTTCTCAGTTGACATGCAGTGATCAGTACACTTCATGTGTGTAACCAATAAGATTCTAGCCATCAGGGAAGAAAGAAAGAAAGAAAGAAAGAAAGAAAGAACACCCATCCACCCTCGATGGCTTGGGTTCGAATCCCCGCTCAGCTCTGGAAACCCGTTGGGGATGCTGAATCAGTAAAACTACTCCTTAAGTATCTCTCACCTTTAAACCCTTGTTAAGATTGCTACAAACAGATTCCGACTTGGCGGCGTGTGACAACAATGCTAACCTACTAAGGCTCCTTCTGTGTTTTGCAAGCCAATACATGTAAGGTCAGAAAAACAAATGCACCCAAATGGCCACCGTACCAAAATGCACACGTTGGACCTAAGGATGCCAGCGTGAAAGAGTGGCCCGAATCCTATTGCTTTCCATAGCAAACTGCACCAGAGTAGCCCCACGGAATCATTGGGGACCTCTGGAGTCAATTTCCCCCACAAGCCCCATTGATTAAAAAAGGATTACTGGAACTTCCAACTTACTTTCTTTGTTAGGTAAATAAAGTCACCATGCTAACCACTTCCTCTTAGATCCCTGCTTGCATTTCTTTAAGGAAAAAAAATGGGTTTGACTCTTTGTTTTCATTGCCTCCCAAGGGAAGGCTGGCCATCTTGGGGGGACTCTTGTTGTACTCCAGCCTAGGGGGAAATCAGGGACTTTCCTTCTTAAGCGATTTCGAGATTACAGGACTAGCAAAATGGGGAATTCCTGTTGCTTTTTGTCTTGGTGGCTCTGGGGAGGGGTGATATTGAAAGGTTGTTGCTGATGTCATCTTGTTGCAAATTAAACCAAGAGCCCTACTAGGCAACAGAATTAAGCAAGGAATACTTTCTCCCCAGTGGGCTGGGGGTTTGTTTTTACTGAGCTTGGAAAGAGTGAAGGCTGGGGCCATCCTTGAGCTGGCTATCTGATCCCATCAGGATTGAATTCAGGCCACAAACAGAGTCTAGACTGCAAGACTGCAGCTTAACCTCTGCCTGATGGGGAGGGAGAGAAAACAAAAGGATCCCTAAACACCTCAAGCCTGTTTGCATCACAAGAGAGGGTGGAACTGAGCAGTCATGTCCCACCCACCCTCGTGACATTCATTTTTTATTTTATTTTATTTACCCCAGGATATAAAAGTCTAGAGGGTACCTAAACCTACCAAGAGGCGTTAGGAAAGCAAATGGTAGACTTTTGTTTTATTTTATTTTTGAAATCCTAGACACCCCACATCTTCCTCTTCCTCCTTTTTCACGTGGGAAAAGGGTTTCCTGGCCATATCGCACAGTGGAACCAGTCAGACACTTCTTCCCTTGGCCCTGGGGGCCAAAAGCACTGATTATGGCTCAGAGCTAGAAGACAATCGTAGAATCACCGTAGGGTTGGAAGGGACCTTAGAGGTCTTCTAGTCCAACCCCACACCCAAGGCAGGAGTCCTCATACCATCCCGGACAGATGGCTGTCCAATCTTTTTCTGAAAGCCTCCAGCGATGGGGCAAGCCGTTCCACTGTTTCATGGCTCTCACCGTCAGGACATTTCTCCTGATTTCCAAGGTGGCCTCTCCCTCTGATGAGTTTCCAACCAATTTTTTCTTGTCACACCCTCTGGTGCAGCTGAGACTACATCCATGCCCTCTTCCCAGTGGCAACCCTTCAGGTATTGGAAGACTGCCATCGTGTCTCCCCTCCGTCTTCTCTTGGTCAGGCTAGACACGCCTAGTTAAGCTAGCCACTTACCTGGTAAATGGGGGATGATCCTGTTCTCCACATTGATCTCCCCAGATTCGATGGGAAACATCTCCTTCAAGGCTTTCTAATGAAAAAAGGAAAAGCAACGACAATTTTTGAATAAAAACCTGGGCAAAAAGAAGACCCTGCCTGCAAGTCACGCTGCTAAACTGAGGTTTTGTTTCTTCATACCCTCTCTTGTCTGCCTTCTTGTTTGGTAAGTTTCAAGCAGAGTGGATGGTTTCTCACTGGGTGTCCACAACCCCACGGAGTCAACGGAGCTGCGGGATTGTGACCAGCACAAGTTTTTTTAGTGCCCCCCACCCGGCAGGGATTTGAACACAGCTCTGTAGTCCTAGCACTCTAATCCCAATGTGATACCAGCTCAAATTTAATCAGGAAACCCTCCTCTTTTGCAACTTTGCCAAAGGGTGGGAAAAGGTTCCCCTGTTCGGTTTTTGCCAGCCAGGCAGCTGCACAAGAGCCTTCTAGAAAGAAAAAGTTGGTGGGTTTCCTTGGCTTGTTCTGCCCCCCCCGGGGGGGGGGGAATCCCTCCTGGTTTTGTTTTCTTCTCCCACCAAGGATCCCAAGTGGCTTACACTGTTCAAAGAAATACACCGGCTACGGGCCCCGAAGAGAAAGTCCTTGATAAGAATATTTAAATGATTTCAATTCCTCAACTAATTCAGTGGTCAGTTTTCCTCTTCTGGGTTGCCCTGGCCCGTGGCAACTGGGCGACAAAGCTGTTTGGAATAGCAGCCAAGCGTTTCAATATCTCAAGAAAAAGAAGTCCAGTTGTCACGAGTCAGCTTCCAGATAAACTTGCCTGGATGATGGAGATTCTCCACAGTCTGGGTTGCCTTGGATTTCACAAGAGGGGGATACCCTACCATGGACCATTTCTTCAGACAGCTTTCTTTCTTTCTTTCTTTCTTTCTTTCTTTCTTTCTTTCTTTCTTTCTTTCTTTCTTTGTAAATCTCTCAAGCTACTGTCCTTCGCACGCATCCGCCCCTTGCTTTATAACTGTTGTTTGTGACAGTAGCTTGCGTTGTGGCTGCTGGATTATTTATTTAATGTTTCCCTTTGCCAACCATGTGGATAACTTAATCAGTGGATACAGGGGTCCTCCTGTATTCCCCACCACCTTCTGAATCTAATCTAGATTAATTTTAAATCAATTTTGCCAATCAGATTTCCCACTTTGTTAAAATCGTTATGCTCATACTGTGCATACATACAACAATGAACTCATTGGGACTAACTTTTGGGTGAAAAATCTCTGCCGCAAACAGGAACTTTGCCAGAGACTGGAATAGTTACCTTTTTGTGTTGTTAATTGGCAACCCAGGGATCAGCGGGAGTTGTCACCCTTCTAGGAATGGTCGTTCAAAAAGTATTTCTCCCACCCCACCCACTCGAATGCCCCAAAGCTGGCACAGACCCAGCCCTTACTTACGTGGAACTCGTAAATCTCGGTGAATTTCCGGTACACAATTTTTTCCGTGAGATCTTGCCATTTCACCAGGAACATGTAAACCTGACAAACGACAGCACGTTAGTTAGGCAGAGAGGCAGAGACACAAAAGGGCTTCCTTCCGCCTGGCACAGTTTTCCTCCTCGTTTACATCACTGTCCTTAGGGGAATGGGGCTCTCTTGATCCAGAACCTGTGGGTCGGTGGGTGGGTGGGTGGGGGACGATGGGTGTGGTTGGGTGCCGCCTCTCCACACTCTGTTTTCAAGGCCCGACTAAGGACGATGGGAGTTGTCACCCAGCACACCACCCCATATTTTGTCAGATCACTTCAGTGTTTGCTTTGGAGGTGTCGCTTCCGTATTTCTTACATGGCGTGCCCCACGTCTTGCTTCACCCTCACAACAACACCCCTGTGAGGTAGGCCAGGCTCAGCATGCGTGTGCCCGGCTCAAGATCACCTGGGAAGAAGTGTCAAAGGCTCCCTGGGGTCTCAGCTGTCGAGACCTTCTAAGGTAGGAACCATCCTTGGGAGATCCTGGCACTGCATTGTCACCCTCTCCCTTGCCCCCACCAGATGCACGGCGGGGATTGTGCCTTCACAATGCAGAGAGCCTATCTTGCAACATTCCTGGGACATCTGGGTCATTTCAGTTGAACAGGACCCTGTTCTAGCGTCATCGGAACGGTGTGTCCACGGCTCTCAAGTTTTTGTTAGGCAGTCATCCCCTCTGCTACTTGATTTTGCAAATCTGTGTTAAAGTATTATTTATTTACTGCATGCTTGCATGTTTATACTGCACCCATTTCCTAGAAGGGAAATCGGTTAATGAATAAATACACCTGTGTTTTCAATGTTAGTTACATCCCTCATAATGGAATTTCTTTCTTTCTTTCACTGTTTGCATTCTCTTTTAGCTTTAATGTTGCCACTAGAGATGGGTGTTTTCTTTCAGAAGTGGTCCAACTCTGAAACGAAACACCCGCGTCTAGTTGCCACTTAATGCTGCAAGATGCCCCTCAATTCCCACACAAATGTTCTGCTGCAGTTGCTGCACAAGCTGAGGGAGAAATGGATTTTCTCAAGAGTACCATCTTTCTGAAAACTTCTCCTTGTTGCAAAGTTTCTGAAGGCACTTGGGCCTGGAATGGGCAATTAAGAGCCCTTACCTTTACAAAAGGTCTGCAGCTCCTTTGTTGATATGGATCTATCGAACGACTTACATTTCAGGATGCTCTTTGTGGGGTGGTGGCCATGAGGAATAAAAAGGAGCATCTACACAACCAGTTTTATAGCTAGTATGCCACTGATCTGTCTCCTGACACCACCCCCCTGCATCTGGCCCTTGAAGTACCCCGGTTTTAAGCCTGGAGATGACACATCTCCATCATGGTTTGTCACCTGGGATGGACTTTTCCTCCAGGAATCTCTCCCATCTCCTTTTGAAGGCATCCAGGCCAGATGCCATCACCACCTCCTGTGCCAGGGAGTTCCACAGACTAACAACATGCTGGTGAAAAAAATACCGGGCAGGGGCACTGGATATGACAGGCCCTTTCCGCCTCCATCATTCAATGATTCCGTTGTTGACATTTTCACACGTCTTAATCTGATGTTGGCTAAACCTCTCTCCCCCACACCCGCCACCAAATAAGCCCACCAAAGATAAATCAAGGTACGTGCGAACACGCTCGACATCACAGCATTACGTTCCGGGCACTTACATAGTGTTGGCTTGGGAAGAATCTCTTCTCAAACCCAAGCAGCTCAATGTGCCTGATGTAGGAACCGGAGTCTCCCATGGTCGGTGCAGGATCTTCCCTTGATGAGCCTTGGCTAATCTTGGAAGCAATTAAGAACACACTCTCTCTCTCTCTCTCTCTCACACACACACACACACACATCTTGAACGGCTGCAGCTTTTATCTCCATCAAAAGAGGAAGTCTCATTTCCCCAACCACCACAGCCCGTGATGTAATATTTTTCTTTTCTTGTGAACATCTTGAGTTTTGCTTCCTGCACTTTTTTTTTTGCGGCTGCGTGCGTGTGGAGCAGAGCCAAAAAAATGCCCGCCTTCTTACACCTGCTGAAATCTGGTGCCTCGGGTTAAGTCAAGAAGCCTGACGGCCCGCAGAGGGGTCCCGAGATCAGTCCCCAGAGAAAGCCCCGCGGCATGGCATTCTCTGTTTAAAAACATCTTCCTCGGCTCCCAGTTATGCACTAAAAGCCTGCTTAAGGAGCAAGGTCTTTGTCTGCCAGCTGAAAGACAGGAAGGATTGGGCCAGGCTGGTCTCTGGTGGCAAGGAGTTCCACGGTCCCTGAGAAGACGCTGTCTTGGGTCTCCCCCAAGTGTGAAGAAAGGGTGCCCTTCAGACTGTAAACCGGGTTGGGTGATCAGGTACCCAAATGTATTGAGTTGCTTATATGTGGATTTGAACCTACTGGTGAATGTTAGGCATTGCCTCTCAAACCATACTTTTCTATTATGTTTCTGGGGGGATGGGACCACGTATTTATTTGGGGGATACAGTTGGAGTGAGAGGTGATGGTGCTACTGGGTTTAGATGGCATGGTTCACTGATTGTGTGAACCATGTGTGAACCCAACAAGCCTCTGCAGGGCAAAAACGGTCCCTTCAGACGTTCCTTCTGGAACTTCCAGAAGCTGGCAATCAAAAAAGAAAAGGCGTTTCCAAGCTCCCGTTTGCTAGATAACCCTCTTCAACTTCTTCTTATCCAAGTGCCATCTCATCATAGAACGTTGACTATCAGTTTTTATCCAAATTTAAAGAAAATGTTTTTTTACCCGCCGTGTTGTTAATCTGTGGAACTCCCTGCCACAGGAGGTGGTGATGCATCTGGCCTGGATGCCTTCGAAAGGGGATGGGACAGATTCCTGGAGGAAAAGTCCATCACAGGTTCCAAACCATGAGGGAGATGTGTCATTCCCCAGGCTTAAAACCAGGATAATTCAAGGACCAGATGCAGGGGAGTGGTATCAGGAGACAGACATCTAGTCTTGTGCGCTCCCAGTGGCATTTGGTGGGACCACAGTGAGATATAGGACTAGATGGCTTTGGCTTGATCCACCACGACTCTTCTTATGTTCTTATGTTCAAATAGATAGAGAAGCTGTGCCCAATGCAAACCATTGGCTCAAATTCTCAAGCCAGGATATTCTTCTAACCTTCCTTCCACACCCTTTCCCTGAAAGGCTAAAACAAAGATTATCTGTTCGGCGACAGAGCAGTCCTTCATTATTTATTTTTCTTCCTGCTGTACAGTAAAAGAGAGCCAAGGGTGGGGAACTTCAAAAATCACATGGATTCTCCAACAAACATGTTGCCAGGGAGAGGCACGCACATTATAACTGAATCATCAGGGCCTGTTTTAAATGGGCGTTAAACCCGGTCAGTGCGCCACACATGGAAAGTCAATGGGCCCCCAATGGGTGGATCTGATTCACAGGACAGAAACATTACCATGAAGTATATTGTCAATGCTTTTTCACAATGTGGAGACTTAAATTCCTTCTCTTTCAGATGCGCTTTGCACTTTCCCCCCTTTCAGGGATGGGCTGCATTTAAAATAAAATAATTTGTAGAGGGGTCTTAAGTCCCTTTATACTTTCTAAGAGTTTTTTGAGATACTCAACTGGGTTTGGGGGTGCTGGGAGCAGACACATCATATTCGGGGGGGGGAGAATTACAGGACTTGTTGGCTACTGAAGGATATCAAGTGTTTTGTTAGAAGTTTATGCAACTCATTGAGGACTAGGATCATCAGAAATGCTGAAGGCTTTAATGTCTGGGCACCCACTTTCTCTCTACTCCACCCTGCCACCAGCGCTCACTGGCTCAGCACAAAGGTACTTACTTGCATATACAGTGGACCCTCGTTTAACCGTTTGTATAACATAAAGTCTGGGCATAGGGGAAATTTGCTTAACAGAATCACCTACGGGGCGAATCCGTACAACATAAAAATGGGATTACTCCATTTTCAATGCATTCCTAAGGGAAATTTGTATAAGGGAAAATTTGCTTAACAGAATTTCATTTGGAACGAATTTATTCCTTTATACAAGGTACCAGTGTATTGTCTTGCGTGTAGGAAATTCCTGTGTAGGAAATCCACTAAGTTGTGTTGGAAATAACACAATCTTGTAAGGGAACCCACAGGTCATCTCTCTTTTTTGCAGTTTTCCCAGAAGGAGCAGCCTTCTGACCTCCAGGGTTAACGAAATCTCAAGCAACGGGGAAGCTGGTGGCCCTGCAGAGGAAGGGGGGAGGGGCTGGTTTGTCTATTGCACAAAGCAGGAGTCATTTGAGTATGCGCAGGAGTGTATGCAGCTGTTGGCAACAAGAGATCGGGAAAACAAATTGCTCCACAGATGAGAAGCTCCTGTTGGCTAAACTCTGCGGCTCCTGCAGCACCAACTTCCGAGTAACTCAGAAGTCCTGTTGCGCTGAATTCCCCAGTACCTATTGCACCAAATCCCACAGCGCACATGTCCGGATGACTGTCATGAGGACTGCAACCGTTGAGTGAGAGAAGGCTGGGCTCAGAGACAGGCACTTTTGTGAGTTACTACCATCTATGGACAATGCCGAACCCAGTAAATTTTTAAAAAAGAAAGAAACAGTCCAGTAGTCACAGGGACAGTAGTTAAATCTAACCATCCTATTAACATCCTCTCAATGCCCTGGGGTCACGCAGCAGCAGCAGCAGCAGCACTGTAGGAAATGCCCGTGGCTGCTGGATCCAGCCTTCCTGCTGCTCCAACAGAGGCTCGCAGGATCCTTGATCCACCTACCCCATGCAAAACTTGAATTGTTCCTGGTGGGATGGGAACTGTTTCACACTTCCATTGCACCTTTGGTAAAGGGAAATGCATACAGGGCAGAAGGCGGCATAATTTGCCTCAGGTTGTAGTAGAGAAAGTGAAACAGGAACACAGCATAAGAACATAAGAGCCATGCTGGATCAGGCCAAAGGCCCGTCTAGTGCAGCTTCCTGTATCTCACAGTGGCCCCACCAAATGCATCTGGGAGCGCACAATACTAGATATCTGTCTCCTGCAACCACTCCCCTGCATCCGGCCCTTGAAGTACCCCGGTTATAAGCTTGGAGATGATACATCTCTGTCATGGTTTGTAACCTGTGATGGACTTTTCCTCCAGGAATCTGTCCAATCCCCTTTTGAAGGCATCCAGGCAAGATGCCATCCCCACCTCCTGTGGCAGAATTTCAAAGATCTCTCTCTCTCGGGTGACTGATGTTGGGGTTTGATTATGGCAGAAGCAGACAGATTGTGGGCTGAGATCAAAGACGTAAAGAACCTTTCCAATCTTCCGTTGCAGTCAACGTAAAACCCACCTGAGGATTCAAACCAGTCTGTGCGCTGTTTGTCGATCGCAGCTCCTTGATCCATTGCCAGAAGGAGCACTTGCAAGCCAGACTCGGTATGATCCACATCTGGGGGATGTTGGAAGAATCTGCGTCGTCTTTGCTCTGCTCCTAGAAAAATTTGTCGAAGGCCATCTCAGGAGCGGTTAACCGAGGAACTACAATGGCCTCTCCTGGTGGATCCGTCCTCTTCATTCCCTGGTTGGAAAATGGAACCAAGCTGAGAATGGGACAGGCCCATGGCTTTGTCATGCCTCGGACCTCTGGTGAGGGGGAGAAAAGGAGGACCTCGGTTTTTGTCAGCGTCCTGTCCTGGAGGGACACCACGAACACACCTTGCGGGGTCAGATGAACTCAAGGAGATCTCTGGAACCTGGTCACACATTTCCAGACTGGGAATGCCTCTTCCTTCAAAGGGGAAAAGGCAGCTCAATGATCCCTCCTGGCATCATCTCTGATAAGCAAGCATCCTCAAGCCCAGTGGGTGGGGCAGCCGAGCCACTGGCTCCACACTGCAGTGATGGAGTTCAGGGTGGAATTGCCTCTGAAAGTCCCTGAAAGGCTACTCTGGACATGCATGGCTCTTGTCCTCTGGCCCTCCACAAAAGGGAGGCTGACGCTGGCAGGGCTCAGCAAATCCATTCAGAAACTGTTCCAAGAAATCGTCACGGACACTTGTTGTCATTTGTAGGCAGATGAGCGGGTTTCATAGAGGAAGACGCGCCCGGGGCTGGTTTCTCACGCTTTTCTTTTTTTAGATCTACTTAATGATTCCTACTCTCAGGCTTCTTCTCTCGCTTTAGAAGACACCTTCTTTACCAAACAGAAGCAACTTCCAGACCAGTCACTCCCAACCCTGGTTCTCCAGATGTTCCTGTGCTATTACTGCTTCCAGAAGCCTTCACCAACAGCTGAGCTGTAATCCAAGACCACCTGGGTTTCCCCAGGGTTGGAAATCACCCCTCCCGAGGTTTCTCTAACTTAAATTAGTTCCCCTCTTAGTTCCCAAAATGGGTTTCTTGTTCTCTTTTTATTCTTTGTTCCAGAACGATTAGTTATTACTATTAAGGTTACAAGCACTCCTGATGGTAAAACATTGCCCAATCTTAGTTTCAATAAATGATGTACCGACCTGGTGATTTATGGCCGAAATCCCATTCAACAGCAGTGTGGTGGGGGCTGCAGTAGAACATGGGACGGAACAGAACAGTTCATTCTCAGCTCAGTGCCTAAGCAAACAGGACAATCGGCCACTGTACCATCAGTTTACCTTCGCTTGGGACTAAGAACTAGTAGGAAACAGATGGGGGGAGCAGCACTATAGGGCAAGGGCATTCATGGCCCAGATGGAGCAGGGCCCAGGGCTGCTCTTCCCCGTCTACGGTAGTCCCCCTCCCACAAACAACAGGGTTCATATATATCACTTTTTTTTCCTTGAGAGAAGCAGGCTTCCAAAGAGAGGGTTTTAACCCCCTCCTGGCACCTCAGCAAACAGACCTTGGGCTGCTCCTGCTGGCTGTGCGTGCAAAGAGAGGATTTTAATCAACCCCTAACACCGCAGCAAATTGGGCTACTCCTGCCGGCTGCTTTTTCCAAAGAGAAGTTTTTAACCCCCTCCTGGCACCTCAGCAAACAGATCTTGAGCTCCTGGCAGCAAGGTTTGCTGAGGTGTCAGGAGGGGGTTAAAAACCTCTCTTTGGAAACACAGTGGGCAGGAGCAGCCCAAGGTCACTTTGCTGAGGCATCTGCATTTCCCGGATTTTCCTTTATTGTGGGATGATCAGGCACCTAACTCCCACAATAAATGGGGGAGTAATGTACCTCCCTCCCTCTCTACATAAGATAATGCACAGCCGCTCAAAGGGGAATGTCTGAGGCTGTTACGCAGCTCCTTTTGTTTCTGCGAAACCAACACCAGTTTCACCCCAGGACTTTTTCAAAAGTGGGCTGGGTTTCTCACACAACTCACGAAAGACCGCAGGACGATCCCAACTTGACGGGAAATTAAGATGTGTTTCGTGCCTCTCTTTTCATTTCCCATTCTTTCTCAGAGACCAGAAATGAAAGCAAAATTTGGCTCTTCGACAGGAAACAGATGCTGGTGGGACATGGTGCAGAAGGAAACCAGTAAAAGCTCTGTTTGGTTTAAGCCACGCTAAGCATGTGGGGGGGGGGTAGTTTCCAAGTTGAGATTGAATCAAGTCTACAAAGTGAGACAAGAAAAGGAGTGGGCAGGTGGGTGGGTGGGGTCAGCTTATGAGCAGCAAGCCTAATCATCTGTGGGCAGTCTCCAAAATAAGAAACCAACAAACATAGCCTTAACTTATTTCCCACACCAAGGATAAATTATTTCAAATGGCCTTGCCCCATGCCCAGATTGGGCATTTCAAGCCCATTCCTGCTGGGCATTTCCAAGTGCAAATGAGAGTTTCCCCTTTAATCCCATCACTTTTTCCACTCGTAACAATCTTGAGGTTTACCTCTGTCCTCCTCAGTGGGTCTCAGGGAAGACAAAGGGCCTTTTCACACGACCCCTAAACTCCACAGCAAATGGCTCCCAGCTCCGGAGCTTTACATTATTTCCCCACCAGCTCCGGAGTTTACAGATAATTAAGTGCGACCACGCCCACCTAAGCACGTCCCAGCGCACTTTTCAGGTACCTGCTCTCGGAGGGTGAAAATTCCTGATGTGGATATAACAGTAGTGACTGCCGGGCTCTCCTTGCTTCTGTTTGTTCTTTTTTTGCCCCCCACCCCTTTAAGAGATTTGAATGCAGTGCTGGGACGGCAGAACGGAGGTGAGTGGCACTCTTTTCTTCCTTTTTTTCTCCCTCCCCTCACGCAGCCAGCAGCCAGGAGTGCGGAGGGGGTGGGAACGCAGGAACAGCGACAAACCCCTAAGATCTCTGGTCCGAATTTAAGTGGCCAGCGGATCTTAGGGGTCGTGTGAAAAGGCCCAAAATCATTTAAAACAACGGTGGTGCCTGTCCTCCTCCTCCTCCTCCTCCTCCTCCCAGTCTAACAATTTGACAACCCCAGGGTGGTGGGTCCGAGTGAAAGTCTTCCCCTGATAATTGTAAAATCTATCCAGGTTCATAAATGGGGGACATGGACTTTCAAGCAGCTCAGACCCAAGTCATTTATGGGTCTAGGAGGGAAAACCAGCACTTTGAATTGAGCCCAGAAAGAGACAGACATCCAGTGGAGCTGCTGCGACAGGAGAGTTACAAGACCCCTGTAACCAGCTCTGGTTAGAAGGATCAAAGAGGAATCTGGTGGTGGCCTTTTTTTGGAGGGGGGAAGAATCTACTCACATTTCTAAACACTTTCCAAAGACGGCTCCATACAGAGTGCATTACAGCAAGAAGACTCCCTGGAGAAGGCAATGAGAAGCTGATGGCACCCGGAAAAGACGACCCGCTCAGGGGGGACGGATGGACCCGATCACAGAAATCACCGTCATGGCTTTGAAAGACCTGAGAAGGGCTGCTCACAAGAGAGGGGTCCCCCAAAGTGGGTCTCAGAAGTAACCAGAGAGCAAACCACCGCCACCAACAAATGTGTATAAATTTGCAGCTTCGAGAACGAAAGTGAGTTGGAAGATGTTTTTTAGAAGCGGGGGGAAAGGAGGCAATTATTTACGGTAGATGCCCCCACTTTTTACTACAAAAGCTTCTTTCAAGCATCAAAAGGTGATGTGTTTGATCCCTTGGGAGCCAAAAATGGTTTCCCGTTTAACAGCCAAGCCCATTTGACCAAGTCCATTCTGAGACTTGACCCTTCTGCTGGTCACTGATATTAAAAGAAACCCACCTGGTAAAAGTCCAACAGTCCCTCTGTTGTGACACTCCTGGGACTACTACAGATTTTTCTTTAATTATGTTCTAAGAGCAGTACATTTTTGATCCTGCCAGGTATTTATCACTTTGTTTAGGAATACCTCACAAAGGCTGTATGAAGTGGAGTTATTTTTAGTCACTGTGCCATAACAGTTTGTCACACTTTCAAAAAGAACATGGAAACTTCTTCCACTAGGCTTTTTGGCAACGCTGACAGCATTGAAGAGAAAAAAAAATAAACAAAAATGAGACCAAATTACCTAACACTCACAAATTCTGTGGAGAAAAACGTGAAAGGTTTCTCATGCCATGAACTCTGCTAACCTTTTCTATTTTAGTGCTGGTTTTGTTGCCAAAGACTAACATGTTTTTCCCTTTTAATGTAACAGATACATACTTCCAAAGAACAAAGATGTTTACTAACTTGGTATGAAAAAAAAGTTACTGCATCTTATGTCTATGACACATAGGCCTGACTCCTGTTACTTAAGACCCCTCCGCAGAATGTCTTAGCAGTGGACGGACACAAAAGTTCGGAAGACAGTATTGGCACCTGTTACTGCAGAGTTCTTGATCTTGTCACTGCTCGATTCTCTGCCTACACTGGCTTCTTCAGACTTGCACCATATCTGCCATTTGAAATTTCAGCACAAACGCTCTACTTTTGACAATATTACGGCGTTCTTCCTGCCTCCACTCTAAAAACATACGAACAGAATACCAGATCATTCAGGCGGGCTACAGGTGTCAGGAAAACCAGTTTTTATTTATTTATTAAAAACATATGAGTTGAGAGATATATCATAGGAAAAAAATTATTTCAAATATACAGATACTATAATCCAATTAGCCATTAAAGGAGAAAGTGAAACAAAAATTCATTGGGTAAATTTCAGCATCCAGCCTTTACCCCACCCACCCAACCTCCCCCTTGGGGTAAAAAAACAAACCCTGAACTAAAAGCAGACATCTTCCTTTATCAGTAAAGGCCAAGACTGACCATGGGGGCTGTCTTACTTGGAAAGGCGGGTACTTTGCTGATCTTACTGTAATTAAAAACAAAACAAAGGAAAAGAAAACACCACCTAACAATCATCGGTCTTGTATCCAGCGTTTCATCCTCCGATTAAGCCTTTCAAATTATATCAGCCTAAGATGCAAAAGGCATTTTTAGTGTTTCATGCCAATTTAACAGGCTGGCCTTTCTAACTAAAAAAGCACAACATAAACAGGATTAAGATAAAACAAAATAAAAAAGAGGAAGGGGGCAAAATATGGGGAGGCGGATAGAAGGTACTTCTTTTTATAGCTTTATTACACAACCCACGGCCGTCCCAGTAAACTCTTCGCCATGCTGGGTGCTCTCGACTAGAGGATAAGGAGGAAACACAAAACGGCAGAAGCTGAAGTAAAATCAACCACAGCTAGAAGTCCTACTTAAAAAAATAATAATTACTACATGATATTTCTTATGCCGCCCATGGTTCACTCGTTTGAACGTGGGTCGTTTGGTTTCTCTAAAGGTTCAGAGGGGCTGAAATTAAGCAAAACTGGACTGGGGGGGGGGACAAATGAGTGCAGCTGGAAGAGCCCAGACAGCCACGTTAAGTCCTCTACATAGTTATGGGCCATTCCGCACCAGCCATGAGATTTAAGGTCATCGTCTTGTCTACATATAGCCTCTGAATACCCCCCTCCCCACTGCTCCATTTTCCTTTACGACTATCCTTTTACCCAAAACGCCAGCAATCTCTACCACGTCGGGTCTGGCTCTTGTTTTATTCGAGTGTTTTCTTCAGTCTGCGCCGAGTCTGTGGAGACAAAAGAAAGGCCTTTCAAGTCTCGGAGGGGAACGGAAGGAACAAAAGGGCATGAAGATACGTGAGGGCCAAGATTCTGAAGCGGGAAAAAATGACCAAAGCTCCAGGATCGGCTTAAATCAAGAAGGGAGTTCCATTTCTTAATCGATTAATTAATTTCCATGAGGTAATAACTTGGGCGAGGAAACCTCTGCTTGCCAGAGAGGAAAGCAAGAGCTGGAAATGAGGCTCCACTCAAATCAATTAAGATACCCAAAGAAAAGGACATCTCGTTATTTTACAGCTGGGTGACAAACAAGCAAAAGAAGCAACACAGTCACAGAAATATTTTTTTTTTTGGGAAACTATTTGCTAGTTATACAAATGAGCAAGCATCATCCCAGACACAGCTTTTTGTTGGTTTGCAGACAACACATCCATACTCAAACAGTAGTTGCTTTCCTGCTGCTAGATAAAACAAATTTACCTTCCTCCACAGATACTTGAACTATTTGGTCTGGGTCCACCGGATCTAAAATATATAAAAAAATGACATAAAATTGTCTGTATTATTTTGACGATCTTTCGCTGAACAGGAGAACATGCAACCTTCTAAATGTTGTGCTAAAACTCTCATTATCCTTTACACTTTGCTGGCTTTTTAATGCTGATGGTGCTAAAATCTTAACTCTGGAATGAATGTTGTCCTGTACAGCAGGACCCTGGTATCAGCTGGGAATTGGTTCCAAGCCTTCCCACGGATAATGAAAACCGTGGATAAGAGAGAACGCGAACATTTCCCCAAAACTGGTGTTTTGTGATAGTAACTTGCTTTACAGCTGCTGTTTTATGACAGTAGCTTGCTTTACAGCTGCTCTTCGCGACAGTAGCTTACTTTGCGGCAAAACCGTGGATAACTGAATCCGTGGATATGGGGGGTCCTACTGTACTGTCAGTATTTGCAAAGACACATATTCTCTGAAAATCTAACCTAAGAATATCCAGTTCTCACACCACTTCTGAGTGCTCTATATCTAGAAAACCCTGGAAAGAGTTGCCATTATTAGGAACAGACTTGATAGCACCTAATTCTCATGTTTACTGAAGTCCAACTAGACCAAGTTAAGAGTGTGCTTAGTTCTATCATGGTACAGCATAGGATATTTCTGCTAAAATCTGAGTTTCACCTAAAGTAAGGGGTATTTATTCAGTTCCCAGGCATAATAGAAACCAAGCTGTACACGCAAATAAAAATCTTCCATTTACCTTGTACCACCGGCTCAGGGACAGGCACAGGTGCTGCCGCTGGTTCTGGCTCTGTTTTCTCAGGAATTTCTAGGAGAACAAAGAAAGTAAGAATTTTTACATCAGATCGTTCATTTGTTCATTCAATTTATATACTGTCCATTTAGCTACATTAAATCATAATTGCATAAATATAGCAATTTCTCAAAAATTAAAGAAACATATCATCATTTTGTCCATCTTAACTGCTGTAAACTACCCAGAGTGGCCTTGCTGCCAGATAGGTGGCACAGAAATGCAACAGTAATAATCAATTAACTAAAAACAACAGCAACACGCAACAATTAATAAAAGCAAGAAAGTGGAACTGGAGACTTAAATGCTGAGTTGACCTCTGAGCTCTAAAGAAATAAAGTCCGGGGAGGCCTGTTCATGTGGTTAACGTTTCAAGGTGTCTATTAAAAATCCCCAGCGAAGGGGCCAGGCAAATTTGGGGTGGGAGGTTATTGCATAAATGCAGTGCAACCACAGAGAAGGCCCCCAATCCCAGTATTCTCTTTCTGGGCCTCTCTTGGAGTCCAGGACCTCAACCTTTCAGCCCAAGATGATCGAGTGGGTTAGATAGATCTCACTCAAAGGAGGGGTTCTGCAAGGAATCAAGCTCCCAGACCTTAGGTTGGTTTCCCTTGGGGAGTAAATGTGATCAGATTTAACAAAGAGTCTATACAAAATTCTATGTATCTACTGAAACAAAAAATACAGAAATAGGGTTATCTTATAGTGGCCGCTCTAAAATGAAATTATGAGTCAATTAAAGTGTTGAGAAATGTGTTTGTTTCCTTATGCACATTTTAATTTATCTGCGACGCACCAGAATTGTGTGCTTAGCCACTATTAACAGCACAAAAGCTCTGAATTTTTTGTTTGTATGTTTCATTTATATCCTGCCCATCTGGCCAAAGGCCATTTTAGGCAGCCTACCACACTCATAAAAAGAATAAAACACTGTAAAAAGGCATAATAAAAACCACAGTTAATATAGCATATATATATCACGTAATAACAGAAAATCATAAGGAATAAAAGATTATACAGTGGACCCTCGTATAACAAACAGTTTGTATAACATAAAATCTGTACAACATAAAAAAATTCCAGAGACAGGGAAATTCGCTTAACAGAATCGCCTATGGGGCGAAGCCGTACAACATAAAAATGGATGCAATTAGGGATTACTCCGTTTTCAGTGCATTCCTATGGGAAACTTGTATAAAGGAAAATTTGCTTAACAGAATTTCATTTGGAACTAATTAATTCCTTTATACAAGGTACCACTGTACTCTAGTAAGCTTGCAGCGCTGATGTAGGGGATTTTAAATCACTGTTAACCCTATCTATCTGCTACAAGATTGCTGTGCCCATATTGGTAAATTCATTAGATCTTAGGTGATCACATGTGGGCCAGTTTTTAATAAAATAGTTGTTTAATACTGTATCTCAAGTATTATGGTAGGAACAGCACACAATTAGGAGGTGGACGGACTGGTAATAAAGTACTTACGGTTGTTCATTACAAGTCCAGGAAATGGTCTGTTGGGAAAAAAAAGAATATAGCATTTGACCACTGAAGTGTCTTTCATCTAGAGAACCTCATCTTTCACAAGCTACCTGTGATCAGGATCTAATGTTTCAAAGCTCAACTCAAAATACACACACGGTTACTGTTACTGTAATTTCTAAATCACCCAGCAGTGACCAAAATTTAGTATCAATAAAATTACATATATGGCCCTGATTTTACACTCAGTCCAAAATGGCCTTCATTTTTTTGTTCTGTCCTGCATTTTCTTTCCGATTCCAATTTTTATGCTTTCTACATTCTGAACTTAAGTAAATGGCACGAGACTGCCATATATCTCTTTTTTTCAAATACCGCCACTGCCTTCCTAGCAGGACTTTAAAAAAAAATATGTCTGCTACCGGCGAATGCAATCATTGGCAAAATCTCAACACAGGGGCTGAAATTCCGTCCAGTAAATTGCGCTGTGTAATGCTGATGACACTGTTAACAACAGCAATTTATATTTTACTTTTTAAAATAGAAAATTCCAATTTCCTTTAAGTCAAAGAGCAGGACAACTTGAATCAATGGAATTTACATAGGAGGACTCATTAAATCTCTGACTCAGTGGAACTACTCTAGTGTGATTTACTAGGCTGAGGATCAGAGTTTGTGCTGGTATGTTTACATTTGAGGACTCTGGTTTTAGCTATTGCAACTACCAACTGGCTATGCATCCATCAAATCTTCTTTGTAAAGCTTTATAAGCCTGGCATTGGTTATGTATTCCCTCTAACCTGACTGCAGTCATAAAACCTTTGGTTCGTATTGTTTACACTGTCAGTCTAATCCTAGTTGATGATCAGAACATCTGTAATTTAAGCGTAACAGATATCTCCACTACAGGTAACAGTGGACTAACAGACTGTGGACTGTTACAGTGGATAGCTGACAAGACAAGAAAACAAAACAAAAATAAATGAAGAAACAAGAGGCAAAAATGTTTGTATGTGTGTTTTTGTTTGGAATGCTTTCACGCAGACTTATGCGAAAAGCACAACCAATCTCGCCTGATTTCAGAAGCTAAGCAGGGTCAGCCCTGGTTAGTACTTGGATGGGAGACCTCCAGGGAATACCAGGTGCTGTAGGTGCCTGGAATAGGAACTGGCAAACCACTCCAGTATTCCTGCCAAGAAAACTCCATGGACATGGAGTCATGAAGAGTCGGTCATGACTGTAACGACACAACACACACAGAGGCGAAGAATACTTCTAGGTGCCCCGTGGTGCAGTGGTTAAATGCCTGTACTGCAGGTAAAACTGTGCTCATAACCTGGGGTTCAAACCCAGGTAGCAGGCTCAAGGTTCACTCAGCCTTCCATCCTTCCAAGTTCGGTAAAATGAGTAACCAGCTTGCTGGGGGGGGGGGGCAATGTGTAGCCTGCATACTGTAATTAAAACTGTAAACTGCCCAGAGACTACTTGAAGTGGTACGGGGCGGTATATAAGCAGAACACTTTAGCTCCTGCTGTAGAGCTGAAAGCCACGTACCTAATGACAGTGAATTTAATAAACTCTGCTGAATCCAAAATCTTCCTCATGGAACTAATCTCCAGATAGCTAGGAGCCTTGAAAGAGACACCAGGGGGCATCCCGTCCACCACCACACAGCCGGGGTTGACAGTGATTTTTCGGTACGGCACCTTCACAGGGTAACTCATGCCAATGGCTTCACCTAAGGAGAGAGAACGAGGGTCGAGACTCAAGTTACAGGGAAAAGAGGAAAAAACGCACTTAAATCGCGTTGCCTCAACACCACATAATAATGGGCGAAATCCTCTTGCATAAAGTCAGGTTAATGTAAAACAGGTATGTCTTGAGAAGTATAACTAAATTTTTAAAAATGAACTGAAACCTTCCTATTCCTCCCACCCAGCACACCAACACCCTCCTTTTCATGTCCAAGAGTTTCCTAGTATTCTCTTTTGTCCTGGAAAAAAAAATCTTGGGAACGTTAGGAAAGGGATAGCGGAAGCTTTAAGACAGTCAAGAATCATAACCAGACTGCTGGACACTAGTTGATAACGACCTGGCGGCTATTAGGTTCAACCCATCATGAGGCTCCTAAATGGGCCCGAGGGAGTGATGGGGCAGGACAAGATGCTTTCGATTCATTTAAATTAAATTAAATACTTCCAGTGCCGGATCTGGTTTACCCCAGCATAAGCTTATGCCAGCAGGATATATTTATACCGCCCATCTTCCAGAGGAACTCCAGGCGGTTTACAGTATCAAAGAAACAATAATCAAATGTACAATACTAATAATAATAGTAAGAAAAATAAAAAATATATAAATAAAATTAACAATTCTAAAAGAACAAAATAATAATAATATGAAATATTTGGCAAGCCATGTATGGCTCATTTGAGATCCTAATGGAAAAGCATCCCGAAAAAGAGAGATTCAAGACAAGTTAGACGTGATGTTGAATGACCTCTTAGAACCTACGGGCAGCTCATTTGCTCTGTGACTCTAGTGCCAACATTGTCACTGAAACCTCTCGTGGGCTGCACTCCCTTTTTAAAATGTGACACACCTGAATCTCATTTCTGCAAAACTAGAAATAACTAGATGCTCCTTTCTGTGTCTGGGACAGCCAAGCTTTCAAAAAAAAAAAAAACCTTGTGCTTTTCACAAGAGAAGAACTGAAAAACAGTCCGAGGACAGCTGTTCTTCGCCCATTCAACAGATGCTTTTCCAATGAACGTGGAAGGAGGGAAAGGGATCTGTGTTCAACTGAGTATGAGAAGATTAAACTCATTATTTAAAAGTTTAGCATGCGCTGATAGATCCTCTTTCAGCTGTAACAGGTCACTAAAACGTGTGTGAAAGTGTATCCGTTGCTAAAACTGTCTGACGTGACCGAGAGGCATTTCAACACTTCAGTCATCATTGTATGTTGCTATTATGCCCTTCCATTCAGAGCTCAAAGGCTGACATGCTGCATTCTCTAGACTGGGGATAATGAGTTTGATTCCCAATGCTGGAAAAAATATATATGAAAATTACCAAACTTGCGACTGAACAGGTCATTCACTTGCTCTCTCAGCTGTCGGGCTTTTTCTACTTTGGAGGTTCTTTCATCATCATCTGTGAAGTTGAAAAAAGAAAGAAAAGAAATTATATTTGTATTACAAGTAAACACAGATATAAGAAGACAAGAAGAGCCCTGCTGGATAAGGCCAACGGCCCATCTAGTCCAGCTTCCTGTATCTCACAGTGGCCCCACCAGATGCGTCTGGGAGTGCACGAGACTAGATCTCTGTCTCCTGATACCACTCCCCTGCATCTGGCCCTTGAAGTACCCCGGTTTTAAGCCTGGAGATGACACATCTCCATCCTGGTTTGTAACCTGTGATGGACTTTTCCTCCAGGAATCTGTCCCATCCTCTTTTGAAGGCATCCAGGCCAGATGCCATCACCACCTCCTGTGGCAGGGAGTTCCACAGACTAACCACACGCTGGGTGAAAATATATTTTCTTTTGTTTGTTCTTACTCTCCCAGCCCTCAATTTGAGTGGATGTTCCCCCAGTTTTGGCATTTTGTGAGAGGGAGAAGAGCGTCCCTCTATCCACTTGACTCATGCCCTGCAGCAGTTGATCTCACACTCAGTTGTCCAAAGGAATGCCAACTTAGCCTAAGCCCTTTGAAAAAGAGAAGAGGACTGCTTTTCTCCATGCCCGACGTGCCCGTGCTCACGTTCCTAGTTTTGCACCCACCCTTTGAAGCTGAGAGAAGGGTGCGCAGCTAGATGGGGAAGAACACTTCAGCTAGACAGATGCCCAGTCAACATAACAGATATCATTCCTGCCTAGGTTCCCGCTACAAACACTGACGATTGAAAGCTTTTTATGCAGGAATCCGCAAGGAAATTTATCACACACCAAAACAGGATGCAACACGGAATCATGAGTAACGGGAAAGCAAAAGCAGGAAATAAAAAGCAGAGCAACAAGTTACTGGGGAATTTGGCCTGGGGGCCAGGATCAAAGCAGGAAAGCAATAGCGAGGCCAACGATTTGATAATTGCAAAAACATGTTTCTGTCCACCGATAGTAGGCAGAAGCCAGCGAAATGGAGGATGGAGCCGCCATCGAGGTGAGTCCTGGCATCGAAATCGAAATGGTCAAAGTCGATGTAGAAGCCACCTGAGGAATCATGGTGGAAGCCGAACAGTTATCAGTATCGAAGGCGTCGAAACTGGAGCACTATACGGTCGGCTAGCAATAGTCTGCACCGAAGGCTGCAGGATCGAAGCCGGTATAGTCGGTACCGAGGGAACCATAGGTGCACTCAGAGAAGAAACCTCGGTACGGTAAGGCAGGCCAGGGTCGGAACGGACCGTTTGGGCCGGAGAGGCAATATTGAGGCCGGTAGAAGGCGGGGTCGATGCAACCGATGCTTTTTTGTCATCCAGGCAATTGGATCCGGAGTTAGATCAGGGGCATTCGGCGTAGTGGAACGCACATCCGGAGCGCCCTCCGACACCGAAGGAATGGTAAGTACCGTGTCGGGAGCAGTATCCCCCGTAGACGCCGGCGTAAAAGCCGATAGGGCGTGCTGGATAATTCAGGAACCAACTGGGCTCGAGTAAAGAGATTCACCATGTGTGAGATATTCGGAGGATCCT
This sequence comes from Phrynocephalus forsythii, assembly GCA_029282475.1. Taxonomy (NCBI): domain Eukaryota; kingdom Metazoa; phylum Chordata; class Lepidosauria; order Squamata; family Agamidae; genus Phrynocephalus; species Phrynocephalus forsythii. The sequence continues at coordinate 6,618,230 of JAPFRF010000017.1, read as the reverse complement.
TGACGTCGAACGAATTTGACGAGGAGGATGAAGGTTCCGAAGGAAAATAAAGGTTCGTACTTCTGCCTCAGTTGAGCTGAAGGTAGTGAGGTGTGCTCGGTTTCGAGGATGACCATATCTGAAGCCAATGATTCCTGGGGAGACGGCATGTGCTTTTTCAAAGTCGAAACCTTTTTCGAAGTCAAATGTTTAGGTTTAGAAGTCAAAGTCGAAGCCGAAGCCGATGTCGATTTTCGTGGTCGGTCAAGAACTGGTAGATGTTTTTTCACCACTTTTTTCGGTTGAAGTTCTGCAGAAGGTTCAGAATGAGAGGGAGCGGGTTCCACACACCCCGGACGTAGGGCCTTTCCCAAAAGGTAGGCGTTGAGTCAGGAACGGCAATTTTTCAAAGTCTGAGTCCTGAATCTACGGCAGATGTTGCAACTTTAGGGGCGATGGGACTTGCCCAGACAAAAAGTGACCGTTTCAGTGAGGGATCTTAGCGTTGCAAGCGACGCAATGCTTGAAAGGCGAATGAAAGGCCATAAAATATGAGGCAGAAGAGGGGGAAAAAAACAGGAGACTAATGAAATTGTGACCTCTTAGCGTGGTGTTAGGGTGGGAGCCTGCTCGCCCATGCGCCGTGCGAGTGGGAGGAGACTAATGAACTTTCCTATTGTTAGGGAAGTCCGACCTCTGGCGCAGAGGCGCCTGGGAAACCCATCTGTGTGGATTCAGGAAGGCCACGATGAAGAAGCTTCCCATTTAAAAGGACAGCGACAAACAAGGCTCTGCACACAGGCCAAATCCGTATGATTTGAAGCACAAGGAAGAATCCGTGCTATTTTCAACAGACGGATGCAAAAGCGATTTTGTACATACGCTGTTAATGCACACAAGCAGGTGCTGATTAGAACCAGATTACAAACTGGAGCCGTAACAAGTAATGCCTTTCATTGATGAATTAAAACAAAACAAAAGCATCTGAGCCAACAAAAATACTAAGTAGAATGCCTTAAAAAACCATAAATGCTCTTCAAAGAGATTCAGGAGTAAAAATCGGACGGGGTACCTGGTATGGTCACTTGAATGATGTTAAGGTCTTCTACGCCAGCAGCTGTGTTCACCACCGGGTCAGGCACACTTACAGTGTTTATCATGCTATTCGATAAACTGGTTCTTCCTTACAAAAACAGATGGATTTAAAGCATTAGTCCAAAAGGGCTGCAGGAAAAGCTTTCTTTTTTTTCAAATTCCAATGGAAAAAAAGCACCAAGAACAAATCAAGGGAAAGTATGAATAACCAATAGCAAACAATCAACGATTAACTAAAATACAAGGGTAAGAGAGGTGAAGGGAAAGATAATTTTTGACATCATCTGTGACAATCAGTCCTCATTCTCCACTACAGGACAGCTGTCCAAGACCCTGGGTTTTATATAGCTCCAAAAGGATAAGTGAAATAATATCAAGCTCTACAGGTTTTTTTATGGGGGGAGTCGGGAGTTTTCTGAGCACAGTGATTTCAAAGCATTATGGAGGATAGGGAAAAAATTCAGAGCCATACATATAGAATGGTGGCTGTCCGACGGCACCAAGTAACAGCAAGGATAAACAGAGTGCAACGCCAGAACTCTGGTCTCTGCCACGCTTGCTAGTTTTTCTGTTGATGAAAAGCAATTTTGCAACAAGAATGTGTCACAGTGGTCAACTCAGTGCAAACGTCCCATGCTCCTCTTTGACAAACTAGGTTAGGTTAGATTAGGTTAGGTTAGGTTAGGTTAGATTAGATTAGATTAGATTAGATTAAACAGACAGGGAAGGAAGGAAGGAAGGAAGGAAGGAAGGAAGGAAGGAAGGAAGGAAGGGACAGATAGATAGTCAGAAAGAAAGAAAGAAAGAAAGAAAGAAAGAAAGAAAGAAAGAAAGAAAGAAAGAAAGAAAGAAAGAAAGAAAGAAAGAAAGAGGACCATGAAACAGTGGGTAGGGAAATATACTGATGATTAAATTTATTTGTTTATCTAACTTTATTAGCAATTTTCAGTGAAACAAATTACATATAAAATATACAAATATTGTTATTAAGATAGTCCTAAAATCATAGCATGACATCAACTTGTACATGGCTTTTCCAGAACCCACAGGACTTATTTTGGAAATGGTTCCCTTTTTCCAATCCAAGCTGTAATGTTTATGAAGCAGAAAAAAATGAAACTTACTTGAAGGGGTTGGAACAGCTGTGGCGTTTTCTTTAACTGCTGCCTCAAACATCTCAGGCCTGCAGAGAAATGCAGTGAAGTTTTGACATAAGAACATATTAAGAAGTACAAAAAATAATTAAGTATGACTGCAGTTTGATTCACTGCAAGGCCAGAGGTTAAATTACTGGCCACTAAAATGTAAGTGTCAAATGCTGCAAATGTTCATTATCATGGAAGAAGAGATAAAGTCAACATTCCAACAAAAGGGGTCCATTTTCAACTGAATTCCATTCATTTACTACTTAAACCATTTTTTTCACGTTGACACCTCAGAAAAGTTATACAGATCTTCAGGAAAAGTTTGGAAGCAGAACTGTAAAGAATTCATTAGATTCCTTCTGGGCACACTGAGAAAAGAGGTTATGATCTGTCAGCCACATTCAATGTACTTCTGCTGCACCCTATTGCTTCCCACATCATCAGCCCCCTCTTCACACGACTGGCACCTCCCCACCCCACCCCATGAAGCTAAACTACTTCCCTAAAGGGACAGGGAAGTCTCGGCAATAGAATTTGTGTGTCCCCTGGTGCTGTAGAGAAAGGAGGAAATTTGTGTGTCCACAGCACGCTTAAAAATGTGAAGCAACTGGATCTGCATGTATCAGACGGTTCCAAGGACCACCTGGGCTCACATGCTTCGTTTCATAACCTACTGGTTACGAAACAAAATGCCCTTCCCTAACTACAACTCTTCTCAAACAGCAATTCAACCCTTCAAACAAGTGCTTGCTGAACTTCGTAAAAAGAAACACAGAGCTTTCCAGGATCCTTAGCTAGAGTTTCCACTGTTAGTCTGATTACGTTCTATTTTCAGTTGAGGTTAATGCAAATAACCAAAGGTTTCTGTTTAATAGAGGAACTTTCACAGCAACGTTTGTTGCAATGCTTTTCCAGCTCATCTGGTTTAATAACTTGTAGGTGTGAGCATTTTTGCTTTAGAAAATTGAATTCTGGCTGATTTCCACATGCCATTTGTTCAGCTGAAACTGTTCCGGTGTTATGAATTTCTCTGAATATCAGAAATGTATAGCTCATCCTGGTTTAAGCCATCTAAACTAAAGTATAATCTCTGTCTCCCCTGATAAAAAAAAAGAATCCAGCATTTTGGTAAGGCTGAGCACTGTTTTCATGTAAGCTGGGCAGAGGGGCTGCTCATATGGTACACATTACATTTGGCTTACTTTTTAATGATAAATTTTATCTTAGCTTTGTTTCGGAGAATCTTTTCCAATCTCGGAATGCCAAACGTGGACGGGCGACGGAAAGGCACCCCCTCGGGCAGGCCTTCGACGTAGAAATCTTCCGGGTAAGACTCGAAGAGCGCAAAGGGGACTTTCACCGGTTCCGACAGTCCAAGAGCCTCCCCTAAAACAAAAGGCGTCTTAAAATATCTGACGGGTTTCCTGTTGCACTTGCTTCTCATACTTGAGTTAGTTCTCAATTATGTCAAAAATAATTAGGACACCACAATCACATTGTGTAATATTTCTAGTAAGTCTGCGCAGTCTCTGACTTTATAATGTCAATTAAGACTAGGGATGGGCATTTTGTTTTGGAACCAGTAGGCTACGAAACGAACCACGCGAGCCCAGGTGATGCTCGGAACCGGCTAATACACACAGATCCAGTTGCTTTACCTTTCTCTGTCTGGCGCAGGGTTAAAAATCCAACGAGGAAGCACACTGCAATCCGTGCTGCTAGCCAATCAGAGAGGGAGGTGGGATGATGCCTGTCCCTGCACAGCTCCTGATTGGCCAGCATCACAGATCTAGCACAGATGACGTCGCAGCATGCTTCCTCATTGGATTTTAACCATGTGCGAGACAGAGAAAGGTAAAGCAATTGGATCTGTGTGTATCAGCTTGTTCCAAGGACCACCTGGGCTCGCGTGGTTCATTTCGTAACCTACTGGTTCTGAAATGAAATGCCCATCCCTCAACAAGTGGTTGAGAAAATAGGTCTTTTATTTCATCCTTACACGAGGATTTAGCAGCATCTTCTATTATTTTGCTAAAAAGTTGTACAACTTTTCATCTTAAATTCTACAAACAATATATGGCCAAAAAAAAAAAAGACTTCGTATGCTTACCACATTTCTCATTAAAAAGGTTTTCAACTTTTTGTTTCAGGTCAGTGATCTTGGCATTCCACGCCTCTGTCAGAAGAGAAGACGCATAGATTGCTTATTTCTACTCTCTCCCTTGAACCCACTTGCTTCATTGTGCTAGAAGCAATTCCCCCTTTTTCTTAAAAGTTCTCGCCTTATGACACTTTCACAGAATATCATTCAAAAACACAGTAATTTCAAATATTAAGAAAAGTAGAGAAACGTGACAGGCCACAATGCTTTCCAACCAAAAATGAAAATGCCAACACTACAAAGGCTGCTCCAAGTGGCTGAAGCAATTCTGACAAGATGAGTTTATTCAGCTTTGCCACCAACTTTATGGCAAACGACCTTCATACATGCAAAAGAAGTATGCATATGCCATTTAATTGGCGATCCTCACAATGACGCTTACACAAGAGGCTGAAATGCAGGAAAAATGGATGGCTTCTGGAGATTAACATGTTCAGAAAAGACCACTCTCTTTTTCTAAGTGAAATATATTTCTTTAAAAAATTGAAAAGGGAGGCATTTTGACTTCCTAAAGAAGTCTGCTTAACATCTGACTACAGATACAGGACATAAAAAAAACCCCCAAAGCCCAGAGTTTCAAAATCAACTCAGCTGGAATTGACTGGATAGTTGGTAGCATGTAACAATTCCAATGTCACCATCCTACGTGTAAAAAAGCGATGAAGTGATGAACGCATCATGATCATGAAGTAATCTGCACCTCTGAATCATGACAATTACAATTTTTTTTGAAGCAATATACTTCCCCGGTTTAAAAATGAGTGGGAAGGGCGTTAACAATGTTAGCTCATACCGCCATGGGAAGGGAACTAAAAGGACTAATCTTTGCTAAACCCAGCACCTCTCTAATCCTAGTTGAGAAAGAGAAAGGCAGCAATTTTTTCTTCAAATGGATATGACTTTTTTTTTTAAAAAAAACTGACCTATTTCAAGTTCATCTGAGTCACCGGCTCCTCATTTTGAAAAGGCAACCTAGATCATTATTCCTGCTTTTTCATCAGAATGATAGCCATTCGTATCTTGAACAGCCCCGGGAAGGGAGGAAGCAGGACGGTAGAATGAGGAGATCAAATGAGGTTTCCCAATGGGTGGTGGCTCAGCGGGCTAGAGCGCTGAAACAGTCGGCTGCAAAGTCGGCAGCTCGAATCCCGGGCGCCAAGCAGCGGAGTGTGAGCGCCTGCTGTTAAACTCCCGCTCCTGCCAAACTAGCAGTCCGAAAGCATAGAAGCAAGTAGATAAATAGGTACCGCTGGAAAAAGCGGGCAGGTAAAACGGTATCTCCTTGCAGCCATGCCGGCCACATGGCCATGGACTTGCACAACACTGGCTCTTCGGCTTGAATATGGAGATGAGCATCGGCCCTAGAATCAGACCCGGCTAGCACGCATGTGCGGGGGGAACCTTTACCTTTACCTTTTTAATGACTACTGAATGGACTGTGTGGCGGAAACTAGACTAAGAAAAATCACGCCTTTCGTCTCTTCCACCTCTATTTTAACCATCATACTCCAAGGAATAACAGAGAATCAGGGGAAAGTGCCTTATCCATAAAAACCAGGAGAACCCTTTTGCCCAGAACTTACCAAAAGAAAACTCTCTTCCTCTTGGCTTAAAGCCCACATTGGATCCATTGGTTTGAGGATTGGTTCTGACTTCTTGGGTTGGGGTCTTGTTAGCAAGACCTGCATTAGAATAGAACAAATAAGCTTTTTGCTCATACCTCTTAATGTATACCCTGACTGGGGCCAGCTAGAATATTCTAATTACTCTAAGAAAATGAGTTCCACAGAACAATGTGTACCATCCAATGGATGTAGCACAAACGGAAAGCTGCCCTGGAAAATTCTGAAATGATACACCTATCAATTCATCAGATAGATTAAAATTCTTTTTTAAAAAAAAACAACGTTGATGAACAACAAATGATCACTCTCATCAAACAGATAGAAGAATCAAAGAAGAATCTTTAGAATCACAGAGTTGGAAGAGACTTCAAGGGCCATCTAGTCCAACCCCCTGCCATGCAGGAACCCCCGCCACAGTATTTCCGACAGATGGCCATCCAGCCTCTGCTTAAAAACCTTCCAAGAAGGAGACCCCGGCACTTTAAGCATTTCTTTCACACACATTTTTACCTAAAACTGCAACTGAAAACACATCTTGGTAAACAGATAACTTCTTGGACAACAGAGAATGGGGGAATAGTCTAGGGCTCTTAAGATTTATTTATGTATGTATTTATTTATTATTGAATTTATACCCCGCCCATCTTCCCAAGGGAACTCTGGGCAGCTCACAGTAGGCTGAGCTAGTCAGCAAAGTTACAGAGAACAGAACAAGATAACCAATAATAATTAAGACAATTAAAAAAAGTTAAAGAATATAACAAAAAAAGTTAAAAGATATACCAAGGATATGTCTCAAATGAAAAACATCAGAGCAAGGGTTAGGTCCTGGCTGAATCCCGTTCTACAGCATGGTCAGGGAGGTTTCAAAGGCGAGAAGGCATCTTAGTTCCTTCTGCTCTGACTGGAGACGAACGTAAAAAGACAACTCCCCGCCGTGTTTGTCTTCTCAACAGGAAGAACAAGTAGGGTTAACATGCCCTGAGAGCAGAGGGCAGTAGCATCCTCATCAGTGGCATCAGCACGATTCCATCATCCTCATCATCCCAATGTGTGTGGGTCCCAACTGGGAGAGGAAGAGGCTTCTCAAACGATCAGCCAAATCAGACACTGATCCCAATAATCAAAATTCACTCGAGGGAGAGGAGACGCGGAACCACCACCTGACGCAACGCCATGAAAATTATTACATGAAATTGGGCTTTTTGTTTCAGCTCAGCGGAGGCACGCGTAGCCTCTGTGCTAGGAAAGGGATTAACGAGCACATTTGCAAATTTCCCCTTCTTCTCTTGCACCACAAATGCCTGTTTTCACAATCAAGTTTTCTTCAACCCATGGAAGAAACGTCCCTTGTTAACTTGGCGAAACGCCTTATCCTTAAGAGAAAGCAACGCTCGTCGTACCTTCGTCCACAGTAACTTCAATCTCTGGAACTTCTGAGTTGCTTGCATTGCTCGGTGCCGGTTTCGAAGCATCCGGACTCTGGGATCCTACACAGGGAGTGATGTTAGTCCACATTCTGGACCGCTGGCTGCTGCAGAGCCATCAGAAACAAACTCCACCGAAGAACGTACGAGACAGACCACTATGTACTGATGTGACTGAAAACCATCTGTGCAATATGCACTCCCTGCCAACAGATGTAGTTGCGCGCAGACAGCTGTGGCGCCGAACTCAAGGTTTTCAGAGCCAAACAAGACAGAGACAACTATGGGGCTGGAAGGGTGGAGCCCTCCTGCCGTGGCAGAGGGCAAGGCAGCATGGCCCTTTTCCGTTTTCCAGTTAGGATTCTTAGCAAGTCATAAAACGGTCTGGAACTTAAACCTGTTACTCTGCTGTAAAAACTGGTCTGTTTACCTTTTTACAACTCGACCCCTTTCCTCAGCACGGGCCTTATATTCTAGAGGTCGTTTCCAGAAAAATGTTCAAAGAAATCACAATGCCAAGGACATAATAGGCCACCGCTTGAAGGTGAGACCAGTGAAAGCAAGCCAGCTAGATCTGAGTTATCATTTTTAATATGCAGCAAGGTGAGAATTTCCCCGTTTTCCAGGGCAAGAACTATGATTTCTACTTCTCCCTTTGACAGGTAAAATACACATGCAGGGTCAGTAACATTTCTCCTGCTTCTATTAGAACACAGAAAAAAAAATAAAAGTGATTATCAGCACCTGTTTCGGTCAAGGTCCCCTGTTCTAATCAATGGGCATACCTAGGTTAACAGAAGTGCTAATTAAAAAGCTTAAACTCTTTAGCACTTGTACATGATGGAGAATATATAAAAGGGAAGGATACCAGCACGTCTGCTGTATTTCAGTTGTTTTTGTAGAGGAACACTTGTGTCTTTATCTCTTACCTGAAGTGTTTACTTTACTAGCCAATCCAGGAGGCAAAAAGGCAGTGACAAGTTCTGGCCTACAATCAGAGAATGTATTGTTAATATAAAGGGCTATCACAGAAAACTACATACAAAAGCCTTCCGGAGCCTGTAACAATTGTGTGCTTCCTCAGGGACAAGAAGGTATCAATCAAATAAGTGTGGTGTACATTTTGTTTTTGCATTAGAAGCAGGGTTTTCTGGAAAAATTGTGGTGGTTTTTTTTTAGAGTTATGTTCTGAAGATGGCATCCATCTCATGCTGTGCTGACCAACTGACAACTACGAACCCTCCACTTCTTAAAAGAGGTGGGCGAGGCAAGCTGGACCCCTATCGGCTGTGGGCCACAGATTTCTGTGTCTATTATCACAGGAGACACACATGCAACCAACCTGTTTCTCACCCTTGTCTTAAAAAGTAGCATGTTCAAGCAAGGGAAGCCACGTCCTTATGAAGACAGCCCAGTTGTTATTGTACAGGATAACTGAGAACACCCATGTCAAACCTCACACCGCAATCATATCTACCCATTTGAAAATGGAGCTCATTAAAAGAGACCACTCTGATCAACACGTCCCCTTTAAAGGTGTCTTAATGTCTCTTCGTGATGACTCACATATGCAGGTTTCATTGCTGTCAGTCTCCCTTCAGCAAGCCAGCTGAGTTTAGTGTTCTGAATTTTCAAAGCGAAATCATAACATTTTAGCCATTTTTTAAAAGCGCCATCCATTTGTTTAGATGTGGTTAGGAAGATCCCGGCCAAACACAAATAATCTGGACAAATGCCACAGGACAGATTTCTAGGTTTAGGAAAGCAAGCTTCTCCTTCTCTCTCTTTCTAGTTCTCAAAGAAGTCAAATGGAATATGATACATTTTTTTTGACCCAGCGTATTGTTAGTCTGTGGAACTCCCTGGCACAGGATGTGGTGATGACATCTGGCCTGGATGCCTTCAACCGGGGATGGAACAGATTCCTGGAGGAAAAGTCCATCACAGGGTACAAACCATGATGGGGACGTGTAATCTCCAGGCTTAAAACCAGGGTGCTTCACGGGCCAGATGCAGGGGAGTGGTCTCAGGAGACAGAGATCTAGTCTCGTGCGCTCCCAGATGCATCTGGTGGAGCCACTGTGAGATCCAAGAAGCTGGACTAGATCGGCCTTTGGCCTGATCCAGCAGGGCTCTTCTTATGTTCTTAGGTTCTTATGTTTCTGCTTCAATGCTTCAAATAAACCATTGAGCAAGATGAAGAGGAAGGACAAGAAAAGCTATCCAACTATTTACAAAAACATTCTCAAACAGCAAAAAAAAAAAAAAACTACGCACTTACTTCTTCACAATAAACCTGATCTTCCCACTCCCGCGGACAATCCTTTCCAAGCGTGGGATCCCAAACCAGGTTGGACTTCGGAAAGGGATCCCTTCAGGCAGACCTTCTACGTACAAATGCTCGGGGTTTGACTCAAAGACGGGATAAGGAACTTTCACAGCCTCGCTCAGACCCAAGGCTTGTCCTGGGAGAAAAAAATAGAAGCAGGCAAGGTGTCATAATGACCATACTGTATTCTAAAAAAAAAATTTTTTTTGGATAACAGTGAACCCTTATTGTGAACACCTCACAAGGCCAATCACTTGCTCCTGAGCCCTTCTCTGACCAGAGAGCCGTAGCTAAAACCAACCGTCCACGTGAGGAGATCTGCCTTGCCTCTCCCACAACAAGCCATTGCCAACCATGGTACATCACTGGATTAAGACTCTGGCTTCCGGGTGAGGGGACCACTATAAAGATAAACAAAGCATGGATGGCATTGGAAGTAGTTTGCCTAGCTGCTCCCACTTAACTGCGGGAACAAAGGAGGAGTAAGGAGTCAGCCACGGCTACACGGCTGTTGTAAAACAGAACAATAAAGCGGCTGAGGTCCAGCGCCAGTTTAACAAAGAGAAGACGAGGTAAGTTTTCCAAAAAGAAATTAACACGGTTGGCAAAAATGTCATAAGAAGCACTTCCTTCTTGGAAGAGTCTTTTCAGCAAGGACAGTGCAAATCGCAAGCACCAACTTACCAAATTTCTGATTAAATATCTCTTCTACTTGCTTCCTCAGTTTCGTGATCCTGACATTCCAGTCTTCTTTGACTGCATTAAAAAAGACGCATGATACAGTTTATGCTTTTATCGTTCAACAGGCAAATGTAACAATTAATAGAAGAGTAGCATAACATGACATAGCTTTGGATGCATATGATCAAAACCAGTAACAAGCCTGACCTGAATAAAGTCCTTAGGACAATATAGCAACTTTGGTTGCACACTTGCATTCACACACACTTATTAAAATACATTCATATACAGTGGTACCTTGTATAAAGGAATTAATTCGTTCCAAATGAAATTATGTTAAGCAAATTTTCCTTTATACAAATTCCCATAGGAATGCATTGAAAATGGAGTAATTCCATTCCTTTTTCATGTTGTACGGATTCTCCCCATAGGCAATTATGTTAAGCAAATTTCTCCTATCTCCAGAATTTTTAATGTTGTACAGATTTTATGTTCTACAAGCTGTTTGTTATACAAGGTCCCACTGTACTTTTAAAGCATACATTCTGGATTTGAATAGCATCCTGTTTACTGAGGTGTCTGCATTTCGCGGATTTCCTTTATTGTGGGTGGATCTGGCACCAAACTCCAGCAATAAACAAGGGAGCACTGTACTCCAGTTTAAGACAGACCACTTTCTGATTTGCCTTTCTACACCCTTTTAAAGTGAATGCCTGCCTTATTAATCACCTACTCAAAAGGCCATTTTGTCAGAATCCATTGATTCCCCCCATCATAACACATGCAGTGAAAATATGTCACTTTTTCCAATATATTTAGCTGTATCAACAATATCCTGTGTTCATAAAGCACAAAGCGATTGTCCTGATTACGGCCAGCCTTTTGTCACCAAACCTTTTGACTACATTTCAGCTGCCCGCTGTTCCTTTGTCCTTTTGCCCCACAGATCCCGATCAAAAGTCCCAGAGATCTAAATCAGAATGATACGAGTTGATCCCACCCTGGGTCACACCCCACTTTTTCTTTTTTGAATAACATTGGAGCATGCCAAATAGGGAGAACGGAGAGATCATCTTTTAATTAAAGTCAGTCATTTGAAATGTGACACTATTGGGCAATCAGTGAAAAAGTGAAACCAGGTCTATTTCCACAAATCACACCAGGATCTGAGAAGAAGCAAAGATAAAAGTCAAATCTCATTGTGAGCAACTGTTTCTGAAAAGAACAGTGTTTCAGAGATTTCTATCTTTTTCCCCCTTGGGGCAAAGTATTTCAGGCAGGTTTGTTTTTTAAAGTATTATCTGCAAAGTGCTTTAAATGTTCTGATTTTATCTGTCCTGAGGCCACCTTGAATCCCCTGTAGAACCTCATAGTGCAAGGGTTAAACTGCAGGAAACACTCTGTTCACGACCTCGGGTTCAATTCCACGTAGAAGGTTCACTAAGCCTTCCATCCTTTCAAGGCCTGTAAAATGAGTGCCTAGTTCACCCGGGGGGTGGGGAGGGCGGCAAGCAAGCAAACCAAGAATCTGTTTCAGCATATACAAAGAATAACAAAAAAATTTAACAAAAGGCAACAATACCTTTTGAGATGAACAAATTCATTTTGATAGAGATCCAAAAGGCTACAATCTATCTCTTCAGAAACATCTCGGAATATCAGTCAATATTTAGACATGTCTGAAGAAATGAGTCATAACCCATGGAAAATATGAAATTAAAGATGCCAGAAACCGTGTGTGTGTGTGTGTGTGTGTGTGTGTGTGTGTGTGTGTGTGTGTGAGAGAGAGAGAGAGAGAGAGAGAGAGAGAGAGAGAGAGAGAGAGAGAGAGAGAGATGTGATGTGATGTGATGTGATGTGATGTGGGGAAGGAGGGAGAATCTCTCCACATACATATATTTGTCGCTACTTGAGATGCACTCATCTTACCAGGCATATTTGTCCTGGGTTGGCTAACTTCAGCAGGGGTGACAGTTAGTAATTCTGGCCTGTAATTTAAAAACAAAACAAAACAATACAATATAAGCAACTAACGCCATGGCATTCCACTAAACAATCTGATTTGAATGAACTAATTCCATGCTATCGAGTTATTTCCAATGTCATCGACCCTCTCGGGATTTTTAGGAATAAAATATTCAGCACTGGTGGAACAGTCTCGTCGTGCTGGTGGTGCTGTGGTGGTGCTCCAACCCAATGAGCGATACTGGCTCAATCGGTATGTTCTGCCCTGGGAGAAAAAAGTTCTCAAAACAAAGCCAACAAGCGGCAGCTCAAAGCAGTGCTTCTTTTTAAGGCACACCAAAACTGTGACAGTACAATGTGAAATTCCCACAAACCAGTATCAAATGCAACCGACACACACAATCAATCAAGATGGCACTATACCTACAGACATAATTAGGTTATTTTGAGAAGCAGTACCATCTACGCTCCAGTTTTCTCGTTTGAAGCTACCCTACGGCAGCCCATCATCCCACAGAGATGATTATGCAGCCTCCATCCCTGCAGAGCAGGGATGAACTCTGCATAGGGCCAGTTCAAGGATGAAGCAGGTCTCTTTCAAACGGAAGCTGCTAAAGCAACCATGGCGCAAATGCTACTGGGATTATGCGCTAAACATTTTCTTGCCAAAAATACCCCTTCATAATGAAACTCCTCTAGAATAATATCGAGCCTGACACACTTTATGCAAAAGCTTTTGTGTAATGAAGCAACTTGGTGTTGCCCCCAAGACAGCTGTAGTATTTATTTATTTATTTTATTTATTATTATATTTATATCCCGCTTATCTTCTAAAATAGAACTCTAAGCGGCGAACAGAGGGCGAACCAAGCGCCAAACAAACAACAATAAAATACAACAAAATCAAATGAGAAACAATATCAGTGAAGCAATATAAAACAGAAAAGGATATAAAATCCTAGTGCCTCCCAGCACCCCAAGATAAATCATAACAATTAAAATTGGGAGCACAATCATAGTGAATAGACAGGTAAATTAAAACTCGCAAAGGCCTCTCGGAATAAGAAGGTTTTTAAGCAACCTGAATATGCACTATTTCTCTTCTCTTGTGGAGTGGCCAGGCACATTTGGATAGCACTGAGTAGTTACTTAGTTAGTTAGTTAGCACTGACCTTTACATTTCACCTGCAGTTTTAACAGATTACATTTCACCTTAACAGATTTTTTATTTTGCCTCTGTCTCAATACGGGACTTATACTGACACAGTCCAAAGCATCCTTCAAATACCCAAATGTAAAAAAGGTTAACCTTACTTCTTTATCACAAATTTTATTCTGTTGCCCACTTGAAGGATTTTCTCCAGACGAGGAATCCCATACCAGGACGGGCTTCGAAATGGGATGTTTTCCGGAAGACCCTCCACATAAAGGTCAGTGGGGTGCGCTTCAAATTTCTGGTAAGGGACAGCCTTGGGTTCAGAGCTCCCCAATGCCTCGGCTGTTAGGAGACGCAGGAGGACAATTCATTATGACCACAGCAGGCGTTAAAGAGTCAAACAAAATATATCTTGATTTATAAGCCATTTTCTTAAGCGTTTTGGTACACTCACAGGTAAGAAAACTGTGCTGGCTGTTGATTTTTTTTTTCTCTTCAAAGAGAATTACTGTTTGCCAGGAGACAGGAAGAAAGGGTGGACTCTTACACTCAATGAGAGGGTCCTCACAGGATTGGATCTTATGCATTACAGATTCAAGAGACTACTACTGCCAGGCCTTTCTCAAAGCTGCGCTACAGGAGGAAACAAAAGGGTCACCAGGAGGAGATGCAGGTCTGCACGCCCCTCCCGTGGATCCATCCCTCTTCCTGCTAACACAACACTTCCTCTGTCATGGGACAGATCACTTACACGTCTTCCCTTGCTAAATTTCAGCATCAGCATAGGATGAAAGGCATTTTTTTACCCTCGTTGCCACAGCAGGGAAGCCAATAATGGAGTTTTTATGGCTGGCAAGTGACCCTCAAAACCCCTTCCCTCTCTCTCTACACACACACACACACACACACACAGAGAGAGAGAGAGAGAGAGAGAGAGAGAGAGAGAGAGAGAGAATTCAATGGCTATCAAACTGACTCACCAAATTTTTTGCAAAACAATTGATCAACCATCTTCCTTAGTTTGGTAATTCGGGCATACCACTCTTCTTTCACTAGGATCAATCATAAAACAAGGGCTTTCATTAAAACGTTAAACATTTTGAAGAGAAAATCCCTCTTTTACTCGGTCAGCTTCATCTCTTTTGCCATCCTGGACTCGCAAGGCAAAATGTTCTGGAAGAAGGGAGGTGCAAGAAGCTGATGGGAGAAGGCAGGGAGATGGAAGAGGGAAAAAAACCACAAGTTGGCCAGGGGTGGCCCCTGAGGTGTTGGAGGCCTGCCACTCTCAACATTAGACAATGACAGGCAGGACTAACGGAGATGACGGTCCAACAAGTACTGGGGTAAAAGGAACCTGTCCCTAAAAGCCTTCGCAAAGTACAAGGAGCAGATCCCCAGAAATGAGAAGATAAAATGAGAGACAGAACAGAAGGATCGAGGACAGAGACTATGGGAACCTGGGTGTGCAGGAGAAAACAGATGCTAAGAAAGGGCAGAAAAAAACCAGCAACAGGGTGCTAGGGCTAAAGGAAGAAAAGGGCAGAAAGTGAGCATCTGAGATCCTTGCTTTAACAACAACAAAATCATCATGGCCTTCATCTTAGAAATACAGAGCTCAAAGGAACCCTATGGATCATCAAATACGGCCCATACCAAGGTGGGAACTGAACTCCCCACCTGTGACGCTTCAACCAGATACCTAAACCACTAAGCCAGGGGTGTCCAAACTTTTTGCAAGAAGGGCCAGATTTGGTGAGATGAAAATGTGTGGGGGCCAACCATTCATCCACATTTTGCCTCCAGGGCCAGACTTCGAGCAAGCTACTATGACATCCAAGAAGGCGGGGAGGATGGTGCAGCAATGGAGCTGGGGGTGGGTAGGCTGGGCAGGTGGCTGGGGGAATGGACAGAGGCAGGGAGGGCAGGCAAACTGTAAAACTGCAGGCTAACACCTCCATCCAGTATGGGGAGAGGCCAGCTGGTGGGGATGCATGACAGGCTGAGCCTGAAGGGAGAACAGGCTGAGGGCCACTCAAAATTTGAAAATGGGCTGCATTTGGCCCCCGGGCCTGACTTTGGACATGCCTGCACTAAGCTATCAGGATGGTTCGGCGATTGGGCACATGACAAAACTGAATTGTTTTGAGATCTGTTAAAAGCTGTGGAACTGCCTTAGCCTAAGTAAGAGCACTGAGTCTAGGGAAATTAGGGATGATGGGACATGGAGTCACTGCATAGAATCATAGAGTTGGAAGAGACCTCAAAGGCCATCTCAAGCTGTGATGTTAAAAGCCCTTTCCCCCTTGCAGTAGAAATGTTATCTAAGGTATGCAGAAATAAGACATAACAACCCTTCCAGAGGCAAGCAAGAGAGCTATCATTAGACAATCCATATCACTTCTGATTTGTCACCGTGGAACTTCTGAGGAAGAAGGGAGAAGCAATCGCCATTATTATTATACACATGAGTCTGCTTTTAGCGACGATGCCTGAGTCAGTTAGTTAGAGTTAGGACTAATTAGCTTAGAGAGAACAGACCAATGTAACCAGATAGAGAGGATAACTTAGTCTTTTGTTGTTTCGATAGGTGAATAAGTTCATCTCCTAGTTCTGATATAATGAAATTATATCAATGCATGTTGTGAAACCTCTATGTCTTTTTAAAAAAATGCCAATAAAGGTTTTCTTATCTCTTATCTCTCTCCTAGTTCTGATAGGTCTTTTCATATTTTTCTTTAAAAATTCAGTATTACTTTGCTTTGTAACCTAGTGTAGAAATAAAGCTCCATTTTAATATAACCTCTGGCCTTGCAAGGACCATTCTTAAAAAACCCAAGGTAAATTTATTTATTTATTTATTTATTTAGCCTTCAAAATGCATTGCCTCAGAGAGAGAGAGCATTCTCCTTATTTAATGACCTTGGCCCATATGATAAACAATAGATTTACTGCGCACTGATCAATCTGATGCAATACTTTTCTCCTCAAAACTGTCTGTACCTCAGCAAATTCTCGGATATAAACTTTTCTAGGCCTTTCCTGCTAGAGACACCAGAAAATGATTTATACTGTATATTGTATAAAGAAATCAATATCTGGTAACTCCAGCTGGAAAGGGCTAGGGAAAAAAATCTATTTCAAGAAAAAAAGGGAGTATGAATACACACAAATTTCACGATGCGTGGGAAGTCTCATCAATGTATTAATATACAACCCTACAGATTCCTGGAGGAAAAGTCCATCACAGGTTACAAACCATGATGGAGATGTGTCATCTCCAGGCTTAAAACCGGGGTACTCCAAGGGCCAGATGCAGGGGAGTGGTATCAGGAGACAGAGATCTAGTCTCGTGCGCTCCCAGGAGCATCTGGTGGGGCCACTGTGAGATACAGGAAGCTGGACTAGATGGGCCTTTGGCCTGATCCAGCAGGGCTCTTCTTATGTTCTTATGTACTCCCAGTGGGGATTTCCTTTTCAGAAGAACCAAAATAGCACACTGGCCATAATATTTGTTTAAAGAACAACAGAGGAAATGCCACAACATAATTAGAAACAAAGTAAAAGCCAACGAACACACAAAAATGAAACATATCACTTCATATTCAACTGTCAGAAGAGCTCAAGTTACATCTACTGAATCTATTCCAGCAACCATGGTCAGGTCAAGAGACAAAACAGCTCATTTTATCTGCTTGGAGGACAGAATCACCGTTGGCTTCTGCAATGTCACTCCTCTCTCTTTCACGGACCTTGACTGCCACAGCACGCAGAGGGGAAGAGGGCCAAGAGTTTCTCCCCCAGTTTCATCCCATCAGGTCCTCAACCCAAAGCAGACGTGGGCGATTCATCCTGGAGCACGCGTCCTCATCCGGAAATCCCCTTCAACCCACCTGGCACTCACTAGCGCTATAGTCAACCCGAGGAAGGGGGGGGGACACAACGACTGTAAAGGGTTCTCTACAAAGGGTAACAGTTGAGGAGCAACTCAAGTCCAAGGAGTCGGACCAGAGCCGTTCGGCATGCAAAGGCTGCACGCGACCACTGCGTCCATTCCTTTCCTGCTGAGGGCTCCAGGTTTCCTTAGGATCATCGGGGCCCTTTCCGGAGGGCTCTAGGGACCTTAGATGCAACAGTTCTGCTTCTATATCTGTCACAAACACCAAGAGTAGCTTTAGTGCAGGCACGTCCAACCTTTAGCCCTCCTGATGTTTTGGACCACAACTCCCAGAATTCTAAGCTTAGACTGCCAATGACAAAGGACTGTGGGAATTGTGGTCCAAAACATCTGGAGGGCCAACGTTTGGACATGCCTGCTTTAGTGGGTCTGCTGGTCGACTGCGGACAGGGCCAGAGTCAAACGGACCCAAGTATGAGATGCTTGAATTATAGGTGGCAATAAGAGTTGATTCAGAAGTTCGTGTGGCCAACCTTGATCTAAACTAGCCCTTCTCAATGGGGTACGTGTGGCTCCCTGACCCCATCCCATTTGAAGGGGGCCCAGTCTAGAAACAGGTCTCCACACACTACCTTACAAGGTTTGTTATGCGAGTTATATAACCCTGATTCAGCCACTATTTCTTTTGTATTGTTTATGGCTGCAGCCAAAAAGAGGTTGAGAGCGGCTGATCTAAGCAAAGTGAAACACGGAGCAGTGGTCCATTTCCCTGAGTTTCCTTAGCTCCAGTCTAATATTACGGCACATGGCATGAAATTTAAAAAACAATGTTGCTCTCTGTTTAACAGGTTTGCAAGGTAGTCTACAGGGATATAATCAATTTTTAAAAAGGACAGGTACACTGCAATCATAAAACAATATTCTCAAAGAGCAAGTAGCTTTAAAAGGACAGAGAGAAAAGCTCTGGTCCTATGTACACAGAGAAGGAAGCATCAACACCTGAGGATTGTCTCCCTGGAGAAAAAACTTCATACACAGAGTGCCAAGGCCAAGACCATACACTCTTACCTCCTGCAACAGGTTTATCTAGTGGTAGGTCTTCTCGTGTCGAGTTCAGTAGTTCGTGCCTGCAATCATTTAAGCAAAAATATGCATTTTCAGACATCAAACACAGCACAATCATCTGAACCCTAAACCTAGTTTAGTTTTTTTAATGAAGCACCTTTGAAATTATGGGAGAAAGAATCATAGAATCATAGAGTTGGAAAAGACCTCAAAAGACCTCTAGTCCAACCCCTTGCCATGCAGGAACCCCCATCACAGGACTCCCGGACAGATGGCCTTCCAGCCTCTGCTTAAAAACCTCCAAGGAAGGAGACTCCACCACCCTCCTTTGGGGCAGCATCTTCCACTGCCAAACAGCTCTAACTGTCATGAAGTTCTTCCTAATGTTTAAATGGAATCTCTTTTCCTGTAGTTTGAAACCATTGCCCCGTGTCCTAGTCTCTGAAGCCATGGAAAACAAACCAGTCCCTTTTTCAATGTGACATCCTTTCAAATATTTAAACATGGCTATCATATCCCCTCTCAGTCTTCTTTTTGTAAGGCTAAACATTCCCAGTTCCCTACGCCGCTCCTCTTAAGACATTTCTTCCAGACCCTCAATCATCTTGGTCGCCTTCCTCTGGACCCGTTAAGGATTGTCAACATCCTTTTTAAACTGAGGTGTACAGAACTGGACACGGTACTCCAGGTGGGGTCTGACCAGAGCAGAATCATCATAAACGGTGCTACAGAAAAAGAACAAATATTTGGTGTACCAAATCATAATCTGTGTTAAAAGTCAACTTACTTCTTAATCACAAATCGTATCCGTTCCTTGGCCAGCAGAATCCTTTCGAGGCGAGGGATCCCATAAGTGGAGGGTCGCCGGAATGGAATTCCTTCGGGTAGTCCTTCCACATACAGATCTTCAACATGAGACTGGAAGAGTGGATACGGGATAGACACGGGGCCTTTGGTGTTAATCGCTTCAGCTTTAATATAAAAGAAAAAAAGAAAAGCAAGTTAAGCATAACTTAGCATGGGAACCCAATGCATTTATTCCAGACACGGGTTAAATGCAGTAGAAAAGGTAATGCATTTCACTTTGATTCTCATGAGGCGGCCGGGGGGGGGATGAACAAGGGAGTGGGCCAATTGTCGCAGGCTCAATTGAGGACACCACTAGAAATGGGCGTGAACAGATTCCCCCAGGAGCTGGCCACAAAAAAAAGCAGCACTGCCAGAATCCGTGCCCCGTGTCCTCATCCGTGTGGCCACCTGATGGAGGCGGCACACCAGGAGAGGTCCCTGCTACTGCCAGAACTGGAAGGCTGCATGATGAGGAGGGAAGGAGCAGCATGTGCCGGCTCGTGACTGGGGGAGCCGGCGAAGTGGGTGGGGAAAGGGAACACGTAGTCACCACACCAATGCACATATAAGAAGCTATGAGAACTTGGGGGTGGCGGTAATTGGTTGGGACTACAATTTGAGAATTCTCCAGCCAGCATGTGTAGTGCCTAAGCCGGCTTTTGGAGTTCTGGGAGTACTCTCCAAAAGTAAGCTCCGTCCAGAAGCATGACTTGGAGATTCTAAAACATATAAGCCATCCTTCAGAACGACTCGACAGTATTATTTTTCTGTTTTATTAACTATGAAAAAATTAAATGTGTCCCACCAAGGAGTAAGTGACCCAAGGCATGGTTTGCCAATTCCTTCACGCTGTATAGCCAGACTCACTTTGGGCAGTGGATCCTAAATGTTTGGTCGATTCAAGTACCACACTAAGCATAATTATCTCAACGTGGCTCTATCAAAGCAAAGCAAAGTGTTCTGCTTATATACCGCCCCATACCATTCTGTCCTCTGACAGAAAGAGAAGGAACATCATTCATCCCTGCCCCTGGAGAAGAAAGCAGAGAATGAGACCCCAGTGTGGAATGGTCCGGTGCCAATGACTTTCCTTGCATTGTCATCTGAAGCAGAAGAACCACAGATGGAACTGAGGCTCTGAGATCCTTTATGGAGTCCAGAATGGAAGAGAAAACTCGGACTGACCCTGCCAGAACAATGGCAGTGTGGCAGGTGGACATTCTGTGATGGGTGTGTATCTAATCAGGGGCATATGGTAGTAGGCGGACATGAATGGGGCCAATTTTTGCAGGCCAGGGGCAAGCAAGTCTAATGGGTAACCAGAGTAGGAATGGAGGTTGCACATAGTTGGAATCCAGATCTCAATGCAGAGATGAACAATTATGGTATTGAGTTTTTACTGTCACAATCCATTATGGCTGAGATCACTGTATCCTGAAATGTCTAGCATGATGCTGAGGAGTAGTTCTACATGAAATGTCTAGGGGAGATGGGGGTGTTTCGTTTTGGAAAGGGTCCGATTCAGATATGAAACCCGGCAGCACAGCTGCCGTTCGGTACCGAGACCCACCTTCCAGAAAGAAATCAACCAGCCTCTTGCCTTGTTTTGGGTCGCGTGGGGCTAAACTCCAATGAAAAAGCAGGCTCTGACATGTCATATTTCACTCTCCCTGGCGCTGGCCAATCAGACAGGAAGGCGGGATAATACATGCCCCAGCACAGCTCCTGACTGGCCAGCACCAGGGAGAGTAAAAATGATGCATCAGAGGCTGTTTCCTCATTGGAGTTTAGCCCCACACGACCCAAAACAAGGTAGGAGACTGATTGATTTTGTTCTAGAAAGTGGGTCCCGGTACCGAAAGGCAGCTGTGCTACTGTGTTTCATTTCGGAACTAGACCCCTTCTGAAACAAAACACCCAAGTCTAGTATTTGTATCAAATGACTGGTGATCTCAGTTGGGATTGGCCATAATGACCATAAAGTTCCCATCTATCTTAGGAGCAGTAAAAAAAAGTCCAACCAGGGAGAGATGTTTCCTTTACAATGGAGTCAATGGGGAAATCCTAGAGTGTGAGTCAAGATGGCATCAATATTGTTGCAGGCTTGAATTGTGAAGCGTATGAAGCTTCTTGAGAAGGAATTTGACTACAAATTTCATCCTCCAAGACTGAAGGGTGTCAACAAAGGAATGGTGGACACAGCTTTAGGAAGCTGTACTGATTAAAAGAAACACAGTCATGACACAGGAAGGTAGAGCATGAGTGAAGAAAGCCGGAACTGCATCCAGAGTCGGAACGGAAAAGACCAAATGACTCCAAGGGCCTATAGCTGAAGAGATGCAGTACAAGAACGTGAGGCCATGCTAACATGCCCAATTAAGACAAAAAAAAGATCAAAGGAGTCGTAGAAACCATGCAAAAAGGAGCTGATGATAACAGTCCTATCTGCACAGGTTGAAACCAGAGTCGGGGAAACCAAAGCAAATGGAAGAGATAAATTCAAGATGGAGGCCATAACTGAGGTTGGAGCTCAATGGTTCAATGGTGAAGCACCAGCTTTAATTGGTCTATCAGCATTCTTACATTTGGTATTGTTTTTCACAACTTGTCAGTAGAATGGGTGTTTGGTGGTGTGTTTCTTCTATTTAGGTAAAGATATGTTTATCTTTAGTGTTGGTGCAGATAAGCGATGAAAAGTAATGTCAGACACCGGCATGGAACCTGACAGTCTCGGTGTTTAGGAGAATGTTGTTGGAATAGTGACAACAAGACCAGCGATGACTGTGAAAGGCAGTGCCTGACTGATAACAAGGCCTCTCACGTACTGTATACTAACTGAAACAGTGTGCAAAAAGTGATTTTAGCTGCCAGATCAGCCTCTCAAGGACTTTTCTTGTAGCAAAAATTCTGGATTTCAACTGATGAAGCTTGGGGCCTTGATGGGAGAAACACCAACAGATGGAACAAGAATGCGAGAGATGGGACTTGCCAAGGCAAAACAAAGCAAAAATCTCAGAGAGTGACCATCTGTGGGGGCAATCTTTCCCCCACACGTGGACCATTTCTTAAAAGGGGCTTTCAAGACCACAAGAGTGAGTAAAGCCCATAGATAATGTAAGTAATGAACAGAAATCAAAGGTAAACAAACAAACCAACTGGGAACTTGACTCAATTTACACAGGTTCCAGAATATAACTTTGACTCATACTAGACTAGATCTACTTGTCACCAGTGAAAGACACCACTTTTATAAAAAAAAAAGTCCTATCCACTGAATTTGTTCATGTTTCTCCCTTCACTTCATGGCCGCCACCCCCCCCCCTTAGCAGGACTCCCTGATCGTCTGCACATAACCTTCTGTGGGCCTACCAAGGCCAAAGGGAGAAGTAAGGGGATTCACCTCGGTCAGTCTAATTACACTAAGTCTGAATTTGATAACTCAGTACAGTTAGCTTGTCTTCTCAAGAATCAAAGGTATGCATTGACTTGAAGAACTTCCAGTAATAAGAGGTACCCTGACCAGGCCAAGCATTTTAATGGGACCTCTCTAATCTGAAAGAACCAACACGGCTACAAACACTCATTGGCACTGGCAGTCCTTGGACCAATGGCAGGACGACATGGCCAAAGGATTCAGACTGTACGCCATGAGGAACTCAGACCTCTTGCTTTTCGTTCTGTTTTTAACTAAAAAGTTTACTGGGCATTTTGAAATAACTGCTTGAAAGAGAAACAAGAGTGTATGTGCAACATACCATATTTCCTTTCAAATAACTCTTCAACTTGTTTTCTCAAGTCTGTAATGCGGGCATTCCATTTCTCTGAAAGGAAAAATAACGTTAGCCCAAAATAAGATAGATCAACCTTCTAATATACCAAGCTGTTGAATTCTGGATTGCATGTTTTGCCACGGTGCCTAAGCTCCGGCATAAATCTGAAAAGGGAATGCAATTATAATACACATCTGTTCTTCTTTTGGAAATAGTTTTTTTATTATAATGTCCACAGTTTGTTTCTTTTCAAGAAGTCAATCACAGCCACTCCCTATTATCAAAGTTAAAATTTATTTACAGCAGCTGAGGACAAATTATCTTAACGCAGAGCATGAAAGAGTTAATTGGGAGGATTCATTTTTATTTTTATTTTTAAAAGCCAGAGTTACAAGGAGTGCGTGAAGCCGTATTGAGAGGCAGATGATCACTCAAGGCACCATACAGCCTCGACATCATCATTACTCCTGACCTAGCACTAGCTGATTTACATATACATTGATGTCCTATTTCTTTAGGAAATTGAAGGCCGCAAGATAACGTTAGTGGTCCAAACTGAAGTGATTTTTTTGTGTGTCCCTATTACACCATCTTGTCATCAAGTCCCTTTCAACATAATGGCATCGTGAAGATATCAGAAAGATGCTGGACTTCTGGCCAAGGGAAAAGCTAAACGTGATGCTCGTGTACCTCAAATTACCTCCTTCGTGTGTCTGAACATGAGGAAAAGTCAAAACCCACCAATTCTGCTTTCCTCAACCACAAACTATTTATTTATTTGATTTATTATTTTTCTCTATATTTTGTTGTATGCTATTCCTTGTTAACCGCCCTGAGTTCCCATCTGGGAAAATCTGGCAGTATATAAATATAAATATAAATAATAAATAAATTTAAATCCAGACTTTCTCTCATGCAAAATCCCAGGTTGCCCACAACTGGACATCACAAATGACATTACCTCTACCTTACTCCAGTACGTGGACCAGCCGTGAGACACAGAAGAACTAAAGTTTTTATAACATGAAACTAAGGGATTATTATTTTTGTATGTGTTTCTTGTAGCCACAGTGATTAAAATTTGTTCCCTATGATATTACTGCCATTTTTATTTGTTATTTGTATTTTTATATTTACCACGGTGAATCAACAGCATTGTTACAATTTTCAATCATTAATGAAAATATGATTGGGTTTGCACCCTCCCCCAATATTTTTGTGCCCAAACCTGACTGATAAGTAAAATAGGAACACAGAGAAAAGGGATAAGGTTTCCTTTCTCCTACTGCGGTGGGATCTAGAGTTTTGGACACTGAAATGCTGGGCGTAGGTTATGGAAGGCTGAGAGGTAGTGCTTTAGTGCATTCATTCACTGATTCACAGTTACTCTTTCAAGTAGGGATGGGCATTTCGTTTCGGAACCAGTAGGTTACGAAATGAACCACGCGAACCCAGGTGGTCCTCGAAACCAGCTGAGACACGCAGATCCAATTGCTTTACCTTTCTCTGTCTCGCGCAGGGTTAACATCCAACGAACAAGCATGCTGTGATGTCATCTGTGCTAGATCTGTGATGCTGGTCAATCAGGAGCTGTGCAGGGACAGGCGTCATCCCGCCTCCCTCCCTGTTTGGCCAGCAGCACGAAGCAGGAAAGATGACATTGCAGCGTGCTTCCTCATTGGACTTTAACCCTGCGCGAGACAGAGAAAGGTAAAGCAATTGGATCTGCGTGAATCAGCCGGTTCCGAGGAACATTTGGGCCCATGTGGTTCGTTACGTAACCTACTGGTCCCACAACGAAATGCCCATCCCTACTTTCCAAGACCTTTTCTTTGGATACTAAGCACCTCCTTACTTCCACAGTAATCCTTGGCCCCTCAAGATCAGAAAAGCATAGCAAAATGTACGATCGCATCTCCAAGAATAAATTCCTCAGATTTTCCAAGAATACTCTGAGCTAAATGCTTTTACCTGAGAGGTGAGATCCAGAGCTACGAGACCAGGGTTTGCTCTGCCCATTATGCCCCAGTCTTTTTTGCACTCTCTGTACAGAACATCTCAGATTCAACTCCTACTATTTTCTAGTAGAAATGGACTTAGGTAACAAACTGGACAAGGCAGCCTCTCCTTTGAGACCTTGGAGAACAGGGGAGATCTCAGAACGAGAAAGTGATCTGTTTGATGGATTTGATGGCTCTCAGAATCCCTCAGCAAGACTAGCAAGTGGCATTGCTACCTCGGGGCATGAAGGCCCTGGGAGTTTTTTTTAAAAAAGTAATTTTTCCAAAGCTCTGGGGCATTTGACCCCAAGCCAGACACATAAATGGTCCAACTAGACTAGAGTCATATTTTTGAACACAGAAACATTGCATGAGGAATTCAGGTATTAATGTGAATGCTTGTGTGCTGGCCCAATAAAAGGGTGAGCACTGAGGAGCTATTAAGAGCCATTTCAGACTTACCAAAATTGAACTCCCTGGCTTTTCTTCTTCCCACACTGGCCGCGTCATTGACTGGTTCTACGTTCTTTGTTTTCTTATGAGGTGGTAAGTAGTCGTCATCATCTTCAGACAGAAAAACACACACAGAGAGATGCATCAAGGTAGCTGTTAGACAACAATGAATGACTTTCAAGATACTATGGTGCCAACTCCATTTTTTTTGCCACCTGAACTAAACAACTTCAAAATAAGGAAATACCTCACGGTATGGTCCTGGCATCTAACTTTCTGGTTCAAGGTTCAAATTATGGTAACAGAACCAGAAATGCATCAAATAATAGGAATTTGGAGGGGGAAGATAATTACCATAAATTAAATACAAGCTTATCCTAAATTCAATGATCCAACAAAAGCGCCACATCAATGATACAGAGGGGTTGGGGTGAGGAGACAGATAGAAAGTTGATTTCTATTCTGTTAGCATATGCATGAATAGAAATTGCAAGCAACTGGGAAAAGGCTGGTAAGGTTTTAGCAAGGATTATTTAAAAAGTATTACACATATAGTTATTTACTTTTAAGTTAGTATACTTTAAAGCTACAGATAAAAATGAACTCCTCACAAAACAGAATGGAAACCTACATTTATGGGGAAATGCTTACAGGTAAATTGCAAATTACATATTTCATGATTAATGATGCACTAAAAATTATGTGCCGAGCAAAAGAAGAAACAAATAGATGGCAGATGTACAAACACACAACACACACCAAAATGCTCCGATTGGTTATGCTTTTAGCAGCCTCCTGATTTCCCATCCGTTCACTTCACAAATCCCCTAAAGTTTAAAAACCAAATGAAGAGCTCCTGAAAGTTAAATGAAGAGATACCCCAGGAAAGGAACGTTGTCAACCCCTCCCTTCTGTACATTTTTAATTATGGGCTGGGTTTTAGTATCAACAGACAGGCTTTGCCACTACTGAGAACAGAAGGCAGGCAGACCAATTTAAAAGACATGGGTCCTCATATACGTCAGACGACACCCTCCATTCCTCAACTATGCCTCTACTTCTGCCAATACTCCAAGCCACTGAGGTCAGGCGCCCAATTCTTAGTATCTCCATTGAGAAAATCTGCAGCTATAATACAGTACACAGTCTGTTTACTACGCATGCTGAAAATAGTTACTTACGCTTACACTTACTTACAGACAGAAACATCCTTCCCGGTTTCTCGAGGGAACATCACACAACCCAGGAAAGACCACGGGCCAATTCATCATCCAAAAGGACATCGAGCAGCATTCGATAGCAAGCCCTACCTCATCTGCTCATTCAGCACAAGTGTCCCTGACTTGCCTTAGCCCAGTTACAACCAACTAGTTTAACCATCTACGCAGCAGAGGAAACTAGAAGCAAGGACTAGCAATTTAAAATCTAGACAAGCAAGCCGTCCCAATTTCAAGATGGGCTTAATGGGTTCTTTATCTACCTTGACCTCACTTGCTCCGTTTCACATTGCTTATACAGCACCCAAGGTCCACAACAGCCAACAGCCCATGTTGTGATCCACAAAAGAGAGACACTTACAGAATGGAGGAAGAAACAGATTTGAAACCCAACAGGTCTCAATCACCGCGTTCTTGAATGTTAGGTATTCAGCTTTACAGAGGCTTCTGTATCTAACCCTCTGGTGGAAAGTTCTGCATGGTGAACCAGAAGAACCAAACAAGCGATGTTGCATCCCCCTATTCCACAAATAAGAATACAATTCCTGCAGAGAACTGCCATAGCTGCAATCATCTCCGAAAAGTTCAGTTCAAGCCGCTTCTTTCTGAAAAGCAGCGGCAGCTTCCATTCTACATGCTCTTGAACCCCTGGTACTTCTAACAGATGCAGAGGGTCTTCTAGACAATATGCCTCCAATACTTTTAAAAACCCATCCAACTGCTGCCACATGAGAAGGGTGTGTGTGTGTATTTTTTTTTTTTTTTTTGGTAGGAAGGATATGAAGGAAATGCACACAATGCCACATGACTGAAATTCTTCTGAAACAAGTGAGCAAAACAAAATTAGTTGAGAAAATGGCCAACCTTCAATGGTCACTTCCACTTCAGGGTCCTCACTTGTTTCAGAAGTGGCATGTTGAGAAGAATCTGAAAAAAGCAGAACAAAAAATCCAAGTCGGAACGGTGCAGGCACTCTGTTCAGAGCCACTTGACTCCACAACAGTGAATCAAACGCGTGTGTTGTTGCGCACTACGAATAAAAGAAGGCCACCAATACAAGAGGTCAACATTGTTTTATCACCAGATTCAAACCCATTAAAATGACGGTAAGAAACACTGTGGATTTCTCAATGCTAAGCAACAAGCTCACCAGATGCGGAGTGCTGCCTCCCACTAGGGTTTTCATTGTCAAACATTTTCTTACCCTTACAAAGTCGCCTTCGCACGAGCAAGTTACAATGATAGATACAAATTATAAGGGCCTCAATCTAATAAATGTTGCATAAAAGGCCATGAATCAATGCTGAACAGCCAATAACAGGGGTTCAATATCAGGGCTATAATGAGACCCTTCTTTAAGGTCAGTAGACTCTACTTTCTTTCCCATGCACTGAGCAAGTATCTCCCCCGCTGGCTTCTCCCACTTGACACAGGAGAAACTTCCACCAGTGGAAAGTCTTAACAGAAGTGAGAAGAATCAACAGAGAGTGCCATCTTGAAAACTGGCTGCTTGGAATCTTTCTTACTCTGGGTGCGCAAGGGAAAAAAATGCCTCAAAACAAAAGCATTGAGAAGAATGTCTCTTCAAGACCATTGAATGGTCCCAAAGAGAGGAATGTGAATTTCATGGTACTGTACTAGGTCCCATCATCAGATGTAAACGCGTTCTGCTACCTCACTATTGGTGGCTTTTACTAGGACACAAAATGGCTTGGTCAAGTTTTAAGCATTCAACGTGGCAAGCAGCATGTGCCATGGTCTGTCTTCAAAATTAACTGGAGAAAAACTCCAGAGAGAGCCAACCAAGTAAGAGAGGCAAGGTAGAACAGCCAATTAACCAAGTATGATTTGTAATGTAGATTTAAAAGTTTAAATGGCTCTTCCAAAGTTTCCCCAAGCAGACTTGTATTCCCACCACATTTGTTCTCAAATTCAGAAAGTTCCTGCAAAGCTAAAAAGCAGTATGAAGAAATTAATTATACAAAATGGTATTTTGGGATATTCCTTTCAAAAGTTTTCTTCTGTTGTCCTTTAGATGCGTTTCTGGCCACATGACTGAATATACCATTTTGAATATTGCCTTAAAAACAAATATCACTATGACTGACATACCTGAGGATCAATGAAAGCAACTGCAGCTTTACTTATATCACTGATCCACAACCTCAAAGTCAAAAACCCAAAGGCGGTTGCAAAGTGTGTTCTTGGGTGGGGGGTCACTGCAGTTATTTTTACTGTAATTGCAATTGTTTTTATATTTATTATATTAAAGGTGATCTATGTAACACTGTTTCATTTTAATCCTCCTGGCCCACAGAGAGGTAACTTGAATCTGAACTGGAACTGCAGGCAAGCTAGATTTCTTAATTATTTCTGCAACCCTTTGGGCAGATTTTTCTTTTATGCATGTTGCTTCATGCCCACCACCTCCCAATTTTTTTCCCCTCTTGCTCATTTCTCTCTGCTCTTCCACATCCACCTTCAGGGAAGGGATGCCAGCCATTTGGACCTGATCGTAAGCCAGGCTCAAAGAGCTGTAAATGAGGCAAGCACGATATCATCATTCCCTATAGCAGTGTTGGCAAACCTATGGCACGGGTGCCAAAGGTGGCACTCGGAGCCCTTTCGGTGGGCACCTGACATCGCCCCTTCACAGCCACCTGTATTCGGGTTCAATTGCTGTATTGACACTTTGCAAACTAAGGAGTGGGTATTAAATCATAATTTGGGCACTCGGTCTCTAAAAGGTTCGCCATCACTGCCCTATATAGTCTTCCCCTCTGCCGTCTCTGTGCATCGGGGGTGGGGGGGCAGGGATTCGCCCAAACCCTGCCCTAAAATCTTCCCTGCTGCTGCTGTGTGAGGAAGATCTGTGCACTCACATCTCTGCAATCTTGCACGGAAGATTGCAGAGGACGCTGACACTCAAGATGGAGACGGGAGTGAGAATTACTGCCACCACAGCAGCGGTGCCTTTCACGCCACCTGAGTCTCCCCATCTTCCCGGATTCAGCGATGACAGCACGGTGACGGGTGATGGACCTGGACAGGGAGATGCCTCTGGGTCCCGAAGGCAAGAGGGCCAAAAAGATGAGGGAGGAGAGCCAAAGAGAGGGTGTGGCATGGGGTGGGGCCCGTGGCGAAGGTGAAGGGGCCTTGAAGGAGCCTTCTTTGGGGGGGGAGACACAAAGAGGGTAGTTTCTACACACAGTACAGAGTATTATTTAAAGTGTATTAGGCTAAAAGCGTATTGAGACTTTTTCCTTCTCAAATTTATTTGGTAGAGGCAGATTTAAAACCCCCTAATTATCTATTGTTATATTAATATTAATATGCTAGAATAGAATTACATTCTAAAATATTATTTTAATGTGTTTTCTTTACTTATTAAAATGCCTTTTTATGCAAATACAGCAGCGGGTTTTGCAGGTTACTTGGCTATTATAAAAGGGGTTCGTGACTCAAAAAGAGTTGAGAAAAACCGACTTATTTTAAGAGGCATAGGAGAAAGCGTAGACACAACTATTCACCTGTTTGTCCACCACAAAATTATTCTGTATGTATCTTTAAAAGGGAGAATTTAAAAACTGTTTTCAAATAAACACTCTCCCAGACTGTCAATTTGACATATATGACTAATAATAAATAATAATAATAAACTTTATTTTATGTCACCTTTCTCCCCGAGGGGACCCAAGGTGGCTTACAACAGCAGCAAAAGAAAATAAACATAATATTAAAAAACAAGGTCAATGTTTAAAAAGCAATAAATACACTATAAAAGACAATACTAAAAAAACAGCAGAAGCAGCAGAATTTTAAAAGGTCCCAGCTGCTAAAGACTAAGTCTTAAGATGTAAAACAAACAAACAAAAAAAAACAGGTATGTGTTAACACGATGACTGGCAGGCAAGCAGGTCTGATGCAGCTCTGATAATTGGTACTGCTTCAGTATTTACAAAGCTCTACCTAATCTAACTTAATCAGCTTCCAATTGATCTGCATCAGTTACAGCATGATGATGATGATACACCATATTTGGGATCTGGATCCAGTTTTCAGCCCTTGTTCAGGAATTGTTGAACCCTAGGTAATCCACACTAATGTATACAAGCTAATGCATACTAATGTATCCATTTGAATCATTCATTTACTTCTATGCTCCTTATGTATAGTTCCCCCCCCCCAAAGTGATTACGGTGGAGGTTTTCTGCCCACATCCATTTGGTACATTTTAAGTCATCTGCAATTTATCAGAGAACACATGTAGATATCAGACAATTCATTCAATCTTAATTGTATACCAGTTTAATGTTACTTGTCAGAGTGAACACTAACCATAGCCTAGCCACCTAAGCCTGAGTCTAAGACTTGCTTCCTGGTACAGGTGCAATTAAGTTTTAAATGCAGAGCAACCTGTACTTTGGCCTCTGCTTCAGATCAACTGAAGTTTTGGTGTCCCTGGTGATTTCTGACAAAATAGCCAACTGGAGTAAATCAAAAGGAGTGAAGAAATATATCTGAACGATTCCCAAATGCACCAGAGAAGACGGGAAATAGAACACATCAACCCAGTGCTCAGGGATGTTCATTTTCATAATGCTGAATCATGGCCTGAAATAGGTCAAGGGAAGCTACACGTTTTAAGGATATAATTTTCAACAGCAATGCAGCTGGTGGGGCCACGGGCAACCCCCTCAACCCCAAAGTGACTTGGACTCAATTTCTTCAACATGCATCTATATTGATTTTGTGAAGATAAGCAGGTGAGCGATCCCGCTAAAACTATAAAGGAGGATGTTTTTCTGGCACACATAGTAGCTGGTTATTGGGAAAATCCTGCAGTCCTTAAATGAGACACATTACATGCATAACGCATTATGTCTACAAGGATTTAGAACTGAATTCTATGGGAGATGTTTCAAGACACTGTGCCCGCACAACATACAGATCACAGGATTCTTTATTAGTTTCAAAGACTCTCAAAAGGTTTCAGAAAAGGTATGATGACTTATCTTCTAGTGTCAACCACTGGTTGAGAATAGCATCCACCATTTTAGGAATACATAGGAAATTTTTTGCAGTTTTATTACATAATATGTGCAGAAAACTCTTTTGACAAAAGTATTCAGGTAAGAAGATCAGTTTCCATTTTCAGTCCAGCAAAACATTTTTTTAAACATATAACAACATTATTAGAAGAAACACAGATGTGTCTGTAACCATCCAAAATACAGATAACAAATTAACTTTTTCAAAATAATGCTGAATGAATGAGAAGCAGTATAATCAATGTTCTTAATCCAATAAGATAGGAAGAGGTTAAAAAAAAAAAAAAGATCTTTCTTTGACAGTGCCAAAGACCAAGACACAAAAGTCCTTCCCGGTTTTATTTCATAATGTATTTTATAAACCTGGCAACAAAAAAATCAGGCGCTTCAGAATTTTGCAAAAGAAATTAAGTACTCTCCAACATCAATTTCTCCCATTCATTTTTATAAATGCAACTGTGTTGGTTCAGACGTGCTCAATGATAGTTTTCCTGATACAAAATTCATAGCCAACCCGTCTAGAAGTGCTGGCCTCATCCAGCTGGCTCTGCTGGGCCAGGAGAGGGGATGATGGTTTATAACCTCCAAATCAGCTCAAGCTTTCTTGTTTCTTTGGTAAGGACACGGTCACCTTCTCAAGAGCAACAGTGCTACTCCAATTCAATTTTATGTACGTATACTTGTAATAGGAAATAACAGAGGCAGGAAGATTTATCCTATAATGGGGACTTTTTGCCCTAAGTGACATTTCACCAGAGAAACAAATCAGTGACCTAGGGAGTTATATGGATCCTCCGTTGCTTTTTAAGAACAAGATGAGTCAAGAAGGGCTTACGGAGAACCATGAGGGTACTATGTGATGGTGAAGGCATCACATTATTTTTTTTTTTATGTTGACTGTTGGAGACACGTTCGAGGAAACAGGATCACACAGAAAAAAAACCTTCTCAAGAAATTCACAATAAACATGCAGGATCACAACTCCACGAGGAGGCAAACAAAAAGACAGTCATGTAGAATATGGAAAAAGGAATGCAAGACACAGGACACAATGGACATGTTTGCATTAAATGTTCTTTTAATATACACGTTTTAACACCTTTCCAGTTTGGTTTTTTTTTTTTTTTTAAATTTAAAAAGGTATGTATCTCTAACCTTCTATTGGCAATTCCGCATCTGTTCCTTCACTGCAATCGGAACCCCGGTTGCTCCCTTTGTAAACATAAATATAAACATACCATCATAAAAATAAAAGCGGAGGCGGCCAGTCAACACTGGAAATTTTAGAATCAGTATCTCAAACAGGTAGGCAGAACAAATTGGTGCAAGCACAATGGTGCCCGAGCCATATTGTAACCTAACCACCAGCAGGATCACTTCCAAAAGAAACTCACATGTGCAGAGTCAATCCATCCATCTATGCTCCCATGTTCACACTCACAAAAAGATAAAAAAGGAATTAGGTAAAGTTTTTCACCTCTCCCCAAATGACAAAGTATTCAAAAGGATGTTGGTTCAAAGTGTATAACATTTGGGGTGGAATTTAAAAACAACAAGAAGATTTTGGGAGAGAATAGAAAGCTGATACCCACAAAGTCTTCCATGTTTTTTTCTCTATAAAAACTATTTTTCTCCTTCCTGACAAGCCCATATAGACGGACACTGAAAAATAACAAATATGGCATTGTAACCGTGTTGAAAATTCACAATAAAAGGTTTTTTAAAAATAGGGATTTCAATAAGTATATATGCCTCCATTTTCAACCACTGAAAAGACATTGTAGATGTGAAGAAAGAAAAAACAGAGCACTCTCAACAGACAGATGTCCTCTCATTGGAGTTCACAACTACTAGGCAAGAGGGAGAGAGAGGAAAATAATTGATTTCTTTCACAAAATTCGGGCCAGGGACCTAAAACCAAGTTGGGAAGAACTGTATCATTGGCAAGGAGAATATGATCCACTGAGGCATCCATGCTGACGTGAGAAAAAAGTGAATTGCTATACCTGTGTAAGACTTTGCCAGGGCGATTTTCTCATCAATCGCCGAAGTTTCTGAAGGACCTGCTTTGGTAAACAAAGACAGCCATAAAAAGAAAAGTCACTTCCCAAAACTTTCCCCTTTCCGTTATGAGAGAGCATGCTCAGCTGCAGAAAAAGAAAAGACTGTTTCACAGAACGGTACCCGTGAAGGGGAATATCAAGGATCATGTAGCCCAACATAATGGAATATCAGCAATCCAATCCATCCCTCGCAGCAAACTCATCACATCTGAGTTTCTGAACACGAATGCAGGCCATAGCTCAGAGCTGCTTGGTTTCCGTGTCCTCTTAAAATCCCCACACCAAACCTCAAGACTTGCCAATGACAAGTAACATACTTTTTCAAATAGTGGAAGCATAACAACATTTCTTTATGGCTGCCATGTAGTGACAAACAGCATCATTCTGATCCAGTACACCTGTCATTTTTTTCTTTTAATTTTAGCATTACATTTATGAAATACAGTGGACCCTCGTATACCAAATGGTTTGTATAACATAAAATCTGTACAACACAAAAATTCTGGAGATAGGGGAAATTTGCTTAAAAGAATTGCCTATGGGATGAATCCGTACAACATAAAAATGGTTGCTATTAGGGACTACTCCGTTTTCAATGCATTCCTATGAGAAACTTTGCTTAACAGAATTTCATTTGGAACGAATTAATTCCTTTATGCAAGGTACCACTGTACTGTAAACTCCAAAGGGCTTGAGTGAGACATACTTCCAGACAAAAATTTATATAAGGAATTGCAGAGAAACTAGAGAGGTCAAGAAATAGGTGATGTCTTATGCCACTACCTCTGTTCTTCAAATGGCCACAACCAGACTCTAAAATGTATAAAATTAAAGTGGTCTGCTTAGTTTTTCTTCTTGAATTTAAAAGTAAAGAAAATTCCTGTTCTTTGAACAACTAATCCTTCTGAGATAGAACCGGGCATAGTATAGCTATGAAACTGTATTATATTAGAATATGTATATTAAAATAACAAATTACTTTGTAAAAGTAATGTTCTAAGCTTTGCAATAGCTAGGGTACAGCATAGGTTTGTAATCTCAATTTAAACACATGATTTTGTCACTGAGGTTCATCAGAAAACACAGTTCAGTCACCACACCAAACCCTTCATTAAGGGTCCAAAATTAGGCATGAGATATTAACTGGCACAAACAAGAAAACAAAACAAGATCCGCCCCTTCATTCACAACCGTCCATTTATTCTGGATAGAGTGGGAAGAAACATCCCCTCTATTTTTTTTTTTTGTCCCATTGTATGGCATAAACATTGGCGGTGGCTGCAGAGCACCGACTGAGCAATTAGGAGGAATTTTTAATTATTTAATTATTTATTTTATATACAGCCCATCCGACCAAAGGTCACTCTGGACAAGTCCAGCCAGGTCAAGCTTTATCCCTCAGTTCCCAATGCCAGTCGCTTAATTTCTGACCACTCATACATTTCTACAGAGCAACAGGAAGAGCAGAAACTATTTCCCACAATCTGGTCCCACGTAAAGACAAGGTGAAGACAGCCATTCACTGAAAAACCAAACTGATGATCTTTTTTGTGCCTTCTGTATTTGAATAACAACAAAACCGACAACAAAAGCCATGCTCTACATCCGCAATAACCTCTCATTCTCATGAAATCCTCCACTGAGAAAGTATCCTAAAGGAATATACCAAACAGACTAATATGTTTTGCTTGGCACATCACAACTAGTAAAGTGCTCTACAGTCCACAACAGGTTATAACAAACAAAAAGCAAAAAAAAAAAAAGTGCTCTGCTTGTAAACCGCTCGATAGTGCTTAAAGCACACTGGTGGTTTACAATTTATTTAGAATCAGGCTGGGTACTCATTTTACTGACTTCAGAAGGATGGAAGGCTGAGTGAATCTTGAGCCTCCTACCTGGGATTGAACCCCAGGTTTGTGAGCACAGTTTTACTTGCAGTACAGGCAATTAACCACTGCACCAATGGCGCCACAAAGCTCAGACTCTGTTGTTTTGTGGCAAATGAAAGCTAGGTAAGTTGGAGAACCTAACTGAAGAGTCAGGCAGCAGGAGTTCAATCCCCCCCCACTTTCCTTTTGGAGAAAAGGCAACACAAGGGACCTTGGGTGATCAGCACTCCCAGAAAAAAAGGAATGGTAAGCCTTCAGAGTACTATAAGGCTAGTACCTGTACTTCTCAGTGGAGGCCATATTGGCCCCTCCCGGGCACAATGGAAGGGGGGCACAGACTAGAATCAATTCTTCACATGTCACCTTATAGGATCTGTCATGCACCATATTCAATCCGGATTGGGCATATATTTCTTTCATACTGTGGTTTTATGCCCGTGGCCAGCAAAAAAGGTTGAAAATGGCTGATCTAGATCTAGAATCTCTAGAAAGGGTTGTGGTCAGTATCCACTTGATGGCATGATGAAAAGAACAGGTCTTGATCAGCGCATTTATTTTGCAAGGTCTATCCTCCCATGTCTGCTACAGTTCTCTCCTCTACCCTACAAGCATGGAAGAAAGGCACCACCTGCCTCGGGGGGTGGGGGGCCCTGTGGAACGCTCACAATGAAATTCTGCCAGAGCAGAAGACTCCAGTAAGTAGGGATACAGATGGGACAGCAACCACAGTCCGTTTCCTCTCCCGTTTTGGGGGAAAAGAATGATGGTTATCACCAATTTTTAGCAGGGAAGACTTGTGGCACCGTGACTGCCTCAAACGAAGCTAGATGTGGCTCTGTCAAGAAGGTCTCCGCTGCCATGTCTCATCTACAGTAGGACCCCCGTATCCACTGATTCAGTTATCTACAGCTGGCAGAGGAAAAAATGAATAATTCAGCAGCCACAAAGCAAGCTACCATCACAAACAGCAGCAGTAAAGCAAGCTACTTTTGCAAAACAGCAACTGTAAAGCAAGTTACTATCTCAAAACAGCAATTTTGGGGACTTTTTGGCGTTCTCTCTTATCCACAGTTTTCATTATCCATGGGAAGGCTTGGAACCAATCCCCAGCAGGTAGTGGGGTCCTACTGTATTTCTTCCTACTGCAAGTTATATGCATTAGCAGGAATTCAGTGCCAATCTACACTCTTGTGTTGATTTGCAATGCCAGCTCTAGGCAACAGGGTTGCAAGACCCAGACTGGTGCCCAGTTGACGCACTTCATCCTCAAACCACTTAATAAAGGAACTTTATTAACAAGACACCAACAGGAAGAAGACAAATACAGTCACCACACACTGCCATATTCGGGCGAAAGTCTAATACCATTTAGACAAATCTCCGTCAAAAAGAACTGAAGAATACTGAAAATTGCCAACTATTTTCAACTCAGATAGATAGATAGATAGATAGATAGATAGATAGATAGATAGATAGATAGATAGATAGATAGATAGATAGATAGATAGATAGATAGATAGATAGATAGATAGATATTGGTTTCAGAATATACAGCTACTGGAGAGAATACAATTTCATAATATTTTCACCCAATTCTTTTCCACAATAAAAGTATTTGCAGGACACAAACATTCCCAGGCAGCCTCCCATCTAGGCAGACTTTTACGAATAAGGCTACTCAACTATGGCCATAACTCTGCGACTTAAAAATCATCTTTGCTAGAGGCTGGGACTGTGCCCAAAAGAGGCTGTCTTATGAATAAGCTTTCCAGGAAATCTCCATTTACTGAGATCAGAAGACTGAACACAGACATATCCTTGACTCAGTTAGTATGGCAAACTAATACACAATTTCCATTAATAATTTCCATTCACATGCTGAATTGTGCATTTTATAACCAGAGGCCAATTTCCATTAATTCAGTAGCAATGGCAACTGGGGTAGCAGAAGAGACATGCAGTCCACCTCACAGATAGATGTAGCCAACCTATGTTGCGGTTATGTTTCATTTGTACAGTAGCAGCATCAACAGGGTCCCTTTTTTAGGCAAATAATGTTGTGCTTTTAGCATGGCGGCTCCGTCCTCAAGCCGTTCTAATCATGTGTAAAAACAGTCCCTCAGCATGTACGTCCACTGAAATAGTAACAGACTTAAAACACCCACTTACATCACGGATGCCAGAGAGCTTGGTAACTCTGAAGGGGTGCAAGCTAGGATACGCTAGTTCAGAGGTTCTCAACCTTCCCAATGCCGGGACCCTTTAATACAGTTCCTCGTATTGTGGTGACCCCCTTGCCCTGCTTGGCCACAAGCCCCCTTTGGCAGGCCACTGTCGCAGAGGTCATAGAGAACGTGCCCCTCTACAGGCACCCTCAGCCAATCGCAGCCTCCGGTGCCATTGACTGACATCCCCTCCAACCTATCAAGCTGTAACTCACTCTTCCTCCCCCCACCTCCTCCAGAACCAAGCCGTTTGTGCCTTTTTTCTTCACTGGCTCATGGCGACCCCTGTGAAAATGGTCGTTCGACGACCAAAGGGGTCTCGACCCCCCAGGTTGGGAACCACTGCACTAGTTGTTGTGTAAACCTATGCAACCTCAATTCACCTGAATTTCCTATGTGTTTTTAAAAAGTCACCAAGACCACAAGAAATGAAAGGGATAAAAGGGAGTGGGCAGGCACAAAACAACGGCAGAGCAAGGAGGACCAAACGCAGCAGACGGAAGAGCACAAGCCATGCGTACAAATCCTGCTTCAAATAGAGTCAAGCTAACTTTCCATTTCTTCCAAGAGCCTTCAACTTTGTCTAATATCTTCATATACAAGATTTCACGGGTGTAGTAAGTAGCATTACCCTCAAGGTTACCTGGAATGTTAAACTGATAATATTCAGGGTCCTCTGATTCTTCCTTGATAGTCACCAACTCCAGTCCTGAAGGAGAGAAGAAGTGTCACTGACTCACACAGACAACTGGGAAGCCAAGGCTCAGTCTCTAGAGACCACAGAAGTGCAAACGCAACCAATGTGTCTGCGTGAAAGACCACGTACAGTGGACCCTTGTATAACAAACGGTTTGTATAACATAACATTTGTACAACATAAAAATTCTGGAGATAGGGGAAATTTGCTTAACATAATTGCCTATGGGGAGAATCCGTACAACATAAAAATGGGATTACTCTGTTTTCAATGCATCCCTATGGGAATCTGTATAAAGGAAAATTTGCTTAACGTAATTTCATTTGGAACGAATTAATTCCTTTATACAAGGATTTCCAAATATCGCATTCAATCCAATCATTACCCATATGGGAGGAGAAGAAATTCAAGTTATGCAAGTTGTCTTGAAAAATTGTGGTTTTTTTAAATTAAACATTTTAATAAGACAATATGCAAAATTATAAAATATAACCTGTTATACGGTATTGCGAGTTAGCGTCAGCATTTTTCTATAAATCAGCATGAGTGGCTGGGGGGTTGCTAAGAGAGTCAGTATGATGATCGCAGACGGAATGAAAGGAAGCCAAGTTTTCATAAAACAAGCCTATAATTACTTCAAAAAATAAATCCAAACATCAATTTGTAACAAGGCATAGTCCTATCACACATCCAATGACAATAAGCTTTATACCTATGCAGGATGGGCCCCCAGGTGAGGTAAGACTGAGTAGAAAACTGCCACATGGATTTACATTACAATCACAAAGGAAAAGATGAAGGTTTACCTGATTGCACTGCTGACCATAATACACACTAATCTATTCAGTTCAGCTGGAAATAGAAGATTGAATCAACTTGCACTCAGCAATCTTGTGCTGTTCTTTCTACCAGAAGCAGCTGGTAGAAAGCTGGAAACAATCCATACTGGGGATGCCCCATATCTTGACTGGGCAGAACCTAACAGAGCGCCTGATGCCAGTTGTATTCAAGTGACTGGCAGCTTCGTCTGGGCCAAATTTCCTATGCAGTCATGTTCTGTCTCATGACCGAAGTCAGAGAAAACCCCTCTGAAATCACCAGAACCTAACATGGCCTTCAGGGCAATCCAGAGGGAATTGGAAAGAAGCATATTCCTTCTACAAATAAACATTTCAATCTTCTTGCTGATCTATTAACCAGCCATTCAAGTGCCACTGGTTTTGTTACAACAGTATATAAATGAACAGCTAACTACTGAGCTTTTGATGTTCACACAATTTAATCATGGGTCCTAATTGTTAATAGGTGGAGAGACCTTACTAAACAAAAAGAAAACAAAAAGGTGGCTGTTCAAACATAGGCATTAGAATCACAGAATTATGGTAGGATTGGAAGGGACCTTGGAGGTCTTCGAATCCAACCCCTTGCCCAAGGCGAGAGACCTCATACCATCCCAGACAGTTAGCTGTCCAATCTTTTCTTGAAAACTTCCAGCGATGGGGCACCCACAACATCGGGAGGCAAGCTGTTCCACTGCTGAATGGCTCTCACCGTCAGGAAATTTCTCCTGATTTCCAGGTGGGCTTTTCCTC
This sequence comes from Phrynocephalus forsythii, assembly GCA_029282475.1. Lineage (NCBI taxonomy): Eukaryota > Metazoa > Chordata > Lepidosauria > Squamata > Agamidae > Phrynocephalus > Phrynocephalus forsythii. The sequence continues at coordinate 6,577,901 of JAPFRF010000017.1, read as the reverse complement.
TGATGAGTTTCCATGAAATGGGATTTTCAAGGGAAAAGAACTCTCAAATCTAGTAATTCACCAGGGACCTTCCTGAGCCCAAATTAAGGGACTAGGATGCTACAATAGGGATTCACTTCTCCCATGTACCCTTGCAAGCCGCAAGGAATTGGCCACTAGAAAACCAAAAGGCATCTAGTCAAGGAACAACAGAAAATGTCTGGGGGAAATGGGCAGAGAATCCAGGGGAGGAAAAGGACAATTGTCATGGGATTATGCATTCCCTGTCAGCGAAGCCCAGTGATCCTGACTTGTCTGAGTGGAATGGAGACAAGGCATCCCTTGCCTTGTAATAACCAATACAGCAAAGCCTTGGACAAGATCACAGAACTCTGACCTGCAAAGCACCCTGAAATAATAAAGTGTCAACCAAGGATGGCTTCTCTAAATGTTATTAAACTATAAATTCCATCATCCACAACTAGCATAGACAACGGTGAGGGGTGTGCTGCAGACTAACTACACCTGGAATGATACATATGTGCCTTCTACTGCATGCTCAAGAAATGAATATTTAAAGGGAAGGTAGAACTACCTACCAGAATCTTCACTGGGTTCAGTCTTCACCTGTACGGGTGGGCAACTAGACAAAGATATTTTAAAAAGGATATGTAACACACACCCAGAAAGTAGTGCCACTAGTAGTGTTGCTGTTGACAATAAATTACCAACTATGTGTTCTATCCCTAAACAATACACAGTGGTACCTCGTATAACGTAAAATCCATACAACGTAAAAAAAATCCGGAGGTGGGGAATTGGCACCACCTCGTCCGCCAATCTTGCCGGCAGGCTCTGCCAGGCTGTAAGGCACTTCCTCCTCCTCCTCCGCAGTTGCCAAATACCCACCCTTCCTGTTCCCTACTAGCCTTTTCAGCTTGTCCCCCCCCACCACTCCCCTTACCTTCAACTCCAACCATGTCCTACGGCTAGCAGGAATCAGGTGCAGTGGGGTGATCACATGTAGAGCGGGTGCATTGGCGCCCCGCCAAGCCTAATTATGCAGGAGGGTCGGGTGAGTGGGGGCGGGAACAGGAGCCCAGGGATCACTCAGCGCCCCGTCGCGCTTCATCACCTCTTCGCGGGCGAGGGAGAGAGAGAGAGAGAGGGAGGGAGGGGGAGGAAGGAGGGGAGGAGGATGCCTCGTTGGTAACAGAGGGGGGAGACGGTGAAGGAGGAGGGGGATCGCCACTACCTGGCTCCACCGGGCACGGCATCTTAGGGCGCCAGTGCCCCACTCAGCCTCCGTGGGGTCCGCCTGCGATCGCGCAAGCTGGGGGAGGGAGGGGGTGCAAAGGAGCTCTGAAGGGGTCTGGCTGGGGAGGGGAGCCAGGCTGGAGAGGAGATGCCCAGGTGCTGTGCTCCTTGCACTGTCGATGGAAAGAGTGCTCTGGGTCCCAGAGGCTCGGGCTGGGCAGCACCAGCCAGAAAGCAACCCGCACAAGCTGCCTGCCGCATGGCTTAGCCCCCACCACCCGCTTGGAGGGAAGGATTGGACCCGCCCCCACCCCTGCCACACCGCAGTGCTGGAGCCCAAAGGAGGAGCAGGGCGGCCCCGCGATGGGCTCCTGGCTGAGCCGGCAGAGCAGCCTAGGTGGTCGGCCGGGGAACGGGGCTCCGCCCACGCCCCTCCACTGCTGCTGCCGGAGCTGCAAGGCACCCTGGTCAGGAAGGAGGCGCAGCAGCCCTTCCCGCGGACTTTCTGCTGGCCTCGCGTCTGCGCAGCTCCGTTCACCAGAGGGAGCTAAGGGCGCGCCTGAGCGAGAGAGAGGTGTGTGTGCATGCGCATGAGTGCTCTCGCGCACACCTGTATAGGAGAGGGGGACACAAAAACAGATTTATCCCAGGGCACCCCTCCGCACCCTTTTCGGTGGCCAAGGCTGAGGCAGCAGGGGGGCGGCAGCAACCACCTGGCACCCCCCTGGGGGTCCTCGAGCCGCCTGTGCTGCTGCCACCCTGAGAGTCGACCGCGGGGGACATTGGGGACCATCAGGTAGGACATCAAAGTTGGACAGCCCTGGTCTTGGCTATGCATTGGAACGGATTAAATCTGTTTTCAATGCATTCCAATGGGAAATTTCAATTTGTATAACGTAATTTCATTTGGAACGAATTAATTACGTTATACAAGGTACCACTGTACTCATAAAAGTGGAAGCAACACAAACAAATCCAAATGATACATTCCACACAGTCTTGTTACACAGACCTATACAAAGCAAAAGGAGATAAACTGAAAAAAAAATCAGGCCATAATCAAGATTATGCAATTACCAGGAACACTGGACTAGCTTTATACCTTTCTTCACAAAAACAAGGATGAGTATCTTATGATTTCAAATGGAATATTCAATTTTTTAAAGTGCATCAGTTAAGCAAACAGTTGGCAAGGAAAAGCCAAGGCACTTAATTACTGTGATATCTAATCTTGTGGCCTTTGGACAGTAAATAAAACCTACTAGCAGGATTTTAATTTAATTGAACTACTTGCTGACATCTAAATATATTCTTATCTCCAATTCCTTTTTGACAAAACAAAAAGTATTACTGTTAGAAAAGGTTGCAAACAGCTTTGTAAATTTCAAACCAAAAGCAGGGGAACATATTTTGAATGAAAAAAATAGATCAATAAATCTTGTCTGGCCCATGTTCTAAGAGAAGACTATGGCTTACTGACACCAGAAAAAAAGCTTTTGGGGAGGGGCCAGAATTAGTAGCCATTTAGAAAGTATAAAATATAATTTACCTTCCGCCGGAGGAGATTACTGTGTGTGTGGAGTCCACAATGCGAGGCCCTAAATGGAGGAGGGAAAGCATTTTGGATGTACAATTTAACATTCAAACAGAACACATGCTGAAAGAAAGGTATGTAAGTGTTGTTATCTAACTCGAGAGAAATGCCACTGCTATTTATGCGTGACACTGCACAGGCAGCGCTTGGCTTCTGTCATGGAAGCATGTTCCCCAAACGCCACTATCACAGCTCCAACCCAAAACAGGTTGGGTGGTGTTTCTACTAGGCTTTGGAAACTAGGAGAGGTGAGTATAAAAACATTAGGGTGACATTTTAAATCCAAGGGTCCTGAGTCCGGAAATAATCTTGATGCCTGTAAAGGCTTCTAGGTCAGCCCTGCTACATCTCCTGGACAATTAAACAGACCCATCTTTCACAGACACCAATTTGATAAGTGCCGCCTCCAAAGGCCAGGAATTAACTGGTTGTGTCAGCATACAGGTCCAGGAAAACTTGCCCAGTGCAGTACATTAGATTTAACTGAGCTTCTTGTCACTTGTTTCTCAAATGTATTTTATCAGCACACCTGTCTTAGCTGCTGTCTATAAATAATTTATGTCAGTTCAGGATCCCCTCAAACAAATATATAATTGAACAATGTGCAAGTTATTTGCTATTTCAAATTTCATCTTTAAAAAGATAAAAATAAGGATCATTTTAAACAAATAATTGTTAAATTCAACTCCTTCACAAGCGCTACTGAGGGGGAAAAGTGAAGGAGCAAAAATGTTCACACAAAAATTACAAGGATTAAATAAAAGCCAGATTTTGCTTCCAGATTCAAATACTTAATTTTATTTATTTATTTATTTATTTATTTATTTATTTATTTATTTATTTATTTATTGCACCAATTTCCCAAATTTATAAATGCCAGCTCTACATAATTATGCACCTATTAGGGGAAAAACACAAAGAAAAAAACAGTGTATCAAATGTAATTTAAATGTTTTTATTTAGAACACATAAGCAACTACTCACCTAGATGCTTTTTTGGCTCAAGGAACGGCCTACATTTAAAAAAAGGCATAATATGATTTTAAAAGTACAGTTATGCAAGAACTAAGAGAACATGTGCACTCAAAGCATGTTTCCCCCTCAGTAACCACCTCCTTAAGAAAAAGAGTGTTACAGTACTGTACCCATTCTAAATGAGAGAGAGAGAGAGAGAGAGAGAGAGAGAGAGAGAGAGAAGGAGAAGGAGAAGGAGGGAGAGCACAGAGAGAGAGAGCGCAGAGAGAGAGAGCAGAGAGATGAGGGAGCAGAGACAATACTCAAGCAAGGGCTGCCTGGCTCACTGCTCAGCTACACAATTAAGCACTGCAATCTGCTTTTATGTTTTAACTTTTGACTTTTCAAAACACACTATGTGGAACGTAACAAAACTACAGCCAGTTCTAATTCAAGGGAAGGAACTACTCTTTGCTAGGACCAGTTATCAGTGAGAAATGAGGTCAATGCCATCAAGCCACATTCTGTAATGATAATTCCAATCCCATCCCATCACCGGAGGGGGATCACTGGGTGACCTTGTCCTCCTGGCTTAGGCATTACCTGACCTAAATTTAGCCTTCATGTGGGCATGAATTCTTGCAGCAAAGAGCTGCACCCCAAGAGCTGGCACCCACAACCTATTCTTTATCTAACAGTAAGAGGTCTACACATGAAACCCTGTCCTTATTGAGACTCTTTGCAACTTTAGCGACACACATTTCCCCTCTGCACAGTCTCTGTTGAAAGGCAACATGTGTGCATCCCAAAGAAATCAAAGAGGAGGTAGAGCCTAACGCACCTCTTGATGACAAACGAGATCCCAGATTTGTTCTCCAGAATCCACTTGAGCGTCGTCACATCGTAGTTGGAGGGATGTTTAAAGGCAAGTCCTTCTGGGAGGCCGTGAACTACCACAGCCGATGGGTCCCTCTGTATCTTATCATACGGGACGGGTACAACAGTGGACTTCCCCAAAGCTTTACCTAAAGGGGGAGGGGGAGGAGGAGTGCAATATGTTATTTTATAAAGGCGTCCCACCAGCTGGAGGGCAAGCTCAAGTGCAGCCCGTGTGCCCTCAATGCATTCTGGGCCTTTCCCTGCCTCTCGCTCCAGCCATCAAGCTCAAAATTATTCTGACCGTTCTTTCCACTGGGTGGGACAGATGTCCAACTATTTCACAGCCAGATGATGTCACTGCTGGATAATGCGCCTTTTTTTTGGGGGGGAGGAGAGAGATATTTGCCGGCGTGACTCCCACAAAACTGCAGGTTTACAGGGCAACTATGTGATTTTAATGGAACTCCATGTTAGGTTGGTTACAGAATAACACCAATAACTAATCTCTTGAATATGTCAGGGAAGAGAGCAGAACACTGTATAATGAAGCAAGGGGTATAACTGGATGGCTAAATTTCAGCTCATAGGCTACATATGCCCTCATCACCCTGCTGTGCTCCCATACACAGGAATTCTATTCTATCCCTCTGATTTGCAAGTTTTGTGAAGTACTATGTCCACTCTGCTTAAAGAAATGGACAACGAGGTCCTCTATCAAATTAGTCCATTATGCCAAGCTAGGATTAAAACTTCTCATGACTTTGCCGGGCCGCTGCCTTCCTCAAGGAGAGATCCAATGGATTCTCAGCCTAGGATTCAATACATCTCCCTTCTACAGCGCAGTGCAACCTGGTTCTTACAACAAAATATTTACCGTAGCAGATGCAGAAGTAATCCTCCACCGATTTCCTAAGGGCTTCCATTTCCACAATATCCACAGTCATCCTGTTATCCAGCGATGCCGACTTTGATTTTTGTAGTTCTACGGCTTTTGCCTCTTCATTAACACCTACAATACAGAAACCAGAAATGCAAGGTACTGTCTCCCATTAAAAGCAAGGAGGGAGCTGAGCTGGAACGCATAACTAAGAACTGGGTGGGTGAACAGGGCATGGGCGGTCCAACCAGCTCGTTCCACTGGTGGTCTCAGTGAGGAATCCCCTAGGCTAGACAGTTAGGGACTTTTGGTGGATCACAGGAGTTCACAGGAATATCCACAAGAAAGCTTTCCAGATCAGAGCAGACTGTGATATCCTTTTCACAGTTCTGGGAGAACAGAGCAGAAGGACAATATCATTGGTGGATGACTTGTCCGGAGGCTAAAAGTGCCCCTTAATTGAACTGAGACAGTTCTGGGCATGATGGTGCAGAACTACAAGAGAGACTTCTTGCCTTCAGTGAGAACACGGCAGCTGACCCAACTGGACTGAATCTCAATTCAGCTCCGCACACACCCGATAATCTCCACCAAGGGTTTTCTGATTTGCCTCAGAGAAGTATATAGGGTAGGGATTAGGTTTTAGAGCTATAGCAGGAATGTCTGGATTGGGTGGGTACAGAATCTGAAGCTACCCGACTATCATAGTCAGAGATGTGGAAGTTCAGTTTGAACAGTCAAGTCCTCCCTGCAGGGACAGAAGAATCAATAAAGATGTTCATGCCTTAACACTCACTGAATCTGATGAATCCCTGAAGGGATCCTAGAATTTCCAGGAACAGGGAGGATGCCTGTTGAGATCCTAACAGTTACTGAACAGTGAGATGCAACAGATTCCTGTCATGATCACTTCTAATTATTTTTCTGGCTTGCTGAGTCCAGGCTGTTCCCTGGATTTCTATGCAGCTCTGGACAACAGAGGTATCTTAAGTGACATAAGACTCATTTGTTGTGAAGAGAACCCCACCTCAACCTCTTTGTGGTGGTGGTGAAGAGCGGCACAGAAGCCTTAATCTGCCGCTTCCACAGCACCTTCTGGGGGACGCTTTGGATCTGCTTCAAGATTTGTTCTTCTAAATCAAGAGTGTCCAAACTCTGGCCCTCCAGATGTTTTGGGGCACAACTCCCAGAATTCCAAGCCTGGATTGCCAGTGACAAAGGACTGTGGGAGTGGTGGTCCAAAACATCTGGAGGGCCAAAGTTTAGACACCACTGCTCTATACAGAATATGGAATGCCCTCCCAAGTGAGATCCGCCTGGCACCAACATTGATGACATTTCGGCACCAGGTAAAAACCTTCCTGTTCCAGAAGTTTTTTAACTGATACAACATAGACAACTTCCTCTGATGGCAATTTTAGTGTAATGATTTTAGTGTAAGGTTTTTATTATTGTTTTAACTATTTATTGATATAATTGTTTTAACTGTTTTCATTCTTTGATTGTAAGCCGCCCAGAGACCTTTGGGTAGTGGGCGGTATATAAGTTGTAAAAATAAATAAATAAAAATAAATAAATCCCAGACTCCTACAATAAATACCTCAAGGATGACAATGAGAACTCTGCAAGGCACTTTAAGGTTGGAATCATCTGTCTTGCTGACAATCTGAATGCTGCTTTTGGTACTGCTGTCGGCTGAGGTTTTCACCTCTTCTCTTCGGTCCAGAGACATATCCCAAGGTACCACTGGATGATTAATAGCCAATTTTAGGCTAAAATGCTTGAAAGTGGCAGCCATACTAGATGTTTTTTTTGATGGCACCTCTTATTTTGGCCCACCTGGGGATACAATGAGCATGGCTCCCATGACCTGACAAATAATTTCATAGGCAGGTGGAGATGGAGGAGGTGGGACTCTGTTAACCTCTCTGAAACACTTTTTGGCATCTGCTGCTGCTGCAGACTCTACTGAATCATCTTTGGGAATAAAGTGGACCCACTTTACTTGAAACAACGGTTTCAGAAGGTATTTATGGCTGTGGATATGAGTATCCTGCTTGTTATACAGCTGCATGTCACAGCTCATAAAGGTTCTGAAAGGGAAGGCTTAAGAGTAACAGGTTACATCAGGAGAATGACAACCAGCTTTATTTCTCTGGGGGAACTGAACCAGAGAGCTGCACGTTTTCTAACTTAGTATCTGGATGCAATGATCATGCCGATGAGGGCCCACAAACCTAGACTGAATCTTGAACAAGGCAAAATACTTGAGGCGTGGGCAGTGCTGAGATGCAAGAAATGGGAAACGGGGCGTTCTACACAGTGCTGCACTGTTTTAGAAGAAACAGGTATTTAGCTTGCGCCTCCTCCTGAACTTGTTATGGCCATCAGAGGCCCAAATGACTACTGTGATATGGAGCACCGATTATCAGCCTCCGTTGGGTCAGCAATTATTTTCACTGGATGTTTGTTTCTTCTTGGTAGAAGGAGATAGCAGAGAAGGGGAATGTAAATACACTAAAACAGCTGTCCTTTTCTCAGGACCAAGACTTTGCTGTTGACTTGTCAGGCCCTGAACCATTTCCCCAATACACATGCACAGATCAGAGGACACAATGGTGGTTGTTTTAACTGACTGCTCAATGCTCATGATTTTAATGTTCACACTTCGTTTGTGTGTGTGTCATTCTCATTTCTTTCATCTCTTTTTTGAAACTGCTTTGAGATATTACTTTAGATGTGATAAGCCAGACATGTTTCTTTATTCATATCAGAGTGTTGTACAACTTAAAATTAGGGAAACATAAAATACATATATAGATAAATTAAAATGTTATGATAAGACTGTTTTTGTCTAGAAGTGGGCCACTTTAATTGCATCATCTTGTCCATAGGCTAGTTCTTTTTTTAAAAAACACATGCTTGTAGGTATCAATGGCATAAAAATAGATGCTGCATTGATTGAATTTCTCCCTAGTCACACACATGCAAAAACTGTCCTTTATCCAAGTAGCCCCATTTTACAGCTTCCTATTTTGCTTCCAAGTCTAGGTGGCTTCTAGATGCGCGCACGCGTGCACACACACAGAGGGGCCTAATCCTATTCACATATCAACATACATTCTTCACAGTGAAGAAGTGGATGCTGCCTCAGATTTTCAAGAAACCTCTTCAAGCAAATTTGAACGTTGATCGTACCGGCAGATGCTTTACATGCGTGAGATACAAGAAACAGCCGAGAAAGCCACGTGATTGTGAGGGACACATTCTGATTCAAACTTACAATACTTCACAAAATCCTTTTGGAAATCTTTTCTTGTACTGACGAAGGCTCTCCCTCTCTCGGTCCCAACCACGTACACGTCGGTTTCATACACGGCAATGCAGGCAACTTCTGCCTTCGACTTGGCCAGCTCTTTGCACTGCAGGAGAGAAGGTTGGCGGTTTAACGGCTGCAGTGGCAAGAGGGACAATCGGGGCAGACGCATGGAGAAGTAAGGCTCTTAAGGAGATGCCTCACAGAGAGCCTTCGGTTACCAGGGGCCTTGACAAAGGCTCTCGAGCTTTAGATGCTTCAGGTTATTCTGCAACTTCAAGTTCCGTTTAAACGGAGAAGCCAATACAGTAATTGAAGATTGAGACACGACTTAGGTAATGAAGGCACACAGGCAAGCATGCTTGTATCAGGTGGCTAAGATAGAACACCTGCACTTGGGCCCCCATGCCAGTGTGCCTTGAGGCCGCCTTCTGCTCAAGGTAGGAATCAAAATCAAAGCAGACCTGAACCTAACCCTAAATCTGGCTTCCTGTAGCTTGAGCCCGTTCCTAGGGGGTCCCTGTTCTCTGGGATGATTCCTGCCCCTCCACGACTGCCTTTCAAGTAATTGAAAAGTGTTATCATATTTCCAGTTTGTTGGCATCTTTCTTAAAGCGTGATGTTATGACCAGTACTCTTGGGGAAACCTAACCAGTGTTGAAAGGGGGAGGGGCTTTATCGTAATGAGATTTAAAGACTCTACTTCTGTTAAGGCCTCCTAAAATTGTATTTCCTTTTTTCCATTACATGGTTGGTTCTTCTTCAGCTTTTGATCTACAATAATTCAAAGAATGGAAGATTCCAAAGTGACACAGACTTCTTGTAAAATCTGCAACTATGCCGCCGAACAATTGCTTGTCCTACACCAGAGAAGTGACACTTCCAGCATAACGGTTAAATACCGCCCCGGGAGGACTGTTTATCAGGCTCACAAAGGCCTTAAGACCTGATGTTGGATCCTCCAGCTAAAAGGATCAGAGAGCAGGTGGTGGGAAAGATGTTCGTCTTTAGTTCTCAGAAAGACTCACTGCAAATAGACCACATTTGGGATAAATGAATATGTTGTCTAGCTCAGAATAATACAAAAGCAGGCATATTGCCTGTGGCAATAAAAGGATGTTGTTTCTAAATCTTGTTAGAGCTATTTTTATTGTGTTTGAAGAATTTATGTCTCCATCTTGACCTTCACCTTCCAAATTGTTTACAGATCAATAAAACAAGACAGTCCCCGCCCTCAGGCTCAGTATCTAAAAAGTCACACACACACAAACACACAAACACACACAGCAAAAAAGAAAAAGGAGGGAAAGGAATAAGAAAAGCATATTGGCAGACAAGCTGCCAAAAGACAGCTATGACCAAGAATGAAAACACTTTAGGGAAGCGGGGAGGGGGGCTTGGTTAACAAAAGACAGAGATGCATTCATTTTGCCTCCTTCTGATGAGTGAAGTGATGCAAAATGGAAGTGATGTAATGAACCTGTGTGCAGGAGAGCACCCAGAGAGGTATAAGCCAGGAGATGCCTCATGAAACTGAAAAAGAACAACGTCCCAGTAGCCACCATCATCATCTTACCATTGATTCCAAGGCAGACATGAGGAATGTAACAACCATTCTGCTTTCAGTGGAATCCTCCTCATGGCCAGATGCTGCTGCTATAGCCGCTTGAGCCATTTTTGCTACAAATGAATTGGGGGGGGGGGGAGAGAGACAAGGGCACTTTGAATACAAATTATTTTAGGCACATGTGGAATACTTTTTTAAAAAATCTCTGCAATACAGAATTAGAGATGAAAATTTTCCAGAAATGTTGAGGAAAATGGGAGGGGGGTGTTCCTTCCCCAATATTTCTGGGTTTTTTTCCTCCAGTTTCTCACCCCACCCCATACCTTTAAAAATCTCCGGAAATTTTACATCTCTATACAAAATACGAGGTCAACAGTTCAACAACAACAACAACAAGAACAAGAACAAGTAGCTTATAGAGTAAATTCATTTTTGAACGGGTGAGGGAGCCTTTCTGGAAGAGATGATATTTACTTACTAGCGGCACTTGCGCTTGGCTTTGAACCTAAACATACTGCGATGGACTGTTCACTGGATTTAATTTTCAGGTTCTTCTGATGTAACAATCCTTGTGCATGAGACTCCACGGCTCTAATTCCCATATTACTGAGTTCAAAGGTTTTGTAGCACACTTTACAATAACCTTTGCTTTTGTCTCCAGCAACGGGTGATAGCCATGGAATGAAGTTGGGATGAAGTTTGAAATCCAGCCACTTCATATTAAAAGCTGTCCTCTTAGAAGCCATCTTCAAAATGGGGTTTTGGTTACAGCCGTACACAGAACCACCTGCCTGACACCAAGATGTTTAGCAGATTGGGGTTTTTTCTTTCTTTCTGGCCAAGTAGGAACTTTCCCAAGCTGGGAAACGTTCACTTTCACTTTCTGGCTCCAGAAAGTGTAATGAGCAGATCAGCTGCAAGAAAGGAGGTGCAGTTTACATGTTTGCAGATCATTTCTGCACTCTAGAGAAGCAGACAACCCTCGTTTGTAACCTTGATGCATGGGAGAAGTCAGGAAAGAGGGCGCGAGAGCCAACGCCAGCAGAAACAAGAAATCATCTTTGCAAAATTTACTTTGCATGGGGTCGAGTAGAAAAACCGCCAGCTGTTTGTGAAATCCAACAGCAGCAAAACTCATTTGTAACTCTGTGCTGGGTTGAGCAGGAGACAAAACATCTATTCCATATGCATAAACATGACCCCAAAATATGCTTATCTTTATATGTAACTTAAATGCAGTACTAGCAGGTAGAGAGGAAAACAGACATTTAAACTTTGTTATGTTGCTAAACATTCTAACTAGCTTTGCAAATGCTACAGGCAGGCTTTGGAAACCAGGCTGGGACAGAGCTCAACAAACGGGAGGCTGGTTACTGGGGATGGAGCTGAGAAGGTGGAGTTGGAAAAGGGAACCATTAAGTTTCCAGTTGCCACAAGATCAAATCATGCTTTTGCAGCAGCAGGTCAAAACTCCACTGCTTGAAGATACAGTATTTTAATCACAATTTCCCTGACTTCACACCAATTTCCCTGATTTTCCCAGACCAGTTTCCATTTCTCCGACTTTCCAGAAAGTGGAAACCCTGGAAACCATCAAGTAGGTATCTCTACGGGGGCTTAGGCACCTTCCATATTAAGTGTCCACTTACTTTCTGAGACCTTCCACAAGTTTCTAACTCAGCAGAAAGTATCAATGCTTTCTAAACATTTTAAGACTGGGTAACGCTGAGCTTGTCATTCATGCTGACCAATACCATAAACAGGCATGAGATCAAAAGTAGTTGATGATTGAATTTCCCCCTTAACTGTTGCAACTGGCCTTCTACACCGCTTTGAGGCGTATGCTTCAGGTGAGCTCTTCAGCCCAATCAATCCAGCAGCAACGTCTGAAAGCTAACTTTAACCTAGTGTAGAATCGTACTCCGCAAGAATGCTTCATCATCATCATCATCATCATCATCATCATCAGTTCTGACCTACAGCAACTCTTCCCAGGGTTCTCCAAGTAGCAAATACTCAGAGGCAGTTTACCATTCCCATCTTCTGGGGGTCCCACGGAACTGTTCAAACTGCCCAAGGAAGTCCACAGAGAGTGACCTAATCAAATGCCCAACCCTTGGCTCCACAGCTGGATTGCTATCTAGCCAGCTTAACGTTTCCTAGAAATTTACTTTAAGACACAAGATCAAAACTCCTGTTGATCATATGTGTTTGTTTTTTTAATGTATGGCACAGCACTTTGCCTCCTATTGGTCCGTAGGGATGGGAAGGTATTTATAGCTCAAGACCATTAAAATATTAACTACTCTCCATTTAAGATATTTAAAAAGCAAACTCTATTGGCAGGTTGTACCATACTACTATAGTACATACTATATTACCATTGTACTATATACTGTCGTCAGCTCAATTCACTCTAATGCAGGCCTGCCCAAAGTCCGGCCCAGGGGCCAAATCCGGCCCGTCAGGCCATTCTGAGTGGCCCACGGCTGGCTGGCCCTCCCCTCCCTCCCTCTCTTTCGCTTATGGGTCAGTGGGTGGAGCTTGCAGTGGGATGGCAGGGTTGGGGAGCAACCGGCCCCTGAAACATTCTCAGCCACTAAATCTGGCCCTCCTTACAAAAAGTTTGGGCACCCCTGCTCTAATGGCTTCATACTCAAAATGTAATTTCATAAAACAGGGCACAATTCAAAGTGCTGACCTTAACCTACAAAGCACTATTCAACCTGGGTCCAAGCCACCTCAAAGATCAAATCTCACAGTATGAACAGGCTCGGGTGTTTAGGTCATCAGGAGAGGCCTTTCTCTCCATCACACCACCCTCGCAAGTATGTCATGTGAGAGCCCATGAAAGGGCCTTCTCGGCTGCTGCGCCCAGACTCTGGAACTCCCTCCTACTAGAAGCCAGGACTGCCACATCTCTGATGTCTTTCCAGAAACAGGCAAAGATCTTTCTCTTCAGGCAAGCTTTCCCTGAATGATGGACCACCTACTGTGAATTTTTATGAATCTACCATACATGGCTACAGACTCTGTGTTTATGACCAGTTGCAACTTTGTGCTTATATCTCTCCTTGTGTGACTGCACTGACATTATGTTATCAATTGTTAGTTTTAATGTTGCCATCTAAAGTTGTATGATACCCTTCAATTCCCTGTTTCTCAAAGTGAATACAGTATGTCTTAATTGTAATGCATTGTCTCTCCTTACTGAAAGCCATCTTGGGTCCTTTTCCAAGGAGAAAGGTGGGGTAAAAGTACTCAAAAATAAATAAATAGTTAACAGACCAAAGATAAGCTGTCCTTGGAATTCAGGACAGACGAAAGAAGACGACTACTTCACATAATGCCCAATTAAGAGAAAAGTTGTGGAGTTCAACAAACAAATGGGAACAGACACTTGGTTAGTTGCTTTCTAAAAGAGATTGGGAAATGTTTTTGGAAGCAGAGAGGTCTATCAGGGACCCTTATTAGAACGGCAGACAGGAATTGTTATGCCAGAGATAACTATGGATGGTGACAGTCAGTCTTCACACCTTGGAGGGATCTAGCTGGCCCCTATCTGGATAGCCAGAACTTCTACCTGACCTACCCAGACTCTTTCTGTCCTCCTCTTGGCTGCGTGAGGCCACTTCCCTTCAGATGGGAATTCTCAGACTAGAATTGAATGGGTGGGTAGGTAGGGAGCACAGCTTCACGTTTTCACTCTGTCACAAAAATCGCTGCATAATCTGGTTCCTTTCACTCTCTGAAACAACTACTGTAAGGAAAAAATGGACAGAGGAAAGAGATCCTCAAGTTCCCTGGAGGAAGAAGATAATTTTAAAAATAGGAAAATAAAAATAGTGTGTGTGGGGGGGGGTCTTCTGCTATAGAACTCTTAACCTAATGGCATGTTTATTACAGCAATACAGTTGGGCATCAGCACACAATCTGGAGCTTACAAAATCCTGGCATATCGGCATACCCAAGGTCAGAGGGAGGCATTCACACAGGCAGTACTGCTATGTCTCCCTGCTCCTTTAAGCAGATCCTGTGCAAACCTCTGCACTCTGGATGCATAGACACTTATAAATGCAGCCTCCAAAGGCCAAGAGAAAGGCAGAGCATATAAAAAAAGCCCAGATTCTGTACACAGCCTTCCGAGTTGGGTAAAATGAGTACCCAGCTTGCTGGGGGGGGGGCAATGTGTAGCCTGCATACTATAATTAAAACTGTACACTGCCCAGAGACTACTTGAAGTGGTATGGGGTGGTATATAAGCAGACCACTTTGCTTTTTTGTTTGCTTTGGAGTGGGGAAAAAGGGAGATATCCCTCGGCAATATGACGGGTAAGTGGTAAAACTAACAGGTCTCAACAGAAGGAGGACAGGTTCATTTGTTAATCCTCAATAAAGAAATAATCATGGAATATGGGATGACAACTTCCCAATATAGGATTTTGCACTTAGCAGACAGCCAAGTAGGAAAACATGATGAAAAGTTCCATTCAGACAGTTCTATTGGGGAAATAGAAGAGAAGTGTACATACATGTCCATTAGAGAAATTGGAGGCAGGGAAAGAACAGATAACAGACTTAGACTACAATCTTATTATACCCTTGGGAGTAAGCTCTGTTGAACAGAGTTAGACTTATTTCTGGGTACCTATGGGTAGTCAGGCTGTAATCCTAGGCACACTTGACCTCCACATAAATTTGCCTCTCTTTATTTTAACACTTTCATATCGTCATCCTCTGCCAAACAAATTCAAGGTGGTTGACAATGTTCAGAAATGTCCTCCTACAGCTTATACAAAACTGTAATGTTGAGTCAAGTGTTTATGCTCCTCATTTCTCTGTAGGATCAATCAACAGATTTCTTGCCACTTGGCCTGTGTGTGTGATTTTACATCATAAGCCAAGCACCGCCTTCCAGAAAGGATCGAGGGAAGAAATTATTGACAAAAAGGTGAAGGAAATACGCTACATTCTCTTCTCACTGCATGTTATCCTTTTTAAAAAGAGTTCCCAAAGATATAATTTTATATTATTAATTTATAAATTACCTAGATTGCTAGCTACCATACAAATACAGTGGACCCTCGTATAACAACCAGTTTCTATAACATAAAATCTGTACAACATAAAAAATTCCAGAGATAAGGAAAATTTGCTTAACAGAATCGCCTATGGAGCTAATCTGTACAACATAAAAATGGTTGCAATTTTCAATTGTTTTCAATGCATTCCTATGGGAAAAATTTGTATAAAGGAAAATTTGCTTAACATAATTTCATTTGGAACAAATTAATTCCTTTATACAAGGTACCACTGTATTGAAAATCAGCATCACCACTAAAAACCTCAGAACAAACACTTTAGAAGACAAATGCACAGCTACTTACAGCCTTCTGAATACTGGACTGAGGTGTCCATAAGCTCAGTGGTTTAGGTCTCGGACAGAGGTTGGGAGTTTCCAGGGAGAATAGTCAGCCTGGGTAGCCCTGGGCCAGCTGCAGTCTCCAAAAGAGGGGAATGTTCGACCACTTCTGTCTGAATCTGCCCTATCTAGAAAACCCGGGGAAAGGATTGCTGTAAGTTAGAATTGTCATAAAGCCCACACATAACCACCTGCCAATGCTGATGGGAATTACATCTGGAGGGCCCACCCCCGACATAGAGAACATTCTAAGAGAAAAAGGTAAAGGTACAGCCCTTCCTTGGAGGAACCTATCTTCATTTTTTAGACATAACTGTGGAAAAGGAGAAGAAAGTTTCCCTTCAGAACTGAAGTGGGTGGGGGATAAGGGGCGGAGCCTTTCCTCTAGCTACCATGTTTGCAACAGGATGGAGAACTGGAAAACACACAAAACATAACGAATTATCAAGAGGCAATCTTGACTGGAACAGAGCGCATTATTTTAAACATCCCCACAAATACAGAGAACCACAGAATAAATTAAATGTAGCTATACCATGCCGCCTTGGGTCCTTTTCCTAGGAAAGGCGGGGTAAAAAATACTCTAAAAATAAATAAATATAAGCTCCTGCTCAAAATTTCTCCATGATTCTTGAGGTCTCTCATACACAACATGAAGAAATAGTGCGCAAGATTGATGCAAAATTCTTCCCTCCCTAGAAAATGATGCAAGGATAAACCATATGGCATTTTGTGTGGACAGGTTCATATTATCTGCCATGAGCCATGGAACCCACTGTGTGACCTTGGGCCAGTCATTCACCCTTTCAGACTGATGTACTGCACAAGGAAATACAGATAAAAAGGAAATACAGTACAAGTATGCTACCGGTCAGCCAAGGAGCAAAGGGGAGAGCAAATGTAACTAGTACTGTATATGCATTATGGAATAGTGGGTTATTTAGGTCAATAGTGGGTTAATGCTTCTGCTTTGGGCTCTGTGCAAGGGGTGGAAGCTGATTTTGATGGCAGAAGGGGATGCGCCTTCTCTTCTCAAAGATTTCCCTCTGAAGAGCTGGCTAAAGAAGATTAGCCCCACAAGAGCCACTGGGGAGAGAAGGGTTAAAAGAAAACCTTTAATAAGTTTCCTCCCAGGCTCCTTCCTCTTTTTCCATTCTGAAATAAAGGAGAGAGGGCTTTCTAAAACAACTTTTCAACAGGATTGGGGAGATCAACAAACATATTATTAATGGCTCAAATCCCACCCCAGAATCAGATAGGAGCAACTGTTCCGCTATTGGAGAACTGATTGTTGTCATTAAAAACATAATAAATGTGCCTTTTGGTCTTTTGCCTCATTTTCCAGGAAGCGGGCTGGAGAGCTAAGTATGGACTCTTACCACTTAATCATGGCAAGTAACAAAAATTTATAAACAAGCTTATGTCAGTAACAGAGAATTAAACCACCATTGCCACCTCTGAAGTATAGAAGTCGCTAATAAGATGTATTTTGATATTAAGGAATTTTATAGGTTCTTATAGTGAAGAAGGCTCCCAAGATGACTTACAAAGCTAATAAAAATGTCTCAATCTTTTCCTGTGGAAAATAACTTAAGGAAGTTTTCATATCCTGATGGATAGCTGTGTCATAACCTTAGTATTCTTCCCCTTTGAAAATAATCTAAAGCACGCCTCGCCTAATAGAAAAGGTGGAGTCGTGTAAAAAGTTTACCTTTTCATTAAAGCTGTTATTTTTCCTAACATAATTATTTCATTTTACTGAAGTTTTTTAAAATGCAACCCAATTGCACCCATTTATTTTATTTATTTATTTATTTATATTCACATTTATATACCGCCCTATTTCCCAAATTAAAGAATTCTTCCTCTCTCTCGATAAGCACTGGGAAGTGTGTGTAAATAAAGGTATTATTATAGATTAACACTATCAATTCAAATGTATTATTATTAAACAATGTATTATTATAGATTAATATTATTGTACTGTTTACAATTCTTGGTAAATAGGGGCTGTTTACCAAGAATTACAGTATATCGTTAATCCTTAATGTATGTAGATACAACGCATACATCTCCTCTTCCTATAATAATACATAATACCTAGCTAGATACAGATACAGAAATTTAAAATTCTGAGTGTTAATATTAAGACAATCGACCCAGGTCAGTAGTAAACAAACCTGGAGTTTTCTGTCGGGTTTTTCTTCACTGGTTTGCTTCTGTTTCCCATTTCTTGTTCTTCCAAGTCACTTTTTTTACATGTCCCCTAATTAAACATGCTTGCCCTTAACTTAGGGGCGTGTTTCCACCCACCCACACCACACCACAAAATGCATGGAAAGCAGCAGCGACAACCCTTGTCCAAGGAAGGAGTCTTTTTTTACGGGAAAGCTCTTTTCCGACTCCCAAGTTCCAGCTTCCCTGCCCTGTCCAAGCCGGTTCCTCCGGCTATAGAAACACAACAACAATCATTGGTAGGAATCTGAGATCCAGTCTTTCTTAGCCTGGAAACGTGGGCTGAGGTTCAATCCAGAAGTTAGTCGCCCCCAAGGATGAAGCAGAAAAACCCTGCCGGAAATTTAAAATTAAAATTTTAAAAAAAAAAAACTACTCTGCCCTCCCTTCCAATAATAATAATTATAAACTTTATTTCTATGCCGCCTTTCTTGCCGGAAGGGACCCAAGGCGGCTTACATCAACAATTTAGTACAGTATATTAAAAACAGCACAGACATGAAATATTAAAAAGAGCAAAAACAATCCAGCATTTAAAAACAATAATAAAAAACGGTATAAAAACAATACTAAAGCAGCAGCAGCAGCAAAGTTTAAAAGGCCCCCTCCACTGATTAAAAACCTGAATATTAAGATGTTGCACATTAAAAAAAAATCAAGTGTAAAAGGCTGGAGCCTCCAAAGGCTCACCTAAATAAACCAGTCTTTAATATATAATTTATTTTTAAATTAAATTAAATTTTTAAGTTTCATTTATTTATTTTTTTATTTTAGAGTATTTTACCCTGCCTTTCCCCATGGAAAAGGACCCACGGTGGCTTACAGTCATGAGGGACAATATATACAGTCCAGTACAATTAAGAGTTTCACCTCTATGGTATACAGAGAGTTTTACCTCTATGGCATGAGCAATTAAATAAATAAATAAATAATATTTTATATATTTTAGAATATTTTTTTACCCCGCCTTTCTCCTTGGAAAAAGAACCAAGGCGGCTTACAGTCCTGAAGGACAATATATACAGTCCAATAACATTAAGGAGTTTCTCCTCTACAGTAAACAGAGAGTTTTGCCTCTATGGCATGTACAATAAATAAATAAATAAATAAATAAATAAATAAATAAATAAATAAATAAATAAATAAATTTTTAAAAATATATTTTAGAGTATTTTTACCCCCCCTTTTCTCCTTGGAAAAGGACCCAAGGCGGCTTACAGTCATGAGGGACAATATATACAGTCCAGTACAATTAAAGAGCTTTACCTCTATGGCATGCGCAATCAATTAAATAAATACATACATAAAATAACTTCACCAGCAATAAATAAATAAAATAAATTTAAAAAAAAGTATGCCCACCCACCCTCCCCCCCACAAAAAAAAATAAAATAAAATAATAATACTTAGACACCCCCTGAAACTCCTCTCGACCTCAGTCCCTGTGGAAAATTACCTCAAAAATAAGCCGCCCCCCCCCACGAGTGCAATTTTTACCTCAGGCCTCAATACGAGGATGGATTGACGGGCTGGGGGAGAGAGAGAGAGAAAAGGGGCGGCGTGTGTGTGTGTGGGGGGGGTGTAGCAAAAAAAGGCGAAGCCTGAGGAGAATGAAGGCCGCCCTTCCAAGAAACAAACCCCCAACCCCTCAATTAAAAACCCCTGAAGAGTTGCTCCCCCTCATGAGCCCCCCCCCACAACCCTCCCCTTAAACTCACCCGCGGCTTCGGCGTCGTGTTTCCCCCCCAAAAAAAACTAGGAATTGGAGGGGGAGGAGGAGGAGGAAGAAAGACAGAAAGGAAGAGAAATAACCTCCTGAGGGAGGGAGCGTGTGTGTGTGTGTGTGTGTGTGTGTGTGTGTGTGTGTGTGTGTGTGTGTGTGTGTGTGTGTGTGTGTGTGTGTGTGTGTGTGTGTGTGTGTGTGTGTGTGTGTGTGTGTGTGAGAGGGGGTTGAAATAACCGCCACTTCACAAAGCCGGGCGCCCCCCCCCCTTCTTTCTTTCTTTCTTTCTTTCTTTCTGCTCCCTCGGGCCCCCCCTTTTTTTTGTCTGAGGGGGGGTGTCTTTGCTCTACGCCTCCCCCCCTTTTTTTTTAAATTGCCCTCCTCAGGGGGTTTCTCTCGACCCCCTCCTCTCTCTCTCTCTCTCTCTCTCTCTCTCTGCCCCCCACCCCCACCCCCACCCCCACCCCCCCCACCCCCAACACACCGTTCAAGTCTCGGGTCGGCTCGCGGGCCCTCCGCTCACCCTGAACCCAGAGCCGTGGGCGGAGGAGTGGCCGGGGGGTGGGGGGGCACGAGCCCCGCGGCCGCCAGGAAGGGAAAACGGGGCCTTTATTAATTCTCTTTCTCTTTCCTCCCCCCCCCACCCTCACGTTTTTTTTTCTTCTGCGCCTGCGCGGGAACCGCGGGGCGCTTCTGGGCCTGGTAGTTCGCCCGGCAGGGCGGCCTCGTGCGCGCCGAGGGGAGGGGAGACTACCCGGCCCAGCATGCCCCGCGACGGAGGGCAGGAGGAGGGAGGGAGGGTTTGGAAAAGGCTGCGCTGGCCTCTCTTTTTTTTTTCTTTCCCTCTTCTCCTCTCCCTTCCTCTCTTTAGGAGGAGGGGGGGAAAAAACCAACATGGCTGTGCTGGTCTAAAAATGAGGGTGGGTGGGAAGGAGAGATCTAGGGCAGAGGCAGGCAGGGCGGCCCAGAGCAGAAGGAAATGTATTTATTTATTTATTTATCTATCTATCTATCTATCTATCTATCTATCTATCTATGGCAGTGTTGCAGAAATTAGAAGTAATCATGCATGTAGCAACAACAACAACAATAATAATACATAATATGATTAGGTTATTTTATATTACATTCTATCATATGATGTATTGTTGCATGTATTCTTCTAATTTTTGCAGCACTGCGATAAATAAATAAATAAATGTGATACATGACATAAAATATCACATAATATATAAAAATATGTATTATTGTCGTCGTTGCATGCATTCTAATTTTTGCAACACTGCGATAAATAAATGCAACGACAACAACAATAATAATAATACATAATATATTATATTATAGTATGCATTGTCGTTGCATGCATTCTAATTTTTGCAACACTGCAGTAAACAAGAAATAATTTTTTTTTCTACTTAGGGCATGTACATATACATATACATTATATATATATATATATATGGTAGATTTTTTTTTAATCCTTGGCGTGTGCAGTAGGCAAAGGAAGGGGAAAACCACTTGCATCCTTGCAAAGCCCTGGTAGATTAAAAAGAAAGCCAGGAAGAATTAAATCCCACCCCCTTTTTTCTCTGTCTCTTTTCTGCACCCCCAGCCACCCGGTGCACAATGAGGGAATCTTGCTGCAGAGGCCGCCGAGTTGGCAAGGAAAAGCAAAGCCCCGGGAAAGATCCTCGGAGGCCGTGGTTGGGTGGTTGTTTTCCCCCTACTCCTTCCCTCCCCGTCCTCCATTGAAGGAGGAGGCATCCTTGAGGCCGGAGGAGGCGGGACGTGGTGTGTAATTTTTAGCCCCGGGAGCGAGGGCTTGGGGAAATCAGGAAAAAGCAAGGTCAAAGAAGGAAAGGCATCTCGGCGATCGCGATTTAACTCGTCCTCCCGAGTTTTAAAAAAATCAACATCTGCTGCTTTGAGAGAAGCGCTGCTGAAATATTTGGTTCGGCCTCCTCCTTAGCGATGAGGGCTAGAAACATTTTTAGCACTTTCCCATTTCCGTTCCTTCAACACACAACGATGCAGTATTGCATACTCATCTACTCCCGTTTTTCGACTGCTCTTCTAAAATGATCTCGTTTTCGAATTGTGGAGTAATCCTAATAATCGTTATTACATCCATTATGTCAATTTTCCTATTAATGTTTATATACTATTATTGTAATAACATTATATAATTTTAATCATAATAGGTGTAGAAGTAGGCTTATTATCTTATATATGGTGACAGTAGGGTTCATTATTAGCAACAATGCTAAAAGGCTAAAAATGAATATTTTCTATCACTGTTAATCATTTTAGAGTATTTCGCCTCATAATTGTAATAATGTTACTGTCATGAGTTTGAGTATTTGCTACCATACACATTTTGAAAGTAAGAAAAATAATAGTGTGTATGCGTGTTGTGTCTTTAGTTGTGACTGACTCTTCGTGACCCCATGTCCATGGAGCTTTCTTGGCAGGAGTACTGGAGTGGTTTTGCCAGTTCTTACTCCAGGCACCTACAGTACCTGTTATGGCCTCCCATCCAAGTACTAACCAGGGCCGACCCTGCTTAAGTTCCGAAATCAGGTGAGATCAGATGTGCTTAGGGAGTACTGTATAATAAACACTACTCCTAAACTCAATTCTTCATTCCAAATGGGACAGATTCATTGAATATCTATGAGATTTGTTAAGATTTAGATGACATTTGCTAAGACTTTTGCAAAGACTCCATTGGTCTGCTGTAATTAGGACAAAAACTTGGGAGTAATGCGTTACAGCTAATAGTTACTTGTAACTAGTTACTTTCCAGTAATTGTTTTAAAAACAGCTGCAAAAATAGGTCAAGAAGTAACATGAGGAAGAAAGTTACAGTACTCTATTGATGTACCAAGTCACATTTTTAATCATTTTCAAGAATTAATTTCAAAGGTATTGTTACTGTAGGTATGTATTAAGGTGCCTACCTTTTAAGGTCTTGATACATATAATTTGGATTTTTTTAGAAGTTTTATGCCATTATCAATCTTCAGGTTTTTCAAAAGAGAGAGAGAGAGAGAGAGAGAGCTAAAGAAAGTACTAAAGCCGTAAGGAATAACGGGGCAAAGAATATGTCAAGTTCCTTGTGCAACCTTGCAAGATGATGATGGTGATGATTCCAGCACTTGGATGAGTGGCGAGCAGTGTTGAAAACCTCGTTTCCTAAGTTTGATCTTGACTAACACTTGGATTTAGGCTTATGATGGGTTGATTCCAAACTCCGCCATGCTTTTATATAAGAGTTCGGAGAAAATGGCTGAAGGTGGTTAAGAATTGCAAACAACATTTGAGCTACGGTGTAGGGATCTAGATGGCACAGGAGAACCTTAGTCCACGCCAAGTTGACCTTAATCCATTCATTTTTTTTTTTAGTTTTTCTCAGTTTAATCGCTTTTGCTTTGCCCGTTCTCATGGCCTTTAACAATTGGTTTTCTGGAGGATAGTACCTCTGAAAGGGATCTGGGAGTTTTGGTGGACCACAAATTGAACATGAGTCAGCAGTGTGATGCGGCGGCCAGGAAAGCCAATTCGATTCTTGGTTGTATCAACAGAACTATAGTGTCTAGATCAAGGGAAGTGATAGTACCACTCTATTCTGCTCTTGTCAGACCCCACCTGGAGTCCTGTGTCCAGTTCTGTGTGCCTCAATTTAAAAAGGATGTTGACAACCTCGAGCGGGTGCAGAGGAGGGCGACCAGGATGGTTGAGGGTCTGGAGGAAATGTCTTATGAGGAACGACTTAGGGAACTGGGAAAGTTTAGCCTCTCTAAAAGAAGACTGAGGGGGGATATGATAGCTATGTTTATTTGAAAGGATGTCATATTGAAGAGGGAACAGGTTTGTTTTCCATGGCTTCAGAGACTAGGACTCGGGGCAATGGTTTCAAACTACAGGAAAAGAGATTCCATTTGAACACTAGGAAGAACTTCATGACAGTTAGAGCTGTTCGGCAGTGGAATATGCTGCCCCAAAGGAGGGTGGTGGAGTCTCCTTCTTGGGAGGTTTTTAAGCAGAGGCTGGATGGCCATCTGTCGGAAATATTGTGAAGGGGGTTCCTGCATGGCAGGGGGTTGGACTAGATGGCCCTTGAGGTCTCTTCCAACTCTATGATTATATGATTTTCTATGATTTTTTTTATCTTGGTTCCAGGTTCGCCCACCTTGTCAAGCCCCCTCCATTCATTACCCACCTCTTTTGTCTATCCCCAGGTAAAGTGTGGTGTCCAGAACTGGACACAAGGCACAAGGGGAGGCCTAACCAGTGCCCAGTAGAGGGGGTACTGCTACCTTACGGGATTTTTGAGGGTATACTTCTGTTAATGCATCCTAAAATATTAAGATTGCTTTCAGTCAAGCGACTTGACATGACATGGCAAGAGGTTCCAAAATGTCCTGTAGGCCAAGACAACTTACTCAGTAGTCTCTGATTCTAACATCTGAATTTCTCTCTCGTCCCATGAGGATGGATGTTGAAATGGCCGCATTAACATCCCCCTTCATTTGGATATTAATTGTACTGGTAGCATGTAGAGCAGTGGTTCTCAACCTGTAGGTACCCAGATGTTCCTGGACTGCAACTCCCAGAAATCCTGGCCAGCTCAGCTAGTGATGAAGACTTCTGGGAGTTGCAGTCCAGGAACATCTGGGGACCCATAAGTTGAGAACCACTGGTATAGAGTGTAGACAAAGGGTGAGGTCAAACACGATCGCAAGATAGAAGAGTTATTAATTTATATCTGGATTGTGTCAAGTGGTCTTGGCAATGCAGATGCATTACACAGCATTCTTTTTTTGAAGGAACCAGGTCCCAGTGGCTAGTCCTTGCAGCTGCTTCTGGTCAACAGAGTGTCTTAAGGGGCAACTTGTGGGTTGCCCACACCCAAGGCATCTCTTGGTGCCCCCATCTTTGCCAGTGAGACACTCATGGAAGACTCCCCAGGCAAGGTCACCCCTCTCTGGAGGGCCAGACATCCACCATTTTAACTTCCCAAGATACCTCAGAAAAACGCAACACCAGTCTATAAAATGCCCTCCCCTGGGGAACTCGGTTGTCACCCTCCCTGCTCGGGCAGGCTTCTAACAATGAAATTGGGCCATTCTTGTTTTTAGGAAGAGCATTTACCGTGTCTTTCAGCAGTACCGTGGAGAACCGCAGAGGGTAGCAGCCGACGGACTGGGCGGCGTTGCATCCGAATCGGCCGCTAGCAGGGGTTCCGCCGAATCCGAAGCAGACTTTCGTTTGGAAATCTTCAGGTTTTCAGGAGCATTCGGGGAATGTTTTAAGAGAAGCTTTTTAGGTTTCCTGATGGGGCTGCATTATTGGAGTGGGCAGAGGTCTCAGTGGGGGGTTTCTGAGAGACCGGAGGGTCGCCCATTTCTGAAGTGGGAGGTCAAAGGGATTTCCCCCAGAGATACGATCTGAGGAGGAACTGATGATTTTATTTTTACAGCAAAAGGGCCAAATTTATGGCAACGGCAGCAGGACGTGGGCTGCTGAGGTTCTCCTCAACGACAGAGGCACTCCTGAGTGTCCATCTGAGAAAGGAATTTTTCCTTCCGTACATAGTCATCTTCTTAAAGGGTCCCCCAGGGCCCCAAAAAGGAGGTGGCTCGAGGTGGGGACAGGGAAGGAATAAAGCGAAAAGGAAGGAAAATTAACAGCTGCCCTCGTAACCCTTCGACATCGTTTACGAAGAAACCAGGCAAAAGAAGTAGAGATTGAGGTGTGAAGATTGCAGATGGTGACCTCTGGACATGCCTAGACATAGAGGCCGCTAAAAAGCACCGAAATGGGAGGTCTTTTGCACACCAATGCCTGTGCCCCGGGAGGGGAGGAGACTAACGGTCATTGTTTTTCCGCTCTAAAATGTTCCAAAGCTCTAAACATGCACACTATAAATACCCATCTGTGTGCTTCATGCAGGCCATGAATAATAAGTATTGATTTCTCTTTTTTCTCCCACTCCTGCTCTCACATCCATATGTAGTAACAGGGAATACAGTGGCACCCCGACTTAAGAGCAGCTCGACCTAAGAACAATTCGATTCAAGAGAGGAAAATTGTCGGCGTTTTAACTGCCGCCTTACAAATTTTAGATACGGTCTGCTTGACTTCCATTTTTTTCTTCTTTTTTGATTTTTTTAACTTTTTAATTTATTAGATAGGTACCCCAACTGAATAGTACAGTAGGACCCCCGTATCCTCTGATTCAGTTATCCAGTTGGCAGAGGAAAAAAATTCAATAATTCAGCAGCTGTAAAGCAAGCTATTGTCACAAATAGCATCCGTAAAGCAAGCTACTGTCAGGAAACAGCAGTTTGGAGGTGGCTGGGCAGGCGTTCTCTTTTATTCACGGTTTTTATTATCTACGGGAAGGCCTGGAACCAATCCCAAGCGGATACCGGGGTCCTACAGTAGTTTGACTTAAAAGCATGCATTCGGAACGGATTAAATTCGTAAGTTGAGGTACCACTGTATATAAGTGTTGAAGGCATCACCCCAGGTCTCCAGCAAGAAATCCGTCCCGTAATGACCTTTCCGCGTTCCTTCATACAAGCTGGACAAGAAAGCTGGAGAACTCATAGTAAACTATTACCAGAGCTGATTATACCGGGTTAGATGGACTCAGTAAAATGTTAAGTTTTTTTTTAATTACTATGTCCTTTGAATTGATTTTATTATCTGTTTATTTGTTGTATTTAATCATTTGCTGTTTTGTTTTGATGTGAACCGCCCGGAGTTCCTTTGGGAAGATAGTGTGGTATATAAGCTTTAAAATAAAATAAATAAATAATAAATAAGTTCTGAACAACAATAACTTGGAAAGCTTGGCGTGTTTTTTTCCCAGAGCAAGGCAACATTTCCTTATTCATTTATTTTTATTCAAAAAGGCCCTGATGGCAGGAATATAGTGTAAAAATCATTGGAAAAACTAAAAGGCATCGATACATATTGGAATATACACTTTTACAAAAAAAAAATTACACATCCTTAGCAGTGTCTGTTTGTCTGAGGTGCTGATTTGGAAACCGAGGTGTCAATAATTCATAGGCCCGTGGATTGGAACGTTGAGACCGCCGTAGTCCAACATATACATGGGCCATTGCTGGGGGGGAGGGGGGGGAGAAAAAGGAAGAGAAAACAGAGGAGGGGAAGACGTTAAAATCCAACCTAGGAAACATCAGTATTGCAAGCACCGAGAGGCTATTTGCATGAAAAAGGCAATATATTGGCAACAGGATGGCGATTGTGTCAACACAAGAGACTCTGGCCCTTTCTAAATCTGTATCTCTGAATGAAGACGGCAACGTTAGCTGGGATTTTTTCTTCTGATTTCTCACTTCATGCGTTTTGAGCAGGTTCTCTTTGTTTAATGACCAGCCTCCTCTTTTTTCCCCATCTTGCCAAGGACCTTACATCTCAGTAATAAC
Source organism: Phrynocephalus forsythii (assembly GCA_029282475.1). Classification (NCBI taxonomy): domain Eukaryota; kingdom Metazoa; phylum Chordata; class Lepidosauria; order Squamata; family Agamidae; genus Phrynocephalus; species Phrynocephalus forsythii. The sequence goes on along the minus strand of JAPFRF010000017.1, from coordinate 6,550,635 downwards.
TCCTGGAAAATCCATCTTTTGCCATGTTATAACCTATCGGTACTACTCTGAGGAAGAGGGTTTCGCCCTCAAAATATTAACAACATTTTTTGTTAAAATCACTTTGCAAGAAAACACCATTATTTAGTCAGCAGCCTCGTGGCGCAGTGGTTAAATGCCTGTACTGCAGGTGAAACTGTGCTCATGACCTGGGGTTCAATCCCAGGTAGCAGGCTCAAGGTTCACTCAGCCTTCCATCCTCCCAAGGTCGGTAAAATGAGTACCCAGCTTGCTGAGGGGGGGGGGAGGTATGTATAGCCTGCATAATGTAATTAAACTGTAAACCACCCAGAGACTACTTAAAGTGGTATGAGGCGGTATATAAGCAGAACACTTTGCTTTTTTGCTTTTCTAGGAGCCTAGAGGTATCATCTGTTCCACTTTTGTATTTTTTTTTCAGTAGCTGGAATGACACCAGACCAATGAGCTCCACTTGGTATAGGAGAACATGAAGTTCTCCTATAGCAGTGGTGGCAAACCTTTGTTTTGGACCACAACTCCCAGAATTCCAAGCCTGTAGTGCCAGTGACAAAAGGACTGTGGGAGTTGAAGTCCAAAACACCTGGCGTGCTGAAGGTTCGCCACCACTGTCCTATAGCCTCAGGCCACAAAAATAGGAATAGGAATCTTTATTGTCATTGCCCCCTTGCAGGAACAACGAAATTTCATGGTTGCTATATTCAACTCATTTAAAACATTCCACATAGATTTAAAAACAGCTACAACGCATAAAATATGGCATATAAAATGACTAAAATATGACATATAAAATAAGCGGACTTCAAAGTCCAGATTTTTCCGGATTTTTACTGGGCCGCCTCCATTCTTTTGAAAGCATTGCTCTTATTCCTGTTTATGCAGAGTGGAAGACGTGGCGATTATTTATTAGGCATTTCACAATCTACATTTGGGCTGCGTTACATCTGGCTGCAGGTGATTTATAGTGGGGGGGGGGATCCCCTTTACCAGCACGTCAGCGAAGAAGGTTCAGGCTTTTCCCTGATAAGCTAGTTTTCTATCTGCAAGAAATTGTGTTGGTCCAGGGCACTTGGTTCCCGAACTGCAGGTTCTCAAATGTTCTTGGACGACAACTCCCAGAGCTACTAGCTGTGCTGGCCAGGCCTCCTGGCAAGCGGGAGATGCCGCCCAAGAACATCTGGGGGACCATACTATAACGTAAATGCCCACACGGGCAATCGGAACGGCCCAGGTTGACCCCCTCAAGTAGAAATGACACGGTGGGTATATTTACCACAAGTGAGATCTGATTGGTGGATGACACGGACTCCAGGTTTGAGGAGGAAGAGGATGATGACGACGAAGAGGAAGAGACCGAATTCCCTTCTGAGATCCTCTTCCGTTTCCTTTTGGGGGCCGCCCCGTCGTTTTCTAGGAGAAGAGAATGGGGACGGGAGGTACAAGCAGGAGCAGCCTTCTTCCCTCGCCCCACTTTTGATGCAACAGGACAAATCCATGGGGGGGGGCTGGGCTTCAGGACTTCCAATTACAAATCTCCCCCCGCCTCCCCCCAGACCAACTTTGCAACAGCTCAAATGCTGGACAAGTTCCCTGTCTGGATTGCTTGTCCCACAAACCTCCACCCAGTCGCTGAGCGGGATGTAAGCGACATGGCGTGGGTCATAGGGGGACAAATTGGCTTCGAAGTGCCCCGAGTGCTGGTCTCGTTCCCGGTCCCATGCTTGTCCCGAATGGGCCCAGGTGCTGGAAACACAACCAGCACCTTGTCTAGAAGTGACAAGTCACCTCCGTCACTTGGATGACTTCACTGACACACGGTCCCAGATCACCCCACGGGATTCCGTTCCATGAAAGAACATCCTAGCCAACGGCTTATATTTTCATTTGTGCTCCTTCTCTGGTCTCTCTCTCTATATATTTTTAAAGTTTACCTGGTTGTTTGGCCTCCGTACCCGGATCGGCAAACGGCCTGTGTTGGGGGGGGGGGGAAGGAATCAGGATATGGATGTGAAAACAATTGGTGATGATTGCAAATAACTGAATAGAATCTTTATTGTATAATTGTTAGATCATTGCAAAATAATTTATATTATTTATTTATTATTTAAAAAAATGAAGCAAACGAAAAATGAAACAATTTTTTAAAACATGTCCAAACACATTTGCCACGTCCCAGCATCGAAGCCGGATCCACAGCAGCAACGGCCGAACAATTAAAAAGACAAAAATACGAAGATATGGCAACAGGAATTGACTTTGTCCCTGTAGCCATCGAAACATCTGGAGTCTGGGGAGAATCAGCCTGGAGCCTAGTCCAGAAAATAGGTCGCAGGATAGCCATTACTTCTCAGGACGGCCGAGCACCTATGTTCCTGAGGCAACCGCTCTCAATCGCTGTCCAAAGAGGGAATGCCTGCTGTGTGCTTGGCACTCTAGGCCAGCTGACTAAATAATGGTGTTTTCTTGCAAAGTGATTTTAACCAGTATAATAAATAAATAAATTGTGATTCCCAACCAAAATAAATAAATAAATAATTTTTTAAAAATGTATTTTTTAAAAAAATTCATTTTAAACAAAAAAACAATTTTTAAAAACGAATAACGAATAACGAAACAAACACCATTTTGGCATTTCGTGCCCAACTCTACTTGGGAGATACGCATTGATGGGGAATCTTGCCCTGGGCAAGCGGTTGGACTGGATGGCCTTAGAGGTCCCTTCCAACTCCACGATTCTACCATGCTAGGGGGCAAGGGAGTCTCTTTTGGGGGGGGAGAGAGAAGGAGGGAAATAGGGAGACCACGGGTTTACTGGCTGTGAGCTTACTGGAACTGGCCAGTCACGGCCATCTGGATCCGGTCCCGTGCTTTGAGGATCTTCTCCAGGCGGTGGATGTCGTAAGTGTTGGGGTTGCGGAAGGGGATGTCGTCAGGGAGGCCGGTCACTTCGACGGATTCCGGAGTGTCCCGGATCAACTTGTACGGCACCAGGACGGGCCGGTGGAGGCCCAGAGCTTCCCCTGAAACGATAGCAAAGGGTCTAGGAAGGAGACGGCACCACTAGGACAGGGCTACCATTGCAAAAAATGTGCCTGCGTGTTATGTCGTTACACAGTCGTGACCGACTCTTCGTGACTCCATGTCCATGGAGTTTTCTTGGCAGGAATACTGGAGTGGCTTGCCAGGTCCTACTCCAGGCGCCTACAGCACCTGGTATTCCCTGGTGGTCTCCCATCCAAGGACTAACCAGGGCCGACCCTGCTTAGCTTCCGAAATCATGCGAGATCGGATACGCTTAGGGCATCTAAGCAGCAATTGCAAAAAAACAGAGAGAAGCAAAGGTTTCAGACAGAAGGACGGACACCCGTGTTCTCAATTTAACAAGCCTTTCTTTTTAAACTCCCAGCACACACTAATCCTAAGATCAGAAGCAGATCTGTCCAGTCTTTCATTTAAGATGGGCTCCCTGGGCGTTTATTCCCAGAATCATCATCAATCTATTCGGTAACTAATATTCTGTGGGAATCGGGCTCCTGAGCTTGACATAACCGGAGCCATTTCAGACAGCAACAGCTTCCTGATGGCAAAGGTCCAAGTTTGTCTGCAACAGCAGACAGATCATGTCAGCACACGAGCCCTCCCTCTTAAGAACATAAGAAGAGCCATGCTGGATCAGGCCAAAGGCCCATCTAGTCCAGCTTGCTGGATCTCACAGTGGCCCCACCAGATGCCTCTGGGAGCGCACGAGACTGGATACTATATCTGTCTCCTGCTACCACTCCCCTGCATCTGGCCCTTGAAGTACCCTGGTTTTAAGCCTGGAGATGACACATCTCCATCATGGTTTGTCACCCTGGGATGGACTTTTCCTCCAGGAAAAGTCTCTTGATAAAACTGGCTGAAAACACTGGATTGATAAAACTAGCTGGAAAAAAACCAGCCCTTGCTTGCTGTTCCAGAAATAGCCTTCACTCCCTCCGGCAGAGAGTTCAAATTCCATGGAGCAACCACCGAGGAGGCTCCGTGGGTGGAGTATGTATTGCTTTGCTCTGCACCCCTACACTGGACGTTGGCTACTAGTCCCCTGACATGGTGAGGGGGCCTCCAGAGACGGCCCCACACACATACACACAGGCAACTCACCGTATTTTTCGTTGAACAGTTCCTTCACCTGCTCCCGGAGAATCACCTTCTCGCCCAACCTGTTGGCATCATCCTCATCTGGAAGAGGAAGCAGAGTCACAAACTAAGCAGCGTCGGCTTAGTGGCGCAGTGGTTAAATGCCTGGGCTGCAGGTGAAACTGTGCTCACGGCCTGGGGTTCAATCCCAGTTAGCAGGCTCAAGGTTCACTCAGCCTTCCATCCTTCCGAGGTCGGTAAAATAAGTACCCAGCTTGCTGGGGGTGGGGTGGGGCAATGTGTAGCCTGCATGCTGTAATTAAACTGTAAACTGTACAGAGACTACTTGAAGTGGTATGGGGTTGAGAGGCCCAGGTAGAGCTAGGACGGGGATCTCACTTGACGTCCTGAAGAATCAGGGTTGGATCTCAATGTAAGCCAACCTCCTTCCTGTTTCCTCAAGGATTCTAGGACGACTTTCCCCACTCAACATAAGCACCCCCTTTTCCCAATGCACAGCATGGTCTAGTGCAGTGGTTCTCAACCTGTGTGTCCCCAAATGTTCCTGGACTGCAACTCCCAGAAATCCTGGCCAGCTCAGCTAGTGATGAAGACTTCTGGGAGTTGCAGTTCCAGGAACATCTGGGGACCCACAGGTTGAGAACCACTGAACTAGTGTGACAGAGTCTTGGCTCAGGGCCACAGCTTCCTGGGTTCAAATGTCCATCTGGCCATATATCATCCCGGGGTGACCTCTGTCAGCTTTAGTGACCCTACTGAGCTGTTGTGAGTAGCAAATGGGAGGACTGATGAACCAAGTGTTATGTATGTTTCCACGGAGTTCCTTCCAGAGAGGGGTAGTTCCTGGGCAGAAATGGAGCCGCTGAGGAAATCCCCACCTCAACCCCAATTATTTTTGCAACAGTTAGTTTGGCCCTTGTAGGAAGATGGAGAGAGAAGGGTCTGGGGACCCTTTGTGCCCAATTCATCCCACAAGCAGCAAACAGGAGGATATGCCAGGAGTCAGGTCATGGCAACTGGACTTCTTTTCTTGTGGGTTCAAAATGTTCCACTACTCAACCAAGTAGCTTCTTCACTTGGATGAATATGTATGTATGTATGTATGTATGTATGTATGTATGTATGTATGTATGTATGTATGTATGTATGTATGTATGTATGTATGTATGTACCATGTTTCCCTGAAAATAAGAGAGTGTCTTATATTAATTTTTGCTCCCAAAGATGCACTAGGTCTTATTTTCAGGGGATGTCTTATTTTTCCATGAAGAAAAATACGGTACACATTTATTGTTATCTTATTATCGGGGAGGCCTTATTTTCAGGGGGATGCCTTATTTTTCAGCAGGAGGCAAAACTGTAAGTAGGTCTTATTTTCGGGGAAACAGGGTATATATATGTGTGTATGTATGTATGTATGTATGTATGTATGTATGTATGTATGTATGTATGTATGTATGTATGTATGTATGTATGTATGTTTCCCTGAAAATAAGAGAGTGTCTTATATTAATTTTTGCTCCCAAAGATGCACTAGGTCTTATTTTCAGGGGATGTCTTATTTTTCCATGAAGAAAAATACGGTACACATTTATTGTTATCTTATTATCGGGGAGGCCTTATTTTCAGGGGGATGCCTTATTTTTCAGCAGGAGGCAAAACTGTAAGTAGGTCTTATTTTCGGGGAAACAGGGTATATGTATGTATGTATGTATGTATGTATGTATGTATGTATGTATGTATGTATGTATGTATGTATGTACTGTATGTACTGTATGTACTGTATGTAATTATTTAATTACAGTGGTACCTTGTATAAAAGAAGCTCTGTTAACTGATTCTGTTGTCACACTTGTTTTATGCACCATTGAAATCTGCCTTCGTGCAGGCTTAAGCAATGAGATGGAATCCTACCCTCTGGGCAGCCAAGAACAGGCCCTCCTCTCTTTAGCAGATGCTGCTACCCCACTCTGAAACTCTCTCTCTCTCTCTCTCTCCAAGAGGCTGTTGGCCATGCCAAGGAGAGGGAAATCCACGCAAATGGCCGTCTAGAGATGCAGAGCCTTAGATCAGGAAAAACGTCTTCCATCCAACTCAAATGTTTTATATAGCTTTTAAAGAAATCCTTGCGGGATCTCGTATACACTGCACGCAGTTCGATCGTTCCTAACATGAGGTTCTCCGGACGTGATGCACTATGAACAACACTCAAAATAAATGGTACTCCTTTTAACTTGGATTGGGAAAGCCTTTTCATCGCAATCACTGTGTTTATTTATGCCGTTGGGTAAGCCCACCCCAGGGTGGTGATCTTAACTGGCACCATCAGATTGTCAGCAATTAAAGACTCCCCGCTTCAGTCTTGGGGCTCACCCAGCTCTTGTGCAATGAGACCAATTGCGAGCAACTCATGTGAGCTCTGGGATCCAAAAGGGAAGTCTTTAATTGCCAGCAGGTTTCTGCACGGCCAGAGGTCTACAGCATCCTTCCAGCTTTTTTCAGGACATGGGGCTGGAAAAAAATGGCCAGAACGGAAAAAGATTACGAGAGGATGATAGAAAGGTCTGGGGCTCAGCTTCCCTTCCCCTCTGCCATGCCTTTGACAGTCCATGCTCAGTTTGTCGGAAGCGCTTGCATAGATGGTAGCAGACAAAGAAAGGAAATGTGGGGCTTCGGCATAAGCCCTCAACAGGGTTGAGCAACACAAAATGCCACATATATGTTTTCGAAGGAGTAGCTCTGTCAGTCCGTTCTAGCAAAACAAATAAACACAAAAGCCCCTTTCAGACCAGAGGTTTTGCTTCAGGGCCAACTTTCGTGACTTAAAACCCACTCCCTCAGTTGCCCACCTGCAGAAGGGGGGTTGTTAGCCCATGAACCCTAACCCTCAAAGCTGTCTCTCACTCTAGGTGGATGAAACAGAAGAAGGTGCCTCCAGGTGGGTCTTCGTGGGCAGAGACTCCCAGAATTCGGGGGGGGGGTTAAAAAGAATAAACAAATACTCATTTATTGGTTATAGATGGCACTGTGGAGAGGAAGTGAGGTTCAAATCACATTTCAGCTGAATTTCCTCAGAGACCTCCATATGATCAGAACCCCTGAGAGCGGAAGATTGGAGTTAAACTGCACTAGGAACTAGGAAGTTTGCTATAGCAACAACATTGTTATTGTTATTCCCATTGTAGTCAGAGCTTGGAAAAATATTTTTTGGACTAAATTTACCAGAATTCCTTTAGGAATTACAGTAGGACCCCGGTATTCACTGGGGATCAGTTCCAGGCATTCCTATGGATAACGAAAACCGTGGATAAGAGAAAACACCAGCAGCAGACCCCAAACCTGCTGTTTTTGTGACAGTAGCTTGGTTTCCAGCTGCTGTTTTACAACAGTAGCTTGTTTTTCCTCTGCCAATCGTGGATAACTGAATCAGTGGATACAGGGGTCTTACTGTAATATTCGTAGAACTGCAGAGCAGGAAGGGACCCTATGGGCCATCAAGTCCCGCCCTTATCAAGGAGGCGCAGTGGGGAATCGAACTCCTGACCAGAATCCTCAACCACGGTGCTATCCAGCTGTGCAGCCAGCCAACAAATGCCATCTTCCCCTACTTGCCCCGAATTGAGGTACATCTACCCAAGCCCAACTAGTTATTTGAGCAGCTATTTAAATAAATCAACCAATGCAGAGAGAGTCATTTCTTTTTCCTCAATGTAAAACCAGACAATAATTAAGTCACCACCTGGTGTCCTTTTGGGAGACCCTAAATGAGTTGTCCGACACTTCGGCCCTCTTGCCCAGTTATAGGGCTAGCACCGTTCTCCTACAGTCTTCCGGTCATGCCTCTCTCTGGCATCGGGAGCACAGATGAGCCGTCCGCCATTTTGAATCTCTCTCCACAATGGCCCAAAGCAGCCCAAGGGAACCCTGTGGGGGGAACATGGCGGTCCGTGTCTGACACATGGCTGGGGGGGGAGGCTCTGAGGAGAAATCTGACAGGGCAGACCCACCTCCCAAGTGGTTTCCACAGAGCACTGAGTTAAGGGCCCTCCTAACGAATCTGGCCCTATATAATAGATACACAGTACAGTGGTACCTCAACTTACGAATTTAATCCGTTCCGAAGGCATGCTCTTAAGTTGAACTACTCTTAAGTCGGGGTACCTATCTAAAAAATTGAAAAAATAAGTTAAAAATAAAAAAACGTAAAAAATATTTGTAAGTTGAGCACACCATATCTAAAATTTGTAAGGTGATGGTTTAAAACGCCAACAGTTTTCTGCTCTTAAGTCAAGCTGCTCTTAATTTGGGGTACCACTGTACGTGTATGTTTTAGGACAATGGGAGACAGTGTACATTTGAGGGCATTTAGGTATAGGTCCAATCCAATCTCAGGGAAGTCTTAACCTTCATTATAAATCTTCCCTGTATATCTGAATGGGCGGGAGAACCCAAGGGCCGTGAGTTCAAATCCCCACTGTGACTTCTGGGAAAGGGCCTAGCTGCCTGATGGGATTCTGTGTCCTGCAACCTCTGTGGCCCTGGACAAACTGCACAATGGCCCCCGAATCTCATCAGATGGAGGAGTGTGTGAAGGACCCCCTACCAAGCATTTCCTAGGTAGGAGGCCCTTGGAAAAGGTCACCATGAATCGGAATGACGGTAGAATAATTCATTGTAGAATCTTCCCTTTATAGTCTAAACCAGTGATGGCGAACCTTTTAGAGACCGAGTGCCCAAACTGCAATTCAAAACACACTAATTTTTTTGCAAAGTGCCCATACAGTAATTTAACCTGAATACAGGTGGCTGTGAAGGGGGATGTCAGGTCCCCACAGAAAGGACTCCGAGTGCCACCTTTGGCACCCGTGCCATAGGTTTGCCATCACTGGTCTAAACTAACCCATGTGGCCTCGCTGCCAGATGGGCGTTATAAAAGTCCAATATATAAATAAATAATAAATGTGTCTTAAACTGCACAAATAGTGTATGCAAATTTGTGCGTTGGGCAGTTGCATAGGTTGCGTTGGGTTTTTGTGTATTGTATGTGGTGCAGATTTGTAATATTGCTTTAAGTTTTTTTAAAAAAATCTCAGCAATTTACAAGTACTGATAAATAAGTATTAAACAAAGCTGCCTCTGTTAACACACTCTGAGTCAAAGTTCTAATCTAAATGGAGTTGTAGACCTCTCGTGTTTTTTTTAATGCAACTCTGCAAAAAGAGGCCCCTGTGTTTCCATCGGCAAATTCCCCCCTCAACACAACAGGAGGGAGGTGGCTCTTACTCATGAGAAGCCCCTCCTTCACGCTGCTCAAGCAGTGAGGATGGGTCTTCGCACAACCTCCCTGTGAGGTAGGCTAAACTAAGAGGCAACCCGTCTCCTGTTTAAACAGGCACCTGTTGTTCATTACCCCCCGCCCCTGGAACAACATGTTTTTAAAAACGTTAAGACATCCGGTTTGAAATTCCAAGCTCAGCCACAAAAACAAGGACTTCAGGAGAGAGAACGCCGGGCCGTTTGAACTGGCTTGCGTTGTCGAGCGGGACCCAAACTGACAACAACCCTGAGAGGTAGACCGCGGCACAGTCAAGTTGGAAGTCCTACTCCCTGCTCCAGGCAGGAGTACAAATCAAAGGAGATCTGATTTCAGATTTCTCTTGAGAGAGTACAGGTGGGCTGTGGAATTTCCCCTGGGGCATTTCCCCATGGCCAGGTGGGGATTTGAACCCAGGGTTCCCGATGCCCGCCTGTCACTCTATCCACTGCCCACCACACTGAGTGTCCCTTATTCTACCTTACGGGGTCATCAGTAACCAGGATGCGGGGAAAAAGGAACAGGCCAAATTATCTTCTGCAGATTCCTTGGGAGAATCACTGAATCATCGCAGGGTTTGAAAGGAACCTCTGAGGTCTTTCTCGGTCTTCCAGGCAGGAGACCTCGTATCGTCCCGGACAGGTGGGCTCTCAAGACCTCCCTGGGCACCCGGGGATGATGGGAGATGTGGCTGAAGAACATCACAGCCACCAACACCCCAGCCCACACGGGCGGGCGACCCTCAGTCCCGCCACTGGGAGGAGACCCACGGCCCTGCTTTAAGCTCCCGTTGAACGCCACTCCATCGCCACCCGCAGAGACCATTCTCACAGAAGTTTCTAGAGAAGGGCTTTAAACACAGCCCGTGTTTCTTGTCTGCTACCACCTACAGCAAAGTTTTGGGGGTTTTCTGCCCCCCTGAGCGACGTACCGTTTAAGGCGTCGAAAGCTTTTCCCAGGGTGGATATCCGTCTAGGGGCTACGTTGCGGGAGGAGAGAAAAGAGAAAGAGATGCAGGGGGGGATGAGTGAGCAGGGTTTTATTCTACATTGAAACCGCAGGAAAATAAAAGCCGCGGGAGCGGAGAGTTTCCGGATGTGTCCAGCCAGGGGACGACTCCCAAGGGGATGGACTGGCCCCCACCCAGAAAAAAAATGGGCTAGATTGAAACTAAGCTACTTCCGAGGTTGGTAAAAGGAGTACCCAGCTTGCTGGGGGTGGGGGCAATGTGTAGCCTACCCGTGTTAAACGCCTGTCCTGCAAGTAAAACTGTGCTCACGACCTGGGGTTCAATCCCAGGCAGCTGACTTCAAGGTTCACTCAGTCTTCCATCCTTCCAAGGTCGGTAAAATGAGTACCCAGCTTGCTGGGGGGGGGCAATGCATACTCTGCCCGTGGTTAAATGTCTGTACCGCAGCTAAAACTGTGCTCACGACCTTGGGTTCAATCCCAGGTAGCTGACTTCAAGGTTCACTCAACCTTCCATCCTTCCAAGGTCGGTAAAATGAGTACCTAGCTTGCGGGGGGGGTGTAGCCTGCACACTGTAATTAAAACTGTACACAGCCCAGAGACTACTCAAAGTGGTATGGGGTGATATATAAGCAGAACACTTTAAATTGCAAACTGCCCAGAGCATGCTTGAAGTGCGATGGGACGGTCTATAAGCAGAACACTTTGTTTCTGCTTTGTTTTTAAAAACATTCAACCATGGTAGAAATGTAGCCGTTTGTGACATGCACCTTGCCGTTACTTCTGGTACACTCCTTAACTTGGCAATTTATTTCTAGTTAATTCCTGTTTTTTTTTCCATAAAGAGGGAGTAGCTAAGTTAATGTGCCACTGTAACATAACAAGAGATAACACCACCCCCTTTGCAATTTCAGAGAGGGTAGCCATGTTAGTCTTTTCAAGAATTGCAGGCAAAAATCAAAGAAAAACAAAACCAAAGACACAAAACATGTGGCACCTTAAAGACTAACTTTCATAATTTAATGTAACGTTTCGTGGACACGTCCACTTCTTCAGACATATGCAATGGAATTGTAACTTCTTAGTTACCCTTATAACTACAGGTTGTGTTTGGCCTCAGCTATAATAAACAAGAAAGAATAAAATAATAATAATCGTAATAAGCCTATATTTTATCTTTTTGGGGGTTTTACATGAAATTGAATACTGCTTTTCTGTCCTTAGTTACGTCACCCACTTGAAAGCCTCAGAAGGGATCAGAATAAGACAGCACTCTTGCATTTAAAGGCATAGGAATCATCAATAGGTCCGTATTTAATTAAATAACACTGCCTGACCTATTTTATTAATTGCAGACTAGAAGATGATTTAGTGACAGGGAAAAGGCACCTGGGGAACAGTATGAAGAGTGCCGGGGTGTATTTTCAATTGTGGCAGTTAAATTAATATATAGAAGGGCATTATTTTATATTTTATTGTTTGCTCATTGGCTGGTGCTCAAGTCTTCTCTTGCAAAATCGAAAGCAATCAAAAATAAAGAACCTCATTTGAGGAAGAGGCTGGAATCATGACTGCAGCCTCAGGCTCTCTCAGGGTCAGAGAAGAGGAAGGGGCAGAAGTCTGTGCTATCCACCCAAGAACCAGGGTATAATAGTGGAACCAAGGCTCTGAGGGTCGCAGCTTCTTGATTTTCTGAGCAGCCGAGAGTATGCCGTCCTCACAGTAGCTGGGAGAGAAATGGCACAGCATGCAGTTGCACGCCATCCTTAGCGTAATGCACAGTATTTGATAGTATTTCGCACTTGGGTGGGCAATTAAGAGCCATTAACTTTACAAAAGACCTGCTCCACATCAGTTCACATGGGCCAATCCAGAGGGTATACTCTTGGGCTCTGCTCGCGTGGGCATCGTCATAATGGATTCCAGATTTACTGGCATGCCACTGCCAAAGATACAAAAGTCGGTGATTCACATAAGCCCAGGGGGCCCGACACCTCTTGTACGACTAATTTGGTCCAAGGAATGACTGGAGGCAGGAACCGATCGGGCCTCAATTAGCACAGCCTTTGTTGGGACACCTCACAGCTCTGAATGACCATCGGTGCTGTCCTTTCACACAACATACAACGGGGCAGATCATCCTAGAGACCAGTTTTAACAGAGATTAGGGATTTGAAGTGCAAAGAAGTATTTCTAAAATGGCACCATATACAGCCTAAGGGCTGCTTCTGCCTCAGGCACTTACCTGGTTTAGGGATGAGTCCTTGGAACGGCCTGGAGGGGGAGAAAAGGACACAGTGTTGACCATGGAATGAAAGCAGAACCTAAGAAGAGCCCTGATGCTGGGTCAGGCCAAAGGCCCATCTATCCAGCTTCCTGTATCTCACAGTGGCCCCACCAGATGCGTCTGGGAACACACTAGACTAGATCTCTGTCTCTTGATACCACTCCCCTGCATCTGGCCCTTGAAGTACCCTGGTTTTAAAGCTTGGAGATGACACATCTCCATCCTGGTTTGTAACCTGGGATGGACTTTTCCTCCAGGTATCTGTCCAATCCTCTTTTGAAGGCATCCAGATGCCATCACCACCTCCTGTGGCAGGGAGTTCCACAGACTAACAACACACTGGGTGGAAATAATATTTTCTTTTGTCTGATCTTGCTCTCCCAGCCCTCAATTTGAGCGGATGTCCCCTAGTTCTGGTATTTTGTGGGAGGGTCGTCAGACGTTCTCGCGTGCACCAGTTGAGCGGCCGGGTTCAAAAAGGTACCCTGAAACCCTGCCCTCGGGGACCCGAGCGTGTGACTGCGCTGCCTTATTATCCCAGTCTGGTGCCCCTCCAGGTGCCACGGTGCCATCCGAAAGAGCCCAGGGAGGTCCTGTGCTTTGCTTTGGTGACTGTACATCTCTGACGCCGTTTGGGGGAGCAGACGAGAACCAAGATTTGCTAGGATGCCCCCCCCTCCGCCCCGGGAGCTGAAGAGGTATCAAACCCACGTTCTCCCAATTGGCATTGAGGTGGGTGCTCTTTTATTCGGCACTGGTTCCCTTTCCTGTCTCTCCTTTCGGCTCAACGAGAGGCACCACCGACTGCACCCGAAGCATTTCTCACGCATAGTTGGTGGACCTCCTGCCCATGACACGCCACAGCGGTGGGGAGAAGCCGGGTCAGAGATGCCACAGGTGGGGCACCGGGTCTAACCCTCTCTCTCCTTTGCTCCCAAATCCTTGCAGGCAGGTCCAAACTTTGGCCCTCCTGATATTTCGGACCACAACTCCCAGAATTCCAAGCCCGTATTTCTAATGGCAAAGGACTGTGGGAGTTGTGGTCCAAAACATCTGGAGATGTTTGGACATGCCTGATGCCTTCCGCAGCCCTCTTTGGTCCCCCAGGGGGTCCATTTGTCTTCCTTATACTCCTCTGCTTTTCTGATTCCTGATACTTCCAGGATAGACATCACGGAAGAAAGCAGAGTAGATCCCTCAGTTTTAGGAGAAAGACTTGATATCTTGAAGGATGGAATACACTAGGACCCCTGAATCTGTGGGGGATCTGAATCAAGCCCCCTGCCTCCCCCCAGATGCTGGAAAATACAAAAAAAAATTATAGGGATCACTACCCATTGTATGGTCTCTGGCTCTCTCTAGTGGACAGTTTTGGTAACTTCCTCTTTACAAATCTATATATAGTACAGTAGGACCCCCTTATCCACTGATTCATTATCCACTGATTCAGTTATCCATGGCTGGCAGAGGAAAAAATTAAATAAATAATTCAGCAGACACAAAGCAAGCTACTGTATTTTGATGTTTTAATTGTTTTGATTGTGAGCCGCCCGGAGACCTTTGGGTAGTGGGCGGCATACAAGCTATATAAAAAAATAAAAATAAAATAAAAAAATAAATAAAGCAAGCTATTGTTGCAAAACAGCAGATTTAGGGATTTTTTGGGGCATTCTCTCTTGTCCACAGTTTTCATTATCCACGGGAAGGCCTGGAACCAATCCCCAGCGAATACCGGGGTCCTACTGTATCTTGGTTTTTCTTTCTTTTAATATTTGTAATATTTTTCAGACCATGAATGAGTGAATCAGTGGATACTGACCCCATGGATAGGGGGCCCTGGTGTAATACGAAGAGCCCCAAAAGCGAGTGGGGAACTGCTTTGTGCTTTTGGGCTAGGACTCCCAGAATGCTCCAGGCAGCGCTAGGAATTCTGGGAGCTGGGGTCCAAAAAAAAAACATGCACACACAAAGAGATCTGCTCTCACAGCCACCTGCGGAAGATCCCTCGGGGGTGGGGGAATACCTTGTTACCGTGAACTTGATCTTGTCCGCCACCGCCAAGATCCTCTCCAGATTCTGGGAGCCGAAGGTGCAGGGTTTCCGGAAAGGGATTCCAGGCGGCAGCCCTTCTATGATCACAGAGCCCGGGTTGCTTTTGATCCGCTTGTAGGGCACCTGGACAGGGTATTTGATGCCCAGGGCCTCACCTGAAAGGAGAGCAGTGCGGTGCAATGGTTAGCGGGTCGGCTTCCGGCAGTCCAGTTTAGAGATGACGAGCAGAGCTCAGTTTGGCTTTTACGGCGCCGAATGACGTTCGTGGCTCACTTTCCCACTTCGCCCGTCAAACGCTTTCAAGGCATAGGAGGAGAATCGCAAACATTGCCTGTACGGTGGACCCTCCTATAACAAACGGTTTGTATAACATAAAATCTGTACAACATAAAAAAATTCCGGAGATAGGGGAAATTTGCTTAACAGAATCGCCTGTGGGGCGAATCCGTACAATATAAAAACGGTCGCGATGAGGGCTTACTCTGTTTTCAATGCATCCCTATGGGAAATTTGTATAAAGGAAAATTGGCTTAACAGAATTTCATTTGGAACGAATTAATTCCTTTATACTGAAGTCCAAAAATGTACACAAGTCCCGTCCGTAGCAGGACAAAATCAGGGTGGGGGTGTCCCCCACCGGTCAGGACCACGGAGAGCTCCAAGTGGCCCCAGGTGGGTGGTTGGATGCAGAATAGATAGAAGCACCCATGATGAAGAGGTAATGACTGTGAAGATTTGGTTGGGTGCATACTAACAGCCCCTTCCGCTACTGTCTGAAACAAAACAGATTCACACTCTAACTTTCTGGTGGGGACCATTCAGAGTTTCCTCTGGAGCCCTAATGGAACCAACCATGCTTTATCTCTCTGAGACGCATCCTAAGAACGACCACGCAGCCTCAAAAGGGAAGGACTCCCCTTCTTCAGAGCTCTGTCCACAAGATGGACACCCTTTGTTGGGCTGAACAGCACCACCCGCCCTGCTTAGCTTCCGAAATCCGTGGGCTCAGGTAGGAGACTGCCACCCCTTCTTCCTTCAGCTTACTCACCGTACTTCTTATTGAACAGGTCTTGAACCTGTTCCCTGAGCGTGTTTGCAATATCAATTCTTGAAAGCCGTGTATCGTAGTTTTCTGCAGAGGAAAAGAGAGCGGGAGACTTAGGTCTCATCTTGAGTTCTGGACTCCACGCTTGAAGAAGGATTTATTGATTTATTCATTTGACTTTTCTATGCTGAAAACATTGGAAAAGGTTGAGAGGAAGGCAACAGGGATAATTAGGGAACTGGAAACCAAGTCTGATGATGAGGAAAGACAGAAACAACTGGGCATGTTTACCCGTCAGAAAAGAAGACTTGAGGGGAGCGCGTTGTTAGTCTGTGGAACTGCCTGCCACAGGAGGTGGTGATGGCATCTGGCCTTGATGCCTTCAAAAGGGGATTGGACAGATTCCTGGAGGAAAAGTCCATCCCAGGTTACAAACCATGATGGAGATGCGTCATCTCCAGGCTTAAAACCAGCATACTTCAAGGGTCAGATGCAGGGGGAGTGGTATCAGGAGACAGAGATCTAGTCTCGTGCGCTCCCAAACACATCTGGTGGGGCCACTGTGAGATCCAGGAAGCTGGACTCGATGGGCCTTTGGCCTGATCCAGCAGGGCTCTTCTTATGCTCTTATGTGCTTATGAGATAAGATAGCACGTTTCAAAGACTTGAACGACGGTCACAAAGAGGACAGGTAGGATCTGTTTTCAGCCATCTCAGAGTGCAGGGCACGCAGCAATGGGTGCAACCTACAGAACAACATAATAGCCATGCTGGATCAGGACAAAGGCCCATCTAGTCCAGGTTCCTGGATCTCACAGTGGCCCCACCAGATGCGTCTGGGAGCACACGAGACTAGATCTCTGTCTCCTGATCCCACTCCCCTGCATCTGGTCCTTGAAGTATCCCGGTTTTAAGCCTGGAGATGAAACGTCCCCATCATGGTTTGTCACCTGGGATGGACTTTTCCTCCAGGAATCAGTCCAATCCCCTTTTGAAGGCATCCTGGCCAGATGCCATCACCACATCCTGTGGCAGGGAGTTCCACAGACTAACAACGTGCTGGGTAAAAAATATTTTCTTTTCTCTGTTCTCACTCTCTCAGTCTTCAATTTGAGTGGATGTCCCCTAGTTCTGGTATTTTGTGAGAGGGAGAAGAGGGTAGCTCTATCCACTTGACTCATGCCCTGCATTATTTTTATGTCTCAATTATATCTGCCCTCAGGAGCCTTTTTTTCCAGACTAAAGAGTCCCAAATATTTTAGCCTTTCCTCATAAGGGAGGTGCCCCAGCCCAGTAATCCTTTTAGTCTCTATCTTCTGCACCTTTTCCAGTTCTACTATGTCTTTTTTGAGATGCGGTGACCAGAATTGTACACAATGCTCCAGGTGCAGCCTTACTATTGTTTTGTACAATGGCATTATAATGTTGGCTGTTTTATTTTCAATCCCCTTTTTGATAACCCCTAGCATGGAATTGGCCTTCTTCCCCGCTGCCACACATTGGGTAGACACCTTCATGGAGCTGTCCACCAACACACCAAGATCTGTTTCCTGATCCGTCACGGATAACTCAGAGCCCATGAGTGGATCGATAGCTCAACTCTGGAGGAGACGTAGCTTCTGGCTGCCACCTCACTCCGAACTGTCCCAAGGCTCACCTTGAAAGCTGGGTCTTTTTAAAGATTCCTCCACAAGTCGCTCGTTAGATTCTCTTTCGTTGGCTGTAAACAGAAAAGCCACATCCTTATTTCATGATCATTGTCGGTGCCTGTTTTCATTGTCTGTCTATTTTTGAATAATAACAGGAAGTTCCTATTCTTCTCTAAAAAGCTCATTCCGCCACAAGCCCATCCACACTCTTTCCTGGACACGCAGGTCAGGTTTTGACCCTTTAGGCCTAACAATATCTCCCCTTCCTCTACGTCGTTTCCAGAATATAAACAATAACCCGTGGTCATTATACGTAACAACACACACACAATCTCCACATAGTCACTTTACTTATTTCAGCCAATTTATTCTGTTTGTAGTTTGGATCGTAAAAGGCCAGCCATAAATACTTTTCAATTACACCCTCGTGGATCAGAGACATTCATTAGGTCCCTGCCCCAAGGGGATTCCAGTCCTGTAACATGTCAGTCCAGTGGAGTAGAGAAATAACAGGGGGAAAGGTGACTCCTCTGAAGAACATAAGAAACAGTCCAGCCTTCTGTCTCACACAGTGGCTCACCATTTACTTCAGGGGATTCCCAAGCAGATGTCTTCACCTGCTTATAATTCCCTGCAAATGGCATTGAGAGCTATCCTACCTCTCTCTCCAACCCGGAGGTTGTCCTTATGATAGCCATGGAGACCCTTGTTCTCCAGTAATTTGTCCAATCCTTTCTTAAAGCTGTCAAGGCTGACAGCTGTCACCACTTCTTCTGGCAGGGAGTTCCACAGACCAGTGATCCTCTGGGTGAACAAGTATTTTCTCTTATTTGTTTGAGATCTATTACCCAAAAGTTTCATGGAGTGCCCCCTAGTTCTACTGCTGTGCAATAGGGGAAACAGTTTTTTTCCTTATCTACTTTGTCCACACTGTGTATGATTTTATAAACCTCAATCAGGTCACCTCTTAGGCGCCATCATTCAAGAGTGAAGAGGCCCGGCCGTTGCAGCCTCAGATGGTAAGGAAGGTGTTCCAGTCCCCTAATCATTCTGGTTGCCCTCCTCTGCACCTTTTTCCATTTCCATAATACCCTTCTGGAGGTATGGTGACCAGAACTGTGCACAATACCCCAGATGGGGCCTCACCATAGATTCATAAAGAGGCAAAATGACACTTGCTGACTTATTTTCTATCCCCTTCCTAATGATCCCTAGCATTTTGCTTTTTTCACTGCTGCGGCACACTGGGTTGACGCCTTCATTGAGCTGCCCACCAAGGTCCCTTCCCTCTTACGTTAGTTATAATATCTCAAGAGGTTTAACTGGATCAAGAGTGGCCTTATGTGAGACGACAGGTTTCTAATCTCATGACACGTCACTCAGCCCAACAGCGCTGTGGTGTCTGTGACACCAATGACAGTCCTTTGTGAACAGTCACCGTAATTATTTGACACACATAATGGGAGCAGAATTATTGCAGCCTGCATTTTTTGTACTTCATTTTTTCCATATTTCGTTGCTACAATTTCTGTTTTCTCTCAGTGTTAATGAGCACACAGAAGTCCTCCAACTCAGGACAACATTGTCTGCATCTAAGGAAGTGGAGTCCAGTTTACAAAAGTTTACATCATAAGAAATATATTCCTCATTTAGGTCCTGCCTCTTAATTATGAGTTGTGTATATTTACCTGAGCTGTCTGAGGAAGTGTCCTTGGCTCCTTCTGCAAGAAGTTCTGGCCTGAAAGACAAGATCACCATAATAAGAGGGATCTACAGAACCTAGCTGGCTGGGCTGGTTTAGATCTCTAGCTGCCAAGCCAGAGGTTGGGAGTTCAATTCCCCTCCGGGTCTCTAAGGAGAAAAGCCAGCCTGGGTGGCCTTGGGCAAGCTGCACCGTCCCAGGGCACCCCCAGAAGAAGGGAAGGGGAAACCACCTCTGAGTTGGCTACTTAGAGATTTAGATATCTAACTATAGAGCCAGAGGTTTGGACGTTCAATCCCCCACTGCATCTCCTGGGAGAAGAGCCAGCCTGGGGAGCCTTGGGCAAGCTGCACATCCCCAGGACACCCCCAGAAGATGGGAATGGGGAACCACTTCTGAGTTGGCTGGTTAGTGGTTTAGATATCTAGCTATAGAGCCAAAGGTTTGCACATTCAATCCCCTACTGCACCTCCTGGGAGAAAAGCCAGCCTGGGGAGCCTTGGGCAAGTTGCACATCCCCAGGGCACTCCACAGAAGAAGGAAATGGGGAACCACTTCTGCGTTGGCTGGTTAGTGATTTAGATATCTAGCTGCAGATACAAAGGTTGGGAGTTCAATTCCCTACTGGATCTCTAAGGAGAAAGGCCAGCCTGGGTGGCCTTGGGCAAGCTGCACCATCCCAGGGCACCCCCAGAAGAAGGGAAGGGGAAACTACTTCTGTGTTGACTGGTTAGTGATTTAGATATCTAGCTATAGAGCCAGAGGGTTGGACGTTCAATCCCCCACTGCGCCTCCTGGGAGAAGAGCCAGCCTGGGAAGCCTTGGGCAAGTTGCACATCCCCAGGGCACCCCCAGAAGAAGGAAATGGGGAACCATTTCTGAGGTGGCTGGTTAGTGATTTAGATATCTTGCTGCAGATCTAGAGGTTGGGAGTTCAACCCCCCCCCCACGTTGCCTCCTGGGAGAAGAGCCAGCCTGGGTGGCCTTGGGCAAGGTGCATGGCCCCTGGGCACCCCCAGAAGAAGGGAATGGGAAACCACTTCTGAGTATTCTTTATCCAGAAAACTCTGAAAAGGGACCCCTTAAGTCAAAATTGACTTGATGGCACACAATTATCATCATTAGCCACACAATAATAGAAACCTGGGGTTGTCCCAAATAGGACGGTGACGGTGGGACACAGGGATGGAGGATGCTGCTGTGAGAATCGCTCTGAATCTGGATTTAAGTCTCGCCGGCCACCGGACATGTGGCTCAGAAGTGACTCACCCCTTCCCTTTTGGGGGGTTGGAAAAACTTGTTTTAAACAGGGACTCGGGACTGCGGGGTGGGGACCAAAGACTCAGTGGTTTACCAGCCTCCCTGATGGGATGGCATGGCGAACCTGGGTTCTCCAAACCCCTGCCACACCTTAACACCTGGATGCTGACGTGGTTTCTTTGCGCTGCCACCATTTCCCAAAATATTTATACCTGAACTAATAAATAAACAGAGACAGACGTCTGCTTTAAAGTTTCAAAATAACCACGGAGTTTACCTAACTAATAAAAAGAAATACTAATGCATACTATTCACCTGAGGCTTATATTTTTCTTTCACTTTAAAAACAAAAACAATTATTTGCTCATTTTCTTCTTCAACTGTTCCCTGAACAATCCTTAACCAGTCTCTAACGGACCCTCGCCAGACCCTATTCCGCCCTGATTCTCCTGGCATTCCAACCGACATTTGCTTATACAGTAGGACCTCCATATCCACTAATTCATTATCCACTGATTCAGTTACCCATGGTTGGCAGAGGAAAAAAAATAATTCAGCAGCCACAAAGCAAGCTGTAAAGCAAGCTGTTGTCACAAACATCAGCTGTAAAGCAAGCTATTGTCACAAATAGCATCTGTAAAGCAAGCTACTGTTACAAACAGCAGTCATAAAGCAAGCTACTGTCAGGAAACAGCAGTTTGGGGTGGGTGGGCAGATGTTCTCTCTTATCCACGGTTTTCATTATCCACGGGAAGGACTCCACAGCCCTGCCTACAGGCTATTTGAATGGGTAAATAGATACCACTTTATAAATATTCATAGCTTAGCTTTTATAAATATTCATAGCCGAGCTAGACGGGAAGGTACCATTTCATACCCGTTTAGCTCAGGACGGTTGCAATAATAAGTGAATCACGGGGATTTCTTCCCTTCCACGTGGAAAACTCCTATATTTGCACAGGGTCTCCTGTGCAGGTATGAATCCCACCTGGCCCTGCCTCACTGCAGAAAGGTGGGTGAGAAGGATCCCAACGCAAGGCCAAGGAAAAGCAGTGGGTCGAGCCCTACCTCTTGATCACGAACCGAATGCTGCTGCTGGCCTGAAGAATCTTTTTCAGCTTTGCAATCCCGAAGCAGTTCGGCCGGCGGAGCAGAATCCCGTCTGGCAAGCCCACCACAAAGAGGTCCTCCGGGTACATCAGGAACTTGGAGTAGGGGACTTTGACGGGCTCGGAAATCCCGATGGCTTTCGCTGGGGAAACAAAACAAAGAAAAAAGAATACACACACACACACACACACACACACACACACACACACACACACACACACACACACACACACACAGCATGTTTTTAGTCTGTGGAACTCCCTGCCACAGGAGGTGGTGATGGCATCTGGCCTGGATGCCTTCAAAAGGGGATTGGACAGATTCCTGGAGGAAAAGTCCATCCCAGGTGACAAACCATGATGGAGATGTGTCATCTCCAGGCTTAAAACCAGGGTCCTTCGAGGGCCAGATGCAGGGGAGTGGTATCAGGAGACAGAGATCTAG
This sequence comes from Phrynocephalus forsythii, assembly GCA_029282475.1. Lineage (NCBI taxonomy): Eukaryota > Metazoa > Chordata > Lepidosauria > Squamata > Agamidae > Phrynocephalus > Phrynocephalus forsythii. The sequence goes on along the minus strand of JAPFRF010000017.1, from coordinate 6,528,644 downwards.
TCTCGTGCGCTCCCAGATGCATATGTTGGGGCCACTGTGAGATACAGGGAGCTGGACTAGATGGGCCTTTGGCCTGATCCAGCATCATGGCTCTTCTTATGAGCAGCCCATTAAGAAATGCTCTCCGGAAAGAAAGGGGGGGGGGAAACACGCCTTTTTTTTTAGCGTGAAAAGGCAAATGAGAGTTAACAGCGGGGGTGGTGGGGGTGGAGGAGACATCAAGGAGGATTTATTAATTTATTAATGGGAGGGTGGGTCTAAAAAGTCTGTGGGGGCATCGAATATAAGGTGGTGTCTTATAGGTGGGAGAAAAAAATATGTTATTTGAAAAGGGCTATGATATGTTTCCCTCAGATTTCTTTCCTCCAGGCTAAACATGCCCAGTTCCTTCAGTTGTTCCTCATAAGGCTTGTGTCTGTGAAGGATTGTCAGCCCTCCAGGTGAGGGTTATCTAGAAGCTGAGTCATGGCAACTAGACTTCTTTTTCTTGGGAGAGCGAAACATTTCCATCTCCCAAGAAAAGAAGCCCAGTTGCTATGACCCAACTTCCAGACTTCAAAGGGCTTGGCATTTTTTTTTTATTAAAAAAAATTCAAAACCTGTATAGCCTGCTATATATCATAAAATCTGAGGGTAGATTTCAGAGCCGATTAAAAAAAGAAAAAAAGAAACCGTTCAACCATTTAAAATTAAATGTTACCAAACACGAAAAAACAAATATGAGGTCATTAAAACTATTACATTGCCTAAACCAGGCATGTTCAAACTTCGGCCCTCCAGATCTTTTGGACCACAACTCCCACAGTCCTTTGCCATTAGCAATCTAAGCTTAGAATTCTGGGAATTGTGGTCCAAAACATCAGGAGGGCCGAAGTTTGGACATGCCTGGCCCAAACGCCTGAAACAGAATCTTGAAGTGCTCACTGACGTTATTCCCTCTAGTGTTTTGTTTGGCTCTGATTTTTCGGGCTGCTGAAAAATTGGTCAAGGGTGCAAGGAGCCACACGGCCCCTGACCAAGCTCATGCAGGCGGTCCATGAAAATCCAAAATAGACAAACGAGAACAGGAGCTCACCGTATCGTGCGTTGAACAAAATCTCCACTTGCTTCCTCAAGTGACTTAGGACGTCTCCCATGCTATCTGGAAGACAAAAAAAAGCGGCAGACAATCAAAAGGCTGGCCTGGTGATGAAAAAAAAATAAGATTTGCTTGCTTTATCAATTAACGTTTCGCTGTTGGCTTTCGATGCTGATTTTCTTTTACCTTAAAACATGTTTTTTTAAAAAAAATGTGCAGGGTTCCCTAGATAACGTGGTACAACCGCTAATCTGGCCTGGAAAACCACCCTCTTCTTGGCAAGAGACTCTTATCCAACAAACAGCGTCGCTTATTTGGTTGCTGTCCAGGCTAGAGTTATTTCTGTGTTGTTGTTTTCTTATATCATTTGGGGTTGCTGTTGTTGTTTTTTTTTTGGTGGGGGGGGACATGAAAGCATTTGAAAAGGGAGGATGCCTTGTGGAGGAACCCAGTTTCACTTGTGTCCATTCCGGGTTTTATGCCGAACTGGACAGGATGTGAGCCAACGGATCCTGTCCCCACAGAAGGTTCAGCACTTACGGTCTAATGTTCAGGCCAGAATCTACAGCGGATTCAGCGGCCCTGGAATCCAAAATCCCACCTTTCCACGGATGGAACAGGGCGTCTGGGTTCTGTGCCATCTAATTAGAAACAACAACCCCCCTTTTTTTCGCCATCTTGCCGAGTATCTATTTTTAGTTTTTAATTTTTGTCTCGTTTTATTATTAATTGTACAGTCCATTTATTTTATATATTTCCTTGTTTTGTTAGATTGCTGTATTTGTTCGTGTTGCTTGTTTGTGTTGTTAACCGCTCGGAGTTCCTCTGGAAGGCAGGTGGTATAAATATAAATAAATAAATAAATAAATAAATAAATAAACAAACAAACTTATTCTTAATTGGCGGAAGGACATGGGGAATATTACCTGATCCCGCTAGAAATGAAAGAAACATACCTTTGCTCTCCAGCTGCTTCTCATCGTGTTGCGAATCACTGCCGGAGCCCTTATCTGGAAACAAACAAACAAATGAATAAGAGACAAGTCTGCCCTTGATCCCGTGACTTTAAAAGACACGTAAACACGGCCGGCTTGAGGAAACATTCTGTGTAGGCACAAAACTTGCATGTATCACAGGTGTTTTCTCCTCCACCACGTTCCGTGGACTGGACTCCTTATTCGGACTCCTTACTCTTTGGCTGAGCACAATATAACTGAACTTCCAAATCTTAAGAACGAAGGGACTGGGAAAACGGGTCTTGATAGCTTTGGTAGCATCAATACAGGAGTGTGGGCTGTAGTCCACCAGGTGAAGGATAGGCAGAAACTTTAGGCAAAAATAAAGGAGTTTGGGAAGACCCTTCCCCTTCCCCAATAAAAATGGGGGGGGGAGAGCAGAATAATTCAAAACTTGAAATACAGAAGTTCCGCTCACTTCTGTTTCACACCCCTGACTCTTTCATATTTTTCAAGTTCTCAAGGCATGAACAACTCAGAAAATAAAATCAAGGGTCTCTTTTGTGTTTTTTTCCCATTCGAATTAACCTGAAAAATCCCATCCCCATTAACCCAGTCTACACCCATGAGCAAAGCTCAAGATCCCTGTGTTGCGAATCTATATGCAATTAAAAATGGGGTGTGGTGGAGGGTTCCGCTGCTCATCCAAACAGCTTCATCAGTCTGAATACAGCTAGTGCGATTCCTCCATCTTATAGTCAGCTTTGACCTCTTGTCACCCTGGTCTGAATTAGGTTCATAAGATGAAGGATGGCCTGAATAGGCTCGTTAGGTAGACAATAGTATCCATAGCCTTAAGGTGTGCTTTCAATAATACCTAGACAAATCAAGAAGCCTTCACCACCAAGGCCATAGCTAACGACCCATTCTTGATAGGTTTCAGCACCTTAGGCCTTTGTTCACCTTAAGGCTATGGATACTATTGTCTTCCTAACGAGCCTATTCCGGCCATTGTTCATCTTATGAGCCTAATTCAGATCAGGGTGACAAGAGGTCAAAGCGGACTATAGGATGGAGGACTCGCCACTAGCTGTATTCAGACTGATGAAGCTGTTTGGATGAGCAGCGAACCGTTTCTATCTCTCAAAAAAGAAGTCCAGTAGCCATGACTCAACTTGCAGATTCCTGAAGGGGTTTGTGCTCTGCGTGGCGCTCCAAGCTGGATGCTGAAGTGGCATCTCCACAGCAGGGCAGAAAGAAGGGGATAAGAAGACCCAACCACCCCTGACCCCCTGATCACCTGCTTGCCTGTCCCGTGTATAAGTGGAATTGTCCTGGGTCACGTGATTGGCCGCGCGTCGTGGGCTTCGTCAGAACCCAGCGATCTGTCTGTTAAGGCGGGGGAGAGAAAAAGCAAGATTCCTCCCACAATCCTGTTCCCTCGAACAACGCTCTACAAGGAAAGTCTACAAGGGTGGAGTTCCCTACGAAAACCCAGAATGCAGATCATGGGCTAAAGAAATAGAAGGCCCTTCTCTCCATCCCACCACCCTCACAGGTATGTCTCGTGGGAACCCATGAAAGGGGGTTGGACCGGACGGCCCTTGAGGTCTCTTCCAACTCTGTGATTCTATGAAGATGAAGACTAGGGACCAGAGCTGTGGAGGAGTGGATCCACCCTTGGGGGACAGAGAATGGCTCAGAAAAGTCTCTTTATATTTGAGATTCCGCTCCCAGATTCTGAGCGGCAATTCGGAAAAGTCATTTTTCCTGCGTCTGGATTGTGCTATCCATTCCCCCTTGCTAGATATTCCAATGGAACTACTCTTGAACTTGGTGGTGGTGGATTTTTTTTTGGGGGGGGGGTGTCACCAACACTGACTCTCTGGCTTTGGGGTCTGAGCATCACCCAGCAGCGTATGGGTCCCCGGCGCAAATGCAGAGTGAATCCTGTCTGCGTCCCCGGGAAGCATTCCGGACAGCCTTACCTGGGACCGTGATCTGGATGATGTCCACTTCGTCCGGTTCTATTTTGATGCGTTTGATCCCCCCCAGTTCTCCGGAGGTTCCTGCCAGGGAAAAGAGGATCCTAAATCAGAAAGAAAATGCCCTAATTGTCCTAACTGTATCTCCCTTTCTGGTGACAGAAATCACTTCTTCATCCCAGTATAAGTCAGGCAATGAGAGGGTCCCAACCATACATGGTAAGGTGTCAACCAAAACATCTGGGTCCCTCCAGATGTTATCAGATGTCAATTTCCAGCATCCTTTTCCTCTTGACTACCCTGGCTCAAGCCAATGGAAACGGCAGGCCAACAAACATCTGGAAGTCCACATACTGACCACACTTGGCCTAACTCGTCTCCCACCAGCCTTCCTCCCAGTTCCTAGTCTTCAAGTAGAGGAAGTCTTAATCAAAAAGGTTGACGGCGAAAAGGGTTTCCTCCATAGATTCCCCTCTCTGAATACCATCAGAAGGTTCTCCGTTCCATTTGGGACACAGCAGACTCTAAAGCAAGGCTGCCCAGCCTTGGTTCCCCAGGTGTTGTCTGTGAAGATTCCCAGTCATGCAGGTGAGTTTATCTGAAAGCTGAGTCAGGGCAACTGGACTTCTTTTCTTGAGAGATCTGAAACGTTTCACTGCTCATCTAAACAGCTTTGTCAGTCTAAGGAAAACTAGTTGCGAGTCCTCCATTTTATAATTCACTCTGACCTCACATCACCCTGGTCTGAAAGAGGCTCATAAGATGAACAATGGCCTGAATAGGTTTGTTAGGTGGACAATAGGCTTAGTAGGTTCACCACCTTCACTACCAGCTGTACTGGCCAGGATTTCTGGGAGTTGCGGTCCAAGAACATCTGGGGATCCAAAGTGGGGAACAACTGCCTTAATACAACCTTAATAAGCCAAGACAGCTAGGGAGTCTTAAACTCAACTCTCTCTTCTACTACCTTTTCTGCAGTCTAGAAACCTTGCCAGCCTCTGATCTTGGCTTCTGGTGTCTCTATCTCTCAACTGCTGCTTCGAATGTCTCCAGGCTACGAACCCCTCGCATGGTTCAAACTGGTGGCTAAAGCAGCCCCTTGTCACCTATTGTGGTTCAAAGGCTGTAGAAAGGTGCTCTGCAGTCCCGCTTTTACAATCACAAAGATCATGAGGACTAGAATTCTTGTGCTCCCTTCACCACAAGAATATTCCGAGTTCTCGTTTGAAACAAACCCTCTTGCTTAAAAAAATTAATTCAGCTGCACAAGAATACCAACAAAGCTAGACAAATTCTTGAAGTTTCTAAGAGGTGAACGTGACAGTACGCGATTACCTGGTTCACAGTCTCCAGAAGCAGAGTTTTTTTCAGACCTGGGAAAAGAATGTAGAATGTTTTATTTCTAAAATACTTTGTTTCCCATTACTAGCTGCTGTGCATTCCAACCAGGAAACAAGAATATAAAGAAAGCATCTTAGAAGAGGAATCAAAAACACTTCTGGATTTTTTTTTTTGAAAAGTGCAAAGTGACAGAGTATTGTGTTCGTTTGTTCCAAGAATGGATTTAGTACCGAAGGACGCCCACAGGTGTGTGATTGATAAGTGATGTTGATAGGAAAATATTAAACCTTTTTAAAGAAAAAAACTAGAAATGTGCATTTTCACATTGTATTTACCAGAACTGGCCACTAGAGTGGGCCAGAGACCATGTTATGAGTTCTTGTTGGAAGACTGCATAGTGTGGTCTCTGGCTCCCTCTAATGGTTAGCTCTGGTAAATACATCATGAAAATACTTTTTTTTCTGGATTTTTTTCTTTTACCATTTTTCTTTTATACCATTTACTATTATATGCAGATTTTGGTATCCATGGAGGGGGTAAGAACCAACCCATCAGAGACAGAGGGATCCTACTGTATTCTGATTTTCTAGATGGAAACATGCATTTCCAAGAGCTATCTACCAAGTTTAACACAGATGTATATAAAGGTAGCCCACCAAGTACAGAATGCAAGGACTGACATGGTGAGTCAGGGGAAAATCTGAGTCACTTCACTCTGCTTTTAACAAAGATCAAGCCAACAAACCAGACATGGTGGCAGCCTAATAATTTGTGGCAAAAACTTGTTCAAGCACAGTGAGTAGGCCTACCTGAGGCTTTCCCACTGGCAGATGTCACTGGACTATAAACTCCATCGCCTCCAGTCACAATGCAGTGGAGGCTGCATCAACAAATGCATCCCAGGTTTTAGTCTGAACTTTACTGGGAGCCATTCTGGGCGCTGGATTCCGCCCCACCAATCTAGGTTCAGCACCGTAGCTGAACCTAATTGGTTGGCTTGAAACCCAAAAGGGATGCCCACCTGTCAAAGGGGAATCATCCACCTTCACTAAAATCATAGGTGCTAACCACCCGGGGAACTAAATGATCAGAAAGTTTGGTCTAGCTAGGGGCTAAACCCGTCTTAATTTTCTACATCCCTAAAGACCTGCCTGGGATTTTTAAGAATTCAGCTCAAAGAGTGTGTCTACGTTTATGAATGTATGACAACTTAAGACCTCTTGGAATCCTGGGATTGGTAGTTGCAAGAAGTGTTTAGATTTCTCTGCTGTATTTTGGAGGAGCACTTCAGAGGAGAATTCTAAGCCACTTATTGAACGACAAGTCCCAAGAGCCACTACAGGTTCACTGGTACCAAACTGCTACAGTGCTATAGTGTAGACAATACTATGAGAACAGCTATCTAGTCCATTAGTAAGAGCTGCTGAATTTGCGAGGAGCATGAGTATGGCCTTTTCTGTTGTAGCACCACATCCTGGATACTTCATCCCCGAGGAAGTATTACTGTATTAGTTTAAAGTACCCTGTTTTTAAAAGAACTCTGGAGAAAACTGAGTCCGTGTTGAGGCAGTGTGCAACATTCTGAGCTCTTAAATATACTCTCTGTGTGTGTGTGTGTGTGTGTGTGTGTGTGTGTGTCTGTCTGTCTGTCTGTCTGTCTACCTTCCTTCCCTCCCATCTCTCTTTTTCTCTCTTCCTTCTTTTCTTTCTTTCTTTCTTTCTATCTATCATCTATCTATCTATCTCTTCCTTCTTTTCTATCTATCTATCTATCTATCTATCTATCTATCTATCTATCTATCTATCTATCTATCTATCTATCTATCTATCTATCCTTCCTTAGTTCCCTCCTCTCTCTCTCTCTCTCTATACTTCCTTCCCTCCTATCTATCTATCTATCTATCTATCTATCTATCTATCTATCTATCTATCTATCTATCTATCTATCTATCTATCTATCTATCTATTCTTCCTTAGTTCCCTCCCCCTCTCTCTATCTATACTTCCTTCCCTCCTATCTATCTATCTATCTATCTATCTATCTATCTATCTATCTATCTATCTATCTATCTATCTATCTATCTATCTATCTATCTATCTATCCTTCCTTAGTTCCCTCCTCTCTCTCTCTCTCTCTATACTTCCTTCCCTCCTATCTATCTATCTATCTATCTATCTATCTATCTATCTATCTATCTATCTATCTATCTATCTATCTATCTATCTATCTATCTATCTATCTATCTATCTATCTATTCTTCCTTAGTTCCCTCCTCTCTCTCTATCTATACTTCCTTCCCTCCTATCTATCTATCTATCTATCTATCTATCTATCTATCTATCTATCTATCTATCTATCTATCTATCTATCTATCTATCTATCTATCTATCTATCTATCTATCCTTCCTTAGTTCCCTCCTCTCTCTATCTATACTTCCTTCCCTCCTATCTATCTATCTATCTATCTATCTATCTATCTATCTATCTATCTATCTATCTATCTATCTATCTATCTATCTATCTATCTATCTATCTATCTATCTATCTATCTATCTATCCTTCCTTAGTTCCCTCCTCTCTCTCTCTATCTATACTTCCTTCCTCCTATCTATCTATCTATCTATCTATCTATCTATCTATCTATCTATCTATCTATCTATCTATCTATCTATCTATCTATCTATCTATCTATCTATCTATCTATCTATCTATCTATCTATCTATTCTTCCTTAGTTCCCTCCTCTCTCTCTATCTATACTTCCTTCCCTCCTATCTATCTATTTATCTATCTATCTATCTATCTATCTATGCCACTGTTCATTCATTAAAGGACGGGATCATCTCATTACCCAAATGGGTCGCCTGTTAATATTTACCCACCTCAAGAACTAACGTTCGTGACTCACCCAGTCAGGAACATCATAAATAAACAGGATGGGGGATGTCGTGTAAATCCAACTTTTTTAAAACATCCAAGATGAAACGAAATTTACCGATGATTTGTTTGTGAAGTCCCAGCTAGATCCGAGAAGGCCATCCGAAGTGGTTCGGGAGAAATTTCCCCAGAAGGGCTGGAGGGTTCCACCTTGGTGGCATCTTTGGTAAATTTGCTTCCTGGTTGTGACAATGGGGGCGACAGGACGGAAAGAAAGGAAAGGAGAAAATGTGTGTTTCGGGTTGCAAAGATAGAACACGGGCTTGAGGGCCACATATCAACCCCCCCGCTCCAGCTACCTGCATAATTAAATTGTAAACCGCCCAGATAGTACTTGAAGTGGTATGGGGTGGTATATAACCAGAACACTTTGCTTTGCTTTGCTTTGCTTTATTTATTTATTATTTATTTATTTGTATATTTCTAGACTAGGCCGATTTTCCCAAAGGAACTCTGGGCGGTTTGCATAGAAATCAATACAAAACAAATATTAAAATCGAAGCAGAGAATAAAAATCTCTTTAGGAAAGGACGATGTCGGGTGCCCACAGAAAGGGCTCCGAGTGCTGCCTTCCGTGCCATAGGTTCGGCAACATGGCTCTAGGGCTTGCATCTGATTGCCGCCTACAACACAACTATAAAGGCCAAGGAATGATCCCTAGAGCCTCCTGGGAAATAAAGTTTGAGAACTCGGTTGGAAGGAATGAACCTCACATTGATTTTTCATGGGGCTGGAAACTCAGTGGACATAAGTGTGTATGTGTGGGGTCTGGTTGCCCCATTCGCCTGCAAAAAAATAAAAATAAAAATGACAGAGTCGCTCAAAAAGCAACTGCGATCCAAATGTCTTCATTCTTACATACCCAGCTAGTTTGTGCATGAATGCCAAACTCGAGGGTTTTTTTTTGGGGGGGGGGAATGGAGATCAGCTCCAACAGCTCTGAAGTTCACCCATCCCTTTATTCCTCTGCCACAACCCCACAGGAAATGTGGAAGTTTTCACTTCGAAGTCTGATGACCCCGTTTTTTTCGGGGATTTTCTAGAATTCCATGTGACCTCTGACGTACCTGTAAAAATCCTTTCGTCGAACATCCTGCAATGGAAGAGTAAACCATTGTATTTATTTTAGAGTCTATCTGTACCTCTCAACACCCAAACACCCTCCTAAAACACTCCCTTTTCAAAAAAAGAAAGAAAGAAAGAAAAAGAAATAGCTAAAATAAGCAAACTTAACATCTCTTGAAAACAATTCATGAGAATCTAAAGCCAGGTGTCCCTCTTGGCTACTGGCTGACCCATTCCTGAACTTAATGGCTTAAATCAGGTATGTCCTAACTTCGGCCCTCCAGATGTTTTGGACCACAACTCCCACAGTCCTTTGCCACTGGAAATACAGGCTTGGGATTCTGGGAGTTGTGGTTCAAAACATCTGGAGGGCTGAAGTTTGGACGTGCCTGGCTTAAATTCTCAGCTCTTGCTAAGGTCAACCCTTATGGGAGCTGATCCTACTTGCTTTCGGTGTTCCTCTTTTCTTGCTGCCTTCTGTCTTTCTCTGCGCGACTGCCCTTTCCGCAGAATTCATGAGGTGCCCAAGAGGCTCCAGGACTGGTTTGGGCTTGATTTGATCTAAGACTCACTTGTTCATTTCTGTGGCCATCCAGGGTGTCTGCAAAGCTCTCCTCCCATACCACCTTTCAAATGAATCAGGTCCCCCCCCCTGCTTTCTTTACTGTCCAGTTTTCGCACCCATGGATGGTGAATGGACATTCAGGAGCGTGGCTGGCCGTGAGCGTGGCCTTTGGAGACACACCATTCCACTTGGCGATCTTTTCTCATTCCTTCATGGTTGCCCTTCTGAGGGTATTTGTACACGACCCCTAAACTCTGCCGCAAATGGCTGCCAGCTCCGGAGCTTACAATTGTTTCCCCACCAGCTCCGGAGTCTGCAGGAAATTAAGTGCGACCACGCCCACCTAAGCGCGTCCCAGCGCACTTTTCATGTACCTGCTCTCGGAGGGTGAAAATCCTCAGATCCGGATGTAACCTAGAGTGCCCGGCTCTCCTCGCTTCTGTTTGTTGTTGTTTTTGCCTCCCGCCCCTTTAAGAGAAGGAACCAGGACGACGGCGGGGCTCCGGGCTGCTTCGGAGGTGAGCCTGCATTTTCCCCTCTCTTTTTTCCTCCCTCCCCTCACGCAGACAGAAGCAAGGAAGTGCGGAGGGGTGGGGACGTAGGAAGAGCAACGAACCCCCAAGATCTCTGGACTGAATTTAAGTGGCCAGCGGATCTTAGGGGTCGTGTGAAAAGGCCCTGAGTCTCGGTCTTCCTCCAGCCCTACTTTCTAGAATCATAGAATCCTCGTAGGGTTGGAAGGGACTTTGGGAGGTCTTCTAGTCCAACCCTCTGCCCGAGACAGGAGACCTCCTACCATCCCAGACAGATGGCTGTCCAAACTTTTCTTGAAAACCTCCAGTGATGGGGCACCAATAACATCAGGAGGCCAGCTGTTCCACAGTTGAATGGCTCCCACGGTCTGGAAGTTTCTCCTTATTCCCAGGTTGGCTCTCCTTCTGATGAATTTCCAACCAAATGTTCTTATCATATCCTCAGGTGCAACTGAGAATAAATCCATGTCCTAACAGCACTCATCCCATAGATTTGTCAACACTGCTCTAGGTTGATCCCGTTTGCAATTTCCCCTTCCTGCATCACCCTCCCTTTTTCCAGGCTCCGGGATCGAGAAAGTACCTTTTGATGACAAAATGGATGTTATGCCTCTCTTCCAAAATCCGTTTCAGCTTGGGCACCCCGTATGTGCAAGGCCGCTTGAAGGGGATTTTGTCCGGGATGCCAATGATCTCGACGGCTTCTGGATCGCAGGCGATCTTCCGATACGGGACGGGGACCATGTGATCCAGGCCCAAGGCCTCCGCTGAGAAACGACAGAAAATTGGCGCTTTTACGGCTCAGAGGAGAGGATTCGGAAAGATTCTGAACTACCTGGACTCCAGCACCCTTAACCCCAATGTTGTTAAAGAGAGAACTGTATTATTATTATCACTGTTGCTGCTGTAATGAATAATGACATTGGTTTACCCGACAAACACTTTAAATAACAATGGGAACATGTTGCTTTTGAAATCTTGCTGCCTCCCTGGAATCTTCCAGAAGATCCGTGAAAAGATGGCTCTTCCTGTAGACCTCTCCTTAGCCCCCCACCACCATAAACTATCGTTCAACCAAATTATCACCATCCCACTGCCTTTATTTTATTCTATGCTTAATGTTGACTGTGATACTGTCTAATTGTTATAATTGCATGATGTCTTCTATTGATTTTCTTGTCATGACGGTGTTCTCTCATGTTCTGGGACTCCCTTTTGGACATCGTTTTAGGAACAGGCTGTTTATTTTATTTTTTTTTACTTCTTGTCAGTGGGAAATGTTGTCAACTGGCCAGAGCGGTCAATCGACCGGGGAGGGGGTTCACAAATGCAATCAATCAATCAATCAATCAATCAATCAATCAATCAATCAATCAATCAACCAATCAATCAATCAATCAAACAAACCAACCAACCAACCAGCCAACCAGCCAACCAACCAACCAATCAATAAATCAATCAAACTTTCCAGGTTCTGGCTGGGGGATGATGTGACCTGGGACAGTCCAAACAATATCTGCAGAGCATCAGGGGTTCTGTTCCGCCCCACCAGCGGGTGCTCTCCCCCCTGCCTGCCATCCCAACCCATCTGGCCAGTGATCCATTTGTCGCCGGGTAAAGCGGGGCTTTCAAAACGGGGTGGCGTGAACGGGAAGCAGCTGCCACGGACAAAGCCAGGCGAAGGAAGCCGCGAAGAAGATGGGGGACACATAGCATATGGTGCCGACAGCATCCTCGGGCAAATTTAAGAAATGTTTTCTTAAAAGCAAAGCCGCCCCCCCCGAGGCATAGCTCCCCTCCGAAGAGAGCCGTAGAAGCGACACAAAGCAGCCGCTGCCCGCCCACTCACCGTATCGGCTGTTAAAGAGAATCTGCACACATTCTCGCAGGGTGTTGATGTCTTCCGTCTCTTTTATAAAACTGTCCCACTTATCTAGGGAAACAACGACAAAGAGGTTCTCTCGCACACCACCCGACGCAACGGATCGGAGCGCGCCGGGGAACAAGGGCTGCCCCCTTCCCCCTCAGTGCCCTGGTCGGAGGGAACGGAGTCTAGCCAGGGGTGTGTGTGTGTCCTTTCTGGACCACATTTCCCAGAATCCCATGCCAAGGGACACTCCAGCCAATCAGGAGGTTCGGAGATCTGTAATTAGGAAAACTACCTTTTCTGAGCCCTGGTGTTTGAAGGAAAACCTAGAAACCGTTGGTCGCTCGCGGCAGCAACACATGTGACCCAGAATTTAAGGAAATATAACTCTTGTTTAAAAGTAGCTTCACTCCTAGAAGCAATCGTTCCAAACAGTAGCATTGTGCTGGAGCTTTTACAACCTTGCATGCTGTCTTTAGTAGTTTTGGCTGGCAGGGATCATTCTGGATTGGGCTGGCTGCCAATCCATCCAGAAGTAACCAATCATTTCTTCCTTGCCTTTGAATTCACAGAAATCCCCCGCCTCTCTGCTCTGCACCTCTTTCCCTCTCTTTTAGTCTGCCGAAAGCCAGTGAGTGTGTTGAGGCCTGTTGCTGAAAGTCAGTCATTCGGTTTGCTGACAAACCTGTTTGACTGTAAGTAAATGAAATCTTTTTTTCTCTCTCTCTCACTAATGTCTCTGAATGAATAATTGAGACTGCAAGTGCCAGTTGATGAAAAGGGATGGATTAATCAGGGGGATATGAAGCTATTTTGTTCTGTGAATCCCTACACTGCAATGTGTTCAAAGTTTCACTGCCAGATATATATATATTTTCAGAGTCACCAGCGGGACTCATTCCCGATCCCTCTGTCGCTCTGTAGTTCCCCAGCTAGACTCCTCACACCCTGATTTCAACTTCAGACACCGCTTTTCAAGGACTAGCCACGGCTGACCAATACCTGATTTGTCATGGACTATGGAAAACAGGATTCGCTTGGAGGAATGGACATTTTGGATGAGCGGACCGCCCGGGAGGGTAGGTTTCTGTCCTAGACATAAGGAAGAACAAAAGCAAAGGGAAATGAAATTTGGGTAGCGGGAAGGGAGAGACAAAAAGCAAGAGCGGAGCAGAATCTGAAAGGAGCAGCACTCATTTTGATTGGTTCCACCCTCTCCCCCATAAGGAGGAATCCAAAACCCTGGACAGGCCCATATTTTTTTAAAAAAGGAGAGCTCTTTTTTAAAATTAATGGCTCTTAATTGCCCATTCAAGGCCAACCCACTCTCCAATATTTTAGGCCCTATGCCTTTTTTTTTTAGTTCAAAGTGTAGAAATGAAATCATTCTTGTCATGTTCTCCATGCCCATGTGACCGCTGTGTTACTATCAATGCCTTCTGTTGCCACTGCTTGGAAGTAACTTAGTTGCAACTAACAGCGTAACTAGTTCCTTTCTGAGCAAGAAGCACCGTAACAAGAAGTTACTTCTGCTGTAACAAGTAATATGTTCTAGTGATTTCTGCAAGTTACATTTTTAATTCAATGTAAGGTGTTTCGACAGGAATATTCAAATATGGCACACCGTTCACTGGCAAGGGAGCATTTGTGTTGTTTTGTGGTTATAAGTTATCAAGAGAGCTCACTAAGGAGAACCATATTCTTTTTGGGCTGCAGGGCGTTAATAGGATGGCCACAACACGCACTGGAGCTAATTGTTTTTTGCAAACAAGGAAATGGTACCAATGAGCAACGCAACCAGCTCTTTTTACAAAATAACATGCCAAGAGAAGCAGGTCTTTTGTAAAGTTAATGGCTCTCAATTGGCACACTCTCAATTGTTCCCTCCCAACCGGTGGAGTCCTGCCCCTTCCAAGACGCACTGGGGCCTTTCCATTGGCTTTCAGCAGCCACTCCTTGGACAGCAAACACGAAGGCCCATTACCACAGCAGTCACCGAACTCCTGTGGCGAAGGCACCTTCGCTTCTCCCGATGGCCGGGGCCTCAGCATCTCGCCGACGACGCTCATCCCGTGCCGGCCGGGGTGACCCTCCTGCTTGATCTCCATGGGGATCTGCGTGGGCCCCGGCAGGCCGTACAGGAAGCTGTTGGCGGCGACCCCGGAAGAAGCGTCTGGGTTGGCGAATTTAGCGTGCACGTTGTTAAGGCCCGGCTCTCGGCTCCCTTTGGGCGCCAGGGCGGACGAGTTCACCTCAGCCGTAGGGTTCTGCTCCCTGAGGGGGTCCTCAGGCGGCCTAAAAGAAGGAGGGGGAAAATCACATGTTGAGGCAATACAAGTGCCGATCGTTCCGGTCACTGAACACGGTCTCCACAACCAAGTGACCTCTGATTGCAGCAGGACCCCTGTACCCACTGACTCAGTAACCACGGATTCAGTTATCCATAGTTGGCGGAGGAAAACAATCAATAAATAATTCAGCCACTGCAAAGCAAGCTACTGTCACAAAACAGCAGCCGTTAAGCAAGCTACTATCAAAGCAGCCGCCGCAAAGCAAGCTACTGCCGCAAAACAGCAGCCGTAAAGCGAGCTACTGCTGCAAAGCAGCAGCCGTAAAGCGAGCTACTGCCGCAAAGCAGCAGCCGTAAAGCAAGCTACTGTCAAAAAACAGCAGTTTTGGGGTGTTTTTTTGGGGGGGTTCTCTCTTATCCATGGTTTTCATTATCCACGGGAAGGCCTGGAACCGATCCCCAGCGGATACTGGGATCCTATTGTATGTGGAATAGGGGAGTCTGGGAGAAAGAGAAGACGGAAAGATCTGCCCGTGGGTTCTCAGCAGTCCCACGGAGGAACCCAGTGCCCCATAAGGCAGGCTTCTGTCCTGGGGGGGGGACATTGATGGCAAAGATCCATCCTGAACAAGAGACCCCCCCTCTCTCTCTCTCACACACACACACACACACACACACACACAGGGCCGGCACTAGGTTTCTTTTGCGCCCTAGGCGAGGGGTAGGGGTGGGGGAGGCGGCGGCGGCGGCGGCGGCGGCACAGGGGGGTGGTTGGGCAGCGGCGCAGGAGGGGGGCGGCAGATGACGGGGGCTACGGGGGGTGGACAGCGACGGGCATGGGGGGTGGGCAGCGATGGGCGCGGGGGGCAGCGGTGGTACGGCGACGGGCAGCGGGGGGGACAGACGGCGGTGGCCAGTGGCGGGGGGGGCAGCAGGGGGGGCAGCAGGCTGGCCAGCGCCCCCTCTCCATTTTGGCGCCCTAGGTAACTGCCTAGTTTGCCTTAATGGACGCGCCGGCCCTGCACACACACACACACACACACACACACACACACACACACACACACACACACACACACACACACACACACACACACACACACACACACACTTTTAACTTGCCTTCTTATCCTGAAGCGAATGTTGTGGCTATGCTCCAAAATGGCCATCAGAGACTTGGCATCGTATTCCGTGGGTTTCCTCAAGGTGAGCCCGTCCGGCAACCCGATCACCGTCAGCGAGCCGGGCTCTTTTAAGAACTTCTCGTAGGGCAGCGGGACCACGCCGCTCTTTCCCAAGGCCTCGCCTGCCATGGGAGAAGAAGGATGAACCGAGAAGAATCATAAATCAGGTGACATTGCCAGATTCATCTGTCATCCCAAAACCTCTTGCCTCTGGTCTGATTCTGTCTTACAAAAAAAAAAAAATGCTTTTTTTTGGCTTCCAAACCTGTCAAGCACTGAGATGTACTGGACTGAGCTTCCTGTTTTTTCCACTCCTATTCTGTCACCGTATAAGCCCAAGATTCATTCATTCATTCACGTATTTGTCTGCATTTTTTAAAAAAGCACACACATATATTTTGCAATGTGTATTATGCTTACGGGTTACGTGTAGCAGTTATTTGTAATTAACTGCTTTTGGATAACAAGCACGTGACTAACAAGTTATGTTACCAGCACTTGGAAATCTACAGCAAAAATAACCACACACAGTCTCAAAGTTCCTGTGGGAAATTACTGGGACTATGGTTTTCTAGTTACTTTCAAAAGTAACTTTTAATGGCCATTTTAATCTGAGATTTTCATGTTTTACACCATTCTCTTATCGTTATCAATGTTTTGCAGCAAAGGGAATATTCTTTTTTATTTATTTATTTTTCATATTCGGAATGGGCAATATCAATGTTGGCCAGTAGGGGGAACCAGAGAGTATTTTGTTGCATTGGTTCTGACCTGCTAAGGATAATGCAATAGGTTAACAACAGGTAACAGAACACAATAGTTGCACAATCCAAGCAATGACAATAGAAACCTCATTGCAAAGACGTACGTAACAGAAGTTCCTTTTCAAAAAGGATTTTTGTATGAATTGCACCCGTTCAGCACACTGGTGTTTCTGCACCCTTTCCAAATTCGACAATCGCTCTTTGTGCACTTTTCCATTCACAAATTTTGTACAATTTTGTGAAATCATTCTATTTTTTTAAAACTCTCAAGAGTATGTTGCTCACACATCTCTACTTTTATTAAAAAATAAAATGCCCCGAGGTCCAAAAGCCATTTTCTAAGACACAAGGACCCTTCAGGAAGCACATCAGAGCTGTTAAACAAAGCTAGAACAAAGCTTCCGGTGTTTATTTTTTTAAACACTTTTGTAAAATCAATTTTTAAAATGGAAATGTGCCCTGCTCCCCTGGGGAGTTTCTGGAGGCCAGAACAACAGCTTTCAGAGCTGCGGGGTGGCCCTCAGTGGTTAAATACAACGCTGTCATCACACCTTCCTGTCTTGCTGCAGTGCCTCCCGGCTGCCACTGTTTGTTAAAACTGACAACATGCCGGCTCATCTGCCTACCATATTCCTCTCCACTAGTCCCTACCACCATTTTAGGACACTCAAACTGAGAAAAGGTCTACCATTGGACACAAGACAGCACTTTTCAAATATCAGGAAGGCAGTCCTACAGAGGAGGGGAAGGAGGTGTTCCCATTCATCATAGGGCATTTTTACACGACCCCCTAAGATCCGCTGGCAACTTAAATTCAGACCAGAGCTCTTGGGGGTTTGCTCCTCTTGCTGTGTTCCCACCCCTCCGCACTCCCTTGCTCCTGTCTGCGTGAGGGCAGGGAGAAAAAAAGGGAGAAAAGAATGCAGGCTCACCTCCGCTCTGCCCTCGGGAGCTGCCCCGGGAAGCATTCCAGTCTCTTAAAGGGGCAGGGGGCGAAAACAAAACCAAACAGAAGGCGGGGAGAGCTCGGCACTCACTGCTTTGCAATCCGCATCAGACATTTTTCACCTTCGGAGACCAGGTACTTGGAAAATGCGCTGGGATGCGTTTAGGTGGGCGTGGTCGTACTTAATTTTTTTTAAAGTCTGGAGCTGGTGGGAAAACAATTTTAAGCTCCGCATCTGGGAGCCCTTTGCCTCGGATGTTAGGGGTCGTGTAAAAGCACCCAGAGAGTGCCGGACACGTAATAAAGGGCTCAAGCTACACAAAGCCAGAAAGACTGAATACAGTGGTCCCCTGCCCATCCACGGTTTGTATACAGTGGTACCCCGACTTAAGAGCAGCTCGACTAAGGGCCTTTTCACACGACCCCTAAGATCCGCTGGCCCCTTAAATTCGGACCAGAGATCTTGGGGGTTCGTTGCTCTTCCTTCCTCCCCACCACTCCGCACTTCCTTGCTTCTGTCTGCGTGAGAGGAGGGAGGGGAAAAAAAGCCTTAAAAAGGGACAAAAGAATAAAGCCTTACCTCCGGTGCTGGTGAAAGTTGCTCCGAGCCCCGGTCACTTCCTGGTTCCTCTTAAAGGGGCGGGAGGCAAAAAAAAAAAAAAACCCAACAAAAAGAAGCGAGGAGAGCCCGGCACTCTCCGCATCAAATTTTTTCACTCTCCCAGAGCAGGTACTTGAAAGCTGCGCTGGGTCGCGCTTAGGTGGGCAGGGTTGCACTTAATTTTCTGTTAGCTCCGGAGCTGGTGGGGAAACATTTTTAAGCTCTGAGCTGGGAGCCATTTGCAACGGAGCTTAGGGGTCGTGTATAAACGCCCTAAAAAGCAATTCGACTCGAGCAGAAAACTGTTGGCACTTTAACTGCCACCTTGCAAATTTTAGATATGGTCTGCTCAACTTACATTTTTTTTCAATTTTTCAATTTTTTAACTATTTTTTCAAAATTTTAGATAGGTACCCTGACTTAGGAGTAGTTCGACTTAAGAACATGCATTCGGAACGGATTAAATCTGTACGTTGAGGCACCACTGTAGTGGGGTTCCGCTATAGCGTGGGACCGCAGTATATGAAAAAAAAAAGACCCCCTGGGGTAAGGGGGGAAAGGCCTGTTTCAGGCCTCCCGTACTTACCCCAAGACTGGTGCTGCCCCGAACGGGCCTGCGAGGGCCTTTCCAGGTCTTCTGGATGCCTGAAAATGGCTTTCCCTGTGAACCGGAAACCACACTTTCTAGGCCTGTCGGAGGCCTCAGAAATGATTTTCAGCGATCCGGAAGTCACTTCTGGTTTCCCGGAAGTCACTTCCGGTTCGCAGGGAGGCCCTTTTGGGGCCTCCAGAAGGCCCGGGAAGGCCCGTTTGGGGCAGCACCAGCCTGGGGTTTAGTACAAGGGACCTCAGCTAGGCCCCCCCCCAGGCCTGACCCGCCCTGCATCCACATATCGTGGATTTTCAATTATCGCAGGTCAGGTCCCTAACCCCCGCGATAGGCGGCGGGGGGGTGTGTGTCACTGCATCAGGAAAAACGTATGTAAGAGCAGTACAACAATGGAAGCAATGACCTCAGGAGGTAGTGGGTGCTCCAACACTGGAGACCTTCAAGAGAAAATTTGTCAGAGAGAGTTTGATTGGGATTCCTGCACTGAGCAGAGGGGGCCTGGACTTGATGGCCATTTAGGACCCTTCAAACTCTCTGCGATTCTAGACAACCATTCCGGGGAATTCAGTCCACACACACTGGAGCTGAAGGCAATCTCAAACGAACCCGCAAACAAAAAAAAAAAGCAACAGAATCACGTTGCTTCCTTACTATAAAGCACATCAAAGATTTCTTCTACCATCTTCCTGAGGAGGTAAACATCCGATCCCTGATTGGAGGAGACCCGCGGGGCGGTCCGGCCCGTGTCCTTCCCCTTCCTGTGACCGTCCAGATCTTGTTCTTTTCTCTGGTGGATTCCTTCCGGAAGGGTTGCGGAAGAAGGAGGAAGAGAGAAAAGATGGGAATCCAGATTTGAGCCAAGCGCTGCATATACTGTATTCATGTATTCATGTAGTCACAACATGGGAAACGGGGGAATTTCACAAACGACACACGAGGATGGAAACCAGAAAGAGGTGGAGAAGGGGAAAGCGATAAAAATCCTTTGAAAAGCAAGGTGGTGGTCTGTCTTGAAAATGATTAAAGCATAGCCACAAAGTCCTAGTACTCAGCGTTAACAGATCTCACCAGACCGGGCCATCAAATCAACGGGGATTGAGCAAGCCAATTCCTCCATACATTTCCTTGATTCAAATAACTATTATTTATCGATTTATTGATTTATTGATTCATTTATTCAGTAGATTTCTCTACCGCCCATCCAGCCCAAAGGCTACTCTGAACGGTTTACAACAATAAAAGAAAAATAATAATATAAATAAACAGCACTAGAACAACTTATAAATACAGCGGCGCCTTGTATAAAGGGATGAATTTGTTCCAAATGAAATTCTGTTAAGCAAATTTTCCTTTGTAAAAATGTCCCATCATGCATTGAAAACGGATTAATCCCTAATTGCGACCATTTTTCTGTTGTATGGAAAAGGCGATTCTTTAAGCGATTTCCCCCTATCTCTGAATTTTTTTCCCTTTAAGCGGATTTTCTGTTAAACAAACCGCTTGCTTGTGGACCCTACAGTACTAGGGTCCACTGTACACAAAACATACTGTATACAGTACAAAATCAATCCGGTGAAATTCATTTATTCTCTTTAGCAACCAACTTGTTATTGAATAATAACAAGTAGTGGCATCATCAATATCACATCAGTTAACAAATGCTAACACATATGGACAACAATGATAATCTCCTTCAAAAACGGAGCCTTTGTGCTGTATTTCTGTCTGTCCAAACCAGGCAAATGACGTAGTTTATAACAGGACAAAGAGGCATAGAAATGGGTGATTCAAAGTATTTGTGTGTTCATCCCAGGTGGTCAGAGAGAATGAGCATACGGAGGTATCTATGTTTTTGTACGACTGTT
Source organism: Phrynocephalus forsythii (assembly GCA_029282475.1). Taxonomy (NCBI): domain Eukaryota; kingdom Metazoa; phylum Chordata; class Lepidosauria; order Squamata; family Agamidae; genus Phrynocephalus; species Phrynocephalus forsythii. The sequence goes on along the minus strand of JAPFRF010000017.1, from coordinate 6,508,057 downwards.
TACAGACACCAAATACTCACTAAGGGATTAGGCTCAGGGCAAAATATACGGCTACAGCACATACGTGTGGGATAATCCCAGTTATCTTTGACCTTGACAGGTTAGCAGGGCTAATATTTGCCGGAGAAGGAGGTGCTTTAGAGCCGTTCCACCGAGGGGATTAAACACAAACACACTCACTGCCAGCGCCAAGTAAGCAGGCCTGCTGCGTGGGTAGAATCCTAACGACGTTGGGCTTATTAACCTGCTGCCTCCTGACTCGTGGTCCTCCTGACCGCGCAGGCCACGAAACACACACTTTGTGCCCAGTCAAGGCTCTTAGGGGTGTGGTGGGTTGCAGGTGGAACAACCAACTCCAGACCTTGCATGGATCGGCAATTCTGGCTCCGTTCCTCCACTTACTCCATGGCCCCCGCACCACAATGGCGGCTGGTTTTGCCTGAATGCTTGATTTTGGAAGCTAAACAGAGTCAGGGCTGGTGAGTTAAAACATTTGGGGCTCTTTAGTCTGGAAAAAAATGCGCCGGAGGGGGGATATGATGGAGACGTACAAAATAATGCAGGGCATGAGTCAAGTGGATAGAGGGACACTCTTCTCCTTCTCACAAAATACCAGAACTAGGGGACATCCACTCAAATTGAGGGCTGGGAGAGTGAGAACAGACAAAAGAAAATATTTTTTTTTCACCCAGTGCGTTGTTAGTCTGTGGAACTCCCTGCCAGAGGATGTGGTGATGGCATCTGGCCTGGATGCCTTCAAAAGCAGATTGGACAGATTCCTGGAGGAAAAGTCCATCACAGGTTACAAACCATGAGAGAAATGTGGAATCTCCAGGCTTAAAACCGGGGTACTTCAAGGGCCAGATGCAGGAGAGTGGTATCAGGAAACAGATATGTAGTCTCAGGCGCTCCCAGAAGCATCTGGTGGGGCCACTGTGAGATACAGGAAGCTGGACTAGATGGGCCTTTGGCCTGATCCAGCATGGCTCTTCTTATGTTCTTATGAGTTGTCAGGTAGGAGACCGTCAGGGAAGACCTGGGTTCTCCAGGTAAGGCTTGGAGATATTCCAGCTCTAACCACTGGGCAGTGGACAAACACTGGGTTATCCCAATCTTGGATAAAACAGACGTTCTTTGACAACAACTCCCAGAACTCCCAGCCACCATAGCTGGGGGGGGGAGCTTCTGGGAGTTTTCGGCCAAGCATAATATTTGGGGACCTAAGGTTTGGACAGAATGTTTGTGAAGATTCTCAGTCGTCCAGGCGAGGTTATCTGGCTGCTGAGTCATGGCCACTGAAAAGAAAGAAGTCCAGTTGCCATGACTCGACCTCTAAGATTGGAAAGGCTGACCTGGCCTTAAGGAAACCAACCAATCAACCCTATGGTCAACTCAACAGGATTAGCCCCCAGCTAGCAACCAGGGAAGAACAGGAAACATGGAGGGACGGAGGCCTGGCTAAGCCTCAAAACCTTCAAGCTGAGGCCATTTCTCCCTGGTGAGCCCCACTGGGTTCTCTGTAAGGTGTGTGTAAGTTAGGGAGAACTCCCCAAATGGGGGATCACGAGACTTTTAGCCCAGAAAATCTGGAAAGCCCACCTCTATTGCCTACAGGTTTGCAGTAGGGCGAGGTTTAGGCAGTGGATTTGCAATCAGCCCGACCACTTTTGCTTCAGATCGATTCTAGCTCAAGCTAACCGCCCAATAAAAGTTGGATTTCACATCAATACCATTTCCCAGCCTTGCCAGAACCAGCTGGCCCGATACTTACTGCAGAATTTCTTGAAATCTGCCTGGACCTCCTTCCTTGTGTTCATGAACAGCCTCCCCTTCTCCGTCCCGACGACAAAAGTGTTTTCGTCATGGACTGCGATGCAGGCCACTTCCGCGTTGAGTTTAGAGAGCGCCGCACACTGGAGAGGAGCAAAGACAACGCACGACACAGCCAGCGTGTTATATATTTAATAATTTTAAGTCCAAAAATATTTTTTATTTTTTTTTCTCCTTAGTTTGGTAATATTCAAAGAATATCGGATTTGTAGACCAGAAGCAGTCATCCCATGTGCCACAGAAAATCAAGAATGGAATTATCGCTGACCGGTGGGGCTTCCAACCTTGGTTTTAAAAATCTTCAACACAGCAATCCATCACTTCCCTTTCAAATACAGTACATATTCCTATGAGAAACTCCCTCCTCGCTGTCTCTTCTTTCAATCTGACTCCATTTCTGCTGGGACTTGAGGGGGGGGGGATAAAGATCAAAAGAATCACAAAGTTGATTGCAGGGAAATCAGAAATCTTTCTAATTTTTTTTTTAAATAAAGTATGACAATCAGGCAAATGATGTTCTTTGTCAACAGCGATAAGAGATGTCTTTTCTCGAAGATGGCAGAACATGAGGGGTGATCAAAACAGCCATGCCGACATAAAGGTTAATCGAAATGACAATAAGCATTTTTAAAGATTCACTTCAAAAAATCTGCCTGGCTCTGGATGTGAGGAGGAATGTTTTCATTGGTGCCCGGAGCCTTTAAAGTAGGTTTTTCCCCCTGTTCACAAGAGAAGCTTAAAGTAACAGTGGGTTACTTTGTAAAGAACTAGGGGGCGCTCCATGGAACTTTGGGGTGCTAGATCTCAAACCAATAAAAGGAAGATGCTATCACCACCTCTTGTGGCAAGGAGTTCCACAGACTATACAGTATACTGCACCTATTTTCCCATAGGGAACTCTGGGCGGTTTACAAACAGGGCAATACAAACAATTAAAACCACCACAACAGGTAGAAAAACACACCATACCCAAAAAACCTACCATAGAATCTAAGGCAGACACTAAGCTGGTGATGACTTCATCTTTTTGGGAGAAGAACAGGCGCCACTCGTCAGGCCTGGGGTTGCTGGGGGTCCCATCGGAGAGCTTCCCCAGCAGCGCCATCATCACCTGGAATCCAGCCCAAACGAGAGGAAAGGTTAGAGGCGACGGGCGTAGGCTAGGGGGCTAGCGCTCAAGAGACCCGAGTTCAAATCTCCACTCCGCTATGAAGCGTAAGAACATAAAGAACATAAGAAGAGCCATGATGGTGGATCAGGCCAAAGGCCCATCTAGTCCAGCTTCCTGGATCTCACCAGTGGCCCCACCAGATGCATCTGGGAGTGCCACGAGACTAGATCTCTGTCTCCTGATCCCACTCCCCTGCCTCTGACCCTTGAAGTACCCTGGTTTTAAGACTGGAGATGACACACCTCCATCATGGTTTGGAACCTGTGATGGACTTTTTTCCTCCAGGAACAACTCCAGGAAAATCACCTTTTGAAGGCATCCAGGCTAGATGCCATCACCACATCCAATGCCAGAACTTATAAGACTGGGAGATGAACTGACAAAAGAAAATATTTTTTCATCATGGTTTGGGAACTCCCTGCCACAGGATGGACTTTCTGGCCTGGATGCCTCAAGGAACAACTCCTGGAGGAAAATCATCACTTTTGAAACCAGATGGCATCCAGGCTTTAAACCAGGGGTCCTTCAAGGGCCATCACCACATCCTCTAGTCTCATGCGCTCCCAAACGCATCTGGTGGAGCCGTTGTGAGATACAGGAAGCTGGACTAGATGGGCCTTTGGCCTGATCCAGCATGGCTCTTCTTATGTTCTTATGTTCTTATATCCTGTGGCAGGGAGTTCCACACACTAACAACACGCTGGGTAAAAAAAAAAAATATTTTCTTTTGTCTGTTCTCATTCCCCCAACCCACAGTTTGAGTGGATGTCCCCTAGTTTTGGTATTTTGTGAGAAGGAGAAGAGTGTCCCTCTATCCACTTGACTCAGGCCCTTGGGGCCCCGGTTGGCCCCCCACCAAAACAGCCACCGGTGTGTTGTGCGAGGAAAACGGAGAGAAGAGCCCCCTGGAGCTCATTTTAGTCTTGAGCTCACAGGAAGGGAAAAAAAGTGACATGCAAATGGAATTTAAATAGATAGGCCAGACTTGTCGATTAAGTTTCCTCCTGTTCCTCAATCATTATCGCACTGTTATTGACGTTGCTGCTGTTCCTATGTGCATTCAACTTCTTTCTGGTAAACACGTTTTCACTCCAGCAAGACAAGGGTTGGATTCCTGCATGGAGCCGGGGTGGGGGTGGGGAGTGGGGGGGCGTGATTGCCCCTTCCAGCTCCGTGGTCCTAGGATTCTAAATGGTACAGCTCATTTCCTCCCAAATCCTGGAGCCTTCAAAATAAAATAAATGGCCACCCTTTACATCACATGAAACTCATCCAATTTTCAGGCACCAAACGGAGTGGTATTTGGAGGGGACATTGGCAGAGAACGCCAGGGAGCTGCAGGCATTGATTGATTGATTGATTGATTGACTGACTGACTGACTGACTGACTGAATGATTGATTGATTGATTGACGGACGGACGGACTGTCCATATAGTTAATATTTTCCCCAATAAATAAGCTCCAAAACGAATAAACAATTTAAAAAACATAAGAACAACAAACATTTCTTTTTAAAAAAATCACATTATAACTTAAGAGATACTGAAGCAAAGGCAGATTTGGTGCAGAAAAATTGGCAGATAGTGGAGCGTCAAGAAGTCATAGACCAGGGAAAGCCAAGTTTTTAATTGGGTTCGTGAAGGGGCCAGACTGATCTCTTTGGGGGGGGCAGCCGATTCCAACAAAGAGGGGGCCACCACGGAGAAGGCCCGGTTTCTCATTTCAGTCTCTCGAGGTCGACACCGCCTGAGAAGAAGAACAAAGTGACTCCGGTGGTTCTTTCTGGGAGAAGTCCCTCTGCCAGAGTCCCGTCAGGAAAGGAACCGGCGGGAAATCCTAGTCCGCAGCTGCCATCCAGAGGTGACCACACCTTGGGGCCAGATGGGCCAAGAATCAGACGTAGCCTGCAGGGACGCCCAGAATTCCCCAAGAATTCCTAAAGCTGAATCCTGGGAGAGGCGAGAGGTCTACAGGCCAACTCTCCTCATCTCTATGGGTGCTCTCTTTTTCCAGACTGTTTTTTTTTAAAAGGGAACTGTTCTAGTGCTCTCTCTTATTTCTGTTTTGTGTCAACCTATAATCCTCGCACAGACTAAAAACACAGCTGCCTCTTCGACCTCGCATGCAAAGATGCTCCCATCAATCTCACAGAACTGAGGTTCTTGTGGAGGTCTGATTCTGATTCAAAGAAGCATCGTGTCTAGATCAAGGGAAGCGATAGTACCACTCTATTCTGCTCTGGTCAGACCCCACCTGGAGTCCTGTGTCCAGTTCTGGGCGCCTCAGTTTAAAAAGGATGTTGACCTTCTGCAGCTCACTGATGGTGACTTTGTCAACTCCAATTTCTTATATAAATACTTGCTTAGCTCTTTAGGCACTGCACGCAGGACGCCGATTACCACTGGGACCCCCTGTACCGGTTTATGCCAGAGTCTCTGAAGTTCAATTTTCAGATCTTGATATGGGGCAATCTTTTCAAGTTGTTTCTCAGTGACTCTTCTATTATTGTCGGGCCACAGAACCTGTGAGAAGGATCTCAGTCATCCCAGCAGAAAGCCCAGTGTGATGTGATGGTTTTAAGGAGTTATTTGATGGAGCACAAAGGCTCACCAGGAAGTGGAAAGGTAGATTGGTCCTTCATGGAGACGCTAAGCTGGATAGCTCAGGGGTTTAGAGCTCTGGCTGCACAAACGGCTTGGGTCTGGGGGAAGAGTGGGTTACAGCTTGATAGGTTGGAGGGCACGTCAGTCAATGGCACCGGAGGCTGTGATTGGCTGAGGGTGCCTGTAAAGGGAAGTTCTCTATGGCCCCTGCGGCAGTGGCCTGCCAAAGGGAGCTTGTGGCCAAGCAGGGCAAGGGGGTCAACACAACGTGAGGAACTGTATTAAAGGCTTGCGGCATTAGGAAGGTTAGGAACCACTGATGTAAGAGAATGGCAGTGGTGGGTCCGTTCCCAGTTTCAATCCAAACCTTCCAAGAACTGTCCAGAGTGCTGAATCCCATCCCTCGTAAGAGGTTTGGTGCTTTTCAGGTGGTCTTTTCAAGTTTGGGCTAAAATCTGGCAGAGATTTACCGCCCTCACAAAACAGGAGATTCAGATCAACAGGTTTTGATCTGAACTCAAGGCGTTGGGACATGTCTTGACATTCAATAACATTGGGTTGGGTCCATGCGCCTACAAAATTGACTTTTCAAGAGTCTAGGAGCACATGGTCTGAACAAGGCAAGACAAGGCTTCCCCCAGTGCATCCTTCTATTGACTGACTGACTGGCTGACTGACTGACTGACTGACTGACTGACTGACTGACTGACTGAATGAATGAATGAATGAATGAATCTTTATTTACGGTTTTTAACCAAATCACCTTCTATTGACTGGTGCAACAACAAAACCCTCCTGGGTCTATTAACCCTACACGGCGGCGTTTGCTCAGGTAACAACAGGATGGCAGGAGCTTTGTGGTTTCCCTTGGTGTGCAACTCTTTAAGGCAAAGATTCTAAAGAGGCGTTTTACCGCTGTACGCCTCCAAGGGACATTTCTTCAGTTGCCTAAGGGAGCTATGCAGCACCCAACACAGAGACGCAAACAAACTTCTACCGAGGTGTGTCTGCCTTAGAAATGATCGCAACGACCCACAAGAAATCCCAGGAGCCCAGTGCAGGGGTCGAAAGGGTTAAATCCAGAGAACCTTCCTGACCAATTAAAATGAAAGCCAAGGTTCTAGCTCTCAGTATCCTCCTGGAACCCATTAGTAGATCTTTGTTGACCATGAAGGATATAAAAATGGGAAGGGGAGTTTCTTTCTTTAGTAAAGACATCCCTCAACCTCCCTCATCTTAAATGGATTGATTGATTGATTGATTGATTGATTGATTGATTGATTGATTGATTGATTTCACTTTTATACTGTGCCATGTGGCCCGGGGCCCCACTGGGCAGTGTACAACAGAAAACTGGACACAATTAATAATTGTAAAAACCAACACCACAAATTAATACAGTATGTCATTTATAATATTTGTACCCCACCCTTCTCCTAAAAACATAAAAAGCCCAAGGCTAAAATAAACAGGAAATTAATCCAATACTAAAGAAGAATGAACGACATATTTAAAATGTTGGGTAAAAGCATTATTTTTTAAAAAAAATTTAAAAGCAAAATTGGACTCGATCCACAGGGTCCCTTGCACCTTTGCCATGCTATGATGATGATGATGATGATTGATAAAACATCCAATTGTAAAACTTTTACTAGACAATCAGATGCAAAGGAGAAACCTCTCGGAAGAAAAGGGTGCTTGCCAAAGGGAAGCAAAGATGGATCCACTCTGGCCTCCAGTGGGAGGGAGTTCCAAAGTCTTAGACCAGTGAAAATGGAATCCGCCCCTCTTCCTCACCTGCAAGGTGGTGGGACTGTGAGAAGGGATTCCCTTGGCCATCTTTCGCCTTTCCCTCTGAAATTTCATTTTTCTTTCACAGTTATATAAAGGCCCGGGTGAGATTTAGAATATGCCGCATAGAGGAAAATCTATAATAAACCTCCTTTCATCCTTGAACACAACATCACAAGGCAGGGAAGCAGGGCCTGTGGGAAAATCGAAGCCGATAAAAACGAAGAAAAACACCCCATCGGATCGTTTAGCATCAATCACTTGACTAGATCCCTTTAAAAAAGTTTTTTTTAAAACAGGTGAGCTTTCAAAGCTGCAGAAAGCTTTTCATCAGACAAAATTATTCTGATTTTTTAAAAATGATCCAGTAAATGAATAACTCAGTCTTAGACTCCATTGTTAGGAATAAATCACACAGCTATTATTTGTATTTGGGAGAAATAACGCTCCCATCCCTTAGAGGCATCTTTTTTCTCAAAACCCTCAGGACATGTGCGTTTTAAATGCTGCTCGGTTCCCAAGAAATATTTCCATTCTGAATCTACTGTTCTTTCTTGTTCTTCTTTCTTTTTTTAAAAAAAAGGGAGCTGGGATCTTTTAATGCTCCCATCCAGACTGAATCAATGTTTATGGACCACACTTTCATCCCCCCCCTTTTAAAGACATCTTTTATGCACAGGAATTTCTGATCGCTTTTCAAAAAAACCAAAGATGGTCTTGGAACGCTAATTCAAAGCATCTCCTCGGCCGCCTGAACTTTCATTTTCTGCAGGAAATAAATAATGGGTCCCATATGCCCATTAAAAACCGGCAAAGCCAACGGGGCCACTGGAGGGAAGGATCCATCAGGTGAGGGGCGACGGGGCTGCAATTCAGAGGGATGCTTTAACTACCAAGCATATTTTAATCCAAAATTTTCATCAAAAGGATAAAGTCAAAAGGCAGGGAGGAGGGAGTCCCACTTTGACAAAAAGCTTAAACGGGGTGGTGGGGGGAGAGAGAAATGACCTATATCTTCCAGCATCCCTGGTCACAATGGAAAAAATCTTATAGAGCAAAAGACAGGGCTGTTTGAAGTTCAGCCAAGAAGCAATTAAAGATTAATCTCTCCGTTCTACCCCCCCCCCCGCGCCACACACACCCTCTGATCCAACCCCAAAGTCAGTAACAAAGCTCCTATTGATTTCAAGGAGGGCAGGATTTGACCTTCGCCACAGACGCGCTGAGCAGGGAGGGAAGGAAGCTACAGAGCAGCTGCCATATTTCCCCCTCCCCCAGGGAACACATACACACACCCGCGCAGACACACAATCACAACCACCCATTGGGGGCAATTATATAATTGACCTTCGGTCAATTGCAGAGGTTGTGTGTGGAGACGATGCTGCGGGGGAATCCTGCCCCCCACTTTCCCGGGGCTGGATGGGTTCAGCAACCAAGATAATTCAGCCAAAATAAACATCCATGGGAGGGCTGGGCGCTCATTTCCAAAAGGAGCTCACCTGCCAGCTTAATTGACCTGGGCTTTTGTTACCTGTCTCAGGTTAATCCTCTCTCTCTCTCTCTCTCTCTCTCTGTACTGCAGCTGTAACTGTGCTCACGACCTGGGGTTCAATCCCAGGTAGCTGTCTTGAGGTTGACTCAGCCTTCCATCCTTCCGAGGTTGGTAAAATGCCCAGCTTGCTGGGGGGTGGGGGGCAATGTGTAGCCTGCTATAATTAAACTGTAAACTGCCCAGAGAGTGCTTGAAGTGCTATGGGGTGGTATATAAACAGAACGCTTTTGCTTTTTATTTTAGCACGGACATGAGGAAATGGAAATGCTTAACGAGATTTTTGTATACCTGGGTTCAATCATCCGCTCAAACGGAGGCTGCAGTCAAGAAACCAGAAGACAGGGGCTCGGAAGAGCCACAATGAAGGAATTAGACAAGTTCACCAAGTGCAAAGGGGTGTCCATGGAGACCAAGATAGCCACGCTCTTGTCTTTCCTGTCCCCATCCATGGATGTGGAAGCTGAACAGTAAAGAAAGACCACAATGTTGGGGAAAGTGCAAGGCAGTAGGAATAGAGGAAGCTTAAATACGAGATGGATTTACTTCCTAAAGAAAGCTACAAGCTTCAACCAGTGGTGCCCAAACTTCAGCCCTCCAAATGTTTTGGACCACAACTCCCACAGTCATTTGTCATTGGCAATCTAGGCTTGGATTTCTGGGAGATGTGGTCCAACACATCTGGAGGGTCTAAGTTTGGACACCACTGCTGGTCAGGCTCGTTGAAGACAGGACAACTTGGCGATTCTTCATTCTGAAGGTTCAAGGTGACATGATGGCAGATGATAACATTCCCTATATTTGCCTAAGGAAGATGGCTTATTGAAATGTTGGCAGTGCCACTCAAAGGTTCTTATTCTTTCAGGTCTCGTTCCTCCTCTTAGTTCTCCAGAAAAACAATGGGGTTTTTTCAACTCCTTGGTCTGAAGGACCCCTGTCATCTTATTTTTCAAGATTTCCGCTCCAAAGCCTGAAATCCCAATATCGGAGCCAAAACTTGAGTCTTAAGGTTGACACTTGAAACCTGGTAGCCCTCAACAAGGTTCCATGAGTTCCAGAGGGAGATAGACCATAAAAACCACTCAGCCAGGGGACTTCTTGGACAACTGTCCTTCGCCGTTCTTAAAAGACATTTGAAGTACAGACTCCTAACTTTCAGCCAGAACTTATCCTGTGTGTGTGTTGTGTCGTTACAGTCGTGACCGACTCTTCGTGACTCCATGTCCATGGAGTTTTCGTGGCAGGAATACTGGAGTGGTTTGCCAGTTCCTACTCCAGGCGCCTACAGCACCTGGTATTCCCTGGTGGTCTCCCATCCAAGTACTAAACAGGGCCGACCCTGCTTAGCTTCCGAAAACAAGCAAGATCAGATGTGCTTAGGGCATCTAGGCAGCTCAGAACTTATCCTACAGCCTTGGAAAATAAGAAATGCACACTTACCCATACTTGACTTGCTAAGAAAGGTGATCTCTAGGGGGAAATGTATGTAATAGACACAGTCAAGGCATTATCAGAGTACAGTAATACCCCACGTAATGCTTAGGACAGATTCCAGGAAAATGGGGTTGAATCCATGATAAACAGGGCCCTTTTAACACAAATGTCTGGCGTTCTGGAGGCCCAGTCTACCTCCAGTGTGGCAGAGGTTATGGGAGGTGTAGTCCCCAAACGGCCAAAGGACCACAGTTATCGAACTCTGGATTACAGAGACCTGTGTTCCATGGAACTTGCAACTTCCAAGTTTAGCCCCAAGTTGCAGTTGGTGGAGATGTATTTTATTTATTTATTTATTTATTTATTTATTTATTTATTTATTTATTTATTTATTTATTGGATCTTTATACCACCCATCTGGCAGCAAGGTCACTCTGGGCAGTTTACAACAATTAATACATTCAAACAATTTATACTATAAAAACCATAAATAGTGACACAATAAAACAAAAATAAAATAAAAATAATATTAAAGTGACATAAAACAATAAAGCAATATATTATTATTGGCAGGCTAATCAGTTAAAATCAAGATTTAATGGGTGAACACTGAGTTGGAATTATATTTGGGAGAATGCCTGCTTAAATAACCAAGTTTTTAATAGTTTTTTAAAGGCAGCCAAAGAGGGGGCCAGGCAGATGTCTGATGGAAAGTTATTCCACAGGCAAGGGGCAACAGCAGAAAAGGCCCTGTTTCTTGTTTTTTTCTTTCGGGCCTCTCGTGGTGTTAGTGGCCTCAGACGCCTAGCCTGGGAGGATCGGGTATTATGGGCGGTTTTGTAGGGGATGGCGAGAGTGGAGCTGTTCTGGGTTTGAGTCTGATTGTTATGGGAGTTATCCAAGAGGCTGACATTTAACCCCTTCCAAATAGGTTCAGCACCTTGGACAGCTCAGTTCAAGTTCAAAATAACGAACTAAGCATCCCATTGAGTTGACCCAATTCTGCGCTAGGAGATACCTCTGAGAATAGGGCCGAAGTATATCTGATCTCCATTGCAGAGGCATCTAAAATCTGCTTTTGCATACTAATACCAATGTGCAAAGGACCCCAACCTATTCTTTAACCAGCGCGCCCTTTTGAAGATACCCAGACCCGGACCCATGACCCTACTGCACATTTCTGGTTCTCTGTGAGAATCCCATTGCAACAATTAGGAAAAGGAAAACGGTGAGGTGCAGACAGGATAAATGGGCATCAATTACAATCTACAGAGCTGGGCACTCTGCCCCTGTTTTTTCCCACCCACCAGTCCCAATCAGCTTCCTAAGGCAGTCCCTAGGAAGGGAGTGAGGGAAAGCTTTTAAAAGGGCAATGGCCTCAATTGTTTTTTATTCTCACTTAAAAGGGCAATGCGACAACCCTGTTCTTCTCTAACTTCCCATCCGTTTTCTCTGTCCCCACCCTTTCCTCTTCTCTGAAATTCACAGTCCTGCGGCCAAAAGACTTGAATGACTTTACTGATGTCTCTTCAGCAGGAAAGGTGGGAAACTTTTCTTTTCTCATCTAAGGATAAAATCATAGAATTGGCAGAGTCCTGTCCACTGGCGTGGAACCAAACTGTTATAACAGTGCTGTGTGGACATATTTTAAACTAGGAAGGGTACAAATTAAGGCAGTAGGGCAGTTTACAGTAGGACCCCAGTATCTGCTGGAGATTGGTTCCAAGTCTTCCTGTGGATAATGAAAACCGTGGATAAGAGAGAACACCTGTCCATCCACCCACCCCCAACTGCTGTTTCCTGACAGCTGCTTGCTTTATGGCTGCTGTTTGTGACAGTAGCTTGCTTTACAGATGCTCTTTGTGACAATAGCTTGCTTTGCGGCTGCTGAATTATTTATTTATTTTCCTCTGCCAGCCGTGGATAATTGAATCAGTGGATAATGAGTCAGTGGATATGGGGGGTCCTACTGTATTTTGCAATGGAGTTACCCGGGGGTAGGGAGAGAGTTCCGGAGGATCAGCTCACTCAAGAATCTGATGCTGAAAGGATGTACATAGCTCCCAGTGGCCCCTGGTGATAGGACATGTGGGTGGGTGGGTAAGCGAGATCAAAGACATAAACTCCCTTGTGTCTTGGTTAAGCATTCTACACACCCAAACAAGCACCGACACAGGCATTTCCTACTGATCCGTTTTAAGGGGATTGGAAAAGAGTGTGCAAAAAGCCGATTTTGTTGGCTGGCTCTCCTTTGCATAACAGCACGTCATCCCCTCTACTTGCAATTAAATCATATCCAATTCACACCCATGCCCCGAACGGGTTGCAATCTGTTTAGACTGGAGATAAAACCCTGCGGAATGGAGTTTACGAGACTGGCACCGAGAACGCAGAACTCTGCGAGGACAGTCTGGCTATGACATCTACCACCCCAGGGTGGACTCAGCTGATCTGGCTGGCGGGGTCTCTCCCTTCCTCCGTCATTGATCTATGAGCGTCCCTCCCAAAATGGCATCTAATGAGGGACAATATACAGCCCAGAACGTTCAAGACAGTGGTGGCCAAACTCTGGCTCTCCAGATATTCTGGACGACAACTCCCACAATCCTTTGTCATTAGCAATCGAAAGCAAAAGTGTTCTGCTTATATACCGCCCCATACTACTTCAAATAGTCTCTGGGCTGTTTACAGTTTTTTTAATTACAGTATGCAGGCTATGCATTCCCCCACCAGCAACCTGGGTATTCATTTTACTGACCTCAGAAGGATGGAAGGCCGTGCTCACGACCTGGGGTTCAATCCCAGGTAGCTGGCTCAAGGTTGAACTTCAGGCCCCAATCTTCTTTACGAGCTAGAATTTTACTCCCAATGCAAGACTGGTGCAATTGGAGTAAATTTCCCAAACCTTCAATGGAAAACAGGGGTGTTGGGGTTGTTTTTGTTTTTTAGCAGCAGTGGTGGCGGGAGAGGGGGGGAATGCTCAGACTGCCGTTCAACCAATTCAGAAGCCTAAAATTAGCAGGGGGCATTAGCAAACAGGAGCCCAGTACCGTTCATCAGCAGGCACGAACTAATCACCCAGATTGCTTTCGGAGGCTCCCTTGAGAGGCTGCTAAATTCCTTGCCAATCAAAATGCACCCGACAAAGTCACAGGGAACACACACACACACACACACAGAGAGAGAGAGAGAGAGAGAGAGAGAGAGAGTATTCTTTACCTGGAAAACCCTTTTCGGGTTGCCATAACTCAGAACTGACTTAAAGGCAAGGAGTTGCTGTTACCAGCTCTACATCTGCAGTTTGCCTGTTTCAGGTTTACACAGATCTCTTTGAATGGACGCCCTAAGAACAAAAGGTGGTTCTTAATGCTGTAAGATGTCCCTCAATTCCTTGTTCTCAAATACTTGAACATGCCATAATTGTACTGGACTGTATATTATCCCTCATTACTGTAAGCCGCCTTGGGTCGTTTTTTCCAAGGAGAAAGGCGGGGTAAAAATACTCTAAAATAAGATAACATAAATAAATAATATAGCACCCCTTAAGCTCTCTTAAGGCACCCCCTTCAGATCTCTTAAGGCTCGGCGGACTAAGGCTTCGGAAAACTGTCGGCTGCAAAGCTGGCAGTTTGGCGGTTCAAAACCCAGGTGCCACGCAGCAGAGTGAGCTCCCGCTGTTAACTCCGGCTCCTGCCAACCTAGCAATTCGAAAGCATGTAAATGCAAGTAGATAAATAGGTACCGCTGTAAAAAGCGGGAAGGTAAAACAGTGTTTCCTTGCAGCCATGCCGGCCACATGGCCATGGACTTGCACAACACTGGCTCTTCGGCTTGAATATGGAGATGAGCACTGCCCCTAGAGTCAGACACAACTAGCACGCATGTCCGGGGGGGAACCTTTACTTTTAAGATATCCCAAGAGATCTTAAGAAACAGGGGCTCTCTTAAAAGCAAGAGGCATTTGGGGCACTGAAATAGACAACCGGAATGGAACAACCCACTGAAACGGACAAGACATTGATGCAACTTTTTTTAAAAATCAAGCAATTCTAGGTTTTTTTCTGAACCTCAAGTATTTTCTTGACCAGTTTCCCTTCCTCCCTGGCCTGAAATCAAATATTGTGGACACACACACACACACACACACACACACACACACACACACACACAAACAGAGAGAAACACACACAGAGAGAGACACAGAGAGAGAAAGAGAGCTTGCATGAGTTGTATGGAAAAAAATCCATCCTCAATCTTAATTCCGGGGCCCCATGGTGCCTATGGCAACTGCCGTCCGTTGCCTTGGAAACTAATCTCGTGGTATTTGAACAATGTTACCAGGGCCTTTAATCTCCTGTACACTGTAAATCTTTATTCTTGCCCTGCTTGGTGAGAACTAGGGATGGCGGGGAAAATATTTTATAGATAGATAGATAGATAGATAGATAGATACACACACACACACACACACACACACACACAGTACAGTGGACCCTTGTATAACAAACAGCTTGTATAACATAAAATCTGTACAACATAAAAATTCCAGAGATAGGGGAAATTTGCTTAACATAATTGCATATGGTGAGAATCTGTACAACATAAAAATGGGATTACTCCGTTTTCAATGCATTCCTATGGGAATTTGTATAAAGGAAAATTTGCTTAACATTATTTCATTTGGAACAAATTAATTCCTTTATACAAGGTACCACTGTATATTAAAAAGGCCTGGGTTGTTTCCTACCTGGTCAGGGACCTCCTTTAATTCACATTTTATACATGTGAGGGATTATGTGGGGTTGTTTTTTTACTTAAAAGAGAGGCGAACCCATCCAGGCATGATGTGTCTGGTTTCATAAATGGGGAAAAAAATCCATTCCTTGAGGTGTCAGGAGGCAGAGTCATTAGTAAAGCGGAAGAAAAGTTACTTTTCTTCCCTGACAATGGCTTCCAGTCACTCCAAGCCAGCACAGCGAGAGGCCACAGCTGGTTGGACAATTCAGGGCATCACATCCAAAAAAGTAACTTTTATGCCTCTGTGATGACAGAAGACGCTTGTTTTCAGCGCCATGGGGTGGTTAGAAAGTTGGAGAGGAGTCCATGGACCTGGGTTCGAATCCTCCCCCAGTTCTGGATATTCTCTGTGTGTGTCTGCCTCTTTCCCCGTCTCTTTCTCTCTGATTGTCCTACCTCGCAGGGTTCTTGAGAGGATGTAATGAAGCAGAGGAAAGTTGGAATTATCCTTTAATGTTATATAGTTTAGGACTTTGTTTTAGTGCCCTACAACCCAAAGACCCTTTCCTCCACCTGGAAAACCAAAGGATGATGCAGGGCTGCTCCCCCGTGGCCCGGTTTACAACACCCTTGTGGCCCCCTATGCTATTGTTGAGGCCTGGAGTGGGGTGGGGGAATCACAGATCTCTTTTCATTTAACGGGCCCATTAACACCATTTTCTGGCATGCTTTAAAATAATAATAATAAAAATCAATCACAGTTTTAGTTTCTGCTTTTGGTCTCCCCTTACAGAGCCAAAAGGCAACCTCATCTGATACTGGCTTGGATTATTATGTGCATCTGTATATTTTATTTTACCTCATCTGTTTAAAAATTGATAAAGCTGATTTGTACTCTCACACAAGAATGTCCAGAGATAATGAAAAACATTAATTACAATTTTTTCCAATGGACAGGTTTGACTGCTGGCATTTGTTCACTTTTTCTTACTAAGGCATCTGATTTATTTTATTTAGAAAATAAACCACCCAGAGTTCCTGTTTGAGGAAAATCAGTTTGCATAAATACAAATATAAAAATAAAATGAAACAATAAATAAATAGATAGATAGATAGATAGATAGATAGATAGATAGATAGATAGATAGATAGATAGATATGCATTTTTAATCTTTTATCTTTATTATTATTTGTTGTTCTTTCTTATGGTGCTTTATGTAAACCTCCCAGAGTTCCCTTTGTATTAAAACAGTCTTGTCCTGCCCAGCACTTGCCAACTCAAAACTGTGGATTCCCTGGAGTTGTTCCATTTCATATTTTGTCTTTCTCTTTTCCCGCGTTTCCCAGCCTGCCTGCCTTTTCCAGGCAATCCTGGAACTGCCACGGACTCCCCCTCACCTGGGGGTGTTTTAAACAGAGTTTGGGTGACCACTTGCAAAGGATGCTTTAGGTCAAGATGTCCTGCCTTGGCGGGGGGGGGGACTGGACTTGACCTCTGTGATCAATGGCTTCTAGTGGAATCTCTTCCCCAAATATAAGGAGGTGGTGGTTTTTTTCTCCCTTGTCACTCATGGTCATAGAATCCTTGAGTTGGAAGAGACCTCAAGGGCCATCCTAGTCCAACCCCCTGCCATGCAGGAACCCCCATCCCAGTATTTCCGACAGATGGCCACCAGCCTCTGCTTAGAAACCTCCAAAGAAAGAGACTCCACCACCCTCCTTGGTGGCAGCATCTTCCACTTATGCTGGACAGCTCTATCAGAAAGTTCTTAATGTTTAATTGACTCTCTTTTCCTGTAGTTTGAAACCATTGCCCCGGGTCCTAGTCTCTGAACCCGTGGAAAACAAACCAGTCCCCTCTTCGATATGACATAAGAACGTAAGAGCATAAGAGCATAAGAAGAGCCCTGCTGGATCAGGCCAAAGGCCCATCTAGTCCAGCTTCCTGTATCTCACAGTGGCCCCACCAGATGCCTCTGGGAGCGCACGAGACTAGATCTCTGTCTCCTGAGACCACTCCCCTGCATCTGGTCCTTGAAGTATCCCAGTTTTAATCCTGGAGATTACACATCTCCATCGTGGTTTGTAACCTGTAACTTTCGCAGCTTAAATGAGCATTCTGTCATACTTAGTTTCCTCACTATCTAATCCCTATTCTATCTATCTTTACTTACATCTATTTTTAATACAAAGAATATAGCATATCTAATCTCAACAATCTATTCAAACTTGCTGTTTAGCTCTTCAGTACTAAACAATTTAGGGTAGATTTAGCTAACTATATATATTCTATATGTCATCCACAGTATGTTGACACATTCATCCAAATAATGCCTAATTTCAGCAATCATCACTAATTCAAATTAATACTTTATGGGCTATTATAAGACAGCTGCCTCCTGATCTATATGTTTCACTTTTTGCATAGAAGTCCTTGTCTATACCTAACTGCCTCTATTCTTTTAAAAATCTAACAGATTAACATTTATTTATATATGAAGTTTGTCTTCACATTTCCATTTCCCTTATGATACCAAGTGGCCTTAGGCAATCAGATTACCCACAACTTCTTAAGCATCCAACTGAAATTTAAAGCAACAGACTTAATGCCCTTGTAAGTATTCAACTGGGTCTTGGCTTATTTGTTGTGTTACTTTTAAAACATACTTCATTACCTTTTTGTTATCCCCAAAAGTTAGTTAGTTACAAGTAACTACATTACTTATAGTTGTGATGGAACTACAAGTAACTACATTACTTATCATCCTATTACAAGTAACTACACTGCTTCTAATGCATTCCGTTTCAAGCTCTCATTTCAAAGCTCTGTCTAACTGAGCTACTGTGATTCAGGGACGATGCACCCAGCTGGATTCCAATGGCAAGCCTTCTATCCATTGAAAAAAAGAAGAAGGGGGGGGGAATAAAATAAATATATCTTGCCTTTAAGGGGGAAAAGGGGGCGTGGGGAAGACAACCACAGCCAGGGATGTGGCGTGCCAATAAACCCAAGTTAATCGCATCCCCGCCATGCTAAACGGCTTCCAATTCTCTCAACGGCACTCCTATCTTATCCCGTCCAATTTGCATATCGCATACATATTTATTTGCCTCTAATCCTGCAAACAACCCAAAAGGGGCAAGGGGGTGGGGAGAAGGGGGTGAAAAATAGAAACCTTCCCTTCAGGAGAGTGAGCAGGGGAGGAAAAGAGACACAGCAGAGAATGAAGTACAGCAAACTCGAATCAAATTTAAAAAGCAGGAAACATGTCGTCAAACGCTGCGTGCCAACCTGACTGCCAAGGGTCATGCAGTCCCTTTTAAGCAAGTCTTAAAACAGCAATAGGATGTTTTTGGGCCGCCATGTTCTTAAGACTATTACGGGCCTGGCAGAACTTTTACTAGCAGGAGAAGAGGCTTCCCCAACATGAAACGGAGGGCGCAATCAGGCGTTGCTTTGGCCCTGCTGATGGATCTATGTATTCATTCCCCCCCAATAACTTAAGTATTCTTAGCTGGGAATCAGGGTCAAAACAAAACCCAACATTGATTTAATTTTCACTAATAATCCATTTCCATTGTTTCCTCTCTCTCTCTCTCTCTCTCTCTCTCTCTCTCCGTATTTCTCAAGCTCTAAATATAAAACCAGAAGATGGACTAGCTCTACGGAGAACCAAAAACACGCCTTGCTGAACAAATGAATGCTGAATAGTGGATTCCATAAGGAAGACGGGCCACATTTCGGAGTCACTTGACGGACTTGGAAGCCCACTTGGACCATCCAAGGAGGATCGAGGAAAATGGGCCTACTTGGAATCCAGGACAAGCGTTCTGGGACTGAAGGGGAAACCAATCAGTGCAGCGGTGAACGTGCACGCAGTTTCTGCCCCACCAGGTGCGCAAAAGGCAATCTAGCCAATGGCCGAGAGAATGCTTTAGAAGTCGTAATTCTACTCTATCTGAACATTTTAACTGCTTTTTTATTTTATCTGAAGGGGGAGAGAGAGAGAGAGAGAGAGAGAGAGAGAGAGAGAGAGAGAGAGAGAGAGAGTGTTCCCCAGATATAATAAACAGCCAGTAAATATCATGCTAGTTTGCATGCTGAATTAAATATTGAGAGAACAGCCTCTTTGCACTTACCTTGGCCATGGTGTCAGCTTTTTATGTTAAAGAAGTATAGTAGGCAGATCTGAATTACTGAGAAGGGGACGTGCCATATACCAAGAGTGGGGGAAGCCTAGCCATAAATATATAGCCCCTCTAGGATATTTTGCAGCTCCTGGGTATTTGCCTCGGTCATTAAATAAAATTTGCAAAATAAACACATACACACACACACACACATACAATTTACTTTTCCTAGAAGGCTCACAAAGTAGAGGTTTTCCAGTTAAGAAAAAGGATGCAGGCAGGTCCACCCAACCCTGAAACTGGAGTATTATCCAGTTTGTGATGCTGATCCCGCTCACAACTGCTTGCATCGCCCGTGAATTAATCTCAGAAGGCTGGCTGGTTTCAGCCCAGATGTGGTCAAATCCAGCCCAGCATCCAATGTTCCACAACCCCAGAGGCCATGCAGGTGGTGGTGGT
This sequence comes from Phrynocephalus forsythii, assembly GCA_029282475.1. NCBI lineage: Eukaryota > Metazoa > Chordata > Lepidosauria > Squamata > Agamidae > Phrynocephalus > Phrynocephalus forsythii. The sequence goes on along the minus strand of JAPFRF010000017.1, from coordinate 6,488,348 downwards.
GGTGGGGATTATGAGCTCTGTAGTGCAAAGCCTATCCCCACCCAAAGATCTGGCCAGGATTCTAAGCGGAAAGTTTCCAAACCTACCCTGTTTCCCCGAAAATAAGACTTCCCCCAAAAATAAGCCCTAAGCATTTGTTAAATATAAGCCCTACCCTGATAATAAGACCTAGTGATGGGCGTGGCTATGGTTGTGTGCAGGGCTGACATTCAAGCATATTATACTTAATAAAAAGTAAGACATCCCCTGAAAAGAAGCCCTAGTCTGTCTTCTTGAGAAAAAATAAATATAAGACAGTGTCTTATTTTCGGGGAAACACGGTACACTATGTGTAGATCACCACGAGCCAGAGTTCCTACCACAGGATGGAGAAGCATTAGCCTCCAGAAGGTTACTTTGGAAAAGTAATTAGTTACAGTATTAGTTCCAAGGCCCAAGGAAGTAGCTAGTTACTACAACCCTTTAAAAGAAATTATATTTTTAGTTTCTGGAAAGTAATTAGAATAGTTCCTTCTCAATTGTTTTTTTTTTAAAGAAGTGTTTGGATGGTAGGTGCCACTTGTCGGCAGTATGAAAAACACATTGATGTCGTCCGTTTTTCCACTGCTTCAAAAGTCACAACAGGTGAGACAACACTATGTTACAGAGGCCAAGCTGCCATAACACCATTCAATGAAACCCCAATCCTGTAACTGTAAGAGTCACTATAAATGGAGAATCGCAATGGAAGCAGTGGTTAAACCCATTCTGGGTTTTAGTCCGAACATTCATGCAGCTGATCAAGATGTTTAACCTTTCTTTTTTTAAAAAAAAAGTGGATACAGTTTAGCACCTCTGATAGTTCTTGAATAGTTTGGACCTAAACCCAGAGTAGACATACGGCTCCTGAAAAAAGAATATCTAATTCATCTCTATAACTAGCACTGATAATGAATTATAAGCAATGAGTTGTTTGTAGCAAGTTATTTTCAAGTTCTTGGACGCAATTGCTTCTTTCAACCTGACAATATGGTTTCATTTTAAGCTTAAACACACCTTCAGCAAGTTTCATAACCAGAATGACAAAGAAAGGCGTATGCAGAGAAACCCACTTTAATTATTGATTTCATGATTTTTTCTATATTCATTACTCTCATGCTTTCAACAGCCCTCAAAGGAAAGCTTATCTAACATCACCATAAATAATAAAACACATTTCAAAATACCAAGCATTTCAAAGCAGCTTTTCCTATGAATGAAGGGGGAAATGTTAAATCCTAGAATGTTTTTTTTTTAAATTAATTCCTTACAGGTATAGTTCCAAGGCCCCAAGAAGTACCTAGTTATTATCACAGAATTTTCCTCAATTCTCTAGTGACAATATCTTTAAAAAAGTTATTTCCTCCAAAGTAATTAGGACAAACTGATCTAAAACTAAATATTGGCCAGCTGGACCTCATTCGTGAAGTAAGTGCAGGACAAAGGGATCACACAGTTTGGGGGGAAATCACACCAGATGGTTAGATATCCTATGAGCCTAAGAGCCATACCAGCATTTATAACAGTGATGCCCAAACCGCGATTCAAAACCCACTAATTTTTCGCAAAGGTGGATACAGTTTAGCACCTCGGATAGCTCTTGCATAGTTTGGACCTAAACCCAGAGCAGACATACACCTCCAGAAAAAAAAAACCTTTCGTCTCCATAACTAGCCCAGATAATGAATTATGAGCAATGAGTAGTTTGTAACAAGTTACTTACAAGTTCTCAGAAGCAACCACTTCTTTCATCATGACAATGTGGTTTCATTTTTAAGCTTAAATATATCTTCAGAACCAGCTGAAGGAGGCCCTTCTTTCTCCCCCTCTCCGTGGCAGCCCTTCATGGGGCCAAAATCCACTGCTAAAAGTTTCCAAGGAGGGCGCAGACCAGATATTGGTTGCATGAGAAGGGAATCACACATTTTGGGGGAAATCACACCGGTTGGAAAGATATCCCATGAGCCTAAGTTCCATACCTGCATCTATAAATTGACAGCAGTAGGACCCCTGTATCCACTGATTCATTAACCACTGATTCAGTTATCCACGGTTGGCAGAGGAAAATAAATAAATAATTCAGCAGCCGCAAAGGACGCTACTGTCACAAACAGCAGCTGTAAAACAAGCTAGTGTCACAAACAGCAGCTGTAAAGCAAGCTGCTGTCGTAAAACTGCAGCCGTAAAGCAAGCTGCTGTCGTAAAACAGCAGCCGTAAAGCAAGCTACTGTTGCAAAACAGAAACAACAGTTTGGGGGCAGTGTTCCCTCTTATCCATGTTTTTTGTTATCCACGGGAAGGCCTGGAACCAATCCCCAGCAGAGACAGGGGTCCTACTGTACATGCAAATCGTATATCCAGTAGATTGCTCAATGGCTTAGGTCTTTGGCTGAGCAGCCAAAGGTTGGGAGTTCGAATCCCCGCTGTTAAGGACAGCCAGGCTGGGGGACCTTGAGCGAGCTGCACAGCCCCAGGGCACCCCCCAAAGAAGGGAATGGGAAACCACTTCTGAATATTCTCAACCCCTAAAAGGCAGAAAAGGGGTGTCGTAAGTTGGAGCTGACTTAACAGCACACAGCTATTGCGATTATATCTAATAAAAATCAGCACTGCCTCCCTTCCTGCATTCCCAGTGGGCCAGAGCAACAGCAACAAAATAAGCAAAACAAACAAACAAAAAATCGGCGCCAGAGCACAAGAGAGCCTCGAGTTGAGGGCGAAGCAAGACATGATTGCCGGCAAACGCTTCTGTCATTTTCCAATCCTTCCCCTGGCAGCCAGCCTCCGGGAGCCCTCATTGGCGCAAAGACAGATGATAAATGTTTAACAGTAAAGTAAATAAAATATTATTTGGCTTCCTGCTAGCAAGGAGCCGAGGGGAGGTCCTCTTTCGAACGGCCGCTCGCAAGCCCCAGGAGGGTCATGAATGCGCTCCTGTTTCTCCTGCGTGGACGTGTGGAAGACGCAACCGGTCCAAGAATGGAAGCCAAAAGGCCTCTCTTAAAAAGGAAACCGCCAACTGCTAAAGCCGCCATTTGCAGCGCCATCGGTATCGGCAGGAAAACGAGCCACGCCAAAATGATGGTAGATTGTAAAACAGGGCAAAAAAGTAAGAAGAACCCAACAAGATCAGGGTGACCGTGGCACCCATTTGGCATTCTTTTTCCACCTACCGGTTGGAGACGCCTAGGGATTTGGACTACAACTCCCAGAATCCTTTAGTCGGCATGTGGAGCTGTGGTCCAAATCTCACGCTTGCAATGCCAGCCATGGAATGCTGAGATTAGAAACTTCACCCAGATCTGCCAATCATCCTATCCTTTATGGCAGTGGTTCCCAAGGGTGGGTCCTCAGATGATGTTGGACTGCAACTCCCAGAAGCCGTCACCACTGGTTGTGCTGGCTGGGATCTCTGGGAGTTGTAGTCCAAGACCATCTATTGACCTAAGATTGGGAACCACTGCTTTATGGCGATCGCCAGGTCCTATGAAAAACTGAGCCCTAGCGTCCCACAATAAAAACAAACAGGAAGTATTGTGTGGATCTTTTATTTTTCTTTACAAAAGGTATAAAAACTTGCTTTGTTTAAAAAAAAACCACACAAGTGCCCTGTTTCAACAATCAATGACTAATTGATTCTTCTTATTTGAAAAAAAGAACCAAACTTTCTATGCATCAATTCAAGAAATAGAACTAAATAACCAACTAACGAACTAGCTAACTAACTAACTAACTAACTAAATAAATAACTAAATAAATAAATAATGAACTTATTTATCTAAATATTTATTTATATGTTTGCCACTTTTCTCCCTAGGGATTCACACAGCAGAATACTTTCAAGTCCCTGTGATTAGTCCGCCCCTTTTCCCGTTAAGCTGCCACTTACAGTCTCAATAACTCACCCTGAGACATCAGCAACAGAAAAGGCTAAAGCATTTCATTTACTTGCAGTCGAACCAATCAAACAGCAAACCCACAAACCTGACGGCTTCCAATAGACAAACAGAGGAAGAAGAACAGAGCAGAGAGGCGGGACTCAATTTGAATTCAGAGGCGGGGAAGGAACGATTGGTTAGCGGTAAATAGACTGACAGTCGCCCGTGACCAAAAAGATCCCTCCCAGCCAAACCTCCTAAAGGCAGCAAGCGTGGTTGCATAACTTCCACCAGAGGGGCATGAATTGCAAAAGCTCCTTTTCCAAAACAGAAAGCAAGCCAAGAACCAGAGGGAGTCCACAGGGACCTAAGCATTTTCACAGCCTCGCGTGTGCCGGATGTAACCTCCTCCCGCCTCCGTTTCCTTTCAATCAATACCACCCGACACGAATTCTAATGGTCTTTAATAAATGTTTAATGCTCCGCAAAAGGTCGCCCGCCTCCTCTCCCCAACGCAAGGCTTACATTAATAGCTGCACGGCCTCCGGACTTCGAACGGCGCCGGTTCAGACGGGGCTTCAAAAAGCCAGGTTTGGTCCCCTCGTCTCACGCTTGGTTTCTCTACCTGCAAGATCTGCTCACTGCTCCTGCAGTCATGAAGTTCCAGAGCCAAGCACAATAACACATCAGTGGTTCCCAGTTTTGAGTCCTCCTCGGATGTTCTTGGACTGCAACTCCCAGACATGCTGACCAGCACAGCTACTGGCTTAAGTCCTATTTCCAGATTTAAAAACCCGTAAGAAGGGAGAGCGGGACAGAGGGAATTAAATTCTGGGATCTTCTACCCAAATGAGCAGAAACCACATCAACAGTGTCTTTTTCTAGGGAAATGTAATTCCCCCATTACAATTTTAATTATTTTCTGAATCTGTAATTTTAATGCCGGAAAAAAATTACTTCATCCAGTTTCCATGCTCGGGTCAAGGTACATCATGGATGGGACATAACCCGCCATCCATGTAACATGTTTGCAAAGCAGAAGAAAAAGGGTGTAGGGAGGGAAAAATGCAGTAGGACCCCTGTATCCACTGATTCATTATCCACTGATTCTGTTATCCACGGTTGGCAGAGAAAAAAAAACTAAATAATTCAGCAGCCACAAAGCAAGCTATTGTCACAAACAGTAGCTGTAAATCAAGCTATTTTCACAAATAGCATCTGTAAAGCAAGCTACTGTCTCAAAACAGCAGTCATAAAGCAAGCTACTGTCAAGAAACAGCAGTTTGGAAGTGGGTGGGCAGGCGTTCTCTGTTATCCACGGCTTTAATTATCCACGGGAAGGCCTGGAACCAATCCCCAGCAGATACCAGGACCCTACTGTAGACTCCTCCTGACCTACCGAGGCTTTGGTGCCTTTGTTGGCACTGTAAGAAAGAGAAGGGTACTTTTGAACATATAATCTGGAAGTGTGAGAAAGTGAAGAAATTTTGGACTAATCTAGAAAATTGGTTAACAGAAATAACAAAAAAGTGATCCAATTAAAAATAGATCATATATTTTTAGGATTGGTGGAGAGAGAAGACAAGTGGTGAGAAATCAAAAGTATTATGGAATAGCAGCCGATATAACAGTTTTAATAAGAGGGTGGAAGGATGAAGAGAAATGGAAATATAACACATGGAGAGTTATGTATATCAATTTTTCCAAAATGGATGGATACAAAGAACGCATGAAGGGAAAACAGAAGGGAAATATAAGATGTTGAAGGAGTGGCGGAAATATAAAGAATGGTTAAAAGGGAAGCCTGAGAATGAGAAAGGGGATAATCTTTTCCAGCATGCTTTGATATTGTATAATATGAGGAAGAATTGAAAGTATTGCTTGCTGGGGGGGGGGGGAATGGGGGAGGACAAAGAGGAAGGGCAATTAAGTTTGTAGAATATTACGGGAATAATTGATTGAAAAATTGAAAAGTTTATGCCTGGAAAATCTCTCTCTCTCTCTCTCTCTCTCTCTCTCTCTCTCTCTCTATCTATCTATATATATCTATATCTATCTATCTAGCTAGCTAGCTAGCTATATCTATATCTATATCTATCTATATCTATCTATCTATATCTATCTATATCTATATCTATCTATCTATCTATCTATCTATCTATCTATCTATCTATCTATCTATCTATCTATCTATCTATCTATCTATAAACCTACTGAGGCTTCTATCTCGACTGAAATCACACCACCATGTTCCACGTGACACCTGGTCTTTCGACCCTGGAAAATAAGTGGAATTTAAAAACCCGGGCCTTATCAGGAAAGGCCCAAACGGTTTCAGAATACAGCTCGGTTTCTGGATCAGCGTCACGCACTGTCCGTGTAGGTACTGCATAACGAAAAGGAAGGTCGTGGACAGCCTGCCTTAAGAGAGAAGCCAACCCAGAGACCCATTTTGGAAATGATTCCAAGGATGACAAGAACCCCAAAAACCACCCCTCGGTCGTTCTGACCCCGGCTCTATCCCTGGAGAAAGCCATCCAACGGAAGGCAGAACACTCACAAGGAATCCACGCCAAGGCCTCGCTCTCTAAATGAAAGAGAGAAGAAAGGAGGTTTGAACGAGACCCGCCACGCCACGCCAGAAGGCAGGACACCACCCATTCTTGCTGTTATTTTTGTCGGTCGGATGACACTGGCGACAATCTGCCTGCCAGCCTGGTAGTTAGTTCTTCTGGGAACTATAATCCAAAAGTCTAATTCCAACCCCCACCCCCACCCTCCTGCACCGCCAAGCTCAGGTTCAGCCCGTCAGCACGCTTTCGCCGAAAAGAGCGACCAAAACAATTTACCACAGAGATATGCAAAAACAGAGGCTGGAAGTAATTAGTTACTGGTAGTTAATTCTCCTGAGCCCATGAACGAAGAATTAATTACATTACCGTTTTCATTTACAGTACTGGATTGCTTCACACTACAGTGGTACCTTGTATAAAGGAATTAATTCATTCCAAATGAAATTATGTTAAGCAAATTTTCCTTTATACAAAATACCCATAGGAATGCATTGAAAACAGAGTAATCCCATTTTTATGTTGTACGGATTCGCCCCATAGGCGATTATGTTAAGCAAATTTCCCCTATCTCTGGAATTTTTGATGTGGTACATATGTTATACAAACTGTTTGTTATACAAGGGTCCACTGTACTTACTTACTTACTTTAAAAAAAATTGAAGGTTCCCCCTGCACATGCGTGCTAGTCGTGTTTGACTCTAGGGGCGGTGCTCATCTCCATATTCAAGGCGAAGAGCCAGTGTTGTGCAAGTCCGTGGCCATGTGGCCGGCATGGCTGCAAGGAAACGCTGTTTTACCTTCCCACTTTTTACGACGGTACCTATTTATCTACTTGCATTTACATGCTTTCAAACGGCTAGGTTGGTAGGAGCCGGGGTTGTACAGCGGGAGCTCGCTCTGCTGCGTGTAGCCGACAGTTTTCAGGGCTTTAGCCAAGCTTAGTTAAGAGAACAACTCCAGGCAGTATATAAATAACTTTGCAGCAGTGTTATGTATGTATGCATGTATGTATGCATGCATGTATGCATGTATGTATGCATGTATGTATGCCTTGCCGGTCCTTATATCATTAAAACACAATCTTTAAAGCTAAAAACAGTTAAGTGTAAACATACTAAAAAGGATCAAACGGATACCACACTTTAAAAATGGGAAACAAAAGCAATATGTACTCAAATGCAAAAAATGTACTCAAAGCAGTAAGGCACCAACCAGCCATTTAAGATCTCCGGTGAGGCAGCCAGTCACTCAGGAAAAGGGGAACGTTTTTCCTGCAGAGAAAATGTCCGGTTCTGCTTGGGGAAGGACTGCAAAGGTGAGCCCAGCCGGGCCACCAATGGCCAACAACTCAGAAGGTGACTGAGATTGGGGGTGGGGTGGGTGGGGGGAAACAGTAATGATGATATTAGGGAATACCTTCAAGTGTCAGGATGTGTTCCTGGAGACCAAGGTCACCTACACTCTTGTATTTCTGATCATGGTATATGGGATTCTCGAGAAAAGACAACATGCAGAAGAAATGAGGAAGACCAAAATACTAGGCTGGCTGACTTCATCAAGGAAGCCACAGATTTCGGCTTACAAGAGCGGAGCAGAGTTGCTGAGAACAAGAGCCTCGTGGCACAGTGGTTAAACACCTGCATTGCAGGTAAAACTGTGCTCACCACCTGGGGGTTCAATCCCAGGTAGCTGGCTCAAGGTGGACTCAGCCTTCCATCCCTCCGAGGTCGGTAAAAGGAGGACCCAGCTGGATGGGGAGGGAGAGGGCAATGTGTAGCCTGCATAATTAAACTGTAAACCGCCCAGAGACTACTTGAAGTGGTATGGGGCGGTATATATAAGCAGAACACTTTTACTGAACCTCGTGGCGCAGTGGTTGAACTGCTATACAATAGCCAAAACTGTGCTCACCACCTGGGGTTCAATCCCAGGTAGCCGGCTCAAGGTTCATTCGGCCTCCCATCCTTCCTAGGTCGGTAAAATGAAAACCCGGCTTGCTTGCGTAATTACTTGTAAACCACCCAGAGGAGTGGTTTAAGCACTATATAAGCCACACACTTTGTTGTTGTTTTTTGCTCTTATGACTCATGGGGGCAACTTGGTGACACAAAACGACACCTACAACATTAATTTCAACAGTAACAATCAGTCACCGCGGACTTTCGGAGACACCGAGGGTGCGTGCTCAGATCATGCCCGTCCCTCCGGGGTGTTGTTGGTGAACTTCACGCACACTCAACAATCACAAAAAAATAGGTGCTATTCCTGATACTGAACACATAAATGACCCCCTTTGTCGCTTTCAATACATTTTTCACTTTCACCATGATACCCAATGGCCTGTGAGCCTGAGGATGATGGAAGTTGTAGTCTAACATACTTTGGTGCTGGATTGGATTAGGCTAGTATCAGAAATGCACAGAATAATGAGCGAGATCAAGGATCAGGTTTTCACAGCATCCCTATTATAGAGCGATGCAAGATAGACATCTGTCATTATACCCAATGCAGAATCCAGATGTTGTACTGTTAGCACTTTTTCAGCAAAGAAAATTATTATCGCGGACCGCAGACCCAACGCCATTGCAACCAGGTTAATTCTTACACTGCAGGCCTTCTTATCTCGGAGCCGAACTCTTGCTTCTACTGTGTTCTTTCAACCACCAAATTTCACAAAGGGTTCTCTCATCCTGGACATGGTAGAGGCTCTGACTGATGAGTTTCATATCCTGTTGATCAACTGCCTCCTTCCCCTTTTGCAAAATAAAAACACCTTTTGCCCAGTGCGGCACACCTGAGTCGGTTAACCCGAACAGCTGGGAGTGTTTCTGAACATTCCATGACGAGGCAAAAAGCTTCGTTTAACAGCTAGGGTCAAATGGACAGCTAGGGCTAAAGACAGAAAGGGTACAGGTGGTGGGCGGTTTCCAGACTGTTAAATTTGCATTGGGTCACTGCTAGGGCTATAGGAAACCCAAAGGAAGCACCCGTATACAGTGGGCCCTTGTATAACAAATGGTTTGTATAACATAAAATCTGTACAACATAAAAAATTCCAGAGATAGGGGAAATTTGCTTAGCAGAATCGCCTATGGGGCGAATCCGTACAACATAAAATGGGATTACTCCATTTTCAATGCATTCCTATGGGAAATTTGTATAAAGGAAAATTTGCTTAACGTAATTTCATTTGGAACGAATTAATTCCTTTATACAAGGTACCACTGTAGTTTAGAAATTATACACTGCTGGCTTCTTTCGGCCAGGGAGGTGTTAACTGCTCTCAGCCTCAGTTGGCCTACCTGTAAAATGGGTGACTGCCTCACTGGAGTGCTTTACCAATGGACTTTCCTAACCAAAATAAGAACCGCAGAACCTGCTTTTAAAAAACAGCGAAATTCCCAATTATGAATGGATGGATGGGAAAGTTGGACCGTGAAGCAGTCAGGGGGTGGGGTAGGGAGGTTCACTTGAAATATAGTGCTCAAAGAGGTCTCTACAAATACCCTGGGCCACCAGAAATACCAAAAAAGAAGGTTTCTAGATCAAATTAAGCCTGAACACTCTCGATGCAAAAAAGGACAACATGCAAGCTGTCATACTTGAGGAATGTCCATAAGAAGAGATCGTGGGAAATTAATGCTAGGCAAGCAGCAGGGAAGGAGTAAATGGACATGGATTGACCCCATCTTAGAAGCCACAGGCTTGATTTTGAAAGAGCTTAGCAGAGAACATGACATTTTGGAGGTCATTTCACTCTATGCCAGAGACACAACAGGGCAGCACACAACAACAGTGAGATATGTACAATGTTTACATGTTAAAAATGCTTCTTGGTTGTTTAAATGTCCTTTTTTTCCAATATGTCCTCATTCACATTTTATTGCGCTTCTGCTCTAAATGCCACCACGATCTAAACCCTTTTCATCCCCAGTTCCCAGATGACTATGGGGAGATGTCTTAATGTGGTCTACTTTGTCCCTTTTCCAGCTGAAATAGAGGCTGGCAACTTACAGCCTTTCAAACACTGCTAGTCAGCAGCGCCCATCAGCCACCACCTGCACAGTTAAGGATAAGCACTCATGGGACTTGTAGTCTAAAAAACATTGGCCCCGGCCTGTCCAAAACCACGGCCACAGGCCCATCACGAAGGGGAAGAATGGCCATTTGACCCAAGGCTCACATTCACAGACAGCCTCAAATTTAAAATAGATGATGATTTTTGTAAACCTGTTTTGGTATGACTTCCCTTTTTTTTTTTTAATAAGCCAGGACCTCAACAATACGGAAAAGGCCTAGTAGGCCTCTCTTCATCTCTGGGAAGACCTGATCAGATCCTCTGCCTAAAGATAGATAGATAGATAGATAGATAGATAGATAGATAGATAGATAGAGATAGATAGATAGATAGATAGATAGATAGATGGGAGGGAAGGAAGGAAGGATGGATGGATAGGATGGATGACAGACAGACAGACAGACAGACAGACAGACAGACAGTTATCCACATCTGAAAAGCCCACGGAGTTTCTTGGCTCTGACACGTTTGATTCTTAATTTGTTTTTAAAAAATGGAGATCCAACGTCTGCAAGGGCTCAACCCTCTCTGTCAGAGATGCATGCAGAGTTCTACTTACTTCCTCCCGACAAGGAACCTACAAGACATTCCCTTCGGACGGGCACGAGGTCCAATGGTCACAGCCCTCTGTGCCCAGTTACCAGTTCTGTCAGAGAGGTAGGTAGGGAGGGGTGGGTGCCATGTCAGTTATTTCTATTTTTAAGCACCGCACCGCTGCTGGGTAGCCCGTTTCATCTGCAGATGCTCCATAAATCTGTGTTTCAGTTCCCTTCTTTTCTGTTTTGGGTACTCTAAAGAGCAGCCAGATGGCCAGATGGGCAAGGTATAAGTAGAATGAATGAATGAATGAATGAATGAATGAATGAATGAATGTGTGTGTGTGTGTGTGTGTGTGTGTGTGTGTGTGTGTGTGTGTGTGTGTGTGTGTGTGTGTGTGTGTGTGTGTGTGTGTGTGTGTGTGTGTGTGTGTGTGTGTGTGTGTGTATTTTGTGGGCCAAACTCCAGCCAAACTAGGCTGAAGGAGTCTAAAGGCTCCCACCGGGGGTCCCAACCCCAACGCATGCCCTCTCCCCCTCTTTGCAGAAGAAGAAATGGCAAACGTCAGAGTCCAAAGGGTCCCACCAAAAAAATTCCCAGATTTCGGGTAGTCATCTTGGCTTTTAATCCCCGACACAGAGACAGAACGGTGGTGGTGAGGCGAAATGCAGAGGAGAAAACATCCCTTCCATGCAGAAAAGCCAACCCTCTGTTTAAAAACAACAACATTAACCCCAAACCTAGAACTCAACACAGAACTGGGGGTGGCCAGCCTACTAAGTCAGTTAGGAATCTCGGGTACTGGGTTCTAGTCCTCACACTGGCACGGAAATGCACGGCGCCCGTGTGCAGAAACAGTAAAACCCCTCCATAAATATTTCACTTACCTTTTTAAAAGCCCCATCTTTTAAATTGGCTTCAGATTTGACAGCACAGAACACACACATATCACAATTTTAAGCATGTCACTTTCCAGATTGTGAAAAGTAACCAGGTAATTTTTTTAAAAACAACAACAACCCACTATTTATTTATTTAAAAAATATATATTTTTTTACCCTGGTCTCAACAGCATCACTTTCCAGACTGTGAAAAGTAACCAGGTAGATATCTTTTTTAAAAAAACAAAACACTATTTATTTACAGTATTTAAAATATTTTTTTTACCCTGCCTTTCTCCTTCAGAAGGACATCCCGCAGAGACAACAGTTAAAACTCAAAACAGCAAGCAGATCAATATCAGAAAGGGCCAAACAAATTCCACACAAAAAGGGTGGTAAATGGAAGTCACGCCGCCGATGGAAAACACCTTGAAAGTAAGCCCCATCTGCGAGGAAAAGGTTCTTCCTTTAACCGGTTCAATTCTTGTCCTCCCATTTAAGCACAGCAAAGGGTTCATCATAATCTAGCATCTCAGATTAGGAAAGAAATGTCAAATCCTTCAAAAGAGATCGGATGGCTCTCTGTCTTTTAATGACATTTCCCACCTCACAACTGGTGAGCAGCAGCAGCAGCTAGAGGTTAAAAAATCACAAGAAACGCCATGCATCGGAAAAATTGCTACCAAGGTAAACCTTCCGGATCGATTAAATGTCAAATGCAGCATTGCAGCTGCTCACCAATAACATGGGAAACCATCCATGCACACCAAAACACAAGCATTTAAGAGGGGATTTTTTAAAGAGGGGGGGCTCAAATGAGGGACCCCCTTGGTTTTTTTTCCCCACCCCCAACTTTGGGGGAAGAAAGCTCCCAAAAAAAAAAGGCCACGAAAGGTCTTTGGTGGGCCGGGAGATAGAAGAGACCTGGACGTCCATGTGGAAGGGGGTGGTGGATGATGCAGGGGGAGGGGGCCAGGGGGAGAAGGGGGAAAATAATAATAATAATAATAATAATAAAAAGGAGAGATGTGTAGTTAATCATCAAACCCACTTCCCTCCTGTCTTCACCCTGACCTCATTCGCAAACTGCAGCAAAATAAATAAATAAATAAATAAGGTTTTTTTTTAAAAGATGGGGGGGGACAAGAAAAAAGAAAGGACACCCACCTTTTCCATCTTTTAGGGACGCCCCTAAAATGGAAAAACCAAGCAACTCCCCCCACCCGACAAAACAACATCCCAATTTAATCCAGTTTGAAACTGATAAACCACCAGGGGAGGTGGTGGTGAGGGGGGGAAATGTACATTTCTGATGATCATTAACAGAAAGCTCCCTTGTGGGGGCGCGGGTGGGGGAAGGAGGAGAGGAAGAAAGAGGGGCAACCCCTCCCAAACAAGCACCCCACAACTTCTTTAATTCGGAATAATCCCGGGTGAGCTTGTTTGGGCCGGACTAACAAACCCCCCCCCAACCAATCCCCCAACCCCCACCCCTACCCATCCAGTAGTACATCTCCCTAGGAGGGGGAAAAAGGGGGCGCCCCCAAAAAAAATAAAATCAAATGGGTGGGGGGACGGACGGATTAGGGCTGGGGGTGAGGGAGGAAGGGAGGGAGGGGGGGATGGAGGGGAGATCGGAGGGAGAGGAGTAGTGTGTGTGTGTATGTGTGTGTGTGTGTGTGTGTGTGTGTGTGTGTGTGTGTGTGTGTGTGTGTGTGTGTGTGTGTGTGTGTGTGTGTGTGTGTGTGTGTGTGTGTGTTGTTGTTAAAAGTTTCTCTTACCGCAGGGATCAGCCTTTCCTCCCGCCCGGATTGCAGGGGTGAATTAATCCCTGTAAAGAAGGGGGAGGAGGGGGGGATCGGGAGGAGGAGGAGGAGGAGGAGGAGGAAGAGGAGGAAGAAGAGGAGGAAGAGGAGGGGGGTCCCTTCTCACCCGGGGGTGGGCGACGGAGGGAGGGGGCGCCGTGGCCTGGCCGGGCGAGCAGCAGCCCCCATAGGCAGCCCCCCCCCTTGTTGCCTCGCCTTCCCGGAGGAGGAGGAGGGGGCTGCAGACCAGGAGGAGGAGGAGGAGGAGGAGGAGGAGGAAGCACGGGAGATCTTGGGGGCGAGGGAGGGAGGGAGGGAGGGACGGGGGGGGGGGGAAAGAGAGGGCTCGTCTTTGTTCTGTAATCCCAGTAAGATTGCAAGCCATTCGCCCCGGCGGTAATCCCAGCCCCGCTCAAGGCCGGCCTCCATTGGCTGCCGTTTTACAGGCAGGATTAAGAAGAAGAAGAAGAAGAAGAAGAAGAAGAAGAAGAAGAAAGAAGAAGAAGAAAATTAAAGAGAGAGAGAGAGAGTTTGCAGGCTCGTCCAAAGGCACAAGCAGAATAATAATAATAATAATAATAATAATAATAATAATAATAATAATAATAATAATAATAATAATAATCTGCATCTGCATCTGCATCTGCATCTGCATCATCATCATCTGCATCATCATCATCTGCATCATCATCTGCATCATCATGAGCCATAATCCGCCTGTCCAGGTTTGCAGGAGGGGGAATTTGGGGAGCAGAGCCCACCCACCCCCCTCTCCTGGGATGGGTGATCTCCAAAGGACGGCCATCCTGGACGGAGAAAACAGCACGATGGAATCATCATCAATCATCATCATCATCATCATCATCATCATCATCATCATCACTTTTCTTAGTGTTTGTCCAACTTGGTTGGGTGGTGTGCTATTATAATAATAATATTTATTTATTTATTTATTTATTTATTTATTTATTTATTTATTTATACAATTTATATGCCACCCCCTACTCAAAGGTCTCTGGGTAATAATCTTTTTCTTAGAATTTGTCCCATTTGTTGTTGGGGGTCTGCCATTATTATTAGTAGTAGTAGTAGTATTTATTTATTTATTTATATGCCACCCCCTACTCAAAGGTCTCTGGGTAATAATCTTTTTATTAGCGTTTGTCCCACTTGGTGGTAGGGTCTGCTATTATTTATTTATTTATTTATCTATTTATTTATACAATTTATATGCCACCCCCTACTCAAAGGTCTCTGGGTAATAATAATCTTTTTCTTAACATTTGTCCCATTTGTTGTTGGGGGTCTGCCATTATTATTATTAGTAGTAGTAGTAGTATTTATTTATTTATTTATTTATATGCCGCCCCCTACTCAAATGTCTCTGGGTAATAATAATCTTTTTCTTAGCGTTTGTCCCATTTGTTGTTGCGGTCTGCTATAATAATAATAATAATAATAATAATAATAATAATAATAATAATAATAATAATAATAATAATAATAATAATAATAATAATAATAATAATAATAATAATGGAACTGCAGTGGTGGTAGGCATCATCAAGTCCATCCCCTGCCAGTTTGGTTTGTCGTAATGGTGGCATGCAATTAGGCATTCTAGGGGGAATGGAAGTACTGTATCAGAATTCCGCCTGCCTATTTTCCATCCTGTATCTTCTTTTTGAGAACAGACACCCAAGAGAAATTTGGAGAACTGCTTGGCAGATTTCCTCTTGAGTTGTGTTTCTGCCTCAAGCATGGGGGGGGGCTGGATTGGATGGCCTTAGAGGCCCCTTTCCAACTCCACCCTTCTGTGATTCTATGGATGTTTTTCTAAAGGAGGTGGGCACAGTGGGGAATCAAACTCCTAACTTCGGACTCTTCCAACAGATACCTGGCGCTACGATTCTTTTTAAAAACTGGCAGTCTTTGCTGCCCCAGGCCGGCTTTGCTGAGCTGAATCCCTGCAGAGTTTCACTGCAATGCAGGGCACGGAATTTAGACATATAGGGTTGATAAAACCCCTACTATAAGGGGAGGGTCAAATCTCAAACAGGTACCATAAATAACCCTCATGGTAGGCTACATCCCAGGATAGCTAGATAAAAATCTCCCCTAAACTTTCATTAAACATGAAAGTCTTCCCAACGTCTCGGTGGTTTAAGATGGTAAATGTAATCTGGATCTTACTTACCATGAAGTGTCATGGCTTTGTAAAGGGGAAGCTTAATCTAGGTCTGATCCTTCCTGCTCCTGATGGTTCACAATAATGGGACATGATCTGCTACTGCTTGTAGTAGATCCATCCCACATTCGACTCCCAGACTCAATAACCCTGGTTCTTGCCCGATCTTGGTGGAAATCGGAACTTCCCATGATTCATCCCAGGTAAATGCACTTGTCTCCCATTACAGTAGGACCCTGGTATCTGCTGAAGATTGGTTCTAGGTCTTCCCGTGGATAATGAAAACTGTGGATAAGAGAGCAAAAACCCCACAAAACTGCTGTTTCGTGACAGTAGCTTGCTTTATGACTGCTATTTAGAGACAGTAGCTTGCTTTATGGCTGCAGCTTGTGACAGTAGCTTGCTTTGCTGAATTATTTGTTTCCTCTGCCAACTGTGGATAAATGAATCAGTGGATAATGAATCAGTGGATACAGGGGGCTCCTACTATAATTGGCTTATCTCGCTAATCTCTCTCTTTCTTTCCTTCTTTGTTCCCTTTCTTTGGTATCGCAGGAGGCCAAAGCCAATGGATCTGGTTTCGAAGACGAAGTCGAAGAAATCGGTTTGGATTTTTTTCTCCAACTAACAAGGCAGCTTAGGAGAAGGTTCCTTCGTTGGAACCGGCTTCAGTTTGCCGTCCTTCCTGGACTTCTGAGAACCCGGAGAAGACAAACACGAGGTCTTTCCCTTTTTCATAGGCTGCGGACTCAAAAGATTTTTCTAACAAGTAAGTATTCAAGCGGTGTCTCCGTTTTCTTGCCACCTGAGCACTAAATTTCCTGCAAAACGCGCAGGGGTCGGGCCGATGGAATCCAGCCAAACAATGCCGGCCCTTATCGTGTCCATCCCAGAAGGAAACTTTCCCCCTTACAGCACACATTTTTAAAACGAAGGCAGAAATGCCACAAAAGTTCAAAAAATGTGACGGGGGAATAGTAGTCTTTTTGGGCCTTTTCACACGACCCCTAAGATCCGCTGGCCACTTAAATTCGGACCAGAGATCTTAGGGGTTTGTCGCTGTTCCTGCGTTCCCACCCCCTCCGCACTCCCTGGCTGCTGGCTGCGTGAGGGGAGGGAGAAAAAAAGGAAGAAAAGAATGCCGCTCACCTCCCTTCTGCCATCTCGCTTTGCTCCCGGCACTGCATTCAGATCTCTTAAAGGGACGGGGGGCAAAGAAAGAACAAACAGAAGCGAGGAGAGCCGGGCAGTCACTACTGTTATATCCGCATCAGGAATTTTCACCCTCCGAGAGCAGGTACATGAAAAGTGCGCTGGGACCCGCTCAGGTGGGCGTGGTCGCACTTAATTATCTGTAAACTCCGGAGCTGGTGGGGAAATAATTTTAAGCTCTGGAGCTGGGAGCCATTTGCCGCGGAGTTTAGGGGTCGTGTGAAAAGACCCTTAGCGTAAGAGGGAACTGAGAGTTTTTGGGCGGGAAGCCTCCCACACATGCACCGTGCGAGGGCGGAGGAGACTAACGAACTTTCTGTCGCTAGGGAAGTCCGAACTTGGCGCATGGGCGCCGGGAAACCCATCTGCGTGGCTTCACGAAGGCCACGACGGACAAAGTTGGTGGCTTTCTCAGTGGTTTCTCCTTCCACTCCCTCAGAGTGTTCAGAATCAGAATCTTTTTTTATTGGCCAAGTGTGGTTGGACAGTACCCGGAATTTGTTTTGATAAAAAAAATGCTCTCCATATGCAAGAAGGAAATATAAGAATCATATATTCAACAATAAAAACACACTACAATAACACAATATAACCTATTATTTTAAAAGGAAGAAAAGAAGAAAAAATGAAGTATTCAACAGCTTGATAGCACTTGGAAAGAAACTATCTTTAGGTCTAGTCGTCCTAGTGTGCAATGCCCTAAAACGTCGCCCTGAGGGTAACAGTTGAAACAGATTATGTCCAGGATGTGTGGAATCTGTATATATCTTCGTTGCCCTCTTTTTAGCTTGCCGGGTATACAATTCCACAATAGAGGGCAAATTAGTAGCAATAATTTTTTTCCACAGTTTCAATTATCCGTTGGAAGTCTATATCTGTGACCTCCCTCGCTGGTCCGTGGGTCCCTTTTTTACGATTTCCACCTGGTCCTCCTCAGTTTTCAACCCACCCTCCATCCAATACCCCTCTTGTCTCCTTTTCTCTCAGTCTCCCTTCTTCCCGCCAAAACTTCCCGCCAAAACTCTTCTCCCGGCCCTCCTAAATCCTCCTCTTTCAAACCTAAATTACAATAAAAGGTTGTGAGATGCCTCTTCTAATTCCCTGCTCTCCAACCTGAATACAGTGGTACCTCTTAAAGCAATGGTGTCCAAACTTCGGCCCTCCAGATGTTTCGGACCACAACTCCCAGAATTTCAAGCCTGTATTGCCAATGACAAAGGACTGTGGGAGTTGTGGTCCAAAACATCTGGAGGGCCAAAGTTTGGACACCACTGTCTTAAGGCAAATGCCTCGTGAAGACCACAAAAAAAAACCCAGTTATATTGGCATTGTTCTTAATTTTTGTCACCTGCCTTTGTTTTTATCATGTACCTTGCTCTGGGTAGTTTGAGACGAAAAGGAAGAGATAAATATTATAAAATTTTATAAATTATAAAATATTATAACCACGGGGGTTGATTTACTTTTGAGTAGGGATTTGAGTTATTATGTCCGCCGGCTTTCCTTCACCATCTTACATTAGTATCATTATTAGTACCATTATTTTGATTGTTTGTTAGCTTTCCTTTTTAAATTTTGGGTTCTGACTTTTATGTCCATCTTTGGAACTGATTATTATTTTTTTTTCGTGTTCTGTATTAGGGAATTTTTATATCTGTTAACCGCCTTGAGTTTCTTTTGGGAAAATCTGGCGGGATATAAATAAATAAATAAATAAATAAATAAATAAATAAATATTATTAGTATTACCACAACCACCAATTGGGGGAGACCCAGGTTCAAATCCCCACTCAGTCACGTTCATTGAGTGAATTTTACCCACCCAAAGCCACCCTCACAGGGGTGTCGTTATAAGATGTGGCGAACTTTGGAGGAAAGGCAAGGTTTAAGTATAGCAAAAGTATTTTTCCGTGTATAAGACTATATATATAGATAGATAGATAGATAGATAGATAGATAGATAGATAGATAAAATAGATTGTTAGACTAAAAATTGAGGGTTGTCTTATGCATGGAAGTAAGCCAAGGAGAGAACCGTGGAGTTACAAAACTGTAATTCTGGGTTGGAAAAATGAGGAGCGTCTTATACATCTTATGGACAGAAAAATACATTACTCTATCTATTTCTTTACCTGTCCCCTGAGAGAGGGAGGTCTTTACAGCCTGCAGCTGTTATTATGCAGTTTTATTTGATCATTCAGCTTTCTGGTTCTCACAGTGTTCTTTTTCTTCACCCTTTTTAATGCTATTTTTAATTCACTGCCTTGGATCCTTTTTAGCAGAAAGGTGCACAGTAAACATTTGACAAGAAAGGAATAGATGAATAACAAGATTATTCATTCCATGGACTGCTGGGCTCTTCTGGCTATTTCCTGTTGTTGTTTTGGCCATAGCTCCCCCCCCCCGCCATCCACAATCATTATGGTATTTGTTATGCTATACCAATGTCAATTAAGAAAAGTAAAATAAAAATGAGCACCAAATCTGTCAGTCAGTCAAGCTTGCTTCCTTCTTTTCTTCTATCCCATCATCAGTTCGTTCGTTTGTTTGTTCGTTCCTTCCTTCCTTCCTTCCTTCCTTCCATGCATCATCAGTTCCTTCCTTCCTTCCTTCCTTCCTTCCTTCCTTCCTTCCTTCCATGCATCATCAGTTCCTTCCTTCCTTCCTTCCATGCATCATCAGTTCCTTCCTTCCTTCCTTCCTTCCTTCCTTCCTTCCTTCCTTCCTTCCTTCCATGCATCATCAGTTCCTTCCTTCCTTCCTTCCTTCCTTCCTTCCTTCCTTCCTTCCTTCCATGCATCATCAGTTCCTTCCTTCCTTCCTTCCTTCCATTCATCTTCCTTCCTTCCTTCCTTCCTTCCTTCCTTCCTTCCTTCCTTCCATGCATCATCAGTTCCTTCCTTCCTTCCTTCCTTCCTTCCTTCCTTCCTTCCTTCCTTCCTTCCTTCCTTCCTTCCTTCCTTCCTTCCTTCCATGCATCATCAGTTCCTTCCTTCCTTCCTCCCTTTCTTCCTTCCTTCCTTCCTTACAGGTGACCCTGGCAATTAAATCAATACTACAACCAGAAACATTTAAAATGCTGTAAAAAAACCCAACCCTACAGTATATTAAAAAACATATGTCCATGTACCCAATATATCTGAATGTACTGTACTCTTCTAAACTGATTTCTCTGGCCTTCCCTTTCTTCCCTCTTGTTGTTGTCCTGCACTGAGTCTAAAACTGATTTGTTGAAGCACTGTTTGTTTATCACACAAAAAGATTTCCTGACCAGGGAAGGAGCCTGCAGCAGAGAGGTGGACCTTCCTTTGAATTCAAAAGCCGGAGGGAACGTTTGGCTAATGCTGGAGTCTCCCTCCAGAAAACCTGTCCCCTTCAGTCACACCAAGGGCCAGCAGCAGTATAGACCCCGTGGTGGTTTAGCTTCCTCCCTCTGGTGGAGATGATTAGGATGATGCTTTCCTCTCTGCCTTGCAGGGAGGAGGTCGGAGCCGGTTGGTGCATTAAGGCCAAAAAGGTCATGAACGGCCGTCCCCTCCATTGAGGATTTGCAAAATAACTCTAGCTGCTGGGCCCGCTCTTCCGAGAATCACTTGAACTGGGATGGCATCCCGAAGACCTCTTTGGACATGGCAGGTCCTTTGGCGCCAGGCAAATTATTGTTAAATATGCAAAATATTACATTATATGGTGGGTCAAGGGCCCTCTTGGTGCCTTTCTCTCTGAAAGAGAGAAAGAGAAAGACAGACTGCATGCATAAGCAGGGCGAGGCCTCTCCCAAAGCCTAGATTTTTTTCTGGAAAGAGGGATTTAAGCAGCCTTTGCCTTCTTTTTGGAGTAAGTAATCCACTTAAGAGAATAATGCATCCAGGGTGTAGGAGATGGGAATCCTCCTGAGTGTTTGGGTTGGTGCACAACTGCCCCGTGTGGCAAGCCCTGGAATTGCACCTGGTCATCCAGACTGACTCCACCCACTAGGCTGCCCATTGGCCGTTCCTAAGCAGGAAGGAGTATATAAAAGGTCCCTCTTGCAGGTCTACGGTATTTGCGCAACAAGCCCTGTGTGGGGTAGGTTGTGTTCCTCCCCACTGTGTGACCAGTACAACCACTGGTCTTCTAGGGTTTTTTTTGGGGGGGGGACCTCAACTCCCATCATTCCTTAGCATCAGCGGGGCTGGCTGGGGATTCTTGGAACTGATGCCCAAGGCTTCTGCATGGCCAAATGATCCTCTCTCTGGACTCATTCAAGGCCTATCTTTTACTACCAAAGAGGCAGATTCCTTTAGATTCAGGGTGCTCTAAAAAGGGTGGACTAGAGCGCTGAAACGGTTGGCTGCAAAATCGGCAGCTCAGCGGTTCGAATCCCGGGTGCCACGCAGCGGAGTGAGGTCCCGCTGATAACCCCAGCTCCTGCCAGCCTAGCAGTTCGAAAGCATGTCAGTGCAAGTAGATAAATAGGTGCTGTCGTAAAAAGCAGGAAGGTAAAACAGTGGTTCCTTTCAGCCATGCTGGCCATGGGGCCACGGACTTGCACAACACTGGCTCTTCGGCTTGAAAACAGAGATGAGCACCACCCCTAGAGTCAGACATTACTAGAACACAAGTGCGGGGGAGATTTTAACTTTACCTTTAAAAGAGAGCAAATTGCCAATGGTTTTCCTTCTTACTGATGCAGTTTTATCACCAGAGGAGAGAACAAAGTACATCTGGAATGTTATCCCTTGGTGGTCAAAATAATTTGGCTTTTGGTGCTCCTTCTTTTCATTAATTTCTTTATAATTAATTATAGACTACATCAGAGGGAGAAATGTTGATCTAAAATACCTCTCCTCTATATTTCATGTATATTATATTAATTTCCTGTTTTCCCTCCTTTGAGCTCGGGGTGGCAGAGCTGGGCTCCTTCCTACTCCTTCCTCACAACACTCCTGCGAGGTCGGGCAGCTGAGAGGATGGCCGGTCCTAAAAGTGCTTTCCAGTACCTCTGGGGACATGTGAACACACACAATGGAGTCCTGTTCTGGCATTAATTATTTATCTTATTTTTCCTTTCAGTGCTGTCTGTTCCTACACCCCCACCCCACCCCACCCCACCCCCAGCCCTCGAATGTTCACGCTCTCTTTTCCGTGGCTCCCCTGGCTATTTGTAATCCCGATACCTTATTGAGATTCAAAGGCACTTCATCCTCTGCATAATTCTTTTTAATTAATACTTCAAACGGTTTAAATGCAAGAGAGTTGTATTCTCCCTCCAGCCAAAGTTTGACAGAATCTCACGTCCCCCCCCAACCCCGCAAGCCTTCCTCGCTGGCATCTAATGAGGACGGCAGCTTCATGAATATGTTTTCAAATCAACAACTGCAACTTAAAAATAAAACGCAAGATGGACCAACAAAAGAAAGAGAAGCAGAGGGTTAGGGGTCTCATCTCTCTTCCTGGGAGTGTCTGAGGGGGCCCTTCTAGGCCGAGTGGGGTGGAATTTGCTGCTTTTGCAGATTTTGGACTACAAGTTCTATCACCCTTGACCATAGGGCTGGTCTGGAGTCCCAAAACCTTTTTGGGTCAGGCTTATTAGCAACCATCTCTGTTGGAAGCCATCTGATTCATTCCCCGGCTTCTTGTGAGGAATTCAGATGTTCTACAAATGGCGGTCAGGTTTCTGGGGGTGATATATGACCCATGTTCCTTTGTTTGAAGAACGGGGGTGTGACTTAAGAAGCAGTTTTTTACATCTGCCCCTGTTGCCTCTAACAAGAGTTCTGCCCTGGCTGCAACATCACCTACCCATGGACTTTAAGAACACCATCTAACCAAGGACTTTAAAAGTCACCTCCTGGTAAAATACATCTTTTACCATGTCTGAACTTCTGGGATCTGCTTTGAAGAAGGGTGATTTACTCTCGAAAGCTTGCAATGTTCCTTTTTTCATTTTTAATAGTGGCCTATAAAGGTATCGCCTGTAACCTATGTTTGCAGTTTTGCAATGGCCACGCGGCTCACCCCCCTTTTCTGGTGAAGGACAGTCATCCTTCCTTGACGTCAGGGGTTCCTCACCTGGAGTAGCCCACGTCTTCGTGGACTGCGACTCCCAGAAGCCCCCGAGCAGCACAGCTGGTGGCGAAGGCGTCTGGGATTTGCAGTTCGAAGGCGGCGTGGGTGACCCAACGTTGGAAACCACTGCTGTAACCAATTGGATCCATGGTCCAATTGCCCTTATGACCATCCAAAGAGTTCATGTTCCTTCAAAATCTACTCTCCTGTAACTTCAGTTCATAGGGTTGAGGATTTTTTTGGGGGGGGTCTACCAGAGGGCAAGCCTCAGCCATCTTCGGGGGGGGGGCAGCCCTTCAGCTCTCTGAAGACAGCCCTCATGTCCGCCTCCCTCCCTCCCCTGTTCAGCAGTGGAAGATGCTGCCACAAAGGAGGGTGGTGGAGTCTCCTTCTTTGGAGGTTTTTAAGCAGAGGCTGGATGGCCATCGGTCGGAAATACTGTGATGGGGGTTCCTGCATGGCAGGGGGTTGGACTGGATGGCCCTTGAGGTCTCTTCCAAAACTCTTATGATTCTATGATTTTATGAATCTTTCCTCCACTGGATCAAGCACGGCCATTTCCCCCAAATTCCCTTCACAAAACTGGCTTTCTATGCCATTGACCACCTTTCATTGGCGTCCTCTAAACCCCTTCTAATCACAATACGACCCCCATATCTGGAGGGGATTGGTTCATTCAGATGCCGGAAAAAACGATGAATCAGCATGAACCCTATATATAGTGTAGTCTCTGGCTCCTTCTAGTGGATCAATCTGGTTATTACATTGTACAAACTTCTTGGTTTTTTCTTCTAATATTTTCAGATTGCGGATAAGTGCAACCGTGGATAGCCCATCCACAAATACAAGGGTCCTATTGTAATCTAATTGCAGCCCTCCAGAGCACACCAGATGGAAACTCTCTGCAGCTGTTACCAATGGCACCAAGGGTAAAGGATTTGGTAGTTGTAGAAGCACATCCATTAGGGACAACCAGGATCTGCCCTTCCTCAGGCTACTGTTTCCTTCCTAAAGGTAGACAGGGAACTTTACAAAGCATATCGTGCGGGCTGGAAAGCTCAGAGTTAGGTATCTGAGTGCCGTGGAACTCTCTGCCACAAGATGTGACCTGAATGCCTTCAAAACGGGATTTGACAGATTCCTGGAGGAAAAGTCCATCCCAGGTTGCAAACCATGATGGAGATGTGTCATCTCCAGGCTTAAAACCAGGGTACTTCAAGGGCCAGATGCAGGGGAGTGGTATCAGCAGACAGATATCTTGTCTCGTGCACTCCCAGATGCATCTGGTGGAGCCACTGTGAGATACAAGAAGCTGGACTAGATGGGCCTCTTGACCTGATCCAGCAGGGCTCTTCTTATGTTCTTACCACCTTCCTGATCTTACCAACTGCAAATCCCATTCTCCCCTACCAGGTTTATGCCGCCAAGAGAAAACCACGAGCCCGTCTCTTCCGCCACAAGTTTTATTGGTTTAGTATGAGGTCGTCACACTTTAGCGAGCCCGTCTGAGGCCATCTGAGATACATTAATACATAATCTGTAGAAGTAGTTACGCGTAATAGACTCCCATCTGTAAAGCTTTTTTCTTTTCTGTACAGAGGAAAATAAAATAAAATAAAAAATAAAAACCCAAAAGATTTTTTTGCCGTATTAAGCTGATAACAAAATAGACATTAGCTGTCCAATCCATCTTGTTTATCTAATAAATTTTAATAGCCAAATAAGTGACTAACAGACTACAAAATTGGAATACATACCATGAGGGTAAGAGAGGTTATCCATTTTGATTACATCGACTGTCGCGCTCGGTTTGGTTCCGGGTCCTGCATGAGAGTCTGACCCATCAGGGTGGTTTCTTTAACCCTCTGTCCCAAGATTTAAGCACTGGATCAGCAGAATAGAGTCAGTACCTTGCTTTTTGGGGGGCTGGGGGTGAAACTGGGGGGGTTTATAGTGGCTTGGTTCCTGCTACCCCTTTGGCAAGGGACAGCTTAAAAGACGAGCGTTTTAGCAGCGTACCATTGTGCCCTTAAGTTTAAAAACACTCCGCACGGCTGTCAAATGTTGGCAAGGCTCTCGTTGGCTCTGGAGGGAAAACATTGGCCTCTATTTATTTTATTTTTTAAGCAGCATGAGAAGCCTCCTCCTTGGATGGCATTTAATGGTCATTCATTCTCAACTTTGTGTTTTCTCAGTCCAAACCAGGGCCGGAGAACCAGTCAGTCTGGAAAAAAGGCGCTTGAGGGGGGATATGATTGAGACATACAAAATAATGCAGGGTATGAGTCAAGTGGATAGAGGGACGCTCTTCTCTCTCTCCCAAAATACCAGAACTAGGGGACATCCACTCAAATTGAAGGGTGGGAGAGTAAGAACTGACAAAAGAAAATATTTTTTCACCCAGCGCGTTGTAAGTCTATGGAACTCCCTGCCACAGGATGTGGTGATGGCATCTGGCCTGGATGCCTTCAAAAGGAATGGACAGATTCCTGGAGGAAAAGTCCATCACAGGTTACAAACCATGATGGAGATGTGTAATCTCCAGGCTTTAAACCGGGGTACTTCAAGGGCCAGATGCAGGGGAGTGGTATCAGGAGACAGATATCTAGTCTCATGCGCTCCCAAACGCATCTGGTGGGGCCGCTGTGAGATACAAGAAGCTGGACTAGATGGGCCTTTGGCCTGATCCAGCATGGCTCCTCTTATGTTCTTATGTATGTTGCAAACATTTTCCCCCATCCACGTTGTCAAAAATGACAGTTCTGCTTTCCTGCCAACCAGGTGGAGAAACAGGTAGAGCAAGCTATATTCTTCCGTTCTTTTAAGTCTGTGATTCCCCAACTAATCTGGAGTGTTGTTTTTTTCCGTCTTCCGTTTTTTAAATTATGTTTTCCCACCAGCTCTAAGAAAAGAAACCCACAAGGCCAAGCTAGTGGAACAAGCACAACCGATAATTCGGCAGCTCCGTGGAAAGATAAAAAAATAAAATAAAGATGACCACAGAGGACTCGTGGGCTGAGATCCAATAAGGGAGTTACAACCAGAGTAGACCCGTTGCATCCATGGAACATACCTAAGAGTTAATGCATCAAACCCCCAACCTTTCAGTGGATCCACTCAGGGATTTAAGCCATTGTTTTAACAAATAATTACACATTAGTAAAACCAGGATAAACCTTTGAAAGGGTTGCTTTTGTGGGACTACAAAACCCCAGATCCCCTAAGTAGAGGCCACGCTGGCAGATAGTTTGGGGAGTTGTGGTTCAGAAAAAATGGAATTTTGGGATTCCAATTGGTTTTGAGTAACAGTGAAGATGTTGCACGCTAGCGGTCTTGCAACCAACCAAACCAACCAGGACTGGAAAGCTTTGTCATCCAGGGGTCCTTTTTTATAAATTTAATTCTCAAACCAGCCATGATTTGTTAACTAAGGGGACTGAAGCCTTCGGCAACAATGGGAAAGCGTTTAACAAACTTGAGAATTTCAGATCCGATGGGGGCTAATTTAGAGGAAGCTTTATCCGGATGTGACGGTGATTAAAAAGAAAGGTAGGAGACACGGGGCACCTGTTTTGATCTGTTTCTCTTCATCTGGGCGACCGTGTGCACCTCATCCAAACAGAATGAAAGGAAAAAGGAAAGGAAAGGGGGAAAATTGATTGAAAATCCACGCACACTAAGGCAGCGTATAGTCTGAGAATTTTTGCAAGACCCATTTATTTTCTGCTGCCCCGTTTCACCTGCCTTTGATGGATTTCTTCGCCGCCGCAGAGAAGGGCATTAAAAAGTCTGATTATACAATTTCTGTCATTTTTGAAATGACATCTCCACCCATGTGTCATCTTACACAACATCCGTGGGGGAAGCAAAGCCGTTAGCATTTCCCAACTGGGAAGTTGTGCAAAGATTTGTTAAGGATTCACTGAAATGCCATAGGAGACGAGGGAAAAAAAATAGAAACAGGACGAGTGTTTTCTTTGTTAAAATCAGAATCTTCTCTTTCGTTCGAATACTAGATAGGTGTCCTCGTGAAATCTGCTGAAGGAGGGTTGTATGAACGAAGTAGGTATCTAAACAGTTCCCAGGCCAGTGAACGCCAGCTGTCCTGGGCATTCTTGCATTTCAGCACAGGAATTATCAGCATGCCTGAACTAATTTCCAGGAATTATCCCAGCCACACCTTCAAGGGGCTTTAGTAGAAAACAAAACCAGACCAGTCCTTTGAGGTGTCTGGAGTCACGTTCATCTGAGAAATAATAGCTTCTCTCAGACATGATTAAGGGCGTTTATACACGACCCCTAAACTCTGGGGCAAATGGCTCCCAGCTCCGGAGATTAAAAATGTTTCCCCACCAGCTCCGGAGTTAACAAGAAATTAAGTGCGACCCCGCCCACTTTAGCGCATCCCAGCTCAGCTTTCAGGTACCTGCTTTTTGGATGTGAAAAATATTTGATCCGGTGTAAGGATAGTGAGTGCGGGGCTCTCCTGGCTTCTGTTTGTTGTTTTTCTGCCCCCCGCCCCTTTAAGAGATCTGAATGCTGCCAGGAACAGAACGGAGGTAAGCCGGCATTCTTTTCTTTCTTTTTTCTCCCTCCCCTCAGGCAGCCAGCAACCAGGAAGTGTGGAGGGGGGGTGGGGACAGAGGAAGAGCGACAAACCCCTAAGATCTCTGGTCCGAATTTAAGTGGCCAGCAGATCTTAGGGGTCGTGTAAAAAGGCCCTAAGATGGAGAAATTGGAACTGGGGGTGGGGATAAGTTCAATGTGACCTGCAAGGCATTATGTGCCTGGTCGTCTCCCTGCAGGGTGTCTCTCTGGAAAACACCAGACCCGTAATGGCTTGCAGGTCCCATTGAACTGAGTCCCCTCTCCTTCCCGGTGCCACTTTCTCCATCTTAATCGTGTCTGAGGGAAGCTATCCTTTCTCAGATGAAAATGACTCCAGACCCCTCGAAGGACTAAGGTTGTTGTTGTTGGTTTTTATGCTAAAGCCACCAGAAGTATGGCTGAGCGGGTTCCTGCAGACTTCTGGGGGATGTAGTCCATGCATTCCCAAAACAGGAGGGGGCTGCAAGCATCAGAAGTTTTCGTGCTGAGGAGGAACTGCATGGATGAGAGCGTTGGGTCCTGACGAAGGGGAGAGGAGCTAGCCATGGCATCTTCCACAACCAATCTAGATTGGTTGGGGGGTAAGCCAAATCAGCAAGGGGTCAGCCTCAGTCCAAGCGGATCTGACAAGAGGTCATGGAATGGAACCCTCCAGAATCTTTTCTCTGGTCCTGGCACCCCAGGATGACAACATGAGCCCTGGAAGGGGCCACTGGAGATCCAGGCCAGGAGATCAGACCTTCTCCTGGGAAGTGGGAGGACCTGAAAGGGAGAGTCCACCAGGATGTGTGAAGTGGAAGTCTCAACTCCCATCAGTGGAGCAAGTTTCTCACTCAGAACCTCCAGAGGTTCTGTGACTTGGCCAGGATGAAAGCCCCTTTTTCATCCAGAAAGAGGGAGATGTCAGGATGGGGGTTCCTTCGAAAACCCAACAGACTCAACTGTGAGGCCATCAAAAAATGTCATTAGATCCTTCACTGTGGATCAGCTGGAGAAAGAAGAGGGACCCAACCAGCAAAAAGCAAGGGAAAGAAAGTTCCAGCTGCCACTGGAAGAACTTAGGCAAACTTGTTCCAGGGGACCTACGTCTACAATCCCTGGCCATCATGGCCACTGACTGAGGAGGACAAAGAGATGGGAGAAGAGGCCAGCAGATCCATGGATCTGGATCTGGGGCTAGGCCAGGTGGATTCCCCCGGTGTTATCCTACCTCAAGGAGAAGAGACCACGTCCACTGCAATGGTGAAATCCACGTTGACGCTAGCAAACACATCAGGAGGAGCGTCTGGATTCCATTTGTGGAATGCGGGCTTAGCTTGTCATTCTTTTGAGAGAGAAAGCGTCATGAACGTGCGTAACCTTTGCTTCATCGGGACTTTTCCACCCAGGAGGAGTTGGTTACGTTTGGAACTATTTCAAGTCCTCTCCGTTTGGCCTTCTCAGGCACCCACAGATGAAACACCTGGACTATGCCTGACCATCTCCCGTTTGTTCTGTGACCCACAACCATGTCGAGCGGAACTCTGCCTAAGCCTTCCTGGTGGAAGATGGGGTGATGAGCCGGAGAAGGCCACTGAGAGAAACCACCCACAGACTGACCACACTCCAACTTCAGCCTGACCTTAAGCCGATCCCTTAAAAATCTGGAGCCAGAATCTTAATTTTTTTTTGTGCACATAAGGTAGCGGTCCAGGAAATTGGCACCTCCTCAGCCAGTGCATGGCACACGACTGGTTGTGTACTCATTGTGAGATCGGGCACATAGCATACCACCTGGCCAAGAAATGCAGGTTTTTTCCCCCAACAGGATCCCAGCTAACGGAGCTGGCATTTCGTTTAACCAGACGCTCTCGCCGCTGCCAACTGCTCTAGTTGGGAGTCCAGTCAAATTTAGACCCTAAATCTGGGGTGTAAATCGGGGCAACCCTTCTGGGTGCCCCTGCAAAAGGCAAGCATAGAAATAGTTGCTCACGTACGCGCCGGCCTCGGAGTTCACGTCAGGTTCTCGTGGCCCAAGTAGGACTTTCTTGGGAGGACATGTTTTAGCATCAGCCTAGAGGTTCTCTCTTTTTACTCCGCGGCCTGGTCTAGCACTGAACTGACAAACTTTTTTTGTCTGGGAAAAAGAAAAGAAAAAAGGAACGTAAACACACACATATACACACGCACTTGGAAATCTGCGTACCACTAGCAGGAGGGAAGAACAACAGGGAAACACAGCTTCACTCGTTCACACACATGCTCACTGCTTCTCGCACGCACGCACGCACCCAATGTGTATATTAGAAAATGCGCACACTCTGAAGGTGGGGCTCCGTGGCTCACTTTATACGTGCAAACGGATCAGGCGATCACATTTTGCGTGAAATCCCAGGAGGAGACATGAGACCTCCTTGATGAGGCTAAGGCTACAGCATCCGTCAGCCCCCGGCCAGAAGGGTTACTATGCAGAGATGATGGGGTATGTAGTCCAGAAAGATCCAAAGGGCCACAGATTCCCAAACGCCGACCTGGCGTGTACTGCCAGACTCTCCATGAAAGACCTCCATTAATACTTGAGGGGAGGGGGGGAAGAATCACAGCAGAGATCAGGCCAGAGGGACGCCTTTCAACCTGACACGCTAGCTTTCCGCATGCAAAGAGTTTTTTTTTTTTTCAAATTTTGGCGTTGGAACATTTCAATAAATCCAGCCCGGACTGAAGTCTTAAAGCACCCCAGAGCCGAGGGAAGGGAAATAAAACATTTCCCCTCTCCGTTTGGCTACGTGACTAAGCTGTGCCCATGTTGAGCGGGTGGGCTGGGCCAGGAATTCTCTTCGGGATTGGCTGAGAAAAATATTTCGGAGAATAACGTTTCGAAAGCGAACGTGGACTGTGGGTGTGTGTGTGTGTGGTGGGGTGGGGGCCAAGCAGAGCATTCAAAAGGCCTCTCGAGCGCCGTCAAGGATTCACCCGCAGGGACCCCTCCGTCTCCTGACGTCCCCTACTTGGTCTTGGTTTCAACCTTGGCACCGGTAGATCGAAGTCAGCGAGAGTCTTGAGGCTTTGCAGATCACTTGATCCCTCACCGGTCCGCCGCCATCTTCACGCCCTCCAAACAACACACGAGACCGGACCATGCCCGACGTTAAAAATAAGTTAAAAGTCCACCCTCGGGATGTGGCCCTCCGGATTATCGGGCGAGGCTCAGGCCATGCCCCCACCACCATTCTGTACCTCAAATGTCTTCTAAGGCAGGGGCGAGGCGACGGAGAAGATTTTCTCGCAGGCTTAGAGGAGCTGATCCGGCGCCCACGACAAACCGCTCATCCTTCTTCGGCAGCTCCGTCGTGCGTGGGAGGGAGAGGGAAACAGAGTCTAGTGGGAGGATTTGAAGCAGGAGATTCAAATACCGCATACAAATCCGTCACTACATATCCTTACTAACCTTCCTGGGATTTGTTAATGGGGGGGGAACAATCTCGGCACTGCCCTGGCGCACCTCTTGCCGGCCGCCACCGCAGGGCCCCCGCCCTCCAACACACTGGAGCGAGAGACCCTGGCCAAGAAAACAGTCCTCGGTTAGGAGAAAGCCAATCCGGGCAACGCTCGCGACGACAGGTCTTTTGGGAACTCGGCCCTAAGCTTGGGAAATGGCCCTTGAGGAAGGGCCGGCCTGTTTATTGTCTGTGAAAATACGCGATGCGTGCGGTAGTGTCCGTAGAGCCCCTAGGGGTGGCTTTTAAACTGGGGTTTTTTTTTTTGCGGGGGGGGGGCTCATCTCTTCATCCGACCTCTTTTTAGGGACAGAGCTCATCCTCACAGAGTCCTCGCCGCCTTTTCTCTGTCATCAGTGCATCTCCTGCAGGGAAGGAATAAACAGGTCATGGATTAGGTACAGCGGGTGTCCAAACTTTGGCCCTCCGGATATTTTGGACCACAACTCCCACAGTCCTTTGTCACTGGCGATACAGGCTTGGAATTCTGGGAGCTGTGGTCCCAAAACATCTGGGGGGCTGACGTTTGGACACCCCTGGATGAGGAGAACAGACATCGTCATTCAATATCTTCAGGGGAGGCCTTGGTCTCGGTAACACCGCCTTCACAGGTGCAGTTTGGTGGGGACACCATAGAGGGCTTTCCCTGTCGCTGCTCCCAGACTGTGGAACTCCCTCCCACTGGAGGCCTGACTGGCCCCACTTTTGCTGTCCTTCCGCAAGCATTGCTTTTCATGCAGGCTTTCCCCTTCATGACTGGCTGCCTTAGTGGGGCTTTTAAATGGGTGGTGGTGCCTTACGGCTTTGAAGCGTTGATTTCGCTTACTGTATTTTAGTGTGCTCCCCCAACGGATCCTTTTTAGGATATGTATAAGTACTGATTTTAGCTTTAAATATTGTCTTTGACATAAGCTGCCTTGTCAATTACTGCCTGGAGT
Source organism: Phrynocephalus forsythii (assembly GCA_029282475.1). Taxonomy (NCBI): domain Eukaryota; kingdom Metazoa; phylum Chordata; class Lepidosauria; order Squamata; family Agamidae; genus Phrynocephalus; species Phrynocephalus forsythii. The sequence continues at coordinate 6,456,105 of JAPFRF010000017.1, read as the reverse complement.
TGTTCGAATTAAGCTTGCCGGTATATAAATCCAAAACTAAATACATGCATAAATTGTGTGTCCTTCTTAAGGAGAAAGGCGGAATAAAAAGAGTTTTATATTGTGTTTCTGGACTGGATCTTTCAAATTTTGCCAAGCACAATTCCTGCAAACCAGAAATCTGTACAGCTCTTATACATACCTTGATCTTTAAAACCAAATTTGGTAGATACTTTAATACTTTGTATTTAGGTTATACTTTGTTTAAGACAAAGCTTGGTAGGTTGCATAGTCAGTCATTATTGTTGCACAGATATACAGCTAGGATAATGTGCAGCAGAACAAATCAACGGTCTACAAAGCAGTTTTAAAAATGGGGGCAGCCCAAAAAAAAAAAAATGTCACTTTTAAAATGATCAGCATACTCATATTCCAGAACATTCTTTCATTTTTAAGTCTTCCTGTACTGAACAACCATAAAAAGAGAGGGATTTTATTTTAATCAGGGGGCTTATGTCTTTAAAAGGCAGAAAGTTGTATTTTTTTTTTTGTTTTAACCAGCCTATGTATCAGTTCCCCAGAGATAAAACAAATCCAACCAGTCAACCAGCCATCTAACTACAAGCAAAAGCAAAAGCAAAGTGTTCTGCTTATATACCGCTCCCCTACCACTTCCAAGTAGTCTCTGGACGGTTTACAGTTTAATTACAGTCTGCAGGCTGCTACTTAGGCATTATGTTTAAGGATTGTTTCTAGTGGGGGGGGCGCTTAAGTACATATTCAGGTGAAGCATCACTCAGAAGCATGAACACAGAAGCATCACCAGCTGAGGAAAAACAAAGCAAAGCAAAACAAAACAAAACAACAATAATAAACCACACACCTCCTGCTTGTGGGATTTCTCCTGTTGATGGATCCCATTCGCAGATCCAGAGTTTCCAATAGTCTAAAAGGAAAAGGACTGCTAATTATGTTTTAAATTAAAATATTTTAAATGCATAGTATTTTTTTTAAAAAGATATCTACATTTTTACACATACAGTGGACCCTTGTATAACAAACGGTTTGTATAGCATAAAAATCCGTACAACATAAAAATCGTCTATGGGGTGAATCCATACAACCAAAATGGTCGCGATGAGGGATGACTCTGTTTTCAATGCATTCCTATGGGAAATTGGTATAAAGGAAAATCTGCTTCACATAATTTCATTTGGGATGAATTAATTCCTTTATACAAGGTACCACTGTATGTGTGTTAGAGTTAGGGCTAGGGGCACTCAGTCTCAAAAAGATCCACCATCACTAGTTTAGGGCTAAGGTTAGGGTTAGGGTCACTCAGTCTTGAAAAGGACTGCCATCACTGGCTTAGCGTTAGCGTTAGGGTTAGGGTTAGGGGCACAGTCTTTTTTTTTTTAATTTAATTTTATTTTATTTTGTGATACAGACGAATTGGGGAAAGGGTATAGGGAAACATAAACAAGGGGGGTACAAAATACAGAGAGGTGTGAGTTGGTAGTCACCTATATATCTAATTGCCACTAGTTTCAATATTTCTACACATCTAAACTGACTCGTATTTATCATAACGTATGTACAATAATGCTTTTCTTAATTCTCTAGCTTTTGTTATTATTTTCTCTCTTCTTTATCCATACATAATATTTTTCCCAGACTTTATGGTGATTATTCTTCCTGGAATCATCTAAGCATTCTGATAATTTATCCATCTCTGTTGTTTCTAAAATTTTAGACATTAATTCCTGTTCAGATGGTATTCCAGGATCCTTCCAGTATCTGGCAAAGACTAATCTTGCTGTAGTTATCATATGAATAGCCACATATGGGGTTAGGGGCACAGTCTTGAAGAGGTCTGCCATCGCTGGTTTAGGACTAAGGTTAGGGTTAGGGTTACATGGTCTCGAAAAGGTCCGTCATCTCCGGTTTAGGGGATGACAAACACTGACCTGTGCTTTTTCTGAACAGCTCCTCATGGCCTCCACTAGCTTCTCCATCTGTTGGCCTTGCTCCAGCGCGTTCCTCAGGACATCCTCGGTGCTGACGAGCCGATGCTGCAGCCGGAGGACTTCCGACTCCGATGAAGGGTCGATGAGGGAGTAGCGCCGCTGATCCGTCACAGCTTTCTCTTTGTCCTGGGCACGGAGTCGGGAAAGGGACACTCATAAATGGGTATTTCGTGAGGTACTGACTGTCTTCCAAAGGACAACAGAGGGAAAGAGCTCTGCACAGGGAGGCGGGTTTCTCTTTGAATCCGAGGCCGGAGGGAATGATTGGTCACTGCTGGCTGGATAGACTGGCAGTGAGCCCAGCCAAACCCATTCGGGGCAGCATGCGAGGTTGTAATGACTCCAACAATTTTTCCCCCCCACCAGGTCTTCCACTCACCAAGACGATCAGCTTCTCCCGTAACCCTTTGATATCATCTTTGAGTTTCTGCTCCTTCAGCCTCCATTCGGCTTTGTGCACCTCACGGCTCAAGTCCCGCTCGGGGCCGGGAGAGTGCCGGTTGGCCTCCATGAGGAGCGCACGCAGCTCATTCAGGTTCCTGGAGGGAGAGTCAGAAAGGACAGAGGTTGTCACACAGTCTTCTTTTTAAAAAAATATATTGGTATATGAACTCCAGTAGTGATGTATGGAAGTGAGAGCTGGACCATAATGAAGGCTGATCGCCACATAATTAATGCTTCTGAGCTGTGGTGCTGAAGGACACTCTTGACAGTCCCCTGGACTGCAAGGAGATCAAACCTATCCATCCTGAAAGAAATCAACCCCGAATGTTCACTGGAAGGACAGATTTTGAAGCAGAGGCTCCAGTACTTTGGCCACCTCATGAGGAGAGAGGAGTCCTTGGAAAAGTCCCTGATGTTGGGAAAGATCGAAGGGAAAAGGAAAAGAGGACGGCAGAGAATGAGATGGTTGGCCGGTGTCATCGATGCAACCAACATGGATTTGACCAAACTCCTGGAGGCAGTGGAAGACAGGAGGGCCTGGCAAGCTCTGATCCATGGGGTCACGAAGAGTCGGACATGACTGACCGACAACAATATGAACTCCAGATGGCTCCTGCCTTAGTTCTGAGCACAGAAAACGTTCCATGCAGGGCCTTCTGGGGTGGCCCCCTACTGCCTTGGAGCCACCACCCAAAAGGCCTGCCCGGTGCCCTCGAAACCTTATGACTCGACTCTGAACGCAAAGACCAACCTTTCTTTTTTGAGTAGTTCCTGGCTGATCAGAACCAGCTGGCCAGAAGCATCATGGGTTTTCCTGGTCACCGTTTCCAATTCGGCTTCCAGCCGTCTCTTCTCTTTCAAGAGAGAATCGGCCTTCCTCTCGGTACTTCTGCATCTGGTTTCCAAAGCTGGCGGACAAAAGGGGGGGAGAGAGAAAATGCACAAGAGAAAGCAGAATCGAGCCCTTTGGAAAGCTCAACATGAACTTCTTCTTCGGACACATCTTGGTTTCCAGTTGAGGGCAACCAAAAGAAGTTCCAAAATGAAGAATGCTGAAGAATTAAAGGAATTTACAAATGTGTTTTAATTAGTCTCACCAACATAATTCTCCCCCTCCGGGACTGATTCCCCCTCCCCAAGCTAAAAAAAAAAAAGGTGGGTGGGAGGGAGATTGTTCCATTAGAAGAGAAATTCCATTATGTTAACTCTCCGTTACGTGACCTAATAGTGGAGCCCTGACCAAGAGAGACGGACACTGGTTTAACACTTCTCTGTACAACACACATCTAAGGAAACTTACCACTTACTTGGGCCTTTAGTGAGTCTGCCTGGGAGGTCAGGGAGGACACTTCCTTGTCTTTTTTGCTCAACTTGTCCTGCAGATCTGTAGGGAGGAGGAGGAATCGCGTCACGGCAAAGAAAGAGCAAGGCAACGCATCCGGTATTAAGCCACGAGGATAAAAGAACCTGGACAGCCAACTCACATCGGCTAGCAAGGCAGCTGATGGCAGTATTTTGCATCTGGATGCAATGCAAGGAATTCTGTAATTTACAATATTTTTCCATGTACAAGACTATATTTTTGGGATCGTCTTATACACAGAAGTCGCCCGAGAGAGAGAACCGTTTGCGAAACTATAGCTTTGGGTTGGAAAACTGGGGCCCTTATACATGGGGGCGTAAATAGAATGGCAACACAAAGGCAAAACCAGCAATTTTGTGCAAAAAAAACCAACAACCGCAAAACCCTCCCCCTTCCCGGGAATATGAAAATGGCTGCCTTTCTTTAGATCAGTGGTTCTCCACCTGTGGGTCCCCAGATGTTCCTGGACTGTAACTCCCAGAAACCCTTTCCAGCACAGCAAGTGGTGGGGGCATCTGGGAGTTGCAGTACAGGAACATCTGGGGACCCACAGGTTGAGAACCACTGATTAGATATTGGGGAAAAACACTTTGAAAAACAAACAAAGGGGAGGTAAAAAAAACAGTTTCTGAAAACTGTATATCTCTACACATGAGTAAGCCCACTGGATCAATGGGGATCTAGTGAGTTAACTCTTCCATAACTGCCATATGATATAAATGGACTTCCTCTAAATACAACTTATTACGCAAAAGGAGGTCAGTTCGAATACAGCCAATAGATTCAACGGGAAGAACGTAACTGACCAAATTTCCCCTTGATTCAATGGGTCTACTTCAGTGCAATTGACTACGCTAAGCCACAGGATTTTCGACAAAGTATGGAACAGGTCTATGAGTATGATACTTCCCGTGCTTTGGGTCCCTCCCTATGACAACATTAGTATTATTAATTTTTGCAATTGGTTGATTTGTTTGATATTTGTTTTTATTGTACTGTAATGGAATTGTTGTACACCACCTGGAGTTCCATTGGGAAGACGGGCGGTATATAAATAAATAAATAAATAAATAAAATGGAGGGGAAGATTTTACTAGTACCTTGAGTGATCTTGCACCTTGGTTTATGAAAAAAACTCTCACACACACACACCTCATTTTTAGGAAACAACCTTATTTTCATTTTGTCTTTCCTGTTCTCCATCATCCCAGAGGGTAGGACACGGAATAAAGTTACAGGAAGCCAGATTTCGGTGGAATGGCAGGAAAAAATTCTTCACTGTTAGAGCAGTATGACAACAGACCCCATGAGCTGGGAAAGGGGTGAGCGGAAAAGAGTTCTGCTATTCAGTGGCATTTTTACCTTCCATCGTCTGCTTCATCTTGATCTTCTCTTCTGAAATGTCATTGGTTTCAATCATCTGCAACACAAATAAAGACAATGTGTATGTATTGGGGGGGGGACTCTGGCCTACCCTTTCTCACCATCCAGAAGGTGCACAGCCAAAACGAGATTTTGCCCCTGAAAGCTTGCAATTTGTGTGATTTTTTTTTAACAGGAAGGTGATAAGTCCATGCAGGTATCCCCTTCCATTTGCACATTTATTTATTTATTTATTTATTTATTTATTTATTTATTTATTTATTTATTATATTTATACCCCACCCATCTTCCCAGTTTCTCCTGGTGTTTGCTAGAGTTAAGCACGCAGGAAGCCACACCTCCAGAAGTATATTATGGAAATGAAAAAAGGGCAGAGGAGGGCAACCAGAATGATTAGGGGACTGGAATGCCTTCCTTACCATCTGAGCCTGCAATGGCTGGGCCTCTTCACCCTTGAACGACGGCACCTTGCTGGAACAGGCCACAGCCCATCTAGTCCAGCATTCTGTCTCACACAGTGGCTCACCATTGGCTTCAGGGCATTCCCAAGCAGATGTCTTCACCTGCTTACGATTCCCCGCAAATGACACTGAGAGATATCCTGCCTCTCTCTCCAACCTGGAGGTTGTCCACCCTTTCTTAAAGCTTTCAAGGCTGGCAGCTGTCACCACTTCTTCTGGCAGGGAGTTCCACAGACCAGTGATCCTCTGGGTGAACAAGTATTTTCTCTTATTTGTTTGAGATCTATTACCCAAAAGTTTCATGGAGTGCCCCCTAGTTCTACTGCTGTGCAATAGGGGAAACAGTTTTTTCCTTATCTACTTTGAGCACACCGTGTATGATTTTATAAACTTCAATCAGGTCACCTCTTAGCTGCTGTCATTTAAGAGTGAAGAGGCCCAGCCTTTGCATATACTGGCTGAAAAAAAACATGCATGACCCCATAAGTTCTGTCATTTCTGCACATTCTCTGTAACTTTACAGTGCACCCTTAGCAACATTCCCCATTCATTCTTGATTACTGCAGTATGTTCTACATGGGGCCACCTTTGAAGACAGTCTGGGATCTCCACAGGAGGAACGATGTGACAGATAAGACTCCTAACTGGCACTTGGTCATATAGGCAAAGATCACATGATCCTAATCCTGAAAGAGGAGTACTGTACTGGGCGCCAGTGGTCTACCAGGCCCGATTCAAGGCGCTGGGTTTGAACTTCCAATGGCCTCAACTAGCTTGGGGCCTTAGTCAACTGGGGTATGACTAACCCAAGGGGCATGGTGACATCTGGTTTCAAACCATTATCGCCAGATGTACGGCAACAATGGTTTCAAACTATAGGAAAAGAGATTCCATTTGAACATTAGGAAGAACTTCAGGACGGTTAGAGCTGTCCGGCAGTGGAAGATGCTGCCACAAAAGAGGGTGGTGGAGTCTCCTTCTTTGGAGGTTTTTAAGCAGAGGCTGGAGGGCCATCCGTTGCACATCTTCCCGAGCAGGATTATAAAAGTATTTAACATTTACGATAAGGATCTACCAGCTTTAGGTTAAGCTGATATTGATGACTTGATGGCTGCCTCTATTTCTACCGGTTTTATGATATGCGTAACCCTTCTTCGGAACTATTTATTTATTTATTTATTTATTTATTTATTTATTTATTTATTTATTTATTTATTTATTGTATTTATTTATACATGGGAGAAGAAGGTGGGACGGAAACGTATACAATAAGAACCCCATCCTGTGGATCGGCTGGTTGCCCAGGCAACATCCTTGCATGAACCTTTATGCTAAGGGAGTGGGGAAAACTCCATCTGGATATAGCCTTCACGAACCACATGGAACCATCAGAATTTACATTTGGTCAGCTTTGGTTCCTCAGGAAGAGCTAAATATGGACTCAGAATCCTCACTAAGCTTTGCTACTTGCAGAAACAAGGGGATGCATTAATTATGGCACTGGCACACCGCTCATGAAGGACGTATCTCGATGAACGTGTCTCAGCCAGGACAGCACGTTGTTAGTCTGTGGAACTCCCTGCCACAGGAGGTGGTGATGGCACCTGGCCTGGGTGCCTTCAAAAGGGATTAGGGACAGATTCCTGGAGGGAAAGTCCATCCCAGGTTACAAACCAGGATGGAGATGTGTCATCTCCAGGCTTAAAACTGGGGTCCTTCAAGGGCCAGATGCAGGGGAGTGGTATCAGGAGACAGAGATCTAGTCTTGTGCACTCCCAGATGCATCTGGTGGAGCCACTGTGAGATACAGGAAGCTGGACTAGATGGGCCTTTGGCCTGATCCAGCAGGGCTCTTCTTACGTTCTTATGACAACTCTTTGTAAGAGTCAAGCTTCACAAAAGGAAAAGTCTCCCACTCACCCTACTCCCCTGTTTGGTTCAAACAGGGAAGAGAGGGCTCCCAGCTTGGACACAAACCACAACCCTAAACCAACTTGGTTAACTCCCTGCTTGGGTTTCAAAGGTGACCACATGGGCTTCTTGGTTGAGATGGAAAAAGGGACATAGCCTCATTGCCCTGTAGCCCTGGAGGAGATGCTGTGTCAGAGGTGGGCAAAGCACAGCCTGGGGACCCTACATGACCCACCAGCCCCTCTCCTATTCCCCCGCCAAATCTTCCCCACCCCAAACGGCAAGATGTGTCCCTAACAAGCTTTGGAGGCATCGTTTGCTGAAAACGACGCTTATTGGGTCCTTGAGAAACAAGACGTGACCGGGGGGAGAAATAATAATTAAAAGGCTTTTTCAGGCCCGAAAGAATTGAGAGGAGGTTTGCAAAGCTGGGTATCATTTTACGGTGGGATGGAAGGCCCTATAACCCAGGTCTGATTTTACTTGCAGTACAGGCATTTTTAAAAGGCTTTTTCAGGCAGAAAAATACGGTGGGATGCTAATTTCCAGAGTGTAGTTACCAGAACTGGCCACTAGAGAAAGCTAGAGACCATGCCATGTAGAGCATTCAATACTTGGACCTCTTGCCCAGAAGCCATCCCCTGTGGCTACCACAGCCCTACTGTCAAAAGCAAAGCAAAGTGTTCTGCTTATAATACCGCCCCATACCACTTCAAGTAGTCTCTGGGCAGTTTACAGATTTTAATTACAGTAATGCAGGCTACACATTGCCCCCACCAACAAGCTGGGTACTCATTTTACCGACCACAGAAGGATGGAAGGCTGATTGAACCTTGAGCCTGCTACCTGGGCTTGAACCCCAGGTCGTGATCACAGGAGACATCCATACTCTTTTAGCCTCAACAGATTAAGAGGCTCTAGCTCAGTGGTGTTTAAACTTTGGCCCTCCAGATGTTTTGGACCACAACTCCCAGTATTCCGAGCCTGTACTGCCAACGACAAAGGATTGTGGGAGTTGTGGTCCAAAACATCTGGTGTGCCAAAGATTCACCACTGTGGCTCTAGCTACTGACTGTCCGTGGGCCAACGTTCACCAGAGGTGGTTTGGGGACTACATCGCCACATGTGGGCCACTTAAGACAGGCATGTCCAAACCTCTGCCCTCCTGATGCTTTAGACCACAACTCCCAGAATTCTAGTAGTAGACTGCCAATGATAAAGGACTGTGGGAGTTGTGGTCCAAAACATCTGGAGGGCTGAAGTTTGGACGTGCCTGACTTAAGATGAGTATGTAGTCCAAAAAATAAATGTAACTCTTCCAGGCTTTGACACCACAACGGTCCCAAGCTCTGCACGTACGTTGGCATGCTGGGAAGGACGGAGCGACTCCAGGGACTGCAGCTTGTTCTCCAAGATGAGGATTTTTTCTTGTAACCGCTGGACGTCCTGCTTGCTCTGGGCCTCTGTCTTCTGCAGCGTCTCATAGTCCAGCATCTTCTTTTCCGCCAGAGAGATCTGCTCTTTCAAGAAGGCAATGCCTTGCGCCTGGTCGTGATAGTCACCCTGCAGTTTCTCCAGTTCGTGCACGCGGAGCTCGGCATCCCGACACTTCTCCTTCAGGTCCTGAAGTTCCAGGAGATGCTGGTTGGTTTTGGTCTCCAGCTGCGTTTTCCAGTTGTTGTCGTTCTCTTCCAAGACATCCTTGGCTTCTTGCAGCTTCAGCCTCAGGCTCTCCTTCTCCTTCACGTGGACGGCCATCTCAATGTCGTGCCTGGCCTTGAGGTTCTCCAGCTCCAGCTGGTGCTCCATCTTGACGCTCTCCACCACCGCTTTCAACTCCACAATCTCTTTATGTTGGGCGTCCGGGCCTGTATTCAAGGTCGCCTTGAGGTCCTCCAGCGATTTCTGGTGATCGGAGGCCAGCGTGTCCAGCTTGGACTTCCAGTTGTCCATCAGTCCCATGTTCTCGTTCGTGGCCTGCTGCACCTTCTGCTTGAGGTCCACAATTTCTTGGGAGTATTTTTCATTGAGCGCTTTCAGCTTCTCCATCTCCTGCTGATGCTTCTTCAAGGTTCTCTCGTACTTCTCCTTCAGCTGGACGTTTTCTTTCTGGTGTTCCTTGTTGGCCGAAAGCAGCTGATCACGTAGCCGGAGGGCTTCGGTCTGCAAGCCCAGCGTGTGATCTGGAGAGTCCGGCTGGTTAGAAGCCTTCAAACACTGCCTCAGCTCCTCCACCTCCGTTCGTTTTAAGGTCAACTCCTCCTCGAGTTGAAGGATTTTTGACTTCTCCGCAACCGTGGTCAACTGGAAAGTTGATGATGCAAAGACGCACAGAGAGAGACACACACACACAGAGAAAGACAGGAAGTCAATTTTTGAATCTCCCATAAATCAATGCCTTCACAGGGTGGGCAACCTTTGGTACCTTCCTAGATGTTGCTACAGTACAGTTCCTGACAAAGTTGGCAACTGGCCCCATCAAGAGGGGCCGAGAGGAGTTGAAATCCCCAAACATCTGGAAAATACCAAGCTGAAGGACGCTGCACAAGAGACTCTTCACACACTAGAAGGGGGTTAGTTGCCCTTTTTAAATGTCTACACCCAAGGTATTTTAAGTGTGTTTACTTGAAAAAAAGCACTAACACGCATTTGGAAATACAATCAGTGCACAGATCAGGGGACAAAAACAAATGCAAACTCCTTCCCCATTGGATGCTCAATAGCCAACCTGTGTTGTCTGCTCCGTCATGTGTGAACAGGCTCTTAGCAGAACAAAGGAAAGTTTGCCGCACATAAAATAATGCAAATGAGAATCCCTTAGATCAGGCATGTCCAAACTTTGGCCCTCCAGATGTTTTGGACCACAACTCCCACAGTCCTTTGCCATTGGCAATCAAAGCTTAGAATTCTGGGAGTTGTGGTCCAAAACATCAGGAGAGCCAAAGTTTGGACATGCCTGCCTTAGACAGAAGCATGATTTTCCTTCTTATTTTTGCACCAGGGTAACCTTTCACAGCACAGATAGTGTGGCCCAAAATCTAGATCTTCCAATCTTCCAGGCAGGCAATGCTGTCAGAAGGATCCTTTACCAACACGTATCACCGCTTCTTTTTAAAATGTCATATTCTCTCCTTACTTTTATAGTGAACTCATTCTGGTTGTGAACTCATTCTGGCGATGGAAAGCCAGCATGGCGTAGTGCGAACACCACACCTATTAGGACGTAGGAGACCTGGGTTCAAAGGGCACTCAAGCCTTGGAGGTCAGCGAATGACCCTTGGCCAGGTAGTCCAGACTAACTCACAGGGTTGTTGAGAAGATGTTGGGGGGGGCAGTAGGGAGAACCAGGGACACTGACTTGAAGGTTGCTGAAGGAAAGGTGGACGACACAGGTCACGCAATAAACAGTAAAGCCATAATTGAATTCTTGGGGCAAATTGATTCCAGGATAAGGAAGGTCTTGACCCCCCAAATGGCTTGTCTCAACTGGAGTAGACCCATTGGATCAACGGGATTTAGCAATAGGTTCAGCAACAGGTTCAGTTGATCTCCTCCTAGCAACTGGATCTGGGTTGTCACATTTACTTCCAAGGCACTCGCTCTCCCCCCGCCCCCGAGGATTGAGTGGCTTACCCTGGTGTAAAAGGGCTTCCGAAGAAAACCAGTCCAAACCCCCATCCCATGGAAATGGGTTAGAAGCCGTTAGCAAGAAGCTTATAATGAAGAAGGAAGGGCGGATGGCTCGATGTGAAAAAGCAAGCCGCTGATGTGTTTGCGATGACACTGCTTAGGGGTTGCAGCGGTGTTTGGCTGAGGAATCATGGTTAATATATATATATATATAAGGACAAAAGGAACAGGTAATCCGGCACATTCGGAAGCAGGAAGCCTGGCCAGTGTTGGCTTTTCCGATCAGAGGACTCGACAAATGGATGTCTCGAATTCCATCATGAAACGTCAGGAACAAAATCACTGGGCCCCCAGATGTTCTCGGACTACAACTCATAGACATCCTGGCCAGCACAACCCATGGGGGGGTTTCAGTTGAAGAACATCTATCTGGGCAACCCCTGGTCTAAGTCGAAGGTTGAGAATTTCGGGTCATCCTGAGCTATTTTCTCCCAGTGTCTACATCCCCTTCCCCATGACAACATCCTTGGGTCATTTCTCAGCTTTCATACGTAATAAGACCCCTGTATCTCGAGGGATGGTTCCAAGCCACCCCACAGGAATAGTGAAAGCATCATTTGATACAAGAAAAAAAAATCCAGAAAGACATTTTAACCTTGTATTACCAGAATATGCCACTAGAGGAAGCCAGAGACCATGATATGAATTCTTCAACGGTAAGAATGCATAACATGGGCTCTGTCTCTCTCTAGTGGCCAGTTCTGGTAAATACTTTGTGAAAATAAATATTTCTAGGTTTTTTTTCCTTTTAATATTTTGAACATTTTCTGACTGCGGATAAGTGAAAACCCTAATCTCACGGATACAGGGGTCATGCTATACATTTTCCCCATTTTAAAATGTTGCAATGCTTCATCCTAAGCCCCTACTATTGATACTAAGAATTTTAAATTCAAGTATGCAGCTATTTCTGGTCTCATCCCTTTCAGCTTTGTCTTCCAAGCCTTAGAACGCAGACCCTGAGAACCTGGCTTAAAATCAAATTTCCATTCTCCAGTGAGAAGGAGTCCTTGACCTTAATTTAAGTGTTTGGAGGGAATAGTGGAAGGCTGGAAAGGGACACAGGGATGCCATGCAATGCCTTTCTCAGGGGCATACATGGAACAACACCATCTCAATCAGACAACCATCTTGCTTCCGCCCATCAATAACCTATGGAGAAGCAAACGTGGGCACTCCAAACCCCAAGGCAACCTGAGACGAGAGAATAAAACTGGGCAGGCCTTTCCCCCCTTACCCCAGGGGGCCTTTTTTTCATATACTCCGGTCCCGGGATATAGTGGGGCCTCAGTCTATGAGCTGCAAATGGGTGGGGGACCACTATATTAGATATATACAGCTATAAACAAAAGTTTGTCAGGCACAGAATGGAGGGCAGCAAAGACACGGAGCCAGGAAGCAAGCTGATTTACAGGCAGGTGGGTAGCGTGGAACCTGGAAAGAATGAGGACGGGAGCGCAGTCGGAAGCGGGGTTAGCGGTGGGGAGGAGTGGGATTACCCTGGCATCCTCCAAGTCTTTGAGCAGTTTTTCAGCCTGAGTCTTCTCTAACAAGAGGTGATGCTCGAGTTCCCGGATGCGAGCATGCTCCAGCTGCGTCTGGGTCTGGCCACGCGTGGGGAGAGAAACAGGACAGAGCAGAAGGGAGAAAAGAGGAGAACGAGAGAAAAGAAAAATGGGGAAAAGAGTAGAACACAGGGAGAGGTTCGTACAGAGAAGGAACAAGAGAGAGCCTCCCCCCCTCACTTGTTATCTTCTTCACGCAGCAAAGAAAGGCAGTTGGCCAATCCTAAAGGGGGAGCAGGGGAGCAACACAGAGGGGTCCCCAAAAGGCAAGGAAGAGCACCCCAAGATGACACGAAAAGAGAAAGGCCTTCGAGCTCCCCCTTGGAACAGTTCTAAGCACCGTCGTAAACACGACAAAAATACACACACACACACACACACACACACACAGTCCTGGGTGGAAATAAACCAGGGCTGAGCCCAGTGTCTTGGAGTCCATCACCCCTAAACCTCCACCCACCCCAAAGGCGGGTGGGAATTCCAGCACCCCAAGGGCGCTACCTCACAGAAGGATGAAATTCTGCACGTCCTTACAGTTCTCGCCAGGGCGTGTGCGTCACGCTTTGTTTATTAATAGCAACGGGACAAGTCCAGAGGACTTTGGGGCTGCAGCCCCTGGCATTCTTCCCCACAGGCCACACCTGTTGGAAGTTGTAGTCCATCAAAATCTGGGCGGCTGGACTTCGGTTAAGAGAAGACAGTGGTTCCTCTTAAGACAAATCCCTCATAAGTCCAAAAAAAATTTGTAGGAAGAAACAAAAATTCCAGGAATAGGCATGCTTCGCAAGACAAAAAAACCATTCCACAAGTACCTAGGCCAGTGGTTCTCAACCTGGGGGTCGGGACCCCTTTTGGGGGTTGAACAACCATTTCACAGGGGTCGCCATGAGCCAGTGAAGAAAAAGGCACAAACAGCTTGGGTCTGGAGGAGGGGGGGAGGAAGAGTGAGTTACAGCTTGATAGGTTGGAGGGGACGTCAGTCAATGGCACCAGAGGCTACGATTGGCTGAGGGTGCCTGTAGAGGGAAGTTCTCTATGGCACCTGTGGCAGTGGCCTGCCAAAGGGGGCTTGTGGCCTCTTTCCAAGCAGGGCAAGGGGTCGCCACCACATGAGGAACTGTATTAAAGGGTCACTGCATTAGGAAGGTTGGGAACCAATGACCTAGAGGGGGGAAACTCATCCACCTCTGGAACGGATTAATCCATTTTCAATGCATTCCTAAGGGAAACAGTGTTTCGGAATACAACATTTTCTTAAAACAAATTGACCCACAGAACTAATTAAATTTGTTTTAAGAGGTACCACTGTACTCTAACATACCTCCATGCAGGATGACCAAGGGAAGATCCCCAGGAGATCAACATAAAGAAGTAGAATTAGAATCATGGAGTATAGACACAGACTCTTTATACCCATCATTCCAAACTCTAGACCAGTGGTTCTCAACCTGTGGGTCCCAAGATGTTCCTGGACTGCAACTCCCATAAACCCCTTCCAGCACAGTGAGTGGTGGAGGCTTCTTGGAGTTGCAGTCCAGGAGCATCTGGGGACCCACCGGTTGAGAACCACTGAGCTAGACAAAGGGTTTCCAACCTTGGATCATTCAGGTGTTCTTGGACTGAAGTTCCCAGAAGTTCTCACCACCAGCTTGGGTGGCTGGTGTTTTTGGGAGGCGTGGTCCGAGAACGCCTAGGAGGCGTAGTCCAAGAACCCCAAGATTGAGAAAGATTGGTCTACACACCAATGTTTCTCAACCTGTGGGTCCCCAGATATTCCTGGACCGCATCTCCCAGAAATCCTGGCCAGCTCAGCTAGTGATGAAGACTTCTGGGAGTTGAAGTTCCAGGAACATCTGAGGACCCACAGGTTGAGAGCCACTAGACTACACTATTCTGCATCACAGTGGTGCATTTTGTTAATCAAGAGCTGATCCATAAGCTCTTTCCACAAAACATGAAAAAAACTCAACTAGAAGTCAACCAAAAGCACCAGGGAAGAATCTAGCATTAAAGCCATACGGTGGGGAGCATGGGACAAATTTACCTCCAGGTCTCCCTTCGTGATGGACTCCTCTTCCACACGGAATTGCAGATCTTCCACTTTCCTGCAAAGGAAAAAATGAGCCTTTACACATGGACCCTGCGTTTCAACCACACGACCCAATCAAATCCAAATCTCAGCGCTGTTACCTGAACCTTAAGACTCTTAATGATCACCTTTAGAAAACACTTTACCATTTTATCAAGAAAGCATTAATTAGGCTTTTATTGAGACTTGTTGAATGTCATTTCCTGGGCCTTCAGAGGCGCATCACACCCTCTCGGGGCAAATTTAAGGACGCCGTTTAATGCAGCGACGCTTTGCAGAGCTGCAGCCAAAACGTGGGAAGGCACAGCTTTAGTAAATTTATAATTGGGTTTCATTAACAGCAGCCATTTTTAGAGATGGGAAAACATTCAAGGCTAATTATGCCACTAGAATTTTTTTGCTCATTTATTTATTATTCATTTATTTTAGAGAATGTTTACCCCTCCTTTCTCCTTGGAAAAAGGACCCAAGGCGGCTTACAGTAATGAGGGATAATATACAGTCCAGTACAATTAAGACATATTCAAGTATTTGAGAACAAGGAATTGAGGGACATCTTACAGCATTAATAAACAATTTGTTTTATGGTGACAGTAATGCAAGTCCTTGGAAATTTTATTTTATGTCTTTATGGTTTGATGGTATTGTTGAAATTGTTTACTGACTAATTAAGTGTATCTGTCTATAACAATGTATCTATAACAATGCAACATTTCAAAACACCAACAAATTAGAATAGCTACTTTATTCAGAGTTTGGGACCAACATGTAAAATGCACAGATGCTAAGATCATTTGTTTGATGTCTGTTTTAAGAACAATATTTTGACAGTAACAGTAACAATTTAACACTACTTTCAGAGCATTATTTGCTTTTTGAAAGATGTGTTTCTCTTGTTTAATGCAAAAAATAATGATGTTCAACACATGAAATCTTGCATATTATTTCCAAACTCTGACTTTATTGGGCAAGTAAGTAAAATGTTGGTAGGGGTGTGGTGGTTTAGCAGACTACAGTGCTGAAACGGTCGGCTGCAAAGTCGGCAGCTCGGCGGTTCGAATCCCGGGTGCCATGCAGCAGAGTGAGCTCCTGCTGTTAACCCCAGCTCCTGCCAACCTAGCAGTTCAAAAGCATGTAAATTTAAGTACTGTAGATAAATAGGTACCGTCATTAAAAAGTAGGAAGGTAAGCAGTGTTCCGTGCAGCCATGCTGGCCACATGGCCATGGACAACGCAGTCTCTTTGGCTTGAAAACGGAGATGAGCACTGCCCCTAGAGTCAGACACGACTAGCATGCAAGTGCGGGGGGAACCTTTCCCCTTCCCTTTACTAAGTAAACCCTATCTATCTATCTATCTATCTATCTATCTATCTATCTATCTATCTGTCTGTCTGTCTGTCTGTCTGTCTGTCTGTCTAACACCAAGCTTAACTGAAAGAACTCCAGGCAGCATACACAAAGTTTAAAAATAACATGTACATATGTTAAATAGACATAAAAACTATAATAATCAAATCCTAATTTCTCATTCTCTACCTACAGTATTTCTATTTTACGGTTAATGCTTTTTTAAAAAAGCCGCTCAGAATAGCAAAGGGCTCATGTCTAAAAAGGAATGCGTTAAGTTGTTGTTTGTAAGTTGTTTTCCTCTTCCCATGCATATTACCCCAAATGCAGCAGAGAGAACAGTGATCAGCCATGCTTCTAAGGCAGATGCAGCTACAACTGCATCTGGCCCGTTATATTAATCATTCGTAGCTCCATTGGTTATGCAACATATAACAAGCGTTTGTGAGGTGCCTCTATTAATAAAGGGCAGAATGTGGTTAGATCAAGAGCTAACCACCACTGGCTAGGTGCTGAGAATGTGTGTGTGTTGTGTTGTTACAGTTGTGACCGACTCTTCATGACTCCATGTCCATGGAGTTTTCTTGGCAGGAATACTGGAGTGGCTTGCCAGTTCCTGCTCCAGGCGCCTACAGCACCCGGTAGGTATTCCCTGGTGGTCTCCCACCCAAGTACTAACCAGGGCCGACCCTGCTTAGCTTCCGAAATCAGGCGAGATCGGATAGGCTCAGGGCATCTAGGGTAGAAAATTCAGATTCCCCCTAAACATCTTTTAGATGTCAGTTAACCGAGGCCAGATATCAAATCATACTTAAACCCCTTCAGTGAAACATCACTGTCACTCAATCTCCTAGTGTGATGCACTGTTGTTACGTTCACCCACAGACTGTGAATATGCCAAGAGATTTAGTCCTTCCTCATCCTAACCTGTGGGGAGTTTTTTACAACCTTGCATGCTGCCTTTAAGTGGGTGTGGCTGTGAGGGACTGGTCTGACTGTCAATCAATCCAGTGGTAACCAATCATTCCTTCCCTGCCTCTGATTTCAAAAAGAGCCCTTTCCCCCTTCTCTGTTGCCTGTGGGCAATCAGTAGTCTGCTGAAGCCTGTTCCGGAGGGCAGTCACGTTTGTCAGTTTGATCTGTCCATTTGTAAGTCATGGAGTGGTTTTTTCATTCTTTCTCCTATTCCTATCTCCAAGCAAGTTACTGAAAATGGTCATTCTTGAGGAAAGGGGTGAACCACTCTGGGGAACTTGGAAGCTGTTCGGCTCCACAAATCCCTGCTCATTTACTGCACAGCCAGAAGAATTTAACCAAAAACTCTGCAACACAATCCACTCCCGGCCAGACCCTCAGAGAGACACCTTTTCTCCTCTTCCAGCTGGTTCATCATCTCGACCTTTTCCTTCTGCGCCGCTTCGAGCACCGTGCGTGCCCTCTGCAAATTTCCTTCTGCTTCAGTGACGTACTAGGGAGAGAGAGGGGGGAAAAAATGCCCCAAACAGGTATAAAACGCCTTGAAATCTTAGAGACAGTCTATATACCGTTGGGTATTATAAAACATTGAATACCTCATATGCTGCTGTTGGTAATGGGTGTATTTTTACACAGAGGAATAAAAGTGGTAGGTACAGCTTTGTATTATCAACAAGATCGCTTTTATGATGCCTCGTTTCGCCTTTGGGGGCACTCGCAAAGTATCTTTTCCGGGAACCCTGCCAATCTCTCTTCCAAACACAGGCAATTATCTTGAGAGAGAGCGAGTGCTCCAACACCGGAGGCATTCAAGAGACATTTGAACCACCACAACCTGGCAGATATCCTTTTATTTCTGTTCCTGGTCTCAGTGACCTCACAGGCCCCTTCCGACTCCACGGTTCTATGATTTAAAGACTGGAACATACGGAGTTGAACAGGAAGAGGGGGATGCTCTTCTCCCTCTCACAAAATACCAGAACTAGGGGACAGCTACTCAAATTGAGGGTTGGGAGAGTGAGAACAGACCAAAGAAAATATTTTCTCACCCAGCGCGTTGTTAGTCTGTGGAACTCCCTGCCACAGGAGGTGGTGATGGCATCTGGCCTAAACCAGTCCGCTTTACTCATGCCCGACATTATTTTGTACATCTCGGTCATATCCCCCCCTCAGGCACCTTTCTTCCAGACTAAAGAGCCCCAAATGTTTTAGCCTCGCCGGGGATATTTAAATGAAGACCAGGGTTCGAATCCCTGCATGGCCTTGGGAAACTCGCGGAGGAGGTCACATACCTCCAAAAACATTACTAAGGTCACTATAAACCAGAAGCAACTTAGCTCAGTGCAGCTGATGATGAAATGCCGCTTGTTATTAGGACCAGAAAGTCAGCCCTAGCAGCATCTCGCTCCCAGGATGACACGCTGGCCTACGACGGCCACCTTACCTGCTCGTGTTGCGCTTTCAAGATGGCAATCTCTTTTTCCACCTCGCAGATGCGGCTCGTGGCCTTGGCCACCTCGGCCCGCTCCAGGTCTCGCTCCGCCAGGAGCTGCTCAATGTGTTGCTGCTTCTCCTTCAGGGCCTCCTGCAGTGCCGTGGTGCCGGAGATCTTCCGGGCGTAGCGGGAGGACGTCTCCGTCAGCTGCAGAGGGGGAGAGATGGGAGGAAAGCCTGATGGAAGACACGGTCCGCTCAGGTAGGAGCAATTCCCCCCCCCACTGCATGCAAAACATCCAAACGTAAAAAGAAAAGTGGGGGGAAACGGCCTTTTCTGACCACCTGTTGTTTCTATTCCTCCTCTTCCCCTCTCTCCCAACCTGTGATTTACCCTCTTAATCCAGGGGTGGCTGCCTTTGGCCTTCGAGATCAGTGACGGCAGACCTTTTAGCAACCGAGTGCCCCTAACCCTAACCCTAACCCTAACCCTAAACCAGTGATGGCAGACCTTTTAGAGACCAAGTGCCCCTAATCCTAAACCTAACTCTATTTCTAACCCTAAACCAGTGATGGCAGATCTTTTAGAGACCTAGTGCACCTAATCCTAACCCTAACTCTATCTCTAACCCTAAACCAGTGATGTCAGATCTTTTAGAGACCAAGTGCCCCTAATCCTAACCCTAACTCTATTTCTAACCCTAAACCAGTGATGGCAGACCTTTTAGAGACCAAGTGCCCCTAATCCTAACCCTAACTCTATCTCTAACCCTAAACCAGTGATGGCAGATATTTTAGAGACCAAGTGCCCCTAATCCTAACCCTAACTCTATCTCTAACCCTAAACCAGTGATGGCAGATCTTTTAGAGACCAAGTGCCCCTAACCGTAACCCTAACCCTAACCCTAACCCAGTGATGGCAAACCTTTTAGAGACCAAGTGACCCTAACCGTAACCCTAAACCAGTAATGGTGGGCCTTTTAGAGACCGAGTGCCCAAACTGTGATTCAACACCCATTTATTTTTCACAAAAGTGCCAATACAGCAACTTAACCTGAATACAGTGGTACTCCAGGTTTCAAATGCTTCAGGTGCTCACCTTCGGGAAAAGAAGGATTGAAGAGCAGGCTTTTGAATTTCCCGCAGCTACAGGGAGGGTGCTGTGGCCACGGGAAATTCAAAAGCCTGCTCTTCGACCCTCGCTTTCCCAAACAGTAGCACCCCATCCGCCTCTCGGAAATGCCTGTACTGGTAAAACTGTGCTCATGACCTGGGGTTCAATCCCAGGTAGCAGGCTCAAGGTTCACTCAGCCTTCCATCCTTCCGAGGTCGGTAAAATGAGTACCCAGCTTGCTGGGGGGGGGCTGCATTACTGTAATTAAAATTGCTGTAATTAAAATTGTAAACCGCCCAGAGACTACTTAAAGTGGTATGGGGCGGTATATAAGCAGAACACTTTGCTTTTTTGCTTTGCTTTGCTAGACCATCAGGAAAGCCAGGGGGAAGTGGCGACAGCTCGTGGGCTCGTTGGTAGGACCAGTTTACTCTCCAGCCACACCGCTCTGGGATCCCCAAAAGCAGCTTGGCTGGAGAGTAAACTGGGGCTATGAAGGAGCCCACAAACCACTGCCTCCCTTTCGCCAGGGTCTCTGTGTGGCGCACAGGGGCGTGCCCCGAGCAGAGGAGGACGTGCTGTGGCTGTGAGGGAGGGGGGGATGTCGTGTGCCCACTGAAAGAGCTCCGTGTGCCACCTTTGGCACCCGTGCCATGGATTCGCCAACACTGATGATTCACCTTTGGCCCACTGGATGTTTTAGACCTCAACTCCCACAGTCCATGATCCTTGCTAACCTAGGCTTGGAATTCTGGGAGTTGTGGTCCAAGACATCGGCAGGGCTGAAGGTCCCCCCAGTGGTTCCGAATCTTGAGTCCTCAGATCTTCTTGGACTCAAACTCCCAAAAGCTTTCACCACTTGCTGTGATGAGTAGGATTCCTGGGGGTTGCAGTCCTAGGATGTCTCGGATTGGGGGGTGGGGAGTGGATGAAGGCACTCCTTAAGGACAGTGTCTCAACTTAACCTGGAAGCCCTGTTAGAGTCACTCTAAGTTGGGTTCCTACTTGATGGCACAGAATAAACACATGGTTGTCTTAGGACAGTGGTGGCAAACCTTCTACCCTCCAGATGTTTTGGACCACAACTCCCACAGTCCTTTGTCTTTGGCGATACAGGCTTGGAATTCTGGGAGTTGTGGTCCAAAGCATCTGGAGTGCCAAACGTTCGCCGCCAATGTCCTAGGATCTCCACCAGGAGGTCCAAAAGGCCACCACTTGACCTCTACAGAAGTCCTCGTGGGACGCAGCTGCCCACAGAGAGCTCTCCCACGCGGGCTGTACAGTCTGCTGCATAGCAGTAAGAGCTGGGGGACTGCCTTACCAGTCCGCTCCGGCTGGGCCTCCCGCCCACGGAAGAGGCCACCGAGCTGACCGAGCTGATGGACGAACTGCTCGGGCTGTGGGTCAAGGCGGACACCCCCATGGCCATCCGCTTGCTCTTCTTGGCTTTGGCCGGGCTGGTGGAGGGGAAGCCGATCCGGATGACCTTGTGGATGGGAGCAAAAAGCCCAAACTTGGGTGGGCACTGAAAATATCTGAAACGGAAGAACCAGAGAAGCCAACGAGATAAAGTAACTGCCGTCCCGCCACATCCCGCAGAAACCTAACGCACGTCACCTTTCTAACCCACGGTGTCTTCCTCTGACACCACCGTTCTTCCATCCCTTTGAAGATCTTGTAAGGTGCCACCCAACATAAGTTAAGGTGGTTACTTCACGTCCTTCCTCGTTGGAAGATTACGTTCGTTTCGTGATAACGTCGTTCGCAGTCACGTGGTCTTGTCCCGGTTCTGTCCCTGTCTCCGTTTACCCACGGGCGTGATTGATGGTATCCTGACGACCGTTACTTCCCGTCCTTGTGTTGTGACAACATCTGTATTTCCCTGCCTTCGTTCCCCCCCCCTTTTTTGGTCTGACCTTCCATTTTTCAATATTTTGATTCTCCGTAACTTTGCCTTTCGTGCGTTAAGCCACCAAAGTTCGAGGTTTTATGCCTTCTTATCCCCGCGCTGCATTGCTAACGCCATAGGGAATGTAATGGCGAATGGTACTTCGCACTCCTGCCACTAGATGGAGAAAGTGCATGTTGCGTGACAAGCCTTGCTTCACGGGCTCTCGTCTCGAAACAAGAACTGAGACAAGAGGATTCCCGAGGCCAGGGAGAGGTATGGCTCATCACGCTTAAATCCTAGTTTAGGGGGCGTGGTCGGGACAAGACCCCGCCATCACGCAATGGCCGTGGAGTAACATTTTCTCGTACTGGTCCCAAGTGGGACCGCGAACCACGAGAAGAGGGACGTGAAGTAACCATCTAAGTGGGAACATACGCAGCCTTCCCAGCGGGGGCTCCTAAAGTGTGAATTCCCATTCCACAAGTTGTTGACCTCACTGCCAGTGGCTACCAAGTTACTTTTTAATATAGCAATTAATTTTTCCTTTCAGCCTTTGAAAGACTTTTCGACAGGATCTTTCAAGTTTTGCCCCATTTCCTTCCTGGTCCTCAGTGGCAAACTATTTTGGGGTACAATATAGCCGCTAGAGGGAACCTATGAGTATTTCCCTGCATTTTTTTCACTCAAATGTGCTACAAAAGTCAAACCCTAGAACAGTGATGGCAAACCATTTAGAGACCGAGTGCCCAAACTGCGATTCAAAACCCACTAATTTTTCGAAAAGTGCCAATACAGCCATTTAACCCGAATACAGGTGGCTGTGAAGGGGAGATGTTGGGTGCCCACAGAAAGTGCTCCGAGTGCCACCTTTGGCACCTGTGCCATAGGTTCGCCAACACTGGCCGAGAATATGCAACACGAACGTCTAACTTTTGGGAGAGGAGCAATTCTAACAGTAACTGCTACCAAGTGATGAGTAAAGGAATTAGTTTCTTTTTAAAAAAGAGAATATTACATAAGAACTTAAAAAGAGCTATGCTGGATCAGGCCAAAGGCCCATCTAGTCCAGCTTCCTGGATCTCAAGTGGCCCCACCAGAGGCTTCTGGGAGCACACGAGACTAGATATCTGTCTCCTGATACCACTCCCCTGCACCTGGCCCTTCAAGTACCCTGGTTTTAAGCCCAGAGATGACACATCTCCATCATGGTTTGTAACCTGTGATGGACTTTTCCTCCAGGAATCTGTCCCATCCCCTTTCAAAGGCTTCCAGGCCAGATGCTATCACCACCTCCTGTGGCAGGGAGTTCCACAGACTAACAACACGCTGGGTTATTTTTTTTCTTTTTGTCTGTTCTTACTCTCCCAGCCCTCTGTTTGAGTGGATGTCCCCTAGTTCTGGTATTTTGTGAGAGGGAGAAGACCGTCCCTCTATCCACTTTACTCATGCCCTGCAGGTAAAGAGGTAAGAAAAGCAGCCTCGCTTTTGAAAAAGTGTTTGGGAGAAAGCAATTCTTTTAAAAGGGGAAATATAAAAACCAAGGCATGGCTCAAAGGAGCAAGAGTGTCTCTGGTATCATGACAAAGACCGGTGCCTCAGAAAGTAAGTTCAGGCGGAGTCGCTCAGCCAGATGTGGCCAGCTGTTCTGGCCCCGGACCAAAATAATAATAATATGAAGTCAAAATGGACAGCAGCTGCCCAGGATTGTCAGGGCAATGGACTGAGGGCCTCAAGCAGCGCTTTGTCTCCTCATCAATATTACTTTTTTGGAACAGGGCTCCCGAAATAGAGGTGACCCAAAACCTCAGGTTCTGCTCATGCATCCACTGTATTGTTCCCTCCTGCCTCTGGATTCAAAGAGAGAGGCCTGCCCCTCTGCTCAGTCCTCCCCCCACTTCTCTAGTATTGGTTGAGGTTTGCTGCTGAAAGCAGTCACGTTTGTCAGTTTGCTGTTTTATCTGTTCAACTGTAAGTAATGGAACCTCCAATTTTGTCCCACTCCAATTTATGCCTGAGAGTGGGTTCTTGAGTCTGTAAGTGCCCGCTGATGAAAAACTGATAAGGGAACTTGAAGCAATTCTGCTGCCTGAATCCCTGCACTTCTTGCTGAAAGGCTGCAGGGGCTTAATATTTATTTATTTATTTATTTATTTTAGAGTATTCTTACCCTGCCTTTTAGAGTATTTTTACCCCTCTGGGACCGCTCAGTGCAACTTGACTGTCACGGAGCCCTCTTTCCATACCTTGTACCAGCGACGGCTCCGTCGTTCTTCCCCAAGGGTTCGTCCAGCTCTACTCCACACCATTCCCCTTTGGCAAAATCGGTCTCGCCAACGTAACGCACCACGCCGGTCTTGGTTCCGCCAACCTGTTAAATATTCAGAGAGAACAATATATCTATCTCTATATAAAGAAAATAGAGATGGCTGTGGAAAAAGCACATCTGGCCAATGGCCAAAAAAGGAAGATGGAATAGATATCAATTATTTATCCATCAGAGTTTAACAGATACAGAGGTAGAGATATGAATATCATTGATATCCTTCAAGATTGTTAACTACCTTGGGTCCTTTTCCAAGGAGAAAGGTGGGGCAATTTTTTTCCAAAATAAACCAAATGAATAAAAACAATGCTTTTAAAAGTTATCAAACACCTCTAGAGCAGTGATTCCAAACCTGGGGTACAGCCGGAGTCCCTAATAAGGCTCTATTACAGCACATGCATAAGCTGCCTAGATGCCCTAAGCACATCCGATCTCATCTGATTTCCTTCAAGATTGTAAACCACCCTGGTTAGTACTTTTCCAAGGCGAAAGGTGGGGAATACTTGCTGTTTCCCGCCTGGAGGAGGAACTAAAAACCACTTATTCCTGTTAAGAAAACCCCATGGACATGGGGTTCCAAACCTCGGTCACGACTGTAGTCCCTACAACACACACACACAGCACATGCATAAAAAGTTAGAAATCCTCAATACTGTAAAGAGAAGAAAACTGCAGTATTTCGGGCACATCATGCGCAATAAGAAATACCAGCTGCTGCAAGTTATCCTTCAAGGAAAACATTCTATCTTAAGAACTTAAGCCAATGATCCACAGCAGCTGCTCTGTTTAGAAGAGCTTTAGACAGAAACCAGTTCAGGCTACTGATCGCCAATGATCTACGAGGACAGGGCACTTGACGAAAAAGAAGAAGAAGAAGAAGAAGAAGAAGAAGAAGAAGAAGAAGAAGAAGAAGAAGAAGAAGAAGAAGGTACATGTAAAGGCCAAATGAAAAAGCTGGGGGCCTCTCCTTGGAGCTCAGAGCATCATTACTACTAATAGGATTAATGTAGAAATTAATAAGTCTTTGGAGCTTGTTTTTATTCCTTTTAGAGTGCAACATCTTGAAATTGCAGTGCTTTTCCATGTATAAGACTATATTTTTGTCTAACATCATTAGGCTAAAAATTGAGGGTCCTCTGATACACGGAAGTAAAATGAGGAGAGAATCGTGCGGTGGTGAAATTGTAATTTTGGTTTGGAAATGGGGGTCATCTTATAAACAGAAAAATATGGTACACTGACATCCAGAACCTTTGCCTAATAACAAAAAACTTCCAGAAACAACTAGAAGAAAATGTTTAGAAGTTCAATATCTGGAAACGTGGCTTCTCCCACAAAGAAAAGCCCATATAACTTTTTTTTTTTTTTTTTTTTTGCAAGCGGGGTGCCTGAGTGTCCTGACCCCAAGAGAGCTTTGGAGAATCGCTACACGGAACCGAGCCTTCTCGGTGGTTGCCCTGTGCTTGCAGAATCGGAAACCCCAGAAATCAGCCAGGCCCCTTCACCAGGAATTTCCAAACATCTTTTAAAACTGTGGCTTTTTAAACAAGCTTTCCCTGGATCGGGATTTTCCATCTTGATGCTCCACAATGTGCATATCTCTGTTGTTACACCTAAACCCGCCTCTGCTTCTAACTTTGGTTTTACCACTCTGACGTTATTTTGTTATGCTGTTAGTTCTAATGCCTTATCGGGTGAAATACGTTTTTGTTTTCTACAGTGTTTATCATTATATATTAGTTTGTATTACGTTTTTAATTTTTTTGCACTATTATTATTTATCCCATTGCATTGCTTGCTTTATGCACACTGCCCTGAGTAGCTGTTTGCTAGTTGGACTGTATAAAAGTCCAAGAAAGTAGGGAGGGAGAGAGAGAGAGAGAGAGAAAGAGAGGAAGGCAGGAAGGAAGATGGCAGCATCTTCCACTGCCGGACAGCTCTAACCGTCATGAAGTTCTTCCTAATGTTCAAATGGAGTCTCTTTTCCTGTCGTTTGAAACCATTGCCCTGAATCCTAGTCTCTGAAGCCATGGAAAACAAACCTGTTCCCTCTTCAATATCATATCCTTTCAGATATTTAAACATAGCTATCATATCCCCTCTCAGCCTTCTTTTTGAAAGGCTAAACATTCCCAGCTCCCTAAGCCGTTCTTTGTAAGACATTTCTTCCAGACCTTCAACCATCTTGGTCACCCTCCTTTGTACCTGTTCAAGATTGTCAACATCCTTTTTGAATTGAGGTGCACAGAACTGGACACAGTAGTCCAGGCGGGGTCTGACCAGAGCAGAATAGAGTGGGACTATCACTTCCCTTGCTCTAGACATGATGCTTCTGTTGATGCAACCAAGAATCGTGTTGGCTTTGTTGCCCGCTGCATCACACTGCTGACTCATGTTCAATTTGTGGTCCACCAAGACTCCCAGATCCCTTTCACAGGTACAGTACTTCATCCGGACTTATGGTGACCTTTTCCAGGGGTTTCCAGGGAGAGAATACACAAGAGGTGGTTTCCCATCCCTGCTTCCTGGGATGCCCTGGGACTACGCAGCTTGCCCAAGGCCACCCAGGATGGCTCTTCTCCCTGGAAACGCAGTGGAGAATTGAACTTGGGCTCCTCGGCCAGGTAACTAAACCACTGATTTATCCAGCCAGCTCAGAGGTGGTTTCCCCTTTCTCTTCTTCTGGGGGAGCCCTGGGGCTGTGCAGCTTGCCCAAGTCCTCCCAGGCTGGCTCTTCTCCCAGAAGGCACCCTGGGGGAATTGAACTCCCAGCTTCTTGCACCACAGCCAGAGATCTCAACCACTGAGCTATCCAACTGGTCAGAAAGAAGAACAAAAGATGCCTATTTACCACTCCAGAACCTCAAAGATTACCCCGGGTTTTGTACTGGCTGAAATGCAACAGTCTTCATTGCCTCTCCGCAAGCAATGTTGGACTAACTCTCATTAGTTAAAATACCTTTATTTTAAGTTCACCAAGGTAGAACTTAAGGCCGTTTCAAATCCCTCCCTCTCCACAAGACTGGCATTTGAAAAGAAACTCACAATAAGTGGTGCTTTGAAATTATCACCCTCGGATTTAGGCTTAAAATGAGGCCCGGACATAGCTATAAACCTAAAAATTAAACCTGGATTCTCTCTCCCCGCCGTGCCCCCACTCCTCCCCACCAGTTTATCTAAGGAAACTCTTGATTTTCCCTCCTTGGCAGGAAAGCTGGAAGACAGACATGTGGCTTAAATTAAGGCCTCCGAGAAATCAGTCATAACATTTAGACTTCCGCTGGAGTTTTCAGGACACGTTACAATGATTATTTAGAATATCCCTTCACTGGTCTGCTTTTCGTTTCCTGTGGTCGCCCTCCCCCCACTTCCCCATTCTACAGCCACGGCAAAACAGCCTCCTATTAGGACCTATCCATATTTTGGCCCATTTGTACTTTAAATCCAATAATAATAATAATAATAATAATAATAATAATAATAATAATAATAATAATAATAATAATAATAATAATAATAATAATAATAAATAGAAAAATCAGCTGAGTCCCGCACATGTAGACTCTGTAAAGAGGCAGATGAAACTATCGACCATATATTGAGCTGTTGCAAGAAAATTGCTCATAAACAGCGTCATAATGTAGTGGCTCAAATGGTCCACTGGAATTTGTGTCAGAACTATCATCTGCCCGTAGCAAAAAACTGGTGGGATCATAAGCCTGAAAAAGTGACTGAAAATGAGCATGCAAAATTATTTTGGGACTTCTGAATACAGACAGGGTTTTGGAGCATCATCCCCTGGATATTGTGATTGTGGAGAAGAAAAAAGCGTGGATCATTGAGGTTGCTAGACCAGGGGATAGTAGAGTCACCGAGAAACAACTTGAAAAAAATTACCCGATATCAGGATCTGAAAATTGAACTTCAGACTCAGGTGGTCCCAGTGGTAATCGGCACGCTGGGTGCGGTGCGTAAAAGCTAAGCAAATATTTAGAAGAAATTGGAGGTGACAAAGGCATCATATCATCATCATCATCATCATCATCATCATCATCATCATCATCATCATCATCATCATCATCATCATCAAGCAAAGTGTTCTGCTTATATACCGCCTCATACCACTTCAAGTAGTCTCTGGGTGGTTCACAGTTGTTGTTTTTTAATTACAGTACTGCAGGCTACACATTGCCCCCCCCCGCCCCGAGCAAGCTGGGCACCTGGGAAGGATGGAAGGCTGAGGGAACCTTGAAGTCAGCTACCTGGGATTGAACCCCAGGTCGTGAGCACAGTTTTAGCTGCAGGACAGGCATTTAACCACTGCGCCACGGAGCTCTTAATAATGATAGTTTAATCCAAAAACAGGATTTGGAAAATAAAATAAAACCCCAAACTCATGCACAATGTCAGAGATGGATTACTAAATCTAAACGCTTAGTATGTCGTTATTCTTCCAACTGGGTTATTTATGAGCAGAATTAGCTCTTGATCAATTAGTTTGTCCTGGACTACAAAACCCAGAATGCCCTAACCAGCCTGGCCCTTTCCTGGGTGGGGAATTTAAAAGGCATATTGGAAAAACTAAAAATAAAGCTAAGATTTTGACATCTGACCACTGTTCCCACGTATCCAAGGTATCGCAGTGGTGGCGAAACTTCTGCACTCCAGATGTTTTGGACCTCAACTCCCAGAATTCCAAGCTTGTGTTGCCAATGGCAAAGGACTGTGGGGGTTGTGGTCCAAAACAGATGGAGTGCCAAAGGTTCGCCACCACTGGACTATAGGGTATAAACGGTGCCCTAAGGTATAGTGCTTCTGAACCTGGAGGTTTGATTTCACTGTTCCAGTTGTTACAAAAGGCTTTCACTTGGCAGGAGTTTTAGAAAAAAATATTGCTGACTCCGGGAGACCGAATGAATGGAATGTGTAACTTCCAAATTATTTGGAAACATCAGCTTTTTTTCCCCATAGGGGTGGAAGAGGATACAGAACAGGGATTAACTGTCCCTATCCCTCTATCAACCTCTTTTTTATAATGCCTAGTTTTAAAGTGGCACTTTCACCACCACTGAACCGCTACTGAAAAATGAACTAGAACTGTAAACAGCTGAGAACGGAAAAGAATTTGGAATGAAAATAAATAAAGGCTGAGTTAGCTGTTGTGCAAATTCTCAAGAGCGGCCAGCATCCACCTCAACAAAGAAAATCCGTCCCCGCTTCTAGAGACAAAATGGATGTTCCTCAAAATCCTGTGTGCTAAATTTATAGACAGAAAACCAGAAAACAATAAGAGATATAAAGCACAGCTCACTCAAGTTCTAGTTTTTTAACAGCTAATGAAATACAAGTCATAGTGTCTGGTGCCATCTAGTGGCCAGTCTGTTAATGTCAATGAGGAAATACGTATTCCTTGCATTTTTAAAAAATATTTTTTTCAGACCGTGGATAAGTAAACCAGTGGATACTGATCCTGCGGATACAGGGACCCTACTGTAATGCCATCACTGACTTAAATCCATTAGCAAGTCACAACTAGAGTAGGCTTATTGAATTAGCAAAGATTTGGTGAGTCAACACCACCGCAAATTCTACTGAGTCAATGGGTCTACTTTACTCACCACTTACAATTGAATTTCAGTCAATGACTAGAGGATCTCCTCTCTTTTTGGTATTAGGCATTATTATGACTTTCAAATTATCTAACAGTGCTGAATAAATATGATGCAAACATATTTTCAAATTCCCAAGACAAGAAACAGGCTAACCCCCTAATTTATTATTATTATTATTATTATTATTATTTGCTGAAACACAGTTAGAGGTTTAGTTCTGCTTTTGGTTTGAGCTGCATATACAAAAGGTGACTTTAGAACTGGATGAAGGAGCGCATTTCTGATTTTCTTTTGCCACAAAGTCTTCAAACGAGTAAAAAGGCTAATGCGCTCTTCGGCACACACTTTCGAAGGATAACCACGTGGGAAGCATCTGCTAACAATTTTAAACCTCAAAAAAGAGAAAGAAAGCCAGCACGGATGCATTACTGCACCTTCCAGGCCAAGAGATGTATTTCTATGTGAGTTTTTCCGGATGTGCATTAAAATCTTCTGGAGTTTTATTTCCAACCTCACATGCTTTTTGTGATTTGTGTGACTGGGAGGGACCTTCCTGTGCTGGGATTGATTCTCTCTTTATCCAGCGCCAACCAATCATGAATTCAAAAAGAGCCCCGTATTTCTGCTGGGTGTTCTTTCCCCTCTCTTTCCTTAGTAGGTAGCGCTTGCTATTGATCTGTCCAGTTGGTTGGCAAGTATGTGTGCAGTAAAGAAAGCAGCATACAAAAATCTATTATTTCAGGAAATTGTAAGCAAAGATTTTTTTAAAAAAATTTCCTACAAAACATCTCAGAATGAATCATCGGATCACAGAATCATGGAGTTGGAAGAGACCTCAAGGGCCATCCAGTCCAACCCCCTGACATCCAGGAACCCCCACCATCACACTAACCCCGACAGATGGCCATCCAGCCTCTGCTTAAAAACCTCCAAAGAAGGAGACTCCACCACCCTCCTTGGTGGCAGTATCTTCCTTTGCTGAACAGCTCCAACCATAAGGACGTTCTTCCGAATGTTTAAACTGAATCTCTTTTCCTGTACTGTAGTTTGAAACCACTGCTCCGAGTCCTAGTCTCTGAAACCATGGAAAACAAGCCAGCCCCCTCTTCGATATGACATCTTTTTATAGAGTTGGAAGGGAAGAGTTTCTAAGGTTCATGGCTAGCAACTAGTTTTACTATTACAACTTAGATATTTGTTTTAATGGGAAAGACAGAACCAGGGACTTTGTAACTTGTGCCACTCCCCGGAGGTCTCTAGGTTTCATTCACAACCTCACTCGTAACACGTCACAGATAATTCCGAGGTATCTGCTCTCCGAAGCGTTCACCTCATTCTGCCTAACGGTAGAGCCGGCCCTGACACGATTCCTTTCAGGTTACTTCTGTTAAGTCATGAAGAGCAGAAGAAATGGAGGCCAAAGCACCAGACAAAGAATCATCTGTCGATGGAAAAGTGACCCTTACATGCTGTATATTCAGATTATTGTGCTAAGCTGTTTTTCTGTTGCATGGGCAGACAGGTCCTGAATTAAATAAGGCCCTTGGCATTGAAGTCCACTCCTGAATGAGACAAAAAAACCTCAAATACCCTAGAGAAGAATGTGTTGAGCTGTAGGACATGATGTCACCCCTAGGCCCTTCCTTCCGCTGTCAAAAGAGAGGCCACATATCTTCCTGCGTAGGGCACAGAACACCCAAAGTGTGTTGGGCATGTCCTTGCCAGCATTAGTAATCATCATCATCATCATCATTTTTATTGTCATTGTGTGTATATACACAGTATACACATACAATGAAATTCAGACACCCAGAGACCAGATTCAACACACACACAGACACACACACACAAATCCCCGAACACTCCCCCACCCACCAACCTCCCACCCACCAAAAAACCCACAAGCATCTTTTACACAACAGGCTAGGTAATACTGTCCAACTGCTCACTGCTGGTGGTCCTTGAGGTCATTATTAAGTGCAATTATAGCTCTGGGATAAAAACTGTTCAGAAGACGTGTGGTCCGAGTTTTAATTGTTCTGCATCTTCTGCCAGAATCAAACCTCCCGTCCAATCAGACAACCGAAGGTATCTTTTGCTCCCTCATCTTGTTTGTGGGTTTTCCAGACCAACCATAGCTCTGTTGGCACTGTGTTGTCATGGCCATCTGGCCTAGGGAGTCGTGCTCATTGTTCGAGACGGCTGATTTCCCAAGATCCTGTCACCTGGGAGACTGGTGGGTGGTTTCAAGGGGGGGCAGTGAGGATGCCGTGTGGGTTTTAGCACGAACTTTATGTGAGTTACCCAAGGGGCTGAGGCCATTTTTTTCTTTTGTGTTTAATATTTTTTATTTTTAAAACTAAAAACAGATACATTGCTTATCTCCTGCCGTGTTACATACTATATCAGAAGTTTTTCCCAATAAATCGGCCTCGTTGTTTCATAATTCCCATCTTAAAAAAGATTTAATTTATGTGTGTGTGGCAGCACCTTGGACAGCTCCTTTGATCCTCTTCCGGGAAATCCAGTAGTGGATTCAGTGCCCTCATGAAACCGGAGTCACCCAGCCTCCACTGCAACCACTACCACTACCCACCATTTCCCAAGTAACAGCTTGTCCACACGCACCCATTTTTCTGTACAGAAACATTTCCTGATTTCTCTCGCGGCTCCTTAACGACTAACAAATTTAGGATGGCATAAAGCCATCTTGCAGGTGTCTCGTGAAGTGAAGACTTAACGAATTCAGGACGGCAGCAGGTCACCTCGATTAGCGTCCACTTCGTCAGAAACCCACACGAGTGGATGCCCCGAGTAAAGCCTTGCGGTCTTTAAAGGTCCGTCCCACAAGATTGTCACTGTTTTTCTTGCAAGAGACGAACCCAATGACCTACCCTACAGGATGTTCAATTAGTTTTCACCCTCTATCGTTCTGGTGGCTCCAAGGAGCATTATTTTCACAGCAGAAGAAACACGCCATGCAAATAACATGGCAATGGTTACTATGCTTAAAATGGCAACGTTTTTTCTTTTGTGTAGGTGGTTGAGTGGGAACCGAATACCAATACAGGGAGGAAACAGCCAGGTTTGCAAAAGAGGGCTGAATAAGCAGAGAGCTAGCTTGTGCGTGTTTTCTCTCTCTAGTTTTTTCTAGATCTTCGTGCTGATTGTTAATCCCAGGCTTCCTTCTTTCTCTCTCTGAAATCACTCTGTTCCTTCTATAGCTCTTTTATTTCGACCCAATAAACAAGAAAGTCAAGTCTTGCGGCTTCTGTACTAGTCCTAAAGTTTTATTTGCTCTTGTATTATCCTTACATTTTGCTTCTTCTTTGTCTCCACAGTGGTTTTGCCCTTCTCCAACAGGCACAAACTCAGCACCAGACCACTGCCCTTGGTCAGGAAATACCAAATATTCTTATAAATGGGTGGGTGCTTTGGCATCTTTTCCTTTTCCTTCGTCTTTTCTCACAAAATACCAGAACTAGGGGACATCCACTCAAATTGAGGGCTGGGAGAGTAAGAACAGACAAAAGAAAATATTTTTCACCCAGCAGACCACTGCACAGGATGTGGTCAGGCAAAGATGCCTTCAAATTGGATTCTTTTCCCAAATGATGGAGATGGTCATCTCCAGGCTTAAAACCAGGGTACTTCAAGGGCCAGATGCAGGGGAGTGGGATCAGGCATCTTTGGACTAGATGGGCCTTTGGCCTGATCCAGCAGGGCTCTTCTTATGTTCTTATGTCCTGGTACTGGATTCCCAAGAAAAACTGCAATGATCTCCCAACAGAGAGACTGCCTTAAAACCCATATCTCCCTCCCCCCCCCAAAAAAAATCATCATTGACTTGAAGGATACGGAGGGTTCATACCACAGCACCCACTGGGGAGGTAAAGAGCATTCAACTTTGTGAGTGGTTTTCCAAGCCCGGTGAAGTCCCTGCTGCCACGTGAGAACATGACAAGGAGTGTTTTTCCCCCTCATTCAAGTCTAGGTCCTTTGTGCAAAGCACCTGCACAAAATGAGCGCCTTCAAAAGCAACAAACACACGGCCACATAATAAACGCAGAGGATCTGTCTGTGAAAAAGACACCACAACCCTCTCTGATTCTTCTAATCCTTAATAAATCTACACCATCAAGCACCACTCTTTTATCACTGTACAATTTGCGCAATCTACCTTCACTCGCACAAATTCGCACGGTTGGCACAACAACGCTTCTCCTTTTCCCTTGCCCAAAACGCTTCTCTCCCCGGAAGGGCAAGGGAATTCTCGTCTGTGTTCTCGTCCGTGAGTCGAAGGACAATTCACGCATGATCATACGCGGCCAGTGCTCACGACAGCCTCAAAACGCACTCAAAACAGGGGAGGCTGCCCCACCCACCCATTACGTCCCCCAATAGGGTTGTGCTCCCAGAAGAGTGGATCGCGACGTCTCGGGTTGATCGAAGCCAACAAGGAGGCGGAAGACTTACCAGGACGCGGTCTCCGAGTCGGAAGTCCTTGTCTCCCTTCTTCACCGACCCGCTGTCCGACAGGTTGGATCCCGATTCGTTGCCCGTCTTCATCGCGCTGTTCAGGACGCTCTCCCGCAGAGGGATGACCCGGGTGGAGAGGGGCGGGGTGGAGGTGCCGGAGTGCAGGGACAAATTCTGAGCCGTCAGGGATTCCACCGAGTGGCCGTCGCTCCCGGAGCCTTCCGCCGTGGGCTGACGCGCCAGCTTGGAAGGCCGCGTGAAAATCCCCTGGAGGGGCTGGCACTCGAAGTAGCGGACGCCGCCCACGGAGCCGTCGTTCTTTCCCACGGGGTCGTCCAGGACCACCCCCGCCCACTGTCCGGGAGCAAACTGGGTTTCCCCCAAATATTGGATCACGCCCGGCTTCACTCCGTTGACCCACACACGCTCGCCCACCACAAAGTCCCCCAGGAAGTCATCGCCCACCTCGGCGACCTTCGACCCCGGTGGTTTTTCGGTGGCGGGTGGCGCTGCGGCGGAGCTCTGCTTGTGCAGAGGTGACCCTGTTGGAAAAATCAGACAAGATTGGGTCAGTCATAGAGGCTTCAATGAGTGTGAGCCTGGTTGTAGATTGACTGGGTCACACATAGAGAAGGGGTGGCGACATCACCACGTCTGGGGCCCTGTACCATGCCAGGCCTTGCCAGGGGTTGCCCCAAAGGAGCTGCAACAGGGGCCAACTGCTTCAAGCCAATGTTCCACAAAAATCATAGAACCATTAGTGGAGTTGGAAGGGGTCTATAAAGACATCAAGCTGCCTAGATGCCCTAAGCACATCCGAACTCTCCTGATTTCGGAAGCTAAGCAGGGTCGGCCCGGGTTAGTCCTTGGATGGGAGACCACCAGGGAATACCAGGTGCTGTCGGCGCCTAGAGTAGGAACTGGCAAGCCACTCCAGTATTCCTGCCAAGAAAACCCCATGGACATGGGGTTACGAAGAGTCGGTCACGACTGTAACGACACAACACACACACACAAGATGGTTAGGAGCTGCCTAGATGCCCTGAGCACATCTGATCTCGCCTGATTTCGGAAGCTAAGCAGGGTCAGCCCGGGTTAGTACTTGGATGGGAGACCACCAGGGAATACCAGGTGCTGTTAGGCGCCTGGAGTAGGAACTGGCAAACCACTCCGGTATTCCTGCCAAGAAAACCCCATGGACATGGGGTCACGAAGAGTCGGTCGTGACTGTAACGACACAACACAAAAGGACATCAAGTGTAATCCCCTGTTTCAGGCAGGGTTACAAATCAACACAGATGCGACAGACGGTTACCTAATATTCTCTTGCATGCTTCCAGCCTTGGAATGCTCACCACCTCTTGGGTTCCGCTGTCGTACTGCTCTAACAGCTAAGATGTTTCCCCTTGACATTCAGCCAAAAGCCGGGTTCTTCTAACTTGAGATGCTGCCCTTCCTCTGCATGACAGCCCTTTGGATATTTGAAAAGTGCTATCATATCGCCTTTTGTTTCTGTCCACGGAATTTTCTTGGCAAGGATACTGGGCTGGCTTGCCAATTCCTACCCCGGGAAGTCTTATTACAGGCCTCATTGTCACCAGTGTAATTAGCCTTACAATGATGAAAGCACAGTTCAGCCTGATGTTGGGAAAGATTGAAGGCAAAAGGAAAAGGGGACAGCAGAGAAGGAGATGGTTGGACGGCGTCATCGATGCAACCAATATGGATTTGACCAAACTCCGGGAGGCAGTGGAAGATAGGAAGGCCTGGCGAGCTCTGGTCCATGGGGTCACAAAGAGTCGGACACGACTGAACAACTGAACAACAACAACAACAACAAACCATATCGCCCCTCAGTCTTCTTTTCTTTTCAGAACGGGACACAATACTCAAGGGGAGGCCTAACCAGTGCCGAATAGAGGGCAACACACATCTCCCGGGTGCTCCTAGCATTCCGTTGACTGTAGCTGTTTGCCCGATAAATTACACAGTCAAACATGAAAAGCAGTTGAATGCAAGCATCGGGTGACTCCAGACCAGACGGCCCCTATTTCCAAATTCTGGCATGGACGCGCGCACAGACACACACACAGACACACAGACACACAGACACAGACACACACACAATGGTAAAGGGCTATTTGAAGCAAATAAAATAAAAACCTCTAAAGGTACCCCGAATGCTGGCACATCATGCCCAACTTCAGTAGCCTGGTTTTCAGGGGAGCTTTAGGGCCTAAAGCTCCCCTGAAATCCAGGCTTTAGGGGCCTTCAAGAATAATCGTACAATTGGACCGCAGTGCTTGTGGGGGTGCAGTGACAAGCCTCCCCATGAATGTTGAAGACTGTGGAAGTATCAAATGCTCCTTGGTCTCTGGCTTCCTCTGGTAGCGCCTCCTGAGAAATATGCCCTAAAAATGCAAATAAATAGGGATTTCCAGGGTTTTTTTAATTTAGTATTTTTAGCCAGCGGATAAGTGAATCAGCGGATACAGATCATGCTGATGATGGGTTGTACTGTAGTGACAGTTCTTTCTCTCTGTCTCCCCTCCCACCCCCAATACTGGCAGTGGTTTCCCAGTTTGGAAGATCAGTTGTGATCTACACTCAGCCATCTATCCATCAGCTACAACACTTCTTCGATTTATGCAGCTCCTATCTCGGGCTGCCAGTTGTTTCGCTTGGTAAATGCAAAAGGCCAAGCCAAATTCTTCACCTCTGGCCTCTGGGTGTGCAGACATGCAGAATCTGAGTGAAACTATGGAACGTTCCCAGACATCACGCCCGCGAAGGGAGAGCGCGCTGGCATTTCCACACAAGCAGGTGGCCGCTTGGGTGCCCTATAGACGGCCTCGTTCATGCACCACCTGTGCGTCGCTTCCTCTGATCTGACCAAGGAAGCGGAATGGACCTGACACGTCCCCTGTCACCAGGGAGTCCGGGGGAGCCCGATCTATAAAAAGCCCCAGCAGCAACGCCCGAAAACGAAACGCCAACGGTGCCCTTCTCCCATTGGTGCTGCCTTGTTTCCTTAGCCAAGGTTCCGGTCGCCTGAGCGTCATGGATGTGATCAGAAAGCACAGCTGTCCTTTCCTGTTACGGGTCTGCAACTGGCGGCCGGGAGCCATAAGCTGGACTTCGGGGGAAACTGCTGGCAAGAAGACGACAATTCAAGGAGACCTCGGTCCGATTAGAGCAACAGCTCTAATCCAGCATCTGTCTGCACAGGATCCTACCGGACACTTTTCAAGAACATTGTCGCCCACCTGCAACAATCCGAATTTATTTATTTATTTATTTATTTATTGCACTTTTACACCGCGCCATTTCCCGGAGGGACTCTGGGCGGTTTACAGATAAAAAAACATCAGATAAAATTTGAGGTCCGGAAAAACCAGTAACTTTAATTTCACAAGTTTGTGGGTGGAATCCATTGTAGGGTTCAGTCCAACAGATTGAACCCTAATCCCGCCAACCAGGCTAGCACCTTGGACAGCTCCTATCAAGTTCCGATTACAACCAAAAGCCGATTCACCCCCTCTGCAGGCTAAGACAGACTGTCCCTGCCCATGGAGAATGTGCCTTGCTATCGTACCAGGATCAGACCAAAGGCCCACGTAGTCCAATATGGCTTTAAGGAGCCTCGTGGCATCGGGGTAAAACTGCAGTTCTTGCTGTCAAGATTCTGCCTGTGACCTGAGTTTGATCCCAACCGGCTCAGCTTCCATCCTTCTGAGATGGCAAACCGACTGCTGCGCTCACTGGGAGGGGCAAAGGGCAGCCTGCATTCCATTATAATGCATTAAATTACAAACCACCCACGTGCCAGATGTTTTGGACCACAACTCTCAGAATTCCGAGCCTGTGTTGCAAACGACAAAGGAGCGCGGGAGTTGTGGTCCAAAACATCTGGCGTGCTGAAGGTTCGCCAACACCGCTTTAAGCACTATGGGGCGGTATGTAAGCCACGCACGTTGTTGTTTGCTTTTTGCTGATAGGAAGCCCACTGCTACAATTAAAGATGGAATTTTCACATTTCTTGGAGTACAAATCCCACTATTATGGGAGTTCTGTCTCACAGACAGACTCCTTACAGATATCCAACTGCTAGCTGGGAGTTCTCTCTTTTTTTTTTTAGGAGGCCCTCCAGTTGAAGCCTTTCTCCCAGATATGTAAGATATCTGTCAGGTAGAAGTGCCCCCCAAAAAGTCACAAAATCTCATTCCCTAGTTGCATATTCTGCTATTTGTATGGGGGTATATTGTAGTTTCTTTCTCTTTTTCCACATTTAATTTTTATATCCAAATTTTATAGTGTATATTTGTATACTGGATTTACCTTTACCTTTTATCTATTTTTTTCCTTTCTCACTTTTTGTGCACTTACCCTTCTTGCTTGCTCTTTATATTGGGAGCTGTGTAACAAGTAATCCCCAGTGTGGGATTAATAAAGATCTATCTATCTATCTATCTATCTATCTATCTATCTATCTATCTATCTATCTATCTATCTATCTATCTATCTATCCATCCATCCATCCATCCCTCTCATCCATCCATGCATCCATATATCCCTCCCTTCCCATCCATCCATCCATCCATCCCTCCTTTCCCATCCATCCATCCATCCATCTATCCATCTATCCATCTATCTAACCATCCCTCCCTCCCTCCCTCTCACCCATCCGTCCGTCCCACCCACCCTCTAGCCAGCCAGCATAACTAGTAGCACAGCCACCACTCTGGGCAGCTAGCAGAACAACATCAAAATAACATAATAAGAACAATAAAAGTGACAAAAAAACCCTGAATATTTAGAAAAGGGAACATGACAAACACAACAGCATTACGCACAATAAAAATCGCAAAAGAAAGGATATCCGCGGACTGATTCCCCAAGTACAGGGAACGCTGGAAGCTGCTATTCTTTAGAAAGTAACTTTTCTGAGCAACCTCACCACCACCACCACCAAACAACAAAAGGCAGCTTTCTGGCAAGAAAGTTGTTGCTTTTTTAAAAAACAGACAAACAACATATTAATTAGCTACAGCAAAGAACAGGCACCAAAGAAGAGGCGGAGAAGCAGGAGCAGGAACCATCACCATCGTGGAAGCCCAGCTGTTTGCTGTGAAGACTTAAATACCATGTGCTAAGATGCTTGAGATACCTGGTCTTCCATTAGCATCTCCCAGCTAAGTGCATCTTTCTTTTAGCCCAAATCTGCACTTCCAAGATCAAGGCGGAGGGAATGGAGGGTGGGGGTGATCAGCCGTTCATCTTGCGTGTCCCACCCGGCACTCTAACAAGGCACAAGGATCCCATTGGGACAAAAATACGAAGCTGCCTTCTCCAAAGTCAGAAACCAGCCAATTTCCCAGTGTTACTCTTTTTATCAGATACAGTGTGCTTATAATATTACTGTATACACTTGAATATAAGCCTAGTTTTTCAGCCCTAATTTTGGGCTGAAAAGGGGGCCCTCGACTTATATGCGGGTCAATACTTGTAGCCACTGAGGCAAGTGCTTGGGTCGGTGGCTAAAAGTCATTTTAAACATTGTGTGCCGCTTTTCATGACCCCCCCCCGCATCACAGAGGAGCAGTGCACGATGTTTAAAATGACTTTTAGCCACTGACCCCAAGCACTTGCATCAGTGGCTAAAAGTCATTTTAAACATCATACACCGCTCCCCCCCCACAGCTCACAAAGGAGGAGCTGTCAGGCCCTGCTGCATTTCCAACCCTAGACTTATACTCGAGTCAATACATTTCCCCAGTTTTGGGGGGTTAAATTAGGGGCCTCGACTTATACTCGGGTCGACTTATACTCGAATATATACGGCATTTACATTAATACTTATAATATTAATACAGTATTATGTTAATTAATTTATCATATTTATAATATAATAATGTATACACAGTGGTACCTCGACTTACAAATTTAATCTGTTCCGAACACATGCTCTTAAGTCGAACTACTCTTAAGTCGGGGTACCTATATAAAAAAATTGGGGGGGGGGAGTTTAAAAATTGCTCTGGTGGGGACCAGCAGTGGGATGGAGCCAAATCATTTATTTATAAAAGAATAAAATTTAAAAAACATAAGAGCATGGGTGGGGGGTGGGGTGGGGACAGCCTTGATGGAACACGCTTCTTTGGCCTCGTTTCTAGAAGAGTCTGGGAGGACTATTATCCTGGCACAAAGGGAGAGGGGGTTGTTAAATAAAACAAGTTGCCAAACAGAGTATTTGGATGATTTAAGGGAGGCGGACGGGACCGGAGCGGACTCAGCAGCTGGCAGGCCTCCATCTACAGCAGGCCCAGGCAGCCAATTAAAAAAAAAAAGCTGCCTTCTTTTTCAGGGGAGAAGAAAAATCCAACCAGAAAACTCACTGCCCGTTAAGGCTATACAAGAGCCGATTGTGTAGGATTCAATTCACGCCCTGGGGATCAAGAGTTCCCATTGTACCAAGTGTCCGCCACAGCTTTAAAAAAAAGGGGGGGGGTTGAGGAGAGAGGATGATTTTAAAAAAGAAAAGCCCCTCCTTTTGTATGAACAAAACATCCACTCCGGAAACTCAACAGGGAGGAAGTGTTCATCTTCCATATATTTATTTACATGTTACAGGGCTTGAGAATGAAGTATGCCTGTTTGACCTTCCTTTCTTCTCCTTCTAGTAAGGAAGGCATCATCAAGGTACAGTTATTCACGGTTGGCAGAAGAAAAAATAAATAAATAATTGAGCAGCCACAAAGCAAACTACTGTCACAAAGAGCAGCCGTAAAGCAAGCTAATGTTGCAAAACAGCAGCTGTAAAGCAAGTCACTATCACAAAACGGCAGTTTTGGGGACATTTTGGCATTCTCTCTTATCCACGGTTTTCATTATCCATGGGAAGGCTGGGAACCAATCCCCAGCGGATACTGGGGTCCTACTGTACAATCTAGCAGTAATCTAGTGGGTAGCAATGAAGTTACTTCCCTATAATAAGGGGTAACACGTCTGAGTTCCTTTCAAAATCATTTTTAGAGGGCATTTTCAGAGACAGGCCAGTTTTATGACATCTTTTTTTCCTGATGAAGGCTGTCTTCCAAGACAGTAACAAAAAGCAGGGAACCATGCAATAAGAAATATTTTTTAAAAATTCTAGTTGCTATTATTTTAAAATAATAATATTTTTAAAAATGCTTTTTAAAAATAACAATATTTTTAAATAATAATGGGAATGATTTATTTTTCTTAACCCACTCCAAAAAAAAGCAGCAGAAACAAACTATTTCTAAAAAGCATCATCTTTCTGGCACTAGCAGATTTATTTTTATATCAATATTTATTTATCCCACTAGAATAAATTTATAAATATAGATGGACATCTACAACACATCTATGGAACTGCAGGACAGCTCGGTGACAGCTACAGTTCAAAGATGATGGTGATGGTTGCAGAGAAAATTATCTATTCATCTTTTGGGCCAATGAGCTCATGGCGCCACTGGTGGCTCCCATCTTCCTTACAACCCTGTGAGGTAGGCTCTGGTTGGGAAACATGGCTTGCCCTTGGGTTCACAAGATTTCCTCCTGTAATTCTTCCAATCTCTTCAGTCTGGTTTTCTTTCTTGTCAAGAGTTGAGATTCATACAAATGCATTTCTGACTTCTTACAGCCTCTAAAAGGCTACCAAATACATCTCCAAAAAGTGAAGGGATGATACACTTATTTACAAATGTTTATACAGTGGAACCTTGACTTACATACTGCTTGACTTGCATCATATTTGACTTGCAGCAAGAAGGGGCCTGTTTGACTTGAGTCGCAGGCTTTGACTTACATCTCGGAGCCCCGGTGCAAGGCACCGGAACTGGGCGGCAGCCACATCGCGGCTGCCGCCTCCAAACTGCTCCTGCCTTCTTCCCCTCCTCCGGCAGCGGCGGCTTCGAGCCAGCTCAGAGCACCTGGAGCTGGTCCTCGGCCTCACCGTAATTCAGTTCAGTCTTGTAAAAATCTGGCTGCAGAAGTCTGGTCCACAATGGAAGCATTTTAGTTGGGGAGCGGTACAGTTGTGGGACTCTAATGGTAAGCATAGGGTTGTTCAGAACTTGGAACGTCAGTTGAAAAATCAGTAAAACTTAAATGTTAGACATTGTTGCTATGAACATTAAAAAGTGGAGGCATATAACTTGTGGACTATAATTGCACTGCCTCCTCCTCTCTTTGAAGAGACATTTCATTTACATCCCCAGAAGGAATCTCCTATCCCAGTCAAATTTGTGTTAAATTGCTCTTTTGGGGGGTCTTTTTCATCATCTGGAATGAATTAATCCACTTTCCCATTACTTTCTATGGGAAACGTTCGTTTGACTTAAGTCATGTTTGACTTAAGTCTAGACCACTGGAACGGATTAATGACGTAAGTCAAGGTTCCACTGTATACAGCTCACCTGGTCACACTTGTAGAATAAGGGTGGGCAACCAATGGCCCTTTGCATGTGCACAGCCCCCAAGGGGCCAAATAAACAGAAATATTTAGATTCTTATTTGTAAAATAAATGGCTGAGAAAGTCGTTATGTGCCCTCAGGAGACCTGGCAGCAATTCTGACATGTTTTCAGAGTCCCCTTGGGACGCCTCAACCTCTCCACTTAAATTTAATAATTTTTAACAAAAACATTTTTGCCACTAGAGGGCGCAAGGGCTCTTTTTCCAGTTTTAAAAAAATCTGTTAAGTAAAATTTTGG
Organism: Phrynocephalus forsythii; assembly: GCA_029282475.1. Taxonomy (NCBI): domain Eukaryota; kingdom Metazoa; phylum Chordata; class Lepidosauria; order Squamata; family Agamidae; genus Phrynocephalus; species Phrynocephalus forsythii. The sequence goes on along the minus strand of JAPFRF010000017.1, from coordinate 6,413,280 downwards.
GATGGGTTGGTCACATTTACAAGCAGAAGAGGAAAAAGCATCAAGGAGAGAATTTTACAATAAAAACAAAGCACAACATGACTTCACGCCTTCAGCTACTGGGGGAACTGCCATGATGTCTCAGAATATATCCAGCAAAGACAACAAAACACCAACTTGCAATAAGTCCCAGATCACAATAAAAATACGGGATTTGGAGAGGGAGAGAAGATTACAGCTATAAAAAAAACATGTTTTGAGTGGCCATCAAGGACATATAATTTCTCTGATGAAATAAACCCTACAATCCCACAAGTCTTTTGGCCTTGTTGGGGCAAATGAGCACTGACCTTCCTTGGTGGTGGTGGTGGTTGGAGCTGCCGGGGTTGCCGTTGTGCCTGGGCGTCCCACGGGGCTAGGGTGCTTCCCGGCCCTCCCGGGGATTTTAAGACCACTTGGCTTCAGCATGTTGACACCGGTCACTGGCTTACGCAGTGGGCGGTCTTTCTTCCTCCACACGATGACTTAGGGTGACAGCGTTGGGCCCCTACGCGATGGAGCCCCTTCATGGATGTTTACGAAGCTAGGGGAAAAAAAGAGATAGAAAAGAAATCCATCGTAAAATTGACTGTCAAGAGAAGAAAACAAAATCATCATCAGAAAATTAAGTACAGTAGAACCTCTGTATCTCTGTGGGATCAATATGCAGGGTTTCATTTATCTGCAATCAGACATTTTAAAAATATTGTATTAAAAGGGGAAAAAATGGAAATACAGTGGTACCTTGTATAAAGGAATTAATTCATTCCAAATGAAATTCTGTTAAGCAAATTTTCCTTTATACAAATTTCCCATAGGAATGCATTGAAAACAGAGTGATCCCATTTTTATGTTGTACAGATTCGCCCCATGGGCGATTATGTTAAGCAAATTTCCCCTATCTCCAGAATTTTTTATGTTGTACAAATTTTATGTTATACAAACTGTTTGTTATACAAGGGTCCACTGTACAGTACATGTATGTATTTGCACATTGTATTTACCAGCACAGGTCACTAGGGGGAGCTAGAGACCATGCTATATATTTTGTTCCAAGAATACATAGCTGGTCTCTGCTTCCTTCTAGTGGCTAGTTATCGTAATACATGTGAAAGTATTTTTCTGGATTTTTTTCTTTTACCAAACTTAGCTATTATCCACAGTTTTCAGAACCCACGGGGAGCTTGGAACCAATCCCACTCACCCACCCCCATGGATACAGGAAATTTTAACATAAGCATTTAACAAACTCTTATTTAAGACAACAGAAATCAGAGCTTGGAAGTAGCGCAAATTGCTCCAGGTTTAGAAATATCTCTTGACATTATCAGTTGCTCACAGCACGGCACAACCCACCCTGCCCCATGCTCCTGATAATGTCTAGGTTGACTCTTTAATTTGGAGCAATTTGCCTCCTAAGCATATGGCATTTGCATAAGTAGTCAGGATGATCTGGACATGTTTGAGACCAAAGCAGTTCTGTTTAACGGGGACTGGGTGCATTTCTGAAACAGAGAAGTATTCCCTTCCAGCAAGCCAAGGGAAAACTAAAACTTTTCCACTGACTTCGAGAGACGCATGATGATGGCAATAACAGTCCGCAGACATGCACTTTCTCCTGTTTGCATCTCAAGACCTCACCCTGCGGGAGATACACCATCCATATTAAGATGTGAATCCAATTGCCACCTTTGATTGGAATAAATTACAAACCTAGATAAACAAACTCTTATCTAAAACATAGATGATGATTAAAACCATAAAACAATGCCTCAATCTCTACTTTTACTAAAAGTCAATGGCCTGCTCCTGGCCTCTTTTCAACGGCATGATAGATTTTAATCAATCTTTTAGAAAAAGTATAGATTGTTTGGTTTCAGGAAGAGACTTTCCTTTCCTGTGAAGGCTCTAGGGCGGCCTTAACGGCATAAAAACGCCCGGGGATTTTTTTAAAAAAAACACTGATAAATTATTAAGGGCGCAATATGTCTGTGAAGATTCTCAGTCATCCAGGTGAATTTATCTGGAAGTTGAGTCATGGCTACTGGACTTCTTTTTGAGAGATAGAATCCAAACAGCTTCATTTTAAGAGATATATGATAGAATACAGTATCTATCTATCTATCTATCTATCAAATCTATCTATCAGCTTCTATCATCTATCTATATCTATAATTTGATGGCCTCTGTTTCATAAAATCATAGAATCATAGAGTTGGAAGAGACCTCAAGGGCCATCTAGTCCAACCCCCTGCCATGCAGGAACCCCCATCACAATATTTCCGACAGATGGCCATCCAGCCTCTGTTTAAAAACCTCCAAAGAAGGAGATTCAACCCCCTTCCGCGGCAGCATATTCCACTGCCGAATAGCTCTGTCATGAAGTTCTTCCTAATGTTCAAATGGAATCTCTTTTCCTGTAGTTTGAAACCATTGCCCTGAGTCCTAGTCTCTGAAGCCATGGAAAACAAACCTGTTCCCTCTTCAATAGGACATCCTTTCAAATATTTAAACATAGCTATCATATCCCATCTCAGCCTTCATTTTGAAAGGCTAAACATTCCCAGTTCCCTAAACCGTTCCTCATAAGACATTTCCTCCAGACCCTCAACCATCCTGGTTGCCCTCCTCTGCACCCGCTCGAGGTTGTCAACATCATTTTTAAATTGAGGCGCACAGAACTGGACACAGTAGTCCAGGTGGGGTCTGACCAGAGCAGAATAGAGTGGTACTATCACTTCCCTTGATCTAGACACTATGCTTCTGTTGATACAACCAAGAATCGCATTGGCTTTCCTGGCTTTTCAAATCCACGCTGTGTGCCTCTAGCCCAGATCACACAAACCTCATGTGCAGCCAATGAAGGGACATATTCTGCTCCTTGTGTGGCCTTGGGCAAGCTGGAAGGTGTGTGGGGGGGACTGGGAGGCCACCCCTGAAGACTTTATGCCTAGAAAACCCAGGGCAAGTCCCTAAATGGGAATCAACCAAACATCACTTAAATTTGCCCTGGTTTAAAAAAAAAGCAGGGAGAAAAACTGTTAAAAATGTCATCCATGCTTTCACTCGTCCACCACCTCCCAAGACGTTAACCACACCGGAGCAGCAGAAGTAATGCACCGTCCATCCATGCACAGAAAAGAAAATGTGCCCGTGTGATGCTCAGATCCAGCTTGGCTATGCTTCCCCGCGACCAGCCACGACTCGCTGGGAATCTTGCCAGAAAAGCCTGCCTCGGAATCCGTTGAGTCACGGCTTAATTGCTTCCCGTCTCCGCGGAGCCGGGGGGGGGCGGCGACCTGGGCCCTCTGAAAAACCCACTCCGTTAACGCCAGCCCTTAGTTCCAAGCTCCGAGCGTGGGACACGGCCTTCCTCCAGGGGGGACATTTCCCCACCGACTGGAGCGCACAAGCTGGACGTCTGATTCAGGCCGTTCTTGGGTCGATCAATTCTTGATGGAGCTCAAAAGGCAGCATCTGGAAGAGGGGGGAGACCCTGGGAGGGCCCCACTCTCAGGCTGACCCTGAGGCCCAAAAATGAACTCTTTTCTCTTCCAGAAAAAAAAAAAAGACACACACACTAAAGAGAGATGCTGTCCCTGGAACACCGCAGGAACACGGATCTCCCTTGAAAATAACACAAGGCATTATTTACCTCTCAAACACACGCCGACATACAGTATCTCTACCAGTCCTGCCTGGTTCTGCCGTGGTGTCCAACTTCGGCCCTCCAGATGCTTTGGACCACAACTTCCCACGGTCCTTTGTCACTGGCAATACAGGTTTGGCATTCTGGGAGTTGTGGTCCAAAACATCTGGAGGGCCGAAGTTTGAACACGTGCTCATGCAACAGCAAGGGCTAACTTGTCCCACTAGCTTCTCATCCAAGTTCCGACGACCCCAAGACCTGCTCCGCATCCAAAAGAGGGTCGTGTTGCTTGTTTTGCAAACCTCAGCATCTTATTTATTTATTTTATTTATTTTGAGTATTTTTTAACCCTGCCTTTCTCCTTGGAAAAGGACCCAAGGAGGCTTACAGTAATGACAGATAATGTACAGTCCAGTTCTTGACTTCTCTCCCTAGACCTGGTCGACAGTTTAATGCAGGCATGTCCAAATTTCAGCCCTCCTGATGTTTTGGACCACAACTCCCAGAATTCTAAGCTTAGATGGCCAGTGGCAAAAGACTGTGGGAGTTGTGGTCCAAAACATCTGGAGGGCCAAAGGGGACATGCCTGGTTTAATGGATATTCCAGGTTTTCAAATCACTGACACAAACTTTTCGCCCACCCAGACGGGCCAAAAATTTGAAAGGCAAAACTATTTCTAGCGTGGGAAGATCCTCCTCTCCTCTTCATGTTAGAGCCCTTCATCCAGCCAAGACGTGGGAAGGCTGATCCTAACACGACAGAGCCCGGTCTAACTTGAACCCTGACTTTGAAGATTTAAAATATTCATAACCCTACTCGTAAAATGGATCAAGGCGGTTTCTTCTGCAATTCAGGATTTTTAACCTGAATAGAGCTGCCAAAATGGGGAATGATGAGGTTTGTAGTACAAGAAATTTAAAAAAAAATACCCACCCCTACTATTAAAGTGTCAGTTGCATATTATATAGGATACCTCTGGCTGTGAAAGACCTCCAGTGTGTACCCCAGTACACCAGCTTAATAAAGATAGTGCTAGCAGATTAAAAAGTACAAATACGCACATCCACCAAAATGCTGGTTAAAAAACAAAATACAAAAAGATTAAAATGACCCGCAGTCTCAATTTTTTTAAAATCATTGCAATTAATTGGTGGATCTTCACTCACTCCTGCCTTAACTTCTGGCCAGGTACAGTAGGACCCCGGGATCTGCTGGGGATTGGTTCCAGGCCTTCCCGTGGATAATGAAAACCATGGATAACAGAGAACGCCTGCCCAGCCACCCACAAAATGCTGTTTCCTGACAGCAGCTTGCTTTATGACTGCTGTTTTAAGACAGTAGCTTGCTTTATGGCTGCTGTTTATGACAACAGCTTGCTTTACAGCTTGCTTTGTGGCTGCTGAATTATTTAATTTTTTTCCTTTGCCATCAACTGAATCAGTGGATAATGAATCAGTGGATATGGGGGTCCTGCTGTACTTCGAATCATGCCATTCTGGCTGTTACCGCCTCGTTAACATCAGATAAATGCCTTTATTTTGATCATTTTTATCCATAATATCCTGCAACAAAATTGCAATAAGGTTTGTCCTAGGTTCCGTAAAGTGCTAAGTAAGAAACGGATGTTTCAAAATATTCTCCCTTATAACTAGAATGAGACGGGATAGCAATTCAAATAGAAAACCCTTTCAAAACCGAGATCTTTCTAAAATGGGATGCACAGCCATCCACTTAAAGCCTCACCTCAAGCCATATAAACCAGTGGCTGAGAGTTCCCTAAGCCCCAGAGCAAAGGAAAATCCACTTTCTTTGTCTTTTGGGGCAATAATTCCCAAAATCCACCAGACAACACGGTTTGTGGCCGTGTCAGCCGGGAGATAATGAGAGCAGTGTCATGCCAAAAAAATATATATTTTCAGCAATGTCAACCCCTTAGGGCACCCTCCGCTCACGAGACCTGTCAGCCGGCAAATTCCCAATCCTCCCCAGCCAGCAGGCTACAGAATCATGGGAGCTGTGGTCCAGTCACCCACCATTGCCAATCCATTAGGCATCGCGGCCAAGCCCAGACCCCGAGCGAGATGCCAAACCCAGCCTTAGTTGGGGGCACCTCTTGTGATCTTCGCACCAACCCCGTGGCTTATAAATACGGAACAAAGACTTTTGTGTCTTGAAGCGAAAGAATGAAGAGAGAGAGAGAGAGAGAGAGAGAGAACAGACGGGATAATAATTGAGTAGGAACAAACGAGTAAACATAGCTGCCTTCCATCATAATTTGCTAGCAAAAGACAGCCAAAATCGGTTTAAAGGCTCCAGAGATCGAAAAGGACAACGGAGACCCTGCTGCACTTGGCGGGCGATGCCCACACTGGCGATGCCAAGCCAGGCTGCTTACCTCACGGCCTGGGCACGGCCACCTCGGTTCCCCCCCCCCGAAACGCCAAGCAAAATGCACCCAGGGCCTCCTTGCTGCCTTCCAGCGTAGCCTCCCCCCCCCCCCGCGTGCATCCACCAGCTGCACACATCCAGGGCTGGGATGCCGACACGAGAGGAATCAATTCGCCTGCTTTTGTTTTTTGTTGGGGGTTTTTTTGTGTGTGCTTTTTTTTAAAAACAGGAAGTGGGAAAGAAACCAGGACCGGGGGGGGAGATAACCCTAAGAGGAGGGGGAAAATGTCCAAGTCGTAGCAAGACCAGCTCAAGGCCATAAAACCCTCTTGCATGTTTTCTTTTTCTTTTCGTACAGATCACGCCTAGAGAAGCAGAACAACCGTTCACAAGCCCTCAGGGGGAAAAGGAGCATGGGACAAGACCGGCAAATTGCAAGATAAGAGAGGGTGTTTCTTTTAATTTTTAAAAAAGAGAACAGACCGTCAAGGAATGGCGATTTGACAAATCTAGTTTTGCTCACGGTGACAAAAATGAACGCAAAGGCAAGCCTTCAAGAAGACAGCTAACCAGCGACTGCATATCTAATATTGACTGGGAATATAAAATATTGGCTGGGAATATAAAAGCGTCCTGGAGTAGAAACCATTTCCCCTTGTCGTTTGTAAAAAAAGCCATGCACAGAATAAACACAGCAATTAAAGGATGTTGCTGTTTACTTTAAATATTATTTTCTTATTTAATTAATTATTTGATTTCTAAACTGCAAGCCATCTAGCCCAAAGGGAGAATTTTTGTCTGTGTTTTACATGTGTTTTTAATATTGTTCTTATTATGAATTTTTATATGATAGTTGTTTGATACTTTTTAATATTATAATCCATTTATTATTTGGCTTTTAACTTTTTTTTTCTAAGTGCTGTAAACTACCTTAGATCCTTTGGGAAAAGGTGGCATATGACAGACTCACAATGAATGAATGAATGAATGAATGAATTTTTCTAGCCTAATTCCATACTGACAAAACAGAATATTTATTTTCCAGATTACATGTACAGATTCCTCCAATGAGCAAAAGGGGGTATGCATATTTGGGTCAATACTTTTAGCCACTGAGGCAAGTTTGGGTTGGTGGCTAAAAGTCATTTTAAACATTGTGCGCCACGTCTCCTGACCCCCATGTTTAAAATGACTTTTAGCCACCAACTCAAGCGCTTGCCTCGGTGGCTAAAAGTCATTTTAAACATCACACAGACACCCAGCTCACAAAGGAGGAGTTGCCAGGCCCTGCTGCATTTCCCACCCTAGGCTTATACTTGAGTCAATAAATTTTCCCAGTTTTTGGGGTTTAAATTAGGGCCCCGACTTATACTCGGGTCGACTTATACTCGAGTATACAGTGGTACCTTGTATAAAGGAATTAATTCATTCCAAATGAAATTATGTTAAGCAAATTCCCATAGGAATGCATTGAAAATGGAGTAATCCCATTTTTATGTTCTACGGATTTTCCCCATAGGCAATTATGTTAAGCAAATTTCCGCTATCTCTGAAATTTTTAGATTTCCTTCAAGAGCCAGAAATTGAGCACAGATGTCTTTGTGTGCAAGATATATGTTATTAACACTCTGTGAATCATCCCTCCCCTTTTTCACCCCACATAAAGCGTGGGTTCCCCACACCGCAATTACCAGCTAAGGGCCCCTCATTGCTTCCCCATTCCTATTTAATCTACAATTTAAATCTCTACAATCAAAGACTTCCCCAAAGGCTCCTAGAGATGATGGCTTCCCTTTCTTTGATCACATCTCTGCAACTCGCAAGATCTCTCAGTTGATTTTTTTTAACTCCATCCAAGTTCCATCCCTGTTCTAAATTATCACCCAAGCCATACTTCCGGCTGTGGGAAATCTGTAACAGAGGGACTATTTTAAACTCACTTCCTAGTTGTGCCTTAAAAATCTGTGCCGTAACTCCCAAGGCTTAGTCCCAGTAAGAACAGATACCTAGCCATTAAAAGGAGGGGATTGGATTTCATTTCCCTCTCTGTTCCAACTCATGTGCAAAATGCAGTATATTAAAAACTGGATTAGATTGAAACCAATAGGGAGTGAAATGTGGTGGATGGAACATAAATGATTAGTTTAGTGATTTTTATGGATGAATTTAAACATTATGATGCAATGCCTATTTGAGCGTTATGTACATTTTGCTACTTGTCTTTATTTTAGCCTGGTCTTTGACCGTAAATAAAGACAACTAAACTAACTAAACATCAGTGATTTAACATATGCAAGTGATGCCACCACCCTGGCAGGAAATAGCAATGACTTGAGACGGTGCTTGATGAAGGTTACAGAAGAACATAAATAAATAAATAAATAAATAAATAAATAAATAAATAAATAAATAAATAAATAAATCCGAAGGTTGGCATGGGAATGAAGAAATTGGGAAAACCTTTCCTAAACTTTTACTCAGCCTTCTACCCAAGTGATGACAACAATCATCATCATCATCATCATCATCATCATCATCATCATCATCATCATCATCATCATCATCATCATCATCATCTTAGAACAGAAATGCTGAAAGGGAAGGGACGGCAGCCAAGGAAGCAGAAGACAAACGAGATGTGGTAGGACACATCTCCCAGAATTCCAAGTCTGTATTTCCAACGGCAAAGGACTGTGGGAGTTGTGGTCCAAAACATCTGGAGGGCTGAAGTTTGGGCATGCTTGTCCTATGGGATGCTTCGCAAGACAAATTCAATGCATTCCTATAGGAAACTGCATTAGACCGTGTTTCATAGGATGAATTTTTCGTAGGACGAATTGACCCATAGAACGAATTAAATTCGTCTTAAGAGGTACCACTGTACAAACAAAAATCTGCAGAAGCGGATGTCAGAGTTGCTCTTTAAGGCGCACCTTTTTCTCACTCTTTTATTGGACCCGACTATGCAAATGATCCCTTGTTAATTTTAAATCTAACTAGACAACCTAATGTGAGTTTTCACAGACAAGCCCACTTCCTCAGACCTCAGTAATATAGTCTGAGGAAGCTAAACTTTCCCAAGAAAGCTCGCATTAAAAATATAGCGGTTAATCTTTAACATTTTTGTCTTCTTGATAGCATCCCAATTTACTCCAAATGGGTGTGAAAGCTAGACGGTGGAGACTGCTGAAATAAAATAACAATCCCAGACCGCCAGAAAGATAAAACTAATGGGTTCTGGAACAAACCAGGCCTGAATTCTCTTTAGAAGCCAAAATGACTGTTCAGAGAGGCCTTGGCGCTTTGGAACTTTCATGACAAAAGTCATTAGGCAAGATATGCATTTGCAAGTCCAAGACTGGGAGAACAGAAATTAAGTTTGCTGTGTGCTCTGATTCCTGGTCTCCAAAGAAACACTGCCAGGACAAGCTGCAGTGCGGCAGCAGAAAACAACCAACTGCTGATGGGAGAAACCGAGAAGATATTCTTTTAAAATAGAATAAAACAAGGCACTACTGTATAAAGATTAGACCCTGTGATGGAATGGATTGGAATGGTCTTTATAAGGTACAGGACAGATTGGCTCTGATGTGTAAGCTCCTTACTCAAGTACAGACTGGACTGGGGCCCTCTGTACATGCCCAGGAACGTTACTATATTACTACCTCTTACGGCTGTTACAGAGCACTATTTATTCCCCCCACAATAAAATCGGTATAACAACAGTGTGCTACTTTGCAGGGCTGGTGTAAAGCAAGGGGTGACCTTCAAGGCGAATAATATGAGGATTGCTCAGAGACTGGGATAGTCAAATTCAAATTAAATTATTTCCTGTATGATTACATGACGTATAAGTCTCTGCAAATCAGCCCAGAGTTTTCTCCCTTAGTCCACACTTTCTTCTACCATCACTGTAATTTCTGTCTGTTCTTGCAGCTTGTTCAGGCAGCTGCTGCGATACTTGTGCCTCTTGCACATCTGGGCCGCTACAGCAGAAGTAGCCTCAACAAGCTGCAAACAAGGGCTGATTACTAATTTCCTCCCCTCTTTCTGCTCAGTCCTGAACTAGGCGGCCAAACCGAATTCACCCGTGGATACCCAACATCTCAGGTGTGAATTCACAGAAGACTGATGCACATTTTCCACACAGTATAGTTGCTCCCTGTGACTGCAGTGTTGCCTGCTGCAACTCTCGCCATGGAAGGATCCCCTTCTATTAGACCCAAACTCAAGTTGCATGCAAAATGGTGAGGATGGAGCCTGGAGCCAAGTGCCCCAATTGGCAAGAGTTAATATCCGCCAGACCCTGTGAGCCAGCCACCTTGTAAACTCTGTGCTTCAGAAAAATCAAGCTTTCCTCATTCAAAGGGGGGAAGTGATCCTTCTTGCTGCCCCTGTTAAACGAGGACAAATTAGAACATTTTGAAAGCCTACTACAAAATATCTCGGCCATCTGCAAAGTCTAATCTGTTATCTTGAACAAAGGGGGAATTTCAGCCACTGAATGTTGATTTTTCATCCAGGGAAAAAAGGGCCACCAAGAGCTAAATCCCACGTTAGTACAGGAAGAAAGCACCCTGTAACACTCCTTGATCAGAGGTGAGAAGGCCACAGTACCACCTTAGTTCATATTCTATACAGCATCAAAACATAGTCTTACAGTAGGACCCCCATATCCACTGATTCATTATCCACTGATTCAGTTAGCCACAGTTGGCAGAGGAAAGCAAATTAAATAATTCAGCAGCCACAAAGCAAGTTATTGTCACAAACAGCAGCTGTAAAGCAAGCTATGGTCACAAATAGCATCTGTAAAGCAAGCTACTGTCACAAACAGCAGCTATAAAGCAAGCTACTATCTCAAAACAGCAGTCATAAAGCAAGCTACTGTCAGGAAACAGCAGTTTGGAGTTGGGTGGGCAGGCGTTCTCTCTTATCCACGGTTTTCATTATCCACGGGAAGGCCTGGAACCAATCCCCAGCGGATACGAGGGTCCTACTGTATAGTGGAATTACTGTAGTTCACACAGTTGTAACCACACAGCTAACCTCTCCACTGTTCAAAATGACACTTTTTTTGTCCTTCTAGAACAGTGGTTCTCAACCTGGGGGTCGGGACCCCTTTGGAGGGATCGAACGACCATTTCACAGGGGTCGCCATGAGCCAGTGAAGAAAAAGGCACAGACGGCTTGGGTCTGGAGGAGGGGAGGGGGAGGAAGAGTGAGTTACAGCTTGATAGGTTGGAGGGGACGTCAGTCAATGGCACTGGAGGCTACGATTGGCTGAGGGTGCCTGTAGAGGGAAGTTCTCTATGGCAGTGGTTCTCAACCTGTGGGTCCCCAGATGTTCCTGGACTGCAACTCCCAGAAATCCCTTCCAGCACAGCGGGTGGTGGGGGCTTCTGGGAGTTGTAGTCCAGGAACATCTGGGGACCCACAGGTTGAGAACCACTGCTCTATGGCACCTGCGGCAGTGGCCTGCCAAAGGGGGCTTGTGGCCAAGCAGGGCAAGGGGGTCAACACAACGTGAGGAACTGTATTAAAGGATCCAGTCATTGGGAAGGTTGAGAACCACTGTTCTAATCCAAGCCACAGAAATAAACAATGCACAACGGCCAAGGGATCAAGCCCTTCCTTCGTCCCTTTTTCCCTCAGAGCCTCCTTCACAGATTCCCTTCAAAAATAGTGCAAGAGAATAATGTCATTAGACATCAGCCCCAAAATCAAGAAAATGACCCTAATAACTCTAATAAAATAAAATTATTTCAATGCTTTACACGTCACCAAGAAAGCATGAGATCTCTCTCACAACATCAACAGGCACACAAAACAGAAAATAAATCAAATTCAAAGAAGGAGAGGACAGAAAAAAAATTTTTTGAAGCCGATCTACACAGAGGGCCTTCAAAACTCCCTCAGAAAAAAAGTTTAACATTTCCTTTTTTAAAAAACTAAACGTGGTCATTGCCTCCTCATGGCAGCCTTGAAGTACCACAGTTTTTGTACTAGGCGTTAACGTCACCTCCCAATTTCAGACAGCAAGCTAAAATGTGTTGTCCTGAGGCTTCTGTTTACTTTTTTAAAATGGCCAAACCAGTTATTTCCAGGCTTCCCTGAAACATCCTAAGCCCCCCCACCCAGCTCCACATTTCTAGACTATCTGCAACCCCTCAGAAAATTTTGTGTTTTTTTTTAAATCAAAATAAAATTCAAACAAGCAAGCAGGGTTGCCAGTGCTACAAAAACACAACATTTTATAAAAGCAAGGAGTGTGTTTGGGGGGGAATATGAAAGCAGAGATGTTTTTAGATCTTAGACATTGCTGAGGAAAAGTTAATTTTCAGAACATGGCTCCCAGAATTTGCCAGTCAGCCATGTAACTTATGGTGTAACTTGACAGGCACTGGACTCAATTATCTATAGGGTCCCTTCCATCTCTGCAGAAATTATTATTACTACCCTGACCATGTATTTTCTAAAAATTATTTTCCCCTCAGCTATTTTGTCATGGCTTTTTTCCTGACAGCTTCCACTCCTCTTGATGCTTCCTCAATACTCTTTTTAGATTATTTTTGGATACCTTTTTCGAAGGCAGATATCCCAGACATAGCAGGTTTTGTAAAACTTTCAGACAGGGTAGCCGTGTTAGTCTTTTCAAGAATTGCAGGCAAAAATCAAAGCAAAACAAAACAAAACAAAAGACACAAAGCATGTGGCACCAATAGATAGATAGATAGATAGATAGATAGATAGATAGATAGATAGATAGATAGATAGATAGATAGATAGATAGATAGATAGACAGATAAAGAAACCAATTGACCATTTTTGTTTACGCATCTATTACACAGCAAAAGATCCGTGGAGGCTCTGTAATTGACTTATTGAGCATGATGGTCCAAAATGCCACCATTCTTCTCTTGGCGTTTCATTGTTTGTACTTGCCTATGCAGCTTTAGACAAAAGTAGACCCTATTGAAATGAGTCAGACTTACTTCTGAGTAGACATCTTCAGGTGTGTGTGTGTGTGTGTGCTGCAGATTTCCCAGTGTTGCAATTCTATGGACCATTCTCAAATTGGAAGAAAAAGCCCCACTGGCTTCAGGCGAGGACATTTATAAATGATATTTTTATATTTATTAAAGCTGCTGGATAATTCAGTGGCGTAGGTCTCTGGTTGTGGAGCCAGAAAGGGGAGCTTGATCCCCCAAAGTAAATCAAGACGATTAAAATGCATCTATCCTAACCGTCTGGTGGTTTGGTTCACAATCCTTTCTAGCCAAGATGGCTGATTTGGACACCAAATCAGCTGATCTAGATTCAACTGTTCCCATTCTAGGGAAGCAGTAAATTATTATTTTATTTTATTTTATTTTATTTTATTTTATTTTATTTGAATATTATTAAGGCACAACTAGAGTAGACCCACTGAATCTGTGGGGGTTTGGTGACTCAATATTTGTGTACAGCAAGTTCTACGCCGGAATTAATAGGCCTACCTAAATGCCAGCTACTAATGTGCTATATAACTCAGGGAAGACAAAATCCTAAACCACCTTCCATCCCAGAGGGATCACATGACTGTGTGCAGACATCTTTCTAAAAGCATTTTTATCAGAAGCAGTTGCATCAAGATGATTACAAGGCAGCAGCTGATCCAATCTAACAAACACTGCAAAATAAATCTCGAAATGCAAACCTCTCCGCTAGACACTGAAAATACGGTAAGAGGGTCAGCAACCATGACAGTAACTGTTTTCCCCATATTTCCCATATTCTGTTGCAAAACAGGTGTCAGGAGGGAGGGGTTGGTCGTGGAGGAGATCCGAAAATCCAAACTGTTCTGGAAAGAAATTTTGGCCCTTGGACTACAATTCCCATAATTCTTCACCCCTGGCCTCATTATAGGCAGGGCCCTGGGACTTATAGTCTGAAACACCTGTTTTGCCCAGACACCAATATTATCATCTATGTTTGTTTTATTGCTTATGTTTGCTATATATTATTTTATTATTTGCTACTCGTTTTAATATGCTTCTTGTTTACACTACTTTGCCCGTGTTCACCGCCATGAGTTGTTTTATACAAGCTGGCAGTATATAAATTTTTAAATAAAGTAAAATAAAGTAAAAACACTTGGGTCAAAGATTCCTCATCCTAAAACAGATCATGCATCATAAACACCAACAAAATTATTACCCGTTCTCAAGGTTTATGTGAGCCTGTTTTTCGGGCAGGGCGAGGAAAATTTGGGAATTTAGGATCTAAAGAGGGGAAGGAGGGGGAGATGAATCCCCTCCATCCAAAAATGCAAGCCCCTCCATCTGACAACAGATGCTATCAGAGCTACAGCACAGTGCCTGGTTTATGAAGTACTATACTTTTTTAAAAAAAACTGCAATTATGCTTAGGAAGAACTCAACCTTTCAAATCTGAAAGGTGTGCCATGCTTTAAAATACATTTTAACAAGCATTATGGGTTTATAGCCACTGGGCAGCAAATGCATTAGCTGCTTTTTGGAACACTCTGCTATCCGGTTAAACGGTCTCCAGCCGAATCTGGCTTTTCTTCTTTCTCACACACACGGTGTTCAGCCGACCAGAACCTGTGCCTCCCCACACACACACACACACAAATGGCCTCTGGTCTACAAAACCCATCTTCCCACCTGCTGCTTATGGTTCATGGCAGTTGTAGTCATTGTAAAATAAAGCCCAAGAACACTTGTTCTGAATACTCTGCGGGTGGAAAGTACCCAAAAGGAGGCAAAACATTGTGCCCATTTTACTGCCGAGGCACTGAGGCCCAGAACTAGAAGAGGCAGGCAGAGTTTAAAGCTGAAGCATCTGAGGCTTAACACCTGGATATCAATTCGAAGGTTTTGGTATTGGTATGTCATATATATTTTAAAAAAACATATTTACTAGCCACTTTTAGGTTAATACTAGTCCCCCTCTATTCAACACTGGTTAATCCTCACCTAGATGAGGATGACCAGGGGGTTGGAGATCAAGCCCTATGAGGAAAGATTGAAAGAACTTGGCATGTTTAGTTTTTAGAGAAAAGATTAAAGGGAGATATCATAGCACTTTTCAAATACTGTACAGTATTTTTTTTCCGTGTATACGACTGCATTTTTTACTAAAATTGTTAGACTAAAAATTGGAGGTCATCTCATACACGGAAGTAACCCAAGGAGCAAACTATGTGGTTGAGAAACTGTACTTCTGGGGTTGGAAAAGTGTGGGGAGTGCGTCTTATGCATGGGGGTGTCTTATAGATGGGAAACATGATACAGTAGGACCCCAATATCCGCTGGGGACTGGTTCCAAGCCTTTCCATGGATAATGAAAACCGTGGATAAGAGATAACGCCAAAATGTCCCCAAAACTGCTGTTTTGTAATAGTAACTTGCTTTACAACTGCTGTTTTGCAACAGTAGCTTGCTTTACAGCTGCTGTTTGTGACTGTAGCTTGCTTTACGGCTGCTGTTTTATGACAGCAGCTTGCTTTACGGCTGCTCTTTGTGGCAATAGCTTGCTTTGTGGCTGCTGAATTATTTATTTATTTTCCCCTCTGCCAAACATGGATAACTGAATCAGTGGATACAGGGGTCCTACTGTACTTGAAAGACAGTCACACAGAGAATCTGTTCCCAATCACCCCAGAGCGCAGGAGAAGTAACAATGGGCTCATGTTACAGGAAGCCAGCTTTTGACTGAATATCAAGAAAAGCTTCTTAACTGTTAGAGTAGTATGACAAGGGCGCCAATGACCTTGGGCGGTGGTGAGAGCACCAACGCAGGAGGTCTTCAAGAGAAAACAGGGCAACCTTCTGTCCGATCTGCTTTGAGCAGCGGGAGTTTGGACCGGATGGCCCTTCCTACTCCATCGCTCCCTTAATGTTTCCTACAATTCACATCTCCTGACCTTGAAAACCCAACACTCGCCTTCAAAACCCAGCCGGACACAAACTGCAAATGGCTGGAGGGTGGTCCCCTCCCATAAATGAACAGCAGAGGTGAGCGAACCATCCCAGACGGTCACGGTCTAAAACACAACTGCTGGTTTTATTTTAGAAGTCGGTCGTCGGCAAGTCCCACCACCACCACCACCGCCGCAACCCATCTCAACAAAAAACTGCATCGCAGAAGGCATTTTGCATATGCTCAGAGGCCCTTAAGTCATTCCTTGTTACCCAACAATTAAAAGTAGCTGGGAAGGGGTGAGCTTTCACCTGGATACCACCACCCCAAACACACCTACACCTTCCTCCAATCCACCCCGTTTCTGCCAGAAAGACAAAAGCTCACTCGTCCAGAAAACAAAAGAGCTCCCAGCACCGCCAGATCTTCTTTTTAGGAATTGGGCCCCGGGCACCCCGCCCTCAAATCTTCCCAGCATCAGCATCAAAACCTATCCTCTATCAATCGTTCAGCTGCAGCAGATAGCATCCTCAATAAGGCCACCCAAGAGCTTTCTGCTCCGCCTGCCAAGCCACACCACCGCCAGCCTGTCATTCAAGCATCCACCCCGTAATAAGAGCCCAGACTTGGCACAATTGCACCCCCAAGGACGATGCCCGGCCCCCAAACAAGGGAAGAGGGGTGCTGGAGGGCTGGTGGGTGCCCGCCCACCCTCCAAGCCGAGGGCTAATTCCAGGGACCTTCATAGGGCTAGATTCTCTGTCCTTACCTCCTTGTTTTCTGTTCCTACGCCTCTAGCTAGGCTCAGGCTGGTGCCTGGCTTGGAGTTGGGGCTGTTTCCCCCAAAACATAAATGAAGATAGATAGATAGATAGATAGATAGATAGATAGATAGATAGATAGATAGATAGATAGATAGATAGATAGATATAGATATCTATATCTATCTAACAACAACACAGTGTGTAAACACAACACAGCCCCCCCCCAAACACACAAACACACCCTGGCCTGAATTTCCTCCCACTGGGATCAAAGGAGCTGCACCACCATCACTCCTAAGCCATCCATCGGTCTTTGTTGCTAGATCAGCACAGACAATCCCAATGTAACTTCTCTCCCTCTCCCCTCCCATTCCTCTCCACCCTATTTTCCCCCATTTCCTTCCCCATCCCTGCCTCGGTGCCTTACCTCGTTGTCTCCCAGCCGTTCGCTCCCCTCCCCCCAAAAAAAAAATTAGGAGGAGGGGAGGACCACCAGAAATAAATCTCTTTATACAGAAATACAGTAAATATCGCCCTCTCCAGATCGCTGGTTCCTTCTGGGCTGATTTTAGGCCACGCTGCTTCCTTGCTCCCTCGCAGGGAAAAAAAAAGGGGGTGGGAAAGAAGAAGGATGATGGTGATGGTGGTGGTGGTGATGATGATGATCGGAAGCAGCTGGGTCCGGGGAAGGAGGCCGGGCCACTCCCTTTAGGATGCGAAATAGCGACCGCCTTCTCCCGGGTCACCGGGATGGAGGCGTCCGGGAGGCAGGCGAAGGGCGCTGCGCATCCTTGGCCGGGCGATCCTCTTGGGGTGGTCCTCTCGGGCAGACCCGGCGCATCCTGGTGTGTGTGTGTGTGTGTGTGTTTGCGTGTGTGTGTGTGTAGGGGGTGTCGCATCCGATGCCCAGCTCCTCTGCAGCGATCTGCTTCCCCCCACCACCTTCCTCGGCTGGAACAAAAGGGGAAGGCGCTGAGCCCGGGAAAGGCGGGCCCTGTCTCCAGCTGTTGGCAGCAGCAGCAGCAGCCTCCACACACACACACACACACACACACACACACACACACACACACACACACACACACACACACACACACACACACACACACACACACACACACACACACACACACACACACACACACACACACACAGTACGCAAACGTCGTTTCTCTGTTTCTCAACCCTGGGCGCGGCGGCCGATTCCAGGCAGGAGGGCGAGCTCCGATACCCCAGCGCGGGGGGGGGCGACCCGAGCGTTTGTGCCGCCCGAGGCGGCCTGGGGTGTGTGTGTGCGGGGTGCTGGGCGCTGGAGCGCAGTTCAAGGGCGCACGGTGCCCAGGCTTAGGTGGCCATTTGAAGCAGGGGGGAAAGGATCGGGGAAGGAAGGAAGGAAGGAAGGCTTGATTACGCCCATGGCCAGAATCCAAAATGCATATACAGTGGACCCTTGTGTTACAAACGGTTTGTATAACATAAAAATTTGTACATCATCAAAAATTCCGGAGATAGGGGGAACATTGCTTAGCATAATCGCCTATGGGGAAAATCTGTACAACATAAAAATGGGAATGCATTCCTATGGGAAATTTGTAGAAAGGAAAATTTGCTTAACATGATTTCATTGGGAACGAATTAATTCCTTTATACAAGGTACCAGTGTACATGGGTGTATGCCACCCAGAGACCACTTGGTAGTGGGGCGGCTTTAGAAAAATTGTAAACAAATAAATAAATAAACAAACATGTGTGCATGAATTATAATTGCCGCCTTGGGGGATTATAAGAGGGGAGGGAAATATCTCAGCAACGCCTTTCACCCCCTTCCTGGCAGCCAAAGCAAAGACCCCTGAAAAGCTGACACCATTTGTCTGCCCTTGCAGAATCCCTGGCGTTCGGTTACAGACAAATGCCGAGGAGCCCTGCGACACCCGAAAGACGACACAGTTTTACTTGGCTGAAACCTTTCTGGAGTCTCCACCCAGCTTTTCGATGAGGTGGCTTCTAATGCAGGGGAGTTTATTCGAGATCAACTACATCTGGGAAAGTGGGTTCCGGACTCACAGAGGCTGACAAGGAATTACCTTGGATTTGTTCTAATCTATACCAAAATAAAATACGTCGGTTTTGGTGGTTGCACAAGACGCCACGGATTTGTGTGCGCCAAGACTCCTGGAACACCTTTAACTCTAGCAGATGTTGGCGGAATCACGTTTTGGGGACTCCAGTTGGCTTTTTCAGTCTCATGGAGTAGATAGTAGAATTGTGCAACTTGGTAAGTAAGGTCCTTGTTTGGTCTGGAACTCCCCATGTGGGGAAGGGTCTTAAAATGGTGTCTCTTATGCTAACCAGGAATGCTTTACAAAATGTCTGTGTGAGTTCAAAAACTCGAATCTGCAGGCCTCTAGCCAGGGCAAGGGACTCTTGTGCCTTTAACTGAAGGAAATTGCAGAAGTGCAGCTTTTAATACAAGGTGCATCTGCCAAAATTTCCTCCTTTAAACCATTATTAAAGGTACATGAAACTTGTTCTCTTTCACCTGGTTACACACACACACATCTCCCAGTGCAACAGGGATTTGGAGGAGTGGGAGATACTTCGGGAGAGGTTTTTACCAATGTAACCCCTCAGAAGGTTTCCATGGACAAGCGAATATTTGAACCCATGTCTCTTGAGTTTTAGTCCCCTTCCGTATGAGACACCATATTGTCTCTCTCTTTGTAGCCTCGGTGGGCAGCTGGGTGAATACTACAGTAGGACCCCCGTATCCACTGATTCAGTTATCAGAGGAAAAAATAAATAATTCAGCACCTGTACAGCAAGCCACTGTCACAAACAACAGCCATAAAGCAAGCTACTGTCCCAAAGCAGCAGCCATAAAGCAAGCTACTGTCACAAAACAGTAGATTTGGAGATTTTTGGTGTTCTCTTTTATCCACGGTTTTCGTTATCCACGGTAAGGTCTGGAACCAATCCCCAGCGGATACCGGGGTCCTACTGTACAGTAATAGAAACAGGACATCTTCACTTCTGTTATACCGCTGGCTGATGGCTCAGTGGTTTAGGCGCCTGGCTGCAGAGCCAGAGGTTGATAGTTCAATTCCCCACTGGGCCTCCATGACAGGGGCTGGACGCAATGATCATACAACGACACCATCATGAAGTTGGAAGGGGCCTTGAAGGCCATGCAGTCCAACCCCTTGCTCAAGGCAGGAATATCTGCCAGGTGGTTGTCTTAAGTTTCTCTTCAATGCCTCCAGCATTCTCTTCAATGCCTCCTTCAAAGAGTCATTGGTTCCGTTGTCGTACTGCTCTAACGGTTAGGAAGTTTTTTTTCCTGATATTCACCCCCTTTGGTTTCCTCTGTTAAGCCCATTGTTGCATGTCTTGCACTTAAGGATGATGGAGCTTGTTGCTCCATCCCAATTCAGATTAAAGTTCTCCTGATTGATACCTTCATGCTGTGCCCCACCACAACCTTCCCAGTTTTTAAAGCCCCATTAAAACACACACACACACACACACACATCTTCAATGCCTGTCGCAAGGCTATAACCATTGTACCGCCCTTCCTCATCACCACCATGCTTGCCCACTCAGGGTGACGATGCCCCTACTCTGTTACCTGGAGGACCCATTCTACAGAGGACTAAGCCTCCTTAGTAGCCACCAAATAAAAACAACAATTTAAAAAAAATAAGATTTAGGAGAACGGAGGATCATCTTTGAATCTTGAACTTGTGAGCCCGATTCTGTAACGACCAGACCGCAAATATGTGGGGGCAGGCTTTCCGAAGGTTCCTTTTATCGGTGGCGACTCTCAGATTCAAAAGATAAAATTTGTTCTGACATTTCCAGGACCTCTGATGTCCTCCAGGTGAAAGGAAGGTCAATAATATCCAATCTGAAACAGAGCGCCATTCATTCCCTTTTGACTTTGACACAACATGCTCCTGATGGAATGCCACCCAGGCATGGCGGCCTTATCCATCCTTCCCTGGCAAGGTCAACGCAGAAACCTGCAAAAGCCTTCAGGAAGCAGCCCCAGCTCTGCGGCTTCTTGTCGGTCCCTCATCCCGCCAGGTGACAAACCAGGTCCATGGCGCTGTGCGGTGATGCTCGTCGCAATGACATTGGCGTGATTTGGGACGGACACTCCCCTCTTCCAGGACTGTTCTTCGTTTCCAAATGATTACGGAGAGAGAGCGGCGTTGCTGCTGCAGAAAGGAAGCTGGGCTTTGTCAGCCAAGCAAGCAAGAGGGCCGAGTTATAAATGTCACATCCTGGCTTGTCCTTGGAAACGAGGAAAGGCACAGACAAATCTTTTGCTTCACTGATTTATTGATTGGTCGAAGGTCTGGGTGCTTGGCAGAGGGGCCGTGATGCAAAGGAGACAATCCCCCCAAATAATCTTTGTGCCACCAGACTGTGTGTGATTTTGATTGGGTGAGGAGCATAATCAGGTTGCAGAGTTTTCGAATTTCTGTTGAAATATTTTTTTCAACAATAGAACTACATAGATCTGCAGAGGCAGAATAGCTACAAGTTCTCTGGAGCCCACCCCAATCTCATTACCCAACACTTATGGTCTCAGAAATTTACCCTGAGACATTTGTGGAAGAAATAATGTTTTAAAAATTATTTGCCCACAGTCGCTTGAAATTGCACACACGTTTATGCTGCTTTATTTACTGCACGCACAGTAAAATTGTACTTTATTTTGGTTTGGATTCTTATTTTTAAAATCATCAATCTCCAAAATCCTCCCAAAAAGTAACTGTTTTGAGCTCGAGGGGAAAAGATCAAGTGAATCTAGTCAAGCTTATTTCTGAGGATGCATGCTAAGACTACCCAGGCTGAATCCTAAAAAAAGATGACTAAAAAACTTTAGCCTAGTTCCCTTAAAAATATATATTTTTTTGCAAAAAAAAAAAATGTTATAATTTTCTTCTGCGTGCAACCCCTAGCACGCCGCCCCTCCGCCTGGAAATGAGCGGAAGAGCTTCACCAATTAGACAGCAGCCTGCTTTTTAAAAAATGGTGATTTGAATCCGGCTAGAGAAGGCAGGGGTCTATCAATGCAACTCCGAGGGCGCTTTCTGACGTCACCAAAGGGGAAGCCGGGAAACTCAGTCCCCGCCCACATAAGGGCTGAGGGCCGCCGCGGCCGCGTCCAATACGAGAGGGCCACCGTGCCCATACCTAACATGGCGCCCGCTTTCCCACGCACACCGCGCAAAGGGCGGGACTTAGGCAGCCTTTCGGCGGGAAACCAATATGGCGGCGGTTGCCATGGAAGTGGCAGGGCCTCCCGAAACTCCTCAAGACCAGAAGCAAGGCGGGGGGTTCGCCGCGGCCACCACCTCTGCAGGGGGCGGCCATTACGAGCTGCCCTGGTGAGGGGGCTCCCCAAAAGAAGGGGTGCAGGTTAAGGGGGGGCGGGCGGATAGGGGAGCATGGCCGTCATGAGCTGGGGGACTCGTGGGTACTAAAGGGTGGCTTTTTGGGGACCGCGTTGGGTGAAGGTGGGTTGGTTGCAGCTCGTTATCCCCAAATATATGTATATATTATGATTTGCATAAAAGTGCATATGCAAGTTTATATATAGGGCATGCACATTTTGTATATTTCAAACGGGGGATATTTTAAGTTGTGAGGCAGGCATCTCCCTGCCGTGGCTGCTCCCTGGGTGGATGGGAGATCTCCATTCCTCTGGTGGCTTGCCCTTATAGCTTTAATTTAAATTATCTTTAAATCAAATTAGATCTTTAAGTCAGAATTGCCTAGCACAGCCTTTCAAGATTTGGATTGGCAGGACTGTCATTGGATTTGCAGGACTGTCATTGTGGGTTTACGGGGACTCTTCCTACTATTTTTTTATTTTATTGTATTAATTGTATGGGTTTGTTCTGTGTTCTACTGTGTTGTATTGATTGTTGTTAACCGCCCAGAGGGTCCTCGCTGCCAGATGCACGGTATAAAAATCCAATAAATAAATAAATAAATACTATGCAACTTTATATGCATTACCATAAACGATTGCATTGACTGATTTCATACAAACAGTGTTTTCCATGGTACTTTCCACCCGTCATAATGGATTTTTCTTTTCTTTTTTTGCATGCTCTTTGTCACTCTACTGTTACCTTTTAATGGCTCTGCAATACAGACACCGCTCTTGACGCCTCGGGTTTGTTTTCTCCTGGTTTAACTCGATAAAGGAGGATTTTCATATGTCTTGTGTATGTTTTTGGACACAGGGTGGAGAAATACAGGCCTTTGAAGCTGTCAGAAATTGTTGGGAACGAAGATACTATTAGCAGGTTAGAGGTATGGCAATGGCTTTTCTTTTAGAAAAATGTCTTTTTGGGTTGTTTGCATTTTCATAAGAGATTGTTTGAAAATCCAAATTTAAGTCCTACTCCTCTGTCATCCTAAAGAGGTTGTTTGGAGTGCAGTGTTTTTTTTCCACCTTAAGTTTCTGGAGTTTAGTAGAGATGATGTTCTTATGCTCTTCTACCAGCCCCCATGTGTATTTAAATCTCACCTCATGTGTATTTACAGTATTTTTCCATGTATAAGGCTATATTTTTGTCTAAAACTGTTAGAAAGTTTTAGACAAAAACTGTTAGACAGTTTTAGACAAAAATATAACAGACTTAACCCTTGGTGTTTCTTTTTCTAGGTCTTTGCAAAGGAGGGAAATGTCCCGAACATTATTATTGCGGTGAGTATTGTTAAGATCAACACAGTACCTTCGTGTGGATCTTCATGTATGGGAAACACTTAAGTCAAAATGGAATCAGAGCTAAAATTTCACACCATATTTATTTATTTATTGGATTTTTATACCACCCATCTGGCAGCGAGGCCATTCTGGACAGTTAATGACAATCAATACAATACAGTGTGGCACAGAACAAACCCGTAAAATTCATAGAATAAAATAAAAAACATAAAATACAGTAATGTGATGAAAATAAAATTAAAATGACATGAATATAAGATATAATTGTGTGATATAATACTATCATGCAATATACAATAATAAATATGCTAGACTGAAATGCATTCTTTTGTTGATTTGCTATATTTCTTTTAATGTGTATTTGTCTGTAAGCAGCCACAAAATCAAACTTTGAAGCTCAGGGCAAACTTATTGTAAAGAAAAGAATACTGGAATTCTTAAAGGTTGTTTTGAACTGGAAGGAGTGTGTGTGGTCCTTTAATTGCCTAAACCTCTTGGTTAGCTGTCTAGATGCCCAAAGCACATCTGATCTCGCCTGATTTCGGAAGCTAAGCAGGGTCGGCCCTGGTTAGTACTTGGATGGGAGACCACCAGGGAATACCATGTGCTGTAGGCACCTATTCCTGCCAAGAAAACTCTGTGAGCATGGAATCATGAAGAGTGAGTCATGACTGTAACGACACACACACACACACACACACACACACACACACACACACACACACACACACACACACTTGGTTAAACTGAAGTTTTTGCATTTCAAGGGTCCCCCTGGAACGGGTAAAACCACCAGCATCCTTTGCCTGGCACGGGCGCTTCTGGGCCCTGCGTTGAAGGATGCGGTTCTGGAGCTGAATGCGTCCAACGACAGGTGAGTTGAAGGAACTGAAGCCGGAATTGGGATTAAGAACATAAAAAGAGCCCTGCTGGATCAGGCCAAAGGCCCATCTAGTTCAGCTTCTTGTTTCTCACAGTGGCCCCACCAGATGTGTCGGGGAGCGCACAAGACTAGATATCTGTCTCCTGATAACCACTCCCCTGCATCTGGTCCTTGAAGTACCCCAGTTTTAAGCCTGGAGATGACACATCTCTTGGGAAATGCAGCGGGTAGGAGCACGTCTGCATTTTGTGGATTTTTCTTAGCGTGTGTGGATCAGGCACCAAACTCCCACAATAAATGGGGGAGTACTGCAGTGAGGAGTCACGCCACCCTAAACCTACTTAGTAGTTTTTTGATGCTAGGAAGGCTTAGACTTGGTTAGTCCTTGGAAGGGAATCTCCAGGTAAGAGTGGGGGAGAATCCTGGAGAACAACTAATACTCAGAGTTGAATATATAGTAAGACCACAGTATCCTATGGGAAAAAGTTTTACTTCTCCAATGCCTGAGATTTTAAATACACTTCCCACTCTGAAATTCATGTTTCCAGCATGTGTTAACAGAACTGGCCACTAGGGGGCACCAGAGACAATGGGGTTGGTTTTATCTGTGATTTCCAGCATTGGGGGAGGGGGGTAGTGGTTTGGAACCCCAACATATACTACAGTCTTTGAGGGGGATATACCAAGGGTCTAACTAGCAATGAGGGAGTGTCCAGCCCATGACCCACCATTTTGTTTTTACAGGGGCATCGACGTTGTGAGGAATAAAATCAAGATGTTTGCTCAGCAGAAGGTCACGCTTCCAAAAGGCCGGCATAAAATCATCATCTTGGATGAAGCTGACAGGTGCGTGGATCTGTCTTCCAGCCACGGGCGAAGGCAGACACTCGTTTAGGGTTAAAGTTAGGGTAAGGGTTCTGTTAGACTAGGTTTGAGAAGACATGGGTTCAAATTGTGTCTCAGCCATGGGATTTTAGATTTTTTTTAAGCATCTGGCTGCAGAATCAGGTTGGGAGTTTGATTCTGGTATTGGAGCACCGCCACCAAAGAAAGGTGGCACATGGATCTTGGTAAGTGGCCCATAACATGCCAGTCATGTCGTTCTGGACGTACTAGCAGCAGCAGCAGCTGCCTGTGGGCATTTCAGTAGGCATTGGAGTCCAAAATTATCCTGCATTTTATCTTTAAACCAGCATGACCGATGGAGCCCAGCAGGCCCTCAGACGGACGATGGAAATCTATTCCAAAACAACCCGGTTTGCATTGGCTTGCAATGCTTCCGATAAAATAATTGGTAAGAGCTTTTAGCCTTGTGGGTGTTGCAGTGGGGGAGGGGGAGGCGTCCCCTGATCCTTTCATACCACCCATGTGATAACTGTGGTTTCTACTGTCCATCAAGCTTTGAATGAAAAAGGCACCCCTGGAGAATGAGAAATCGGAAAGGTTAGTTTAGGAGTACAGTGGTACCTCTACTTACGAATTTAATCTGTTCCAAATGAACATAAGAACACAAGAAGAGCCCTGCTGGATCAGGCCAAAGGCCCATCTAGTCCAGCTTCCTGTATCTCACAGTGGCCCCACCAAATGCATCCGGGAGTGCACGAGACTAGATATCTGTCTCCTGCTACCCCTCCCCTGCATCTGGTCCTTGAAGCACCCTGGTTTTAAGCTTGGAGATGACACATCTCCCTCATGGCTTGTAACCTGTGATGGACGTTTTCCTCCAGGAGTCTGTCCCGTCCCCTTTTGAAGGCATTTGGGCCAGATGCCATCATCACATCCTGTGGCAGGTTGTTCACCAAACTAACAACACGCTGGTTAAAGAAGTATTTTCTTTTGTCACTCTCCCAACCCTCAATTTTGAGTGTATGTCCCCTAGTTCTGGTATTTTGAGGGAGAGGGAGACTCATACCCTGCATTATAATGCATGCTCTTAAGTTGAAGAACTCTTAAGTAGAGGAGCCCTATCTTTAAAAAATTGAAAAAATTAAAAATTAAAACAAATTAAAAAAATTGTAAGTAGAGCAGACCACATCTAAAATTTGTAAGGCAGCAGTTAAGACACCAACTGTTTTCTGCTCTTAAGTCGAGCCGCTCTTAAGTTGAGCTGCTCTTAAGTAGAGGCACCACTGTAGTCTCTCCCCTCCAGGAAGAACCTGGATTTTCCCAGGAATCTTGCTTGCACATAAGGCCTACACACGAGTGGCACCCATCTCTTTGGAGGTGTTGTGTTCTCCCTGCAAAAATAAATGATGATGAGGGGATGATGGAGGGCAGGAGGTACCAAGATCCTTCTCTAAGCAGTCGCTGAGATCCAGGGATGGTTCCAGATTTATTTTTTTGTAGGAATTTTCTTGTCTGTTTCATTATGATCGTACTATTCCAAATCCATGTGAAAAAATTCCGACCGTGTTAGGGATGCCGGCTTTTTCCTGGCAGAAGTCTTATCTGCTGTCAACAAACTAACAATCGGTTCCAAATCTTTTGCAGTGGGTCTGTTGGTAAATTATATCCAGTGGTCTAACATCCAAAACAAGTGATTGTCTTTGCATAACGCCAGGGGATATAGGCACACAGGTTGCAGCTTTTGAAGGAGTGCGGGGTGAGGCGCCTTTGGCCCCTGGGCCTTCTCCAGCCAGAGCTAGCGGGGCAGGCCCCCTCCCCTTGGTAAAAGGCAGCATCCTTTGATCTCTGCTCTCTCTGCCCAGAACCAATCCAGTCCCGCTGTGCCGTGCTGCGTTACACCAAGCTCACCGACGCTCAGGTCCTGGCCAGGCTCATGAAGATTGTTGAGAAGGAGAATGTCCAGTACACGGACGACGGGTTGGAAGCCATCATCTTCACAGCCCAGGGGGACATGAGGCAGGTGAGCGGAGAAGAAAAACCCTTCTGACATCTTGGTGCTGCAGCATTTTCTTTTTCATTGTGGGTAGAAATGCCATCCCAGGCTCCGCTATAGACTCTGAATAAATATGTGGGGTTACATTTAATTCCTGGTTGGTTTGAATCATAGAATCATCAAGTTGGAAGAGACCTGGAGGGCCATCCAGTCCAACCCCCTGCCATGCAGGAACCCCCATCACAGGACTCCCGACAGATGGTCATCCAGCCTCTGCTTAGAAACCTCCAAAGAAGGAGACTCCACCACGCTCCTTTGGGGCAGCATCTTCCACTTATGCTGAACAGCTCTATCAGAAAGTTCTTCCTAATGTTTAAATCAGGTGTGCCAAAACTTTGGCCCTCCTGATGTTTTGGACCACAACTCCCAGAATGTCATCCTTTCAGATTGCCAATAAAATCTTTTAGGAGTTGCAGTCCAAAATGGCTGGAGGGCCCCCTCAATCTTTTTCATGCCTGGTTTAAACTGAATCTCTTTTCCTGTAGTTTGAAACCATTGCCCCAAGTCCTAGTCTCTGAAGCCATGGAAAACAAATCAGCCCCCTCTTCAATATGACATCCTTTTTGAAAGGCTAAACGTTCCCAGCTCCCTAAGCAGCTCCTTGTAAGACATTTCTTCCAGACCTTTAACCATCCTGGTCGCCCTCCTCTGGACCTGTTCGATGTTGTTAACATCCTTTTTACATTGAGGTGTGCAGAACTGGACACAGTACTCCAGGTGGGGTCTGACCAGAGCAGAATAGAGTGGTACTATCACTTCCCTTGATCAAGACCCGGTGGTTCTGTTGATGCAACCAAGAATCACGTTGGCTTTCCTGGCCTCTTGGTCACACTGCTGACTCATGTTCAATTTCTGGTCCACCCAAACTCCTTTCACAGGTACTATTCTCCAGCCAGGTGTCTTCCATCTTATATCTGGCATTTTTTCCTGCCTAGATGCAGGACCCTACATTTCTCTGTGTTGAAACTCATTCCATTATCTTTTGCCCAGCACTCTAATCTGTCAAGGTCATTTTGGATTTTCATTCTATCCTCTATGGAATTACCAACCCCTCCCAATTTGGTATCATCTGCAAATTTAATCAGTCTACTCTGTTCCTTCATTCAAGTCATTAATAAAGAAGATACTGAATATCACCAGATCCTGTGGAGTGAGGGAAAAACCAAGTGTACTGCTTGTAGGTTCTCTTTCAGCAGAGAAATCCTGAATTAACACAGAAACTTAATACTGTTTGAGGTTTAAAACTAGTTCAAATATGTATTTCTGGAGGAACTTCTAAATGTGAAGAGAAATTCTGCAAGAGATACTGCAATTAGAATTTTCTCCAGAAAAACATAAGAACATAAGAACAGCCTTGCTGGAGGCCACAGCCCATCCATTCCAGCATTCTGTCTCACACAGGGGCTCACCATTGGCTTCAGGGTATTCCCAAGCAGATGTCTTCACCTGCTTAAGATTCCCTGCAAACGGCATTGAGAGATCATCTGCCTATCTCTCCAACCCGGAGGTTGTCCTTAGGCATCCATCAGGATAGCCATTGATACCCTGGTTCTCCATGAACTTGTCCAATCCTTTCTTAAAGCTGTCAAGGCTGACCGCTGTCACCACTTCTTCTGGCAGGGTTTTGTTTTTAATATATTTACTTAATTTTTGTCTTAATTTAAAATTTCTTGGTGGGGGTGTTATTTGTGCTTAATGCACCTTGGTTTTTCTTTTATAGTGGTGGTGGTAGTGGTGTGTTCTATAAAGTTTTTTTCAACTGTATGATCTGAAAATGCTGCTCATCTTTTTTCAACCATCTTCTCTTTTTTTTCTCCCCCCCCCCAAAAAAAAAAAATCAGGCACTGAATAATTTGCAGTCAACCCATTCTGGATTTAGCTTCGTCAACAGTGAGAATGTGTTCAAGGTTAGTTTAAAAAAACCGTCCACTTTCTATTTTACTTGATCCGTTTCAAAGAAAATGCTGCGGGGGTGCCCTGGTTTTCCAGAGTTGTGCAGAAGTAAAGATTTCGGCTATCACCACTGCTTCTGCAAGATGGAAAAGTTAGTGCTCCTGAAATATTTTTTATACTGGAAGGTATTGCTTTCCAAAAATGGATGTAATGAATATTTTAAACTGAGAAATGAAACCGGGATCCTGGGCCTAGTGCAGGCATGTCCAGACTTCAGCCCTCCTGATATTTTGGACTACAACTCCCTGAATTCCAAGCCTGTATTTCCAGTGGCAAAGGACTTTTGGAGTTGTGGTCCAAAGACATCTGGAGGGCCAAAGTTTGGACATGCCTGGCCTAGTGGGTCTCGCTTTGCTACAGATCTATAACAATTTCATATATTAATTTTTGTGGCTTTGTGCTGCCTTGCCCAATCATCCTTTAGTTGTTATTATTTGGACAGGCTGAGTTTTCTTATTTAAAACTTCTAGACACACACACACACACAGTACTTGGGAGAGCTTTAGTTTATTCGGGAAGAGTGAAGTGACCTTGAATTGATTCTCCATGATGTAAAGCAGGGGTGGGGAGTCTTCGGCCCTCCAGATGTTTTTGGGCCACAACTCCCAGAATTCCATGGATCAAGGACTGCGGGGAGTTACGGTCCAAAATATCTGGAGGGCCAAAGGTTCCCCACCCCTGCTGTAAAGAGTCATGGGGCCCTTCTGCTATCTTGAGGAGTTCGCTGTAGCCACAAGGAGAGCCCTCGTTGCCTGGGCCTTGGTCTCCAGATGCCAGAGGTTGTTAGATGAAGGAGCTCCTGTCCTTCCCCCGCAGGTATGTGATGAGCCCCACCCTCTGCTGGTGAAGGAAATGATCGGCCACTGCATCAGTGCAAATATTGACGAAGCTTACAAGGTGGGTGTGAAGGGGAACGGCTGCTTCTTGGCCTCCTCTTTGTTTTTCTGGCTGGTTATAATTAGATATGGGTGTTTCTAATTAGATATGGCACTCGGAACCTATTCCCCCCCTTCCGGAACAAAAGTAACCAGTCTCTTACCTTACTGTACCTCGCGCTGGGTGAAATTCCAACCAGGAAGCAGCCTCCGACGCGCCATCTTTCCCTCTCCCTGGCACTGGCCAATCAGGAACTGTGCAAGGACATGCATCATCCCACCTCCCTGTCTGATTGGCCAGCGCCAGGGAGAGGGAAAGATGACACGTTGGAGGCTGCTTCCTGGTTGGCGTTTCGCCCTGCACGAGGTAAAGCAAGGTAAGACCATGGTTGTTCCTACCAACTGGCCTCTCTGATTTGGTGATCTGTAGGAGTGTGGTGGCTCAGTGGACTAAGGCTTCCGAAAACTGTCTGCTGCAAACTTGGCAGCTCAGCAGTTCGAATCCCGGTGCTGCCACGCAACAGATCGAGCTCCCGCTGTTAACCCCGCCCCCTGCCAACCTAAGCAGTTCGAAAGCATGTCAATGCAAGTAGATAAATAGGTATTGCCATTTTAAAAAGCAGGAAGGTTACATCAGTGTTTCCTTGCAGCCATGCCGGCCACATGGCCATGGACTTGCACAACACTGGCTCTTCGGCTTGATTCCAGAGAGGAGCACCGCCCCTAGAGTCGGGCATGGCTAGCATGTGTGCGCACGGGGAGGGGACCTTTACCTTTTACCTTTAGGGTGGTCTCCAGCTCCGCAGTTCTAAAACGATTATATTCCTCGGTCCGTTATATTCGGATTTAAATCAGGAACGTCTCCTTTCCCGGTCTAGATCCTGGCTCACTTGTGGAAGCTTGGCTACTCCCCCGAAGACATCGTTGGCAACATTTTCAGGGTGTGCAAAACCTACCAAATGGCCGAGTACCTGAAGCTGGAGTTTATTAAGGTGAGTTGCTGGAGGGGGTGGCTCCCTGCCGTCGGCCGAGTCACCGGGTTTGCACCCGGGAGATGGCTGAGCATGGGATTTGCTGGCTTCGGAGAGTCTCATTGCTCCATAAGTCCACTTCTTTTACTTAAGTCAGTGGTTCTCAACCTGGGGGTCGGGACCCCTTTGAGGGTCGAACAACCATTTCACAGGGGTCGCCATGAGCCAGTGAAGAAAAAAGCACCAGCGGCTTGGGTCTGGGGGACGAAGGGGGGGAAGAGTGGGTTACAGCTTGATAGGTTGGAGGGGATGTCAGTCCATGGCACCGGAGGTTCTGATTGGCTGAGGGTGCCTGTAGAGGGAAGTTCTCTACGGCACCTGCGACAGTGGCCTGCCAAAGGGGGCTTGGGGCCAAGCAGGACAAGGGGGTCACCTCAACGTGAGGGACTGTATTAAAGGGTCCCGGCATTAGGAAGGTTGAGAACTGCTGATTTAAGGGATGCCTAGGTTTCTTTCTGAGAATAATGGGGAGTGGAGTGGGGGAACTTGAGATCCACTAGGTAGTTAGTTGTTAACTGCACTGCGGGAACGAATTCTTAAGAAAAAAAAGTCTTAAATGCAATGGTCAGGGGGACAATCCTTCTGTCATGTTGATCCAGAATGACTCATTCACGTATCATGGCATGTAGGTGCGCATGTGCCTAGAACCACTTTGGTAGCAGGCCGTGCCCCGTTGTTGATTGGTGGGACGATTGGAAGGTCAACTCGGCCACTCTGGACAACGGGGTGGGGTGGGGTGGGGAGTTAAGGTGCCAAAGACGACGCCAGCAGAAGCCGAGGGGCTCCTGGAAATGCCACCCCCTCTCTTCAGAGACCAGCAGGCCTTACTCCTCCACTTTGAAAGAGACACATCCGCGAGAAGAGAAGAGCCGTTCGTTTGGAATTATATTTAACGCCCTACAGGATTGCGCCGATCCCTTGATGGAGGGAAAAGGCAGGATGCCAGGCAAGGGGGGAGATCTCATTCCCTTTCCCCTCTCTCCGTGGCCAGGAAATCGGCTATACCCATATGAAGATAGTGGAAGGGGTGAGTTCCCTCTTGCAGCTGGCGGGGCTGCTGGCCCGGCTGTGTCAGAAGACCGAAGCCCCCGCGGCAAGCTGAAGAGAGGGGCGAGGACCCGGGAGGCTGGAGGAAGACTCCTCCACGGATCTGCTCATTCAGCCTCATGGGGTTCCCCCCTCCCCCCCCGTAATACCCCGGCTGACACGCGCGCGCACTTTGGACCAAATAAAGTTTGACATAAAAACGGTAGACGCCGGTGGGATTCTCTTTGTGGCCCTCAATAAAGGCACCCCTAGTACAGCTGTCATCTTAAGATGGAAGTCTGACTTAGTAACGATGACAAATTGGACGATAGACTTCGGTTTTAAAAAAGCAGGAGCTTCTAATAATCCTGTTCTGTCAAGTCAACGCTGACTTTTGGTGGCCTTTTTTCAGGGTTTTTCCAGGTAGAGAAGATTCAGAAGTGGGTTTCCCATTCCCTGCTGCCAGGGGTGCCCTGGGACTATGCAGCTTGCCCAAGGCTACCCAGGCTGGCTCTTCTCCCAGGAGGCCCAGTGGGGGGGGGGGGGGAGGATTGAACTCCCCAGCCTCTGGCTCTGTAGCTAGATATCTAAATCACTGTGCTACCCAGCCAGCCAGCTCAGAAGTGGTTTCCTGTTCCCTTCTTCTGGGGGAGCCCTGGGACAGTGCAGCTTGCCCAAGGCACCCCAGGCTGTCTCTTCTCCCTGGAGGTGCAGTGGGGGATTGAACATCCAGGCCTCTGGCTCTATAGCTAGATATCTAAATCACTAACCAGCCAATTCAGAAGTGGTTTCCCATTCCCTGCTTCCAGGGTGCCCTGGGACGGTGCAGCTCGCCCAAGGCCACCCAGGCTGGCTCTTCTCCCAGGAGGCACAGCAGGTTATCGAACTCATTACCTCTAATTCTATAGTCAGATACCTGAACTATGGAGCTATCTGGCCAGCTCATCTATCCTTACTCATCCAGAGGGCCAAGAGGTTTCTCCACCTCCCCGGTTACCTCTCTACATCATGCCTGTGGAGTCTCTGGGTCTCAAACCGAGGGACGGGTCTAGTCTGAGTCAGCTTCATGGCTCATTGGGGAGAGGACACACTTCCCAAGTCTGAGACCTGTACTCGTGGCCGCGTGGACCGTCCTGAGGGTCTCCAGGGGTGTCACAGGTCATAAACGTTGGATGTTTCTTGGAGAGTTAATTTACTGAGTCAATTAGAACAGACAAAAGAAAACACTTCTTTACCCCGCGCGTTGTTAGTCCGTGGAACTCCCTGCCACAGGAGGTGGTGATGGCATCTGGCCTGGATGCCTTCAAAAAGGGATTCAACAGATTCCTGGAGGAAAAGTCCATCCCAGGTGACAAACCATGATGGAGATCAAGGACCAGATGCAGGGGAGTGGTATCAGGAGACAGGTATCTAGTCTTGTGTGCTCCCCGACGCATTTGGTGGAGCCACTGTGAGATCCAGGAAGCTGGACTAGATGGGCCTTTGGTCTGATCCAGCTTGGCTTTTCTTATGTTCTTAAAATACCAGCGCTTACAAAACCGAACGAGGAGGAACGTGGCTCGTGCCCTATAAAGGTCTGGGAAGAATGGTAGGATTTTAAAAAGACATACAAATAAGTTTGTGGGGTTGGCCGTGGAAGCCTTCTGGGTGCCACCCCAAAGGTTAACCACTCCTGGACGCAGGGCAAGGAGCTGCAGGCATCATTGCTGCACCATCCCGGCTTCCAGCTGGGTGCCGAACTTACAAATTCAACAATGCCCTGTGCAGAATCTCTGGCTGTTGCTGTAGCCCAGGCATGTCCAAACTTCGGCTCTCCTGATGTTTTGGACCACAAGTCCCAGAATCCCAAGCCTATATTTCCAATGGCAAAGGACTCTGGGAGTTGTGGTCCAAAACATCTGAAGGGCCAAGTTTGGACATGCCTGCTGTAGCCGAAGGTCAGGCAGACCAACCAGCAGGGGTTTATTCTTCTCAGTTCTGTACAACGGCTTACATTATGGTCTACACAGCCTGTAGAGTTCCTTAAGGCAAACCTCCCAGAGAAATGAACAGGTGTGCAGAGAAATGAACAGGTGTCTATGGCTTGGGACAAAAATGGCCATGCTGCCTTGAGCAACACATCTGTCAAGTTGGAGCAGTCGACGGGGACCGAGGTGAACGGGGGTCACGGCTTAAGGCAGAAACCCCGACAAGGAGCCTGTCTTTTCCCCCACCCACCCTCCAAAAACTGGTGGGCTTCTTGGCAAGATGGCCAGCACTGTGCATCTCCTCGGAGACACACATTGATTGTACAAGAGGGGCCGGAGGATCTGAGGACCTCCTCCCCAGGTCTTAGGCAGCATTCCTACAGAAGAAAGTGGGCAGATGTCATTATTTTATAGAACCAAACATCTTTATTTATGTATTTATTTTTACAACTTTATATGCCGCCCACTACCCAAAGGTCTCTGGGCGGCTTACAATCAAAAGAATTAAAACAGTTAAAACAAAATATCAATAAATAATTGAAACAATAATAAAAAAACCTTACACTAAAACCATTACACTAAAATTGCCATCAGAGGACCCACAATCTCTATTGTATCAATTAAAAAACTTCTGGACTAAGAAGGTTTTTTACCTGGCGCCGAAATGTCATCAATGTTAGTGCCAGGTGGATCTCACTCCGGAGTGCCTTCCATAGTCTGGGGGCAGCTGCCGGGAAGGCCCTGTGTCTACAGGCCATACCTCTCAACTCCTTGAGGGATGGCTCTTTCAAGAGGGCCCCCTGGCTCGATCTTAATTGCCGGGTAGGTTGTTATGAAATCCTATTTGTCTTCAACAGATAGGATTTCTGCTTCTGCTCACGAGCATCCATGAGGTTCATTGGATTTGTTGCAAAATTGCTCTTAGCTGTTGCGTTCTTCTTTGTATGAGATCCTAGAATCATGGCATTAGAAGGGGCCTATAAGTCCAACCTCTCAGTGCAGTAAATTAACAATTGGATCTCGGAGGTCTCTCTAAGATTTTAAATCACACACCTTTTGCCTCTAAATGTACAGTCACTCTGAAGAAATGACATGCTCTCTGACTCAGGAGAAGCCAAAATCCTGTTGCAAAAATTAAACCCATGCTGAAAGTGCAGTCCTCCCTAGTGAGCTGGTTGTGCACCCGGTTTCACAACCAGTGTGCACAACTGGCGACATGCAGGGCAGGCTATCCGAGTAAAGGCTAGTGCAGTTCTCCATGGGCTCCATATTTCTCCAAAGAGTTTTGGACTTAAATTGACAAGAAGTGAGGCTGTACATTGTCAGCAATGGGAAGAGACAAGCGCATCTGTAGAATTACCATCTCTGCAAATCTGCATTAATGTAGTCCGGTTCCTCGCCGCCGCCACCATCATCAGAGGAGTCTCCTGGGTTAAGAGAGAGAACCCATGAACAGAAGACTGAGCAAAGATGGCTCAGCAGTTCTGGGCATACAAACCAAAAGTAGGCTCCACCTCTCTAAAGAAAAGAAAGAAAACAACAAATCCCCCCCCCGCCCCCGCCGCCTCTTCCTCTTTCTGGGAGGAAGCTTTCAATTGTTGGTATTTTTTTCCTTACAAGTTAGAGTGCATCAGCACTGTGCTAACACGATTCTTATTCTCTCTCTTTTTTCCTTTTGCTTTCTTCCTTTGAGGGCTGTAGAACTTTCTAATTTCCCAATATCATTAAGCGGGTAAGTTTAACGATATTGGGAAATTGGAACCAGGAGAGATATTTAAATTGCAGGGGCGAGAAACGAACGAACATGGATCGATCGTACGCACACCTAAAAAGGAGTCTAGGATCACTCCCAAAGGCGTACACAAGAATTCCTGGGAGGGAGGGCAAGATGATCCAGCCTAGGGTTTCACCCAGCTGCCTAGATGCCCTAAGCACATCCGATCTCACCTGATTTCGGAAGCTAAGCAGGGTCGGCCCTGGTTAGTACTTGGATGGGAGACCTCCAAGGAATACCAGGTGCTGTAGGCGCCTGGAGTAGGAACTGGCAAGCCACTCCAGTGTTCCTGCCAAGAAAACTCCATGGATATGGAGTCACGAAGAGTCGGTCACGACTGTAACAACACAACATACACACACACAGGGTTTCACCCAATCCATCAGGGAACACCCCCACCCCAGGGGAGGATCGCTGTTTAGTTCGGGTTCAGCTTGAACCCGTTAGCTTTGATCTACAACAAAACCACAGCTCACGGACCCAGGCAGCGTCCACTGCAGGAGAGGTGATGCCATCTTTTAAAGCTCTGGGGAGATCAACTCGATAGCAGATTCTCTTGCAACCACACTTGCTCCTTTCCCTTAGACATTTCCACATCTGACGGCTATTTCCAGCTGCATCTCACCTGATCAGCGCTCCTCGGCATACAAAACACAAGTATTTATAGCAACACCACCCTCAAAACATCTCTGCTAGTGCCTTGTGACATTCTTATAGATGTGTAAATCATTAGCAACTTAGAACTGCAGGCCAGGAAGAGAACCTTGGATCATTGCGCCCAGACCTCGGCAAGGAGGCAGGGTGGGGTATTGAACTCTCGGCCTCTGGCTCCAGAGCCAGGAACCTAAACCACTGGACTATCCAGCAGTTCCTTCTAAGCCTTTTTAGCAACCCATGTTGTCCTTAGGCTGACATACAGCAAGTGGACCTAATATAACCATGAGTGCTTTAATAAAAATAATTATGATATATATATATATATTTCAAAAAATACCCCGCTATCAGAATTCAGCTAGCCAAGGAGGCCAATTTTACCTTGCATTGGCGAATGTTTCCACAACTGGATTATTGTGCTGTTCTCATAGATCTCTGCATTGGTTGAGTCTGCAGATGAGAAAGAAGTCAGTTCAGATGTGGCACCTAACAGAACAAAGGGTCTCTCCAGGTTATTCCCAAGCTCTTCTGCTTATTAATATGCTTAAAATATTTTTATCCAGCTTTAAAGGCTGTTTACATCATTAAAAGGCAGCGTTTAAAAGGTAGAAACAGTATGTACTAGAGATGGGCACGAAATGAACAATTTTTCGTTTCCATTTTTTTTTCTTCGCTTCGTTACGTAACAAAACGACAAACGAATTTTGTCTCTTAAATGAAACGAAACAAACAGAAACACGGAAATTTTGTCGTGCGTTTCGTTTCCGTTACTGCAATATGAGTGAATTGCTTAAAATCCTTTAAAAAATCACAAACAAATTGAAATAAATGGTAACGGAATGGTAACGAAACGAACAAAACGAAAACGATTTTTTGCAAAAATTTGCAAAAAAACGGAAACGAACCGAAACGGACCCTCCAAACGACAAACGAAATGCCATTTTTGTTATTCGTGCCCATCTCTAGTATGTACCAATATTAAAAATAATAAAATACCACACTAAAACGGTACACAAAATCAGAAAGAAATGTGCATTCAAAGCAACAAGGCACTACACTCCCTTTAAAAATGCTTCTCAGGCATCCAGTCGCTCAGGGAAAGTTTGCATGAAAAGAAAGTTCTTTTGCTTGCTTGCGAAAGGACAGCATAGATGGGGCCAGTCGGGCCTCAGAAGTGTTCGACTAGTGATTGATAATACAAAATCCTGTGTAGTTATCTTGTCTGCTGTGTAGTAGTAGTAGTAGTAGTAGTAGTAGTAGTAGTAGTAGTAGTAGTAGTAGTAGTAGTAGTAGTAGTAGTAGTAATGCTCGGCAAGATGGCGGAACAAATAAATGTTAAATAAACTAAAGTAAGTGAGAGGCTTAAAGTGTGGCGTTTGCCATCCCCTGAGTTCGAGTCCTGCACGCTCTCCACTGAACCGCACTGTCTTTACCTTTTCTCTACTGGGTATGATTTTGAAAGGCCAGCCCACAGAGTCGCAACAGCGA
This sequence comes from Phrynocephalus forsythii, assembly GCA_029282475.1. NCBI lineage: Eukaryota > Metazoa > Chordata > Lepidosauria > Squamata > Agamidae > Phrynocephalus > Phrynocephalus forsythii. The sequence goes on along the minus strand of JAPFRF010000017.1, from coordinate 6,375,235 downwards.
TAATGAGGTGGGCTTGTAATAAGGACGCCCTCTCGGTGCCCAGAACGTACCACATCCGTTGCTTCCGGGCGGTCTGCTCACATTTTCGTACGAGGGGGACTCCTCCTCTGAAACAGGAGAAAGACGTGGGTCGGGTGCAAAAAGGCACAGAACGGAAAGGACGACTTAGGGAAAAGGGCAGGACCCTGCTCCACCCTTCCTGATTGGTCTTAATGCCATAGCAAATTGCGAGGGGTGTTACAAAGACCTACAACTATCCTTCTATAATATTGGGGGAAACGAAAGCCATCCTCGTATCTGCCTGTACCTTTCTTCACCTTCACATCCTCTCCTCCCCATGAAAAAATACAGTATTATTTATATTTATATGCCGATCAGCCCTTTCATCATTAGGTAAAAGCATCATGGAGGGCAGGGGGGAGAGAGATTAATTGTCTCCCAGACAACCAAACTTGGGGAAAGCTTGCCTGAAGAAGAACTTTGCCTGCTTCCGGAAGGACAGCAGAGATGGGGCCAGACAGGCCTCCAGTGGGAGGGAGTTCCACAGTCTGGGAGCAGCAACAGAGAACGCCCGCCAAACGGGGGCCCTGTGAGGGTGTTGGGACTAAGAGAAAGGCCTCCCTCGATGACCTCGATATGTGACCAGGCTCATGGAGGGAGCGAGTGTAGATCTGAGCATTATGGGAGTTGTAGGCCCCAGCCACAAATCGACACACCACTGCATTAGCGTGAAGGAACAGCTTTGGGAACAGGAGAAAAATGTTCACGCGATTGTCCTTACTCATAAGCAAACAGGATTTTAGTTCTTATCCTCTTAGTCCCGGTTGGTTCAAACAAGGGTTTGCATCTCAGGTCAGCTTACCTTTTGAAGGGCTTAAGAAATCTCCCGCATTGCAATAATGGTAATTAGAAGTGGGCTGGCTAGAAAGGAGGAAGCAGAAAAAAGAAAACGAAATGGCGTCAAGTGGAAGAAGGAGTAGAAATTCTCACCTTGAAAGTAATAAGTCTGTGATGAAAAGCATCCAAGTTGAGATGGATGGAGTTCCCAAACAAAGATCTGTTCACAAACATCCCATCTTCCCAAAGAAGGTTGAACTGACATTGTTAAGTACTGTTAAGTTGGAATGGACTTATGACTTTAATAGGGCTTTCAAGATAAGAGAGATATTTCAGGAGTGGTTTTACGCCACATAAGAACATAAGAAGAGCCCTGCTGGATCAGGCCAAAGGCCCATCTAGTTCAGCTTCCTTTATCTCACAATGGCCCCACCAGATGCTTCTGGGAGCGCACAAGACTAAATATCTGTCTCCTGGTACCACTCCTCTGCATCTGGCCCTTGAAGTACCCTGGTTTTAAGCCTGGAGATGACACATCTCCATCCTGGTTTGTCACCTGTGATGGACTTTTCCTCCAGGAATCTGTCCCATCCCCTTTGGAAGGCATCCAGGCCAGATGCCATCAGCACCTCCTGTGGCAGGGAGTTCCACAGACTAACAACACCCTGGGTGAAAAAAAATATTTTCTTTTGTCTGTTCTTACTCTCCCAGCCCTCAATTTGAGTTTAAGTCCCCTAGTTCTGGTATTTTGTGAGAGGGAGAAGAGCGTCCCTCTATCCACTTGACTCATGCCCTGCATTATTTTGTACGTCTCCCTGAGTCTTAGTCCTCTGCTATACCAGGCAAAGCATCCAGATCTCATTGTGCACCCTGAAAGGGCGAAAATCCAGCAGCGTAATATACACAAATCAGATTTAAACCCTTCTATTTTCGTGGCAACCCTGTTGGAGAAGTTAATCTGGAACCAAGCAAGTGACTGAAGGTCACCCAAGGAAGCTTGTTGAGCAGATGTTTCATCTGAGGTCTTCACGGATCCAACACTGACAATCTAACTCAAGGGGTTGAATTTGCAGGAGAGACGGGGAAAACGCAGTAATTAAGTTGGCTGGCCGGCTTTCTCATAAGACTTTTCTCCTTATTTATTTATTTATTTATTTATTTATTTATTTATTTATTTATTGGATTTTTTTTACTGCCCATCTGGCAGCGCGGTCACTCTGGGAGGTTTACAACAATTAACAATTCAAACAATTCATACAATAAAACCATTAAACAGTAAAACCCAATAAAATAAAAATAAAATAAAATTAATAGTAATATTAAAATTGATATTATTCTCTCTCATACCCACACTACACGCCAAAAGTAACCCCGACACCAGAAATATGGCACTGCATTCACTCAGCCCAGACACAGAACTTGGGATATATATATATATATATATATATATATATATATATATATATATATATATATATATATATATATATATATATATATATATATATATATATATATATATATTATGTTTGTATGTTAGGGTGGATTCGGCTTCCCAGAAATCTGGTTGTTTTGGAACCAACGAGGTCTCACTCGTCATCTTCAGGCTCTGGCTTCTTTCTTCTTGAAGCAAAGTGTGGTCTCAAAGTCCTTCTATAAATACTGCTTGTTGGTTTGCTTGCTCTGTTGCTGATTGTAGGTTCATCTGATGTTAAGGGATTAATTGCTGATGGCTGTTTAGATGGCTGTTTACATGCTGGTGGGTTAGATGGCTGGTAGGTTCTTATCCTGGGCTTTGGTGGAGTGGGGTCCTGTGTCTTGTGAATTCATTTTGGTCTGGCACGTGTCTGTGGTCTCCCAATGTTTTTTTGGGGTGTGTGAGTGTGCATGTGGTGACTGGAGTGGGGTGCCGCAGTAGATGGTGCAGTCGTGGTTTTGTTATTGGATGGTGGTTTCGTTTCATCTGTGGGAAGGGTCTGGGTTTGTGTTTGTGGATGGAAGGTGGTGGCATCTTGTGTCCTTTTGGACCTGGTGTCAGTCTTTGTGACAGAGGCTCGTCTGTTGACCAGGGCTAGTTTCAGATGTCAGGCAAGCGGGAGGTGTCATCACGTTTATTCATGTTGTTTGGGTGTTTCTCTATTTCAATGGCTTCCATGATTATTCGAAAGTGTTCAGTTTTGGAGATGAGTTTGGTTCTTTCAAAGTCAATTTCATGACCTGTTGTTTTTATGTGCTGGAAGAGAGAGGAAGATTTTTCTTCTTTTTTGACTGGCTTGTGTTCTGCGATGCGTGCGCTTATTCTCCTGTTTGTTTGTCCGATGTATGTGGCTGGACAGACTTTGCATGGTATTTTCGTAGACTCCTTGGTTTTCTAGCTCAATCTTTTATTTATTTATTTATTTATTTTTTTATTGGTGCAAAAGGCTATTTATTTATTTTGCTTATTGTATTTATTCGTTGTTCTCTTCTGTTTCTTGGTTCTTGGAGGGTGTTTCCTTTTGGATTAGTTATATGTTTTCTGATTTTCACCATGTTAGGGTGGATTCGGGTTTCTTCCCGGCAGAAATCTGGTTGTTTTGGCGACGTTTCGGGAGGTTTCTTTCTTCTTGAAGCAAAGTGTGGTCTCAGTTGAAGTCCTTCTATAAATTCCACAACAAATACAACCCCCAAACACATCCTAGATCTGACCAACCACTGCCTAAAACACATACTTCATCCACAATGGACAAAGATAAAACAGATAGAAGGAGCACCCATGGGAACCCTCTCAATAAAAATAAAAACACTTTGAAACCATTAAGAAGTCCGAACATAAACCCAAACTCTGGCTCAATATGTTGATATTTGTTATCTGGCCACACGGGAAAGATAAACTGAACAACTTCCTCACACATCTCAACAGCCTACACCCCAAAATACAATTCACTATGGAAATAGAAGCCAACAACCAACTTCCCTTCCTGGACGTCCTAATCTACAAAAACCCGACGGCTCCTTAGGACATACCATCTACCAGAAAAAACACATACAAACCGCTACTTAAATGCACAATCACACCACCACCCTGCACAGATCAACTCAAAAACCCTCATCTCCAGAACCAAACCAAAAGACCACCTAAAACTGAATTACACACTCTCTCGAATGTTTTAATTGGGATATTCCAAAAAAACACCATCACCAAACTAATCCAAAAGGAAACACCCCCAAGAACCAAGAAACAGAAGAGAACAACGGCACCGCCTCCTCCCTTACATCAAAGGCACCACAGACAAAATCAGCAAAATTCTCCACAAACACAATATCAAGACAGCCTTTTGCACCACCAAAAATAGCCAACATCTTAAGAAACCCCAAAGACAAGATTGAGCTAGAAAACCAAGGAGTCTACGAAATACCATGCAAAGTCTGTCCAGCCACATACATCGGACAAACAAACAGGAGAATAAGCGCAAATGTCGCAGAACACAAGAACGCAGTCAAAAAGAAGAAAAATCTTCCTCTCTCTTCCAGCACATAAAAACAACAGGTCATGAAATTGACTTTGAAAGAACCAAACTCATCTCCAAAACGGAACACTTCAACAGTCGAATAATCATGGAAGCCATTGAAATAGAGAAACACCCAAACAACATGAATAAACGTGATGACACCTCCTGCTTGCCTGACATCTGGAAACTAGCCCTGGTCAACAGACGAGCCTCTGTCAAAAGACTGACACCAGGTCCAAAAGGACACAAGATGCCACCACCTTCCATCCACACCAAACACAAACCCAGACCCTTCCCACAGATGAAACGAAACCACCATCCAATAACAAAACCACGACTGCACCATCTACTGCGGCACCCCACTCCAGTCACCACATGGAGCACACTCACACACCCCAAAAAACATTGGGAGACCACAGACACGTAGCCAGACCAAAATGAATTCACAAGACACAGGACCCCACTCCACCAAAGCCCAGGATACTGCCAGAACCCACCAGCCATCTAACCCACCAGCATGTAAACAGCCATCTAAACAGCCATCAGCAGTTAATCCCTTAACGATCTCAGCCACACAGCAGATCACAAAAGAACAAAGGAACAAAGGAACCTACAATCAGCAACAGAGCAAGCAAACCACACCCCCAGCAGTATTTATAGAAGGACTTCAACTGAGACCACACTTTGCTTCAAGAAGAAAGAAGCCAGAACACCAGCCTGAAGATGACGAGTGAGACCTCGCCCGAAACGGGAAAACAACCAGATTTCTACACGGAAGAAACCCGAATCCACCCTAACATGCATATATATATATATATATATATATATATATATATATATATATATATATATATATATATATATATATATATATATATATATATATATATATATATATATATATATATATATATATATATAATGGAAAGTCCCAAAATCTCCCAGGCACTGGCCAAGCTGCCCAGGGGTTTCTGGGAAATGTAGTCCAAAACCGCCGATTGCTGCAGCTCCATCAGGGATGGATGGAGAATCCACATAATTGAATAATCAATCAAATAAATAAATAAATAAATAACCTTAGAACTGCAGAGAAGGAAGGAACTCTCTGGATCATGGAATTCAGCCACTGTCAAAGAGGCCCAGCAGGGAATCGAACTCCCAATATCTAAACTACTTGGGCTAACCATCAGGTCTTTTGACCCTCCATGGGAAAAAGGACCTATAAGGGTGAGGAGCATTCCCAAAATGTAGCTGCTGCCGCTCAAAGCCAGCATCTCCCAAGGAGTGACTTACACGTAAGCAGCTTCCGGTGCCATCGGTATTTCTGCAAAGGAAATTTAGTCATTGTTCGTTAAGTCTTCACGGAAAAGAGGCTCCACACCAGCAGCCTCCAAGGATGAACTGATGCCTTTATTACAACTGAAGGACAAGGTAGAACTTCCAGAGATGCTCAACCGGTACCCACGCCCAGGACCTCCTCTCTTACATTTTCTCTCAAGAACAAACCTGCTTTCATTGGACAAGAATCATCACCTGCTATGGTCTTATCAGAGGAAATTAGAAAAGTTCATCAAGTGTCAGGAGGTGTCACGAGAGAGCAGGACCACCCACACTCTTGTATTTGCAGTCAACATGGATGGGTGTGAAAGCTGGACAGGTAAAGAAAGCTGAAAGGGGAAAAAAGCCTTACACACCTTTCTTCAAATTCTGATACCTGGACTTAACTCTGGTTTCTGGAAAGAAAATTAATCAAGTGTCAGTGAAAGCCCTCGGCGTCTTTGTCAAGGATTTTAGAGCTGAGCTGAGCTGAGGGATTCTGGAAATCCATTTCTTGAAAACAACAACCAAAAAAAACTCAAGACCCTTCCATGCTCTGGGTCCAAACGGTGCTCCTGGACCAAGTTCTTTTTTGCCAGATTACTCAGTAAACCAAGTTCCACCCCCTTCAAAGATGTCACCAACCGTCTTGTTCCCTAGGCCCCCAACAGCCGAAGCCCCAAATCCAGAAACCCCATTGGTTGTGGAACATAAAATCGTAAAGCCGGAAGTGGCCTTGGGGTGGTCATCTAATCCCACACTCTGCTTAATACCTTCCAGGAGAAGAAAGCAAACCGGGACTGAGCTAAAGTAGCTCACATACTCCGTTTCCCAGCTGAAAAATTGGAGTCGCCTTCTCCGGTTCCAATGAAGTTTGTTTGTTGATGGGTTGGCTGGTTGGGTTGGGTTGGGGTTGGGTTGGGTTTGGGTTGGGTTGATTGGTCGGTTTGTCAGACGCCTGTCTCCCAATGAGGGGACTCATCCTGACAGTCTACTTTGGGAGAAACCGGAGCAGGTGTTAAAAGTTCGGACCCGAGAGCCAACCTCCAAGTCCAGACCTCTGGTGAGACCCAGTGAGCATGGATCTGTCTAAATCAAGGGTGGGCAACTGTTGGCCCTCCAGATGTTTTGGACCACAACTCCCACAGTTCTTTGTCATTGACAACCTAGGCTCGGAATTCTGGGAGTTGTGTTCCAAACCATCTGGAGGGCCAATAGTTGCTCACCCTTGGTCTAAATCAGTGGTGTCCAAACTTCAACCCTCCAGATGTTTTGGACCACAACTCCCACAGTCCTTTGTCATTGTGAACCTAGGCTTGGAATTCTGGGAGTTGTGGTCCAAATCATCTGGAGGACTGACAGTTGCCCACCCCTGGTCTAAATGAAAGGGATTTATTAAGGTCCTAACAATGGCAGTGGTAAAGCAAAAAACCAAACATCCCAAAATATTCCGGCACCTTCAAGACTAACAGGTGACTTCTGGAATGAGGTTTGTAGATTACAGCCTGCTTTCTGACTGTACCCTCTTAGGCTACAGGACTGTACACAGTTGTGTAGATTGGTATACGCACGGAAAACAGGTATAGACAGTAGCATTATTAACATTGGTAATGTTAATAACTCAACAAGGAATAGATTTTGTGATTGGTTGGACAGAAGAAACAATGCGTTAGGTGGTACTAAGACGCAATGTAATTAATATTAAGCGCACCCAGACAATATGATGAATGACAACTGGAACTGTTTGTAGAAATGAACTTAGAAATGTGAAATGTTAAGGTGATGGAATATTATTACAAAAAATTTTTGGTAATGACCCTCCAAAACAACATGAAGATAGACTGTGCACCTTCAAAGTGTCAACAACGAAGCTCTCCCGGCAAGAGGCAGGGTGATTTTTATCATCTCCTCAGCCACAATTAGGCTGCAGGCCTGCGAAGCATAGCTGCAAAGAGGTTTTTCTTCTCAGGAAGTGGTTCTTTCTGCTCAGTTTTCCCACAGAGCATGGAACGTTTTGGGTCTCCACCAGACAACTGAAAACCCACCTGACTAATATTGATATAGTGGACACCAAAACCGGGTGCAGGCAGAAATGCTGTGAAGCCATTACAAATACGTACCAAATTGACTTGGCAAAGGAGGATGTGTGTGGTTTTTGCTGAAATGCAAAAACAAATAAATAAAGTAAGGGCCTCCCTTTGGGTTTAAGGACACGAGTCGTAAGTGTCACAGAATCGTAGAATCATGGCGTCGGAAGGGGCCCATAAGATCATAAAATCCAACCTTTCCTCATGGCAGGGATATAAGTCAAAGCAGATCTGAGAGATGGTGGTCCAGATTCCTCTGGAACGCCTCCAGCGTTGGAGCACTCGCCACCTCCAGAGGTAAATGGTTCCATCGTCATACTGCTCTAACAGTTAGGAAGTTTCTGATAAATAAATAAGTCCTCGTGGCTGCCAGGTTGCCACAAACGTCCTGGAAACTACCTGAGACCAGGTACATTAAAGCCAAAAAATGGAACTCTATAACTACCAACACATTTGCCCCTCAGTATGCTAATACTGTAATTTACGACAAGCGGCTCCAACCTACCTTGGCCCCAGCAAGTTGTACGGGGTTTTCAGATCCTCTTGTCCTGATCTTGCAAAACCTAAGAAGAAGGAGGAGGAGGAGGAGGAGGAGGAGGAGGAGGAGAAGGAGAAGGAAGAAGAAGAAGAAGAAGAAGAAGAAAGAAGAAAAGAGAAGGAGAAAGAAGGAGGAGGAGAAGGAGAAGGAGGAGGAGGAGGAGGAGGAGAAGATTAAAAACAAACAGCTTCTCATCTTTTGGAGTCTGGGGAAATGTTAAATGTTACCCTACAGGAAATGTTGTGGCCATCTTCTGGAAGTTTTCCTTCCTGACGTTTCGCCAGACTCTGTGACCGGCATCTTCAGAGGGCAAGAAGCTCAGGGAACTAGGAGTTCTCTCTGTGCTCTGGGGTATAGAGTGAGTGAGACTGTGGGGTGAATAGGTGTTAGACATTGTATTGTGATGGAGGGGTTAAAACGTTTCACTGTAATCAGGGATGGCAGGGATCCTTCTCTGTGTTTGATGGGTGTCCTTACCTGTTCTATTGTGTGAACTGGTGCTTGTGGCTAGGTGGGAATTATTGAACTTTTACCCTCTGCAGGTTGTAGTTTTCAGTACTGGAAGCCCAGGCTTTGTTGATTTTAGACTTTATTCTTTTTTTGTTGAAACTGTGCTGGTGTTTGTGGATTTCATTGGCTTTCCTGTGTAGTCTGAGATAGTGATTGGTAGTGTTGTCCAGTGCCTCTGTGTCCAGTTTGTTTCAGGGTGTGTTCTTCTACTGCCTGCAGCATCTTCTGTGTTCCATGGGAAATGATGTTTCTTCTCCCTGCCGAGGGAGTGAAGTCCCTCTAAACATACCATTCCAATGCAGATGAAGCATCTGCTGAACTAAATTAAGTGGCAGCAAAGCAAAGCAAAGAGATTATAGTTGCCAGGTGCTACTACACGATGCTACCACGTTTACTTCCTGGAGTAGGAACTGCATCCAGCCTTGTAGTCATACTGTAATGACATAACACACACACACACTACACGTTTACCTCCCTGCATCCAGCCTTGTAGTCATACCTCTTTCTTCAGTCTTCTTTGTCATATCCTACCATACTGGGCGGGCACCAGGTGAAATGCTGCACAATGAGCTTAAGGGCAGAGTAAGGATTCCACCTTGGTCCTTGTCTCTTTGGAACCCGCCTTCTACCAAATCTGACTACCCTGACAGTGGCAGCTCTGACTGGCAGCAATGGGTCAACACAGTCCTCTCCCGGATCTCCCTAGATCAGTGATGGAGAACCTTTTAGAGACCGAGTGCCCAAACTGCAATTCAAAACCCACTTATTTTTTTGCAAAGTGCCAGTAAAGCCATTTAACCTGAATACAGGTGGCTGTGAAGGGGCGATGTCGGGTGCTCACAGAAAGGGCTCTGAGTGCCACCTTTGGCACCCGTGCCATCGGTTCGCCATCACTGCTCTAGATGGAGTCTGGCGCCATGCTCAGGGTCCATTCTCCAATATTGCATTTTGGGAGTCCCCAGTCTGGCTGATCTTTCCAAAAAGCACACATGCGGTTGACAGGTTCTTGCCGGCCGACTCCTCAGCTGACTGCCAGGGCCAGGTGTAACGGGTGGCCAGGATCAGACCCTTGCTGGTGGCTAGATGCCAGCTCCTCACGTCTTCCCTTTCTTCTCCCCATCAACCGCTGCTTCTGATTCTTCTCTCGGACGGGCGGCCCAACCTCTTCCATTCCTTCGTCCCCCGCCAAGCCAAGAGGGTCCATCTTTTTAACACAGCTTTATGTGCTGTTGGGTCTTTCCCGTAAAGTGAGATGTCCAAGGCATGGCTTCCGACTGCCACTCCCACTGTGGGTTTCAATGGCCGAATGGAGATTTGAACTCGGGTCCACCCAGTCTCAGTCTGAAGCTCTTATCCCAGTGTTTTCCAACCTTGGGTAACCCAGGTGTTCTTGGCTTGCAATTCCCCTTTCCAGGATCAGTGCCTACTCACCCAAATAAGAGTTTGGCATCTCCCATCTCCGCTGATCTTCGTATCTCAAAGAGTGTGTCTGAGCCTGTGTCGAGCGCCTCTCTCTTTCCACTGGGGCTGCATAGTCAGCTGCAATGTGCCTGGGAACACAAGACAGGCCATGTCGGGGTGTGTGTGTATCTGCAAATCGCCCCACTGTGGGGTGCATTGTGACCATCAAAATTGCAACGAGGGCTGGTCATAGACTCCCTAAGACAGGCACTTCCTCGGTGCACTCAGTCTCTCTTTATTCAGCACCAGTGGTCCTGGAGAGTTGTATTAACCACAACTAACATTGTGATGACAAAAGCGCTTCTGTTTTATTTGGACAGATGCGGGTTCAGTGGCTATGACGCACGGCACAGACGTGATATTTCATGGCTACTATACATGGGCATTTCACATGAAAATACAGTAAACCCCCACCTATTGCAAGGGTTAGGGATCCGACCCGACCCGCAATAATTGAAAATCCGCAATATGCAGATGCTGGGTCAGGTCGGGACTGGGTGGGCTCTCTGGGGGCTCTTGTACTTACCCCAGGCCTGGCGCTGCCCCAAACGGGCCTGCAAGGGGCTTTCCAGCCCCCCCCGAGCCCCCAAAAGTGCTTTCTAGTGATCCGGAGGTCACATCTGGTTTACTGGAAGTCACTTCTGGTTTGTGGGGAAGCACTTTTGGGGCCTCCAATGGGCAGTGTATGAACCGCGAAAGGGCGGGGGACAACTGTATTACGCTTGACTAGTTCACACGACAATCCAATAGCTATTAGACGTGACAATTGCACACATCAAGTTGCCCATTTCACTGCCAAATATCTTTCCGAACAGCCATTTGCAAGAAAACACATGCATTGCTTATGTCACTTGCCATCAACTTCGCATGGGGCCAGAGAACCTCTTGGGCTTGGCCACCCCCCTGGAATCATAAAAGCAATGACCCACTACTTACTGCTCCGTCTGTCCAGTCTTGTCCCGTGTGTTCCCTAAGGTCAGAGGCAAAAAACCATAATATTAATAACAGAATCATTTGAAGCAATGTGCTTAGATTTGTGGTGCTTGTTACAGGGAGCAGACATTGCTTAGAAATGCAGCAGGCAATGTTTAGTTTCACATGCATGGTGAAAGCACAACGAGACACACCTTCTGTGTCTAGTCCACGGGGATGTTTTTATTGTGGACAACATAACACTGTTTGTTATTTTTATATTGCATATTCACTTATACAGCAGGACCATGGTGATTTGGTTCTAGTGGCCCCTGTGAATACTGAAATCTATGGATAACAGAAAATGCTATATACTGTATATAGCAGTGGTGGCAAATCTTTAGCACTCCAGATGTTTTGGACCACAACTCCCACAGTCCTTTGTCATTTGCAGCACAGGCTTGAAATTCTGGGAGTTGTGGTCCAAAACATCTGGAGTGCCTAAGGTTCGCCACCACTGGTATATATAGTAAATGGGGTGGGGGAGAGAAAAACCCAGGAAAATATTTTAACATGCATTACCTGAACTGATCACTAGATGGAAGCAGAGACCAGCTGTGTATCCTTGAACAAAAATGCATAGCATGATCTCTAGCTCCCCCTAGCGGCCTGTATTAGTAAATACAATGTGAAAATATATATTTCCAGGTTTTTCTCTTAACGTACTATGCTATGAATAATACGGTATTTTAGACAGCGGATAAGTGAAACCATAGATACTCAGTCCGTGGATGTTCTAAACATATATCTATCCATGATATATAGCTGTCTTCAGTCCCTTTATGGGCAGAAAGATGGCATGTAAATTATATGCACGCACGCATGCACGCACACACATCATATAGCAATACTGTAGTACTTTATCTATGAGCTGCAGATCAGGAAAGGACTCTTATGGATCATCAAGTTCAGCCCCTCTTAAGGAGGCCCAGTGGGGAATTGAACTCCCAACCTCTGGTTCGGCCGCCAGATGCCTAAACCACTAAGCTATTCAGCTATCAATTCCCCTCTGGGCCTCCTTGAGTGGGACTGGGATTGATGATCCATAAGGGTCCCTCCAACTCTGGAGTTTGATGGTGGTGGTGGTGGTGGTTGGAAGATGACTTACCTGTCCGTTGGCACTTCATGCACATAGTGACCAGGGCCCCCAGAACCATTAACGAGAAGGCGCCCCAGATCAGCTCTGTCTGGCTCATCGCGTGAGCTGGCCGCAGCTTCAGCCTTGGAAACAGAAAAGCAACCGTTGGTGGATGTTGTACATGTCGGAAGGGAATAGAGCGAGTCACGAGGTGACAGATCACCCAGGGAGGAAGATAGGTCAGCTGGCTGGAGATTCTTCTTCAGACAACTTCTCCTTTGGAAAATCTGCCACTAGGGTGGCAGACAAACGTCATCCAGGGCGGAGGTTGCCAACCTTGGGTCCAAAGATGCTCTTGGACTACAACTCCCAGAAACCTTGGCCAGCCCAGCGGGTGGTGAAGGCTTCTGGGATTGGTCGCCTGAGAACATCTGGGGACCCAAGATTTGGGAATCCTGGATCTGGACCAACCGTTGTTTCAAAGCTTTGCTGACGGTCTTCATCCCATCTGGTCATAAGTAGAAACCGTTGACCATGGACCATCCATAATATTCAGGTACATGAGGCAAAAGATCGACGGACCCTGGCGCTGAGGTTGATGAAGTAGCGGAATTGTTTGTCTGTCAAGTTGCTTTTAACATGTCACAGTCCTGGATGAAGTTTTTGGGAATGGGCAGTGGTCAAAGAGTGGTTGACCATTACTACCCATATGGACTTTCCATGGCAACGTGGGGAACTGAAGCCAGGTCTCCAGAGTTGATTTGCTGAATCCCTACTGATTCAGTGGGTCTCCTCTAGAGCAATTTGCTATCCTAAGCAACAATATTTTATCCATTTATGTGTGTGTGTGTGGGGGGGAATTTCCAAGGGAGCAATTCACATTACCCTATGTCAGTGATGGCTAACCTTTTAGAGACCGAGTGCCCACACTTGCGATTCAAAACCCGCTAATTATTTGCAGTGTTGCTATAGCAATTTAACCTGAATGCAGGTGGCTGTGAAGGGGCGATGTCGGGTGCCCACAGAAAGGGCTCCGAGTGCCACCTTTGGCACCCATGCCATAGGTTCGCCAACACTGCCCTATGTGATGAACATGGCTGGAATGATGAGATTCTAGAAATTAGACAGGGCAACCCACTAATTAGCAATCTAAAACAGGCCCCCTTTTTTTTATTTGTGGCCATTCAAGAGCACAACGGTAAACTTAATCCATTCATCTCAATTATTTGGTTCTGCAACAAACCCATCTTAATTACAGAAAACACACTGGAAAACTATACAAAGAGTAATCTCTTACTCACTGGTCTGCCAAGATTTTCGTCTACAGGACTTACGGAAAATTTAAGCATTCAAATACCAGCTTCATTGAGGAAGTGACAATTGCAATTTTACCAGCTTTGATTTCGGGACACAATGTCATAAATTATAACAGAGTGACCCTTTCCCTGCTGTATTTAATGTTATTTTATAGAAAGACCTGCTCAACTTATTATAAGGAGTTGGCATTCGTTTATCTGTTTTCCCAGTCCTACCCTCTGGTATGGATTTTGTTTCATTATCATCTCATAGGTGGACATAGTGAATTTCTCGTCTGGTTTCTCTGTGCCACTCAAGCAAATAAAATGGTATTTTAAAAAAAAAACATTGCTGGACTCTCTCTCTCTCTCTCTCTCTTAGTTTTGAAACAAAGATTTGATGGTCACCCTTTAAGCTGTGGGTTTCCTGCTTTGGGAAGGGGTTAGTATTGATGACCTTTAGGGTCCCTGCTTGTCATGACTTCCATGAATCTAAATTTAAAGGTCATCCCACGAGAAACAATGACACTTAGAATCATAGAATCATAAGAGTTGGAAGGGACATCAAGGGCCATCCAGTCCAACCCTCTGCCATGCAGGGACCCCCATCACAGGACCCCTGACAGATGGCCATCCAGCCTCTGCTTAAAAACCTCCAAAGAAGGAGACTCCACCACCCTCCTTTGGGGCAGCATCTTCCACTGCCAAACAGCTCTAACTGTCATGAAGTTCTTCCTAATGTTCAAATGGATTCTCTTTTCCTGTCGTTTGAAACCATTGCCCCGAGTCCTAGTCTCTGAAGCCATGGAAAACAAACCTGTCCCCTCTTCAATATGACATCCTTTCAAATATTTAAACATAGCTATCATATCCCCCCTCAGCCTTCTTTTTGCCCTGCAAGCAGGGTAGCCAAATATTTGGGGCATGTTTGCAAGAGTGAGGAAGGGTGGATGTATCAAAGCGGATCGGTCCCCAGGCCACCATCCTAATTTCTTCTAACTGGGCAGGAGCACTCTTGGGTACTCATAGGAACAACCTTTCCTGATTTTGTCTGATGCCTCTGAGGGTCTTGAGTTAGAAGAATGGACAGAAACCTGGGAGATTCTAGTCTTAATCTCATCCGAGCCATGAAAGTCACTGGGGTGACCTAGGGTCTACCTCACAAGCTTGGCATTACAGGATTAGGGAGAAATAAAAGGATTAGGGAGAAAAAGGGGACACCAGTCACTTTTGACTGCATAGAAAGGGAGTCCAAGAGGCAAGCAAAAAAGGCTGCTACACCCCACAGGAGTCCAATCAATCTTGCTGGTCTTTGAAGTACAAACCTAGTAGGGTGCAATGGGCAGAGTGATGCACTCAGGAGTCCAGAGTTCAAATCCCTACTTGGCCATGGAAATGGTGAGAGAAAACCACTCAAAATATCTTACGTACCTTCAACACGCTTTTAGGATCGCTATAAACCAGACGCGGCTGAAGAGTCCTTCAAGTCCCTCGCAACTGGTACGACGGAGCGTCCCAAGCCAGCCGGAACCTTGAACGGGAACATGTCAAGTTACGGAGAGCGAACGTACTAGAGACGGAGCCACAGAAAAACTAATGCCGAGCGCCTGAACCCACGGGAATTTGTCTAGTCAATGGGTCTTCTGTGGACTTTGTGTGACCTCCTCTAGTTGGGCTTGGGCGCTGGGCAGAAGTGGTGACATTTCACCGCGTTCCCCAGGGGTAGCTGCTTGGAGTGACTTCCTGGGTTGCCTCCTCGCCCCTGACCCCTTCAATTTCCATGGGGGAGCAAGGTGTTGGAAGGTTAGCCAAGAGCCCCTGCTGTTGGCATGCATCTGGACGGAGCCGCACAGAGAGAGGAGCATCCAAGAAATTGTCAAGAGGAACCAGGAAGGATCCTTACCTTCTCATCAGCTTTCCTTCCCACGGAGGCAGCAGAAGCTGGTGGCTTCCACACCGGCCATCTCTCCGGCTTTTCTCTTGCGGAAGCCTCCCGCCCTCCCTGTGGTCACTGGCTCACCGAGGCAGCGAGTGGCCTGCTGGTTTCCTGTTGCCCTATGAGTCACCCAAGGTTGTTTTCAGCCGCTCGGTCTCCGTTAACCACAGACAAGAGACACATCAATCTGGAAACTGGGGACAGGGGTGGGGGCTCCTCAGGACCCAGCCTCCAGTTCTGCACATTCCCTCTGAGAAACACCCATATTTTCCTCACACCAATTGCTGCGGGCTACCTGGACCAGCCATGGTTCTCTCTGGGACACCTTCTTTGAGAGATTGCCGCAACGCGAGATCCCTAAATGTAAACATGCGCTCCATTTAATACTGTCCTGGTGGGTTATAGAATCATAGAGTTGGAAGAGACCTCAAGGGCCATCTAGTCCAACCCCCTGCCATGCAGGAACCCCCATCACAGTGCTCCCGACAGATGGCCACCCAGACTCTGCTAAGCAAATGTCCCCTATCTCCAGAATTTTTTATGTTGTACAGATTTTTTTGTTATACAAACTGTTTGTTATATGAGGGTCCACTTCCTAAGACAAAAAACTTGTAGAAAAAAATAGAATTTCCAGGAACATGCATGCTTCGCATGACCCAAAAAATTCCGTATGGGATGCTTCACAAGACAAAAAACCATTCTGCAGGTACCCTGGGGAAAAAAACTCAGTTACTTTTGTCTTTATTCTAGCCTCTAGAATGGATTAATCCGTTCCCAATGCATTCCTATTGGAAACCGCATTTCGTAAGACCAACTTTTCATAAAACCAGGCGACCCATAGCCTCTGGAATGGATTAATCCATTTTCAGTATATTCCTATAGGAAACTGCATTTCGTAAAACAAAACTTTCTTAAAACAATTTGACCCCTAGAATGAATTAAATTGGTTTTAAGAGTTACCAGTGTATATGCAAGCCTGAAAAGCTGCTTCCGCAGTAGCGTTTGTCCTCTCCATTTCCTGCAAGAGCTAAGTGGAGGAATTTTCGCTGCTAAAATAGCACCATCCAGGGGTACGGCTGTGGAAATTTCAGGGAGGGCAGGCCGGGTGGCCAGACCGCAATGCCCGAGGGGAAGGGGAAGAATACCGATCAGAAAAGGGAGAGGGCTTGGCCGGCTGCCGTTAGCCAATTATTTGTCTACACTGCACTAGTTTGTTGCTGGTACCAGTTGCCAGCGTTTCCAAGTTCAGCACTGTTTGGTAGTGTAGGAGTTAAACTGCTGTACGGCAGCTTAAACTGTGCTCATAACCTGGCTCAAGGTTCACTCAGCCTTCCGTCCTTCTGAGGTTGGTAAAATGAGTACCCAGCTCTTGCGAACGGAAAGCCAATATGTAGCCTCCATCATTAAATTGTCAACTACCCAGAGAGCAGCTTTAAGAGGTCTACAACTTGAGGTAGGCGTCTCCTCAATCAAATGTACTGCCTGGTAACATGCCTTCAGATACCAGATCAAAGCGTTATATGCTGACACTTCCTCCAGATATCTACATCTTCTGCAGAAAGATGCTTACACATGTTCCTGGTTAAAAACCTTCCCAAGGCCTGTCTATGGATTTTTTTCCCCACATTTATGATTTGAAGACAGTGAAGTCTATCCTTTAAAAGCAAATTAAAGATATTGATTTCCAGTCTTCTACAGAGAATGCTCAGAAAATCTGCTCAGCCACGCACTTTGGTTTCAATCTTGAATTTCACCAAAGTGCTAAATACCTGGAAAACTTGACAATCTCATAATATCAACAGATATTTTCAAGAGCCAGATTAAACTGCCTTCCATCTCGTTTTAGAGGGTCGCTAAACTGGCATACAATGTGAAAATCGATTATGCCCCTGGGATGATAAACTGAAACACTGCAGCATATTTTTATATATAGTTGTTATCAGGATGATCGCACCAGGCTTCTTTACCCAGTAATGAGAGGTTTCCCAGTCAGATCCTTGGAATGGTCTACAAGATATCTCCTAGAAGACACAAATAAGTCCATGACAGAACTTGTGGCCAAATTCCTTCTCAGCCCAGAAAACGCAAAAGAGAATTCTGGCGCTTAACTAATTTTAAGTTTCCTTTAATTATTGGAATGTAGTTAAATGCCTGTACTGCAGGTAAAACGGTGCTCACAACCTGGGGTTCAATCCCAGGTAGCTGACTTCAAGGTTCACTCATCCTTCCATCCTTCTGAGGTTGGTAAAATGAGTACCCAGCTTGCTGAGGAGGGGGTTGCAATGTGCAGCCTGCATACTGTAATTAAAAACTGTAAACCGCCCAGAGATTACTTGAAGTGGCATGGGGCGGTATATAAGCAGAACACTTTGTTGGCATGTATACTGTATTTTATCAGGCCCTTGGCTGTAAAATAAAAATTGATCGATTGCTTTAAGTGCTATGGGGTGGTATTTAAGCACCAAGCTTTTATTTCAGTTTTGTGATCAACATCGTCCTGGGAATATTCTGAGCAAGGATTAAGAATCTGAAGGACCATTACAAAAAGTTCTCGAACCTACCCCCACGCCATCCAAAGAAAGTTCCACGCAGATCAGCCTTAAATATTACTTAACATTTTCTTTATTTAAAAGATCATTCACAAAATACCATATCCATAAATTTACTTTCGTCATGAAGCAGAATGTGTTAAGAAGTGTTCCGGAAATTTTCTCTTTACACATTTAAAAATCAAATGGATTGGCCGGAAAGGGAGTCTTGCATGGAAAGTTTTGGGTCCTGCTCTTAAAATCTCGGTTCTTCCGTTATTTTGCACAGAAGAGAGAGAGAGAGAGAGAGAGAGGTTGTAAGGTGGCTTATCGTTGGCTACACAACCACACAATGCATGTCTTAAAGAAAACAAATGTCAGACAAACGGTTCTTATTCTCTGAAACAAGACTGAAAAGACAGGGGAAAGAGAGAAGAGGGGTTCACTCCGGTTAAGACCCGTGGCAGCTATTTTCATGAATGGCCTTCTAAACTGGGCTAGTACACGATTCTGTCTTTGAACTGTGGCATCTTTTTTCCACACTGGATATGCTTTGTTTTTTTCAAGGGGACAGGAAGAACCTGGTATGTCCTTTACAACTCCACTTTTTTTTTTTTTTTTACGTCAGGCATTATGCATGCTTATACACCTGGCAAATTCAGCCCTGAAAATTATAATATATAACCCAGACACATTAATGGGATCCACTCTCTGCCCCCATTTTAGTCATGTAGCTAGTTAAGTGTTCCGTTTCCTTAAATTCATTCCTGTCATCAAACCGCTCTCTTTCATCAGAAGTGGATCAGGCTTAAAGAGGCGAAGGGAGCTTCCGTCTATTAACAAAGGCAATTAATCCGGGCCGAAAAGGCCAAGCTACGGGGTGGGTGAGTGGTCAGGCCCACCAGAGAGACAGCTTCAGCCTCTCGCGTCTCCATCTTAGAGGCTAAACCGTGAAAGCCAAGCCATATGGAGGAAAAACCAAATGTTGGACAGCGTAAACACTGGGTGGCCTTTCCTTCCGAACAAACCCTCCCCACCGCCTGCCAAAAAGGAGGCAAAACCTTTCATTAGTGCCAGAAGATAAGAGCTTTCAGAAAAAGGTGTGTTTTTTTTTAAAAGCAGGAATACACTGGGAGAGTCCAAGGTGCTACAGGAGGCACACGCTTGAACAGCACCGACCGGTGAGTGCCAATGAGAATTACGGAGACTAAGACAAGTAAAGACAGAGGGGCCAAATTTGCCGTTCTTGGGTTACGGGTCCACCTCAGCTTTAGACAGAAGCCTCGGTAGTATCAGGGCCACTGAGACAGCCCCTCTCTCTGCTACCTGGGGGAGAAAAAAACAACAATTCAATATATCCCAACAATACATCTCATGGCTAACGGGTGGTAAGGCTAGTTCACTGGTGTGTCATGTAACCTACGGGGACTGCGTTCTATGACCCAAAGACGTCTTCCACTCGGTTAGGGTTTTTTGGAGTTAAGGGGGCCACCAGAGAAGGGCCCAGGGGGCGGACAGAGAAACGTCGTGGAAAGTGGGAGTCACGCGGACCCGGTGTGTGTGTGTGTGTGAATTTCAAGCCAAGGACTGGCTGGGACTTTTTTTGGGTGTGTGTGTGGGGGGGGGAGAGAGACAGAAAGACAGTAAGGACAAAAAAAAGGAGGCAGCAGCGGCACCTCAGGCGAGAGGACCCCACGTCCGTGGAGGCGGGCAGCATTTTATTGGCCAAAGGCTACGCACGGGGTGGACAGCGGGAGGTCTTCGGGGTGGGGGAAGATGGGGGGGCGGGGAGAAACAGAAGACAATGCAGGCACTAGATACAGCAAAGCCAAGAACGTACTAAAAAAAACCACTTGTTAACAGCCAACATGCATTCACAAGCTCTGGTGTGTTTTCGCTTCGGTTTCGAGGAGGGCGCCGCGCCGGATGGTAGGAACGGTGGCCGCAGGGGTTCATGTTTTGAGCACAGGTTAGACGCTCTGGGCTGTCTTGGCATTTTCTTCCCCCTCCCCCCTCCCTGACCCCCCCCGCCCGTGATCCCATCCCCCCACCCCACCCCTCCGTCTGCCCACTTCGGAGGCCCCACCCCACCCCGCAGGCTCAGTTTTCCTCTCCCTTGACGACTTCCTCCCTGGGCTTGGCGCCGCCAAAGATCGCCGAGTTGGGGTTGGCTACTTGGTTGAGGGGGGTGGCCACCGTCCGGGGCTTGAGCTGGAGCCGGGGCCGCTGGGCTCGTTCCTCTGCAAGGGGAGAGAGGGTAGGGGGGGGTGCGTGAGAGTGTGACAGAGGAGCACCCTGTGAGCGATAGGGCGTGGAGTCCCCCCGCAGGGGTGCAGAGCCAGATTCCCCCGGAGGGCCGGTGCCGACAATGCTTGCCCTCCCCCCCAGCCCGGGTCGGAGGGGGGGAGACCTTTTCCCCTTACCTTCTGTGGGCTCTCTGAAATCCATGGAAGATCCGCGCGGCGGGGGGCCGTCCCGGAAACGGCCAGTGCCTCCCATGGCGGGGGGCCCTCCTCGCCGATCGCCAGGACGCGTCTGGCCTCGGCCACCCAAGAAGTCGTCATCTCGGAAGCCTGCCGAGAGGAACACAGCGCCCGGCGTGAGCCGCCTGGCCAACCCCGGGTCCACCCAGAGGAAAGCCCGGCTCATGGAGGCAGAGCGAAGTTCTCAGAACCTGGGCAGGCGGCGGCTCAGCACAAGACGGGGAGGGTTTGGCTGGAGAGAACTAGAGATGTTGGTTTGGGGAAGGCTAAAACAGTGTTTACTGTCACTTCTTTCCAGACAGCCTCCTGGCGACTGGGACAACCTGGTTATTTTTAACAACATTCTTCTTCATTCACACTTATCTAACCATCTCAGCTTCCTGGCTGTGCTGCTGGGGAATGCAGGATCCAACCGAGGAAGCATTCTGTTGGGGAGACCCAAGTCTAAAAGGGAGCCAAGATTTGCAGGGCACCTCCAACACGGCTTCTATCGTTGGTTCTCCCCTTTCTGAAGTATTTTATTAGGCTTCCATTTACTGGAACGGAAAGGGTCTTCAGAAATAAGCTGCTTGCCAAGGCAGTAAAACACTTCCTTAGTGTTTTAGGATGCTCCTTTTGACTGATTTCTGATCCATCTCCTCTGTGATTAACTAGAACACCCTGTACTCAGCTTATGCAGCCTGAAAAAGATGCTAAGAAATCTCTCTCTTTTTTAAATTTAGAGACACGTCTAGAGGTTACGATTCTGGAAATTGAGATTGAAAACCAGGCAACCAAAGTCTAAAGACGACAAAAAAATGCCATCCAGTTTCAACAGAAATGGAGGAGAAAAGTCTCTGAGTGCAATCTGATGCATCACATCTATCACCCACCAGGCAGTTACTCCGGTATTAGTGAAGAGTGCAATTCACACGCTTGGTACCTGGATATACCTGGATGTCTGCCGTGACCACAGTTGCTAAACTGAGCTTATATCCACCCCCAGCCGGGCCTTCCCGTGAGAGGGGAAGATGAATAAGGAGAAAAAGGGAGGCTGTGTTTTAAAAAAAAATCATTCCACCCCTTGCGTGTTACGTGGAAAGGCACAGCAGGAGAAGGAAAGAGACAGAAGACACCTGCCCTTTGAGAAATATTTGTGTGCGCAGAGGCGAGATAGATGCATACACGATCTAAAGGATGGCACAACAGAGTAACTTGGAATTTTACAATCTAGGTCAAGTGATGTTTCTTCTGCAAATATACTTACATTATACGTCCCAAGGTGTTGAAGGAAATCAACCCTTGTCTTCCCCAACACGCCTGTGCCGAAAACTCTCCCAGGAAAACAGAAAAACCACCCTTGGGACCTGGACCACAATCTTCAGAAAGGGAAAATGACCCAAACAGGTTTGCATAAAGGCCATGTTAACCAGGCTGCCTCGTCGTGGCCCATCTGGTGGAGGGAGGTCTCACATTGGTTTTAATAGGTATAATATTTTTTTTTCCTTTCAAGAAAAGGAAGAGGTTGGAAAAGATTTCAGAAACTTGGGGAAAAAATAGTAGAAATACTGCTACCAGAACTGAAGTCATCTCTGGAATCCCATCCACCTCCTCGGGCTTCCCGCGGACCTCCGCCCATGCCTAAAAAGAAAGCCACATTGCAAGCGTGGGTCAAATGGGGAAGGCGGGGCGTTCTGGCAGGCTCCACGGGCAAGGGTGGGAACGCCAGGGAGCGTCCGCAGCTCCATGTTGTCCTCTCTGTCCTCTTTCGGCCACAGGACTCGGCAGAAAGGAGGCAAGCCTTTGCACCTGAAATACTGCCCCCCCCCCGGGAAAGTAGACCATGTTGCGTTCTCCTGGGAAGGGAGGCCGCCGGCGTCCAAACAGGCAGGCAGGGCTGAGACGAGGAGACCCCGTGACATGCCAGGGTCTTCAGGAAGTGCAGATATTCAGAAGTGGTTCAAACACAGTAGGACCCCCATATCCACTGATTCATTATCCACTGATTCAGTTATCCATGGTTGGCAGAGGAAAAACATTAAATTATTCAGCAGCCACAAAGCAAGCTATTGTCACAAACAGCAGCTTTAAAGCAAGCTTTTGTCACAAATAGCATCTGTAAAGCAAGCTACTGTCTCAAAACAGCAGCCATAAAGGTGACTCTCACCTAAAACGAAAATATGACCTCTTCGTTTTGCTTTAGCAAAAGAACTCTTGATGTCTGGGATGCAGGGAGCCGAAAAGTATGGTTCTTAAAACGGCAACTCCTTAGACCTTGGCTTCCCAGAGAGGTGATTCTACAACTAACAAAATATCTCTTTGCACCGCCTCTTCCCTTCAATCTGCCCTGAGATTCCTCCCTGGAAGGTCTTCTTAAGGTAATCACACAGACTACCTGCCCTCTTTATTTGACTGTGCTGGTGCACCCGCTCTTCAGCTGTAAAAGGTAAAGCTTCCCCACACATGCATGTGTGCTAGTCGTGTCTGACTCTAGGGGCGGTGGTCATCTCCGTAGTCAAGCCGAAGAGCCAGTGTTGTGCAAGTCCATGGCCACCTGGCCGGCATGGCTGCAAGGAGACACTGTTTTTAGGGTGGTACCTATTGATCCACTTGCATTTTACATGCTTTTGAACTGCTAGGTTGGCAGGAGCTGGGGTGAACAGCCGGAGCTCACTCTGCTGCCCGGCACCCGGGATTCGAACCGACTTTGCAGCCGACAGTTTTCGAAAGTCTTAGTCCACTGAGCCACCTGAGGCAAGCTATTTGAAGGGCAGCTGTATTGCCCTTGAAATAACTTGCCTCCTCTGGGCACGCCTGGGGATCTCCCCCTGGGTCATTGGTGGTCCCTTCCCGTTACTCTGGTCCCCTCCAGAGGCCAAAAAACACACAGCCATCCCGGTTTGCACTCCACCTCAGCTGCCATTTGAAACATCACCTCTGTCATCGGGGCCGCCTTTTCTGAATCCAAAGCCACCTTTATCCTGCTTCCGGCCTTCGGCTATGTCCACTCGGAGCGACCGGTCGCCCAAAAGCTATCGAGAAGGAAGAAGAAAAGAACATATAGGCATAGATCACAGCTTACGGCAGGGGGGCGGGTTGTTTCAGAAGGACCGGCAAGTTCCTTTTCAGGGTTTGTTCTTTTAAAAACAGCATACTTACTGCGCCATCGTACGTCAGCGCTTCTTTAAGCGAATCAACGTCATCAAATTCTACGTAACAAAATCCTACAAAAGGAGAAAAAAAGGGGGGGGGAAACCCTTTTTGGCTGCCTGGAGCACCTTTATTGGGAAATATTTTTGTAACACAACCTAATAAAGGCCAATTTTTATGCAAGGTGTGGTCCCCCCCCCCGGGGCAGGTGCTGGAAAATGTCCTCCCAGCCAGAACTCCCTGGGCCCTGCGACGCAACGAAGATGATTGCTGCTCCTTCCCAAGTTAGCCCCCCCCAAAAAAAGAACCCAAAAGTACGCCTACCTTTAAATTTATCTGTCTCTTTGTCTCTGACTAGCCGTACGCTCCGCATGCTGAGGTCTTTGAAGATGGCATCGATGTCCCCTTGGACTGTGTTGAACGGGAGGTTGCCCACGTACGCCGTGAAGGGGGGTTCTGTCGGAAGTTCTTTCTGTTTCCGCGAGCCAGGGAGAGACCCTCCGCGGGACCTGTTGGCGAGGACAGGGTTACAGGCCACGTTGGCGTGTTCCCCGGACGACCGAGAGAAGTGGCAGCTATGGCCCACTGCAGCGCTATCGGAAGCACGTGTACAGAACAATACCCCACCCCCCTGACTCACATGCAAATGGATGTTTTTAATTGCTTTATTTCATTCCTGTCACAAGGTATCGCAAAACCTTTTGTTTTAAAAAGGTGCATTTAAAATGCACCCCGACCCACAAACATGTCGTTAAAACAGTATCTTTTTCTTCAAAAAGAAGGCTGAGGGGGGATATGATAGCTATGTTTAAATATTTGAAAGGATGACATTTCAAAATGGGAACAGGTTTGTTTTCCATGGCTTCAGAGACTAGGACAGCTTCTTCTTTCCTTCCCCAAACCAAAATGCAATCAGCCAGAGAACTCAACAGGTAGCCTTAGGTTCAGCTCATGGGCCTCTCCAAGGTCCTTAGAGAAGGAGGACGATACAGTATACCCACCATTGGTTTGGATGGAAAGCACGGTGGCATTTTCATCTGGAATAACGTGCCTCTGAATGCACGTTGGAGGGGAACATAATTGTATTTTGGTTATTTAAATATGTTCCTTTGTTATTTTGCTATTCTATGTTGTAAACTGCCGAGAGTAGCCCTAGGGCTAGATGGACGATATAAAACTCAAATAAACAAATAAATAAATGAGAGCTTGAGACTGGGGGGGTCTCATTTACCACCAGGAGAAACAGGACAGTTCTTCTATTCAAACTGGCAGGGCTGCTTCCGGTGTTCTTGCAGGGTGTGGTGCATTATAAAGGTAAAGGTCCCCCCCCCCTCAAACATGCGTGCTAGTCGTGTCCGACTTTAGGGGCGGTGCTCATCTCCGTATTCAAGCTGAAGAGCCAGTGTTGTGCAAGTCCGTGGCCACGTGGCCGGCGTGGCTGCCAGGAAACACTAAGCCGCAACCAAACTAAGGGGGAAAGCAGTGGTGTCCAAACTTTGGCCCTCCGGATGTTTTGGACCACAACTCCCACAGTCCTTTGTCATTGGCAACACAGGCTTGGAATTCTGGGAGTTGTGGCGGGCCAAAGTTTGGGTACACCCCTGGTTTAAAGGTTTGGTCAGGCAGTTTCTCTTTACCTAGCATAAATGCTCGTCCAATCTGTGGCGGCGGCGGTGGTGGGGGTCTATGACCACCTTTCTTCTCCACTGCATCTGCCTACTATCACGCCGAACAAGATTCCTAACTCATGCGCCACGCCACCTTTACCTCACAGCCTGCTAAATTATTTCTAGAATACAAGTTCTAGAATTCCCCGTGCTATGATCACGCTGGCTTGGGTCATGCTGGGAACTGTAGTCCAGGAAAGGTTGCTGCTCCAGGTTGTGACTGCCAATGGCTTCAGATATAGGTACAGTGGTCCCCTGCCCTTTCGCGGTTGATATACTGCGGTCCCGCAATATTGCGGGACCGTAGTATACTAAAAAAGCCCCCCTGGGGTAAGGAAGGGGCGAAGGCTGTTTCTGGCGTCCCATACTTATGCCAGGACTAGCGCTGCCCCGAACGGGCCTGCAAGGGCCTTCCCGGGGGGCTCCAGAAGGTCTGGGAAGGCCCTCACAGGCTCATTCGGGGCAGGACCATGCTGGGGGTAAGTGACCTGACCTGCATCCGCATAGTGAGGATTTTCGATTTTCACGCGATAGGTCGGGGGGGATCAATGTAGCAGCTCACAAATTCCCCCCGGAGGCAGCATCAAGTCCAGGCAAGACGTGACCCCGATAGAGAAGTAGGAGTATGACAGGGGCTCCACTCTGAGGCCCATGACTATAAGAGAATGAACTGCCTCTTCTCACAACAAGCTGGGGAGACACCCCAAAACCTGCCACGCCGGAAATCACAATCAATCATTTTTAACGGGACAAGGAAAAGGAGGGAAAAAAGGGAAGGGCAACATCAAATGTGACAACACCTGCCCAGGCAAACATTAAGAGACCAAGTCCTAAGATTACAACCTGCTAATGCCTCAAATGGTGTGCAGGTTATTCGAGAAGGAGAAACTCTTCAGGCCAGCTGCATAGACCTGTCATAAATTGAAGCATCCAAGGCAGCCCAGTGGGGACAGAAATATGCCTTTCCTTTCTATACAAGTTTGGGCAATCATTTTTTTTTAATTTGCCAAGGCCACAGGGCACAAGATAAACACCTCTGTGGGAAAATTAAAGCTTCACAATAGATGCATATCTCGTATTCTGCATCAGAGGGGAAATGTACCTTCGCACAATCGCTTCCTCCACTATAGCCCCAATGTTTGAAATACGATTTTTGTGATGTCTTTTCTGTACATCAAAGTTTGGTGACATGAGCACTGGCTACCAATTCCCCATCAGCTCCAGGGAATACAGCACCAAGATGCTTGGGTGTTTCTCAGGTGGTGTTATAGCAAAACCTGGAATTAGCTTCAAGCTTCAGGAGTCCCCGAGAAGATTGGTGATGGGTGCACAGCTCCTTGTGGTTAACAACAACGTGTGAAGTCAGTGGAGGGAGCAGCGTATGGTCTCAAGTACAGTCTGGTAGGGGAATAATCTAAATTACAGAGGTATCTTATATAAAGGAGTTAATAGGTGCATTGAAAATGGAGTAATCCCATTTTTATGTTGTACGGATTTGCCCCATAGGCGATTATGTTAAGCAAATTTCCCCTATCTCTGGAATATTTTTTTATGTTGTACAGATTTTATGTTATATAAACCATTTGTTATACGAGGATCCACTGTATATTTATGCTTATGTCATACACTGTTTCAAACAGGATGAGTCTATAGGTGATACAGGTATAGGCCACTTGAAAAAAACAGGACTTCCAGAATAGTCAGAGGACCAGCAAGACAAACAAATAGAACCACATGAAAACAAAACAGAAATTATAAATATTTCACTAGCCCAACAATTCAAGGCTCAAAGAGACCTTTATGCCACCAAGGAAGCATTATTTGGCAGGCCTCACAATCTGTAGATGAATCAAACTGCCTGCAAAGTGTGGAAACTGTGAAGCCATTGTGCCAAACTCACAACTTTGGTGTATTATGAAGACGAAGCTGGGAAGAAGAGGAACCACATACGCTCCTGTGAGCTCACAGAAGAAAAGGTACACTCGATAAGCTGAACATGTTTAGCCTGGAGAATAAAAGATACACGAGACACAGGGCACCCATCTTCACAGACTTAAAAAGAGCAAGTTTCTCTTCCATTATTCCTGGGGTCATGGAACAGATTTCAGGAGTTGAACAGGCACGGGAACTGCTGGGCAGATCTTCACTGGTGCTCTCTAAACAGAGATCAGAGTTCCCAGTTAGGGAAGACTGTAGAACATATATGCCATTTTGTAGAAACGGCATTTAGCAAAAGGCTGGGCTGGGCGGTTGCTTGGGTCCTTCCTTACAAAGGATTCTGGTCTAAAGTGGCAACAGATAACTATCTACAGTGAGTAGCCAGCCTGATTGCATCTAAATGTTTTGGATTTGAATTCCCACCAGCGTTAAGATGACATAACAAACAGCCAGGGATTTAGGAGACGACAGTCCAGGGCATCTGGAAGGCTCTAGGTCAGTGGTGGCGACCCTTTGGCACGCCAGATGTTTTGGACCACAACTCCCAGAATTCCAAGCCTGTATCGCCAATGACAAAGGACTGTGGGAGTTGTAGTCCAAAACATCTGCAGTGCCGAAGGTTCGCTATCACTGCTCTAAATCGAAGAGGAAAAGAGCTTCACGGAGGCCTCTAGAAGCACAATGAGTAAGGATTCCCATTGAGAATTATTAAAACATTTGAGACATTGCGAGTTATCAAAACATCCAAGACATTGTGAATTACCAAAACAATGTTCATGTATTTTAATGAAAATGATGCAAGGGTAGCTAACCCCTCCAAACTTGGAATTAGACAGCACCAGTGAGAGATTATCAGAAGAACAAAATAAGCAAATCTGAATACAAACTTGGAAGGGGGGATGTAATTCAATTCTGATGCCTAACAATAGTGTTAAATTTATCCACTCACTAACGGGCTTTGGGTTACAAGAACTTGAAATCAATCCATCATTTTGAAAGGTATTTGGAACTACAGGGCTGCCCAGGCAGGTGACTTTGTCAGCTGGAGCTTAGGATCGAGACATCCTGTGAAATCACAACCCAAGTGTGGCCTACTGACAGACCGCTGGGTGATATGGGCTTCAATCGGGTAAGGGGTCCAGACTCAGGGTGTCCGCCAACTACAATGAGATCCCTCTGCATTTGCGAGACTTCTCAGTTTCCTGTGAAAACAAGACCCCGTCTCTTCTTGAAGGAAATAGCCAATACTTTATTACCAACTAGCAACTAGTTAGTTCCGATGAGTGTAGCAATTGAGAAACCAGGAGCTTAGCAGGAAGAACGAGAAGAAACGCAGAGACCTGACTACGTCCGTCCAGTACCATGCACTAAAGCTCACACCCTGGGTGCTCTGCAGATACAACAAACAGCAGGCAGCATTGACGAACTCATGATTGGGAGCTACCCGGATCTACCGACGCGTAGCAAATCGTTTCTCGTGGGCACTCTGATAGCTAAGTGCCGGGAAAGCTGACTCATCTGCAGCAGCCACGTACGTCAGCCTGGCTATTGTCCTTTCCCTCAAAACCAGAGGCAGGCTTGATGAATTCTGACATCTCCAACTTGACGCCGTCAACTTCCTGATGGAACATGCCACCACCACTGCGGGGACGGGCAATTTGGAACCCTGTTTACTTCCTAGAGCATCTCTTCCAAGCGATCTTCTACCCGGATGACCTGTTCACCTCAAGGTTCTGCAGGTGGTTACCCCAGAGGAGGCCCGGAAAACCTCCATCCGAAACCAAGTCTCCTTGGTGTGGGCTGCAACGCTGTGGGTCGTGATGTCTCCTGAAGCTTGCCAAGCGTTCTCCCTTCTGGTCTTCAGGAAGTTGGTTAAAATGGAGCTACAGTATATTTAAAATGGTGCCCAGGAACATCCTTCCCGTAGCAGAGATTCCCAACCCATTTCAGGTATCTTACTTGTAGAGTAATACTTCGGATAACGAATGCCCCTCATAACAAATTTTCCGGATAACAAATCACAATTTCTAGGCACAATTTCTGCCTCAGATAACAAATTTCCAGCATGCACCAGAAGAAAAGAGTTATCACAGGCTGCATCACATCTGTACCTTTAAAGTGCACTTTATAAAGAGTTCTGAGCAAAAAAACCAGGTGTCTGTGTCTTTTTCCTAGGCTCCGGAAGAGATTAATCAGTTTCCAATTCATTCCTATGGGAAACCGTGTTTCAGATAATGAATTTCAGCTTTAAATTCTTTATCTATATGGATGGTTCAACTGTTCAGAAATATCCAGTAGAAACTCTATGGATGGGGTAGAAATCTAATAGGTAAATATAAATTTGCTACTTGTAGGTTCGGGACACAGGATGGCCAGGGGCAAACCTAACTGTTCAGGGCAAAAGGAAGTAGGCATTGCATCCTTTGAGACAAAATGCACTCCAGATAGCAACCTTTAAGTAGAACTTATAATTCTTCTGTATAGACCCCTATCGGTGAACTCTTGTTTACTTCAATTACCTTACCCAGCAACACAGAGGCAGAACTTTTCAAGAAATTCAGGCCAAAATCAAAGAAAAACAAAACAAAACAAAACAAAAGACAGTGGTTAAATGCCTGTAAAGAAAAACTGTGGGTTCAATCCCGCTCAAGGTTCACTCTTAATCCTTCCGAGACTAAAATGAGTACCCAGCTTGCTGGGGGCAATCATGCACTCTGTAATTTTAATGTAACATTTTTAAAGACTACCTTTCATATTTTAATGTAACATTTTGTGGACTACACATCCACTTCCTACGACATAGTACAACCAGGTCATCAGAGGGCATGGGCTGCCCATTGAATCTGGAAGGCTCAAGCTAGCAAATGAACATCTTAAGACTTTCCTGATTATGAGTAGTTGCCAGGAGACAAGATGGGCAGGATACAAATTTAAATAAAATAAAATATAAGAACATAAGAAGAGTCATGCTGGATTAGGCCAAAGGCCCATAAAAATCTCCAAACTGAGAAAGACAGCATATGCCACTATAGTTAAAGGGCAGTTAGGAAAGGAAGAATTGTAGATGTCTAATTACAGCAAGAAATCATGCCTAAAACCAACCAGATCATCACACAGCTGGGATTTTAGGTGCAGACTTTGAAAAAGTCCCAGAGACCTTTGGGTAGTGGGCGGCATATAAATTGTTTAAATAAATAAAAAAAAATCTCCTCTGTGTTTCTTATTTAGCTCACTGAATATCTTATATTCCTTCACACCTAACATCTTATAAATCCTAGCCAATAATAAATAGGTACCGTAAGTAAATAAAAGCAAGCAAATAAAAGGTCACCTAAAAGCCATAGTGACTTTGGAATTCATTGTTCATTCATAGGGTCGCCTATGAATGAACTATGAGGTGACTTGATGGCACATAACAAAAACCAGGTAAAGAATCATGGATTTAAACAACACAAACCCACACAGTTTTCTTGCTTCAGGTTTATAGATCTTCAACATAAGCTACCACTACAATGCAACCCATATTATTTCACTGGAGTTGGAGCAATAACTAAGGGCTCGCCTCTCTGCTTATGCTGTTATTCTGCGAGGTAATATTTTTTCTGTATTGATCTATCGTCTGACAGGTAATTCCTTTACCTATCATTTGAAATCCATAAAGTAGAAAATCTAAGCAATTTTCAAAAAAAAATTCCCTTCCCATAAGAAAATAAGCAACCAAATTAGGATTTTACATTTTGCCTTACACTGACCTCTTTTAGCATAGGATGCTCTTATCAATCTTAATTTTTAAAATCAAAACCTATTTAATAAGGGAAAGGAGATGCACATCTCTCATCAGACCTTTTGCATCAGTATTCCCTCCAGCTATGTTAGCTCTATATATTTGTATCAGTCCTGCTATTCATACAATAAAGCTCTCATATGATCGTTATACAAAATCTTCCTTCTTCTATCCTCCATGCCTGACCACCTTGCCAAGAAAAAAAAGGCATCCTTTCAGCACACTTCAAAACTGCCAAAACAACAGGGTGATGTGGCCACAAAAAGGCATATGCTATTTTAGGCTGCATTTATAGAAGCATCATTTCAAAATCCCATGAGGTGCTCTTCCTCCTCTATTCAACACTGGTTAGGATTCGCCTTGAGAATCGAGTCCAGTTCTGGACACCACAGTTTAAACAAGTCCTATGAGAAAAGACTGAAATAATTTGGCCTATTTAGCCTGAAGAAGACTGAGTGGGGAATATTTCAAGGGCTGCCATACAGCTATGTTTTTTTCCTGTAGTGATGTATGGAAGTGAGAGCTGGACTATAAAGAAGGCTGATCGCCGTAGAATCGATGTTTTTGAGCTGTGGTGCTGGAGGAGAGTCTTAAGTCCCCTGGACTGCAAGGAGATCTAACCTATCCATCCTGAAAGAAATCAACCCCGAATGTTCACTGGAAGGACAGATTTTGATGCAGAGGCTCCAGTACTTTGGCTACCTCATGAGGAGAGAGGAGTCCTTGGAAAAGTCCCTGATGCTGGGAAAGATTGAAGGCAAAAGGAAAAGAGGACGGCAGAGAATGAGATGGTTGGACGGTGTCATCGATGCAACCACTATGGAATTGGCCAAACTCCGGGAGGCAGTGGAAGACAGGAAGGCCTGGCGAGCTCTGGTCCATGGGGTCACGAAGAGTCGGACACGACTGAATGACTCAACAACAACAACAACAAGCCATACAGACGAGGGGCAGGATCTTTTCTTGATCATCACAGAGTGTTGGACGTACAACAAAGGGCTCAAGCTACCGGGAGCCACCTTTCAGCTGAAGAACAGGAAAAACTTCCTGACTGTTAGAGCAGTATAGCAATGGAACCAGTTACCCCCAGAGGTGGTGAGCATGCCAACACTAGAGGCATTCAAGAGAAGTCTGGACAACCAACTGGCAGGGGTTGGAATCTATGGTCTTATAGGCCCAACTTCTCTCTTCTATGAAGAGATTGGGTCCTCCTAACCCTGTCTCTGTAACAGATCTCCAGTTGAGATCTTTTTGGTAACTCTTCTTCTGGTAACATTTATTTACACACCATTTCCTGCCCTTTTCCCTTTCTAGTCTCCATGCAACTTAAACCGCACTCCCCGTTGCCCCACACTTCCTGACGTCACAGGACTTACTTGCTTAACCTAACGCAGCAACCTCTAGGCCAGGCAAGAGAGAGAGGTCCCTTATTTCTCAAATGTCTCCTCCATCTCACAAGACACTACCAAGTCCCATCAAAAACAGCATCGACTGAGATGATTCCAGACCAAGCTTGATTTTCAGGCCCTTGTAGGCCATGAATGTTATCAATATCCTCAATATATCCTCCATTTGGTCTTCTAATTCATGTTTCAAATGTTCTTCCTGCACTTCCCACCATGGCCTCCACCGTGCACAAAACGACAAATTCTAAGACCAGACACCTTCTGTGCTTTATGTACCTTCTATGGATGAGCTTTAATTGTGTGTTATTCAGGTTCAATTCGAGGTGTTTCTTACATAGATTGTGCTCTACAAAGCCACTGGGCCGCCTTTACCCACATGGATTCCCCTGCCAGCGAAGGCCATCTGGAACTACTCTTCTAAAACAACCAACTGTCAAAAAATGTGGCTCAATTCTTATTGCCTACAAACTCTGGAACCCTCCTTCTGAACAGAGTATGTTATACCTCGGCAGGGATTCAGGAAGAGATGTAAGCCAGTGTTGTTTTGGCAGGCCTTTGGAACGGTTACTCCTCCACTTGTGTGGCTTGCCATAATGTATACAAAATTATTAGCATAGTTACTTTATTTTATTGCCTTTCAACATTCTCATACAATACTCTAATGCAGAGTATGATACCTGCATAATTTCTGTGTTTTGTTGCCTTTTGGCTGTTTTCAAAGAAAAGAGTGGCATATAAACCAAATAAACAATCCAGTTTAGAGCAGCCTTTTACGTATAAAAGGCAAATAAATACAGTGGTACCTTGCATAAAGGAATTAATTGGTTCCAAATGAAATTATGTTAAGCAAATTTTCCTTTATACAAATTCCCATAGGAATGCATTGAAAACGGAGTGATCCCATTTTTATGTTGTACGGCTTCTCCCCATAGGCGATTAGGTTAAGCAAATTTCCCCTATCTCCGGAATTTCTTATGTTGTACAAATTTTATGTTATACAAGCTGTTTGTTATACAAGGGTCCACTGTAAATTAATAAATGAATATGTTGCAATGTGAGATGTTTAAGGAGTGGTTTCATCAGTGCCATCTCCTAGTGGAGGGGTAGGGAACCTTTGGTTCTCCAGATGTTTTGGATGTTTTACTTTACAGTACTGTATTGAACATTTATATACCACCTGCTTGTATAAATACAACTCAAGGCGGTGTACAACCACAGAAAAACATAAAATAGAAGGTGAACAATAGGCATTAAGTAATAAATCACAATGTAACCGCTCCTTAAATGTCCTGCTTATCAGTGCAACCCCTTAATGAATTCGTCCCCATGACCAGAGAGTGACTTGAACCCAGATGGTCTGAATCTTGGTCCCCCCACTCTATCTGCTGCACTACAGAGTGTTGAATCTGATGTAGGATGACCTTGCGGGGCTCACCCGTGCCACCCCCTTGAGAATACATGGCCAAGAGGGGGATTCAAACCCAGGCCTCCTGGGCCCATATCTCTATCCCAGTGTTGGCGAACCTATGGCACGGGTGCCCAAGGTGGCACTCGGAGCCCTTTCTGCGGGCACCCGACATCAACCCTTCACAACCACCTGGATTCAGGTTAAATTGCTGTATGGGGTCTTTTGCGGGGGAAAATTGTGGGTTTTGAATCAGAGCTTAGGCACTCGGGTCTCTAAAAGGTTCGCCCTTACTGCTGTACCTGCTACACCCGAGCAGAGACCATCGAGCTTGAAAAACATCCTAAATGCACAGATGACAGGCATACCTTTTTATGGGATGTCTGGAAAAAAATGAAGCAGATTCTCCTAAGGGGTGTGTGTGTGTGTGTGTGTGTGTGTGTGTGTGTGTGAAATCTCCCCCCACCCACCCACCGCATCATTAGGTTAAAATAAAGGATCAAGGTTCCTTCCCAACCCCCGCACATGCGTGGTAGCCGTTTCCGACTCCAGGAGCGTGGTTAAACCTCCGTATTCAAGCCGAAGAGACAGTGTTGGGCAAGCCCGGGGCCATGTGGGCCGGCATGGTGGCGCAGAAACCATCTCCCGATTATCTCTCAGCCCATTCTTTTAAAGCACTCACAGGTACCTCCTGGCCCAATACGAAAGGACCCCAAAACTCTACCACGATTTTACTCTTCAGAATGAGCTGCCCCCCAAAAAAGACCCTGAGATCTTCCCATCCGCCTTGGCCAGCCCCCCCCCCCCCAAAAAAAAACTTCTCTTCCCCAAAAGCGCCCTCCTGGCCTGAAACCTCGACCCGATCCCCTCCCTCCCTCCCTCCCTCCCCAGCCACAAAATCCACCCCCCCCAAAAAAAAAATCAGCATCACAATCCCCCCCTTCCTCTTCCTCCTGGCGTCGAGTCCCCCCTATAACCCCACCCCGCCCCCCCGCCCCAGGTAGGCCCGAAGCCTTCCCTCGCGTACTCCTTCCCCCGCCCCCCGAAAGGCCTCCGCTTCGCTTCTCCTCGTCTCCTACTCCTTTCCCGGCCGTCCGCCCACCGTCCCCCCCCCTTCTCCCGGCTCACCCTCGGCCGCCCCCGAAGCTGCTGTAGGCCCGGTCGTCATAAGCGTCGAAATCCGCCATGTCCGCTGCTGCTGCTGCTGCTGCGACCGCCGCCTCCGCCTCCCCGAGCGCGAGCGGGCGCCTCAAGACCCCTGCGCCGCTTATATAGCGGGCCAAGAGCGAGGGCTGCCCCGCGCGGCGCCTGAAGGCAGAGACGGCCCTTCTGCGCCTGCGCGCTAGGCGGCGGGGCTGTCCTCGGCGGTGCCTGATTTTAAAAAATGGCGCGGGGGGGCAATAGGAAAAGGGTGTGGGGAGGGCGGGTTGTCCTATGTGGGGGGAAAAGCAAAACTAGACAATGGGTGATACCTTCTTAGGCGGCTTGTGGGGAAAGAGGAAGGATTTAATCTTCTCTCCTTAAACAACGTATGCCCCCCACAAGGCTCAGACTTCTTTATTTTTTTAATTTACCTGAATTTCTGGGACCTGCTTTGAAGAAGGGTGATTTACACTCGAAAGCTTGCAATGTTCCTTTTTTTATTTTTAATAGTGGCCTATAAAGGTATCGCCTGTAACCTATTAATTAATGAAGGCCCAGTCTTCTTAATTTTTATTACTTTGGTGAGAGGTAGTCTGTGCAGGCATGCCAGGCAAGAATCAAAACAAAATACAATACAAAACATGTGGCACCTGAAAGACTAACTGCAGTGCTACCTCTTAAAACAAATTTAATTCGTTCTATGGGTCAATTTGTCTATAAAGACAATTTTTGTCTTACGAAAGGCGGTTTCCCATAGGAGTGCATTGGAAACGGATTAGGTGAGATGGCATAGATTCACATGTTTGTAGAACCTAATTTATACCTACATATCTGAAGCGGGTGACTCCTGAAGATTTGGGGAAAAAATATAATGAGGGCTCTGCTATCCTGGCATTGATTTTGTTAAGAAAGAAAGAAAGAAAGAAAGAAAGAAAGAAAGAAAGAAAGAAAGAAAGAAAGAAAGAAAGTCTCCCAGCCTCAAACAGCAATTAATGTGTTTTATTCACCACTAGAATCCTGTCTCTGGGAGACTCCAGGAGGTGGAATCCAGTAAGCATCTTGTTTGAAAGCCAGAGTTTGTTGTTATATGCTTTAAAGTCACCCTCAATTTATGATGAGCGGTCTTCAAAATGTCCTGGCCACAACTGCCCGGCTCAGCTCTTGAAAACCCAAGCCTGGGGCTCCCTTTAAAGAAGTCAGTCCATTTTATATTTGGTTCTCCTCTTTCCCTGCTGCCTTCCGCCTTTCCCACCATTATTGGCTTTTCTAGAGAATTGTGCCTTCTCACGATGTGTCAGCAGTTGGACAGCCTCGCATCCAACGTTTTTGCTCCTCTCAGAGAGCTCAGGCTTGATGTGATCTAGGGCTCCCTTGTTTGTCTTTCTTGTTTGTCCAGGGTGTTCGGAAAGCTCTCCTCCAGTAATCATAGGAAAGCCGGATTTAATTGATAGAGACAACAGGTCCAGTCCTTAAAGATCTAAACCAGTGGCTCTCAACCGGTGGGTCCCCAGATGTTCCTGGAACTGCAACTCCCAGAAACCCCTTCCAGCACAGCGAGTGGTGGAGGCTTCTGGGAGTTACAGTCCAAGAACATCTGGGGACCCACAGGTTGAGAACCACTGATCTAAACCGTAACGTTATTCTTATTTATTTCCCTTTTACCCCCTTGATTGCTTCCAACATAAAAAATGGTCGCGATGAGGGATGACTCTGTTTTCAATGCATTCCTATGGGAAATGTGTATAAAGGAAAATTTGCTTAACAGAATTTCATTTGGAATGAATTACAGTGGTACCTTGTATAAAGGAATTAATTCGTTCCAATTGAAATTATGTTAAGCAAATTTTCCTTTGTGCAAATTTCCCATAGGAATGCATTGAAAATGGAGTCATCCCATTTTTATGTTGTATGGATTCGTCCCATAGGCGATTCTGTTAAGCAAACTTCCCCTATCTCCGGAATTTTTTATGTTGTACAGATTTTATGTTATGCAAAACGTTTGTTATACGAGGGTCCATTGTATATACGAAATATGATGAAATACAATAAGGAATTGTTCTGAAGTGTATGTGAAGTTAAAATGCTTTGTCTATAAAGAACATGATAATTGCAGCAGAACGGTGCAGGTAATATGGGTCTACTGTTGGCAACCTCTCTATATAAGAAATATAAGTAAACAAGGAACTGTTCGGACGTTTATGTGAAGTTAAAAAGCATTGTACAGTGGAACCTTGACTTACATACTGCTTGACTTGCATCATATTTGACTTGCAGCAGGAAGGGGCCTGTTTGACTTGAGTCGCAGGCTTTGACTTACATCTCGGAGCCCCAGCGCAAGGCACCGGAATTGGGCGGCAGCCACAACCCAGCATCGCAGCTGCCGCCTCCAAACTGCTCCTGCCTTCTTCCCCTCCTCCGGCAGCGGCGGTTTCGGCGAGGCCAGCTCAGAGCCCCTGGAGCTGGTCCTCGGCCTCACCGAAGCCGCTGCTGCTGCCGAAGGAGAAGAAGGGCCGGGAGCTCGGGGTTGGCCTCACTGGTTAGACAGTCGGCTCAGTCTTGTAAAAAATCTGGCTGCAGAAGTCTGGTCCACAATGGAAGCATTTTAGTTGGGGAGCTGTAAAGTTGTGGGACTCTAATGGTAAGCATAGAGTTGTTCAGAACTTGGAACGTCAGGTTAAAAAATCAGTAAAACTTAAATGTTTAGACATTGTTGCTATGAACATTAAAAAGTGGAGGCATATAACTTGTGGACTATAATTCCACTGCCTCCTCCTCTCTTTGAAGAGACATTTCATTTACATCCCCAGAAGGAATCTCCTATCCCAGTCAAATTTGTGTTAAATTGCTGTTTTCGGGGGTCTTTTTCATAATGTGGAACGGATTAATCCGCTTTCCCATTACTTTCTATGGGAAACATTCGTTTGACTTAAGTCATGTTTGACTTAAGTCTAGACCACTGGAACGGATTAATGACGTAAGTCAAGGTTCCACTGTATAAAGGAAAATTTGCTTAACAGAATTTCATTTGGAACGAATTACAGTGGTACCTTGTATAAAGGAATTAATTCGTTCCAATTGAAATTATGTTAAGCAAATTTTCCTTTGTGCAAATTTCCCATAGGAATGCATTGAAAATGGAGTCATCCCATTTTTATGTTGTATGGATTTGTCCCATAGGCGATTCTGTTAAGCAAACTTCCCCTATCTCCGGAATTTTTTATGTTGTACAGATTTTATGTTATGCAAAACGTTTGTTATACGAGGGTCCATTGTATATACGAAATATGATGAAATACAATAAGGAATTGTTCTGAAGTGTATGTGAAGTTAAAATGCTTTGTCTATAAAGAACATGATAATTGCAGCAGAACGGTGCAGGTAATATGGGTCTACTGTTGGAAACCTCTCTATATAAGAAATATAAGTAAACAAGGAACTGTTCGGACGTGTATGTGAAGTTAAAAAGCATTGTATATAAAAGGGTCCACTGTAATTCCTTTATACAGGGGACCTCTGGTATACCAGCGACTTGTTTTGCTTCCATTGGACTCCCCTTGCAGTGCCAGGGGTGGCCGCTAGGGGCGGGCGAGGACGCCCCATTCCCCTCGCTTCCCAACCCGGAAGGGGAGGTTCGTGCACGTGTCTCCGCGGCCGCCCTTCCCACGTGCGCGCACCTTTTCCCCCCTCGCTTGCCTTCTTTTCCTGCCCGCCATGGCCACCGAGGAGGAGGAGGAGGAGGGAAGCATCGGCCACGGCCACGATCCCCCGGGGGGAAAAGAGGTCGCCCCGGCCCCGATCGCCCACCCGGGCCGCCTTCTGGGTCAGGACCGGCAGTTCCTGGATTTCTTTTGGGACATCGCCAAGCCCGACCAAGGGGTCCGCTTGAAAGCCACCGAGGGGCTGCTGAGTTACCTGGGGGAGCACCGGAATGTAAGTCGACTGCCCCCCCCCTCCTTTGTGGGCTTCGATTCCCCATACGAAAAAATAAAAATAAAAAATAAAAACACCAAGGGCTCGGAAAATGCCGCCTCTCCTTGTTTTGCGAGCCTCGGTTTGGGCGAATATGCACTCTGCACATGTCCCGGGGCAGGGCGGGAGGCAATGTTGGCCCGCTGTCCTTTCTTGGTCCTTTAAAAGAATGGCGGGGTGTAGGATGAACCCCTGGGGGGGGGGTAAGGCACGGGTGGAAAAAATCTGTTTAAGTTTTGTATTTACATTTTTTTTAAATCCTGATCAGCTGAAGGGTTATCCAGAACAGGGTTCAAATAGGGCAATCACAGTCAAAGCAACACTAAAAAAATCAGAAAAGGCCTCATTTTAGGCACTGTACATGTAAGGCGGAATAGCATTAAAGGACAGGGAAGTTACAACAGGTGCTAACAACTGGCCAAGAGAGGGACGGATGCAGAAGTTCAAACTGGAACTAGTTAGAAGCAAAACTGATTAACCTTAAAATCCATCTTAATCGATGAGGATGTGAGCTGCCAAGGGGGTCTTGTATCTTGATTAAAATGTTATGTTGATTTTGTTGTTGTTTTGATTGCTGCTTTCATGCCTCCCCCCCCCACAATTTTTAATGTTTTGACATTTGTTCTCCACTTCTTCGTGATGGCTTTCCTTTAAAAGTTGGCAAGCAATCTAGATAAACAGAGTAAATAGCTAAACATTGTAAAACGTGTTTAAGAATTATATTTATTCTGATTTATTTGCGTCTTACCTTCCTTCTCCTGATTTAGGAAGGTCAAACAAAAAAAGGTAAAAAAGAAAGAAAGGTACAACTCAAAACATAATGTTTTACAGTGCACAACTGGATAGGGTTTTTGAGGGTAGTGATTGAATCAAAACTCAAATTCTAAAAAAAAACACCCCATCAACTTCTGTGGTTTTGGAAATTTATGTGCGTGCCAGCATGTTTGTCTTCTTTCATTCTGATTTGGACAATATTTAAAGGAGGAGAAGAAATAGTATGACTCTAGAGCAGTGGTAGCAAACATTTAGCACTCCAGATGTTTTGGACCACAACTCCCACAGTCCTTTGTCATTGGCATTACAGGCTCGGAATCCTGGGAGTTGTGGTCCAAAACCTCTGGAGCACCAAAGGTTCGCCACCACTGATCTAGAGATCTCCATAGAGCTCTGATCCACACCTGAATTTTTTAACCTTTTATTTTAGGATGAAGATCTCTTGAAATACACTTTGAAGCGGCTTGTGGATGGGTTGGGAGCCACCCGAGAAGCAGCCCGTCCTGGCTTCAGCTTGGCTTTGGCCCAGGTTGGTATTCTTCTGTGGATCACTACGAACAAGGGGAAACAAGCTATAGTTACAGTGAATAGTAACTTACCTGGAGTGGAAAGTACCGAGTTCGAATCTCACATCTGTCATTAACTCCATGGGTAGTCACTTTCCAATGGTGTTGAGACCATTAGGAGAGGTCTTTTCTCTTGATCCTACCACCTTCCCAGGTGTGTTTGGTGGGGACACAGGAGAGGGCCTTCTCTGTGGCTGCTCCCAGACTGTGGAACTCCCTCCCACTGGAGGCCCGACTGACCCCATCTTTGCTGTCCTTCCGGAAGCAGGTCGAGACCTTTCATTTCAGGCAAACGTTACATAAGAACATAAGAAGAGCCATGCTGGATCAGGCCAAAAGCCCATCTAGTCCAGCTTCCTGTATCTCACAATAGCCCCACCAGATGCCTTTGGGAGCGCACAAGACTAGATCTCTGTCTCCTGCTACCACTCCCCTGCATCTGGTCCTTGAAGTACCCCGTTTTTAAGCCTGGAGATGATACATCTCCATCATGGTTTGTCACCTGTGGTGGACTTTTCCTCCAGGAATCTGTCCAATCCCCTTTTGAAGGCATCCAGGCCAGATGCCATCCCGACATCCTGTGGCAGGGAGTTCCACAGACTAACAACGCGCTGGGTGAAAAAAATATTTTCTTTTCTCTGTTCTCACTCTCCCAGCCCTCATTTTGAGTGTAGTCCCCTAGTTCTGGCATTTTGTGTGAGAGAGAAGAGTGTCCCTCTATCCACTTGACTCATGCCCTGCATTATTTTGTATGTCTCAAATCCTATCCCCCCTGAGGCGCCTTCTTTCCAGAGCAAAGAGCCCCAAATGTTTTAGCCTTTCCTCATAAGGGAAACGTTACCTCAGGTTCTG
Source organism: Phrynocephalus forsythii (assembly GCA_029282475.1). Classification (NCBI taxonomy): domain Eukaryota; kingdom Metazoa; phylum Chordata; class Lepidosauria; order Squamata; family Agamidae; genus Phrynocephalus; species Phrynocephalus forsythii. Next base: position 6,334,069 of record JAPFRF010000017.1, on the reverse strand, counting down.
GCTGTCTGAGTGGGTTTTAGATTGATGCCCTCAGAATCTGACATAGTTGACCAAATACGAATCTCAGCATTGCAGAAAAGAGAGCCATGGCAATTAAGCTGGAGTTAAACTGGTATTACTGCATAGTGCAGATATTCTTTTAGGAACGAGCAAGAAAGAATACTCATGCAAGAACTTGGAAGGCTTTGGAAGGGAGAAACAAAAAGAAACATACAATGAACTTGGAAATAAATGAGACGTCAATGTTAAGGTTTAGCAGAGGAGCGTATCAGAACAGTTTTGGTATTAGAGAAAACTCAGTGGAGATGAGTGAGTATTAACGTTGTTTCTGTTTACTATGTATTAAAGTGTCCTCTCTTTTCCCCTTCTTTATTCAGGTATTGCAAACTTTTGAGAAAATACCCCTCCTCACCGTCCTGGAACAAATCAAAGAAAAATATGATCTTCAGAAAGTTAAGAAGGTAAGGATGGCAAGGGAGATGTTGGGTGTGTGGTGTCATTACAATCGTGACCGACTCTTTGTGACCCCATGTCCATGGAGTTTTCTTGGCAGGAATGCTGGAGTGGCTTGCCAGTTCCTACTCCAGGGAGCTGTAGTCCAATAAACATCTGGGAACCCCTGGAGCTGCTGGATACCAAGTGATGTTATGCTGGCCAATGTTATTAATATGGTTTCGGACACCGTGACGAAAAAATCCATGTACATTTGTAAACTGAGAAAAGGATAGACTGAAATCTATGGAATACCACTGTATTTCCGAATATTTACTGGACTGGAGGGTTTGTGAGTTTTTTATTTTACATGTTCGCTTTCATTTTAATTCTTTTTGTAGATTCTTGTTATTATTTTTTTAAGCCACTCAGGTTAGTGGCTTGTCCACAAAATGGCTGATAAATCTAAAATAATTAAGTACTGTGAATAATTGGATCATTGGCCAACTTTCATGCTGAGAAAGCAGTTGGCCTGAGTAGTTTTTTTTCCATTTTCCAGATCAGAAAATAGACTATTTAATTTTTCCCGCCTCCCAAACTGCATGGACCTCTTCACAATCCTGATTTTGGGAACAGGACGTAATATCACTGGTTCAGAGTTACTGTCTCTGAGAAAAATCCATTCCTCAGAAGTGTGTTTTAGGGCAGGCATGTCCAAAATTGGGCCCTCCAGATGTTTTTGACCACAACTCCCAAAATTCTAAGCTTAGATTGCCAATGATAAAGGACTGTGGGAGTTGTGGTCCAAAACATCTGGAGGGCCGAAGTTTGGACACGCCTGGTTTTAGGGGATAATTCTCGTGAAGTGACCATGCATAGGTTTAAATGTGAATATGCTTGTGGTTTTAGAAAGCCAAAGAACAAAAAGGTGAAACAGACCTAAGATGGCACATACCTAACCAGGTGGATTAAAAACCAATGGTTTTTTTTTAAAGGCCACTTTGATTTAAGTCACAATTTTAATCCAAAAAGGATTTTTAAAACAATTGAATCAAAATTAAATCAATTTGAGTCAAAAATACAATTATTAAAATCAGATCTGTCCTTGCTTTCTTTATATCCGATTGTGATTTCTTGTCCTTTCAGAAACTCTTCAGAAATGCTCTTTTTGGTAACTTTTTCGGCGTGCTGGCCTTGTTCCAATCTGGACGCCTTGCTAAGGTAAAACTAGACTCCAATGTAATATTTTACACTTCTATGTTTCGGTCTGAATTCTTTTCCCTAATCTGAATTACTTAACCATATCTGTTACATAAATAAAATAAAACCTGTATGTAATAGTCACCTGCACAGGACAGCTGTGAAGTTCTATTCCCCTTAATTCCTACAAATTTAAAATGTGTCAGAGATTTCACAATTCCTTTCTTGTCTGTCTTGGACCAGAAACTTGGGGTGTGTGTGTGTGTGTGTGTGTGTGTGTGTGTGTGTGTGTGTGTGTGTGTGTGTGTGTGTGTGTGTGTGTGTGTGTGTGTGTGTGTGTGTGTGTGTGTGTGTGTGTGTGTGTGTTTTCATGTTTGTGGCCAGTGATAATTATCTGGCTAGGCCATAATAGCCCATTACAACACATTCAGTGTGCCTTTTATTCTACTACTTGTTTTCTTGTGGTATTGTCAACCGGTTGCTTATAATTGGTGGCTCTCAGTTTGTCATGTTCGTACTTCTGCAGTTTAAATGTAACTTAGCAAATATATTTTTTAATCCAGTGGAGGTGGTGGTGGGGAGAGTGGTTTGTGGTGCTATTTAAGAACCATCATCTACTTCTTGATCAACAAAGCTAATGTGGAAATTTTGTTTTCTCGTGCTGGGAATTCTAGGGAGTAGCGTAAACCCAGAACTGTGTACCGGGCATCTCCAACTGTTCTGGTTGCCTCTTGCAGAAATAATATACTCGGGTCATATACTGGGTGGTGCACCAGCTAGAAGCAGGTATGTCCAGACTTCGGTCCTCCTGATGTTTTGGACCACAGGTCCCAGAATTCCAAGTTTAGACTGCCAATGACCAAGGACTGTGGGAGTTGTGGTCCAAAACATCTGGAGTGCCCAGTTTAGACATGCCTGAGGAATTAAGACACCCACTTGCACAGTCTTCCTTACTTTAACTTGTATTTTGTCACTGGTTCCAGATCTGTTCGTTTATTTATTATTATTGATTTATTTGTATCATTTCTATCATCTTCCGAATCGGAACTCTGGGCGGTTAACAAGTTTAAAAAGTCTATCATGAAGACTTATCTATCCCTTAGGCTATAAGAGACCACTTGGTAGTGGGGCGGCTAATTGTTTTTTGCAAAATAAAATAAATAAGGGGTTTCTTCTTTCATTGGTGGTCGTATAAAGGGCCTTCACTGTGTGAAGAATTGATTTTCATCTGGGTTGACCTCAGGAGGTGCAGAATGAGAGCCGAAGGGTGGGTGTGCTGTGGATGGAGATACAGTTTGTACAACATAAAATCTGTACAACATAAAAAATTCTGGAGATAGGGGAAATTTGCTTAACAGAATCAGCTATGGGGGCGAATCTGTACAACATAAAAATGGACGCATTTAGGAATTACTCTGTTTTCAATGCATTCCTATGGGAGATTTGTATAAAGGAAAATTTGCTTAACATAATTTCATTTGGAACAAATTAATTCCTCTATACAAGGGACCACTGTACTGGATTACCATTTTTATTTATTTATTTATTTATTTATTTATTTTGGCGCTTATATACCGCCCAACTTCCGAAGGAACTCTGGGTGGTTTACAACAAAATAAGAACACAACAACATTTGTAATTTTACATCCGGGGATCCTCTCTCTCTCTCTCCCTCTCTCTCTCTCTCTCTCTCTCTCTCTCTCCCTCTCTTTCGATTGGCCTAGGCACCGAAGGCTCTCCTGGAGTGTGTCCAACTCCTTCAGGGACTCTCCGAGCATTATGCCCACCTGAAAGACCTCCCTCGTAAGACGCTGGCTGACATTGTCGCTGAGGTAGGCAAGGAGGGGAGTGTCGGGATTAGAGATGGGCACGAAATGCTTGTTTGGCAGTTCGCGCTGGCTTCTTCATCAGACGAATAGGTGTTGGTCGGTTCCCGGCCCCACCTCTTCCGGTTGGTGCCCAATCAGAGGCAACACCCTGGTTCTCCTCACCTCCTCCAGGCTCCGCCTCTGCATGTTGGAGGAGGCGGGGCTGAGAACCGCAGAAAACCTATTTCTAGGAAGGATGAACTGGCACGAACCACTGGCGGTTCGTGCCCATGCTGTTCTTCAGCGTTCATATATTTTAACGCAACCAGGCAGAGAACAATATTTTTCCCTTGTATATAGCGCCCCCATCTATCTCCAAGGCTTAAACATGCGTAGCAGATCCTTTATGACAGGCATGTCCACACTTCGGCCCTCCAGATGTTTTGGACTGCAACTCCCACAGTCCTTTGCCATTGGCAGGCTAAGCTTAGAATTCTGGGAGTTGTGGTCCAAAACAGCAGGAGGGGCGAAGTTTGGACATGCCTGCTTTATGAAACGAATGGCACATTCATGTCCAGGAGGAAAGCATTGTAGATCTGAAGCATGGATGGGCGAATTCCTTTCGGCATGTAAAAGATATCGGATGCGGAATTCAGAAATGGCAGCGTTGTCCACTTTACGATAATAATATTAATTGTTTTAGACTCATCCATCTTCGAATAATCTTTGAGTTAAGATTTTTCAGAGCTGGACGGACCATACGGTCAAGGAGTCCCCAGGGAGAATCAAACACCTATCATTCTGGCCAGATGCTGAAACCACTGAGCCATCCTGTTGCTTGTGCTGTTCTTTTTAGATTCCAGAAGCGGTGTTTGAGGAGGTGCTGTTCAGCATTCTGGAGGATGACCTCGCCTCGGCCTTCAGCACTCCCGGACAACTCTACCTCTTGCTGGTGGGCATTCAGAAGTTCCCCAGGGTCCTCCGGCCGAAGAAACTGAAGGCCCTTCTGGGAGCCTCCGCCGTGGTCGTGACAGAGAACATCCCCAAGTGAGTTGCTGAGAAATTGTGCCCGTGCTTAGAAACACGTGCTTGGTTCTCCATTGAATGAGGCAGCCACGTTGCGGTTGAGATCCTGGGGATTATTGTCCCTTTTCGAGCTCTCGGACCATGAAAGAGTCCAACGTTGGCTCTTGGTCTCCTTTCTTTGACCAGCTGTCCTCTTCCTAACCTCGTTGGGGCTGGGGCTGTTGACCCTTGAGATATGAATGTTAATTGTTTGGAATGTTGAAATGTTCTTGTTTTTCATACTCCATTGGGAATTGTCATGGGCGGAGTCAACATGTCTATCTATCTATCTCCTGTTCCCTCCTTCCAATCTGTCTGTCTGTCTGTCTGTCTCCTCTTCCTTCCTTCCTATCTATCTATCTATCTATCTATCTATCTATCTATCTATCTATCTATCTATCTATCTATCTATCTATCTATCTATCTATCTATCTATCTCTTCCCTCCTTCCCATCTATCTATGTATCTATCTATCATCTATCTATCTATCTATCTATCTATCTATCTATCTATCTATCTATCTATCTATCTATCTATCTATCTATCTACATCTGTGCAAGCCTTCAGAGATAAGACCTGGCAGATGTAAAGGCAACGAAGTAGTAACGTGAACGATGCGATAAGAATGAATGTTTTAATTTTTTTTCCATTTGTATTACAATAAATGATTTTTGTTTGATGTATTCTGGGAGGATTTTTGTTTGATTTGAAAGAAAAGTTTGGGAGACTCCATGATTTAAGAAAGTACATTTAGTTCTAATATTAAAATAGTTAAAAAGGGTGGCAGCGCGATTGCTTGTGCACGTGACACGGGCATCCTTTTCTTTTGAACAAAGCAAACAACTACGTCTTCCATTTGGTCTCCTCTCTAGACTGGTGGAGGTTTTGAAAATGGCAGCCAAGTCTGAGAAGAAAGATCGCTCTCTCCCGACTGTCGCCCTGGACTTGGTGAAGGTTGCCCTGAAGGAAGGGACCTTTGAAATCTTCTGGAAGGAAGTTGTCGAAAAAGGGTTGCTTCTGGATCACGCCGGGCCCTGCAGGTTTGGTGGACTACTTCTCCTTCTTGTCTGGGGTCTCTTGGGAAATTATCTTTTGCTCTCTCCTGCTTTGACTAGTTTGTTTTAAAAAACCCAATACAGTAGGACCCCCGTATCCACTGATTCATTATCCGCTGATTCAATTATTCATGGTTGGCAGAAGGAAAAATAAATAAATAATTCAGCAGCCGCAAAGCAAGCTACTGCCACAAACAGCAGCTGTAAAGCAAGCTGCTGCTGTAAAAGAGCAGCTGTAAAGCAAGCTACTGTTGTAAAACAGGAGCCATAAAGCAAGATACTGTTACAAACAGCAACTGTAAAGCAAACGACCGATGCAAAACAGCAGCCATAAAGCAAGCTACTGTCACAAAACAGCAGTTTGGGGGGCATTCCATCTTATCTACAGTTTTCATTATCCACAGGAAGGCCTGGAACCAATCTCCTGTGGATACCGGGGTCCTACTATAGCATTTAAGTCGTACTGTGAGATGCCTCAGAGGTTTTGATAGTGTCTTTTAAATTGCTAAATTAAGTTGAAATGTGTTCAGAAGCGTTATTGTTTTTTTAAAAAATATCTGTCCCTCCCCCACTTCTTTTAGTTATATGTGCTATCGGTTGCTCGGCAACGCTCTTCCGCTCCTGTCTCTCAGCCAGCTAAAGATGGTTCTCCGAGGGGAAGTGATGCGCCATTATGGGATCCATGTCGTATCAACGAAGGTCAGTGCCGAGAATACCCGCAGGGAATCGGGCATCAATAGATCTTCGCTTTTTGAAGGTCCTGAGTTGAAGAACTGGACCTCTTAGCTGTTGTTCAGCAAACAGTCAACAGATTTTTTTCTTCAAATTTCTTTCTTTAAATTTCCTGATTGACCAAGGGGATTTTTTTTAAAGCGGGGGTGGGGAGCCTTCGGCCCTCCAGATGTTTTGGACACCCCCCCCAAACTCCCACAGTCCTTTATCATTGACAACGTGGGCTCGGAATTCTGGGAGTTGCGGCCCAAAACATCTGGAGGGCCGAAGGCTCCCCACGTGCGTTTTAAAAGGGAGCATTTCATTCTGTTGTCTTGCCTGAGTTTTTAATGATATTATTTATGAGTTTTGATGTGATGACCTGGTTAATGCTTTAGGGCTGGGTCTAGGGCAGTGGTATCCAAACTTTGGCCCTCCAGATGTTTTGGATCACAACTCCCACAGTCCTTTGTCATTGGCAATATAGGCTTGGAATTCTGGGAATTGTTGTCCAAAACATCTGGAGGGGCGAAGTTTGGACACCCCTGGTCTAGGGAGAGCTTGGTTCAGCTCCAGGATATGAGAGCCTTTGTTTCTAGTGTATTTTAAGTGGCAAAGTAGGACCTCCATTTCTGCACGGGATGGCTTCTGAGCCCCCATGCCTCGCAGATGCTGAAAAATGCAGATTGTAGCAACACATACCATGGTCCTGTGGCTTCTAATAGCAAGGCCATCAGAATAGCAAGGTCATCAGAAAGGCCTGCTTTGGAATTTTCTTTTTAATATTTTTTAATATTTCCAGATCATAGATAAGTGCCTCAGTGGATAGTGAGTCTGTGGATAAAAGGGTCCTAATGTAACAGCACCCCCCCTCTTTGAAGCAGAGATCTTCTTCAGGAGTGCCTTGAGATATCGGAGTTGCCCGCTGGACCCCTCCCTGTATGTCCTGCGCTCTCGCTGACTGAGCTGGAGCTTTTATCCAGAATCCTTTCTTTTTCTCCCTCCCCCCCCCCGCCCCCCGGGCAGCTGCCCACGAGGTTTAAGTTCGCCCCCGAGATGGACGCCCTGGTGGGCTCGTTTCTGGAAGGATGCCAGGACCCCGAAAAGCAACTAGCCGCCGTGGTCGGCTTCTCCACCCTCACCAACCAGGGCTATCCGGTCGTGCCCACTTACTGGAAGGTGTTGAGGCATCTGCTTCCGGGCGCCCTGCTGAAGTACATCGCCTGGCTGAAGGCCACGTTTCTCCACCCAGACCTGGACGCCTGCGTGGACTTTGCCACCAAGCGGCAGCAGCAGAACGAGAAGAAAACGAAGACGTGAGAGTTTAATGTTTTTAAAAGAAAATTTTATTGATTGATTTAGTTTAATTTAATTATTTTATTAAATTTAATTTAATTATGAAATTTAATTTAATTAATTTTAATTTAATTTAATTAATTTTAATTTTAATTTTAATTTTTAATTTATTTGGTTTATATACCACATAACCATCTGGCCAAGAGGTCACTCTGGTGGTTAAAAAAAGTTATAAAATATTGGATCTCTAGAAGATGCAAGAGGTGTTTGTTTTTCAGTGAGCAGGAGAAATGAAGTGAAATCTGACAGGGTGGGCTTGTGGGTGGAGATGTGGCCGTATGGGGTCCGGGGGTGGTGGTGGCTGTTGGTGTCCTTGGGACCTCTAGCCATCCCTGTTCTAAATCAAGCCTTAGTTGCACTAGGACTGTAAGAAACCGCCTCGCCTTTGTGACGCCGTTAGGTACACGAGGACCCGGGGATCCGTGGTGTTCACTTATCTGTGCTCTGAAAAAGAGAAAACCCCCGAAAGACTTATTTCCATGAAGTATTTACCTGAACTGGCCACTAGAGGGAGGCAGAAACCCTGCTAAATAGAGAAAGTTTGCTGTTATCCACTGTTTTTGGCATCTGCGGTGGGGAAGGCTTGGAGCCAGTCCTCCATGGATACAGGGGTCCTGCTCTCTTTCCTATTCGGAAGGCAGCTAGAGTAGATCCATTGACTCAGTGCCATTTATGTAAGTGTCATCCTCTAGCAGTGTTTTCCATGGGGTTATTCTTTGCTGGGACGTGCCATATTCTGGCTATGATCTCCTGTAACTAGCAGCAACATGGGAGCTTTTCAGGCAAGGGTTTTTCTCCATTCCTCCCCAGTTATCCACTGGACAGGAGCATGCTTTTTTAATCTTTTCGGACTATGACCCCCAAATCCACATGGAAAGTTCCTTGATGGTGACGGGTGGTTTCAGGGACCTGTTTCTCTCTGTCCGTGCAGCGAGCTGACCGAGCACTGCGTCACTCGCCTGAGGAAGTGGATCATCGCCCGTCTCGTGGGGATCGTGGAAAATCCGCAGATAAAAAGGGAAGAGGAGTTTGTGACCGACGTTGCCAGGTGAGCGGAGGGAGGCGGCTGACGGGGGGGGGCTTGCGCTTGGCCTTGGAGTGAGTTCTTGGATGGTCTTTATTTTATTCTATTTTTGAAATTTGTTTTGCATTTTTAAAAATGCTTCTTAAAAATGAATTGGGGGGGAAGTATATTATCACTGGATAGTGTTAATCAGGAGGTGTTTGTGCGTTGATTGCTATTAAATTTGTGATTTGTTGTATGTCTAGTGTTCCTTGTTTTAACCTTCTCCCTGGCCGAAAGGAGGATGACATCTGATACTAACTAACTAACTGACTAACTAACTAACTAACTGACTAACTGGCTAACTAACTGACTGACTGACTAATTAACTAAACTAATTAACTAACTAACTAGATATAACAACACCAGGCAGTATAAGAGAGGTTAGATCACCTAGAAGGCTGCCTGGATAGTTCAGTGGTTTAGCTTATCTGGCTTTGGAGTTTGGGAGTTCAATTCCCACATGGTGCCTCGTGGGAGAAGAGCCAGCCTGGGTGACCTTGGGCCAGCTGCCCAATCCCGAGGTACCCACAAAAGAAGGGAAAGATAAACCACTTCTGAGCTGGCTGGCTAGATCAGTGATTTAGATATCTAACTGCAGATTCTACAGGTTGGGAGTTTAATCCCCCATGGTTCCTCGTGGGAGAAGAGCCAGCCTGGGTGGCCTTGGGCAAGCTGCCCAGCCCCAGGGCTCCCCCAGAAGAAGCAAAGGGCAAAACCACTTCTGGATATTCTCTAGTTTGAAAACTCTGGAAAGGATTGCCAGAAATCCGGATCAATTTGAAGGCAAATAAATATTAGGTCTTCCTCTTGGTGCTATCAAAATGGTAGCGTTTCGCCACTCCCGGTGAAAGCCACTTCAGATATCGCAAGGGTCGGGGGCTTGCACCCCTTGGTGTCCTGAGTCCTTCCTGCAGACGTGCGCAGCAGTGGCTCCCCCTTGGATAATTCATGGGTTTGGTCCACCCAGAGCCCCGGTGACTACCCGTTCTTGACATCCTGAAGGCCGCCAGTGCCTTGGGAGGTTCATTGTACAGATACACAACAGAAGGTTGCTCAGATGCTCCTGAGTCCAGTCCGATGTGTTGACGCTGCATGGGTCAGCGACCCCTTCTTCCCACGTGAAAAAGGAACCGATAAAGGAGAAGCCGTCATGTTTCTCCCTTAAAACAAGGTCTGTTTCCCCCTCACACCTGGCGTCCGACTGAACTAACACAAAGACTCAACAGAAGTAAGATTTGGCTTGGAAGCGAGGTGGGCAGGAAGTGCGTAGCTTGTTTTGAAAGGTACAATCAAGAGTGTTTCTGCAGTGTGCTTGTGAGTGGTCTGCGCGGTTTCTCTCTTCACCTGGACTTGTCCATCGTTTGCTCATTCAGTTGCCAACTTGCGTTAAGTTGTCTCGCTCTTGCAGGTTCTGCTTCTTCCACGCGTTTTTCAAAACAAAGAAACCGACCTCGGAGATCACGGAGACGGAGGACGTCCCGTCGGTGCCTCTGAACGATCCGGCTCGCGCTGCGACGGCCGATTCGTTTTTTAGGTATCGACTTTCCCGCACGGCTACCTCGGCTTAGCGAGCGCGGCTGGTCTGCGGAGACCTGGCCGTGGCGCGCCCATGGAGAGCAACCGGATGACACACCGGTTGGATTTATCCGTGGGTTTTTCATATTTTCCGACTTCCAGAGGCCCGGTGGGTCTTTCCCTTTCCTACGGAGCCTTGGGAAAACTCAACCGTTGAGTTCTCTCTTTTGGAAATGGTTGGGAATAAGTCTGCTTAGGTATTTCTGGAATTGGGGAAAGTTTAGTTTTCAGGCGATGGATTCCCCAAGGCTCTTGACCTTGAGCAACAGCTAGAATACTGGGAATTGAAGTTGGTACCAGGTACTGGGAATGAGCTCCCCTCCCAAGTGATTGGCACGCCCAGGGCTGCTAGTTCAGTCCATGGTTGGCATGCAACGCTGTATTGGCTGCTGCCTGGAATAGGGGCACCTGCTGTGGATTGGGGCAGGAACAGCCTAGATAGCTCAGTGAAGGACAGATCCGGCTGAGGAGCCGGAAGTTGGGCGTTCGATCCCCCACTGTGCCTCGTGGGAGAAGAGCCAGCCTGGGTGGCCTTGGGCAAGCTGCAGAGTCCCAGGGCTCCCCACAGAAGAAGGGAAGGGGAAACCACTTCTGAGCTGGCTGGTTAACTCAGTGATTTAGATATTTAGCTGTAGAGCCAGAGATTGGGAGTTCGATTGCACATGGTGCCTCCTGGGAGAAGAGCCAGCCTGCGTAGCCTTGGGCAAACTGCACAGCCCCAAGGATACCCCCAGAAGAAGGGAATGCAAAAACTCACTTCTGAAGATTCTCTCCTTGGGAAATCTTGGTGAAGGTCTCCCTAAGCCACCAATGGCTTGGCAGTATGTGATTATTGTCATTATTGGAGAAGGGTGTCTGCTTTTTGCAGCCCTATCTCCAGGGTAAGGTAAAGGTAAAGGTTTTCCCCATACATGTGTGCTAGTCATGTCCGACTCTAGGGGCAGTGCTGATCTCTGTTGCCAAGCCAAAGAGCCAGTGTTGTGCAAGTTTGTGGCCATGTGGCCAGCATGGCTGAATGCATTTCTGTTCACAGAACATTTTTACCTTCCCGATTTTTACAGTGGTACTACCTATTTATCTACTTGCATTTATATGCTTTTGAACTGCCAGGCTGGCAGGAGCTGGGGCTATCAGTGGGAGCTCACTCTGCTGCGTGGCACCCTGGATTTGAACCACCGAGCTGCCAACTTTGCAGCCAACCGTTTTCAGCACTCTAGCCCACAGAGCCACCCCACCGGGTCTAAAAAAAACCCCCAACTTCGCCTTTCAGTTTGCTTCAGCACTTGAACACGATGCCCGCCCTCGGGGAGTCGGCCGAAGCCGAGGAGCGGAGGAAGAAGCACCTCCATGGTTTGTCCGCCAGTGGTGACCCCTGGATCTACCTCGCGGTCCAGTACGCGGACTTCCTCCTTTCCCACCAGAAGCATGCTGAGGCCGTGGCGCCCTTTAGCGAAGAGGAGCACTTTGCTTGGGACCGGTAAGGCGTTGTCTGGGGGGGGGTTCTCCAAGCTTCCCGGTTGTTTGCAGGACCTCTCTGGGTTGGAAGAGGGTTTTTGTGTGTGTGTGTGTGTGTGTGTGTGTGTGTGTGTGTGTGTGTGTGTGTGTGTGTGTGTGTGTGTGTGTGTGTGTGTGTGTGTTAGGTTTCCTCAACTGGCTATACTTGTCTTTGGAGGTGAGCCCCTTGAGCATCGGGTATCTCTCACTCCACGGCTAAACTCCTCTTCCTCAGTTGCACCAAAGCTACATGTTCCATAGAGCATGTAAGGTTCGTTAGCTCTGCCTTTTTTTCATCATCCCCAGGAGGGTCATTTGGAGGCAGCCCACCACCACAGGGATTGTGGCCTTACTGCACGTTATGTGGCCATGCCCTGCTAGATATACGGTCTAATGAAGGATTGAAGAGAGAGAGAAAGATCTTGTGTGCTTTGTTTGTGGTTTGGCTGGTTCTCATGAAACGACTGTCCAAACTGAAGATGGCACGGACAGCTTGAAAGGGAAAGAGGCATTTCCTTTTCGCGGCGAAGTGGCTCTGTTCTGCCGTTCCTGTTTGTTTTGTGCTGCATTTATTGTTTGCTTGCTGGGAAATGTTTCAGAGGCGGGCCTAGAGATGCTCTAAATGCCTCACTGCCATGTCTTCTTTCTTCGACAACGCCTCTTTGTCTCAGGATGCTGAAGACCGTGGAGGCCCTGAGGAGGAGAGAGCGGAAAACCCCCACATTAAAGACCGCAGCCTTCCAGCACCTTCTGCTGTTAGTTGGCATTCACCTCTTCAAGGTACGACCCCTCTGTCGGGCTAGAAACCCTTGGCTTTGAGTGCGACTCCGGATTTCTGAACCTGTAATCAAATACCAAATCTGTACAGGTACACAAGACCTGTTATTAGGATAACGGGCACATTCACACCCAGTGTTCTTCCACAGCTTTGTGTGGGATGGGCAAAGAGTAATCCCACACAAAGGAGTGTGTGTGTGTGTGTGTGTGTGTGTGTGTGTGTGTGCATCCCTGCAGTTTTTCTCCGGCCCAGAACGACAAAATATTTCTGGATCGTGGTTTGGTTCATGCCCATCTCTCATTAAAAGCCCAGTTCTGGTTCTGGAGTTAGGAATTTCTGGTTTAGCTCCTTTTAGCTGGGCAGCAGAAATGCAAGGATTCACAGAGCAGAGTTCTTTCCCAAATGGCAAATTATGGTAATGCGCCTAATTATGAACACATTCGACTTAGGAAGAGAAATCCATGGGGAGAAGCTTCCAGATAAGAAAATTTAGCCCTGTTTTTTTTCCAGTTATGAAAGGGAAATGGAAAGTACAAAGTTCCTTTTCAAAATGGCTCCTGCTTGTTTGCAGTGGCAGTACTGCCATCTTGTGGCCACCCCCCACTACAGTGCTGCAATTGGAAAGGAGAAGGAGCCATTTTGAAAAGGAAAGCTGGGAACTAGGGCTTCTGTTTTTAATGACCTGCCCTGTTCTGGAAATATTTGGCATCTTTTAGGGACTTTTAAAAGTAGGGAGCTGATTCTGTCGTTTGCATGCCTGTTAATGTGCTTTTTAAATTTGTGTGTGTGTGTGTGTGTGTGTGTGTGTGATTTCCGCTTGGAACAAATTAATCCATTTCCAATGCATTTCTATGGGAAATAGAAATGTTTCCAGATACAAAAATTACAAGTTAAGAAAATGCCATTGGAACGGATTAATTTCATAATTGGAGGCACCACTGTAGTCAAGAAAATCCAACCCCCCCAGTCCAAGTTTATGGGATGGCAGGGACCTCTTCTGACAAGCCCTTCAGTTTGTCTCCACCCAAGCTGCTTTGCCGAATCCAAACTGTCTCACGAAGGAGTGCAAGAAATTTATAAACAGTATTCCGCGCCGCCCCCCCCCTCCCCGGTAAGGTTCCAAAGCAGACTTACTTCTAAAAACATTCAAGCGCTTCATCAAAAGGCCAGAGGCAGCAGTAGCAGTGGAAGTAGCAATAATTAAGATCAGAGATGGCCAAAAACTGGAGAAAGCAGTTGTTCGTGATGGGTCGTGACTTGTTACAAACTGCGAACGATCACGAGCCGTTGAAAGCAAACGAGTTGCAGTTGATATTTGGGTCAGCAGGGCTTACCTGGGCCTCCTGCCACTGCTGTGGGCTGTCGCTTTAGGTGGCCATCTTCAGAAGCAGTGACAGGCTCCTGGCGTCCACTGGTGTTTCTGGGTCGTGGCTTGGTTCGTGACCATCTCTCCTGAAAAGATCTGTCTGCCTTTTCTCCTGACGTTACTCTTATCTCTCTCTCTCTCTCTCTCTCTCTCTCTCTCTGCCCTCGGTTCGAACCCAGTCCCCTGCCGAGTGTGTGCCCCTCCTGAACGACCTGCAGAACTGCACCAAGCGAGCTTTTGGGGAGAAGACCCCGAAGAGAAAATCGGTCTCAACCGGTGAGTCCTCCCTCTGCCTGCCCCCACCCCCACCAAAAAACCCTCCCAGTTTTATGATGCCTTCCCCATGTAGGTGTCCGACTGCAGCTTCCCCATCCGGTTTAGTCATGTTTGAGCCGTCCGGTGTCTTCAGATTGTCCGATTTTCCTGTAGCTTTGGTTTATTCTTGTGTTTTCTGACCACTCCATTATTCCGGCCGGTCCCTCAGCTTATTAGCACCCAGCGGTTGTTTGCCAATAGCTGCTGTCTTCACGATCTGTGCTGGGGAAGAGATGGCTGCTCGTTTTATCCTTACACAGGTAGCCGAAGGAGTATAACATGTTTATTTCTCACCCGCTGTGATGGTGAGGAGTTTCTTGGTGTTCTTGATAGATTTTTTTTTACAGATTGGGAAGAGAGTTGTTTTGCTCCCTAATTGACAATATTTGGACTGAAGTGGGCCCGTTTGAGGCACATTGAACCATGCGGGCTGTCCAAATCAGCAGTAGTTGCCGAGGTGGTTAAGAATCTGAAGCACCGAATGGGTTTTTCAAGTCTTTTTCATTCAGAATTTCTCCTATACTTGCTGTGTGTGTGTGTGGGGGGGTGCGCGCGCGCATGAACACATGTATTTTCCCCTTCAATGGAAGACATTTAATGGAAATCACAAAGACCTGGAGAGATAATTCTTGTTTTCAGTTGTAGTCCTGATATAATCATGGTCATCATCTTAGAGCTGCAAAGTTGGAAGGGGACCTCATGGATCATTGAGTCTTGTCCAGCAGTTCAGAACAACACAGGCTATTAAAACTCCTTGCCAGTGGGTCGCATCCTGTTGTGATGACCACACCCATCCAGTTGAAAAATAGCTCAACGAAAACAAAATAATTTAGCAACTTCTCTTTCCCTGCCTATATTTTGAATAGGTGTTGCTTCTGGCCCCTTGCTTTCAAGAGTTCTCTTAGACCAGTGGTTCTCAACCTGGGGGTCGGGACCCCTTTGGGGGGTTGAAGTACCATTTCACAGGGGTCGCCATGAGCCAGTGAAGAAAAAGGCACAAACAGCTTGGGTCTGGAGGAGGAGGGGGAGGAAGGGGGAGAAAGAGCAAGTTACAGCTTGATAGGTTGGAGGAGATGTCAGTCAATGGAACTGGAGGCTGCGATTGGCTGAGGGTGCCTGTAGAGGGAAGTTTTCTATGGCACCTGTGGCAGTGGCCTGCTGGGGGGGGGGAAGGGAGGCTTGTGGCCTCTTCCAAACAGGGCAAGGGGTCACCAGAACGTGAGGAACTGTATTAAAGGGTCGCGGCATTAGGAAGGTTGGGAACCACTGACTTAGACCAATGCCTGTGACAAAGTGTACTCCTGTCCACAAAAGCTTATGCCAAGCAGGATGTGTTAGCCTTTAAGATGCCGCCAGGTTCCGTGGCTTAAATGCAGCGAGCAGCGCCAGCCCGAGTCGGCCGATTGAAATGGCGGCTGGAGGGAGGCCCACAATGGGAGTAAATCCCATGGATCCAATGGGTTTACTTGAGTTGAGGCTGCTGGTTGGACCCAACCCTTTTGTTTCAGTGGTCTTCAGTAGCCTAGACCAGGCAGGTCCAAACTTTGGCCCTCCTGATGTTTTGGACCACAACTCCCAGAATTCTAAGCTTAGATTGCCAGTGGTAAAGGACTGTGGGAGTTGTGGTCCAAAACATCTGGAGGGCTAAAGTTTGGACAGGCCTGCCCTAGACGATGTCCGTTCTGGTCGGGGATGGTGGGATTGTAGTCCAGGGCCTCTCCACGGCGCCCACTCTGTACCTCCGGGTGCCGTGTTGTTCTGGGTGCTGAGACCCTGTTGCCGTCATGCCCCGCAGGCGAGGAAGAGGAGCCCGGATGGGTGGAGGTGATTGTGGAGGTCCTGCTGTCTCTCCTCGCCCAGTCCAGCGCCCTGATCCGGAAGGTCTGCAAGAGCGTCTTCGGGCTGGTGTCTCAGCACATGACCAAGGAGGCCCTGCAGCTGGTGCTGGCGGTGAGTGGCGTCTCCAAGTCGGAAAGTCGTCCAAGAAACCTGGACACAGGTGTCCCCCCCCCCCGACCTTTCGCTGCCCGGATCTTTCCAGCACCTCCCGACAGGCTTTGGCCGTTGGCTGTGCTGGTAAGGCCTGGGGGGGGAACAGATGTTCAGAACATCTGGAGAGGGAACCACGGGAAAGAGGCCTCGAACAATGGCGTACATCCGTATCATCTTGTGTATGTACGAATTGGCTAAAGAATGAAAGAACTGAGGGGGAAATTCCCTTTCGTTGAGACTGGCTTGGGTGGAAGAGAAATAGAAATCTACGGATGCATCTCAGAATGATAAATAAGCAGGGATAACCCTTTGGTGGTGATCTATTTCATCATCAAAGGTTTATCGTTGCTTGTCTGTTTGTCTGTCTGTCTGTCTGTCTGTCTGTCTGTCTGTCTGTCTGTCTGTCTATCTATCTATCTATCTATCTATCTATCTATCTATCTATCTATCTATCTATCTATCTATCTATCTATCTATCTAATCTCTTTCCTCCTTCCCATCCATCTATCTATCTATCTATCTATCTATCTATCTATCTATCTATCTATCTATCTATCTATCTATCTATCTATCTATCTATCTATCTATCTATCTATCTATCTATCCTTCCTCTATCTCTCTCTCTCTCTATCTATCTATCCTTCCTCTATCTATCTATCTATCTATCTATCTATCTATCTATCTATCTATCTATCTATCTATCTATCTATCTATCTATCTATCTATCTATCTCTATCTATCTATCTATCTAATCTCTTTCCTCCTTCCCATCCATCTATCTATCTATCTATCTATCTATCTATCTATCTATCTATCTATCTATCTATCTATCTATCTATCTATCTATCTATCTATCTATCTATACTTCCTTCCTCCTATCTATCTATCTATCTATCTATCTATCTATCTATCTATCTATCTATCTATCTATCTGCCTGCCTGCTATCTATCCTATCTATCTATCTATCATCTGCCTGCCTGCCTGCCAGCCTACCTACCTACCCACCTATTATCCCACCTTTCTTTCTTTCAATAAAGGAACACAAGGGGGTGCCTTACTGTTTAAGAAAATGCACGTATGAGATCACAGCGATGTATTTATTTATTATTAATTCACTGATAATCTTTGGGGCTTGGATTAATTAAGAGATGATTGTGAAAATAAAACGAAACCCAAGGAGTGTTTAACGAAGCCTGGTGGATTTTACAGGTCTGGGTGCTACTGGTCCGTCTCTGCTTTCATCTTGCCCTTTCCTCTCTTCTGCCAATGTGTGCCAGGGGTCCTCAACTCCTCCTGAATCTGGGACCAGAACCCCCACCTACCCCCTGGTCAAGCAAGCCTCTGCAGCTGACATCCGGCCCCCAGTGGTGTCTGGGTGGTGGTGGACCGGCCCACTGGTTGAAAACTTTGAGGACCCCTGATGTGTGCGATGAAAGTGAGGGAAGTGGGGGGCGTCTTCCTCCCGCATCCGTGGCGAGGAAGGCCGGAGACTTGAATGCAAGACTCTCCCCTTGGTTGGTGGGTCCAGAAGCCAGCGGGTGGGGGTGGGCTGGGGGGCTCGGAAGTCCCTCCATAATTTCATGATTTCACCTTCACACTCGGAACTACATTTGGGCAGAAGGTTTTCTGCGTTCTGAAATACGGGACTGAGATACTGAACCCATGGGCTCATGAGAAAGTTGCCATGGCCATCTGGAGAATGGTGGGCCCCGCAGTAGAAGCTTGAAAGACCTATTTCTTTGTCATAAGAACATAAGAAGAGCCATGCTGGATCAGGCCAAAGGCCCATCTAGTCCAGCTTCCTATATCTCACAGTGGCCCCACCAGATGCCTATGGGAGCGCACAAGACTAGATATCTGTCTCCTGATAGCACTCCCCTGCATCTGGCCCTTGAAGTACCCCGGTTTTAAGCCTGGAGATGACACATCTCCATCATGGTTTGCAACCTGGGATGGGCTTTTCCTCCAGGAATCTGTCCCATCCCCTTTTGAAGGCATCCAGGCCAGATGCCATCACCACCTCCTGTGGCAGGGAGTTCCACAGACTAACAACACACTTGGTAAAACATTATTTTCTTTTGTCTGTTCTTACTCTCTCAGCCCTCAGTTTGAGTGGATGTCCCCTAGTTCTGGTATTTTGTGAGAGGGAGAAGAGCGTCCCTCTATCCAGCTTATTCATGCCCTGCCTTATTTTGTACGTCTCCATGATATCCCCCCTCCTGTCTTTCAATGTCCCTGAAGGTTCTCGATCCCAGGCACGACCAGGACGAAGAAAGTGCTGTGGTGGTGGTGGAAGACACGCAGAAGAAGAGGAAATTGTTAGCGGATCCTGAGGTAATTTCTGTAGGGCAATGTCCTTAACCCCTCCCCCCCAGCTTGCTTCCCTTTCAGCTTCATCAATAAGTTGGATAAACTGTGTCGATTATGGGAAGTAATTATTATTTTATGCAATAGTCCTGGAGAGAGGTGTGTGTGTTTATTTTCCTTTCTGTCCTCTTGCGGGGTTAATTACCTCAAACGCCTAACCTGCATAGGTACCCAATAAACCGTGGCTGTTTAAATAATTTCTGCCGCAGAAATACATAGATGTTGACTTATCACATCCTCACTGGTTCAGTGGAACTCTTCTAGATACAGTGGACCCTCATATAACAAGTGGTTTGTTGAACAGAAAATCCACTTAAAGAAAAAAAATTCTGGAGATAAGGGGAAATCACTTAACAGAATCGCCTGTGGGGCGAATCCGTACAACAGAAAAATGGTCGTGATTAGGGATTAATCTGTTTTCAATGCATTCCTGTGGGAAATTTGTGCAAAGAAAAATTGGCTTAACACAATTTCGTTTGGAAGGAATTAATTTTGTTTGGAAGGAACATCTATTTTTACTGGTTTTTACCAGTGACATGAAGTAAAGAACCCTATAATTTTTTCCACCCTTTAGCATTTTCCCTCAGAAAAGACTGAAACGAGATATTTTGTGGCACAGGGGAAGCTTAAACGGGTCTCTCGGGTGTTTCTCCTTCACCACAGAACATGAACGAGGAGAGCGACGAAAATTCGAGCGAGGAGAGAAAGGATGAAAGCGCCCTCGAGAGAGACGATGATGATGATGATGAGGAGGAGGCGCGAGAGACGGACAGCGAAGCCGAGGATGCGGTGGACGAGAATTTCCGAGCCATGCTCAGAAACGTTTTGCAAGCGGGGAATGCGCTCGTAAGTGTCGGCGCGAAACGTTTTCGAAGCGTTGTCCGAAGCCGTGCCTGTTCCCCGCCAGTAGTTGAGAACCTCCGCTGGGATTCTCAGGCGCTCATTTGCAGCAAGGCTGTGCTGGCGCCCCCCTTTAAATTGCAACAGAGACTCATTATTTACCGATAAGGTATGGACTTAAAGTGACAAATTTTCTTCTGTTCAGCAACAAGATTTGGGCTGTGGCGATTTCGTACGCATCTGGTTTGATTGCCTTTCGTAACCCGTAGTTAGTTGGTTGGAGTGGGTTGGGGTTTGGAAAACTTTTGGAATCCTGTTCCCCCACCCCACCCGAACTGCAAGTTTCCAAAATCCAGCATGGCCAGGGGATTTGGGGAGTGGTAGTCCCAAACCTTAAGTTAGTGCCGAACAGGGAGAACTCCAACCTATGCTAGGATCTGGAACAAGCTGCTTTTCGCACAATGCCCTGGAGTGTGGCTCGAACAGGTGCATTGTGGGAAATGAAAATAGCTGTTAAATTCAGCTCCTGGGCTCGGAATGCCAAGGCAGAATTTAATTCAGATGCCTGGGTACAGGGTGGGTATCAATTTTAAAAATATTTTTTACATATTCACGCATTTTGAATGTTGAGTATTTTTAACGAAGACATGAAATATCAACTTTTTTTAAAGCACATTGTAGCTGTCAGTACACTTGACTTAGAGGAAGATCAGATCCCATTGTGTGACACATTAATGCAGAATGCCGTGAAATTCCAAAAGCTTCATGTACTTTGTCTTGAGAAAAATTTTTGTAAACCCGGTCCAACCGTTCTTGGGCTGGGCCTCCATTTTCTACCGTTCCGTGGCCATGCATAGAGACGGTTTAGTTTCATCTTTTTTTGTTTCTCCAAATATTCCTTATAAATTGCCAATTTTCCTTCTGACTCAACCTCTGTTTTGGGGTTTCGTGATTCTTTATAACCAAGCAGAAGTTATTATACAGTGGACCCTTGTATAACAAATGATTTTTATAACAAAAAATCGGTACAACATAAAACATTCCAGAGATAGGGGAAATTTGTGTAACAGAATCATCTATGGGGCAATCCGTACAACATAAAAATGGATTACAGTGGCACCCCGACTTAAGAGCAGCTCGACTTAAGAGCAATTCAACTTAAGAGCAGAAAACTGTTCGCATTTTAACTGCCGCCTTACAAATTTTAGATATGGTCTGTTCGACTTACAAATTTGTTTAATTTTTTGATTTTTAACTTATTATTTAAAGGAATTTATTTATTTATTTATTTTATTCTATTTTATTTTATAAATTTTATTATACTGGTTTAACTTATTTTTTTCAATTTTTAGATAGGTACCCCGACTTAAGAGTAGTTCAACTTAAGAGCATGCTTTTGGAACAGATTAAATTTGTAAGTCGAGGCACCACTGTACTCGGTTTTCAATGTATTCCTATGGGAAATTTGTACAAAGGAAATTTTGCTTAACAGAATTTCATTTGGGACGAATAAATTCCTTTATACAAGATACCACTGTACTTCTTAGGTTTATAAGGGCCTGCTTGTTTGTTTGTGGAGGGCGTGTCGTTTCCTATTTCCCAACGTGCTTGGCTTTCGTTAAAGTCAAATGCCTGTAGTGATTTAAAGGTTTCTTCAACCACAGGGTGGGGACGACAGCGATGAAGACTTAGACGACGAGGCCATGATGTCCCTGGACGAGAACCTCTCGGCTCTCTTTGCTGAGCAGCAGAAGCGCCTCCAGGCCAGAAAAGACGAGAAGGAGAAGATGCGGAAGGAGAAGATCCTACGTCGAGAATTCAAAATCAAGGTGGGAGGGGAAGGCCGGTGAAAAACCACACGCTGCTGGCATTTTGGAAACATTTATAACTGGTGGAAGGCTAAAGCATTGCAGTATAAAATAAAATAAAAAGTGGGGGGAAGGATCAATAGAGAGCATAATGTCAATGACAGAGAATCACCAAACGAGATATGTTATACAGTCACCCCCCACCATTTCGTGGTTCAGGTACTGTGGTCCCACTATATCACGGGATTGCAGTACCTGCAGGGGGTCGGGGAGCAATCCCATCGCTCCCCAACGCCCCCCCCAGACCTGTCCAGGAGGCCTCGGAGCCGCGGGGGGGGGGAGCGATCCCATTGCTCCCTGCCGTCCCCTGCCGCCCCCCCACACCCCTGATCACCCCCTGCCCCCACCTGACCTGCTTCCACATATCATGGATTTTCATGTATCGCGGGTCGGGTGGGTCCCTAACCCCCGACATAGGCCGGGATTACTGTATTGTAAAAAATAAAAAATAAAATATGTGTACTATTTTTTCTTTTTATTTTTTTCTATCCTATTTTTTTTTTCTTTTTTGCTTATTTACAGTAGGACCCCCATATCTACTGATTCATTATCCACTGATTCAGTTATCCACGGTTGGCAGAGGAAAAATAAATAAATAATTCAGCAGCCGCAAAGCAAGCTACTGTCACAAAGAGCAGCTGTAAAGCAAGCTAATGTCGCAAAACAGCAGCTGTAAAGCAAGTTACTATCACAAAATAGCAGTTTTGGGGCATTTTGTTGATGTTCTCTCTTATCCACGGTTTTCATTATCCACGGGAAGGCTTGGAACCAATCCCCAGTGGATACTGGGGTCCTACTGTATATCCTTTCTATGTTTTTTAAAATAAAAAATAAAACTTATAAAAAGGGAAACAAAAGAAACGCTTGGACCTGTCCTTGAAGGCAAGAGTGACCCTTGTTGGTGTTGTTTTCTGCCATCAAGTGAACTCCTATTTGTGCCTCCCCCGCCCCCCACCCCGGAAGGTCCTGTCCTCAACTGCCTGTGGCTTCCTTTAAGGAGTCGGCCCATCTCTTGTCTGGCTTTTCTCTTTTCCTGCTGCCTTCCACCTGGGCCAGTGTTCTTGCCTTTTCCGGGGGATCCCCGCCTTCTCAGGATATGCCCAAAGTAGGACAACCTCAGCTTCGACTTCTTTTGCCTCCAGAAATAGTTCAGACTTCATTCGTCTTTCGAGTAGTCCAGGATATCTAAAAGCTCTCCACAACCACAACGGAAATAAATCATATTTTTTCCTCCTGTCAGAATCTCTAGGGGAACCTGATTCCTTAATTGGCTTATGTTTGTGTCCTCCCTCCCTCCCTCTTTCTTTCTTTCTTTCTTTCTTTCTTTCTTTCTTTCTTTCTTTCTTTCTTTCTTTCTTTCTTTCTTTCTTCCTCCCTCCTTCCCTCCCTTTCTTTCTTTCTTTCTTTCTTTCTTTCTTTCTTTCTTTCTTCCCTCCCTCTGTCCCTCTCTTTCTTTCTCTCTCTCTCTCTCTCTCTCTCATTCTGAATGTTCCTTTCTGCCATGGCCTCCAGGAGTCAGTATAAGCTTATGAAACATGTTTTGAAATTCCTGTTGGCGTTTTACAGCTGGTTGTTGTTGTTGTGTTGTTACAGTCAAGACCGACTTTTCGTGACCCCATGTCCATGGAGTTTTCTTGGCAGGAATACCAGTGGCTTGCCAGTTCCTACTCCAACTCTCCCCCCTACCCCTCCAAAAAAGACTTGTCCAATTTGGGAGGCTGGCAGGGCGGTGGTGGTGGTGGTGGGAGGTTGGGCTGCAGCACCCCAGGGACACTGACTCCGGACCCCCTGATGCCCGTCTCCCTTCTTTTTTGCTCATCCGTTTCCAGGTCCTGGATCTGGTTGAGGTCTTTTTGACCAAGCAGCCGGAGAACGCCTTGGTCTTCCTTGTCATCGACCCGCTTCTGTCGGTGATCGAGCAGACGATGAGCTCAGAATCCAACCAGCAGGAACAAGACTATCTCAGGAAGACCGCAGATATCTTCACGTAGGTTTCGAGAGGAAACCCCCCCCCCGTCTGTCTGTGGATTCTTTCATGCCCAGGGGAAGTTGCCTTGTTTTGGGGGCGGAATTAATTTTCCGGGTGTTTCCTCTGGTTGGGATGGGAGCCGATTTGCTGGTTCATAGGCAAACAACCCTGTTCAGATAGGATGCCTTCCTGTGTTTCCGGAAGAGTTTCCAGAGTACGGAAGCGATGCATCCGATACAAGTCCCTTGCCCCTCATTCAACGATCCTAGGAAAACACCCCATATGAAACACAAGGCAACAAAACTTTTTTCATTCTTTTCTGATCTTGTTTTTTGGGATGTTTTAATCTAGGAAAAACTCCACCCCCAAACAAAAAACCCCAAAATGCACCGGATGCCCAGTGTTGGTGGACACCTGGCTTTCCTTGATCTAGAATCTAGACGTTTCCTGTTTATAAGTAAAATAATCAGGGGCGGGAAATAAAAATCAATGCATTTAAAAAAAATCAAATTGATTTAAATTACCGCCAATCAGTCACGGTTTCAATCCACTTGATTTCAATCAAATCCACCCTGGCACTAATTGCTAGTGTGTTCTGCGTGGATTTGGGTTCTGCGTCACAAAGTTGGTAGCGAGGACTTATTTTTTCTTGGCCTGGATTCGCTGATTGGGTTTTGGGGTTTTGGGTTTTCAGGAACGGGTTGTGCCGATCCAAACAGTACTGCAAAAACGTGGCCCCCATCCGCGAGGACCTGCACGCCCAGCTGGAGAGCTTGGTGAAGAGAGCCTGCAAGCAGAACGACTCCTCAGTAGCCCTCTACTGCTTCAGGTGGGTTTCTTGGGAGGGGTGCGTACAGTAGGACCCCCATATCCACTGATTCATTAACCACTGATTCAGTTATCCACGGTTGGCAGAGGAAAAGATTAAATAATTGAGCAGCCGCAAAGCAACCGACTGTCACAAACAACAGCCGTAAAGCAACCTACTGTCCCAAAACAGCAGTTTTGGGGGTTCTCTCTTATCCATGGTTTTTATTACCCACGGGAAAGCCTGGAACTGATCCCCAATGGATACCGGGGTCCTACTGTACTTGCCTGCTTGCGGGATATTGTTCCCATCGGTTGGAAAATGACAATACAGTAATACCTTGGTTTAAGAGTACTTTGATTTAAAAGTGTTTTGCAAGGTGAGCAATGGTTTCTGATCAATTTTGCCTTGATCAACAAGCAATGTCTTGGAATACAAGCACTGCAGAAGGCCACATGATCACAAGTGAGACGCTGGTTTCTCCCTCTCTCCCTGCTGGATTGTGGGATATTGTCTGGAGTGTTCCATCTCAGGCAAGCCTCAAAAGTAGATGGAGAAGAAAGGAAGGGAGGTCTTCCTTGCACCAGCCAGGAACATTTTCAAAGGGGAGCGCAAGTTAGGGTTTTATTTTTTTATTATATTTAATTTATTTTCAACATTCTTATTTTTTCCAAACCATTTCTAGTCATGGGGCAGTGAGCCAAGGGTGTATAGGGCTACAAATTGCACTGCATTATTGTTGCACTAAAAACACAGAGTAAAATCCAGAGCAGATTCCGCAGCCAGGTACCTAAACCATGATGTGGTTCTTGGTTCTATCCAACTTATTTTGGGAGTTTGGGCATTTTGTGTGCACAGCAGATGGTCTATGGGACCCCGGAACGAATCATCTGAGTTTCCATTATTTCCTATGAGGAAATTTGCTTTGATATATGAGTGTTTCAGTTCATAAGCGACAAGGTGCTACAGGAACAAGCAAGGCAGGGCAGGCCTTTGCGCATGCACGTGGGCAGTGGGGGGTTGCGCGCGGACATCATTTGTGCTGTGTGTTTTTACTGGGATGTTTTTTCTGCTGTTGTCCTCTCAGTGCGTCGCTGTACCTCTGCCGTGTGCTGAAGGGTAACACGGGAACCGACGCCGCAGAAGCTCCGCCGAAAAAGAAGCTGAAGAACGGCCCAAGAAGTGGGGCTCCCGCTGATCAGGTGAGGCGAGGCCACATAACAAGGTTGGCGGGTCTACGTTTGGGTGCCAGGTCAAAACCGCTGCCATTCCCCGGAGCCTTTGACACCTCGTGAGACTTGTTGCTATGCCCCACCAAGGAGTGGTGGCCAAATGGCCTCCTTTCAATATCCTGGCTCAGCTCCAGCAAATTCAAGCCTGTGGTTTCCTTTAATGAGTCAGTCTATCTCTCTTCAGGACTTCCTCTTTTCCTACTGCAAAGAGCAGTTTAAGGGATTTTTAAGGTCGTGACCCACCTCATGACTTGGGCATGGGAACAAGCAGGGTGCCAAGAAGCCGTGCCAGAACTGGGGAAATGAACAGTAGGACCCTGGTATCTGCTGGGGATTGGTTCCAGGCCTTCCTGTGGATAACAAAAAATGTGGATAAGAAAGAATGCCAAAACCCCACCCAAAACTGCTGTTTTGTGACAGTAGCTTGCTTTACAGCTGCTGTTTGCGACAGTAGCTTGCTTTGTGGCTGCTGAATTACTGTATTTTTTTTTTTGCCTCTGCCAACCATAGATAACTGAATCAGTGGTTAATGAATCTGTGGATACATAACTGAATCAGTGGTTAATGAATCTGTGGATACAGGAGTCCTACTGCATTCGAATCTATCAGTGCTAAGTCCTGGCCATCACATTTTGGATCTGCTATAGTACTCCCTTCAAGGGCAGCCCTATGTGGACAGCATGACAGTAGCCTGTTCTGGAGATGCCCGGACCATCATTGTTGACATTACCACTGGATTTTGCTTTTTAAAAGAAGTGGGATCCCTTTTCAGGCTGGGGTTGGCATAACCTTGATAGTGTGTGATGATGATGGTGACGGCGAATGCTCTGACCCCGTACGGCACAGATGTTGTCCTCTGCTGTCCTTGAGCAGCTGTAACGGTGACATCAGTGAACGGGCACGTCACGATTCCTTCTGCATTTCGCCTTTGTAGGCCTCCGCGGCAGGCAGCCTGGACTTGGGGCGAGCGACCGGCGCGTACGAGGAGGCTTTGAAGTTCTTCCTGACAAGACGCAAATGCCCCCTGACGGGGTCCATGTTCCTCGACCTTTTTGAACGCCACCCGGTAAGTCGGGGAAGAACCCCCTCATGTCCTCGGGAGGTTAGGTGTGCTTATGTGATCCTCACGCCAAGAGCCACCGTGGGGGACTTGATGCACCTCCCCCCACGAGGTGGGGGGGCAGGCTTCGGCCCTCTCTGTGCGACAGGTGGGGCCATAGCAGTGGGGAGCAGGAGCCACCCTGGGTTACAAGTCCCATCATCCCCAACCCGGTGACAAGACTCTTCTGGAAGTGGCCCCCCAAACAAGCAGTCTTTGCTCAAACTCAAGTGCCGATATCGGAGGTACCTGTTGTATCCAAGTGAGCGAACTGTGGCTGACGGACATCTGGGGTCCCCACCTCATGCTTCCCCGGGGCTCCCAGGGTACCCCTGCCTGAAAGAAGTGGGGTTACAAAAAAGTGACTCTGTCAGTATTCAGAACCAACGGTCTTTGCATTGGGGGAGTTCAGCAAGATCCCCGACCCATCTAGCCTGAAAAAAAAGTCAACATCAGAAGGAAATGTCCAGGGCCTGGTTTGGGCCTTGGTTAAAGTTGGGAAGACCCTAGAGCAAGCATGTCCAAACTTGGATCTTCCTGATGTTTTGGACCACAAATCCCAGAATTCTAAGCCATTGATAAAGGACTGTGAGAGTGTGGTCCAAAACACCTGGAGGGCTGAAGTTTGGACATGCCTGCCCTAGGGAATCTGAAGGGATCAATGCTGAGGTCTTTTGGCTGTGGCCTCTTCCCTTCTGCTACAACTCCCTCTCTCCTCATGTGGCGGGGAGTTCCACTGTTTCCTCTTGGTCCTTTCCTCGCCTGTCCCCTGGAAAGGTGAAAGGAGGTGCCCTTATAATTGTCCCGTTCTCTGCTTCTTTGAAGGTCATCTGCAAGCCACTGGTGGCCACCGTGGTCAAGTCCATCACGGAGGGAGCCCGGCAGCACCAGCAGGTAAGTGTGAAGGCGCCTAAGGTGTGTGTGTGTGTGTGTGTGTGTGTGTGTGTGTGTGTGTTTAGAGGCCTATAGAGGTGTGTAGATTTCTGTTTTTGTACTACAACACCCATAGTTTTCCAGGCAGCTGACTAAACCTGCAACAGATACACACAGATCTGAATGTTGGGTGTGTGATTCAGTGAAAATGGAGCACTAATGATTCCTTAATTGTTTTTAAGAGGTTGGTCGGGGCAACCCCACTCCACCATCTCCACCCCTAATGTTGTCTTCTCTTGCTAATTTTCACCATCTCTTACTCGGTGTTCCTTTGGGGCCGGAGATTAGAGAGAGAACGGTGGATTTTTGAGTCTTCTGTTTGCCCTACAAGTTTGGCTGTTGAATTAAAATTACCATCATTCTTGAACACTATGGACCATGGAAACTGTAGTCCAGTTTGGGGGCACTGTAGGGTGGAAAAAATGGTGCCAAATGATTAATTTGGTGTGGCCTTATGGCTAAAGTGTCGGATGGGAACTCAAAAGTCCTGCATTCAAATCCCTGCTCAGCTAACAATCCTTAACTATTTCACTTGGAAAGCCATATTGAGGTGCAATGTGTGGGTTACAACTTAAAAGCACAAAACACGCCAACAGTAGTTAAAGACAGCAAAGGGCCAGAAATCATGCAAGAGGAGAAAGGAAAACAGCTTAAAATCTCGATTCCCATTGTAGTTAAGACTGTAACTGGGTTTAGCACTAACCATGGTTAGCATCTCTGGTGGTGTAACGCTAAACCCCGGTTAAGACAAAGGAGTCATAGCAGTTAAGGTGTGGCTTCTTGTTGAGGGCCAGGCCTCCCTGTCTTTTCAGAGAACTCCCCTCCCTCCCTGTTGCTACTAAATCCTGTTAGGTTTCAAATCATAGAATCCCCACTGGGCTGGGAATTCTGGGATTTGTAGTCCAGAGGAACCAGAAGGCTGAAAGACCAGAGCCATTCAGCATTTTACTGGAAGCGGATGCTTCTGTCACGCCTTTCACCTCCTGTCATGTTGGCTGTGCTGAACGGTCGCGTGTAAACTCGGAACATAATGGGTGTTTGTTGTCCTTCAGCCTCCCTGAAGCAATTTCTTAATTCATAGTTTTGAATAAATATCGGGGCTCGACGGAGCAGCTCGTGTTTCCTGATTGCACTCCGGGCTCATCTGAAAGTGCTCGGCAACCCTGCTAGTTCCTATTCCTCGTAAGGCAGGATGTGACCGGAATATCAACCGGGGTGAAAAGGTGGAGGGTGGTCTCTTTGTCCCCCCTCCCCTTTTGCTTCCTACAGTTGTCGCCAGGCTCTTGATTTTTAAATTCCACAGTGCAAACAGGTGCGGGTGTCTGTGTCCTAATTCGACACCCTTGCTGCGTAAGCGCACCCCCCCTCCATTGTCATTCGATTGCTGTAGCAATTTCCCGCCTTCAGGCAGGTTGACCTTCAAAATGGCTTCCTCAAATCATTAATCTCTGAGGGAGAGAAATATATTATTTTTGTGTGTTATGCATCTGTTGCGCGCGCTCTCTCTCTCTTTCTGAAAGTGTGTTGCCATGGAAGAGGCCGAGAAATCTCATATATTTCTGTATATTTTTCTGAGGAGGACATAATTTATCCCTCTTTTTCTTGGAGGGAATTTCTCCCGTTCCTTGGCATATTTCCCTCTGTACTAATCACAATGTGACGTTTCTTTTTAATGGCTTGCATCAATATCTGTGTGTGTCCTTGGCCTCTCGTTCTTTCGCTTGCTGTTTGGCGTAGCCCGGGACATTTTTTGGTTCCTGAGCGTGCCCTTAAATCTAAAGACCTAAAGTCTTTAAGGACCTAAAGATCTAAAGCGATTGTGCCCACATCTGCTTTATTTGTCCCTTGGTACCTGCAACGGATGTATTTCAATCTCTGAGGTCCGGTTCACACGTTGTAACAAACCAAGACGGAAAATGAGAGTCTAGTTGAGTCCTCTTCCAGGGGGTGGGGGTGGGGTAGGACCACTCAAGCAAATCATAGTAGATAGTGTTGCCACGGAGATGAATGTGTCATAGCATCCCCAGCAAAAATGTGTTGGGGTAGGGTCTTGAGAAGTTAGTTGGCATGCACTGGAGTCCTCTTTGGTGTGATTCAAGTATCAACTCTGTGATTTATTGCTGATTGATTTTAGTTATACTCTATCCTGGTTTTCTTCCAGGATTCCAACACAGTACAGCTTAAGACAAGATTGAAACAGTTACTGGCAAAAACAGGGAAGGACAGATGCCATTAAAAGAAACAGAACACTACGCAATATAGAATAGAATTTTTAAAAACAGAATTGTAGAGTTATTTAATTCCTTCCCCACCGCCAACCATGGATAAGTGAATCAGTAGTTAATGAATAAGTGGATACAGGGGGGCTACTGTACTAAATCAGACACTTCAGATGGGAGTTTGGGGTTTTCTGGATTACAAATACCATACACTTCCATTTCAGGAATTCTGCCTCTCTTGTAGGTACCTTTCACTTTCCTGAACATAGAGTGCACCTGGGGAGAAAGGTGGTAAATTAGAAAGCTTTAAGGGCTTAGCTAGGCCAAGTTCTGCCTAAATGAAACTTTCCAGCTAGCCCTGGGGACAGAACAGGAAGCTAGGCCTAGCTGCCCCTCCAAGTTTTCCCGTTGAGGCCTTTCTTTCAGGTGAACCACAGTGAGATGTTTGAAAGCTGCCTGCAAGGTTGTTAAAACTCCCAGAAGGGAGAATTATAGCATTTGTAGTCCAGGAAACTGAAAATCCTATCCCTGCCAGAAGCATAAGCTCCCAAGCTACCTGTCTTCCGTAGAGACAAACCATTTTGGGGATGCTGATAAATTTTATTTTATTTTATTTTATTTTTGATCTTGCTTCCTAGTATCCAGGAAAAGACCCCATTTTTAGATAAGACGAGGGAAACTGGAAGGGACTTCAGTCCTACAAAATGGAGAAGGTTCTGGCCCTGGGCCAGAAGAGCACTTAAAAACTGATATAAATTTTAAACTAGACAGTTAGTGTGTGTGTTTTTTTTCTCCTGTCTAATGATCAGGAGCCTCCCGAGAGCCAAGATGGTTGCATGTCATCTCCTTGGTGGAGCTATTTTTGGAGGCATAGAACATTATGTCCCGATTGGCAGGTTCATAGGAGGTTCATGAGCCACAGAAGGGAGTAGCGTCAGCCCAGGTTAGAGAGAAAATGTGGCGATTGTGTTTAAACGTGAAGTGGAGCAGGTGCAGCCTCCACCTACAAAGCAGCGCTTGCGATAACACGAGCATCTTGCCACTGCTGAGATGATGAATGGTAGAAGTAACAAGGGAGGGGGGAATCCTTTTCTTGATCCAGGCCCCAAGGAATACAATCCAATTTTTTGACAAGGGGAAACTCTGGAGTATATCAAGAAGTTTTGGATCCACTGTGCACATGGGTTTGTGGATATGCATGCATTTTGCGTGTCTTTTATGTCGCCCTTCTTCACCCGGCTTCATGGGAAAGTGTCCCTTCCTTTTATTATTGTCCTTTCCCCCTCACTTGGCTTGCCTCTTGGTTCTGGAGGTGGCCTATCCCATAATTAGGCTAAAATTAAACGAGCAAAAAAACAAACAAAAAACCCAACAACCCCAGACTGTCCCCTCTTTCCAGGGACATGATGCAGACGGAAGTGCCTGGCTTCTCTGCCCGCCGTGGGTATAATCCATGTAGGGTTCGTTGGGTTTTGCTCCGAGCAGCTGGAATGAATTTGGTGGCTCCGTTGAAGCCCTTCCAGGTTTCCTCCCAAGCATCTCTTAGATTTGTCAGATGCTGGGAGATAATAATAATAATAATAATAATAATAATAATAATAATAATAATAATAATAATAATAATAATAATAAGAAGAAGAAGAAGAAGAAGAAGAAGAAGAAGAAGAAGAAGAACAACAACAACAACAACAACAACAACAACAACAACAACAACAACAACAACAACAAAAAAGTGCCGGGAATTCGGTGGTTTGGAGGGACCCCTGTGTGGCTTTTACTTTCCCTGGGAGAATAAGAACCTAGAAAGGCTTGCCATATTGACTTCGGATATGCAGATTATCACTAAAGAATCTGGGCCGTCTGTTTATTTTTTCCTGAACTGGGGTAGGTAAGATGGAGAAGGGATACCAGTACAATTTGGGTGCATGTCCCGCGTTAAGTTGTTGTCGACGCACAGCGCGTGAACGCTCCAAGTGCCTAAGGATCGTATTGATGAGAGAGCTTGAGGTGTTTCCCTCTTTGCATGGATGCTTTCAACGCAGAGATTTATCAGTGGGGCCATTGAGGGCAGTTTGAACCCCAGGCGAAGGTCAGAGGCATTTTTTCCGCCCCTGCTTTTGAGTTGGAAGCCCTTTCTTCTTCTTTTTTTTTTAAATATGTTTTTATTAGAAAATTTTAGTATACAAAAAAAAAGTCAAGTTCAAAGCATTAGCAATACAAAATCATTCTACCACTAAAATTTGGCTTCCCTCTGTTCTTCCCGTGGTTTTAGCGTTATTCATCTCCTAGCCTTCCTTTCAGACAAACCCCTTTATATACTTATAAAAAGATTTGAAAAATAAGTAGTAATCCTTCGAGCTCTATCCTAATCCGGTAAGAGTCTTTAATTCCTTGCAATGAATCTCCATGTAGTTCTTAAATTTTTGCCAATCTTTTTGGAACCTCTGGTTGTCTTGATCCCTCAGTCTGCACGTCAGTCTGGCCATCTCTGCGAAGTCCAATATTTTCGCCCTCCATTCATCCAAAGATGGTATATACGTTGTCTTCCAATTCTGTGCCAGGAGCATTCGTGCAGCTGCTGTTGCATATAGAAATAGAGTCCTGTCTGCTCCTTTAATTTCATTATCCACCAACCCTAACAAAAAAGCTCAGGCCGTTTTGGGAATGTACACTTTAACATCTTTTTGAGTTCATCATATATCAATGCCCAATACTCTTTCACTTTCTCACAAGTCCACCACATATGATAAAAATCACCTTGTTTCTCTTTACATTTCCAGCAGTGGTCATCTTTCATCCTATACATCTTTGCTAACTTCGTTGGGGTAATATACCACCTATACATCATTTTCAACAGATTTTCTTTTATCAAAGTACATGCGGTAAATTTCATATTCTTTTTCCACAATCTTTCCCACACATCTAACTCAATATTATGACCCAGATCCATAGCCCATTTTACCATACATTCTTTAACTTGTTCATCTTTTAGATTCAACTCCAACAAAAAATTATATAATCTAGTCAACAATTTCTTTTTTGGGCCCATGATTATGGTTTGGAACTTAGATTCCTTCTCTCCAAACCCAGACACCTTTCTATCTTTCTAAAAAATGTCATTTAGTTGATGGTACTGAAACCAACCCGTTAATTTCTCTTTCAACATATCATAAGACTTCAGTCTAGGACCTTTTTCTGAAAAGAATAACACATCACCATAGGTGATCCCCACTCCTTCTTTATCTTTCCTCTTGATCGCCAATGCCTCAATCGGGGATAACCATCTCGGTGTATATCTCTCTAAAAGGGGTTTCAACCGTTCCCAGGCCTGAAGTAGTGACTTTCTAATTACATGATTCATAAAACTTTTATGTACTTTCACTTTGTCATACCAAAGATAAGCGTGCCAACCAAATCTGTTATCATGACCTTCTAAATCCAATAGATCCTCATCAACTAAAGTAATCCAATCTTTTATCCAACCGAGGCAGGCCACTTCGTAGTACAATCTCAAGTCTGGCATGGCAAATCCTCCCTTTCCTTGGCATCTGTTAGCAATTTAAATCTTATTCTCGGTCTTTTACCTTGCCAGACAAATTTAGACAATATCTTCTGCCATTCCTTAAAGTGGCCTATTCCTCTAAGTATTGGGATCATTTGAAATAGAAATAACAACCTTGGTAGCACGTTCATCTTTATCACCGAAATTCTTCCCATCAACGACAAATTCAATCTATTCCATGTTTCCAGATCTCTCTTAATCAAGTTCCATACCATATTATAATTATCCTCAAAGAGATTTAAGTTCGTAAGAGATAAGTTAATTCCCAAATATTTAACTTTTTTCACCACTGAGAGGCCGGACAATTTTTCAAATTCTTCACAATCTTTCTTTGTTACATTTTTCAATAAGACCTTTGTCTTATTCTTATTTAGTTTGAAACCGGCTAGATTACCAAATTCCTCAATTATTTTCATCACCTCAGTAATACTTTCTTTTGGATTCTCTAACGTCAAA
This sequence comes from Phrynocephalus forsythii, assembly GCA_029282475.1. Classification (NCBI taxonomy): domain Eukaryota; kingdom Metazoa; phylum Chordata; class Lepidosauria; order Squamata; family Agamidae; genus Phrynocephalus; species Phrynocephalus forsythii. The sequence continues at coordinate 6,300,502 of JAPFRF010000017.1, read as the reverse complement.
ACTAAATCATCAGCAAACGCTTTTAATTTATATTCCTTATCCCCCACACATATACCTTTAATTGTCCCCATGTCCCTCAGTTTGACTAACAATACTTCCAATACAGTAATAAATAACAATGGGGACAATGGGCACCTTTGTCTCGTACCTTTCCCAATCGGGAAACTTTCTGTTATCACATTATTAATCAGTAAACTAGCTTTCTGTTCCTTATATATTGCATTAACACCGTTCCAAAACTTTGTTCCCACTCCCATGTTTTCCAGATTCTTCTTCATAAATTGCCAAGAGACATTATCAAAAGCCTTTTCAGCATCAATAAATATCAAAGCAGCTTGTTTCTCTTTCCTGACTTCTAGATACTCTATTATATCAATTATATTTCTCATGTTATCTTTCATCTGTCTGCCAGGAAGAAACCCCGCTTGATCTTTGTGTAATAACTCATTTAAAACCTTTTTTAGTCTATTAGCCAAAACATCGGCAAATAATTTATAGTCTCCATTCAAAAGGGAAATGGGCTGGAAGCCCTTTCTTCAAAACGGCGCAAATTCCCCAGCCGTGTGACGGAGCAGCACCGGTTTGTAGTGACAGGGTGTAGCCTAATGCAGAGACCCTCTCAACGCAGAGGGTATAAAATGGGGTCTGGATTTAAGCCAAAAATAAAATAAAAGTAAAATAAAGTCTTTGTTCACCAGAATACTCGTGATCACCTTTTTGGGTGCTTATCAACGACCCGTTCTTTGGGAGGGACGTTCTGCATTTCATTTGTTTTGTCATTTTATATACCTTCTCTCTTTCAGGCCCAGGCGTGTGTGCTTCTCCAGAAAGCCCTGCAGAATCGGGAATTCAGGGCTCTGATGTCTCAAAAAGAGTGGGAGTCGTTGATTCAAGAGAGCACGGATCAAGTCACCCAGGTGAGACGTTCTGCTTATCTACAGCCCCACAGCACTTGAAATTTAGATAGACAGATCTTTATTTACGGTTGTTAACCAAATCAATAGTGCTTAAAGTATTCTCTGAACTGTTCACAAAGAATTATGCAGGCGTTGTGTATTTGCTTATTTCTTTAGAATATTTCCATCCCTCTGTTCTCCCCGGAAGAACCCAAGGTGGTTCTTCTGGCATGCAGACTCCAGTCCAGGGGAGCGCCTTCTTACACATTAAGCAGTTGATGGAGGGATTAACTCAGAACTCAGCAATTCGCCGTGGAAATGTTAATGAAACAAAGAAGGCACAGCAGTTCTAGGGATGTGGGTGGGGCCCGGGGGGTCCCATGCAGCTAGCTTTGCTTGGTGTAGCGGGCACGAGTCAGTCACATAAGGGAGGGTGGCAAGGCCAAGGTATTTGCCTGTGTCTTCCAAAGGTGCATCCATGATGGCTCGTATGTGGCAAGAAGGAATTTAACTCCAGTTCCTCACTGGATGCAACTGAGCTTTGTAAAAATTATTCTTTTTTTTTTTTAAATGCGGCCAATTCCTGTGATGCCATGTCTCCGGGAGAGTAGCACCATTTCTTCTATATAACACAGTGCAAAGAAACATATGGATCTTTAGCTCGGTTGTCTGTTGTCCAACAGGCATGGAGGCATTGATGGCTCTAGTACCCAAGTTGATCTTATTTCTATTTTTAAAAATATGTTTTTGGTCATTAGATGGCGCAAAAGGGCTTTTTATCTTATATTTCATTTTTAAAAAATTATGTTTTTGGTCACTAGAGGGCACAAGAGGGCTTTTTATCTTTATTTCATTTTTAAAAAATATGCTTTTGGTCACTAGAGGGCGCAAGAGGGCTTTTAATCTTATATTTCATTTTTTTAAAAATATGTTTTTGGTCATTAGAGGGCGCAAGAGGTTTTTTATTGCAAGGGTGAAGGTGGCCCTCTGGGATTCAGAGATACATGGGTAGCTTCCGCATGTGTGGCACCCAGACAGGGAACCCGGAATCAACAAGAGCTTCACTGTCCAGTGTTGAGAAATCCCCCTTGCTGAGTTCTTTAAACAAGGGGTCGGGATTGCTGGCCATGACACGGGCAGGCCCTTCCCTCCTGGAAGTGTGGCAGCTGCAACGGCCTGGCTTCTTTTCTTCCTCTGGTCGACAGGAAAAGCCGGGTTAGATAGATCACAAAGGAATTGCGAGCGTGAGTTAGCCTTTTTTGCCCCGCATGGGTATTCATCAGGCCCGAGAGCTGTGGGTGGTGCGGAAGCAATGTAAATTCCCAGAAATGATGTCTGGATGCACTGGCCAGAGTGAAAAAAGGCAGCATGTTCATTAGAGAATGCCCCATGGTTCATCAGTAGAGGGGCTTCTTCCATGCAGAAGGTCCCGAGTTCGATTCTTCGCCTCCCTAAACTAGCAAGAGTTGGGTAGCAGGTGGTGATGAATGTCTTCTACCAATAGATGCCTTGGAGGTCCAGAATAGTAAGAGGGGGCTCCCTTAAAACCTCCTCTTTCTCTCAAACCCGGAACTCAAGACAGCTCAGAACAAGACTCGCTTTAAATGGAAACTCAGAGAAGCTGAGACGGTGGCATGCGGTTTGCACTGATTTAGCTCCCTAGTTCATCTAGGCCAGTGGTTCTCAACCTGTGGGTGCCTAGATCTTCCTGGACTGCAACTCCCAGAAGCCTCCCACCACTCACTGTGTGGGGAAGGGTTTCTGGGAGCTGCAGTCCAGGAACATCTGGGGACCCACTGGTTGAGAACCACTAGACCCAATGCTGCAAGTTCTGGGTGGCAGCAGCTGTCCGGCGTTTCTGGTGCAATATCCCCTTCACGCTACCCAAGAATCTCTTCGTTTCCCACCCAAGCATGATCAGGCCCAGCCTTCCTTCTCTTTTTATGAGCTGCTAGTGAAATTAGGCGTGTTGGAGATAGTACGATAGCACTATGGGGTTCCCTGAGGGCACAGTTAAACACTTTGTGCGATCCAAACATAAATACAGTAAGACCCCTGTATCCACAGGAACAGCATCTGCTGATTCACTTACTCACCGCCTGAACATATTAAAAATATTTTAAAAGAAAAATCCTATCGAAGAAATATTTCTAATGTTGACCTTAGCAGAACTGGCTGCTAGGGGGCGCCAGAGACCATGCTATGGAGAATACGCACCAGTTTGTTTGCGTTTGCTGTAAGCCACATGGTTCAGGATCTGCGGAGGGCGCCTTAGATCCGATTCCCCATGGATTCAGGATCCACCCGTAAATGAAAACTGCTTGAAAAGCACATCCGTGGCAGGGGTCCCGTGGGCGAATTGTGCATTTGATGTTCGCTTGCTTGCAACAAGTTATAATAAGAACTGCAACACGGAGGGCCCTTGTTTGCAGAAGGTTCTCCTGTCCTGTTCTTGGAACTGAAAGTGTTGACCTTTTTTCTATAGGCTTTAAAGGCGACCACCGAGTTCAAGGTCAAAGTGGACCAAGAGAAGGTCATCAAGTGTCTGGAGCTGTTGAATCTCCTCCTCCGGACAGCAACCAAAGAGGTACTTGTGCGCTGAGACTCTGCTTCTTTTTGGCTTGGTTCTCTCTTGTCCACAGTTTTCGTTATCCACGGGAAGGCCTGGAACCAATTCCCAACGAATGCCGGGGTCCTACTGTATTTTGGATCCCTGGCCAAGTGTGACCCTAACTGGCCTTGATTGATCTTTGCAACCTCATAGAGTGCTCTTGGTTTGAAACAGGGCCTGTGACTTGTATGCTTCTCCAAAAGAAGTAGGAGTTTAAAAGGGAGAGAGATTACGTGTTTGTTTTAAAATGAATGGCCATTTCCCCAGCTTTGCGTGATCTCGTTGGGATGCACCATCTTGCTTTTTTTGGATGGGGGAGGGCAACCTCGAGGACCGCCAGCTCCAGCTGCATGATCTCCCCGTCTCTTTCAGAACCTGGGCGTGGAGCTGTCGGAGTTGCGCGAGGTGCTGCCGGGGCTGGGGGCGCACGGAGGGTTTGGGAAATCCGCCCGCCTCGAAGACACCTACTGGAACGCCATGAAACTGCTGGGCTACACGTAAGTGCCTGGTGTGTGTGTATGGGGGGTTTCTTGGGTGTGCATCTCATAGCTCGGTCATTTCCAATCCAACGGCCCGTTCTTAAAGAGGTTCCAGAAAAAGCAGCGTGAAATGTAGAACGTAAATAACATAAATGCATTTTTTTAAAAAATTAGATAAATAAGCAAACATGTCTCATTTGGTCTTCTGTTGAGGCAGCTTTCCATGGCTCAGCAGGGAAGAGGCACCAAGGTCAACCTCTAGCATCTCTGTCTTCCACTGAAGCCCAGGAAGCTTCTTTTGGGAATGGGGGGGGGGGAGCAAATCGGATTCCAGAGGAGATTCCAGGGGGGCCAGTTCCATCCCTGGTTGGGCTGGAGATCCAAGAAGGGGACCAGTGGTCCATGGTCAGCTTCAGGAGGCGCCTGGCAACCTTGTAGATGAGCAGCGGACCATGGGCAAAATTCGGGGAGCCCCCACATAGGAGGGTGAGGGGGAAGGGTGTGTGGATCTTGAAGTAGAGCAAAGGTTTTTGCTTATATACCGCCACGTCACGCTTAAAACATTCTCTGGGTGGTTTACAATTTATTGATGCAGGCTACACATTGCCCCTTCCCCAAAGCAAGCTGGTTACTCATTTTACCAACCTAGGGAAGGATGGAAGGCTGAATGAACCTTGAGCCGGCAACCCGGGATTGAACCCCAGGCCGTGAGCACAGTTACAGCTGCAGTACAGCTGTTTAACCCCTGCGCCACAAGGCTCTTTGAGAGTCCCAAGCTCCAGTTCAGCCTCAAAAACCTATAGCCCTTTGCTCCTGCTCTAAGAGGGCAGAACCCAAGCTGGTGAAGGTGGAGCATTGGTAGCAGTCCTCCAGTTAAGAACCACCACTGGGAACAAAAATGTGGGTGAGGAAGGAAGTTGGGAAGCCAGTAACCTTGGGGAACCCCAGTGTTCTTGGACTACAATTCCCAGAAGCCTTCACCACCAACGTGGCAGCCCATTCTGATAATGCTGCCATAGAAATGTATTTCTCTAGCAGACGCCATACATAGAATGGTATTGGGCTCCCTCTAATGGCCAATCCTTGTAACTTCATCTTTAGAAATATATACAGTAGGACCCCCGTATCCACTGATTCATTATCCACTGATTCAGTTATCCACGATTGGCAGAGGAAATAAATAAATAAATAAATAATTCAGCAGCTGTAAAGCAAGCTACTGTCACAAACAGCAGCTGTAAAGCAAGCTACTGTTGTTACACAGCAGCTGTAAAGCAAGTTACTATCACAAAACAGCAGTTTTGGGGACATTTTGGCATTCTCTCTTATCCACGGTTTTCAATATCCAAGGGAAGGCTTGGAACCAATCCCCAGTGGATACTGGGGTCCTACTATATTTCTAGGATATTTTCCTTTCTATTTTTTTAAAAATATGCTCTGAATGGGGAATAAGCAAATTGGCAGATATTAATTGTGTGGCTAAAGGGGCCCTGCTATAACCCATCTCACCCGTGTGACTCTGCTTCAGGAGACCCCCGAAAGAAAAAGCCCCAGCGAAACCAGCCAAGACGAGCCACGTTGAGCCCCTGAAGCGGAAAAAGAAAGGTTTTCTTCCGGCTACCAAGATACGTAAAAACCGTAAGAAAGAGCCGCCCGTCCCGTCCCAAGAGAAGGGGAACGAGAATGGGAGCGAAGAGACCGCCGTGGGCGAAACGGACGCCACCCCTGCAGGGAAAAAGCGGAAACGGAAGAAGAAGAACAAGAGGAAACCAGGGGCGGAGGAAACGCCACGGAGGCATCCGGGCAGGGGCCTCCGGCAAAGAAGGCGATGCGGCCGCCACCAGCCAATGGAGAGACTCGCACCCAGGACGGCAGATTGAAGAAGAAGAAGAAGAAGAAGAAAATGAAGAAAGGGGAAAAGACCGGGGCTCCTTTCGCGAAGAGTAAAACAGATTGAAGATTGGGAGGGCAGCCTGGTTGGTTTTTCCGAGAGCTGCACCTTAACGCACCCCGTTATGTGGCCCCACTGTGACAACGCCTGGCTGCGGTGAAGTGTGGTGGCGATACGCCTCGCGTGGCCTGTTTCGGACCTGGAAAGGCCCTTTTTGTTTAAAATAATCATCATCATCATCATCATCCAGCCAGTATCTTCTGAGTTAGAAACGTCTTTTCAAGCCCCCAAATGCACTCAGACCTGCCTTTTTGTAAACATGCCACTACCACCACCGCTGAGGCTCCTTGGGGCCACAGTCGGCCAATTTGGGGGCCTGGGTTTTTCAAGGCCTGAGAGAAAGCAGGAGTTGCCCCTTCATGATACAAAACACCCATTTTTGCGCAGTTGTGTGATTCTAATAATTCCCCCCGGTGTCTGAGCGGTCCCCAGCTGGGGGTCTGCATTTTTTAATTTTGCACCATGGGCGTGCCACACCATTGCTGGAGTCAGGAACAGTAGTACAACGTGATTACATCCCGCTCTGTTCTTCAACCCCAGATTAATGATTTTTGGCCATCCTGGTAAACAACATCTTTGGAGGAAGATGATCTAAGACAGAAGACATTAAGAACTCATCCCCAGGTACCACTTATTTGAACAGGTGCAGCAAAATGTGCGGCTTTTCTACATGGGTGCGTATCAGCAGCTCCGTGAAACATCGGACGTTTGATTCCGATCGCTTTGATTAGATATCTCTGATCTTTCAGTTTTGTTGATTGTTGTTTGTATATACTTTTTGTATGTACACAGAGAGCAAAATGTTTTTTTTTAATCCTGAATAAAAATCAGTTTTTTAAAAGGAGTTAAGGACAGTCAAAACTGTTAAGGGGGTGGAAACGTTCAGATCATTCTCAGTCTGCTAGAGGAGATGATCTGCCAGAGGAGATGGTCTCACTTGTAAACACAGTACTTGATGTTCTACCGATCGTTCTGCTTAAAAAACTGGTTTGGTAAATTTCTCAGGAGACAGAAATCAGATCAGAGAGAGTGAGGGTGTGTGTGGAAGAGACCGGGGGGGAATGGGAATTTTTACCTTAGAGTCCATGAAAACAGTGGCAATGTGGTAATATTACATTTGATAATGACTCAAGAAACCCTGACTTATGTTTAATCCCTTCTTGTGTGTCTCCATCATGCATATGAATCTTATTTCAGCTGTTTCCCTTTGTATCCTTGATCTGTAATGATTCTGCGCCAAACCTTCAAGTCCTTCAAGGAGTGTACAGGTAAACTGAAGTGGTTTGAGACCGGTTTCTGTGTATCGTGGTTTCTTATGTCAAACTTGTGTCCACTGATGCGTTTTCTTAGAGATTGTCCTGTTTGCCCAATGTAGAATGCAGATGGGCATGGCTGGCAAAAGATGGCATAGGTCACATTAGTTGAGGAACAGGCGAAGTTGCCCTTGATACTGTATTTGACATTGTTGGGTCTTGTGATTGTGTTGCCAGAGTCGATGTGTGGGAAGAGTTGGCATCAGGGGTTTGTGACAAGGTTTGTACATTATCCATGTTGCTGTTTTCTAATCTTCTGTGCATTGTTTGTTTGAGGCTGGGAGGTTGTCTCTAGGCAAGTACAGGTCTCCCATCAAGAGCTTTAGAGAGTGACGTGTTTTTCTGAAGAATGGGCTGGAGATCATTTGAGATGCGTACTCTCACTTAGAAATTTGGCCAAGAAGATACGCAGGTTTTTTTGTTGTTGTTTAAGGGAGGTTTTTGTTTAGTTTTTTTTTTTTTTTCCAATTTTTCAATTTCTTTTCCTGTCTTTTCCTGTTTGCTGGCTGGGATCTCATTGATTTTGCCCCAGAACTTGAGCTGGCCAGAGAACGGAGCAAATGGCCCCTTCAATAATGATTGAACCGCAGCCAGTACAAGTCGGAGAGAGCGCTTGGCAAATGGGATGGATCCACACTCCCATTGGTTTTCCTCTCTGCTCCTGAGCTGTTCCCTCGCCTGCTGCGCATGTGCTGGGGGGGGGCACGCAAATTAGATCTTCAGGGAGGGCGTGTAGGAGTATGACACATCTCCCTCCTCACAAGTTCATGCTTTAATTATTCTTTAACGATTCTGTGTGGGGCAGGTCGCCCTCTGCACCTCCCTTGAAGGAAACAGATGTTCACCCAGGGTGCATGAGAAGAGAGAGGATCCGTAAAGAGGACTTTTGGAGGCTTTTTGGTTGAGCAAAACGGGCGTGAAAAGGCCTCCAGACAAGCCCGTTCACGCCGTTGTCCCCGCTTGAGCCAAGAACGCAACGGCGCTGCCTGCCATCTGTGTCTACCCCCCGTGGCCTGGAGAGCTGTTAGGGATGTCTGACGTGGCAGACGTCACATCGGATTTCTCTGGGCTCGTTTCCCCCTTTCCTCAACTGGTTATAATTCCGGCCGTGTATCGTGGCGTGATGAATCGCGCTACCTAATGAGTCACCGGCCGTGTCGCTCGTCGTGGGCTGGTGGCACACGTGGTCCCAAGCCGTGTTTACACCACCCGCACGTTGGTAAGTAGCAGTGATCCGTCTCGGAGAGTTTACCTTACACCTGCTGAAACCATCCCTAGGATCCTGAATCCTGTCCTGCGGAAGAGGGTGCAAGCTGGATTGCCCACGTGCCAGAGGGTAGGGCCCGAAGCACTGGGTTAATATGGCAAGAAAGGAGACTTGGATTAAATTTTAGGCGGAACTTCCAAACAGGACGAGTGCTTCAACGGGTGGAACAGGCTACTTCTTTTATGAGCTTGCCTAACTGTTAAGATCATCAGGGGAGGCCTTTCTTTCACTCCCACCAGCTTCCCAGGTGTCCTTGGTGGAGACACGGGAGAGGGCCTTCTGCTGCTGCTGCTCTCAGACTGTGGAACTCCCGCCCACGGGAGGCCCGACTGGCCCCATCCTTGCTGTCTTCATGCAAGCAGGCCCAGGCTGCCTGAGTGGACTTTTAAATGTATGGCTGTGCCGTCTTGCTTTCAATATATTTTGGTGCTGCTTTTATTTACTGTCTTTTTAGGGCTTAGCGCTGGCTCAATCGCTTTCAGTATTTGTATATTGACTGTTTTTAGCTTTATATCTTGCCTTTTGATTATATAAGCTGCTCGGGTCCTTTTCTAGATGAAAGTTGGGGGGAGGGGGAGGAAGGAAGGAAGGAAGGAAGGAAGGAAGAGAAAATTGGACTACCATCCATCAAATCTGCTTTGAGCAGAGTGTTGGACTCAGTTGCCTTAGAGACCCATTTCAATTCCATTATTCTATGATTTTGTGATCTGCCAGGGATATTTGAGCTTTGGGTTCCCAGAAGGTTGGGCTAGATGACCCTTGGAATCCCTTCCAGATCATCAGCTCTATGATATCATGACCTGGCAGTCCCTGGAGCCTTGCTCTGAGTGGCGCGGGGTCATGAATTTTGCAAGTCATTTCTACAAAGGGCAGGCAGGGGAAGGGCCTCGCGTCGCTCATGGCACCGATCTGTGCTGACCAGGAGCTGTGGGGCAGGCAGCAGCAGGCATCTCGATGCTGCATTTTCTTTGCTGGGGCATTTCTTTTGCCTTGCCTAGAATATTAAGAGGGCAACGGAGTCGAATGGGACCTGATTCCAGCGCGTGGGGGTGCTTTGAGATCCGAGAGAAGGGGAACCAGAGCAAACCGAATGCTTAATCTGGTACTGTCTCCCGCTCTTCCTTCTGGGAAGGCCACCTGCAAATTAAAAAAAAAACAAACACCTTGTGTTCCCTAAGGTAGACTGCTTCCGAGTAAGGAAGTCCAACATCAGACAGGGGCATGTCTTGCTCCCTGATGAGGAATCTATTGATTCTCTTTCATCAAGCCATGCACACCTAGGGGGATCCCCATGCCTTCACCCGTCGGTCCTGCGACCGATTGTGTTGCCGGCTCACAGACCGGACATCCTTTCAGGGTTGTCCAACTCGGAGGCTTGAATAACAGCTTGGCTGTGTGTTATGTGCTGAACTTCCCCCATTATTATTATTATTATTATTATTATTATTATTATTATTATTATTATTATTATTATTATTATTATTATTATTATCATCCTCATCCTCCTCCTCCTCCTCCTTCTTCTCCTCCTTCTCCTCCTCCTCCTTCTTCTTCTCCTTCTTCTTCTTCTTCTCCTTCTTCTCCTCCTCCTCCTCCTTCTCCTCCTCCTTCTTCTTCTCCTCCTCCTTCTTCTCCTTCTTCTTCTTCTTCTCCTCCTTCTCCTCCTCCTCCTTCTTCTTCTTCTTCTTCTTCTCCTTCTCCTCCTCCTCCTCCTTCTTCTCCTCCTTCTCCTCCTCCTCCTCCTTCTTCTCCTCCTCCTCCTTCTCCTTCTCCTTCTTCTTCTTCTCCTTCTCCTTCTCCTCCTCCTCCTCCTTCTCCTTCTTCTCCTTCTCCTTCTCCTTCTCCTCCTCCTCCTCCTCCTCCTCCTCCTCCTCCTCCTCCCTTCTCCTTCTTCTCCTTCTTCTCCTCCTCCTCCTCCTCCTCCTCCTCCTTCGTGGCTAAATTTGTGAGATCGTCTGTGAGAGCGTTTCTTCAGCACCGCTAGTCAAATTAACAAACTCTCCACTCAGGAGTTGTAGAGGATATTGCTTATTTGCTTATTTTTCCTGGACACAACATTTGGATGAGCACACTGACACCGGTTCCCTGCATGCAAAGGGTTTGTGTGGAAACAAGGACACACACACACATTGCATGCAGAGTGAGCATACAATGACCGTCAGAAAGACACAAACATTTCCTGCCAAAGAGGAATTGTGGGCTGGGTTTTTGCGTGGTTTATCCTCCCCCCCCCCCAGTACGGTCTGCTTCCTTGGCACCGTTTTTGCTATCAAAAAAGAGAGCTCCCATTCAGATCCTGTTCTCTCACCAACGTGTTGCACAAAACAGACCCTCTTCTTAGGAAGATAAGGGGCATAACTTTTAACTTCCTGTGTCTTTGTGGAGTTGATCCTTCTGTTGTCACCATTATCTTCTATCAAAGCACATCGCAGAATGTTTAGGAGAATTGCACAGGGATTGAGCAAATTCCCCACTTTAGAAAAGCTGGAGATTAGATTTAGGCCCAAAACTTCCAGTCAGTTTAAAGTTAGGTTTCCCTCTCTGGGAACCAGTTATAGCCACCACGATGCCTCGTATGACAGGCGCCTGTCTCATCAGCGTCACCCTGTTGGGTAATTTGCAATCCTCCTAGCATCTGACATCTTCCCCTGTCTTTCTAATGGGAAGCAGCGATGATTTAAGTCTGCCTCGGGTTTGTCTGCAGCCCGGCAAAACACGTCCCCGTCCTCTCCGGAGGGACGAACCACGACAGATGGCACAGCCCAGAAGACAAACATGTTGTGGCCTGGGGGAGACCAGCTGTACAAAAGGGAGGCAGCCGGGAGAGATGAGTAGTGAGCCAGGAGCCGGGCGGCAGCTGGAACGGTGTCCTGATTTCCAAAGAGGGAAACTAGCAACTCAAGACTCTGAAAGACGCTGGAAATTTCCTCGGTTCGGCGTGAGCTGCTCCAAGGCCATTTCAGGGTGTGCCTCGGACACAAGGCGACACATTGGCAGGCACCTGGAGACCCTCCTTTCTTTGGCATTTACAAGTGGGCAAAACGTTCAGGATGTAGCCCGTCCAAGGGAGAAGATACAGCAGAACCGATACTGCTTCAGGGACATGGTGGGGTTTTTTCCCCAGGAAGACTGAGGGGAGATAGGAGAGCTGTCTTCAAATCCCGTGGGGCCTCTACTTACGAGCGGCTCGGATTAAGAGCAAATAACCACTGGCGTTTTCAATGCTGCCTTACAAATTTTGGGTGCAGTCTGCTCAACTTACAATTTTTTAAAAAAAAATCAGTTTATTTATTTATTTATTAGAATGGGCTACTCTACTTAAGAGTTGTTCGACTTAAGAGCATGCATTTGGAACGGACTGAACTCGCCAGTAGAGGTACCACTGTACTGGAAAGACAGTTATATAAATGATGGGTCAGGATCGGTTCCTGGTCATCCCAGTTTGCAGGACATGTAATAAAGGGCTTGAGTTACAGGAAGCCAGATTTGTGTGTGTATGTTGTGGTGTTACAGTCATGACTGACTCTTCATGACTCCATGTCCATGGAGTTTTCTCAGCAGGAATGCTGGAGTGGTTTGCCAGTTCCTACCCCAGGCACCTACAGCACCTGGTATTCCCTGGTGGTCTCCCATCCAAGTACTAACCAGGGTCGACCCTGCTTAGCTTCCGAAACCAGGCGAGATCGGAAGTGCTTAGGGCATCTAGGCAGCGGGCACCTGGCAAACCACTCCAGTATTCCTGCCAAGAAAACTCCATGGACATGGGGTCACGAAGAGTCAGTCACGGCTGTAACGACACAACACACACAATACTCCAGGCGCCTACAGCACCTGGTATTCCCTGGTGGTCTCCCATCCAAGTACTAACCAGGGCTGATCCTGCTTAGCTTTTGAAATCAAGCGAGATCGGATGTGCTTAGGGCATCTAGGACTATGGGGGGACGGGACTTCTTAACTGTTAGAGCAGTATGACAACAGAACTGATTACCTTGGTAGTTGGTGAGTGTTCTGTTGCTGGAGGCACTCAAGAGGAAAGTAGACAGCCGTTTATTAAATATACTTTGAACTGTATTCCTGCAGGAGGTGGGCACAATAGCCTTGTAGACGCCTTCCATCTAAATGATTCTATGCTTCCCATCTTGCCTCGGTCAAATCTGCTTGTAAATACCACTGGAAAGGAAAGCTTACAAGTTACATTTTTGAAGCCATCAATCTCTTTCCAATTCCTTCCCACAGAGGAGAAATTCCCACAGTGGGTGGAGGTAGCAGTGCAGGGATAGAGAACACAAGAATTTCCAGCAATAAAAAAATAAGTGTTTAGATACCTTTTATTTCTTAATTTACATAACAATATATGTATATATATTTATATTTATGGATATTTATATATATATATATATATATATACTTTGACGTTCCTTTCTTATACTCTAAGATCCATAATCAATTTCATTGCTTTTTTAAAAAATAAAATAGCCTTTTGATGTCTATTTCTTATTTGTTCTTTGCTTCTGAAAGAAAATCAGAAAATGACTTTTTTGTTTAGTCCTGCCTTGTATAACAAGAAAATCATGTACACCACTCTCCCTCCCCTCCCTGCTGTCAAATGTGATTGCTGACGGGTCTCTTTTATTTATAAAAAGAAAAAGAAAAATACGAGTGCAGACCTTTTGCTGAATTTCAACAATACCAGGGCTGGGTTGAAAGGTGCAATGAGATGGAGTCCCTATTACCTTCCCAGGCGTCGCGGTTATAGATGAAATATATTTATTCACATCAGTGCTAAGCACGCAAGGCTTTTTCAGCTGAAGGTGAAATCCAGGAAGTAATGTGACTCTAACCTCCTCCTGCATATCAGAAATTATTTCAAAGTGCATTTGTGGAGCGGAGTTTGGTGTGACCTCCGAAGGCTACCCATTCCTGGCTTCTCATACTCCATCGCAGGGAGGTTAACAAAACCATGCCTGGTTTTGTATTTCTAAGGCGGCGGCTGCTGCTCAGGAGATGTTAGAAATAAGAATTTGTTTAAAATAAAAGCATATACAATTGATCTTACCACTGAAGGGACTAATCCTGTGATCACCCCTTTCTATCCGTCAGCCTCCTATCCCACCCTTGAGTAGCTTTGCCTAGTTGATGTTTTTCCCATACTGCCCTGGAACTAGGACCAGTGGTGGTGGTGACCCTTCCGGATTTTTGTCTGAACTTTATTTAAAGGTGCTTTGCCCAGGGCGTTGAGCCGATTTGGGGCAAGAGGGATTTGCAACTTGAAAATCTCCCATGAAGCCTGGAGTAGCACTGTGCGCAGGTCCAAACCAACCAACCACTCTCGTTAGTTAACTAAGAGAAGGGGTCAGGCTTTAAATACGAGCTTTTAAGAGCTCCCGGCCCCACCATTTCCTGAAGGCGCCCGTTTCATGCTCTGGGTGAGCAGCTGTGGTCCAGCAGCGTCGCTAGGAAGCTCAACGGCTGGGTGGCTTAGCGGTTTGGGTCTCTGTCTGCAGAACCAAAGGTTGGCGGTTTGATTCCCCACTGGGTCTCCTTGAGAGTCCCTTGTAGCTCAGTAGTTCAAAGCTAAAAGGTTACATATGAGGATTTTTAAAAAAATAAATCAAATATATTGGTAGGAATGATTTTTGTTTTGTTTGTGGGGGACATTTGAAGGTGGAAAAGATTTGGCTTCAAAACAAAACAAAACAAAACCTGCCCTTGCCATGTGGCTTAAATTAAGGGACTGAAATCACACCGAGTCGTCCTGAGTCACTTGGTGAGCCCAGGCTGATGGAAATCAGGGGGTCTTAACTTTTCTAAGGGAATACCAACAGACCACGGTTGACATGGGCTCGGGGTGACGTCTGCAGAAGTCCCAAGTCTTGTCCAGTGTGGATCCTGACCCCTAAGTGGTAAGGAAGGTTTGTGTATATTGCCCATTGCTGCTCATTCACAAATGGCCCATGGGTCCAATGGGTCCACCAACCACTGGTGCCCTCCCCAACCATTTTCCTATTATCCGCTCAGGAAATCTCATGGGTAACCCCCAACAGGATTCTGGGGAGTGTGGCACAAGGAGGCTGAAGCTGGTTGAGAATGTCCCCTGTACCCTTCAAAGCAAATGAAAAGCACCTGAGGTGTTGGGGGCGACCAGTTCTTTTGGAACGCTCCCCCCACCTCTCAAACCCCCCACATGGACAACTATCCATGGAGAAGTAGCCACAGATCCAGACCAAGGAGGAGTGAAGAGTTAATAGTTAGGCGTTGATGCGGCTCATGGCACCTTTGGATGGACCTTGGTCTCCCCTCCTTCCGGCTTCTCAAGGCGCATCGACGGGGAGGCAACAGATTCGATACCCCCATCTTCATTGACCTCGTGCGGGACAGGGCAGCCCCTCGGACAACAGAGACCGGAGATGTGGTGTTTGAGGCCATCCTGACGGCGGGCATAGAGTCCCTCCATCCTCCAAAGGTGAATGGACCACCCTCCTTCCAAAATGGTGGCCACCCATTTTGGTCACAGCAGCCCAACAGTTTATGGGAAAACGGATCATAAGGCCAGTTTCCGATGCTTCGAACAGGCATGAAGGTGACCGCTCGCCACCACTCCTTTGCACGGAAGAGACCCTTTGATGAAAAACCCTCTAGCCGAGACCTTCTCTGTCCCGGAGGATACTTGCAAGTGGGTAGACGTCTATGTCAGAAGCGGCCATTTTCTCCCTGGCCCTCAAGATACTTGGAATTCCCAGCATTCCTCAAGGAAAACAAAAATGAAAGCACCCGAGTGGCGCCGGTCCAAGAGCAAACCCGACGGTGGGCCTGAGGTAGCTCCAGCTAGTGCAAAGAAACGCTCTTAAATTATAAAACCTACGCTGTCTCTCCGGGCCAATCTCCTTGCTCTTCTGCAGAAACGAACACAAAAAAAAAAAGACGACAAAGACGAGGGGCTCCGGCAAGAGTAAGTGACTCAAGGTTTGGCAACTAGAAGCCCAAGTCCAAATTTCTGACGAAGGCAAGGTATCACTCTGGAGATGGGGGGCCACCAGCAAAAGCAGCAGTGAGTCCAATCAGGAGAAGGAATCTGCCTCGTGGATAAAAGTGAGCCTTCTTCTCCAGCGGATGTAAACCCGAATTACACAGATGTCCTGTTGATTTCTGCCAGGAGCTGTTCCAAAGGGTCCTTCTAGCTCAGGAATGTGGGGACTCTGTACAAGAGCAAGCCACCATCTTGGCCGAGAGACCACCTCCAACCATGGAATCCAAGGATGATTGGGTCTCCGAGCTGATCCTTCCCTGTTTCTTGGCCCCAAATGCAGAGATGGTGGAACCCGGTGGAATTCTTCTATTATGAGTGCCGATTTGGGTGTTTCAGGGAAGTCAAAACTCACAAAAGATCTTCTTCATTGCCCGAGATGTGGACAGCTGCGAGGGGGGAAAGAGACAAAGGGGAACTGTTGGCGCAGTGGAAGGACAACACAAGCCTACAGAGAGGGAGAGACAGACAGATGGACCCCATCCTTTGTACCTCCTCGGACGGATCAAGAGATGGTGGCCCGTATCCAACGGGCTGCAGAGGGTCGGGTCGGGAAATAGGCAGCCCTTTCTACTCCCAAGTGTCACAGGGGGGCTTTAGGAGCTGCTGAATCGTGCCTTTAACGTGTGGTGGAAGGAAGGCTGTTTCTTACTGGAAACCAGACAATAGGCGTTTATTATAAGGGCCATTGAGTCAGTGGATTGAACAATTTGTAGTGGATTCAGAGTTTGTCTCAGAACCGACAAAAACTAATGGAAAATACAAGATTCATTATTAATGACTTGCATGAAGGAATAGAGAGTAGACTGATTAAATTTGTAAATGATACCAAATTGGGAGGGGTGGCTAATTCCCTAGAGGATAGGATGAAAATCCAAAATGACCTTAACAGATTGGAGGCTTTTTTTGTTTTGTGTTTTTTTTTTTTTTTTTTGCCAAAGCAAATAGAATAAGTTTCAACAGAGAGAAATGTAGGGTCCTGCATCTAGGCAGAAAAAATATGAGTTGCGTAGATATAGGATAGGAAACTCTTGGCTGGAGAATAGTACCCATGAAAGGGATCTGGGAGTCTGGGTGGACCACAAATTGAACATGAGTCAACAGTGTGCCGCGGCCAAGAAAGCCAATGCGATTCTTGGTTGCATCAACAGAAGCATAATTTCTAGAGCAAGGGAGGTGATAGTACCATTCTATTCTGCTCTGGTCAGACCCCACCTGGAGTACTGTGTCTTGTTTTGCACACCATCAATTTAAAAGGATGTTGACAACCTCGAGTGGGTACAGAGGAGATTGACCAGGATGGTTGAAGGTCTGGAAGAAATGTCTTACGAGGAACGGCTTAGGGAGCTGGGATTGTTTAGCCTTTCAAAAAGAAGGCTGAGAGGGGATATGATAGCTATGTTTAAATATTTGAAAGGATGTCATATTGAAGAGGGGACTGTTTTTTTCCCATGGTTTCAGAGATTAGGACTCGGGGCAATGGTTTCAAACTACAGGAAAAGAGATTCCATTTGAACATTAGGAAGAACTTCCTGATGGCTAGAGCTGTTTGGCAGTGGAAGATGCTACCACGGAGAGTGGTAGAGTCTCATTCTTTGGAGGTTTTTAAGCAGAGTTGGTTCTTTGGAGCAGCAAGTGTGGCGAAACCTATAGGGCAACACACCGATCGCACACAACACAACCTCGGGAGAACCATTAGGCCAAGGAGAACACAATGGGTTCTGTTGACACTGCCATGTTCTGAGCTGCGGTGGAAAATCCCGCTGGGACCACGCAACTTGTGCGGGTGGTGTCCTTGCACCAGAGGTGATGTCCAGGAAGAAAGCACACCTTCCACCTGCACAACCAACATTTGCACACACACACACACACACACACACACACACACCTGCGTTTTAGAAGGCTGCCCAGCTGAAGCTCAGTGGGAGCTAGGCTATGGTGGGTGCATTACCCTTTGGGGGCATTGGGGGTGGGCAAACGGCCTGGAGGATCCTTGCACCCCTACGAATCAGGCCAAAGCATAGTTTCGCTTCCAACCCTTCAAAGCCATTTCTCGATCGCAGCGTGACTCACCTCCTTAGACTTTCACGGAGGCCGGAGGCATCATGAGTTGATTCAACCTGCAGAAAAAGGAGAAGCAAAATCATCACGGTCCAAAAAGAAGAATCAAGCACGTGTGTTCACGCACCCCCAGAGCCACCGACAGCACACACACACACACACACACACACCCTTCTCACATCCCAGCGGCCTCAATCGAGACCGGGACTCAAAACAGGCCTCGTGTCTCTTTTTATTTTCCACTTGGTTCGGGGAGGAAAACGGAACGCCAACAAGGACAAATTGAATGACTGAGCAGGGTGTCATGAAATGGGGGAGGGAAGCGCCCAGAGTCTATCGGTCCTAGATTTCCTATCTGCTCAGGGAACCCCCATAAGCTGCACCAACCAAAAGGATGCCAGGGGCCCACGCCTAAATCTGAAGCTCTCTTTAATGGCACCACTGCTTGGGAAAGCTTGCCTGAATGAGGATTCTTTCTTAGCCTCAAGATTTAAAAACCAACACACGCACAAGGGCGTTATGTGGCCCATAGGTGTTACCTTTCCCACCCCGTTTATCCATTTCTTCAAAAATCCCCAGGTAGAAGGAAGAATTTTATATCATGTTGTTTCCTTCCAGTCAGGGTCCCCCGTGTTCCTAATAAAGTGGCCAAATTTGAGGCACGCTCCTATAATTTGCTGCCGTTCTCGGACAACACAGGGACACCCCCCCTTGCTTATTGTTTTGGATAGTTGTGACATGCAATTTATATACTTTGTGGCTGCGTGGCGTGGCACCAGGTACACGGCATGTCCTGCTTTGTTGTGCACTGTACCACTGTACCATCTGAGACGCAGACGTTAGGGACTCCCCCAACGTGGCATCCTCAATAGGTACAGGACTACGGCTTTACTTTATTATTATATATATGGTCATAGACCCAGATATTCCTAAATAGCATAATAAATATGATACAAAGTACATGAATCATTAAAATATAACAAAACAGCGTAACTCATAAGTTAGATGGTGGTCTTGTTATAACATTTCCGAATTCTTAAGACTGAGAATGAAAACATAGCTACAGACGGTATAATGGACTGAATTTCCTCTGACAGCAAAAACTTCAACTAGCCTGTGGGGGATATACTGGTGCATTTGTTTGGCGCAGCAGATTCTAAGGGCAGCCTGGTTTGATGCCTTGGGGGGGGTGTCTTGTTTTCCTCCCCCCCTTTATCTTTAAAAAAAAAAAAAACGCCTACAATGTGTGACAGATGAAACAAAACAAGATGTAAAAAAAGAAACGCAGCAAAAACCGAATCGTGGGCGAGTTTTAAGGTGGCGGCGGATGAAAACAAAATAGCAGCACCGCCAAGGAAAGAAGAAAACAGAACGACGTGGAAGTCCTTTCCTTTCTCCTGGTCCTTTTTTTTTTTTTTTTTTTTGGCCGATAATTCCTCAAAGCCTCCGGCCAGTTCCAGGAAGGGTGATTTCCCAGAAAAAGGAACTTTTCCAAGCTGTGCTTTGCAGAAACCAATCTGTGATGGTCCCAAAACATTTGTGTCGACTTCATGTGGGACACACGACGGCCTCTTGGTTTTCTAACCCGGCCATCTAAGACGCATCAATTTTCTCAAGATTACTGTTGTTTGCGCTGCAGTCAAGGAGGGAGTAGGAGGTGATGGAGACAGGCATCCTGCTATTTCCTGGAAAATAAGGAAATAGCTTTAATACTCCCGTTTTTCTTTTTTTAAGTAGAAGGAGGGAAATGAGGATGTTTACATTTGTCTTTCCTTTTTTAAAAAATGGATACGTACTTGAGTGACCAAAAAATGTGCACAAACCAAAAATGGGATCTCATACAGACCCAAATTGGTTGTTCTCAGAGGGGAATTCGCTTTTCTCCCTTGCCTGGAGGACTAAAAGACCTTTTGGAGTTTCTATAATGAAGGATTCAGAAGAGGTGTTGTTTAATCTTCGCCTTCAAGTGGAAAAATGAGTCATTTTTTTTTTGGAAAGGCAGAAAGGAAGGAAGGAAGGAAGACAGACAGACAGAAAGGAAGGAAGGGAAGGAAAGGAAGGAAGGAAGGAAGGAAGGAAAGGAAAGAGAGAGAGAGAGAGAGAGAGAGAGAGAGAGATTTTCACTTACAAGCCTCTAGGTCTAATGGGGTATTGAACCCCCAACTTTTAGAGAAAAAGAAACAACTTATTTAGGCATCTGATGCTGAGACACATTAAACATCAGGAAATAGCTGGAGATTTAATTGATTATTATTGTGGCTGTACTACCCAGGAAATGGAGAAGTGGGGAAAAAAAGACAGAAGCCAGTGTGGAGAAAGGATTAGAATGTTGGACTGGGATCCGGGAGATCCGGGTTCAAATCTAGGCATCACAGGTAACCTTGAACCTGTCGCAGACCTTGAGGTGCATCAGTTGTTGAAGAAGAGCATTTTTAGAAGGAGAAAAGGAAACACGAACAACCCAAGCAAGGCAGAAAAACAAAGCCAACAGCTCTGCTAAAAATAAACGAGGATTCAGACATATGGAAATGAAGTGGAAATTGGAAGGTCATTAGCCTTGCACTGGAAAAATACAGGCAAATGAGCCCTGCATATATATTTTTTTCTGAAAAGATCAGAATAAAAAGTTCAAAATAATATACAGGCAAGGAGATATAAAGGTCTACCTAACCTTCTCTCCTCCTCTCTTTTAATCGTTAAACCTTGATATATGGATTGCAACGGGCTTGTTTAAATCTTAATGTACATTTATTTCCGCTTGGCCCTGCTCAACCATAGTTGTATTACCGAATTATCTGAAATATCATTGTTTTCCCCTATGTAACTCATTTCTGCCATTACTCAAAATTGGTTTGAATTTGGTTTTACCCAGGGAAAAAAGCAGAATGCAAAACATCCCAAAACCACAAGCCCTGAAACCAAGCGACATACACATACAGAGAGAGACAAAATTATTATTTTGTCACTGCATACCCTTGGGACTATCACATAAAAACAGTTGCGAGCCTTTATAAAACCCACTGAGTCCAATTTGGCACGAAACCCTTATGGCTCGCAATCCATAAGTCCAGGCTGTGTGGTGCTTTTGTGCCATGGATTATATCCAGGGAATCATGAGCTGGTTTTATTGGTACAGTATCATGCTTTTCCCCAATAAGATGGAGCTCCCAGTGGCTTACATTAAAGCCGGGAGCCGCACTTCAGAAATGATATAAGACGGGTCAACAGTATTGCCAGATAATCCAGTTATAATTCTCTGACCCTTTCAGTCAGGAAAGGAGAATCTGTTAACGGGAATAAAACAAAAACACAAGACGGAACCCATTCGAGAGGATGAAACCTCCCGGCCACACTTGTTCCTGGTTGCATTAACTGGGCAGTCCTCATTGATTAATCCCTCACATGTTCCACCCTGGAAACGAAGCCCGGCCATGGTGCGGGGAGGAGGGGAAGGCCAATGCCCCCGGTGAAATGGTGCATTACGGGATTACTTGATGGGCTGTGACAGGCCATTCCCGGCCCTTGAGGGATCTGGCCTGTGTTTGGCGCAGTGGCGCTGAGGTTGTCAGAATGGAGAAGCTACGGAATGATCAGAATCCTTCAAAAGGCGGAGGCAGGGGTGCAGGTCTTACGCCCACAGGAGGGCTTTGGATTTTAATTCCTTTGGACTGCACCTTTCCTGGTCCTCCCGGAAGCTTACTGGGTGGGTTCCAGCCATTATAGTCTGAAGACCAACTCTTTCCAGACTCTGGGATCATTGGTTGTTATGTGTTGCCACATCCCCTTCGACTTATGGGGACTCGATCATAGAATCATCGTAGGGTTGGAAGGGACCTTGGAGGCCTTCTAGTCTAACCCCCTGGCCAAAGCAGGAGACCTCCTACCATCCCGGACAGATGGTTGTCCAATCTTTTCTTGAAAACCTCCAGCGATGGGGCACCCACAGCATCAGGAGGCAAGCTGTTCCACTGTTGAATGGCTCTCACTGGCTGGAAATTTCTCCTGATTTCTAGGTTGGCTCTCCTTCTGAGGAGTTTCCACCCATTGGTTCTTGCCATATCCTCAGGTGCAATTGAGAATAAATCCATGCCCTCTTCCCTGTGGCAACCCTTCAGGTGTTGGAAGACTGACACCATGTTTCCCCTCCATCTTCCATCAGGCTAAACATGCCCAGTTCTTTAGTCGTTCTTCATACGATTTAGCCTCCAGTCTCCTTCTCATCTATGAATGAGTCATCGCCAAAATGGCCTGTCCATAGCGGGCTCTGCTCACCTCTTCTAAACTTA
The DNA here is from genome assembly GCA_029282475.1 of Phrynocephalus forsythii. Classification (NCBI taxonomy): domain Eukaryota; kingdom Metazoa; phylum Chordata; class Lepidosauria; order Squamata; family Agamidae; genus Phrynocephalus; species Phrynocephalus forsythii. The sequence continues at coordinate 6,278,614 of JAPFRF010000017.1, read as the reverse complement.
TGCCTATGGCTTCTTTTAGCAAGTTGGTTCATGTCGTATTTGGTGTTCCTCCTTTCCTGCTGCCTTCCACCGTTCCCAGCATTATTGTCTTTTCCAGACAATCGGACCTTCTCAAGATGTGCCCCAAGTAGGGCAGCCTCAGTTTCATCCCCTTTGCCTCCGGAGATAGTTCCGTCTTGGTTTGATCAAAGACCACCTTGTTTGTCTTACTGGCCGTCCAATAAGACATTTCTTGGATGCAATTTCCATTTGGACTGTACGAATTTGCCATGTTGCTAGTCCTCATGGCGAACCTCCCCCCCCCAATTTTCCTTTCAAAGTCTCCCAGCCATGTTTCCCTCCTATACAAACTCTTCACTTTTGCCTTTCCATCCTCTTTCCGCTGTTCAATACAAGTGCTTCTTTCAACAAATTGAAGGGATGTGAGATTAAGGGCTCTTATCTCATGTCCTTCCCTCCCAGAAAACTCTCGGGAGGAACAAATCCTGTCTCGTGAAGGAGAAGTAAATAAATAGGCTTCTTTCCAGTTAACTAAGTTTCAAAGGAGAAATTTTATGTTTCTACGTGTCAAGATGGAGCTGAACGCTGCTTGTTTGCTGTTGATCTGTTGACTGTGAGTAATGGAAGGTTTTTATTCTTTCTCCTACAAATGTCACGGAGTGAGCTGCCGAGGCCTTAGGTGCCGGTTAAAGGGAAAGTGGTGGATTATCGCGGGAAATTCTAAGTATTCTCCTCAACGAGTCTCTGCATTTCTACCCCATAGCAAAGGCGCTTTGCCTGAAATTCGAAACACGGCAACAAGAACGGCACACATTGGGTATTTTCTGCAGAGTCTGGCAGGTCCCTGAGGTTTGCAGAGGTACAAAAGCCGGGCGGGGGGGCAAAGAATCCCAACATTGGATCACACCACACATCTGCCACGTGCACCCACCAAAGGAGGGTCGTCTGGTGTCTAGCGTTTCCTTTGCCATCATCCTCATTTATTTCACAAAAAGTGGGAGAATCACCACCTCCCTCCTTCCTTCCTTCCTTCCATCCATCCATCCATCCATCACCAGCTCCTTCCTTCCTTCCTTCCCTCCCTCCCTCCCTCCATCCATCCATCCATCCATCCATCCATCCATCCATCCATCCATCCATCCATCCATCCATCACCAGCTCCTTCCTTCCTTCCTTCCTTCCTTCCCTTCCTCCCTCCATCCCTTCGATCCATCCATCCATCCATCCATCCATCCATCCATCCATCCATCCATCCATCACCAGCTCTCTTCCTTCCTTCCTTCCTCCCTCCCTCCCTCCCTTCCTTCCTTCCTTCCTTCCTTCCTTCCTTCCTTCTTCCGAGGCATTGTAAGACAGGCACACAATTGTTAACAATAATAGAGAGCAAGGCTTTTCTCTCCTATTTGCGGTGCACTTCTACACCAACTGGAAATAATTTGTTAAGATGGTCCATTGAGCTCAGAGGTTGGCATCTGACTGCCCCCCCCCCAAGGAGGAACCCAGGCAGAGCCATCCTTAGAGAAGACCCCCTGAAATAAAGGGAAACTTAATTCACTCCAGACTGATGCCTCCTCCCACGGCTTTCAATGGGTCTCCTCGGAGTTCGCATGCGGCCCACTGGGCGGAAAGAACCGTCTCGCGAGGATTAGCAGGGAGAATCGACCAGAACAAGCAGTGAGACACGGTTCATGCCATGCCCTGGCGCACGCAGCTGGGGCACCCCCACGGTACGTCCCGAACTCATGCAAGGCTCTTACAAAGCGTTTCAAAAAGGTCTTGGTCTCACAAAGCACCTGCGCTCAGAAAAGTTGTGCTTTTTTGTGGGGGGGGAGTGTGTGTGTAGGGGGAGCTACATCCAAGGCTTGTGCTAGCTGGGAGTGTCTGAAAAAGCAGAGAGTAACTTTCTGAAGCACCGTGATGGGGCCGGGGGCGCATGCTTTCAGGAAATACCCCTCTTCTCTTCTTGGACTCGGGAATGCGTTTAATTGCACGAGCTTGTACCCAGTCTTGCCAATGTCTATTATTATTATTATTATTATTATTATTATTATTATTATTATTATTATTATTATTATTATTATTATTATTATTATTATTATTATTATTAACTAGGCACCATTATTATTATTATTATAATTTTCAGATCCAATCCCAAAAGAACTGAATTGAATAAGAATAAGAATAATTTAAGAATAATTTGTTGTTGTTGTTGTTGCTGTTGTTGTTGCTGTTGCTGTTGTTGTAATGATTACAAACAGCATCATAATGTAGTTGCTCAAATGGTCCGCAGGAATTTGTATCAGAACTATCATCTGCTCGTAGCAAAGAACTGGTGGGACCATAAGCCTGAAAAAGTGACTGAAAATGAGCATGCAAAATTACTTTGGGACTTCCGAATACAGACAGACAGGGGTTTGGAGCATAATACCCCAGATATTGTGATTGTGGAGAAGAAAAAAGTGTGGATCATTGATGTTGCTAGACCAGGAGATGGTAGAGTCACTGAGAAACAACTTGAAAAAATTACCCGATATCAGGATCTCAAAATTGAACTTCAGAGACTCTGGCATAAACTGGTACAGGTGGTCCCAGTGGTGATCAGCATACTGGGTGCGGTGCCAAAGAGCTAAGCAAGTATTTAGAAGAGATTGGAGTTGACAAAGTCACCATCAGTCAGCTGCAGAAAGCCACCTTACTGGGATCTGCTTGCATAATTCGCGGATACATCACATAGTCCTAAACGCTTGGGAAGCGTTCGACTAGTGATTGGTAATACAAAATCCAGCATAGATAGCTGTGTGGTTAATAATAATAATAATAATAATAATAATAATAATAATAATAATAATAATAATAATAATAATAATAATAATAATAATAATAATAGCTTATTTGGAAATCATGGAAGGTCTACAATGCTGCATTCCTTCTGAGCAAGCTGCAGCCAGCAAACAGATCAGTGTGCGGTCTTTGGCCAGCACAAAGGAAACCCACCATAGAGGCGCAAACATTTTAGCCAGTTCCCCCCCCCCCAAAAAAAAAAATCAAGGAAAAAGAAGGGAAGAATCTAGGATCAGCTCCCGCAGGGCTTCTCACAATTTGGCAAAGCTCCTTTTTAAGACGACAACAAGAGTTTGGATTTTTGTTTTTCTTTTGTTTTTTCCTTTTTGGTACTACAAATCCCAGAATTCCCCAACTGTCTTGGTCACCACGCACGTGCAGGCCAGGGTATTCTAGGAACTGGATTCCAAACAGGTAACATTTCCAGGCTCCAGCAGCAAAACCCAGACTATCTCAGCAAATGTGCTTAGGGAGGGTTACGGGAGTTGTAGTCCAAAGAGGCGCACTGGCAAGTCCCGTGAGGGTGCCTGTTCACAAGGACCGTGAGAAGGCCGTGCAACACGTCGATCAACGTGTTTTATTTCCAAAGGCTTTCGGTTTTGCTGGGCGGATGGATGGAAACTTCCCGGATGGCCAGAACATTGGGAACCAAACCCAACTGTCTGTCTCCAGCTCCGTCTTTAAAATGAGCCGACCATGTCACTAGTCCTCATGACTGTCAGACACAGAAGGGACACCCACTGCAGTGTCAGAATCCAGGATGGCCGTTGAATACAGTTCCCAAAGGTTGGGAAGGAATATTCGGAGCAAAAGAAAACGACAGAACAATTCAATAATAATAACAATAATCTCAGAATAGCTATCCAGCCGTTCCAGTCCTGTGTGCAACTTACAGACGGGACCACATAGACATCTCACAGCATTACATAAGGATCTCACAGGGCTACGTAAGGAGGGGACTGGGATGGATTATGGGTCTAAATTCATAAGAAGGCTAAAATAAACAGAAGGGTTTTCAAAAACCCACTCAAAAATGCATCATGAAAAGTCAGTGCAGCCACACAAATATGCCTCGGGAACCACACGTTTTTGGGAGAAGCTCCCACAAAAATATAAAATAAATCTAAAATGTCCCTTTGGCCAATGCTGGAACATTCTCTTCCTGAGGGGGAGAAGCCAGCTCCTTTTGTGTTTTGTTTTCGGTGTGGGAATTATATATGGTAGGTTTCCTCTGCATTGGCAAGCAAAGAAAAAGCTTTAAAGAAAGCGAAAAAAAAAAAAAAAAAGATCAGCGGGGAAAAACACACACGGACTAACCCCTCGGAAATCTCTCGTGGTTACTGTGTGACGGCATCTTCGGAGTAAGTGGAGTTGCCAATGGCGAGGTGGTCCAGATCGGTACTGAAAAACAGGTTAGCTCACATTGGTCCGGGATTTACCTCTTTTTTTTTAAAGCAACCACGTCAGTATCTTGGATGGAGCCTGAGCTTGAGAAAGTGACCCTATAGGGGGAGACTATAAGTGCCAGCTGATGAAAGGAAAAGAAAGAAAGAAAGGGGGTGAGCTACTCTGGGGAATAGAGCGCAACAAAGGAGCTGATCTGTCAGGGATCACTGGCCGCCTTCTCCATGGAAATCATACTGCCACCTGGCTTATTCCACAAACCGGGTCCAGTTTTTTTTTTTTTTTAAACACAGGCAAGTTCCAAAAGCAAAGCTTGAGACAGCTTAGAAATCTTGGGGCGTCAACTCACAGAGTCCTCCGAGTGAGCATGGTTAACCACCATCCTGTCTGGGAGAGTCTGGGACTGTCTCCTCCTCCCCCTCCTTCCCAAATTCTGCCTAGGAAGAGGAAAGGGAAACTCACTGATCGCGACTGAGCTCCCTGCTAATTCAGCTGCCAACCATCTTCTAAACTGAGATGATCCACCACAAGGCATTTCTCTAAAATACGCCTCTGCCCCCCCCCACTTCTCCTTCCTCCTGATCTCTTGCCTTTCCCAGCCACAGTGTGTCCGGATTTGCATCCGAACAGCGTTTTTAAAACGCCGCTTCTCTTCTCTTTGAGAAATCTGCTTCTCTTTAGGAAATATTCAAGAAATCCTCTACTCCACGGGAGTCCTCCTATCTTTAAAGTGCTAAATGGACTCTTCTGATGGGGGGGGGGCTCTCATGGTGGATATCAACGGCAAACGGGGGGAGCCGATAGCAAAACTCTGCCCCCAGTACAAAGCCTTGTTAAAAATACACGGTCCTTTCAAGAGGAACAAAAAGGAGCAGAAAATCATGGGAAATGACACTGTACAAAGTGGGACAGAAGGAAGATGTTTTACAACCTCACATGCTGCCTTTAGTATGTGTGGCTGGGAGAGCCCCTTCTGGGCTGGGCTGACTGTCAATCTATCCAGCACTAACCAATCGTTGCTGCCCTGCTTCTGAACAGAAAGAGAGGCCCGCCTCTATCCTCTGGTGTCTCTTCCCTTCTCCTGAGTCTTAATGGAATCAGTGAGCCTTTGGAGGTATTTTGCTGAAAGCGCCCACGTTAGTCAGCCTGCTGTTCAATCTTCTGACAAGCGTAAGTAACGGAGGGTTTTTATTTATTTATTCATTCCAAATCATTCCGAGGGAGTTACACGCCAGTGAGCGAGAGAAAAGGGGGTGGGCTAACCTGGGGGGACTTGAGGCTCGTCTGCAGGGCAAATCACTGCCCATCCAAAGGAATTTAACCCCAAGTTCAAAACTCGGCAACAGAATTTCGCGTGGATGAAGGGCGGACAGCGATAATATCAGTGTAGACGGTGGTGCGTTCTGCCCGGGGGAAGAGGATGAGAAACGGGAAGAACTCCTAAATTTGAATGAGAAACCTGAGGGCACCAAGCTGTGATACTCCTCTTGGATGCCAGTGTGGGCAGGAGAGGCACCGTGTAACCGCTTGAAACAACCTTGCTCGACGGAATAGTACTCACTGTTGCTCTGCTTTGGCCCGGTCACTGAGGAAGAAGAGCGCAGTGGCCAGGAAAAACATTCCTCCCAGCACCACGACGAAGGGGCACAGCATCAGTGCATAGCCCAGGCTGAGGAATTCCCACAGGGCTGACTCCCGTGTGCTTTGGCGTATCACGTCGGAGATCTAAAAAGAGGAAACGACAGATGGGGAGGAGAGGGAGGCCGGGTTGTTCGGGGAGAGGCAGAGAGGCCTGTATATTTCCGGGCGATGGAGCCGCTGCCCGGGGACCGTTTATTCAAACTGTCAGGGAAAACCGATGGCTTCCCCCTCCATCGCACGAGATATGTGCGAGCACTCAGGCTTTCCCAGGAAAAAACAGATCTTTTAAAGAGCCCGAACAATAAACGGGCTCTCGTTCTACATTGTTGTCCGGGATTTCCTATTGTTTCGCTTCCCGCCATGTTGATGTCCAGGGACCTCTCCGGGAATTCCTCTGAACGGTCCAGGGAGATAAGAAGAGGGACAGATCCCCCAGATCCAAGACCTGAGTCGCCGTTTTGGCTGCAAGCGACTCTGGGTTCAAGCCCCATAGAAGGATCTTGGAGAACTCTCCCCCCAAAAGCTCCGCAAATAGACTTTTTAAAGAAAGCAACCGGACCAGCCCACAGCCAACTTTATATGCTGAGATGGACAATGTTTCTGCACAAATCTTAGCACCGGTGTGTGCCTACGGACACTTGCATAACCAAATGTCAATCTTTGGATATTTGTGAAGGCAAATATCTGAATCTTTTTTTGTGGAAGGTGGATTTCCTCTTTTATTAATGCTGTGTAAGCAATGATCCCAGGTAAGAAACGGGTGGGTCAAAGTACATCTAAAGGTGCGGGCAGATTCCTTATAGTTAACCCATTTCTCCCCTCATAATGAGATTTCCTTGGAAATGCAGGCTAACATACTGACAAATTAAGCCTGTGTTGATCCTCCAGTAACCAATCACACCACAAAGCACGCTAAACACTGGAAACAGAGGCACTCTATAAAACAGCTTTTACTCTTGCTGGGGCCACATGTCAAATAAAATAAAATAAATTCTGCCACACATTTAAATCTTTTTTTTAAAAAAATGCTTGTCAATTTAGTTTAATTTAGCTTAAATTTAATTGCATTCCGATTGTTACACGTTTATCTTTTTTATAATAAATTTATTAATATTCTATCCTCTTAATATTTCACATTTCTAAGTTAATTTCTACAAACAGTTCCACTTGTCATTCATCATATTGCGTGAGTGCACTTAATATTAATTACATCACATCTTAGTACCACCTAATGTATTGTTTTTTTCTCTCCAAGCAGTCATAAAATCTATTCCAGTTACATGTTTATCTTATTGTCATCACTGACAAGTGGGGGACTTTGCCCAATTCTTATCAACCGTTTCACTAATCCATAGTTTGAAGATATTAAAAATATCAAATAAAAAAAGCCAGAAATATGAATATCCATGATGTAATTACAGAACTGGCCACTAGGGGGAAACAGAGACAATACTCTTTGGTTTGCTGCTCTCTACAGTTTCCAGCATTCATGGGAAGGCTTGAGACCGATGATCCCATGCAGAGATGCCACATTCCTACTATAATTCAAAGCAAAAATAAAAATAAAACTAAATGTCCTGACTCTGATCTGCAGTGAGTTCCTTTCCTTCTTGTTTCCTTTTGCTCATTGGAGGAGGCTGAGAACCCACTGCTGCACCACCTCCCTGCCCCAGGCGTGCCATCGGGGTCACTTACAAATCCAATGAGATAGGGGCTTCCAGCATCTCCCAGGAGGTGTGACGTGAAACTCTGCAACGCTACCGCCGTTGCGCGCCGTGTTGGAATAACCACATACTGGAGAGGCAGGGGAGAAGGCAGGGGGAGACGTAAGCGATGGGAAATAGATTTACAGTGTTTGACAAAGTGAACCATCAGATCCTGTTCTAAGCTAAGACCTGCCTTTTACTCTGGCATGAATTGTCAGGAGTTCGTCTTGGGGAATTATTAAAATCTATGGGCCTTTTCACACGACCCCTAAACTCCGCCGCAAATGGGTCCAAGCTCCGGAGCTTAAAATTGTTTCCCCACCAGCTCCGGAGTTTACAGATAATTAAGTGCGACCACGCCCACCTAAGCGCGTCCCAGCGCACTTTTCAGGTACCTGCTCTCTGGAGGTGAAAATTTCTGATGCGGATATAACAGTAGTGACTGCCCGGCTCTCCTTGCTTCTGTTTGTTCTTTTTTTGCCCCCTGCCCCTTTAAGAGATCTGAATGCAGTGCTGGGATGGCAGAACGGAGGTGAGCGGCATTCTTTTCTTCCTTTTTTTCTCCCTCCCCTCACGCAGCCAGCAGCCAGGAGTGCGGAGGGGGTGGGAACGCAGGAAGAGCGACAAACCCCTAAGATCTCTGGTCCAAATTTAAGTGGCCAGCGGATCTTAGGGGTCGTGTGAAAAGGCCATCTATCCTGGGTGCTAGTGAAGCAGCTAGAGACCAGTGGGCTAAAAAAATGTTTCCATCTGCTGTTTAAAAGCTAGCCTCATTAACTAGGAATCCATTTTCAGCAGCTGAAAATAATTTCCCTCCCATACAATTAAGCCCAAATTCTAAGGCCAGTTTCCACTTGGATAAGGGGAATCATATACATCTTGGTGGCTAATAGCCATTCATCAATGAGGAGCTGATTGCCTTCAGGGGCGTGTATGCCCCCCAAATAGATCTAGTACTCCCTTCATCAACTATTCACTGCAAAGAGTTATGTGATTTCTCTTATTCAACCCTAAAGGTGCAATACAATTCTCTCTGTGGTTGTCCAAACCGCAGGTTTATTGCTTCAGGGCATTTATATCCCATGTTGGATCCTGAGGGTGGTGTGCACAGTTTGGTGCTCCCCAATTTTACTGCAAAAAGAACAGCCCTGCGGAGCGGGTTAGGATCCAAGTGAGCTGGATCACCTAATGAGCAGCATGGCTGAAAGGGGAGATTAGAAGCTGGGTCTAACCATTGTGGTGGCTCCGTGGGACTAAGGCTTCCGAAAACTGTTGGCTGCAAAGTCGGCAGCTCAGCGGTTCGAATCCCGGGTGCCACGCAGCGGAGCGAGCGCCCGCTGATCAGCCCAGCTCCTGCCAACCTAGCAGTTCAAAAGCATGTACAGTGGACCCTTGTATAACAAACAGCTTGTATAACATAAAATTTGTATAACATAAAATATTCCGGAGATAGGGGAAATTTGCTTAACATAATCGCCTATGGGGAGAATCTGTACAACATAAAAATGGGATTATTCCATTTTCAATGCATTTCTATGGGAATTTGTATAAAGGAAAATTTACTTAACATAATTTCATTTGGAACGAATTAATTCCTTTATACAAGGTACCACTGTAAATGCAAGTAGATAAATGGGTACCACCGTAAAAAGCGGGAAGGTAAAACAGTGTGTCCTTGCAGCCATGCTGGCCACGTGGCCACGGACTTGCACAATACTGGCTCTTCGGCTTGAATACAGAGATGAGCACCGCCTCTAAAGTCGGACATGACTAGCACTCATCTGCAGGGGGAACCTTAACCTTTACCTTTACCTAACCACTGCAGCACATGGTTATGCACCGTGGAAGAAGTATCATGACAGACAGAGGGGGTACTGCCTCTTCTAAGAGACCACCTAGTGTGACCTGCAAACGTATCCTCTTTTTTTAAAAGGAACGTGCTTTCCCCTCCCCATCTCCTTGACAATTTGTTTTTCATTTATTCAAGATATACTGACAAACACTTATGGTGCAGCAGGCATCGGAGAGACAGGCTGAGATTCCCAGGATGTCAAACAAAAAACTCCAAACAGTGAAGAAATCAATTTTTAGAGAGGCAAACTGCCCCTTCTTCTGATTTTCTTGACACTACGCTGGGTAGGAGATTCCCGGAGCTATAATGCAACAAACCAAAATAAAAGCAAGCAAAGGAGAGAGAAAAAAGGAACTTCTCCCCGCTTAGTAAATCGTGAAGTTTCTAACCAGGTTTTCACTGCTTCACCGCCTGCCTTTTTCTGATAATAGAAGTTGAGCTTGGTTCTCTGTGTAGGGGATTCTGGGATTTGTTGTCCACAAGTGAAGCATTTCCCAAGCGTGGCCGAGAAATAGAGATGGGCACGAAACAAATTTTTAATTCGTTTCATTATTCGTTATTCGTTTTGTTACCTAACAAAACGAATAACGAACTGAACCCTAAAACGAACCGAACCAAAATGAATTGCCATTTTTTTCCAGTTCATGCCCATCTCTACCGAGAAACCAAAGACCTCGAAAGAAAATGGTCTCTGTGGCACGCCAAACCTCATCTGGCAGAGACGGGAATATCATATCGTTGTTGGCCTGGTGGACCCCTCCTGGTGGAGTCAACAGAGCCTGCTTGACTCAGCTTGCCATTAAAGGCCACCGGATGGTGTGTGGTTGTGTCCGTGCATGTGTGTTGTGCCAGGCAGGGAGCGGACTGAGCTCCCATCCACTTTCGCAGAGGACGACAACCCTAGACTTCTTGGCACAACTTTTTTTTCCCGCTAAAACACAGAGCCAAAGCCGCAAGCCGTGCCCAGGAGCCGGATGGCATCATCTCGGCCAAAAGGGCCCGAGTTTCGCCAGGCTGGCCTTTTCTAAGGAACAGGGTGGGGAATCGCCTGGATTGCGAGGCGCTCGGTGGTAGCACACGCCCCCGCTCCGGAAGGATAAGGGAGGGCTGAGAAAGGAAACCTCGCCTCCTTAAGTAGAGGCCTGGTGTTGGACACTTGTGGCTTCTTCCCACCACAAGACCTAAGCCGAGATATTCATAGGATGGCTGGAAGGCACTTCTTTCCACCCTGTGTTTTGGGGGCACAAAGGAATTCCCCATCGGAGCTTGGGGAACTTCCTTTCCTTGGGAGTGGGGTGGGGACTACAAGTTCCAGAATCCTCAGCTAGCCATGCTTTCTTGGAAGACCTCCAAGCAAACAAGGAAGATCTCCAAGCAAACATGGGGCCCATCGAGGCCAAGATGGGGAAGAGCAAGGTGCCATTATTTATCGATGGTTCTCCCAACCGAGCAGTAAACGACCCTTTTGTAGCCCAATCTGGAAGTTGAGTCATGGCAACTGGACTTCTTTTTCTTGAGAGAGAGAGAAAACGTTTCGTTGCTCATCCAAACAGCTTCATCAGAAGAAGTCCAGTTGCCATGACTCAACTTCCAGATAAACTCACCTGGACAACTGAGGATCTTTACAGACCCTTGTAGCCCAAGCACTTCCCCTGATCGTCTGCAGAGGATCAGGGGAAATGAGTTATTATTTTTAATGCTGTTGTTTGCTCCCTCTGTCAATGCCGCTCCGGTTTCTCCCTCCTCTATCCCTGCTTCCTTTCCCTTATTCTCCAACCATTTTTGTTGTCTCAGAAGATGCAGCTACAATGGGAAAGGACAAGTGCACCAAAAAGAATGCACGCCCTACCACCAGGCCAGAAACATGTGGAACAGCCCCTAAATGGGAAAGATGGATCTTTCCAAGCAGAAGCACTTGTGGCCAAGCTCTTAAAAGAAGAAGAAGAACTGGCAGAAGTAATTTCAGAACCATTGGCAACAATCTTTGAGAAGTCCTGGAGAACAGGGGAAGTCCCCCATCTATTGGAGAAATATTGTGATGGAGTTCCTGCATGGCAGGGGTTGGACTGGATGGCCCTTGAGGTCTCTTCCAACTCTATGATTCTGTGATTCTATGATGGAGGTTCCTGCATGGCAGGGGGTTGGACTGGATGGCCCTTGAGGTCTCTTCCAACTCTATGATTCTATGATTCTGCAATTCTATGATTCTATGATTCTAAGAGAAATCCAAACTTCACCCTTAGCAATCATATCTAGATGCGTACAGCAGGAACCCAAGTCTCCAGAAAGAAACAAAAGTTTGAGGATCACTGGTGTATTGAGAAACATTTCCCTGTTCTTGAATATTTCTTACGTGTTCTGGGCTGTACATTATCCCTCATTATGGTAAGCCACCTTGGGTTCTTTTCCAAGGAGAAATGGGGTGGGGTACAAAAATATTCAAAATAAAATAAAATAAAATAAAATATCTATCTTTTCAAGGTTGGTAAGTTATTTAACCAGATCATGTGTATGTGTGTGTGTGTGTGTGCATGCAATGTGTCGTCTGTGTAATTCTACCACATCCCTCTCCGAGAGTGAATATAAACAGCACACTTTGCTTTGCTCCTTTTAAATAGCACTTAAATACACTCACCATTAGGATGTCAGCGGTGATGGCCCAGTTAGAAAACAGGAGTGTTTCCCCGATAAAAATGCAGACCTGTAATTAAAACACAACACACACAGGATTCATTCACACTAGCTTTGGAGGGTCAAATTAAGAATTTGCTGCAGACACTCCCTGGAAAAGGAACTTTGTTTGGACAGCCCCGAGAATCCCACTGGCCAGGCAGGTTGTGGAAATCTGGTGCAGCATATTGCCCACAAAAGTAACTTTTTACAAGCACTCATAAGAACATAAGAAGAGCCCTGCTGGATCAGGCCAAAGGCCCATCTAGTCCAGCTTCCTGTATCTCACAGCGGCCCCACCAGATGCGTCCGGCAGCGCATGACACTAGAACTCTGTCTCACGATACAACCCCCCCTTGAAGTACCCTGGTTTTAGGGTTAGTGTGAAGGTTAGGTTTAGGGATAGGGTTAGCCTTAGGGTTAGGGTTAGTTCTTAGGCTAGATTGTGGGAAAGAGGTAGGGTTAGCTTAGGCTTAGGTTTAGGTTAGGATTAGGATGACACGTCTCCATCATGGTTTGTAGCCTGTGATGGACTTTTCCTCCAGGAATCTGTCCCATCCCCTTTTGAAGGCATCCAAGCCAGGTGCCATCACCACCTCTTGTGGCAGGGAGTTCCACAGACTAACAATGCACTTGATGAAATAATATTTTCTTTTGTCTGTTCTCACACTCCCAACCCTCAGTTTGAGTGGATGTCCCCTAGTTCTGGTATTTTGTGAGAGGGAGAAGAGTGTCCCTCTATCCCCTTGACTCATGCCCTGCATTATTTTGTACTTCTCAATCATATTCCCCCCTCAGGTGTCTTTTTTTCCAGACTAAAGAGCCCCAAATGTTTTAGCCTTTCCTCATAAGAGAAGTCCCCCAAGTCCAGTAATCATGCTACTGGCAATTTAACGGTGTGATGGTGGTGGTGGTGACAAACATGGGGCAGATGAACAGAGATGGTTGGAGAGAGAGACAGACAGACAGACAGAAAAATAGGTCTTTTTCCAGACCTTATACGTACATAAGCTCCCACAATGCTGCTCTTGGCAGCCACGAAAATGAGGCAGGTGAAGATGGCGGAACCCAGCATCCCAACGGCGCACACCAGCGGATCCGCCCGCTGCGTTTTCAACCGGCACCACTTGGTTGCTCCGGCCCCGGTGATCACACCCAGAAATCCGGTGAAGCAGGTGATGGCGCCGAAGATCAAGCTAAGGGCGAGAGGCAGATCTTTTCAAAAAGAAGGCTGGGAGGGAATATGATAGCTATGTTTAAATATTTGACAGGATGTTGTATTGAAGAGGGAACAGGTTTGTTTTCCATGGACTCGGGGCAATGGTTTCAAACTACCGGAAAAGAGATTCCATTTGAACATTAGGAAGAACTTCCTGACAGTTAGAGCTGTCCGGCAGTGGAAGATGCTGCCACAAAGGAGGGTGGTGGCGTCTCCTTCTTTGGAGGTTTTTAAGCAGAGGCTGGAGGGCCAGTTGACGGGAGTCCTGTGATGGGGGTTCCTGCATGGCAGGGGGTTGGGCTGGATGGCCCTTGAGGTCTCTTCCAACTCTATGATTCTATGATTCTATCTCAAAACAAAGTCCTGACTCTCTCATGGGGGACTTGCTTTGCATGCAACACCGGACAAGGCAGAGACTGGCAAAGCAAAGCAAGGAGGAAGGGGTGTTAAAATGGAAAATGAGAGGCCAGAAGGGAAGGGAATTTACAAAACTCAAAAATTACAGCTTTTTAGTAGGCATGAAATGTCTTCCAAGGGAAGTCTAGTTTCTCCTATTTTTAAAAGAGACTAGGCCAGTGGTGGCGATCCTTTGTCTCCCCCCAGACATTTTGGACTACAACTCCCAGAATTCAAAGCCTGTATTGCCAAGGACAAAGGACTGTGGGAGTTGTGGACCAAAACATCTGGAGTGCCAAAGGTTTGCCACCACTGGACTAGGCCCAAGTACTGGGAGAAACACCTTTTGCTTGCCTTTCTTTCAATAAACCATTCATCCCTGAAGCCTCCGTTTATTGTTAAAAACCAACAACAAACTAAGATCATCTACACCCTGGTAAAAGTCAACCAAACCAAGGAGTACTGGGAGTTAGAGGCGTTTTCTATAAAATACAACATGCTGGGAGCTGACTTCTCTTGTAGACAGAAAATAACAGAGATGCCATCATGTTTCTCCATAAAGGACTTGAAATGGTTCCCAGCAGAAAAGAAAGAATGATATGTTAATAAAGCAAGGAATGGGTGCATTCACATGCGTTTTTTGTTTCTGTTCTAGATCCAGGACCCTGAAGCTTAGACGTCTGAAATTGGGCACACGTAGCAAGGTGACCTTATTCGCTTAAAAAAATTGTTTCAATTTATCTGTAACCTGCAGTAACAACTTCAGTCACTAGGGGGCAGGCTTCTGTAATGAGCTTCTGTAATCTGCTCTCTGCATTGCCTCTGGGGGCCTCTAGGCAGCTCTGACACACACACGCTGTGCTTTCTCCTACAGGTTCCCCAAATTTTTCAAGACGTTACAGGGAGGGAGCAAAAGTCTGTGAACACCGGATAAGAAGCAAGAACTTCTGGCCTACGAGCTGAAAAAAAAAAGCCAATTAAACATTTCCCGGTACAACTGGGAGCTGAGTAAGAATAAGAGAAGAATTTACATCCCTGGACCTATTTTTTTTTTTAATCCAGGCTCTCCTTCAATTCACTTATTTCTGGGACGGGGTTCTTGAACCCATTGCGAATGAAAGGTTCTTCGGAGCTGGAGAAGGCCATTGCTGTAGGGGGCGGGAAGGACAAAACCAGACTGGAGCCTCACCTGTCCTTGGTCCCGCAGGGTTGCGCCGTGCAGGTTTCGGCTGTCTTCTGCACCACCTGCGCCCGGTGGAGGTAGAGGGGGATCCACATCCCCAGGGCCCCCGTGGCAAAGGAGACGGCTGAGGTAGCCAGAGAGGAGAAAACATAGCTGCGGCTGGAGAGACAAAAGGGGCGGGGGGCTGGTGAGGAAATGAAAGGGCATACAAGTGGCACCTTGTATAAAGGAATCGATTCGTTCCAAATGAAATTCTGTGAAGCAAATTTTCCTTCATACAAATTTCCCATAGGGAGGCATTGAAAATGGAGTACAGTAGGACCACTGTATCCACTGATTCATTATCCACTGATTCAGTTGTCCATGGTTGACCCATTGGGGGTTCAGTGAATCAATGCCTACATAAGTTCCACTTACTCACATGAGCCTACTCTCGTGCAACAGGTATTCCAAGCCACAGGATTTCAGGGGCAGATTTGAAGATCTGACTCCCTCCCTTTGGGCTGCCTTTGTCGGGGGTGGGGTGGGGGTGGGGGGCGGGCATTGGAAGCCGTCCGCCGGAGGAATCAACCGCGCCAACGCTCGGTCCACTTACTTTCTGATCAAGGCCTTCATGTCTCTCAGCCAGGAGGTCCGGGCTTTGAACTGGGCCCCCAGCTGTTCGGCATTGCCTCTCTTCGCAGCCGGAACAAAGATTAAGATGAGTGTCCCGGTGATCATGCCTAAAAGGGGTGAAACCTGGGAATGGAAGGAGAGGAAAGATCTGAAATATTAACAGTGCCTGGGGCCCACATTCTGATGCACGACACCGGGGGCCAAATGCAGCCCATTTACAAATTTCAAGTGGCCCGTGGCCTCTTCTCCCCACTGGCTCAGACTGTCACGCATCCCCGCCAGCTGGCCCTTCCCCATCCCGGATGGAGGCATCAGCTTGCAGTTTTATGTTTTGCCTGCCCTCCCTGCCTCTGTCCACCCCCACCCCCAGCCACCTTCCCAGCCTACCTGCCCCTGGCTCCATTGCTGCAGCATCCTCCCACCTCCTTGCATGTTATAGAGACTTGGATAGAGGGATGCTCTTCTCCCTCTCACAAAATACCAGAACTAGGGGACATCCACTCAAATTGAGGGTTGGGAGAGTGAGAACAGACAAAAGAAAATATTTTTTCATCCAGCGTGTTGTTAGTCTGTGGAACTGCCTGCCACAGGATGTGGTGATGGCATCTGGCCTGGATGCCTTCAAAAGGGGATTGGACAGATTCCTGGAGGAAAAGTCCATCCCAGGTGACAAACCAGGATGGGGATGTGTCATCTCCAGGCTTAAAACCAGGGTACTTCAAGGGCCAGATGCAGGGGAGTGGTATCAGGAGACAGAGATCTAGTCTCGTGCGCTCCCAGACGCATCTGGTGGGGCTACTGTGAGATACAGGAAGCTGGAATAAATGGGCCCTTTGGCCTGATCCAGCATGGCTCTTCTTATGTTCTTATATTCTTAAATATATATTACAGACATTTTTTCAAAACTATATTTCTTGACAAATTCGGAGTTTGGAGAATATGGATTTTTAGGGACTACGGCCCCCAGAATCCCCCAGCCAACAGTACGAGACCTACAGTCTGGGGAAAAGCAGAATTTCCTGATTATGAACAGCTGAGGCTTAGGCCCTTTGTACACGACCCCTAAACTCTGCCGCAAATGGCTCCCAGCTCCGGAGTTTAAAATTGTTTCCCCACCAGCTCCGGAGTTTACAGATAATTTAGTGCGACCACGCCCACCTAAGCGCGTCCCAGCGCACTTTTCATGTACCTGCTCTCTGGAGGTGAAAATTCCTGATGCGGATATAACAGTAGTGACTGCCTGGCTCTCCTTGCTTCTGTTTGTTCTTTTTTTGCCCCCCCCCGCCCCTTTAAGAGATCTGAATGCAGTGCCGGGATGGCAGAATGGAGGTGAGTGGCATTCTTTTCTTCCTGTTTTTTCTCCCTCCCCTCACGCAGCCAGCAGCCAGGAGTGCGGAGGGGGTGGGAATGCAGGAACAGCGACAAACCCCTAAGATCTCTGGTCCGAATTTAAGTGGCCAGCGGATCTTAGGGGTCGTGTGAAAAGGCCCTTAACTCTCCTGAAAATGGAAGGTTTATGCCAAGCTTGGACTACAATAGTCCTGACACCAAGTACTCCAGAAAAAAACACCACAATGAGAAAACCATTAAGGTTGTCTCTCTACCATCAAGAGAACAAGCGGAGTCAAAGGTGAGGAAACAGACTCCCCGTTGTGTTTCCTGCTCTTCCTTTTTGTTTTTGTGTTTTTTCCCCCCACTCTGGGCATAATTCTGTCTGTTGTGCACATGGCATGTGCCTCTTCTCCACACATTTTCCTAGGTCCCCTCTGGAATAGAATAGAAGAAAGCAGAATACTACCCCCCAAGGGCCAAAACCTAGATGCCAGGGGTCCCCCTTCCCCTCTGCTGCAAAACAAAACAAAACAAATAAACAAAACAAAACAAACAAACAAACCAGGAAACTTATAATTAAAAACAGAAAAGAAATTATGAAGAGCGGAATTGGCGGAATGTTAGTACTGTTGGCTTACTGGCCAGATAATAGTTTACTGTAACATCCTAAATTCTGGAGGATTTTTTGTTCCTTAGCTCATATTTGCAATACCAGATCTCAGATCTCCATTCTGAGAGACAGGGTGTACGTAGGATTTAGCAACAAACTGGAATAGGTTCAGAACAGAGCCACATTTATAGTCTGGGGGCCTAGGAAACCAAAGCTAGGTATGTAATCTATTGCGGAAACAGCTAGAGCAAATTGATTACATTCCAGAGCATGAAAAAGTTACTTTTGGGTCTATCAGCCTCTGCTTCTCTGAGTAAGTAAGTATGGCCAATGACGCTAATCAGGGCATCTCAGGACAATCCACTTTTTAAAGTGGAGTATTAATAATCCAGTGGTAATGAACATAAATTAACTTTTATGTTAGTTGCTTGCAGTGCCATCTTCAGTCACTAGGTGGCAGATATCTCCAACCACCAGAGAGGAAGCTGCAATCAGGAGCAGAATGTTCCTTTTCCCAGAGGGTGTCTAGGCAGCTTCATGTGGGCCACAGCATGATGGGTTAGAGGAGGAATAACATGCCATCTGTGATGGCTTCTCTCAGCAGAAAAAGAGCACACTGAGATTAAACCCTCTCTTCAAGAGAATCTATGAGCACCCAAAGAACCTTCTGTTTATTCCCTCTAGGTCTAATGCTTCAATTTGTGGGTTCCACCACTAACTTTGGAGTTAGTATCATTAGTGGACATTGAATGCCTGTGAACAAGTCAGAGGAGAAGGGGGGATTTTAAGGGTATACCTGCCATTCCATGGAGTGAGGGCTGGTGACTCCCAGCCTCTCGGGGATGGTGAATCTACACCAGCTTACACACGTGGACATTAAAGGAGCTGTCCAAGGTATTTATTCTATTCTGCAGGGATGGAATTCAACTCAGTAGAGAATTCTGTTTAAAGTTTGGACTCAAACCCAGAGTGGACAATACAGAATCAGGCAACAGCCTCCCCAACCTGAGCCTGAAACTTTTTTGTCACATGTCCCCATGGGTAGAATCGATGATCTGATCTTCAACTGAGGACACAGAAGGGAAGATCTTTCTAGAAACCTGTTCAAGCAAGGGAAAGGGGTGTTACTCACTCGTAGGGCCCAGTGCCAGTCGCCAGCTACTTGCTTCACGCTTGAGCCGGTGATGTATCCTAAGCCACTGGAAAAGAAAGGAAAGGAAATAAAAAGACAACATGAAACAATGAAACAAAGCAACACATATTTTCTCATGTATACAGCAAAATAAAGCAAACTAGGAGACGGCAAAGCACTGCTCTGTTCACCTAAGTTCCTAGTCCACATGACTTCCTGACAGCTCCCGATAACACCTATTCCATCATGCCAGAAACAGCTAGGTTATCCCGCTGGGAACAATACAAATATTTAAAACCCCACCCATCGACTTCTCCCAATCTAGTAGGTGACTGGTAGTCGCTCAGGTCCTGTTGAGATGAAAAGGTGTATAAATCTTGAGTCACCTTATAGCTAAGAGAGTTCCCCACCTAGCACTGTTGTTGTTGTTGTTTTTGCAGCTGACTGCTTCCATAGCGGTGCTGCTTCTCCACTAACGATGCAGCAATGTAGTAGTACAGTCAAGTAAGGCAGGAGCAAAATATTAGAAGTCAGCTTGGTCTTCAATAAGCCCCAGAGCACAAAAGACCTTGTGGGTATGAATCAACCCAGCAACTCGTGTACTGGGACTCTCCTTAGAAGAGGAGGCTGACAGTTATGACTGTCACAATGACTGCCTGCCATTTAAATCTTCTATTATTCCTCTCTGGCTTATATGAATAATGCCTGTAAGATTCTTAAGGGCCAAGCATCAAGAGGAAGGGGGAACCCAGAAGTTGGCGAGGGGCTCGGATGGTGGTGGCCGTTCTTATCCACTTCTGGAGTCCTAAAGCACTAGCTATAATTTGGAGACTTGTCCATGCAATAATAAGCATTCAATTCAGTCACTTCTGTTTGTTTTTTTTAACAACAGCACACACACACACAACTGAGTCCAGGAGATCCTTTCCAGGAGTACATTCCTACTTCAATTGATTTCCGTCCATTCGTTCTAGCATTGATTGGAATTCCCGCTGGAATTGTGGGGGCGCAGAAGAGGTTTGAACCTGGCGAATAAAGATGAACTTCCAGGAATTATTCAACAGAAGCTTCCCCCTGCCAGACTTAAGACAGACAGCCAGAAATCTTGGCCGTTTCCCCCTGGAAACGGCAAAAGGGAACACTTTCCAGCCTTTGTCTCAAAGGCCGGGTGTCTCGAAGCCAGGATCCGGCCTCCTCCATCCTGTGACAGATGTTTTCCCACCCAAAGCACTAACGGGAAAAAATATTTTCCCCACCCTGCAGGGAAATCAACAAGCCAAGAGCCTGGAATCCTCTGCAGGAAATGTCTTTTTGCAGATTGGAATCTGGCGGCCAGGCTCGGCATGGCAACCTTGTTTTTAACCTCATTAAAGATCGAGGTCAGAGGCTGGGGATGGGGAGAAATCCTCGGGGACATGCCACCCGCAAATGCATTCTATTGATAAGGGAAACGTGGGTCGGAAAGGGATCAGGTTTTTTTAGGAAGTGTCCACCCTATTTTCTAAGCTCATTCATGGAACTCCATCTCCTTTGGAAGCGTCCTGGAAGCCACCAGTTGATAGAGCGGCGCGCCTGTGAGCTGGGTTCTTATTTGTCTTAATCCATACATTAGAAGCAACTCGTCCTTAGATCGGGAATCAGATCCGAGTTCCGAAGACAAAATTAAGGAAGACTTTTATGTTTGAGTCGTGAGACTCAGGACGGAAGAATGCTTTGCATCCCCTCAAGACTTGCTGCAAACCAAAGCAAGGTTCATTTTAGGGCAAGCTAAGCTCTGCTGGGACAAGTCACAGACAATCAAACCCTTAAGGAATATCTTCTTCCAAGGGCGCACTCAGTCTTCCATCCTTCGGAGGTTAGAAGAATAAGTACAGTGGTACCTCAGGGTACGATGTTGATCCGTTCCCCGCAACGCTTCGTAACCCAGAAATTAAATAAACTGAATCCTGATGGGGTGCAATGCATCCTGAGAAAATGAAGTCCTTTGGTAAAAATGCATAAACTGCATAAATGAATGCATAATGCATAAATGAAAAAAAAAGATATCTGATGCACTGTTTCCGAAGGACTTTGTTACATAACCTGGAAATTACATGACCCGGGTATGTAACCAGGGATACCACGTTACTCATCTTAGGGGTGGAGGGGAATGTGTACCCTGCTTAATTAATTGTAAATAGCCTCTAGAGTTCTACTCAAAGTTATGGAAAGAGAACCCACTTAACCCCCATAGAAACAAGTGATAAGAGCCCCGGGGGGGGCATTCTGTACCTGCCCAAAGGTATCGCAAAATAGAAGACCGAGAGCATGAGCGTCCGGGTGTTTTTGGTGAAGAGGTCTCCGATGATGGTGGGAGCAATGGTGGAGTAACTGGCTTCGCCGATGCCAACCAACCCTCGCGAGAGGACAAACAACCAGAAATACTGAAGGAAGAAGAAGGGGGGGAGGCAGAATTATTAGGATTTACACAGACAAGCAAGTTACACTCTTTATTACTTTGCTTGGACCCAATGAAGTGGTTTAGATGAGCTGGTTAGCGTACCACCGTCCACCTTTGGACTAGGACCCTCAAAAAGGCCTGGACTACATCTCCCATCAGCCACCAGGCATGAAGGATCCTAGGCTTTGTAGCATAAGAAGCTCTGGCCTTTCCCAACCAAATGTAATCTCCCGGCTGTATCACTGAAGCTGGAAAATGACCTTTTAAGAACTGGTTAGTTGCCATCTCCTTTCCGAAACCAAGGAAAAGTAATCAGTTGGCAGTGAAGTAACATTAGGAAGTTCCTTGGCAATTCTTTTTTTCCTCAAAAGTAACTAAAATAATGATTTTTCAATTGCATATAAAGGAAAATGCCGATGGGAGCTAACCATGGTGCTGAATCTATCCCTAAATTAGTTTCAGCACTCTGGATCTGTTCTGTAAATATCAGGCTAAAATGCAGAGCGGCTCCACACACACTCTCCTCTCTCCATGAAATTGGTGTCACCAGCCTTCACATCTGCCTGTTCCCCCATTGTGTTATCACCAAAATAAAACAAACTATGAGGCAAAAGCTCGCACTTTTGGGAGGTGAACAGTAGAAACAACTGAAAAGGAATAATATCTCCTTAATGCTCTAGACCAGTGGTTCTCAACCTCTGGGTCCCCAGATGTTCCTGGAGTGCAACTCCCAGAAGTCTTTATCACTAGCTGAGCTGGCCAGGATTTCTGGGAGCTGCAGTCCAGGAACATCTGGGGACCCACAGATTGAGAACCACTGCTCTAGACCCTCCTCAGAGAAAGAGTCTTCCAAGGAGGATGAAGGCAAGAAATGTGACACTTGAGAGCCTGACTGGATGTAGCTGCTGCATATGTAAATACATAGTGTAGACATTCCATCACACACTCACACATGAACCAGGTCATGCTATGCTTCTCAGAAACAGGTCAAGAAAGAAAGAAAGAAAGAAAGAAAGAAAGAAAGAAAGAAAGAAAGAAAGAAAGAAAGAAAGAAAGAAAGAAAAGAAAGAAAGAAACCAACCAACCAACTAACCAACCAACTAAAATCCCTAAAGCAAAACAGAAATAAGAGACAAAGATGTTGTGGCACCTCAAATACAAAGTTACTATATTAGAGTTAGGGTTAGGGTTAGGGTGAGCTTTTTAATGTGAGCTTTTGTGGGTTAAGTGCACCTTCTCGGATAGAAAATGTATTTGTTCCCTCTCTTCTCCAGACGAGCCATCAATTCTCAGGGCACATGCCAGTCGCTCCGTAACCCTATCTCAAGCAGGGCAAAGCTTTCTATCCCGGCGCCTGGGCTAGGTGCCACATTACAAATCAACAATCCCCTTTTCCTCCATTGGAAGCCAGCTGCTCCTTCCGCTGCTACCAAGGGCCCTGTAATTACTGGCCTGATTAAATGTCTCCTGGCATCCTTGTCATATCGGAGACAGAGGTGCACGTGGGTCCATCCTTAAAGGGCAAGGTCTGTGACTCAGGGTCATTATGGGATGGTTGTCCAATGCTAAACCGCTCTGGAATATCAGCAAGAGGCACTGAGGCCTGTATAGGAAACCCCAGTTTCAAGACCTTTTTAAAAACCAAGTTCATTCCGGATCAAAAGCCAACCACGATCCACAGAGGGACTATGGGACTTTCCACAGCCAGTGTCATCCAACTGCTGCAAACACAGCCACCTCCCAGAAAAATCCCAAAGCGGAAGTCATTCAGAGAGCTCTTTTTAGAAGATCAACATTTAAACTCGGAGAATAAGAAAGATAGATGGTCTTTGTTTGTTTGTTTGTTCCAGAAGCACCAAGAAATGATATTAACAGATCAACAGACATTACTCAGCAGAGTATAAATAAGTTATAAAATGGTGACACACAAAAAGGTATTTAAAAGGAATATGATTTAAGAAAACAAAATAAGACAAAACAAAATACTAGATGACATTTGGCCAATACCAGGCCACATCAACCGTGTTCCCTCTTGCCAACATAAAATCACCCTTTGTGTATGTTGAAGGGCATCCTCTGCATTGTAACATGGGTCAGACGCTTTGTTCGTACCGGTGGGTGTGAAGAAAGAGCCCTTTTACAAGACCCCTAAAATCCGCTGCAAAACACTTGCAGATCTGGAGCATAAAATTGTTTTCCCACCAGCAGCCCATGCCCACTTAAGCGTGCCCCAGCACACTTTACAAGTACCTGGTCTCCGGAGGTAAAAAAATTTCCGATGCGGATTGTAAAGCTGTGGATGCTGGGCTCTCCTTGCCTTCTGTTTGTTTTTGTTGTCCCCGCTGCCCCTTTAACAGACAGGAATCCCTACGGGGCTGTTCCGACACAGGCGGAGGTGAGCAGAGGTGAGCCTGCATTTTTTCTCCCTTTTTTTCTCCTTTCCCTCACCGTAGACAGAAGCAACAGAGTGCAGAAGGGTGGGAACACAGGAAGAGGAACAAAACCCACATGATATCTGGCTGGGGGGGATCCAAATTTAAGCTACCAGAGGATCTTAGGGGTCGTGTAAAAGGCTCAAAGACAATTTGTTTGAAATGTGGTGCTGGAGGAGGGCTTTGCAGCAACCCTGGACTTGATAGAAAGGCAAGCAAGTGGGTGCTAGATCCAATCAAGCCTGAACTCTCTCTGGAGGCAAACACGTTGAAGCTGAGGCTGTCTTGCTTTGGGCAGGCCACGAGAAGGCAGGATTCTCTGGGGAAGACAATAATGCCAAGAAAACCTGAAGGCACCAGGAAAAAGGAAACCCAAAATGTGAGACAGGCTAACTCCCTAAAGGAAGCCACCACTGTCCTGAGCTTGCAAGTGCTGAGCGGGGATGTTGAAGACAGGGTGAGGTCAGAGATGGCTTATTCATCAGGTCACCATACGTTGGAGTTTTGCTGATGGCACAGAGCAACAACGACACTCAGGGAGAGGAGGTGGGGCCCATTCACAGATCACGGCAAACCACAACAGGCCCACTCAGTGTGGGCAACGTTCCCTCCGCCTCTTGTGCGATCCAATATGGTGGCAAACCAGGTCAGCCTCTGCGTTGTGGCGATCACCGGGCAAGCTCATCAGCGTGACGAGGTTTTATTTATACGCCTCGTTTCCCAGAAATGCAAGACGCAAAATGACTCATAAAAAAGAAAACAACTTGACTGCACATCATACCGGGAGTTAATCCCCCATTTTTTAAAAAAGCCACAACAACATTTTAAGATGCAATCATCTGCAATGTTGACCTGATGGACCCAGAGTGCTTGTTTTCTGGGGGGGAAAAACACCGTGATTGGTACGGCTCTTTTGGAGCTAAATAGACCCTGCAAAAGCCAGGGAGATGGTCCAGGTGCGCCTTTCATTTGCACCGCAAATACTGTTTTGCATGTTTTTGATCCATTACACTTCTTTTTAAAAAAATGTTACTATGCTTATCTAAGAAATCTTCTCCCCCAGGCACTTTTATCCTCAGGAACAGAAAAAGCAAAAATAAATAGTCAAGAAAAGAATAGAGGATATTGAGTATCAAACAGACCTCACTAGCATCCAAAATATTATTATTCCATTAACAGAAAGAATCCCTGGACACTGAGAGGGAAAAAGACTTGAGTTCCTCTTTTCAGATACAGACACCAAGATCTCCTGTCAAGTGCTAGATTCTGTGTGATGATACTTCAACAATGGAAGTCAAATGCCAGGCAGCTGTATGCCTGCTAACATGTTTTAATTGTATTTTTAATTCATGGTTTTATATTTATGTGTAACTGGTCTAAGGACTGTAAATAAATAATATATATAATCTAAGAAATCCATAAGTGATCTTGGGGGAGGAGTCCAAAGGGTTCTCCCTATGTAAATCCTTGTCAGTTGACATCTTATGGCATGGAGCAGCCTACAGTGGAAGACATCTACATTATTTTCCCACATACAAGACTATACTTTTGTCTAAAATTGTTAGACTCAAAATTGAGGGTCGTCTTATACATGGAAGTTAGCCGAAGAGAGAACCATGCGGTTCCAAAACTGTAATTTTGGGCTGGGAAAGGGGGTGTCTTATACATGGGTGCATCTTATTGGAAAACACTGGCAAATTCATACTCCAAGACTATGTCATGGAGCACACCATTTCTGGGGGGGGGTTCTACCAAGCTAAAGCAAAACAAAAAGTGTTCTGCTTATATACCGCCCCATACCACTACAAGTAGTCTCTGGGCGGTTTACAATTTTAATTACAGTGTGCAGGCTACACATTGCCCCCCCCCCAGCAAGCTGGGTACTCATTTTACCGACCTCGGAAGGATGGAAGGCTGAGTGAACCTTGAGCCTGCTACCTGGGATTGAACCTCCAGGTCGTGAGCACAGTTTAACCTGTGTGGTGGCGGCGATCTTCTTGTTGATCAAAGGTTCCCGCCCATGGGTCCTCAGTTGCTCTTGGACCAGCTGTGCTGGTCAGGATTTCTGGGGATTGCAGTCCAAGAACATCTGGGGACCCAAGTTTGAGAACCACTGATGGAGAAGGATCAGCCTGGCTGTGGAGACCAGGTTGGGAGTTCATAAGAACCTAAGAGCAGCCTTGCCGGAACAGGCCACAGCCCATCCAGCCCAGAGTTCTGTCTCACACAGCGGTGGCTCACCATTGGCTTCAGGGTATTCCCAAGCAGATGTCTTCACCTGCTTACAATTCCCTGCAAAGGGCTTCGAGAGATATCCTGCCTCTCTCTCCAACCCGGAGGTTGTCCTTAGGCATCCAGAATGATAGCCATGGAGACTCCATGATGTCTCCTTGAAAGGAGCTGGACTTGGGGGTTCCTGCATGGCAGGGAGTTGGACTGGATGGCCCTTGAGGTCTCTTCCAACTCTATGGTTATCCATAGTGTTCTTTCCAGATCGGCTGTTCTGTACCTATCTGCCCTAAGCTCTAAGCACACTAAGGTTATAGCTCAGAAGCCTTGGGCTGAAGTGAGAAATCCATTCAATTCACTTGTCAATGCAAATTTCCTGGATTTCTTTTTCCCCTGAAACCTAAAGATGCACAAATTTTAAAAATTCTGTACTTTTTTTTTTTTTTTTTTTGGAAGTATGCAATGCAGGCGGGAGGGAAACCATTTAGGACGAAAGGCGTGCATTTAAAAACACGCTTGCAGCGATTCAAAGATCACCGAGATGGAAAATACATATGAATTCGGGTGTAGCATAACTTCAAAGGAGAAGCGAGAGAGAACGAAGCCTGCTATTGAAGAATTGAGCTGGCCTGCCTTTGAGATATACAGATGTGTGCTTAGAAATGAGCTCCAGTATAGCTTCACAGACTGCTGGATAATCTGTGGTTAGCTTTGCGTGAAAATAAAATATCTTTGTCTGCTGGAAGAGTGGAGATTTTATGATTTTTCCTGGCGTCACAGGAAGTGAGCGAAAGACAGCGAGCGAAAGCATGGCTAGAAATGGCCGATTATAGCAAAGCTCTCAAGGTGACCTTCATCAGATGGCGTTCGACTGGATAGAAATCCCCGTTTGGGGGATATTAATATTCAATTAAAATCCAACTAAAAGCTCTTGTTTTCCTATCTTCCCCTTTTGCTCTTTGTATTCAAGATGCATGCCAAGTGCTGGGACTCAGGAGCAAGGAACCATGATGAAGATGTGACCACAGAATCGCTGACTGGGGGGTCACCAAAGAGCATCTAGCCCAACCCCAAGGCCTAGGCATGGGTGTGGAGCATGTGCCATCCACCCCAATCTAACCCAAACACTTCATCGGTGCAAGATACTCAGTAACAAAGGCAGACATCATATAGTTGTTGTGAGTTTTCCGGGCTGTCTGGCCGTGTTCTGAAAGTTTTCCTCCCTGACGTTTCGCCAGACTCTGTGGCCGGCATCTTCAGAGGGCTAGGAGCTCAGGGAACTAAGAGATCTCTCTGTGCTTGAAAAACTCACAACTATCAGATCCTGGCCGCAAAAGCCTTCAATAATACAAAGGCAGACATTCTTTCTCAGACAGCAATTTAAAGTTCTGAGACACCAGTAGCCTTTATTTACATAGGAACATAAGACTAGCCTTGCTGGAACAGGCCACAGCCCATCCAGTCCAGCATTCTGTCTCACACAGTGGCTCACCATTTGCTTCAGGGTATTCCCAAGCAGATGTCTTCACCTGCTTATAATTCCCTGCAAATGGCATTGAGAGAGATCCTGCCTATCTCTCCAACCCGGAGGTTGTCCTTAGGCATCCAGAATGATAGCCATTGATATCCTTGTTCTCCATGAACTTGTCCAATCCTTTCTTAAAGCTGTCAAGGCTGACAGCTGTCACCAGTTCTTCTGGCAGGGAGTTCCACAGACCAGTGATCCTCTGGGTGAAAATTCATTTACTATTTAAGTGTTTTATTGTGTAACTTTGAAATGGTCTGATGACTTATTCAATAAAAGTTGTTGTTATTTACTGAGAGTATTTGTTGTGTCTCAGGCCTCAAAGTAAGGTGCAGTAAGAACCAAGGGGCCAAGTTCTTGAAAACCAATATAAGACTATTTTTGTGAGCCAGTTCTAAAAGCCGGTTTGCTTCTCCTGCAGATTGAGAGCAGTTCCAGAAGTCAGCTTTAAAACTAATTGCAAAGAAGGACAAGGAAGGCAATGTGACCCAGTCTTGGCTGCCTGTCAAAAGTTCCTCAGCGGTGGAGCCATCTCTGGCTCTCCTTGGGAGGGCATCCCACGATGGAGGGGGCTGCTACTGAGAAGGCCCCGTCTTAGGTAATCAACTGATTCGGCTTTGGGGTGGTGGGTGGGATATGGAAAAGCACTTTTATTGTGGCTATCCGATTCTGGGCAGAATTAATGCAGGCATCGATACGTCTTTCAGAGATCCCAGTTGCAAGCTGTCCCGGGGTTTTACAAATCAAAAGCCGACACCTTGAACAGAGCTTGGAAGCAAAGGACAAGGCCACGTAGATGCTTCTAGAGCTGGTGATTCAGGTCCAGGTTTAGCCTGGAGTTTTCAGGGGGCTTCCAGTGAAGGGAGCCCTATTGGGGAGACCAGATCAGCACCACGGAGAGTTCCTGGAAGCCTGATGGGCAACGGTATAGATTCTATACCGTTGATTCTATACTATAGAACAATGATGGTGAACCTTTTAGAGACCGAGTGCCCAAACTATGATTCAAAACCCACTAATTTTCTGCAAAGTGCCAATACAGCCATTTAACCTGAATACAGGTGGCCATGAAGGGACGATGTCAGGTGCCCAGAGAAAGGGCTCCAAGTGCCACTTCTGGCACCCGTGCCACAGGTTCGCCAACACTGGTATAGAAAGAACGAGGGACAACTCAGTGTAGACGGTCTACTCCAATGAACTCAGAGGGACCAATCACCCCTGTCTTGGGTATCCTGGCTCGCAGGTGGTCTTGGAGATGCAGTCCCAAAAAGTAACTTTTCTAAGCTCTGGAAATGTTTGTTCTCTGTGTTGCAGAGCTTGGGAGTAGAAGTTACAAGGATGGAGGTGCCTTGAATTACTATTGCCTCTAATTATGAAAATTTTGAATTACAAAGGGAAATCCGTGGGGTCGAGCAGGGGCTGGGTGGCTGGGTGGGGGTGACTCCACTGCTTGTGTACTAGTCCCCGTGCTGGGTTAGGGCAGCCAGCAAAAGCCCTCTCCCAAACATGGGGAAAGGGCTTTTGCCATCTTTGGAGGGGTGGGTTTTGAAAGCCTAAACCCACTGCCCCTAAAAATGGCAAAAACCCTTTCTTGTCTTTGGGGAACGGGCTGAGTATATATAGCAAGAGATGCGAAAAACCAGAAGCAGCATTCGTTGGGTAAGTGCGTAGCAAGAAGACAAGGAAAAGAAATAGTAGTGTCTCAGCTACCATTTGGGATGGGGAAATGGTAACAAATGACAAAGAGAAGGCCCCCTCTTCTCCGATAAGACATTCTACAACCTCCAGGCAAATGTGAAGTGCAAAGGAGGGGCGGAGGGAGGGAAGGATTGCGGCTTCAGGGTGGGTAAACAAAGAGATCGATAAACGAATGTAAATGAGTTCAAATCTCCGGGGGCCACGGTGAAGCCAAGATACTGAAGGCATCGGCTGCGCAGGACTGGCTGCCTAGGTCTCCTGAATCCATTTCCTCAAAAACGCTGAGGGCGACAGTGTAATGGACACTTTGCCGTTGAGCCTAATAAAGATCTTGAACCGGTGTGGATTTGCAATACATTGCATTTTCTGTAATACTGTAACATGATTTTTGAAAAATACTGTATGCCAGCAGGTGAACAAATACACAATGCTGGTATGTATGTACGTTGGTGGAAAAAAACACAACCTACCATGGATCAACCCAGTCCTGTTCTTTTTGCCAGTCTTCGAAAAAGCACCTTTTCTTCCTCTGCAACAGAATTATCTCTCTGGAGAAGGACCACCCTCCATTTTTGAGAATTCCAGGGAGGAGGGAAATTGTGAATTCTCACATTCACAAGGAGACCAGGAAGCCTCTTACTCGGCCAAATTTGCCTTTAGGATGTGCTCTCCTGCCTTACTTCATGCAGTTTCGCAACATTATTTTTTTTTTAGGTTTCTAAAGGCATGAGGGGAAAAAAAACCATATTGAGTGTCCTCTCCAGACAATCTCTTCATACCCTAGTGGTGCAGCCAGCCAAGAAAGTAATCCATACTTTAATATGTCTAATGTTCCTACTCTTCCCATTTGGGCTAATAAATTACTTAACAGAAAGAGAATTATGCTACTGTACTCTAGGAGAGTTTTGGCCACGGATAAACCCCGTAATCTTCTGAAGTATGTCTAAAGCCCAGAGGCGACAGCTTTAACTTCTCAAAGAAAAAGTGAGGAGGGAAGAGAGAAAAGGCGGGGGAGCCTGTGACCCATAATTCCTACGTCGGGGAGCATTAGACAAAGGGCGTGTGATGTGAGGTCTCCAAACCCACCAGACGTCCAGGAGAAAGGCTTGAGGCTTCCCCAGAACCCCTAAAACGTCTCTTTGGCATTAACGGTGTATTTTCCCAACCCTTGGGTACCAAACAACGGCAGGGTTCACCCGCAGGGCCGCCAACACTGCCTGCTTGAGAGGAGGATTGAACGGATTAATAAACGGTGGCTATTATTCGGAGGGAGAACCCTGCTTTTCAGCCTCTTCATAAATGATCTAGAAGCAGGACTAAAAAGCAAAGTAGCCAAATTTGCCTACGACACTAAATTACACAGGGTAGTAAAAAGTGAGAGAGATGGTGAGGAGCTCCAGAGGGATCACGGGTTACAAACCATGATGGAGATGTGTCATCTCCAGGCTTAAAACCGGGGTACTTCAAGGGCCAGATGCAGGAGAGTGGTATCAGGGGACAGATATCTAGTCTCATGCAGTCCCAGACACATCTAGTGGGGCCACGGTGAGATCCAGGAAGCTGGACTAGATGGGCCTTTGGCCTGATCCAGCATGGCTCTTCTTATGTTCTTATGTTCTTAGGTTCTTATGATCTCTTGACACTGGGAGAGTGGGCACACCAGTGGCAAATGAGCTTCGACATTAGTAAGTGCAGAATGATGCACGTTGGGGTAACAAACAAACAAACCCAATTACGTTTCTAAACTGATGGGCTCTGAATTCTGTCCAACAAACCAGGAAAGGGGCCTTGGTGTCCTGGTGGACAGCTCAAGGAAGGTGTGAACCCAGTGTGCCGCAGCAGTGAAAAGCAAACTCAATGCTAGGGATCATTAGGAGGGATATAGAAAATAAGTCAGCAAGTGTCATTTTGCCTCTTTATGAATCTATGGTGAGGCTCCATCTGGAGTATTGTGTCCAGTTCTGGTCACCATACCTCCAGAAGGGTATTATGGGAATAGAAAAAGGTGCAGAGGAGGGCAACCAGAATGATTAAGGGACTGGAACACCTTCCTTACCATCTGAGGCTGCAACGGCTGGGCCTCTTCACTCTTGAACGACGGCGCCTAAGAGGTGACCTGATTGAAGTTTTTTCCTGAGGCAAGGAGTTCCACAGACCACTGTTCTGAAGTTGGAGTTGGTCCTTCAGGCTGCAAGAGGTCTCCCTCCCTAAGGGTTCAAGTGCTGCTCATGGACTTATGAGACCTAGACTCAAAATGCCCTTAAAATCTCACTGGGTTGTTCTTCGGCCAATCCCTATACTCCAATCTCTTCTACCTAATAGGGTTCTTGTGTAGACAAAATGGGAGGAGTACCAGCCTGAGTTCCTATGAGAAATGAGGGTGTTTAAACATACTAATAAACAAACAACATCACATGCAGCCAATGGACTGGTTGTTAATAGATAAAATACCCCATAATGGTTGGGACTGCGAATTTAATTTGGCTCCATCATGAATTATCATCTCCGAGGTGTAGATGATGATGCATGCACATGGCGTTAGTCAAGAGAACGACCTTCTGTTAGCTTCCAGGCCGATTTGAGAGTTGTGAGTTTTGAATCTTGCAGCCGTTTGTGTCTTGGGAACAGCCTGTCTCAAAAAGAACCTGCCCTTAGCAGTTTTCCTGGTGAGAATGGTGCATGCACAAGAGTCACTGAGTGTTATTGGGAAGGAAAAAAAGGAGGAGGAGAAGACAACATGGAATGGAGAGCATGGAACGGGCTTGCTGAGATGGAACAGGCACGCTGCAACATTTTGTTGCAGGTCCCACCGGCACTCTGTCGTTTGTTGTCGCCATATAGCATTACATCACTCCTGACTTATTGTGCCCCCTATGAATGAGCGATCTCCAAAAAATCCTGTCCTCGACAGCTCTGCTCTGCAATTGAAAACTCAAGCCAGTGGCATCTTTTAGGGAGTCAGTCAATCTCACATTTTCGCCTTCCTCTCTTCATGCTGCCATCCACCGTTCCCAGTGTTATTGTCTTTTCCATACAATCCGGCCTTCTCAAGAGGTGCCCAAAGTATGAACACACACAAGTGTTTTTAAAAATGCAAGTAGCACTTATCATCTTAAGATGGGCCCTCTTTTTTTTTCGAAAGAGAAAACAAAATGCCATTTCTGACACAGGTGTGTGCCATCTACAAATGAATTCTAAAAATTCCCCTCTAAATTATGGTGTGCTTGTTTGTGGGTTTTGTCTCCCAGGAAAATCCGTTCAGATGGGCGTACAAGTGTGACAATTAAATGATAGGATTTTCTTAGTTCGGATGACAGACCTTATTTTTAACTTTCGGGGAAGTGCGTAAGCCTTCCTTTTTGACAGGTATTTTGAACGAGGCGCTGCCTGATTATGGGTTTCCCTTTTGAGTTGGCCGTTGTTTGGCTAGGCGATTTGTTCTGCTATTTGTGAACGTTTCTGCGCAACCAGCAGTAGTTTCGTGTTTTGAAATCAGGTTTCAACTTATCCAATTTTATTGTAAGGGGCCCTGAAAGTAGGATAAAATTAACCCCAGCTAAAGTTAAATAAAACAGTAGGTACCGGGGACAAATAAGGTGGAGCCCGTAACATTTGTTTGGGAACATAAGAAGCGCTAATCCCTTAATTAACCACGAAGAGACCCAGAGAGCAGTCTGGAGTGACAGGAGCGTAATGTATGAAAATCAATCCAGTAACAGATTAAGTTGGACATTTGCAAATGGAAAGGGGCAACCTAAGTCAATTCAGTTCTTCACAGGAATGATTGACATACGTTTGTATTTAAGAACATAAGAACATAAGAAGAGCCATGCTGGACCAGGCCAAAGGCCCATCTAGTCCAGCTTCCTGTATCTCACAGGGGCCCCACCAAATGCGTCTGGGAGCGCACGAAACTAGATATCTGTCTCCTAATACCCCTCTCCTGCATCTGGCCCTTGAAGTACCCTGGTTTTATGCTTGGAGATGACACATCTCCATCATTGGTTTGTAACCTGTGATAGATTTTTCCTCCAGGAATCTGTTCAATCCCTGTTTGAAGGCATCCAGGACAGATGCCATCACCACATCCTGTGGCAGGGAGTTCCACAGACTAAAAACACGCTAGGTAAAAAAAAAAATCTTTTGTCTGTTCTCACTCTCATTTCTATGGCATTAAATCCTGAGCAGGCAGACTCCAACCTTTTCAAAATTACAGGCAAAACTGTGAAACAGGGAGAAGAACGGCAGAGCAGGGATGGACGAAAGGCAGCCTCAGTCGAGTACGGTATCTGCAGCAAGAGACGTTAAGTGACTGAGTTGGGTATCTGGCTGTGAAGCCAGAGGTCAGGAGTTTGATTCTGCATGGTGCCTCTGGAAGGACAGAGCATTTTGAGCAAAGTTCCAAGAATACCCTCAGGAAAAGAGAATGGTAAACCACTTCCAAGGGAACCAGCATGGTATAAGCACAGGCATGTCCAAACTTCAGCCCTCCTGATGTTTTGGACCGCAACTCCCAGAATTCTAAGCTTAGATTGCCAATGACAAAGGACTGTGGCAGTTGTGGTCCAAAAGATCTGGAGGGCCAAAGTTTGGACAGGCCTGGTATAGCAGATAGAGAGTGACAGAATTGAGAGACTTGGGTTCAAATCACCGCTCACCCATGGAAACTCAGTGGAGGGGCAGAACGGCCTGTCCTCCCAACTTGTTCCAATTTGTTAGCATCTTTCTTGAAGGGTAGTGGTGTCCAGAACTGGACACACAACTCAAGGCAAGGCCTAACCAGTGCTGAATAGATGGGGGGACGATCACCTCCTGGGATCTGGAAATTATCCTTCTGTTAATGCAGCTTAAAATAGCATTATTTTTTTGTTGTTGGCCACATCACACGTCTGGCTTATAGAAGACACAGAGGTGATGACGACCACCACCTTCAGAGACCTGAAGGGCCGTCGTGCTGAAGATGGAACGAGTTTGTTTTCTGAAGGTGGAATTAACGATTCGAATTTCACGGACAGAGATATCAAGTAAACAGGAGGAGGAGGAACTTCTTGACTCTGAAGAGCTGTTGAACAGCAGGAAGGAGCAATTCAGAAGGTGATCCTACCTAAAAGATACGCAAGCAGAGATTGGGTGGCCATCTGGCAAAGATGCTTTACCGTGGATTTCCAGATTTCAGAGAGGGCTGCACTCAACCGACCCTTGGAGAGCCTTATGGTTTACAGTGTTATGATTCTAAGTATCCTTTGCTTCCATACCTAACTGGATTTGTTTAGCCCGGCCAAAAGGCTATGAAGCGGTGCTGTGGTCACCCCCTACAAGGATTGTTGAGGGTGTCCTATAGATGTGACGCGAATCCCACCCGTGTCGCCTTCCCAAAATGGGGGGAACCTCCTGTTTTTCTTGGATCACAACTCCCATCCTTCCCAGAAATCGGAAGGCACCGGGTCGCCGAAAGCCGCTTTCGAGGTCAGGACCCAGATTCAAATGACAGGAAAGCAGATTTGGACGAAAGACTCAGGAAGAAATTCCTTGATACTACAAGCTGTTGAACAGTGAATCGTCTTTCCTTAAAGCTTTTAAGAACATAAGAACATATGGAGAGCTCTGCTGGATCAGGCCAAGGGTCCATCTAGTCCTGGATCTCCCAGTGGCCCCACCAGATGCCTCTGGGAGCACCTGAGACAACCAGACACCTGTCTCCTGATGCCACTTCCCCTGCGTCTGGCATTTCGAGGTGCCCTCTTTTTAAGCCTGGAGATGACACGTATCCCCATCATGGCTTGCAAACGGCGATGGACTTTTCCTCCAGAAATTGGCCCAATGCGCCTCTTAAAGGCATCTAGGCCAGATGCCGTCACCACATCCTGAGGCAAGGAGTTCCACAGAGTCGTTGGGGCAAGAATTATTTTCTTTGGTCTGCTCTCATTCTCCCAACCCTCAATTTGAGTGGATGACCCCCTGTTTCTGGCATTGCGTGAGAGGGGAAAGAGCTTGCCTCTATCCACTTGATCCATACCCTGCACGATTTTCTACATCTCAATCATGTCCCCATCACCACTGCCATCACTGGCACCTTTTTCTCTAGCCGGAATAGCCCCAAATGCTGTGGCCTTGCCTCCTAAGGGAGGTCCCCCAGCTGTCTGCTGCACCTCCTCTGGTTCCACTAACTAGGTATTTTTTGAGATGTGGTGACCCGAACAGTCCACAGTACTCCAGGTGCAGGTGTTTTCTCCAATGGCATTATAATGTTGGCTGCTTTATTTTCAATCCCCCTTTTCCCATGATCCTTAGCCTTCTTCACCAGTCCCACCACACACAGGATTGGCACTTCCATCGATCTGTCCGCCAGCACACCAAGGTCTCTTTCCTGATCCACCAAGAACAGCTCAGATCCTATTAGCGGATAACTAAAGTTTTGATTTTAGTCAGCACCCAAGTTGGTGTAGCTACAGATGGGTGGGAGGAAAAATAAACAGTCAAGCTTTCAGCAGCACCTGGACATTTTTCCCCTCCTTTGAAAGCATACATTTTCTTTCTTTCTCTCAACCGGCTGCCTAAAAAGCAGCTTTTAAGAAATCAGTACAGTAGGACCCCTGTATCCACTGATTCATTATCCACTGATTCAGTTATCCACGGTTGGCAGAGGAAAAATAAATAAATAATTCAGCAGCCACAAAGCAAGCTACTGTCACAAAGAGCAGCAGTAAAGCAAGTTACTATCACAAAACAGCAGTTTTGGGGACATTTGGCATTCTCTCTTATCCACGGTTTCCATTATCCACGGGAAGGCTTGGAACCAATCCCCAGCAGATACTGGGGTCCTACTGTACTGTACTTTTCAGGGGTGTGTTGTAAAATTTCAATTCAGATACCTTGTATCTATTTTGTTTATCAGGATTTCAACCTTGTCACATTTTTGAGATTTTAAAAACATCTCTCTTTTTTATCTATATCTGTATTTATCTTGAGGAGAGCCAATCTGACCCCCTAGTTCTGGAAGGAAAGTGGGATACAAGTCAACAAATAAATATGTTGACAAAAGTAACTCCTTTGAGCAATTGAAAAACAGGTCAATAAACTTTTAAAAACTGAGTTAAACTTAAGGAAGCTGTAGAGGCGAGGAGGGTTTTGGCGAGACCTTTCAAAACTTTCTAGGTAGTCTTTTAGGCTATAATCCTCTGCATGACCTAGCTTGGCTCCAAGGGATATTAAAACAAAACCGAGTTTATTTCTAGGGAAATCCTGTGTTGAAAGTATCACACTGGGAAGGTCAAACTATAAACCATACTAGTAACACATAATTAGAAGCAGAAAGTCTTGTAAGAGGAAAACGCAATCTGTTTTGCCTACCATGAGTTTGCCTCCGTTCCCATATTACCGATCACCTTGTTCAGGGATTGGGTCCACCCGGAGGGAAACACGGGCTTTCTTTGCAAGTCTGACTGCTCAGGCATGGAGCTTTGAA
Organism: Phrynocephalus forsythii; assembly: GCA_029282475.1. Taxonomy (NCBI): domain Eukaryota; kingdom Metazoa; phylum Chordata; class Lepidosauria; order Squamata; family Agamidae; genus Phrynocephalus; species Phrynocephalus forsythii. The sequence goes on along the minus strand of JAPFRF010000017.1, from coordinate 6,242,224 downwards.
GGCATTACGTGCCAGAGGGAAACAGGGAGACAATTTACTCTTTCTGTAAATCCGGGCTTAGGTCTGAACTAGGTCCCTTCTCAACTTCAGGCACGGGGTGTGGGGGTTAGTGTGGTTTCTGCCAATTGGTGCACTTCCTTTTGTCTGTCTGTTTTCCAGCTCAGTGTGGCATTTCTGGACATCCATTCCTGATCAAGATTGAAATATCAAACTAAAAATGAAATCAAACAGGAAAGAATATTGTTTTACACTTCCTTTTGTCTGTCTGTTTTTATTCCAGCTTTCCTTAGTTTATTTATTTATTTATTTATTATATTTATATCCCGCACCTGAGGGTTAAGATGTACAAAGTCTCCAGACAAACCTATAAACCCACTGTTAAAACCACATGAGACCATCCATTCCTGAAAGAAAGATTGAAAAAAGGTTATTTAATCCAGACCAAGTTTTTCTTTGTTTTGTCTTTGTTTTTTGGTCCCCTAGTCTGCAAAAAATGGGGAAAAAAACCCTCACCTACCCAAACAGTGTCCCCAAAGCTGGGAAAGAATATTCTTTGTTTTACCAACGCCACAGTCTGGGTTATGAAGGGCTTTCAGTTCCTCATCTGACCTGCGGTTTTGCTATTTTATTCCTTTCCTCTCTGAGGCATTTCCTTATAGACACAGGGAGTTTGTTTTCTGAGAGTATTCTAAGGTATACAGAACGTAATCTGCAACAAAGCTCCAGTTAGGAGAATGCATTTTGAGCGGGAGCATTTATTGAGGGTTTGGGGAATAAGCATTTTACGGTGCCATGTGTGGTCAGCTCTATTGCACGGTGTGAAATCATGGGGGCTTCACACAGGCTACTAAAGAAGCACCAGAAGCATTCAAAATTTAGATTTATCATGGGATGCCAAGTATTTCAAAGACTGAGAAGGTGACCAATGAAGAAGTGTTGTGGAGAATACTACTACTACTACTACTACTACTACTACTACTACTACCAACAACAACAACAACAACAACAACAACCTTGTCCACAATACTCCAGATATTACGATAGTATACAAGCAAGAAAACAAAGTTCAAATCGTCTATGTGGCAACACCAGGAGACACAAGTGTCAGTGGCAAAGGGTTAGAAAAGATAAACAAATATTGGGACTTAGAAATTGAAAAGCTATGGAATGAGAAAGCAAAAACAACACCAATAATAATAGGCATTTTGGGGGCAATCCCAAAAGACCTGGATCAACATCTGAAAACACCTCGACATTGACAAGATCAACATCTGGTCAACTACAAATGGCGACATTATTAGGAACAGAATATATTCTATGAAGATATCTCCAGTCATTAGAACATAAGAACATAAGAAGATGTTCAGGCCAAAAGCCCATCTAGTTCAACTTCCTGTATCTCACAGTGGCTCCACCCAATGCACCTGGGAGCGCACGAGACTAGATCTCTGTCTCCTGATACCACTCTCATGCATCTGGCCCATGAAGTACCTCGGTTTTAAGCCTGGAGATGACACATCTCCATCATGGATTGTAACCTGTGATGGACTTTTCCTCCAGGCATCTGCCCAGTCTCCTTTTGAAGGCATCCAGGCCAGATGCCATCACCACATCCTGTGGCAGGGAGTTCCACAGACATCCTAGGCTCTTGGAAAGAGCTCAATCATTGGAGAAGGCCAAGTAAAGCTAACACCCGGCAGCTGTGTTCGCCAGAAGGAGGAGGAGGAGGAGGAGGAGGAGGAGGAGGAGGAGGAGGAGGAGGAAGATGATGAAGAGAATAAGAATAAGAATAAGAATAAGAATAAGAATAAGAATAAGAATAAGAATAAGAATAAGAATAAGAATAAGAATAAGAATAAGAACAAGAACAAGAACAAGAATAATCAGATTAGAGGACAGAGGTCTGTGTGTGTCCCAGGACCACTAAGTTATCCTGCTGACCATTTAGGGGTGTTTTCCAACCAGGACAAAAACCCACTCCTATGCTAGGAGCTTTCGAAGCTAAGAAGTCCACAATGGCTCCATCGTGGCTGAGAGAGGCTGAGGAGACAGCACAAGTACCCATTAAGAAGAAGAAATATGGTTTTTTGAATCCCTAGAAGTATCTCAAACTCAAAGGGCTGTATTTCCTGCCACCTCTTTGGGAAGGAAGGAACATGTTTTACCTCAGAATCGTCAGCTGTGGTGATGCTGCAGTACCGCTCAGCTTCCTAGCCTGAGGTTGGCAAAAGAGAAGAAGTTACCTCACAGCTTCCAACCTCTAGGTGGAAAGTGTGAAGGGGAAAAAGTGGGTCCTTTTTTTCCAGAGTTGACGTGACCAAAGCAGTGAGGGCTCCGTGGCCACGTGGCCCCCCCACCTTGGTGAAGAGGCTAGGGGTGAGGAGAGAAATGGGGCAAGAGACGGCACAAAACTCAAAATGACCCCCCTTCCTTTTTTAGCCATACAAGTAGAGCAAGAGTCAGAGTCAACTGCAATGTCCATCAGGCTTAGCCAAGCTACTCAAAAGGGGGGAATACTGGGGGTTGTAGTCCGATGATACTTGAAAAGCTGTACAGTGGTGCCCCGGCTTAAAAGCAGCTCGACTTAAGAGCAATTCGACTTAAGAGCAGAAAACTCTTGGCATTTTAACTGCCACCTTACAAATTTTAGATATGGTCTGTTCGACTTAATTTTTTTCCATTTTTTTTACTTTCCCCCCCAATTTTTTAGATAGGTACCCCGACTTAAGAGCAGTTCCCAGAATTCTAAGCTTAGATTGCCAATGACAAAGGACTGTGGGAGTTGTGGTCCAAAACATCTGGAGGGCTGAAGTTTGGACATGCCTGACTTAAGAGCATGCATTCAGAACAGATTAAATTTGTAAGGTGAGGTACCCACTTGTATTTGGTTTACCTGGAGCTAAAGGAAGATTTTGTTCCCTCATGCCACAGAGTTGGAGAAAAATTTTTGGGTGGTGGTGGTTGGACTACAGCTCCCAGAATTCCCAGCGAGCAAAGAGACCAGCCTTTTTCTGTTGCAGGAATAACTCTGTCTGCCAACCTGACCAAATCCAGGGTTCCAAAGCTGTGGGGGAGCTATATTCGGAGCAGAATATGGGGCCGTGTTCCAGTCTGGGGCTGGAGCAAGGAGACCGGAACCGAGTCTAACCCTAACCCTAACCCTAACCCAGAGCCTATCTCAGAGGGTTGTTGTGAAGAAGTAACTAGTACTCTTAGCTCTTGGGAGGAATGGTGCTGGGCAAAATAACTAATAACTGCCTAGATGCCCTAAGCACCTCCGATCTCGCCTGGTTTCGGAAGCTAAGCAGGGTCGGCCCTGGTTAGTACTTGGATGGGAGACCATCAGGGAATACCAGGTGCTGTAGGTGCCTGGAGTAGGAACTGGCAAACCATTCCAGTATTCCTGCCGAGAAAACTCCATGGACATGGAGTCACAAAGAGTCAGTCACAACGGTAACAACACAACAACAACACACACACACGGTTGTATTTTAAGTATGATAGTAGTCTAAGTGGTTTCATGTATGGATTTGGAGACACTTCCTAAACAGAAGCGATGTAATTGTGATGGTATGGATTAGCAATCCGAATGACTGGGAGATATTAGCTCCTCTCCCCCCATTCCTGGTGGGGGGCCAATGGGTACAGAGCCAAAAGGCCAGGAGACAAATGTTTTGACCTAGAAACAAAGCAGGCTCTGCAAAGCAACCGCAAGGGTGTGTGTCTTCAATGCAAATACATTTCATTCAATGTTACAAGATTTGGAACTGCAGGGAGCTAGATCGGGAGTTCAATTCCACCCCCCACACACCCCGGGCCTCCTTGACAAGGTCAGGACTTTGATGACCCAGAGGGGCCCTTTGGAGCTCTGCAGTTCTTAGATCATTGTAAGGACCATGGTTGTTGTTGTTGTTGTTGCACCACAGAGAAACTGTGTATTATAGCACCATTCGTTTTCATGCTGCTGTGAGCTTTAATATTACTGTTTATTCCTTGCTTAATATATGTTTTCCTTTGTTGTTCAACTGCCCATAATACCACTCCTGCACTAATGGGGCAGTATATCTGTAAAACAAAACAAAACGAAATACAGTGGACCCTTGTATAACAAACAGTTTGTATAACATAAAATTTGTACAACATAAAAAATCCGGAGATAGGGGAAATTTGCTTAACATAATCGCCTATGGGGCGAATCTGTACAAGATAAAAATGGGATCACTTGTTTTTCAATGCATTCCTATAGGAAATGTGTATAAAGGAAAATTTGCTTAACATAATTTCATTTGGAACGATTTAATTCCTTTATACAAGGTACCACTGTAAAATAAATCGTTATTATTTATCATTCCTGTTCCTGATCCACACCATCTCGGCTACTTGTGTGGAAATTCTGTTTTGTTTTGTTTTTAGACACCTTTATCTTATTCTTTCCATTCTACAGATGGGAAAACTGAGGTGATGACGAACGACCGGGGAAACCCAACCCGTCACAGCCGTCGGGCTCCGTTTTGCCAAGGCTTCCTTTCGGAAATGTGACTAAGGTCACCCCGGGCCGTTGTTTGGAAAGACACCTGGGTGACAGAGGGATCCGCTCACCTTCTGGGTGAGGTGAAAACCAATTTTTGGAATGCCGTTAGTTGCATTGGAGACCTCGACAACAAACAACGCTGCGTTCATCCCCACCAGAAATGCATTAATGAGCCCCACAGGACGCCCGGTTGCAAAAAAACCAGGAGGGTTGCCATTCCCAGAGGTACCTCCCAGCACGAACAGCTCTAAGGAGGGCCCCGGCATGCGCATGTGTGTCTGTCAACACATACGTACACCCTCTTCCCCTCGTGCGGCAGAACCCGGAGGTGGTGTCGCCTTTGGCTCAGGCCACTCGGCCCGGGTTATATTTAGCCTGCCAAAAGGGAGCGTGGGAGCGCGCAAACACACCAGCACCACCCCCGGGAGGCCTGTCGCTCCAAACAATGCTTAAAAGAGAGCACTGAACAGTGTTCCGAATGTGCAGAAGGTGTTGTAGGTGAGCCCCACATCTAGGATGGGCTGGGCTTGCCGGCTTACTTTGGTTTCATTTTATTTAACTTATCCTGCTTTTCTTCTCCTGGGGGGAGGGGAGGGGAGAGCAGCTCACAACAATGAAAGCTACAGAATGTTCATAAGTTTGAAATGCTGTGCGTGCACTCTCTCTCTCTCTCTCTCTCTCTCTCTCTCTCTCTCTCACACACACACACACACACACACACACACACACACACACACACACACACACACACTCCTAGGTGGGAATGGAGAAGGTCCTTCCCCAAAGATCTCTGAAACTGGCAAGCGTGGGGAAATATTAGTTTGTTCGTTCGTTCATTCATTTTCTATTACTATTATTCAATTTCTGTATGGTACCTGGCCACTACTCCAGGCGGTTTCCAACAAAACGATAAACACAAACACGATTCAGAACAACTATCCCTCGCCTCACATCACAATTTTGTTGTCCTGAATCATGTTTGTGTTTATCTTTTTGTTGGAAACCGCCTGGAGTAGTGGCGAGCCAATAGATGGTACCATATAAAAACTGAACGAACAAACAAACAAATATGGTGTATATCCCCATGTTTGCCAGTTTCCCCCCCAAGAGAGGTCATTTTTGTGTGGTTTTTGTGCAGCATTTCCAACTTGTGAACATTCTAGAGCTGTGTTGTGAGCTGTTCTCTCCCCCAATGAGAAGAAAAGCAGGATAAATTAAATGATAGATAGATAGATAGATAGATACTCATAGAAAGCAGAAGATGGCATCCACAAACAAAACAATGAATGTAAAAAACAATAAACATAAAAAATAAATGTTAAAAATAAAACCAATGAAATAAAGAATAACAATTACACAAAAGGGGAGATGTTTTGAAATGCTTCCCTAAATAGCAGGATTTTGTGTGCTTTCTCAATGTCAGGGAGGGGGAAGGCCTGGCACGCCTCCACAGATAGAGCAATCCCCCCGAGAGGAGCCCACCACCGAGAAGGCCTTGCTGCTGCCGATTCTCCTCCAGATAGACCCCCTCGCTGACTCTCCTGGCCGATCCAGTTACCAACACACCTTGGCGCCTGCTCTCTGGATGGTGGGTTGCCCCTCCCTCCTCCCCGCCCGTTTTACCTGTTTGGTGATGAAGGAGCTGGAGAAGGTGATGGCGGACCAGAAGAAGATGCCGCAGCTGAGGATAATCTTCCGGTTGAAACGGTCGCCGAGGTAGCCGAAGATGGGCGCCGCCACCATGAAGCTACAGATGAAAACTGAAGGGGAAGAAAAGCAGAGAGGAGGGTTGAGCCAGGGCTTGCCAAGTTACCTTTCGAAAGGGTCTCATGATGACTAAAAAGAGCGTCGTGTCTTAAAAATGGGCGCCATTTCGTTTTAGAGATAGCGATACACCCCTTTGGACGCAGCAGGGTCGCCCTTCACAATGGCCATGTTATCTCTACCAAATAAGCTGCCAGTCTGAAGATGCACTTTTCTCTGTGTTGTTGAGGAAACAGGTTAATACGACGATCTCTCGGGAAAATGTTCGACAGGGCAGCCACTGCGAATCCTCTTTTTATCGCCTAAACCAGGTATGTCCAAACTTCGGCCCTCCAGATGTTTTGGACCACAACTCCCACAGTTCTTTGCCATTGGAAATACAGGCTTGGAATTCTTGGAGTTGTGGTCCAAAACATCAGGAGGGCCGACGTTTGGACATGCCTGGCCTAAACGGAACTCTCCAATGATAACAAACAATCTTAGAATCGCCAAACTGGAAGGGAACCCTAAGGGCTACTGAATGCAGTCAAGCAGGCACAACTTGCATCATTGTCATTGTCGTCGTCGTCGTCATCATCATCATCATCATCATCATCATCATCATCATCATCATCAACAACAACAACAACAACAACAACAACAACAACACATGCTGTCAAATCAGTTCTAACTTAAGGTGACCCTGCTCAGAGTTTTCCAGGTAGAGAATATTCAGAGGTGGTTTCCCTTTTTCTTCTTAGGGGTACCTTGGGGCTGTGCAGTTTTCCCAAGGCCACCCAGGCTGGCTCTTCTCCCAGGAGGCGCAGTGGGGGAATTGAACTCCCAACCTCTGGCTCTGCAGCTAGATATCTAAATCACTAACCAGCCAACTCAGAAGAGGTTTCCCATTCCCTTCTTCTGGGGGAGCCCTGGGACGGTGCAGCTTGCCAAAGGCCACCGAGGCTGGCTTTTCTCCTTAGAGACCCAGGAGGGAACTGAACTCCCAACTTTTGTATCTGCAGCTAGATATCTAAATCACTAACTAGCCAACTCAGAAGTGGTTTCATCTTCCTTCCTTCTAGGGGAGCCCTGGGACTGGGCAGCTTGCCCAAGGCCACCCAGGCTGGCTCTTCTCCCAGGAGGCACCATGCTGAATCAAACTCCCAATTTCTGTCTCTACAACTAAATATCTAAATCATTGAGTTAACCAGCCAACTCAGAAGAGGTTTCCCATTCCCTTCTTCTGGGGGTATCCTGGGACTCTGCAGTTTGCCCAAGGCCACCCAGGCTGGCTCTTCTCCCAGGAGGCGCAGTGGGTGATCGAACACCCAAACTCTGGCTCAGCAGCCAGGTACCTCAACCACTGAGTAATCCAGGCAGATTTTTTTTTTTTGGCACCATAGTTGTCCCGTGTCAGTGTGGCCACTGATCTTAAAGCTTGGGAAGATATACCTGAGTAGAAACTGCCCTTAAGAAACATCTTAGAGATGAAGGGCATACATGTTGGGCTTGCAACCAAATTAACAAGGGCTGTCCTGATGGAATGACATCTTGGTTAATGAACTGCATTGATTGAGTCAATCTGCATTAGTTCAGACATGAGAAAATAGAAAATCACATCAGCCTGCAACTATATTGTTCACCTAACTTATTATGCCTCCTTCAAGATGGTACTTCCTCCTTTCAGATTTCAAAAGCCATTGATGTAAACCCTTTAAAAACCGTATTCTTGACGGCTTTCACGGCCAGGATCTGATGGCTATTCTGTTTTTTTGGGGGGGCCAAAAACCCACAATAGCTTTTAAAGACTGCCGCCTAATTAATCACCACCTTGTAAGTTGATCGAAATAGAAATTAAGTCCCTGTTTGCTTAGAACTCTTAGGTAAGCAAGCACAAAGTTATGCCACTCTCCAACCAGGCCAACGTGATACAGGATTTACTCCTGAGTAAACACTTAGGGGGCATCTCCTTATAAAGCAGGACTACAGATCACACAATTTGGAAATCGCTTGATTCTCTGATTTTGAAAGGGACGTTGAAGACAGAATGGGTCACAACCTCCCATTTGAAAATCAGAGATGTTGAGAAAGCATTATTAAAATAAGAGAAAACACATAATTAACTTGTCCAGCCAGCCAGAATTTATACAGCACCACAATGAGAGTATCTAGAGAACAGTTACATTTCCATACATTTTCTTGTTGTTGTTTTTTCTTAATATGCTTTGGGCTGAAAAAAAGGATGTTAAATACTCTTGCACGAGCTCTGTCACTTCTGTTGTCTGTTTGTTTTACATCTGCAGTGTGTGTGTGTGTGTGTGTGTGTGTGTATCTGTTTAATCAGGAGACTGACTGTACATGGATGCACAATTTTCAGGGCGGTAGAAAGATTTGGTGGCGGGAATGGGTGTCTTTAACATAGGAGCCAAGGAGAGACATCTGTAAGAACAAAGGAATATAGACAAAGCCACACGGATGGCGGAATAACGCAGCCAAGCCCGTCCACGGTGATCCACTTAATGGAGTCTTGAATGGCGCGTCGCGGTGGAATGCTGATTGACTTGCAAACAAATTCAGAAAATGAACACGAGCCTCTCCAGATAGACGGCAAGGGCGGTTCATCTTATTAGGTCCAAATCAATTCCTCTGATTGCGCTCGCGCGCTCCGGCGATATAGTGGCAGCCCCCCTATACCCACATCAGTGTCCTTTGTCTTTGGGTGTCTGACACGTACAGGTGTACATCTATTTTTGTATGTGGCATTTTCGTGATTAGGTCACATTTATCTGCCTTCTCTCAGGGCAAGGCGCGCAAGGCTGTCTTCTCCCCCCGAAATCCTTAGGATGGTGCTGTGATCGTTGTAAGGATGGGGGGAAAGAATGACCGGCACATGAGCATCTCATTTGGGTCATGAACCCAGGTCTCTGGAGTCCCACTCCAATGCTCTAACCACTAGATCACCATTGCCAATCAGATGGCTTTGACGGGAAGCTCACGAGCAGAGGCAATCGGTGCAGGGTATTGGTTAGACTGGGTCTCAGCAAACCAGGTTCAATTCCTAGCTTTTCCATGGAAAGCCCTCTGGATTGGCTTATTCATTTGTTTATTTGTTTATTTGTTTATTTATTTCTATATTTCTATATCTGTCATGCTCCCTCTGCTCGCCTACCTCCCAAGAGGCAATCAAGTTAGTGCCTGTGATGGAGCCTTGTGCTGCTGTCCTCTATAGTTTAAATGGGACACCATGTGAATAGTTCTATCTTTAGCGAGTCTCACACAAGATGGCTTCCGGGAACCCGGAAGGAAGGGCGTCTATGGCTACCAAAGGGTCTAAAAGGCCAGTTAGGGCAACAGAGCAGCTTCTTTCCCTCAGATAGCATTGAGAACGCAATTGGTGACAGGTTTTCAGGTGGGCCAACCTTGGTGGCACCCATCAGTTCCTGAGGGGAAACCTTGGAGGCTCGGCCGCCATCTTGAAAGCAAAAATGGCGGCCAATGGAGGCCTCCATTGATGTGCAGTTCTTTGTTTACTGGGCTCAAGGCAGTTGGCTGGTCCGTGACCCTGGTTGGGCTTGAGCCGGCTTCGATCCAAGTGGCTGACGGGGGAAATCTACTAGTTGACCAAGAATAACCAGCACCTCCTTAGGGAACTGCCATGTCAGAATTGGTGTTGTGTTTGCTGATAAGGCAGCATGACCAAGTTGCTTTTGTTGGGGTCTCAAACAGAAGGAGGAAGAGAAAATCCCAGTTGATAGGATTTCACTTAGTATTTTATAGTTGATTTCTCTTTATTTCTCATTAGCTGCCTTGGGTCCTTTTCCAAGGAAAAAGGCGGGGTAAAAGTATTCAGAATAAATAAAATTAATTTATTGTGCAGGAAACGTTGCTTTCTAGCAATATTTTTTGTAAAAAAAAATCTCTCTCATACACTATTTGTATGTGTGCGTACGCAAGCACACATCTTCATATCTGGAGCTGTAGAGCATTGAACCGGCAACCGTCCGAATATGACAGCTAACCCAACCTAGCCTCACAGCAGCAGGGCCATTAAGGATGCTGAAAATGAGGCTCACTTGGGGCGCTTTTACACGACCCCTAAGATCCGCTGGCCACTTAAATTCGGACCAGAGATCTTAGAGGCTTGTCGCTCTTCCTGTGTCCCCACCCTGGCTGCTGGCTGCGTGAGGGGAGGGAGAAAAAACAGGAAGAAAAGAGATGCGGCAACATTCCTGTCTCTGTAAAGTAGCTCTTAAAGGGGCGGGAGCCCAAAAAACAACAAACAGAAGCGAGGAGAGCCCCGCACTCACTATTGTTACACCGCATTAAGCAATTTTCACCCCGAAAGAGCAGGTACTTGAAAGGTGCGCTGGGATGTGCTAAAGTGGGCGTGGCCGCACTTAATTTCCTGTAAACTCCGGAGCTGGTGGGGAAACATTTTAAAGCTCCGGAGCTGGGAGCCATTTGCCCCGGAGTTTAGGGGTCATGTATAAACGCCCTTGGACAGAAGCACCACACACAGAAGTAACTTTTTAAAACTACTTTCCTGGCAGTTATTTTTAAAAACAAGAACAGGAACAAAAGCTAAGCCCGGATTTGTAGAAGGCGGCACACGAACAACAACAACAACAAACCCCCCCAAAAAACCAAGCTGAAGAACAGAACACAAGAGAAACATCCAACGGAACAACCGTTAGGTCGGAAGATGGTATTCAAATACTGAAAGTCAAATTACGCATGAAGGACGAGGTGCATTTTCCTGCTGTTATAAGGTTTTCCCTCCAGGCACGCCATTCCTTCAAAGCACCAATGGACTTGTAAATGGAGCCCATGTTGGCCTGTCAGCGGCCAATCAGAAAACAAAAGCAAGCTGCTGATCAAATAACGAAGGAAGTACAGTAAGGTTGCTTCACCACGATCAGACATCTTTTATCAAATCAAGGACCTCTGCATCTAACGAAGTGTAAACTGCAGCATCTCCCGTAGTTGTTCTGTTTCTTTCCCCCCCGCCCAACACAACCTGCTTTGCTCAACCCCGAAATACCGGCAGACGCCAATGGCAGGAAAGGGCATAGGAGTGAAAATAAAGTCAAAGCACGCAACTCCTTTCTGATTGAAGGTTTCTCCCTAAGTGGGATGGATTTGAAGGGATGTTTTCAAACAAAGGATTGGGGTGAAAAACACATTTGTTCTCACTGCGGCTGTGGTGGAACGCACAGGAAAGGCCTAATTATCTAGGCGGGGTGGGACGGCTGTGTAGCTATTTCTGCTTCCACGAGCGTGACCCTCCCTGATATAGGTGGGTCGGCGTCTGTCTCACATCTCTCCTCGCATTGTTCCTGTGCGTCGTCAGATAACCCCCCCCTTGCCTTTAATTATGTGAACGGAGGAAGACAGCTCATCTTCTCCAGCGATACGGCTCCCTTCACGCCCCAGCAGACATCATCCACCTCGGGAGATGCCCGTCGAAGCGAAGACAACAAGCCCTCTCTGTCAGGAAACCTAAAACCGCTGCCAGATTTACTCCACAGAGAAAGAAGGGAAAACCAATCCTCATTGCTTGACTATACTGTATATATATTTTTAAACAAGTGCCAGGGGAGGCGACGAATACCTAGCTATGAAACATGCTGTGATTTCTGAAGGTGTTCTGCTCCGTGACAAAAGATACATGGAGAAAGTGTGAGGGAAACCCAAATGGAAATGGAGAGGGCATACTGGCGTCAAAGGGGGTCAAACTACACATTACCATTAGCATATAATTTAAAGCACTCCCCTAAGTGGGAAAGATGCAAGGCAGCTGTAAATGTGGCCAGAATAATTCCCCAGCCAGCATAGGCTATCCCAGGAATACCCCTGCATAAGGCAACTCATTTTTTTAAAAAATAATAATAATTGTTTGTTTGTTTAAGGGCAAAATCTAGTTTCCATTTACTTCCATATTTTTTTCAGGGTAATTTTTTTCTTTTTAAATGTAGTTTGCACTCCTGCTGGATTCTGAAGCAAGTTTTCCACCACCCCCTGCTTGAAATCCTGAAGGTATGGCATGGGATTAAACGCCAAGGCACTGCACATGTGAAAGGGCTAATCCAGCTTTGGCCCCAGAGGGTTTGGAAAAGTTGCTTTTTTTTTGAGTACAACTCTCAGAATAACCGGCTACTTCTCTCCTGTGGCCTAAAGGTTGGGGGATGTTTAGGGAGTTGTAATTCAAAATGTGACTCCTCCCTTCCCCACTAGACAGAGTAATCTCCTGTTCTTGGGGCATGCTAGCTAGGAAATTCCAGACACATCAGGCTATAAAGTGTGCTCCTTCTATAATGCCACTTCAACTCTCTGGGCAATTTACTATTTCTTTATTCAGGCTACACATTATTCCCCCAAGTGAGCTGGGTACTCATTTTACCGACCTCAGGAGGATGGAAGGCTGAGTGAACCTGGAGCCGGCTACCTGGGATGGAACCCCGGGTTGTGAGCTGAGTTTTGGCTGAAACACAGCAATTTAACAATTGTGCAATGAGACTATTCAAGTAACATTGCTAAGCCACCCACATGAACCGATCACTAAGGCCAGCTCTCTTCGTAACACTTGTATAGCTCTTCATCTGTGAAGCTGCGGGTGATATTCAGCCCCTTTTTTCAGCAGCATCAAGCGCAAGGCCGGTGGAACTCTCTGCCACAGGAAATCTGATTTCTTCTCCTCTCTTAGTTTTGTTAACTTCTGTCATGCTTCATTTTGTTAACTTCTGAGCTATGGTCACAACATTGGAACCCTCTGGACCACTGGTTCTTGACCTGTGGGTCCCCAGATGTTCCTGAACTGCAACTCCCAGAAATCCTGGCCAGCTCAGCTAGTGATGAAGATTTCTGGGAGTTGTAGTCCAGGAACATCTGGGGACCCACAAGTTGAGAACCACTGCTCTAGGTAATTTAAATGACAAGTCCCAGAATCCTCCTCTGCCCCGGTTATGGCACATGGAAGTTGTGATTCAAAGCCATCACTTAAATGATGACTCACAAACTGTCATTTGAGCCAAGAGCACAATGTTTTTGAGCCCATGAGTCAAATATGGCAATTGTACCAATAATGGTTTCCAGGTACAGTGGACCCTCATATAAGAAACGGTTTGTATAACATAAAATCTGTACAACATAAACAATTCCGGAGATAGGGGAAATTTGCTTAACAAAATCGTCTATGTGGGGAATCCGTACAACATAAAAATGGTCGCGATTAGGGATTACTCTGTTTTCAGTGCATTCCTATGGGAAACATGGATAAAGGAAAATTTGCTTAACATAATTTCATTTGGAACAAATTAATTCCTTTATACAAGGTACCACTGTATCTGTTTAAATAAATGATGGTTTGGGCTTTAAACACCAGTTAGCAGAAATCATGGTTTGCCGTGATACTTAAATCAACTGCCAGCAATATTCTGGCTCAGCAAAAGCAGACACTGGTTAGAATCAACACATTACAAGAATTGGGATGAACTCTGAAAGGTACTTTTTGTAACATGGATGTAATAATGTTGCTTTTCAAAAGCCACATCCGGTAAGTGGGAGTGAAATCTCATCCCTGGTGTAACAAGTAGCTTTTTTAAAAGTTACAGTTCAATGCATTTTTAGAGGTAACTCAGTATCGTTCCTTTTCCCCTTGTTCTATTTTTAGGACATTACTTTATGCATCTGAGGATGTGTTTTTGAAAACAAAAATAGCAAAAAGTAGCAAGCTTGACAGTAAGGTCTTTTTAAACACCATGGCAAGATAGGGCAATTAAATGCAGAAGGAAATTATTCTAATAAACCGCCCAGAGCTTCCTTCTGGGAAATTGGTGTGGTATAAAAATGGAATAAATAAATAAATAAATAAATAAATAAATAAATTTTGTGAACCCTGGGGGAAAAAACTACCAAAGTCAGCACGTAGGCATAAAGAGTTATTTCATTTCTCCTAGCTAGCACAGACGATAAACTACTACGTACCCTAAAAATAAATAACTCGGTGCCATCAAATCAATTCTGGAGGATGGTGAAGCTTTTTCCCCCAGGGCTTTCCCTGAAAACGATGATTAGAGAATACTCTGAAGTGGTTTCACCCTTCCCTTCTCCTGGGGGTGCCCTGGGACAGTACAGCTTTCCCAAGGCCTCCCAGGCTGGCTCTTCTCCCAGGAAGTCCACTGGGGAATTGAACCCCCAGTCTTTAGCTTCGGGGCCAGAGGCCCCAACACTGAGCCCTCCAACCAGCTTTGCATCCTAGTGCCAAATGCAATGAGCTATGCAAAGACAGAACTCATTGCCTGCATCACAACCTCCCATCGGCTGATCTTAAAACTTGCTACTTTAGTTTTAGAGAATGATTACCTTATTGTTTGAGGCTTTTCTCTTTGCTTCCGTATATTAAAGGCCAAGGGCCACCTTTTCAGAGTGGTTTTAAATTCTGTTTACGAGTACTCACGGTGGTTAAATGTACTGTACTGCAGCTATAACTGTGCTCACGACCTGAGGTTCAATCCCAAGTAGCAGGCTCAAGGTTCACTCAGCCTTCCATCCTTCTGAGATCGGTCAAATGAGTACCCAGCATGCTGGGGGTGCAATGTGTAGCCTGCATACTGTAATTAAAAACTGTAAACCACCCAGAGACTACTTAAAGTGGTAGGGGGCGGTATATAAGAAGAACACTTTGCTTTTTGCTTTACTTCCTGACTGGCTATGGAGCAATAAGAAAGGAAAATATTTATCCAGAAGGAAGGGGGGTAGAGGACAGAGGAGAGAGAAAAAAGCAGAAGACAGCCAAGGCCTTGGAAATTCTTAAATGTGGTACAGGTGAAAGGGAACAGGAGCTTGACACACAATGAGTTGTGAAGTTTATTTAAGCAACTTCGACAGAACATGGATCTGCCATGAACAGAAGGACTTCATAAACTCTCTAATGTGCCCATATGCCAAACGCTGCCTCCGATCTAGGAGACGGAGGCTGCTGAAACAACCCCGGCCTTCTGTCCCACCATGTGCTTCATATTCTGGCTTCGGTAAAGAGGGCCTTCACCAAAAGGCAACATCTGGGCCCCTGTTTCTCAGCCAGGCTCAGCTGGCCGACCATTCACGTTACCCAAAATTCGGAGCACTGGTTTTGGATCGGACGCGGACTTGGGGGGGGGGCTGCTATTTTCTTCCGGCATTTGGGGGTTCCATCCAGGCCAAGAGTTGCTACAGAGAAGTCAATAGCTGACTCTGAGCAACTGAAAGAACCAAAGCTTTCACTGCATACAGATCTAAGGACAAACATGACATAAGAACATAAGAACATAAGAAGAGCCCTTCTGGATCAGGCCAAAGGCCCATCTAGTCCAGCTTCCTGGATCTCACAGTGGCCCCACCAGATGCATCTGGGAGTGCACAAGACTAGAGATCTGTCTCCTGATACCACTCCCTTGCATCTGGCTCTTCAAGTACCCTGTTTTTAAGCCTAGAGATGACACATCTCTATCCTGGTTTCTAACCTGGGATGGACTTTTCCCTCCAGGAATCGGTCCAATCCCCTTTTGAAGGTATCCAGGCCAGATGCCATCACCACCTCCTGTGGCAGGGAGTTCCACAGACTAACAACGTGCTGGGTCAAAAAATATTTTCTTTTGTCTGCTCTCACTCTCCCAACCCTCAATTTGAGTGGATGTCCCCTAGTGTTGGTATTTTGTAAGAGGGAGAAGAGCATCCCTGCTCATGCCCTGCATTATTTTGTACGTCTCAATGATATTCCCCCCAAGGTGCCTCTTTTTCAGACTAAAGAGCCCCAAATGTTTTAGCCTTTCCTCATAAGGGAGGTGCCCCATCCCAGTAATCATTTTAGTTGCTTTCCTTTGCACCTTGGAGCAAGAGATTTCGACAGATGCATGGGAGGGAAAACGCACTAAGCAGAGAGGCGGGTCTCTCTTAGCAGAAAAGAAATAATTGGCCAGTGCCAGAAAAACTGACAATCACCCCAGCCAAAAAGAGCCCCTCCCAGTCACACCTACCAAAGGCAGCATGCTAGGTTGTAAAAATTAATCTAACATTAAGATGCCTTGTCCTATATGATGGCGTCACAGCAGCTCTCTGTCTCATCCCCTAGCCCACTTTACTGCCGAGATTAGAACATTAAGAAGTTTGGCAGAAACCCAACAAACTCACGGCAAGCCCATAAAAACACATTTGCTATTGGATCGTGATTTAGAGCAAAGCTGGGGTGCAGACTTACAGGCCTGGTGTGTGTGTGTGTGTGTGTGTGTGTGTGTGTGTGTGTGTGTGTGTGTGTGTGTGTGTGTGTGTTGTGTCGTTACAGTCATGACCGACTCTTCGTGACCCCATGTCCATGGAGTTTTCTTGGCAAGGAATACTGGAGTGGCTTGCCAGTTCCTACTCCAGGAGCCTACAGCACCTGGTATTCCTTGGTGGTCTCCCATCCATGTACTAACCAGGGCCGACCCTGCTTAGCTTCCGAAGTCAGGCGAGATCGTGCTTAGGGCATCTAGGCAGCTCAGGCCCGATGTGATCTTGGCTTAAAATGTCGTCCCAGTTGACAAGATTTGCGTTCAGACATGCTCTCCAGATGCAGGATGAGAATCCGTCAAGGGTTCTCTAAGGCCTGGAGGAGGTCTTGCCTCCAGCCAAAGATGGAGGCTCCAAGTTGTTGGGATAGCTTTCTTTCTCGTGTTGTTTTACCAATCCCTCAGCATAAAATCAGAGCAAGGGCCAAGCTGACTGGTCACAAAGACACAAGCAACCCATCCGGGGTTCGCAGCTTGCAAGCAGGCAAGAGCTCCCGCCTTCTTAAGGTGTGTGACTTCACAGAAAAGTGCAAAAAAGTGGCCTCACAACTATGCCAAGTCTTTCCGAAAAAAACTATGTAGAATCAGGAAGCGAAAAGAAACGTGCAATATTCTCTTACCTGTTTGGAGCAGGCCGGCTCCACTGTCCTTCACGCCAAAATGCTGCTGAATGTCGAGCAAAACACCTGGAAGAGGAAAAAGAGGAATGTTGGATGCTGAAAATCAGAGGCTGCAAATTTCAGTCCACAAACACCTAAGGGGGCACCCACAGCTGGGAACCACTGCTCTAAAGCTTCCGCAGACAACGCTTGTTGCCTTTATGTGCCTCTGATATCGAGATTATTATTAGATTTTGTCCTAAATTCAATTGTGGTTTTTAACTAGAGTAGACCCAGTGAATTTGGTGAGAACAAAGAGGAGATAAATGAATGTCATTTTATAGTCTTAACTTATTACTAGAGGCATGGGGAGAATTATCCCGATTTTTATTGAGAGGGGCATCACAACCAGGGCTTAGAAATTCCAAAATGGAAGCCATGAATTCCTTTTTGGGGAAACGACCAAGTTAACATTCGCAAGTAACAAAATGAGCAGAAATGATGCTTATTTCACACTAAGACGGGTGTCCTTTTCTCTCAAGACCCTCTCCAACACACCCGTGGATTCTTCACCCCGCCTGATCACCAATGGAAGAACCATCGCAAGGCCAAAACGTCCCTTTCACTTGAGTTTGGTACCACTATTTCTACCTGGTGAATATGCCCAAGGACAACTCCCTAGCGAGCGGTGGAGGCTGCTGTTTCTTTGCGCTGGTTTCCCTCAGCCCCACAGCCAGGACGGAATCCACAGACAAGCCCACTTTGGAAATCCCTTGGGCTACAAAGGTGTTTTTTCCACTGTTTGGGAAGAATCATCTTGGAGGCTCGTGGCAAGGGGACCACGAGGGGGACACCAGAGGCACTCAAGGGAAGGGAGGCCACATTAAGTCACACACCACTCTTTGCCCTTCAAACATTATGGGGTAAAAGCACTTCCTCTTATCTTTCTTTCAGTTAGATTTCCAGCTGTCTCGGTTGCACATGCATGCTCCTGAGCCACCAATGAAAGGAGGGCAAAACGCCACTCTCCGCGTGTGTTTTAAAAATGGTTTGCCTTTTAAACACACCACAGCCGGTGCAGAATTGGGATGGAATCCATTTATGAACAAGCACTATAACCTCCTTCGCCATAACCTCGGTCTTGGAATTATTGTAGATCCTGAATTGAAGCCAATGGTGTGACGTAGCCGCAGAAAAGGCAAACATGATTTTAGGATGCCTTAACCGAAGTATAGTCTTCAAATCCCTTGAAGCATCAACCCATCCCCCCCCTCCATTCAGGACTGGTTCGGCTTCTTCCTAAATACTGTGTCCAGTTCTGGACATCACAGTTCAAGAAGGACTGGAGGAAGTTCAGAGGAGAGCAACAAGGATGATCGGGGGGGGGGGGCTGGAAACCCAGGCCTATGAAGACAGATCTGGGTATGTTTAGTCTTGAGGAAAGAAGACCGAGGGAGAGAGGATAGACTTGAAAACTAATCTAACAGAGGAGGGTCAGGATCTGAGTCTAAGACACAAAATAACGGGCTCAAGATACAGGAACCAGATTTAGGCTGAATATCAGGAAAAAACATCTTAACTGTTAGAGCAGTACAACAACGGAACCAATGAGCTCAGGAGGTGGCGAGCTCTCTAATGACAAGAAAAAATTGGACACATATCTGTGATACTGTATATGCTTTGACTTGGATTCCAACATTGAGCTCGACTCAGTGGCTTTATAGACCTCTCCCAGCCCCATGATTCTTTCACTCTTATGATCCCTGGAGGTTTTTAAGGAGGGATTGGATAGCCATCTGCTCTAGGTGTGCATTTCCAGGTGGTTTTGGTGGTGGACTGGATGATTGTTCCAGCCCCTTCTGATTTGATATTTCCACGATTCTACATGATCCTCTTGGCCGAGAACCCCCGTCTCAAGAGTAGAGCGGGCACTTTGCAAATAACACGTCCCACCTTAATGCCAAGCATCTCTGCTGCCTGAGAGCCTTCCGTGGGCCAAGGCAGTGCACCATGTTCCTACACACCTTCGGAGTGGAGCTGTTTGGAATAATACCTCTGGTGTCTTCCAGAAGTCCCTGGCGCATGATATGGAAAGGAGTCACCGGTGGCGCCAGACAAAAATTGCGCACTAATCAGACTGCTCATCAATGCATCTCGAGAGAAGGATGACTTACATGGAAGCCAACACCTTTCCCTTCTTATGCTGACAGTTGCCTTCCATGGGAGATAACTTATGCCATCTCTCTGCTGATTAATCACCACCCTCATACATATATTTATGACATGATTAGGAACGGTTGCTCAACCAGCCATCCGGCACGTTGGGCTCCGTCTCAGAATTGACACCAGTCCAGGGCCACCGAGCGGCCCAGCCTGGTATCTGGATGATCTTCTGAACCACTAGTGACCCTGTATGAGGGGAACTGATAGTGCCCCCCCAAGCCCAAAGAGGACAAAGAGGAGCCAACGAGGAGGAAGGGTGAGATCGTGATCAAGACCGGTTGCTGAAGATCTGCCGAGAAGGCTTCAAGAGCAGGTTTGACACACCGAGTCCCATCTGATGAAAGCCTTGAAGGGGAAACCCCCTGAAAAAACACACACCAATATCTATGAATTTCAATGTTCACAAATTTGTTTATGAAGGCCTGGATCAGACCCAGGAAGGAAACTGTTCACGCACTAAGGCTTTTTATCTGCCATAACACAGCAGCAGGACTTCGTACATTGCTGTCATTTCACCAGCGTGCTGTGGAGCTGACTTATTTCGCCACAACAAACCTGTAGAGTAGACCTGGTCAAAGACACTTCTTCCAGTAAGATTCTTAGTAATGTCTCACCCTGAACAACCCCAGAACTCCATGAGAATCTGAAGCAAAGACGCCTAGGTATACATGTATTTTTTTCATCTATAAGACGCCCCCATGTATAAGACGTGTATTTTTTTTTCATCTATAAGACCCCCACTTTTCCAACCCCAAATCAGTTCTGCAACCACATGGTTCTCTTCTCGGCTTACTTCCATGTATACGACGACCCTCAATTTTTAGACAAAAATATAGTCTTACCCATGGAAAAATACCGTAATTTCATTTTGCTGATTTTTGAGAATCAACCCCTTCTTTGCGGTCATTCTGAAAAGAGACAACAACAACCTTTCTCTCTGGGCAATTCTTCCCCGTAGTGAATGAGCCTCGTGGCGCAGTGGTTAAATGCCTGTCCTGCAGGCAAGATTGTGCTCATGGCCTGGGGTTCGATCCCAGGTAGCAGGCTCAAGGTTCACTCAGCCTACCATCCTTCTGAGGTTGGTAAAATGAGTACCCAGTTTGCTGGGGGTGAGGGCAATGTGTAGCCTGCCCGTGGGGAAATACCTGTCCTGCAGGTAAAGCTGTACTCACGAACTGGGGTTCAATCCCAGGTAGCAGCCTCAAGGTTCACTCAGCCTTCCATCCTTCCGAGGCCGAGTACCCAGCTTGCTGTGTGGGGGGGAGCAATGTGTAGCCTGCATACTGTAATGAAACTGTAAACCGCCCAGAGACTACTTGAAGTGGTATGGGGTTGTATATAAGCAGAACACTTTGCTATAAGCAGAACACTTTGCTGCCTCAGAGGTGTTCAACCGAGTGGTTTATATCTTGTGGCTTTTCAATTGGCTTTTCACGATGGTTTCTCCCCAACGTTTTCCGTATTATGTTACCTACATGTGGGTTATATCTGAGAAGCGGCGAGTAGCTCATCCACCTCAAGCTCTTTGCTCACCCGACTGTGGGAATGGTTTCTGGAAGCCAGGATTGCTTATCTCCCTTTGGGAAACCAGCAGGAATGTGCCAAGTTGCCACCGGGGCGCCAGGTTGCCTGCGCTCCCCAAAGGAAACCTCCCGTCAGGTCCTTTCGCTTTTGTTTACCCATCCTTTGGGAAGAGGAGAACTGCCAGCCTCCTCCTCCTCCTCCTCCTCCTCCTCCACACAAGGGTTCTGGCTCCACTCCAGAGTGTGCAACAGGTAATTAGAAACATCAGAGAGAGAAAATGAAGTGCAATTAGGGCCGGGAAAGAGAGGCAGGAGAAATTGGCTCGGAGAAAAGAGATGCCTCCCGCTGTGACCGGTGGCAGCGGTGGGAGCTGAGCTGAGATACAGGGAAGAGCAATTATGCGCCCGCTTGACTGTTCTGCACCGCAGACGCCGACACGCACGTCTCAGAGTCGCTTCCACGCCATCGGCTCCGTTGGAAACACACTCTTTCCTTGAGGCCTCCCTTTGTGGGTCTGCCCTCCCAGGGCGGGATCCTCCCAGGCTCGGAGGGGCAACCACCGGGAGTCGGAGGCCCGGCCGGGAGACCTCAGGTTGATGCGCTGTTGACCTCATCCTCAGGCTTTCGGCAATCTATGATCAGGGAACATGAACACTGACCTCATTTTTTAACTTATCAGTGATCCAAGACAAGCTTTAAACTGCAGTACTGCAGTGAAGATTCTGCTCGTGTGCCGAGTTTGTTCCTGACAGGTTCAGGTAGCCGGCTGGAGACTGACTCAGCCTTCCATCCTTCTGAGATCAACAAATTAAGTTTCCAGTTTGTTTGTTTGTTTTTTGGGGGGTACCCTGCATAATTAACTTTTAAACTGCCCAGAGAGTGCTTGAAGCATTACAGAGAGATATATAAGCAGTGCATTGTGTTTTGCTTTCTTGTTTCTACGAATGGCACATGTGGCTAAATTGTGTATGCACATTGATCAGATACATTTCCCTCTTCCCTGTTTTTAGAAGGAGATTAAACTGGTATGCACAGTCCTTTCCCAATTTTATCTTCACAACTACCTTTTAAGGCAGGTCAAATGGATGGTCAAATCCTTTTATGAGGAATAAATACAGTAGGACCCCAGTATCCACTGGGGATTGGTTCCAGGCCTTCCCGTGGATAATGAAAACCATGGATAAGAGAGAACGCCTGCTCACCCACCCCCAAACTGCTGTTTCTTGACAGTAGCTTGCTTTATAGCTGCTGTTTGTGACAGTAGCTTGCTTTACAGCTGCTGTTTGTGACAACAGCTTGCTTTACAGCTTGTTTTGTGGCTGCTGAATTGTTTAATTTTTTCCTCTGCCAACCGTGGATAACTGAATCAGTGGATACGGGGGTCCTACGGTACAGGAAATAATAACAACAGTAACCCAGCAACAATGCGACTGAGTGAGCTAGCATAATCTCCAGTTTGTAAGAAATTTTAAAAATTCAATAAAACTGGAAAACAGGGACAAGAGAGAATGAAGGTGGATGGAATAACTGGCTCAAGGTCTCCTTGGGGAATTTCATGGTTGAATAGGGAGGGGGCTCTAGATCTAAGGTCCAGA
Organism: Phrynocephalus forsythii; assembly: GCA_029282475.1. Lineage (NCBI taxonomy): Eukaryota > Metazoa > Chordata > Lepidosauria > Squamata > Agamidae > Phrynocephalus > Phrynocephalus forsythii. The sequence continues at coordinate 6,219,705 of JAPFRF010000017.1, read as the reverse complement.
GCAGTAACTACTACACCACACTGCCTCCCTGTCTTCTCTGATGAGTTGTCCAGGAATTCCTATTCTTCCATTCATACTCAGAAATACCAACACAGACTGTAGGTCTGGATCCAGAGCATTAGTACTGAGCCGTCCTCCATTAAAAACCGGCCCACCTGGCAGAATCTTGTATAGCCCATCTGATAACTGCTCTCCAGGAATTTGGACAGAATTCTCAGCCCTCGATAGGAAAGTCACGAGCTGTCTAAGGGTGCAGCTACACTGGAATTTGATTCGGAGCCTGCGTCATGTTGGAAATGACACTCGGGGATCACGCAGGAGCTGCAGATTGATTTAAGAGCTCACCCTTCGTACTGGGTGTTGTGCGAGCTGCATTTCAGCCTACAGCCCTTCCTTCCTTCCTCTGGTCCCACCTCTGCCAATCCTTTTATGAGACATACAGGAAATAATAACAACGGCAACCCAGCAACGATGCGATCAAGTGAGCTAGCATAATCTTTGATTTGTAAGAAAATTTTAAAATGAAATAAAATTGGAAGACAGGGAGAATAGAGGATGCGTGTGCGACTCAGTTCCCCTGGTCCTGAACAACCCGAACCACTCTCACTGAAACGCCACCTACGGACATGCCCACCCACCCCCTGAACTTTATGAGAATGTATCACAACTAACCACTCAGGGTAAAATGCCCTTGAATCATTCCGGCTAGTCAAAAAATAGAAGCCCCCAGCAACAGCCCACCTCCCCGGAAAACAGCTGCTTAGGGACTGATAAGGGCTGGACTGATTCCAATCAGCCTGTGTTGTGTGGTTATTTTCAAATTCACCTGCTTTATAAATGGAGCAGATCCCAAGAGATGTGACCGTGTCATCTCAGCCCCAGGTCGCAGGCCCCTTTGGCAAACGACCTGGCCTTCCGTTTTGACCCCCTCACTCCTCAAAACATGCTCAAAACAAGAATTGAGCTCACTCAAAATTAGCCGTCACCAGTCTTTATGCAGGCTGCGTCACCGCCTCAACCATCATGGGTGATCCTACCCCCAACCCCTGGCAAACAACCTGCATGTGGGGCAACCAGAGGCCCCTGTGACACCTCCGTCACAAGTGGGGAGTGCAGTATTCTGGTTCATACCACCCTCTCTGCAGTGCACCATCTCTCCACCTTTGTTCTTGCTAATTGGCGCACGCAGGCATTTTAAGACACAAAGCTGACTTTGTTCTCAACATTAAGAAGCCTGGGAAGCAAAGACAATTTACAGGTTGAGTTTTTTTATATATTTATATATTCACACACACTATTTTATTTACAGTGGTATCTTGTATAAAGGAATTAATACGCTCCAAATGAAATCACATTAAGCAAATTTTCCTTTATATAAATTTCCCATAAGAATGCATTGAAAATGGAGGAATCTCATTTTTATGTTGCACAAATTTGCCCCATAGGTGATTTTGTTAAGTAAATTTCCCCTATCTCCGGAATTGTTTAATGTTGTACAAATGTTATGTTATACAAACCCTTTGTTATACAAGGGTCCACTGTAGTTGCGATACTTGTGTTTTTAAGATAGCAAGTTGCTATCAAAAGCTTAGTTTATATTTTTTGTTTTAGTAGTGACCAATAAATATATCACCAAGCCTACCTTGGAATTTGTGTTTTTAATATTGCTCTTATTTCTGGTGGATGAGAATCAATGACATTTGAAAGAAATGCATTTAATACACATTTCAAATCCTGGTTTAAACTAAGACATCTGATTTGGTTTGATGTAGATTATTAAACAAAAATAATAATAATCAGATTTTTTTATTAAAAAAACATTAAATGGTGATTTAAATCAAATCCACCTGGTTCTTATTTATAAGTTGTAACATGGTCTCTGCTTAATGCTTTTTAAAGATGGCATCAATGTTTTATTTAGCTTTTCACTTTGTTTCTTCTAATCCTGTAATCTGCCTTGGACATTGCGAGGACAAAAGTGGCATGTAAATCATTTGATTGGATGGATGGATGGATGGATGGATGGATGGATGGACGGACGGACGGACGGATGGGTGGACGGATGGATGGATGGGAGGATGGATGGATTGGGTGGGTGGACGGATGGATAGATGGATAGATGGACGGACGGACGGATGGATGGATGGATGGATGGATGGATGGATGGATGGATGGATGGATGGATGGATGGATGGATGGATGGATGGATGGATGGATGGATGGGTGGGTGGATGGATGGGTGGGTGGATGGATGGAAGGCCTCCATGACTACAGAGCAAGGAAGGTGTCGAATAACATGGAATGTGGTGAAAGCTTCCTTCCTTTCCTGGAGGCTTCAAAGCAAAGAAGCTCCAAATTTTGGGTCCTCAGACTTCTTGGACTACAACTCCCAGAAATCCTGGCCAGCACAGCTAGTGGGGAGTTTTAGTCCAAGGGCACCTGGTAGGCCAAGGTTGGGAACCACAGATCTACGGGCATTAGATAGTCATGGAGGTCTGGAGGGGGGCTCCTACATTTGGGAGTGGGGTGCCCCTCTTCTGGCCATGAGCTGCTACCTCTCAGACAGGCAGCATGAGTTTCTCCCTTCCTGTCATCAACCTGCAGGTTGCCTTGATGCCAAGTACAGTGGTACGTTGTATAAAGGAATTAATTCGTTCCAAATGAAATTCTGTGAAACAAATTTTCCTGTATACAAATTTCCCATAGGAATGCATTGAAAACAGAGTAACCCCTAATCGCGACCATTTTTATGTTGTATGGATTTGCCCCATAGACGATTCTGTTAAGCAAATGTCCCCTATCTCCAGAATTTTTTATGTTGTACAGATTTTATGTTATACAAACCGTTTGTTATACTTGGGTCCACTGTACTGATACAAATATCAGAGAGGGATCCAGAAAATGCTACCTTCTCGAGGGAAAGCAGCCTTACCTTCAGCATGAGAGTGAGACAAGGAGCACTTTTATCACCATTAAGGTTTCATCTGGCCAGAGAACAGTAGAGGTAGGAGGGAATCCTCTAAATGCCATCCTGTCCATGCCCCAGGCCAAAGCAGGCTACCCTGCAGCTGAAGCTTTTCTGACAGGCAGCCATCCAACCTATGTTGCTGTCGGCAAAGCGGAAAAAGCTACACAGGTGCCGGAAGAGCACAAGACCCCTTCCATCAGGAACAGCGGCAAGCAGCCTTTGGTTCAACCCACTTCGGCTTTTGGCTGAGAACTTCTACAGACTGCAGGGTCTACCCAGGCATGCAGCTATATCCCATCTCACTTCTCCCGGCTCTGTTTGACAACCACCTGCCTGAATCTACGACCAAAAGGAACCAAGGCAACATCACCCAACATTGCTGGCATCGTACCGTCTGTCTCGGTGGCCTTTGGTGGAGCCGAAGCGGGCAGGTCCCTGCCCCAAGGAGCTTACAACCAAACGCTTGACACCGAAGAGCACAGGGAAAGAAACCACAGGGCTTGGAAGCAAGCATGCGTGGGAGAAGACTAAAATCCAAGGAGGGAGAGGGCTCCCGGTTGCCAAGATCTCTTCCAACCTTCCCTTTGGGATTTCACCAAATCACATGCTCAGAAGCTGGCCGCAAGCCAACCCCGGGCCAGCACCAACGAGGCGGCAGGCTGCTGCCCGGTCACGACGAGGGCCAAATTATAGCCTTGAGGGACTGCCCTTCCACAGGGAAACCTGTAATCTGCAAAGAATGTCAACTACCAGAGAGAAAACAAATTAAGGCCATGCAGAGAAGGGGGGGGGAACCACACATGCACTCGTACACACGCACACACAAAGAGAATTAGAGAGATCTCTGTATAAACATAGCTCTTTCCTGAGGTTGGAGACGATGGGGCAGAGAAGGAGAGAGGCCGGGTTTTTGTTTGTTGACGCGCCGTTCAAGTTTCCATGAAATTGGGTGGAGAGCAACCACTGTCCCCCTAATTAGGTCTCGCGCTTCTGGAGGAGCGCAGAATTAGTCCCATATGCTCAGAGCAAGGGATGAGTGGGGCTTCCTGGAGTCCTCTCCGGGGCCAAAGATGTGTGAGAATTCTGCCCTTCCACCCTCACACAATTCCAAATGTGAACACTGTTGTGCATTGCAAGGACTGTTTGCAGCCGGGGGTGGTCAATTTCTGGGCACCCTCCACTATCAGATCTATCTATCTATCTATCTATCTATCTATCTATCTATCTATCTATCTATCTATCTATCTATCTATCTATCTATCTATCTATCTATCTATCTATCTATCTATCTATCTATCTATCTATCTATCTATCTATCTCTTCCTTCCTTCCCATCTCTCTCTCTCTCTCTCCCTCCCTCCCTCCCTCTCTCCTCCTCTCTCTCTCTCTCTCTGGCCCACATCCCTCCAGATAAGATTTCTAAAACTTCAAGAATTTTATCTTATCTTTTCTTTCAGTGTCTTATCCGGTGGACTTTATTATTTTATCATTTGTACTTGAATTTGGTTTTCTTTGTATATCTACTACGGTATGTTTTAATCTTGTGTGTATCATTGCTTTTATAATTTGTGTCTTTGTTTCTTGTTCCCCACCCAGATTAACGTTCAGGCTAGATGGGCACTATATAAATCGAACAATGATAGATAGATAGATAGATAGATAGATAGATAGATAGATAGATAGATAGATAGATAGATAGATAGATAGATAGATAGATAGATCCGATTTCCAGCCTTTTTCAGGGACGGACACACACACACACACACACACACACACACACACACACACACACTTTGGTAGTCTGTGTGGCTCCTGGTGGTTCCCAGGAATTAGATTTTGGACACTGGAACTACGACAGCCCTTAATTCCTGTGGTAAATAAACACCACACATAATGGGCCTAAAGAAACCAAGAGGAGAGACAGCAGTGGTTTATAAACTTAAGTACAACCTACAGAGCAGGAACACAGAGATGGGTTTCCCCCCCTCCTGTCCGAAATAATAACAACACTAAACAGTAATATTATGTGCTCACGACTACAACATTGACTAAATTGAAACTGAAAAATGGTGGCCGGAGAGGACAGAAGTGGTCCCTAATGGGCACAAATGCTCATGGCATCCAAACTTCAGTGGCACAAAGGCCTAACTATGCAGTGGTTCTCAACCTGTGGGTCCCCAGATGTTCCTGGATTGCAACTCCCAGAAGGCTCCACCACTCGCTGTGCTGGAAGGGGTTTCTGGGAGTTTATTTACAATAAACTCCCAGTTATTTACAATAATTCTTTGGCTTACAATCCAAAGAATAAAACAATTTAAAATAGTTAAAAGTAAAATATCAATAAATCATCAATAAAAACCTTACACTAAAATCATTATCCTAAAATTGTCATCAGCGGACCCACAGTCTATATTATATCAATTAAAAACCTTCTGGAACAGGAAGTTGCAGTCCAGGAACATCTAGGGACCCCACAGGTTTAGAAGCACTGAGCTAGAGAAAGTGAAAGGATGTCTCTACAGCTGGAGTCAGAATTGGTAGCTGGCCATCTTTGACTGGAGCTTCTTTGATACCTCCGCAGTGGATCCAGAGGTTGAGAGTTCGATTCCCCAATGTTCCTCCCAGGATAGGTGCCAGCCCGGGTGGCCTTGGGCAAGCTGCACCATCCCAGGGCACCCCCAAGAGAAGGGAAGAATAAACCACTTCTGAGTCATCTCTGCATTGAAAACCCCGGGAAGGCACAACATAGGTTGGAATCCATTTAATGGCAGTAATTAATAGTTTCTTAAATGTTCCTTCCACCCAGCAGCCCTTCAGCCCCATCATCAGCAGTCCGCAACAGGGAGCAGCAATTGAGAATCAGAATTGCACCCCCAAGTGAAGTCATTTTGAAAAGTTGTGGTGATCAATGGCTACTGGCTCATGAAGATGCCACCTGAGACCTCCAGGACCCAGTTAGGCACAAAAGATCCTATAAAATTATTACTCATTGAGAGGCAAAGAGTGGCTGGTCCAGAAGCTGTTGGAAGAACAATTGCTGCATTATGAATTCTCAACAGTTGGGTTGTCTCAACATATCCAGGTGGTCTCCATTCCTCATATCCAGCCCGTGAACCTTGATGACTCAACTTTCTCAGGGATGGCCTGAGAGACTTAATGCGAATTTGAAAGCCCCTCTCCATGGTGCTGAACATATTTTGGGGCATAGAGTTCAGTGCCTAGAGTACAGTTCGGACTAAAACCCGGAATGGATATGTGTCTGCATATGCCCTGGCTTTAGCATAAGGCAATACAAAGAACACCTTCCTCCTCCTCCTCCTCCTCTTCAAGAGGTCTGCAATTTGCACAACATATTCATGAACAAAACTAGCATCCCTTTCCTAGGAGGAACAAAGCTCAGGCATCCAGTAAGCAGAGTGGAACTACCTGAGTGGCAGAAAACATAGACACACCCTATCCAAGGCTTCTGATTCTTGCAAGCTGGTGAAATGTATGGGTAGTTGTCCTTGTTTTGGCCAGGGGCATGCTTTTTCTCACAAAGCCAATCAGAGAACACTCATCAACCGTGCCAGGAAATATTTTGCTGCCCTGTCCAACAAGGGGTGGGGGGGAATGAGTTTTGGTTCCTCATTCTTGCATGCCAGACAAGACAAACGAGAATGCATGTCCTCGCATTACCCTGTAATGTGAGGACATACATTATTGAGGTATGGGGACTGAATTGCAGCTGCTTCTAGACGTCAACTCAAAGATTCTTCCATTGCCAGGACCCCACTGACTCCCTCAAATGAGGACAGAGGGGAAAAAAGAATCAAAACCAGATCTTTCTAAAAGTGTATTTTCTCTTTCATTTGGGGGCAATTACCGATCCTGTACTCAGGGCATGAGTCAAGCGGATAGAGGGATGCTCTTCTCCCTCTCACAAAATACCAGAAGTAGGTGAGATACACTCAAATTGAGGGCTGGGAGAGTGAGAACAGACCAAAGAAAATATTTTTTTTCACCCAGCGCAGGATGTGGTGATGGCATCTGGCCTGGATGCCTTCAAAAGGGGACTTTACAGATTCCTGGAGGAAAAGTCCATCACAGGTTATGAACCATGATGGAGATGTGTCATCTCCAGGCTTAAAACCAGGGTACTTCAAGGGCCAGATGCAGGGGAGTGGTATCAGGAGACAGATCTTTAGTGTTGTGTCCTCCCAGAGGCATCTGGTGGGGCCGCTGTGAGATACAGGAAGCTGGACTAGATGGGCCTTTGGCTTGATCCAGCATGGCTCTTCTTATGTTCTTATGTTCTTATCCTGTGTGAGAAAGGAATTTTCTTCAGAGAAGGATTCCCTCCCTCATGTTTACAAACCCACAAAGCCCAATTTCTGCACCCACAATGCAAATAATACGGAATTTGAAGGACATCAAACTTGGTGCAGTGTGCAATTGCCCAAACTAAGTCTTTCATAGGTTTTCTTCCCAAATTTAATGACCAGGAGCGATTCTGCACATTTTGTGGCTTGTGTCCACCGAACGTCTCCTCGAGAACACTACCCATTAAGAGAGATGAGTTTCAATACCTCCTAAAGCGATATTTTCACATGTCACGTATCCACTTTCTTAAGGTCTATCTCCACTGCTGTTTTGGCCCCACAGAACTTTTTTTAACTGCATGAAGCGCAACCAAGCTAATTTAAGTTTGAGCCAGGAATGGAGGAACTCAGGCCTCCCACAAACGGCGATCCAGGGAGATACCGGCGCAGGTTGTAATTTGGTGGCCAGCTTGCCCGCACAATTGAGAAGAGGCCAACATTTGGAGCCCACAGGGCCAGGCCTAAATTACAGAGGGGGCGCCCTGTTGCTGCGCTCGGCAGTTTTATTTGTTGATTTGCAAGGCAGAAACACTGCCTTGGCCCTTGGCATAGTCCAGTTTCCAAGTTGTGGTCTTTCTTACTCTTGATTCCATGAATGGCTTCAAAGCTTTGCTTCTTCACCACTCACACAACCCTAGGCTGAGGAACACACCAGATCTCGGAAAACCTTCAACTACAGTGCAGAGGAGGGCAACCAGAATGATTAGGGGACTGGAACACCTTCCTTACCATCTGAGGCTGCAGCGGCTGGGCTCTTCACTCTTGAACGACGGCGCCTAAGAGGTGACCTGATTCAAGTTTATAAAATGATAATACGGTGTGGACAAAGTAGATAAGGAAAAACTGTCTTCCCTATCGCACAACACTAGAACTAGGGGGCACTCCATGAAACTTTTGGGTGCTGGATCTCAAACAAAGAAGAGGAAGTACTTTTTCACCCAGAGGATCACTGGTCTGTGGAACTCCCTGCCAGAAGAAGTGGTGAAAACTGTCAGCCTTGACAGCTTTATGAAAGGATTAGAAAAGCTCAAGGAAAACAGGGGTATCAATGGCTATATGGATGCCTAAGGACAACCTCCGGGTGGGAGAGAGAGGCAGGAGATCTCTCAATGCCATTTGCAGGGAATCAGAAGCAGGTGAAGACATCTGCTTGGGAATACCCTGAAGCAAATGGTGAGCCGCTGTGTGAGACAGAATGCTGGACTGGATGGGCTGTGGCCTGTTCCGGCAAGGCTGTTCTTATGTTCTTACAGTGCCCATGATCCACGGATGCTGGCAAGTCCTTGGATCTGAGTCCTGAGCCTGGGTTCAAGTCTTTGTAACCAAGTACCAAGTCCTGGTAGCAAGTCAAGTCTGAATTATTGAAAAACAACCAGAATCCTTGCCACAACCTTCTATAAAGTGTGGCCCTATATCAATTCTTAGCTTCCAGGAAGCCTTTATATATGCTTATTGCTGTTCCGAAGAGCGTCTCTCAATAAGTCACTGCACTTATTCATTTAATTATTCATTTTTAGGTTTATGTACCACACCAATTTTCCCAAGGGAACTCTGGGTGGTGTACAAGTAAAGCAAACAATTAAAAACACCCCAATGCAAATCAAAAAGAAACATACCAAAAGAAAAAAAAGAGGAAAAGAATCTGGCAAGAGGCACAGACAAATACTAACAGAAAACAAACAAATCACAACGGGCACAAGCAGACATTAGCCGTCACCATAAGCTTCTTTAAACAGCCACATTTTCAGTACAGTGCACCCTCATATAACAGTTTATATAACATAAAATCTGTACAACATAAAAAAGTCCGGAGATAGGGGAAATTTGCTTAACAAAACAGTCTATGGGGAAAATGCGTACAACATAAAAATGGTCGTGATGAGCGATTATTCTGTTTTCAATGCATTCCTACGGGACATTTGTATAAAGGAAAATTTGCTTAACATAATTTCATTTGGAACGAATTAATTCCTTTATACAAGGTACCACTGTAATTTCTTAAAGGCTGCAAGAGAAGGAGCACCTGCTTTTGGCCTTTGCTGATAGCGGGGGTGGGTGGGGGGGTTGTTGGACTACAGCTCCCAAAATCCTTGGCTACTGGCCTTTGAATGGGGCTCAGGGGAGCGGCAGCCCCAACCCTAATCTTGATCACTAGCACACGCCCAAGTAACTAAACCTGTCTCTGGGAAATCCCTTGTTTAGAAGGCTACGGTGTGTGGCAAGAGTGCTCGTTCTTGGAAGTTCAACTCCCACCCCTTCTGATAATGCGGTTCAGCAACTTCTGGTTCTCGAGAAAAAGTGCCTTCCACGCTAGATATTAAGACAAGGCTTGCCACCACCACCCCAGGCGCCGTTCAGTGACAACTCCCAGATTCCATCACTGCTGGCTCTGCCGGCGGGGGGTTGATGGGACTTGTAGTCCCCCAACAACATGCAGAAGGCGGTAAGGCAGTCTTCCCCTCTCTTTGCCCTGTGATGCAGCAGATAACAATTCCGAAGATCTGAGAGTTAAATATCTGGGAGTTCGATTCCTGGAGGAAGAGCCAACCTGGGTGGCCTTGGGCAAGCTGCACAGTCCCAGGGTACCCCCACACACACACACACACGCACGCACAAGAAGAAGGGAATGGGAAAAGACCTCTGAGCTGGCTGGATCAATCAGTGGTTTAGTTATCTGGATGATAAGTCCAAGTTCAATTCTCCACTGTGTTTCCAGGGAGAAGAGCCAGCCTGGGTGGCCTTGGGCAAGCTGCAGTGTCCCAGGGTAACCCCCCCGGAAGAAAGAAATGGGAACCCTTCCTCTACCGGGAAGACCCAGAAAGGGGGCATCAGAAGTCAGAACTGATGTGATGGCACCTGATTATGATGGACAGGCAGAACCAGGATAACTCCGCGCCTTTCAGTTCACCAGCAACAAATCCCATCTGTGGATGGATATGCTAGGATGATTTACTGAAATTTGCCACTGACAAAAACAAAGGACACATCAAAAAATACAGCACATCTCTCTCTCTCTCTCTCTCTCTCTCTCTCTCTCTCTCTCTTTTATTCTCCGACCGATGCTGCTTCAGCACTGCTGCAAAATCTGCACAGAACCTCTTCCAAATGCTACGCAATCATACGCCGCACGCGTCACCCGAAGGCATCTGGATAATTACGGCCAGCACACACACACATACCCATGCCCACATCGCCCTGCAATGAAAAAGGACGCCAACGCCCAGCCTGTGTGCTCCTCTGTCCCTTTTTATCAAAAATAGAACCCACTTTTCGCCCGATTGGATGCTGGCCGGACGGGGTGGGTGGGGGTGGGGTTCAGGCCTGCTCCCCCTCTCTCTCTCTCTCTCTCTCTCTATCACTCACTCTAGCCTTCTGCTGCCTTTCCACATTTATTTTGACAGCTCACACAAGGGAACCACGAGGCGCACACATTCTGTTTGCAGGGCTGGGAGCTACGATGGCGCAAGCGGACACGGCTGCTGTGTCCCAGGCTATTCTAAGATGTGTGTTTGTGTGTGTGGGGGATGCTGACTTAAGGTTTCTTGTAGATCTCCCATCTCTGCTACCATCACGGCAGGGAGGAAAAGACACACACACACAAACCAAATGTTTTGGCTCGTCGTTCTGGTTGGACACAGGCCGGCCGAGACCTGGCTGATCCCGAAGGGTGTTGCAAAAGCCCAGGTGTAACCCTACATCTTGGCATCAAAAGCAAGGCATCAATGGGCTGATTGTGCTCCATGGGATGGTCATAGAATCCTAGAGTTGGAAGAGACCTCAAGGGCCATGTGCTCCAACCCCCTGCCATGCAGGAACCCCCATCACAGTATTTCCGACAGATGGCCATCCAGCCACTGCTTAAAAACCTCCAAAGAAGGAGACTCCACCACCCTCCTTTGTGGCAGCACCTTCCACTTATGCTGGACAGCTCTAACCACCAGGAAGTTCTTCCTAATGTTCAAATGGAATCTCCTTTCCTGTAGTTTGAGACCATTGCCCTGAGTCCTAGTCTCTGAAGCCATGGAAAACAAACCTGTCCCTTCTTATATTTAAGGATAGCTATCATATCCCCATTCAGTCAGATATACAACCAAATAAATCCAACAATAAGAAATACTCGTCTTAGCTAGCAAAAGAGGTGGGATTGGCTTGTCCAGGGCAGCAAACTTGGCCAGGAAATATTGTTCTGCCACCAGCAGAACAAGGGAATAATAATGATAATATCAATGATAATAATAATAATAATAATAGGAATGTTTTATCTGCAGGGTGGCAGATGCCTGTGAGTGTAGATTACCTGGAAAAAGTTAGTCAGCAGTTTAAAGTGGAGGAGGAGAATGCCATTAAGGTGGAGAAGGTCTATTAAAATTTATATGATTGCCTCATCACATTGCTTCCCCCTCCCCTCTTTCTTTTCCTGTTGTCAACAAGCCATTAAAATGTCAGTGTTTAAGATTCTGGCATCTCAGTGGAGGCTGTAAGCAGTGCAAAACGTTTCAAGGAAGCATTTGTTGCCCGGTTGGGATACATCCAGCCAGATCATGGAAAAGCTACCTTGACGGACTACAGTTCACAGAATCTCCCAGCAGAGATGGGAGTTGTAGTTCCCGGAAGGAAGTGGCAAACACCACTCTGGAAGGAACCAAAGCATATTCATTCTGTAATCTACACTTTGAGATGGGGGATGTTGAAATACTTTTTTTTAGACCACAGCTCCCATAATCCCCCAGCCGGCACAAAGCATTCTGGGAGGTGCAGGCCACCCATCAGGAACTTTTCCAAACTCTCCCATCCAGCAACATCCTTCAGCCAGCGCCTTTGTCAGGAATAAGAGCAAAAACTATTTCTACCCCTGGGGATAATGGGAGTTGTAGTCCAAAACATCTGGAAGATGGGTAAAGCCAGGTTCCATCCCTTGGGGACTTCGTTGTTTAGAAGCGTTCAAATGGAAAGAAAGGGTTTCATGCCCTCTTGTTATATTACTACGTCCGAGGCATTCAGAGAGAGAACCTGTTGGGATCAATTTAGGACAGGCGGATCGAACCCTGAGCTTGGCCTGCCTCGCAGGACTGGCGTGGGGAGTCTCATGAGGGGAGAAGAAGAACCATCTGTTCTGCCACGAGATCACTGGAGGACAAGAGGGATAGAGATGCAATCAAGAATAAACCCGTGGAACTCTCTGCCCCATGACACACCTGTTCGGGGGAAGGTGACCCAAGCTTGTGAGAGAACAGAGGATGCTGTATCTGCTCTGCACAACCTTCCCAGGCTCAGAGGCAAGATTGATAGGATCATAGTATCACGGAATAAGACTCAACCCCCAGCTCAATTGGCAGAGGTCTACGGGATCCGGATAAAGCCGGCCCACCTCTCTCCCTCCTTTGGTATCACAGATGAGGGAGAAGGTGGTTCTCCTGATAAAACAGACCTCCCTCCCTCCCAGTAACTGTTTCCCAGCTTCCACTTGCCACGACAGTCACAGGAGAAGCCGACTCAAGCCGAGAGATCATTGGAGGAAACGTGGAGCTGAGATGTCCTTAACTAACTAACGGATAAAGAATGCTCTTCTAAATCTTTCCCTTCCTGAGACAGGTACGCACAGCGTGCGCTGGACTTCAGCCGGTCACGGAGATCGGAGCTCTGAAATCCAGGTGTTGTTGGATCAATCCCTATGGAAAACACCTCCCTAAGCTGAGGAACTCATTGCCACAAGAAGCCAGCCTGTGGGGATGGCATCTGGCCTGGATGCCTTCAAAAGGGGATGGGACAGATCCCTGGAGGAAAAAGTCCATCGCAGGTTACAAACCAGGATGGAGAAGTGTCATCTCCAGGCTTAAAACCGGAGTCCTTCAAGGGCCAGATGCAGGGGAGTGGTATCAGGAGACAGAGATCGAGTTCCGTGCGCTCCCATAGGCACTTGGTGGGGCCACTGGGAGATACAGGAAACTGGACTAGATAGGCCTTTGGCCTGATCCAGCATGACTCTTCTTATGTTCTTATGCTGTCCTTCCCCCAGCAGACAAACAGTTTTTTCAGGGGGGCTTTCAGTAAACCCGATTGAAAACTAAAGCCATGGTTTCCATTGGGTGAACACTATCCCTCTTGCCTATTAGGGTATTTTAATTAGGTGCAGTTCTTAATTCCTTTTATCTCTTGGCCATTTTCTCCTACGTGGGGTCATTCACAACATGAATTAACACAGGTACAGTCATAAACATGCATAAGAAAACACAAGTGATAAGAAGAATTATGGCACCTTAAAAAAATTAGCTGATCCATTTCCGACCCTCAAGTCTCATGAATCGCAAAGCACTTCCTTAAATACCTTTTTGTTATCAAAGCAGACAAGCGGGGGGGCTAAAGAACTAAAAAGACATAAGTTACCACATTAAAACGCAATTAAAGAAGCTATCGCGTTATAAACAAGCACTGCATCAAAAGCAGCGAACACCCATTTAAAAGCCATTAGCACTGCTTTAAATTCAATTGCGTTTTCATATTATCACTGATGCAATTTGTGTTTTAACATTATTCCCCCCTGGTGTGTTTACTGGGCAGAAAGCTAGAAAACGTTTTGGTCAAATAATGACTAATGAAATTCTTAAAGCTGATTGTCTGAAGTGAAATAATTGAGGGCCAGGAACACCTACAAATGAACAACAAAACATCTCAGCCAAGGAAACATAAGAGACTGCTGGGGGTTCAAACTATTTTTTTAAAAGCACCACAGTAGGACCCCAGTATCTGCTGGGGATTGGTTCCAAGCCTTCCCACAGATAACGAAAACTGTGGATAAGAGAGAACGCCACAAAACTCCAAAGCTGCTGTTTTGTGACAGTAGTTTCCGTTACGGCTGCTCCTTTGCAATAGTATCTTGTTTTACGGCTGCTGTTTTGCGACAGTAGCTTGCTTTGCGGCTGCTGAATTATTTTTTTTTATTTTTGTTCCTCTACCAACCGTGGATAATTGAACCAGTGGTTAATGAATCTGTGGATACGGGGGTCCTACTGGGCTGCTTAAAAACCCACACCTAAAACATGGGGATGTCTGGTGTCCTGTGACAGAAGAGGAATAGCAAGACGTATATTTTCAACTACAACAGTTAAAAAAAACATAGTGAGAACTGGCTCAGGTCTCTGACAGTGGGATTTAAATCAACAATTGAACAAACAAATAAAAAACGAAAGAAAGCACTGTAGTACAGTACTCCCTAAGCAAGTCTTTTTTTTTAAAAGATAAATATATCAATTGCTTTTTCTGCTTGTGTTAATATGGAGGTCAACGCAAAGGAAGCAGGGGGAAATGTAACCCAGAAGTCAAATGAATCCCCAAGGTGTTTCCTTGACGAGGCTTTGGCTCAAGGATCCGTGGGGTCCCTGCCCACTCGGCGGTTCTGAGGCCAGAAAAATATGCCAAACGGCATTGTATTCATAGCAGATGGCACACCCTGGCTGGCATGCCACCAAGGAAGAAATCCGACGACTGGCATGGGAGATGCGTCTCACTGGCTTCCTTCTGGTGAAAAAAATAACCAGAAGGTCTCCACACAACCCATGGCAAAAAAGAGAGTATAAAAAAACTCTGCCAAGCACAGCTGGGGGTGCGTTCCTTTAAACTTCAAGAAATCTTATGTCCCTTGTGTGGATTTTGGTGTTGGAATGGGATTAACTGAAATATAAGGACAAAAGAAAGGGAGATTTAGGATAGGGGCTGGGGGGTTCTCTTTTTAGTTCATATCTTTTTAAGGTTTACCTTACTAAAGGCACCTGAGATCCTGGAAGTGAGGAGGAAGAGGAGGAGGAGGAGGGAGAAAGGTGGATTCCCCCCCCCAAAGGCTGCACAGCATGTGTAATGTATAGTGTTCCCTCCTCCACCACCAAGGGCTGGGATGTAGATGAAAATCTACCCTGGCATGATCCCAATCGTGCCCCTTTCAGCTGAGAACGGCATTCCCTGTCACAGGCGGAGTCACACAAAACTAGGTGTGCCAACGCTGATGTCTCCAACTGCAGCGACCAGGAGCTGAGATTTACAGAAGGGTTGTGCCTGGGCCGCGCGAAAACCCAATAGGACGGAGGGTGGAGATTTAATGGCAAGTCAAGGGGTACCTCTTCCTTCTTCTAGAACAGTGTTGGCGAACCTATGGCACGGGTGCCCAAGGTGGCACGCGGCGCCCTTTCTGTAGGCACCCAGCATCGCCCCTTCACAGCCACCTGTATTCAGGTTAAACGGCTGTATTGGCACATTGTGAAAAATTAGTGGGTTTTGAATCGCAGTCTGGGCACTCAGTCTCTAAAACAGGCATGTCCAAAGTCAGGCCCGGGGGCCAAATGCGGCCCGTTTACACATTTTGAGTGGCCCGCAGCCTCTTCTCCCCACCGGCTCAGCCTGTCACGCATCCCCGCCAGCTGGCCCTTCCCCATACTGGCTTGAGGCATCAACTTTCAGTTTTTTGTTTTGCCTGTTCTCCCTGCCTCTATCCCCCACCCCCTCCCCAGCCTACCCACCCCCGGCGCCATTGCTGCAGCGTCCTCCCTTCCTCCTCGCATGTTATAGAGACTTGTCCAAAGTCCGGCCTGGGGGCCCAATGCCGATGAATGGTCAGCCTCCACACATTTTCACTTTGCCAAATCTGGCCCTCCTTGCAAAAAGTTTGGACACCCCTGCTTTAAAAGGTTCGCCATCACTGCTCTAGAGCACCGGCCGCCTTCCAGGTGTTCTGGTTGGACTCCAGCTCCCATCATCTGCAAGCACTGCCGCTTAGGGCTACAGGTCACCCAGCCCCCAGGCGACGCATGCATCCTCCCGATCGGAACCACAAACCCGTTTCGGCTGGCCTTGTCTCGTTTCTACATGGGTTTGGGCCTCTGTTTGCGAAATGCGCGAAGGAAAATCCCGGCCCGTTTGTACACTGCTTGGGCTGTTCCTACAATTGATTTGTCCTAATATAATCATTTTTAGAAAGCCCGTTTTCCCTAACGCTTGGGGGGGGGGCTCCTGCACCGTTTCCCTGCACTGCTAGCTTTTGTTTTATTTTTTTAAAAGGCTTGTTTGCAGAATTTTCAGGAGGCTGCAAAACCCACAGAAAACTGCATTCTGGTGCAGATACTCCTTTGGGGAAGTAGGAATGAGGTCAGCTCGTGGGAGAACGCCAGCCGAAAACAAACAACCCACTGCTATTCCGTTTCCATCCAAAGGCATTCCCGGTTTCCGAAACATCCCTGACACAGAAGGAAGGAAGGAAATTCCACAAGCTTCCAAGGAAGTCTGTGTTTCACTGACAAGCAAAATTCCTCACCTCACCCCTTTTCTGCAGCATGCAGCGCCACATCTATTAAGTGCCGCGTTAATGGGGAGGGTTATTAGGCCAAATAACAATCCTTCTGGCAGCAGAAGTGATTTATGTTCTCAAATTTTGCATTTCTGATTAAATTCCTTTAGCTGCGCTATAGAAGTACAGTAGAAATGCTGTAGAAGTGCTGTAGAAGTGCTGTACAGCAATTCATGGAGCAGAACAGTTTATAAGTTCCCCGGAGTAGTCCACCCCTTTTCTCATGAATCGTCACTTATCGTCTCAACAACTTATCCTGAGACTTTACTGGAGAAAGAATGAAAAAACATTCCATTGATTTAGAGTGGGAAATACCAAACACCAGACTGACAAACATGACTGGGCTCGATAAAAGACTTCGACAGACTTCACCGCTTCCAAGAGATTCGTGAAAGGGGGAAAGATTCAGAGCATGGAGGCGCAGCTCTCTTTGAATTCAGAGGCAGGGGAGATATGATTGGTTTTGGCCGGAGAGATTGACAGTCAACCCAGCCCTGAAAAGTCCCTCCCAGCCAAAGTTAATAAAAGCAGCATGCAAGGTTGGGAAAACGCCCAACCAAGTTCTATCCAGATTCCTAGAGCTGCAAATCCATTGCTGTTCCAGAGACACTGTCCAGGCAAACCTCTGTGAAGACCAATAATGAAAAAAGAAAGCCGATCTACAAACGAGTGGAGGCATTTAGAAACAAAACAAAACACCCCCCTCCTGGGACAATCAGATAGTCCTCATCATTTAAGGAATTCCCTCTCTTAATCGTGGACTATTCTGAGCATTGGGTTTGCCTCCAGTTGCCATTTCAGTGTAACTGCCTACGCAAACTCGGTGCCATCATCTGCAGAATTAGACTCAAGCTTCCATCATCTGCAGCTGGAACGGACACATCCAGTTCAAAATGTATCTGTCGACTGTCTTCTGAAGGAGAACAAGATGGCTTGCAATGTTTTTGGGGGTGAGTGTTTCTTTTTTTATCCCATCAAAGTCGCAAGAAATCAAATCAAACTCCTCTCACGCAAAGGGAGTAACACAACCGACAGCGGGCACATAAGCAGGAGAGATATAAATAAAACATCAAGTTGGTATTATTACTCACAAAAAAGTTCTAGAGGAAGGAAAGCAAAACCATCTCTTGTGTTAACCTGGCACCTAAAGTTTTTTTTTTTAAAAATGCATTGTATTTATTCTGCCTTTCGAGGCGATGCACGTTATCTTCTGCATTTATTGTCACAACCACCCTGCAGGGTAGGACAGGCGGAGGATGACACTGGTGTCACACTCTGTATGCGTTTGTGAGCAGGCACGGATCTGGGGTTAAGTCCAGAAGCTCTAAATGGAGGGTCAAATAGGGCCCCCTCCGGGCTTCTGCCCAGGCCACGTCCTTTCTCTGTGGCACCATCGTTTAGCGGTGTCTTCGTTTCAATAGAGGCCTCTCCCCATCTGAAATGGATAAGGCCCTCTCACAAAGGTTCGGTTATTCTCATTTGGAGCGGCAAGCCAAAACAGAAATGCAGAATCACGCAAGACCCGTATCAGATCACCCCCCCAAAAAAATCAAACATTTATTGTGAGTTTTTGAGACTGAAAAAAAATTCACATGCTTGGGCACACACCGGCAACGTGCAAATGACGTCCCAAAAATATACCGTAATTGAAGCTAAAATACAGTAGGTTGATCTTGCCTTTCTGCCTTTGGCTTTGCCCAGACCCTGGAACGCACCCACTGGCAGGGAAAACATAATCTATGAGGCATATTTTCCCTTGTGGGGTGATGGTAAAAAGATGTAGGTCTGTAAGGTATTGGATCGGGGAAAGTAGGGTGCACCGCTTTTCTCTCCGAACAATACTGCCCCATGAAATGCAAATCCCTCCCCCCGAATATTGTCTTTTTAATGATGTAAGGTTCTTTTAAGGAGAAAAGTGGTGGTGGTGGGGAACATTTTAAATAAAGAAAGAACATAGAAAAGGGGGAAACCAAACTACAGGAAAATGCTTCAGATCAAGACAGTGCTACATCTAATTTGACCCCAAACCAGGAAACGCTCATCTGCTCTCCCAACTCTACACCCATCATCTGGATTTACGCCAGAGGTAAGAATACGTCCCACACCTTGTCATCTTTCTTGGAGCCACGTTGAAGTCTTGGCATAAGAACAAAGCTAGTCGTTTTAAATTCTGCACCCACTGGGATCAGATTAATGCATGACTGCAACAAACCAAAGGGGAAAAAATTATACAACAATAGACTTATTTCCAAATGACACATTTTAGTGCCTTCAAATTTTTTTCTGTTTGCTTGTTTTCTGGAAGGAGGGGGATAGATTATACATTCTGCTATCTCTCTGGAGACATTTGTCTTTATAAGAGGGTGGGGACTTCCTGTTGGCATATCTGAGAGGGCAGTCTTGCAGGGACCTTGCAAGGGGCACAGAGACTTGGGTCTAGCAGCTCAGGTTTAACACAGCTGATTCTGTGGAGGGGGACTGAGGTCTTGCAATGTGTTCTCCATCCTCTTCACCTTTGGGCTAGTTTGGCTCCGCAATCGAGTTTGGACAAGCAAGGGATGAAAAAGTCCTTCCACAGAAGGGGGTGAGCGAATGTCAAGGACTCAAATAATCTACCCCCTTAAAAAAAAAAAGCAGGTCTTTCTCCAAGGCACAAAATGGGCACATTTGCTTTTAAGAGGAAGAATTGGAGATTTAAGATGGTGTTGTTTGTTGAACCTGGTTACTGTATCAGACGACACTGAGATGTAATAACCAATGGGTCTATAATTCGGGATATCCATCTTATTGCATACCCTGTACTCAACAGAGCTGCAATAGTGTCTCATGCTTTGTTTGTGTGGACATATTATGGGTTAGGAGCTATCTTTGCCACTGCTACCAATGGTCGATTTTCCCCATCCACTGAATGATGAACCAGGGTGCATCAATCACACACATCCAATGGACCCACTATTTAGAAATGGCCAAGTCCGGATTGTCAAAGCTATGGTTTTTCCAGGAGTGATGTATGGAAGTGAGAGCTGGACTATAAAGAAGGCTGATCGCCGCAGAATCGATGCTTTTGAGCTGTGGTGCTGGAGGAGAGTCTTGAGAGTTCCCTGGACTGCAAAGAGATCAATCCTATCCATCCTGAAATAAATCAACCCCAAATGTTCACTGGAAGGACAGATTTTGAAGCTGAGGTTCCTGTACTTTGACCACCTCAGGGGGAGAGAGGAGACCTTGGAAAAGTCCCTGTTGTTGGGAAAGATTGAAGGCAAAAGGAAAAGAGGACGGCAGAGAATGAGATGGTTGGACAGTGTTATCGATGCAACCAACATGGATTTGACTAAACTCTGGGAGGCAGTGGAGGGCCTGGTATCTCTGGTCCATGGGGTCACGAAGAGTTGGACACAACTGAACGACTGAACAACAACAACAACAACAACAACAACAACAACAACAACAACAACAACAACAACAACAACAACAACAACAACAACAACAACAACAACAACAACAATATCCTTCCCAATGTGGCCAGCCTGCCTGTTACAAGGGCTGATCACAAAAAAAGGAGGGAACCTCGTCCAGATGGGGGTAGGGAGATGAAGATTACAAATGCCAAGAGCCGTCTTGTCAATGGTCGGAAACAGGAAGCGACTCTTTCGGAGGAAACGCAAAAAGTTACTCAAAGGAGCAGCCCTCAATGACTCAGAGGTGTGGAGCGCAAAGCAGCATTCCAGGCCAGACTTCAGAGCAGAGGGAAGCACGGGGCGGGCCGTGTCTGTCTGTCGTCAGGTGCCTCAGGAATGCTGCTCTGCGGAGAGCTTTGCTCGCTTCACATGGCAACCTTTTGTTCTCGCATCCTCTCCCTTCTACCTGCCCCGGGAGCACAAGAGGGGCCGGGATTGCCCGTTCAGGGAAGGTCTGGCACACAGGCCAGGCCGTTGGAGATGACCCCACGCTCTACAGACAGTGTCCTCTCCTTCTTTCTCAAGACGAATGGCTGGGTTGCCAACGCTTCCTTCGCCCGTGCTCCTCTGCCTTCGGACAGCGACGCACACTGGCTGATCAATACGTTCAGGAAGCCGAAATAAGTGACATCCCCAAGCTACATTTCTCCAGGTCATTATCAAGGAGAGGCGCTCAAGTCATGGACACGCTGCTGATTCGGACATAAAAGTTGACGTGACCACAGCATCAGTTATTAGGGCACGCTCGAGACTTGGAGACGTCTAACGTGTTTGACTTTGCCGCCTTTCTGTCCCGTCCTGTTGTCTTCTAGTTCAACCAGAGCCTCGTTGCTACAGCAATCCCCTACCAGTCTTTTCCCTTTCCTTCCAGGCCGGAAGAACTCATAAGAACATATAAGAACATAAGAAGAGCCCTGCTGGATCGGGCCAAAGGCCCATCTAGTCCATCTCCCTGTATCTCACAGTGGCCCCACCAGATGCATCTGGGAGTGCATGAGACTAGATCTCTGACTTCTGATACCACTCCCCTGCATCTGACCCTTGAAGTACCCCGGTTTTATTAAGCCTGGAGATTACACATCTCCTTCATGGTTTGCAACCTGTCATGGACTTTTCCTCCAGGAATCTGTCGAATCCCCCTTTTGAAGGCATCCAGGCCAGATGCCATCACCACCTCCTGTGGCAGGGAGTTCCACAGACTAACAATGCGCTGGGTGAAAAAAAATTTTCTTTTGTCTGTTCTTACTCTCCCAGCCCTCAGTTTGAGTGTATGTCGCCTAGTTCTGGCGTTTTGTGAGAGGGAGAAGAGCGTCCCTCTATCCACTTTACTCATGCCCTGCATTATTTTCTATGTCTCAATCATGTCCCCTCTTCAGCTCTTCCTGCCAGAAGGAAACAAGCCCGTGTATTGTAAAGGAAACAAACCATCTCCTATGCCAGGGGTGTCCAAACTTTGGCCCTCCAGATGTTATGGACCACCTCTCCCAGAATACCAAGCCTGTATTGCCAATGACAAAGGACTGTGGGAGGTGTGGTCCAAAACATCTGGAGGAACAAAGTTTGGACACCACTGCCATGCGTTATCTATCCGGAGGCCAGTTCAGTTTGTTGGTCTCCAGGCCTTCTGTCCCGTGTAACCTTTCGCCATAAAAGTACAACCTGATTAACACACGGGTGACTCGGCTTGGACTCCACTCCAGGTGTGTTTGCGTTGAGTGACTCAGACTCAACGTGGGACTCAGAACCCACCCACCCCTCCCTTATTTCTGGGGGAAAGAGCTAGTTTTAATAAGGGCTTGGGCGTAGGGCTTGGGACTCAGTTCCTGTTTGTTTTTTAAGGCAACTTTTTATCAAATTTTATAAAACAATACAAAATACAAATACAAAACATATATAAAAAGGATTAAAATAAAATAAAACTAAACAACAGTGCTCCCCCCCACCAAGCATGAAAGAAGCATGAAAGAAGGATTACAAAAATAAAATGGCAATTTACTTATTTTTTTTAATAAGAAAAGAATACAAAAGAATCAAAAGAAATGTTCAGTATTAGATCTTTGGCAAATGCCTGTTAATTTCTGGCAAAACTTTTCAGGGTTTTCCAGCAAGAGAATACACAAGAGGTGGTTTCCCATCCCCTGCTTCCTGGGGTACCCTGGGACTGTGCAGCTTGCCCACGGCCACCCAGGCTGGCTCTTCTCTCTGGAGGCACCTTGGGGGGAATTGAACTCCCAACCTCTAGACCTGCAGCTAGATATCTAAATCAATGATCTAGCCAGCCAGCTCAGAGGTGGTTTCCCATTCCCTTCTTCTGGGGGAGCCCTGGGACTGGGCAGCTGGCCCAAGGCCACCCAGGCTGGCTCTTCTCCCTGGAAACGCAGTGGAGAATTGAACTCTGGCTCCTCGGCCAGATAACTAAACCACTGCTTTATCCAGCCAGCTCAGAGGTGGTTTCCCGTTCCCTTCTTCTGGGGGAGCCCTGGGGCTGTGCAGCTTGCCCAAGGCCATCCAGGCTGGCTCTTCTCCCAAGGGGCACCATGGGGAATCGAACCTGTGACCTCTGACCCTCACTGAGCTATGCAGGCAGCATGGGTGTGGGGGGTTATTATTTAGTTGTTTGATTTATATACCACATAGCTCTGAACCGAAGGTGCAGTCCTTAAAAGTAACTTTTCGAACCTCTCTAAGACATGCCTTTCCAATGACAACACGAGAGAGAGAGAGACTTGTTAGTCAGCAAGGTATCGGGAAATTAATGAGCGCACAAAAACTGCTCGTTGCCAAACCAGTTTAGCGAAAGGCCGCACGGGCCAAAACAGAAACCACCTCTTGGCTCTGACACACGCTGATTCAGGAGCCTTCTGGATGTCCCAAATCCTGGCTCCGTTTCCGTCATTGCAGCAGAGAGGGCCATACCCCACTTCTACAACGGCCGGCGAGAGACCCAGCAAGCTGGAAGGTTCGGGGCCTCAACTCGGGCTTAATTGTCACCCGTCCCAAGGCGCAAACCGGACACGGTTCACCCGGTGACCTGGTTCACTCTCGCGCAGGGCTCTCTGGCACCACTGACACCCGTCTGGGAGCCAAATGCTTGCTGTGCCAAAATGCTGAATCACGGATTCCGAAGGAGAAGGGGAAGAAATTAAAAAAAAAAAAAAACAGGGGTGGGGTGGTACGAAACACATTCCTCCCAAGATAGCTCGGGCTCAGTAATTAACCTCACGCAATCTTTTCATTACCTTGGGCTGTTCGATTTCCATTTGCTCATGTTAGCAACCTCAGCCTTGTAAACAGGTTGCCGGCAGATAATTGCCGCCTCCCACGCTGTGCCCAGATCTTCGTTCTCACCCTACATCGGAGTCAAGGTTCTAGTCCTCACGGCTGAGCTGCTTCGTGGCAAGCTTTGGTGGCACCCACACGGCCCCCAACGATGGCGTGGCCAGGAAAACGTGAAAAGACCCGTGGCCAGGAAAACATGAAAAGATTCATGGGAATGTTTAGCCTCTCTAAAAGAAGGCTGAGGGGGGATATGATAGCTATGTTTAAATATTTGAAAGGATGTCACATTGAAGAGGGAGCAGGTTTGTTTTCCATGGCTTCAGAGACTAGGACTCGGGGAAATGGTTTCAAACAACAGGAAAAGAGATTCGATTTAAACATTAGGAAGAACTTCCTGACAGTTAGAGCTGTTCGGCAGTGGAAGATGCTGCCACGGAGGGTGGTAGAATCTCCTTCTTTGGAGGTTTTTAAGCAGTGGCTGGATGGCCATCTGTCGGAAATACTTTGATGGGGTTCCTGCATGGCAGGGGGTTGGACTGGATGGCCCTTGAGGTCTCTTCCAACTCTATGATTCTATGATTCTATGACTCACAACGGGATCCTGGAAGGTTTACTACCATAGGGGTAGGGGTGGGGGGTTAAGATCCTGGTAAGGTTTGATGGTGCCCATTGTCGCTTTGACCAGTGGCTTTCTAACCCCAGGTCCCCAGATGGACTTGGACCGGAACTCCCAGAAGCTAGTGAAAGCTTCTGGGAGTTTTAGTTCCCAAAACATGTGGAGACCAAAGCTTAGGTACCACTACTTGACACAAACGGAGAGAATAAGGTATAAACATTTCTGTGAGGAGAGCAATGGGATTTGTAGTCCAAAAGCCTCAAATCTACACACCTTCAGCAGACCTCTTTCTGGATGAAGGTCTTCAGCCGTTGCTGATGGAAGGCCACTGGTTCAAGGATGGTCTGGTGGCCGCAGGCATTGCAATCCCATCCCATTGCCAGGGGGGTTGAGATACATGACCTCTAGGTTCCCCACCACCACTTCTAATTCTTATTAATTCAACAGCAGGCCTGGTCTAAATATCCAGCAAAGAATGTGAGGTCCCTCGGGGTCCCCTAAACCTCGAGCTTTCAAAACCACCAAGGTGTTATGACTAAAGACATTGCCCGTTACGGTGTTTGTTTACACAGGCGTTTCCTGGCCTTCGGGGGGGGGAGAGGTCTTCCCTCCCTATCTGATTCCCCCCTCGCCCTATTTTTCCTGTCCGCAGCCAGCGATGGGTCATTCTGCTAAAAGGCAACGAGAGATCTGGAAAATAAAAAAAGTCATTTCTGCCTTTCCGGTCAATGGTAAAAATACTGTATACGGAATTTTCTGCTCCATGAGCAGATTTCTCCTGAGACTAAGAATACACACAACGTGTAGGGAGGTGGTTTGTTGTCACGAAGGAAGATCCGACTTCGGCTTGGCCTGTGATGTTTGAAAAATGAATTTCTCTTCATGAGATGCAACAATTTTAACCCTTCATGAAGCCAAGGTAGGCAGCTTCTGGGGTGGGTACCTCTATGACCCTGTGTGAAGCCTACATCAGCCTCCAAAATGGATACAAAAGTAGAACATCCAAAACCAAACATTAAAGTAAGTTCCTGTCCACTTTCATTTTTGTGGGTTTGGGGTTTTTTTTTAGTTCTAATTGCAAGGCCACTGCTCATTGAAGCTTCCTGGGGTGAAAAGTGACTTTTTAAACTCTTTTGTTTTCTTTTTCTTTATAAAAGGCAGAGCCTCTGATGACCACAAAGCTTTCCGCACCTCATGCAAGCGGGAAATGTCTATTTTTGCCCCCCCCGCCCCTGCCAAACCTTACTATCTTCAACTCCCAGCAGACTACAATCCCCAGAACGCCAGCCGGCAACATGGCAACCCCCAACGGACTGGGGAGGATGGGACATGGAATCCTTGCACGAGATCACGGGAGCTTGAGCTCTATTGTTGGCTTTAGAGGTGGAAAAGTCTGATTTCACTTCCTTTTGCACCGTACCAAATGACCACGCGCGAAGCTACTAGACCTCCGCTTAAAATACACCACAGGGAGGTTGCAATGGCAGAATGTCACTCCAGGGCCTGCACACAAAAGCACAACATTCAAAGGCAAGGGCTCGTGATGACAACAAACAAAAACTTTCCCTTGACTGGTCCATCTCACAACAGTCTTGTGAGGTAGGACAACGGGGAAAGGAAAGCAAGTTTTAGGCCCTGTCTGCAAAGTCTGAAAAGGGAGCCCAACACATAAAGGGAGTCTCCTTCTTTGGAGGTTTTTAAGCAAAGGTTGGATGGCCATCTGTCAGAAGTCCTGTAATGGGGGTTCCTGCATGGCAGGGGGATGGACTAGGATGGCCCTTGAGGTCTCTTCCAACTCTAGGATTCTGTGATTCTAAATCAAAGCAAGAAAGGCAAGTAGAGTTCATATTGTTTGGGGCACCCTCATTTTTAGACTTGCCTGTAGGATCTTGGTTTGCTGTGCCAGGAAAATATCATCACTGCACTCCCGTGCAGTAATAATTAAGACGCAATGCTTTCTAACACTCTTGCCTGTTGAAACTATACTACAGTATTTCCAAGACATGCCCCATTTCAGAGAGAAACACACATACATTAACTATCACTTTTCCAGTATCCTTTCCCCTCCAGGAAAAGAAAACACACCTACCCATGCATCAAATCATGGCCTCTTCTCTCACCTGCAAGATAAATATTTCCTGAAAACCTAACAGCCTGCAGCTGAAGAGAGGCTCTTTAGAAAAGCAATGATTGCCCTCTCCTGTTGGAGGAAATTTAAGAAGAGAAGGCAAATTCTACCCAACCTGTTTGTGCTTGCTACACGCAGGCCTCTCTGCACACCCTCCCAGTGTGGCATGTCCACCCCTTGCAATAATTTCTAGAGAAATCAGAACTACAAGCCCACGGTCCTGCGGCTGCCACCCCCCCCCCCCGGCAGCTTATTGCCTTAGAACATAAGAACCTAAGAAGAGCCCTGCTGGATCAGGCCAAAGGCCCATCTAGTCCAGCTTCCTGTATCTCACAGTTGCCCCACCAGATGCGTTAGGGAGCATACAAGACTAGATCTCGGTCTCCTGATATCACTCCCCTGCATCTGGCCCTTGAAGTACCCCAGTTTTAAGCCTGGAGGTGGCACCTCTCCCTCATGGTTTGTAACCTGGGATGGACTTTTCCTCCGGGAATCTGTCCCAACCCCTTTTGAAGGCATCTAGGTCAGATGTCATCACCTCATCCTGTGGCAGTGAGTTCCACAGACCAACAACAGGCTGGATAAAACAAATTTTCTTTGGTCTGTTTTCACTCTCCCAACCCTCAGTTTGAGTAGACGTCCCCTAGTTCTGGTATTTTGTGAGAGGGAAAAGAGTGTCCCTCTATCCACTTGACTCATGCCCTGCATTATTTTGTATGTCTCAATCATATCTCCCCTTAGGTACCTTTTTTCCAGACTCTGTTTGTGTGTGTGTGTGTGTGTGTGTGTGTGTGTGTGTGTGTGTGTGTGTGTGTGTGTGTGTGTGTGTGTGTGTTTGCACGTGTTATGTTACAGTTGTGACCGACTATTCGTGACCCCATGTCCATGGAGTTTTCTTGGCAGGAATACTGGAGTGGTTTGTCAGTTCCTACAGCACCTGGTATTCCCTGGTGGTTCCCATCCAAGTACTAACCAGGGCTGACCCTGCTTAGTTTCCCAGATCATGGGAGAACGGATATGCTTAGGGCATTTTTTTCCAGACTAAAGAGCCCCAAATGTTTTGGCCTTTCCTCCTAAGGGACGTCCCCTGGCCCATTGGGTCTGTCCTCCCTGGATGGGTCAGATCCCCATGCAGGTTGCCCACCTTTCTACTACCCCTTCCCCTACTTTTCTCCGATGCACCTGGAACCACTGATGTGAGACACACCGGCGGAAATGCTTCAGTGGGGACCAATGGGTGGACACAGAAGGCAGGTGGGGTCCAGCGTGTTTTTCTTGGCAAAGGATGCTTGCAAGGGCAATAAGCTTGGGGGAATGGGTTGTGTGTGAGTAGACACTCCCTACTTTTCTAGCCCAAAATTACAGTTGTGCAACTGTACGGTCCTCTCCTTGGCTTACTTCTGTGGATAAGACAACCCTCAATTTTTAGTCTAACGTTTTTATACAAAAACATAACTCTTGTGCACGGAAAAAGACTGTTTAATAATGGAAATCTCCACCCACCTGGTCCCAATCCAGTTCCGAGTCCTGACTAGAGTAGACCCAGTGGAACCAATGCACTTTTAATTGTCCTTCCAATAAGGTGTTGTCTAGAGCAGCAGACATAGAAAAGCCAGAAAGGGGAAAAATATCCAGCGTGTTGTTAGTCTGTGGAACTCCCTGCCACAGGAGGTGGTGATGGCATCTGGCCTGGATGCCTTCAAAAGGGGATGGGACAGATTCCTGGAGGAAAAAGTCCATCACAGGTTACAAACCAGGATGGAGATGTGTCATCTCCAGGCTTAAAACCAGGGTACTTCAAGGGCCAGATGCAGGGGAGTGGTATCAGGAGACAGATAATCTAGTCTCGTGCACTCCCAGACACATCTGGTGGGGCCACTGTGAGATACAGGAAGCTGGACTAGATGAGCCTTTAGCCTGACCAGCAGGGCTCCTCTTATTGTCTTATGATCTCTGGAACTCTCTGGGTGACCTTGAACTAGTTCTTCTCTGGCTCTACCTGACCTTCCTTGCAGGGCTGTTGTGGCACAGGCTGGTGAAAGTGGAGGAGAGCCAGGGGTTCTCCCGTGAGCCTCCCTGGGGTGGGGGTGGGGAGGGGAGACAACAAAGGGCGAAATGTGCCTAGTAAGAAAAAGATGAATAAATACATAAATAGACGTTAAGTGGACACTTACGTAAGCCATGTTAATATCTACTCTAATTGCCAAGAATGAACAGATCTAGCCCAAGGCAGGTTCCTATATTGGATCATCACCATATTTAAAATGATTTTTATCTCGTTTTAAACATCGCAGATCAGCTGTAGTGGTGGCGAAAATGGGCGGGGAAGGGTCCAGCCTGGAAGATCTTTCAGCCTCCCGCTTGCCTTTCATCCAAACACACACACACACACACACACACACACACACACACACACACACACACACACACACACACACACACACACACACACACACACAGAGAGAGAGAGAGAGAGAGAGAGAGAGAGAGAGAGAGAGAGAGAGAGAGAGTCCATTTTGGCCACAGCTGAGCAGCCTTGAATTGAAATTGGCTTTCCAGGTTCAGAGAGCCAGCGGCAGGCTTTAAAAAGCAGCAGCGGGATGAGATGGTGGTAGAAGTCACCACAGCCACAAAAAAGTCCTCTATCTACAGCAGGGGTTCGGCAAGAGAAGGGTGGGTGTAGGGGGATGTCCAGGCACCTCACCATCCCTGACACCTCTAAAAATGGAAGGGAGGGGGAGGTACCCTGATTTTTCCGGAGGCCTAGTGGTCCTCCTGCTCAGCTGGCCAGTTTGCCTTTTGCAGGCACCGAGCATCCTTTGGGTCCAGGCACGGAGTTGCATGCGGCAAAGAAGGAAGGAAGGAACGAAGGAAGGAACGAAGGAGAGCGAAAGAGGCAGATAAAAATCAGGGGAGAGAGAGAGATTGAGAGAGAGCAGAGGGGAGGAGAGCGAGGAGGAGGGAGAAAGCAGATGGAACAAGGGGGTCACAGGGGAGCCACCGAAAGATGCAGCGCCAGGGGGAAAAGGGAGGGCGGAAGGACCAGACGGGGAAAGCTTGGGAGAAATGGGAGGCGGAGGTGGGGATCAGGAAGAAAGGGGGGGGGGAGTTGCCGGGCAGGTAGTGTAGGGGGCTTGGTTGCGGAGGGAAAGGAAATAGGACAATTGGAAGAGGAGGAGGGAAGGAGGGAGGGAGGGGAAAATGGCATGGGTGGAATAGAACTGGAAGGAGGAGGAATGGGGAAAAGGAGGCAAGGGGTGATAGCGATTCAGGGTTGGGGGTAGTGGAGAACAGGAAGAGAAAGAGGGATGGAGGCAGGAGAGGAGAAACGGAGAGACAGGGTCCTCCCCGCCCCAAGGGGACCCCCCTCCTCACATATACACACACACGGATTCATTCAGCGGGGTTCCTCCGCCAGTGGTCCGGCAGGGAAAGGCATTTGGGGGCGGAAGAGACCCACGGACCCCCTGGCAGGGACGGATCGCAAGGCCCATGGTGCGCGGCGCGGGGGAGCAGCATCGCAGGGGACCCTCGAGGCCTTTTTTTTGGGGGGGGGGAGAGAAAAAGGGAGGGGGGCTGTCTCTTTTTCTTACCTGCCACGGTGTACCTGTCCAGGTAGTTGAGTACGTTGCCCACGCTCAGGATGGCGGCGGCGGCCACGCGGGCTCTGCCCAAGCTGGCGGCGGCGGCGGCGGCGGCGGCGGCGGCGGCTCCCGCATCCGCGCTTTCCTTGCCTCCGGCGGCCCCGGGAAGGGGGACGGCGCCGGAGAGGGTCTGCACCTCGCCGCCTCGCCCGCAGCAGCCCCGATCCCCGCCTCCTCCATCGCCGCCGCCTCCTCCTCCTCCTCCTCCGTCCTCCTCCTCCTCCTTCATCGCTGGCGGCGGCGGCGGCGGCGGCGGCCGAGACCCGGAGGCGTCCGCTGCAACCCGGAGGGCCGCCGCCACCACGCCCGCCGCCACCGCCGCCGCCGTCGCTCTCCAGGCACATCATGGGCCGCGGGCTTGCGGGGAATCGGGGGGTGGCGGTGGTGCTGGGGAGGGCACGCGGTGGACGGCGAACCCGCCGCCGCCGCCGCCGCCGCCGAGACGCACCTGCTCCCGAGGCTCGGCCGGCTCAGCGCCGCATCTGGAGCCGCTCGCCACCGCCTCCTCCTCCTCCTCCTCCTCCTCTTGCCCGCCTGCTGGCAAGCAAGCAGGCAGGCAGGCAGGCAAGCGGGCTGGCTCGCCGCCTGGCCCGCCCCGGTCGCCGCCTGGTTGGTCGCCGACCCAGACCTGCTCCGCCCTGCGAGGCGGAGACGCTTGGTTGGCACGATCGCAGGCAGCACCGAGCCGGGCAGCCTCTCCTTCTGGTTTGTTTTAACTCCCAGGCCCAGCGTTCTGGGGATGCTGGGCTCTGTAGTCGAAAGGGCGGGCAGGGGGAGAGAAGGTTTGCCGGTTCTTCCACTCACCCGCCTTCCTCATCCACCCCCTTCTCCTTCTTCTTGTTTTTTTTTTTTAACTCCCAGGCCCAGCATTTGGGGATGCTTTGTAGTCCCAGGCCGGGGGAAGGCCCATTCACCCGCCTCCTCACCCACCCCCTTCTGGGGATGCTGGGGATGCTGGGCTCTGTAGTCGAAAGGCGAGCAGAGGGGGAGAAGGTTTGCCGGTTCTTCCACTCACCCGCCTTCCTCATCCACCCCCTTCTCCTTCTTGTTTTTTTTTTTGTTTTAACTCCAAGGCCCAGCATTCTGGGGATGCTGGGCTCTGTAGTCGAAAGGGCAGGCCGGGGGAAAGGCTTGCCGGTTCTTCCACTCACCCGCCCTCCTCACCCCCTTCTTCTTGTTTTTTTGTTTTAACTCCCAGGCCCAGCATTCTGGGGATGCTGGGCTCTATAGTCGAAAGGGGAGCAGAGGGGGAGAAGGCTTGCTGGTTCTTCCACTCACCCACCTTCCTCATCCACCCCCTTCTCCTTCTTGTTGTTTTTTTAACTCCCAGGCCCAGCATTCTGGGGATGCTGGGCACCCAGAGGGGAAGAAGGCTTGCCCCACTTCCTCTCCTTCTTGTTGTTTTTTTGTTTTAACTCCCAGGCCCAGCATTCTGGGGATGCTGGGCTCTGTAGTCAAAAGGGTGGGCAGGCAGGTTGAGGAAGAAGGCTTGCCGGCTTTCCCACACCCCCGTCCTCCTCATCCATCCACCCCTTATTCTCAAGACTTCTGGCAGTTAGAGTTTCCCCAACAGGAACGCATGGCATGGTGGCCATTGGGCCACCTCAAAGGCTTGGAGAAAAAGGGACCTTCAGGAGGATGGATTCACAAGTCTTCCCCCACCACCACCAGTCACCAGTTCAGGATTTGAACCTCTGTCCTCAAGCTGCCCTGGTGCTCCCCTGAGGAGCAAGGATCCAGGACAGGTGTGTCTCCAGGGCACACATTTTTGGAGAGGAAGACAGGCAAGGCACTTGGAAGTGCCTTAGTATCAAGTGCACAGGTAAAATACATATTTTTTCACCCAGCGCGTTGTTAGTCTGTGGAACTCCCTGCCACAGGATGTGGTGACGGCATCTGGCCTGGGTGCCTTCAAATGGGGATTGGACAGATTCCTGAGGAAAAGTCCATCACAGGTTACAAGCCATGATGGAGAGGTGTCATCTCCAGGCTTAAAACCCGGGTCCTTCAAGGACCAGATGCAGGGGAGTGGTAGCAGGAGACAGAGATCTAGTCTTGTGCACTCCCAGATGCATCTGGTGGGGCCACTGGGAGATACAGGAAGCTGGACTCGATGGGCCTTTGGCCTGATCCAGCATGGCTCTTCTTATGTTCTTATGTAGTCCCTCTCTCTGACTGTGTCTCTCCCAAAAGACACACTTTTATCCACCCGGTTTCCTGTGAGGCTTTTCCAGACCACCTTTTCTCCCCTTAAGCTCAACGGCCACAGATGGGCATCTCCTCCACGTGGCACTGCAGTCTTGCGATGGAGGCTAGGTTGGAAGAACTTGACCGGTTCCCAAGGTCAGCCGGTGAGGTTCCATGGCTGTGAACCGGTCTGATTTCCCACATCTCTTGCTCCGTCATGGTAACTCGAAGAAGGCGGCATTCCCACAATGGAGGTCCTTTTCCCCCTCCAAGAACTCAGCAGCACTAGCATCCCACCATGAAAGTTGTGGAGCCTTTCTTCTTGCATGTGGGATGTTGTTGTTGTTGTTGTTGTTGTTGTTGTTGTTGTTATGCCATAATGTTGGAACCAACGTACAGAGGCCTTTGCAGGGCTTTCAAGGTGAGACATTTCAGGTGTGGCTTTACCAGTTCTACTTTCACCGGTCAGGTCTCCATGGCCAAGTGAGGATCCGAACCCTGATCTCCCTAGTCCAGGGGTCCTCAACCTAAGGCCTGGGGGCCGGATGTGGCCCCTCAGGGTCCTGAATCCGGCCCCCGGGACCAATTGCAGACCCCCCACCTCCCCCCCCGCTTTGCAAGCAAGCCAGCCTCCACAGCTGCTTCTATTGCTGAGGCAGTTCCCAGCCCTTGCTCGTTCCCTCCCTCACTTGTGGTGCATCAAGTCAGGCCCGGACGGGCTGGGCCAAGAGAGAAGGCAGCTTTCCCTCCCGGGCCCAGCAAGGGCATGATGGCCAGGGCGCACAGCTGGATCTGTGTGCGGTGGTGCCAGCCTTGCTGCGGCTGCTGCTCCTCATCCTGAGTGGCCGCCTAGAAGGTGATGAGGGGCCTGAGCTTGCCTGGGTTGCCACCTCCTTCCCGATGCAAGGAAGGAAGGAAGGAAGGAAGGAAGGAAGGAAGGAAGGAAGGAAGGAAGGAAGGAAGGAGAGCTGCTCCAGCCGATGCCACTGTATGAGGAGGAGGAGGAGGAGGCGCAGCAGAGGGATCCCAGCAGTGGCACAACCCGGAGCAGGAGGCATTTGCGCGGGCCCCGGAGATGCACTGATCATGGACTGACCGTGGGGTGGTGGTGGCCCCACTTGCCCCCCCCTCCCCTGGGGTCCGGCCCCCAGTGGTGTCTGAGGGGTGGTGGACCGGCCCACTGTTTAAAAACGTTGAGGACCCCTGCCCTAGTCCACATGTGTTGCATCTTTCTCAAAAGGCCAAGTGTCCTCCTGGACTTCTCCGCTCCCCACAAGAGAGAAGGAATAACTGGCCTAAAGTCACTACCTGAACCCCACGATCCTTTGGGGAGGTGGATTTCCCAAGACCAAACATTACGTCTTGCTCAAAGGGGAACCTTTGCTTCAGGAGCTGTCTTTCTGAAAAGGAGCCTGTTAGTCAGAAGACCTAGTGAAGAAGGACTGGTCCCAAAACTAGGAAGGGGTCCAGGCTTCTCACCTGATTTTGAGATCCTTCATCCTCATCTACCATTGAAGGTCAGGTATCTTGTGAGGGCAGTGAGTTCTTTGATGTCCTCAAACTGCACGACCTCCGACTTTTCTTTCCTGGAGGAATTCCTGTTGTAGGGTTTTCCATACCTGGTAAAATCACCCTTTGCTATGCAAGAGAAGTCCCGAGACAGACCGAGGAGAATAGTTACAGGGTTCTCCAGTGTCTACTCTTTTCTCATCGACTGGCACTTGAAGTCTCAACGGCGTGTCCTGAGACATGTGTAGGAGAAAGCATCAAACGGGTTGCTTTGCTTGCAGTGGCTTTTGAAATCGCAAGAGGCTTTCTTTTACTGCACACATGCTAGCCACCCCCGTGGACAGATCAACAGCGGCAAACAGAGGCCTGCCGGCTGACAGAATGGAGGGGTGGAGCCCTCAGCCCAGAGGCAGGGCTTTCTTTGGATTCAAAGGCTAGAAAGAATGATTAGGTGGTGCTAGGTAGAGATAAGACAATCAATCACCCCTCCAGCCCAGAAAGGTCCCTCCCGGTTACTCAAACAACAGACAGCATGGGAGGTTGTTAAGTGAAACTCCAGCAACCAAACTTGTTATCACCAACTCGCCACATGTGTGCACCATAATGTACAGTGTTTTGTCCCCCCCCCTTATAATCTGGAATTCTCTTTTACTTCCACAAATATGCTTCTCTTCTGTTTCTCTCCAAATAAACCTGCAGAAGAGAAGAGGTCAAACACTTTGGTTTCTGCCTGAAGAGATATCTTGACTCTGGACTTTCTTCATTTGGGTGTGTTTGCAATAGATGTGCGTACCTGTGATAGGACCGTGTGTGTTTGTGATAGGACGGCAACTCAATGACTGCACTTGAGGATCAATGTTGCCATTCTCCACCACCACCCCAATACTCTCTTTGGACTTGATGGAGTGGTTTTTCATCTTTTCTTTTGTGTGTGTGTCTTTTTTAAAAAGCTGTCACCAGCAGGATACCAGGGTCCCAAGAAGCAAAATTACTCTTGTGGTGTCGTTACACACCCAGCGGAGACGACATCCTCTTTGGTGGGACGGCTCTGGCATGCATGCAGGCAGCCTTCCTGTGCTTGGGAACGGGGGAAAATCAGCCGTGCAGCTCGGGCGGAAACACTGATGGCTCAAGACTTCCCAGCAGTGGAAATATCCGGAATTTAGCGACTACCCAAAGCATCCCGTCGCTTGAAGGAGCCGCCAACTCTCCTGATGAATGGAGACTTATATAGAATCCATACGATCTAATGACCCTCCTGGGCCATCTCGCATTAGGAACGCCACGGAACAAGCCGCAGAGAACTGGCGACGCTCCGGGGTTGTCGAGAAAGGGAAAGATGTCAAAATAAGCTGTAAATAAGGTCAATCACGATCGCCTCACCACACACGGGTGGCAGAGAGAAGGGCTGCTCCTGGATATGGACACACTGAGACTCCCTGGAGCAGACCATCATGCTGAGAAATGCTGAAGGCAGCGGGAAAAGAGGCAGGCTGAAGGTGAAGCGGATTGACTCAGGAGAGGAAGCCACGGCTTTCGCTTTGCATGAGCGGCACAGGCCGCTAAGGATGGGATCTTTCAGTGGTTACTGATTCACAGGGTCACCGTTCAGACAGAAACAAGGTCAGCCCCCCTTCCCTCCTCTTCCCCATCTCTCTCTCCCCACACACACACACACACACACACACACACAGAGAGAGAGAGAGAGAGAGAGAGAGAGAGAGAGAGAGAGAGAGAGAGAGAGGATCCTGATCCACTCAACCTGACTGGGAGGTCAGAATCACAAAATTCCCATCTCCCATCTCTGGAAAATGTGTGCCTTTTTGGATCGATGTGTACCATCTGCTGGTGTAGTAAGCAAGCGTGTGTATTTTTTTAAATGGGGGATGGATGGAGGTGCTGGCGCCCCTTTTGGACACTGGATATGATTGGGATAAGATTTTCGGCAGATAACTCGACCCAGTCAAGAAAGGAGCTTGAAACTGGGCCGTTTTCTTCCCCAGCCTTCTGTGGCAACTACAATCCTCATTTCTCCAAGCAAAGAGAATCCCTTTCAGTGGAATTCCCAAAGGCTTATGACGATTTCTGAGGATCCAAGCAGAGCTCAGAAGACCTGCCTATTTAATTCGTGTTGTTTTGATGAGTAACTTGTTGCCATTACTTGGTAGGGTGCTGAAGTGGTGCTGTCTGTTCTAATTAGTCGTTACATTCTGTTGCTTGGTGAAAAATTGGTCAAAGAGTAGCACAATATTAATGGTTGTTGTTGTTGTTGTTGTGTTGTTACAATCGTGACCAACTCTTCATGACCCCATGTCCATGGAGTTTTCTTGGCAGGAATACAAGAGTGGTTTTGCCAGGTCCTACTCCAGGCACCTACAGCACCTGGTATTCCCTGGTGGTGTCCCATCCAAGTACTAACCAGGTCTGACCCTGCTTAGCTTCCGAGATCAGGCGAGATCAGATGTATCAGGGCATCGTACTCACCATCAAGACAACTCCTAGGTCATTGGTTGGGTGTTTGATTCCCTACTGTGCTTCCTGGGATAAGAGCCAGCCTGGGTGGCCTTGGTCAAGCTGCCCAGTCCCAGGGCACCCTTAAAAGAAGGGGAGAATGGGAGTTTCTCTAACTGAAAATACTCACCGTAGGTTAGAATTGACTTGCCAACACACGATTATTCTTACTCTAGTCCATTCCAACACACACCAACTTTCCTCAGGGTTTTCTAGGTCTAAGGTTTCCCTGTCCCTCCTCTGGGTAGTAGGCTGGGATCCCCATGCAGCTTGGCCAGAGCTAAAGAGGCTGGTACTTCCTCCAGGAAGCAATCTGGGGTATTGAACTCCTAACTCCAGAGTTCCAAGCCACCAAGTTATCCAGCCGGCACCAGAACGACATACCGTTTGGAGAAGCCCTTAAAATGCCTTAAGATGGCCTTTAAAAGTCACTTTTGGAAGGAGCTCGGAAGCCTTCCAGATGACACCAAAGGAACAACACTGCTGCTCCTCTTCACGAGGCGCTTGAAATGTAATTTGCGAAAACGTCCCCACCCCACCCCAAAAGGAGCTCGTTGCAAGTAACTGTGTTACTTGTTTCCAACGGCGGTGGATCTGAACGCAGGGCAAGTCTGGAGGGCGGCAATTTTGCGGACGTTTTGAAGGATGTTGCCAAGAAGGGGTGGAGGATTCAAGGATCATAAAAGAATAAAGTTTGTCTTGCGCTGAAGGGGACTTTGTGTAAGTTCTCGTCTTACTGGGGGAAAAATAGCTTTGCTCAGACCATTTTGACTCTCAGATGAGGGGAAGGCGGGCTTATTATGGAAGGAAGTTATGGAAAATGGTGATGAGTTATCTGCTTCCCAGAGAGCAAAGTGGGCCAACTGGATAGAGGGGGACATACACACACACCCCACAACCATAATCCCAAATGTTAAGAATACATCCAGTGGTTGGTTGAAAACCTCAGGCTCTCTCTGTGGTTTCCAGGGCAGGCTCTCTTATTTGATTGAAAGCCCTGTGGGTTGGGACTGTTGTTCTTTGGAGATATATATTTTAAATGATTGTTTAATGGTTTGGCAGGGCTCAGGCCATTCCTCTGGTTTGGACTCGGCTCTGCAGGGGAGGGTGACCCAGATTGGGAGGCTCCAGGAAACCCCAAATTGCGTGAGGAACGAGCAGTGGGGATGTTTGAGAGGTGAGACGGAAGCCATGCGGGCTGGATGTCTCAGCGGTTTAGGTATCTGGCTGCAGAGCCAGAGGTAAGAGGTTCGATTCCCCAGGGGCTCCCAGGAGGACAGCCAGCCTGAGTAGCCTTGGGTGAGCTGCACGGCCACAGAACCCCAGAAGGAGGCAACAGTGGACCCTTCCAGAGTATTTCTCTCCCTGGAGAGCCCTGAAAAGTGTTGCACTAAGTCAGAAATCTGAGCGTTATTATTATTAATCTGCCATCAAGTCAATGCAGACTTATGGCAAGGCTTTCCTGGGTTTTCCAGGTAGAGAGTACACAGAGGTGGTTTCCCATTTCCTTCTGCCGGGGGTGCCCTAGGACAGTGCAGCTTGCCCAAGGACACCCAGGCTGGCTCTTCTCCCTGGAGGCACCCTGGGGCATTGAACCCCAACCTCTAGATCTGCAGCTTGGTATCTAAATCACTGATCTAGCCAGCCAGCTCAGAAGTGGTTTCCCATTCCCTTCTTCTGGGGGAGCCCTGGGACGGTGCAGCTTGACCAAGGCCACTCAGGCTGGCTCTTCTACCAGGAGGCACCGTGGGGAATTGAAATACCAACCTCTAGATCTGCAATTAGATATTTAAATCACTGATCTAGCCAGCCAGCTCAGAAGTGGTTTCCCATTCCCTGCTTCCAGGGGTGCCCTGGGATGGTGCAGCTTGCCCAAGGCCACCCAGGCTGGCTCTTCTCCCAGGAGGAACAGTGGGAGATTGAACTCCCAACCTCTAGATCTGCAGTTAGATAGCTAAACAACAGCGCTATCTGGCTACCTCATTAGTGCTTTTCTTGCAGGCACTTTGGGGCAGTACAGCCTGCCCAAGGCCACCCAGGCTGGCTTTGCTCGCAGGAAGTCAGTGTTCAAACTCCCAGTCTCTGGCTTTGTAGCGAAATATCTGAACCACTGAACTATCCAGCCCATTAAAGTGTAGGCTAGGCGCCCTTAACTATGAAACTGGCAAACTTAACTATGAAAGAGAAGCCTTTTCTTTGTTGTTGGTGATCCATGGTGAGGAAGCCACAGCATGGTCGTATGTGCGTGTGTATGTGTGTGCACGTGTACGTGTGTGTGTGTGTGTGTGTGTGTGTGTGTGTGTGTGAGAGAGAGAGAGAGAGAGAGAGAGAGAGATGGCAAGGCATCTATGAATGGAAAGAAAATCACAAATTCTCGCAGATTCCAGTTCAGTCTCCAGCTTACTTTTGAGGTGTTGTTTTTCACCCACTCTGTTACCAAGGCGCAAGGAGAACCGGGGGTGCATGGGGCGGGGGTGCAGAATACGCTGCCTGGGAAAGGAGGGGGTTGAGGGAATGGTGACGAGGCAGGCGAGGGAAAATAACTGTGAAATCTGCCATATGTGTGAACTCTCCCTCTCTCTTTAGCACGTGACGTCGTTGGAATTCTTCCCGGTGGCTTGTTGCAGAGGGAATCTCCACCTGCTCTCCACCTGCCTTTGCCTCCAGCCGATCGATCGGCGCTTCCCCGTCTTTATAAAAGTGTTCTGCTTATATACCGCCCCATACCACTTCAAATAGTCTCTGGGCGGTTTACAGTTTTAATTACAGTATGCAGGCTACACATTGCCATTCCCCCCCCCCACCCCAGCAAGCTGGGTACTCATTTACCAACCTCAGAAGGATGGAAGACCGAGTGAACCTTGAAGTCAGCTACCTGGGATCGAACCCCAGGTCGTGAGCACAGTTTTACCTGCAGGACAGGCATTTAACCACTGCACCACGAGGCTCTATTAAACAAGCCAGGCTGCCTTAGGCTTAGAAACCAGGCTGTTTCATTTAAAATCTGTAGGGTTGATGGGAGGTTCCCGATGTCGACTAGGAAAGGCAGTAGTGTAGCTGTGGTGGGCTTCTTCCACTGGGGGGGGGATGATGGATTTTGGGGTGTAAGATTCCACCCACAGCGTCCTCTGTTGTCACTTTAAAACAACTCACATACTGCCTGGTTCTTCCCTGTCTTACGTCTACTACATTGCCTAAGCATTCTAGACACAGCAGGGCCCTTTCCCTACAGATTTTTTTATTTATTTATTTATTTATTGGAATTGTTATACCGCCCATCTGCCAGCGAGGCCACTCTGGGCGGCTAAAGCAACCAAATATAACTCATGCAGATGCCTGGAAATTCTGCATGCTTGATTTTATGGTGAAGTCTTTCGAAAATAGGCATATTTCTCAGGAAACACGACAGAAGGAACTTAAAGGTGGTGGGGGAGGAACTGAGGAGATGATAAAACTGTTGAACCCCTTCGTCCTGTGATGGACGGATGATTATGAGAGTTGAAGACCAATGAAAGGAAGCATTTTGCCTCGGCAATCTATCAGTGCCACCTCGGACCCTACCCCTTCATGCCTCCCATCTTGAGTGGACCCGCTGAATCAAGGCAAACCCAATAAACTGAGAGTTATATATAAGCTCCATTGACTCAACAGCCTGGTGTCTCCAATTAAAGCAGAGATTTGTATAAGCGATGGCCTACCGTTCAGCAGTGGACTCCATGGATCTGGCCCGTACTAGTTGTTGAGTTTTAGGGCCGTGAGTTTACTCTTGTGGAGATCCAGTGTCGGATTCAGATTCTTGACTTCCACCCTAGAAGAGAACTTGGGATGTCAGAAATTCAGTATACGGTATTCCACTAATCGAACTTTCCCCATAAACCGAAATTAGAACCTCTCTTAAAAAGTTGTTGGCTAACAGCTCACAAATATATGCCTACGAAGAAGGGAATCATCATCACTCTCATAATCATCTTAGTTAGAACTGCTGAGCTGGAAGCGACCCTATGAATAATCAAGTCCAGACCAAGAAAAAGGAGAAAGGAGGAGGGGGAGGAGGAGGAGGAGGAGGAGGAGGAGGAGGAGGCGGAAAGAAGAATGGGGTAAGTTCAGCACATAACACACAGCCAAGCTGTTAGTCAAGCTTGGTACCTTTGTATAAAGGAATGAATTCGTTCCAAATGAAATTATGTTAAGCAAAATTTCCTTTATACAAATTTCCCATAGGAATGCATTGAAAATGGAGTAATCCCATTTTTATGTTGTACGGATTTGCCCCATAGGCGATTCTGTTAAGCAAATTTCCCCTGTCTCCGGAATATTTTATGTTGTACAAATTTTGTTATACAAACTGTTTGTTATGCAAGGGTCCACTGTAATTATGCAGGCTACATACCAGCAAGCTGGGTAGTCATTTTACCGACATCAGAAGGAAGGAAGGCTGAGTGAACCTTGATCTGGCTACCTGAATCTGTTGGGATCGAGCTCAGGTCGTGAACAGAGTCTTGTCTGCAGTCTTGCAGTTTAACCGCTGTGCCCTGAGGCTCGAAGTCAATTCTAACTGGTAGTCCTAATGAAAGCAGGTTGCTTTTCTGCCCACTGGCATGCTCTGAACATAAACCGAGGAGAATTCCATGTGTTCATATTGTGTGTGTGTGTGTGTGTGTGTGTGTGTTGCGTCGTTACACTGGTGACCGCCTCTTTGTGACCCCTTAGGGCAGGCATGTCCAAACTTCGGCCCTCCAGATGTTTTGGATCGCAACTCCCACAGTCCTTTGCTATTGGCAATCTAAGCTTAGAATTCTGGGAGTTGTGGTCCAAAACATCAGGAGGGCCGAAGTTTGGACATGCCTGCCTTAGGGCATCTAGACATACAGCCTAGTTAAATGGAAGGAAAGAAAATGGATGTTTAAAGAAAAGGTTTAATGGACACTGAAAGAACTGGGCAAAACAGGGGAGCCAACAGGATCACGTCATGTTTGCCCCTCCTGCGTCAACTTGGAAGGGGCCATTGTGTGAAATGCATCACACGGTTCTTCAGGAATCTAGGCAGAATGTGTCGGACAGTGTGATGTCTCAAAGGTGGCGGGCAGGCGACACACTTGCACCTTGCTGCCAAATGCCATCGCTGAGAACCAGCTAGTTCGTGTCAGTCCAGTATATTTCCACCAAGCAGGGTCCCCTCTTAGATCTGTGCCTGGCAGCCCCACCCACCCCTGCTAAGCTCCTGCCCGAGGTAACCCCAGATATGCCTGGAGTCGCAGCTCTTGTGTGACTTAAAATCTCGACAGCAAAGGTGGACAGAGTGTGGCACTCCCTCCCAGAGAGGTCAGGTCAGTGACCCAACAACTGTGAGCACCTCTGTTGTTGTGATGTGCCCCTAATTCCACGCAGCCTGAATATTACCTTGATTTTT
Source organism: Phrynocephalus forsythii (assembly GCA_029282475.1). Classification (NCBI taxonomy): domain Eukaryota; kingdom Metazoa; phylum Chordata; class Lepidosauria; order Squamata; family Agamidae; genus Phrynocephalus; species Phrynocephalus forsythii. Next base: position 6,178,303 of record JAPFRF010000017.1, on the reverse strand, counting down.
TGGATCATCCTTCCATGCTGTCATCTGGCTCCTCACTAGATCCCCGAACTGAGAGATCAAAAGGGATTCCTGAGCATTTGTTTTGGATAAAAAGGCCTTGGGCTGTGCCTGTGGGGCTTAAAACCCCAATGCAAGAGAAAGAAGGGTGCTCGTTTTCTTTTGATTTCAATGTGTTTTGTTCTATTCGATTTTATTTGTCATGCCCTCGCGCGGAGCCGTGGGGAAACAGCTGTATCGTAATAAGAGGCCTGGCAACCTTCCCAACGAGAAGCAATTCACACTTCTGCCAGTGGAGCTTTTGCAACTAAATTAATTAAGCTAATGGATACAGATTGGAAGCTGTCTCCTGCTCCACTAAAAAAAGGAGGAAAAGCAGGCATCTATAACCACACGGGGAGCTGCGAGATGACAAGGTGGAGGAACGGTCGTTGGTTAATTGAAACGAGGTGGTCCCGGATCTCTGGGAATGGAATCTGGCTTCCTGGCTTCCTTCCTCCCCACCCCACCCCCACCCCGAAAATTAAAGCTGAAAATGCACAAACGAAAAGGGTTTGATTTTGGGCACGCGAGTGGGAAACGGGTGGTGGTGGTGGGAAACGGTATATAAATGAATGCTGCAACCAAATGCTGCAGCGTAGCCTCACCTCCTAACAGGTTTTGTCATCTCTTTCTTTGAGGTTTGAACCAGGTAGGAGTAGGTGCCTTGGGTGTTGTAAGACAGGGTGGGCAGCTTCCCCGGAGGGCTCACACCCTCCCCAGACACAACATGGAGGGCTGTTCCTGTACAACATTATCCCCAAATATCTATCTATCTATCTATCTATCTATCTATCTATCTATCTATCTATCTATCTATCTATCTATCTATCTATCTATCTATCTATCTACCTACCTACCTACCTACCTACAGTGGACCCTCATATAACAAAAGGTTTGTATAACATAAAATCTGTCCAACATAAAAAATTCCAGAGATAGGGGAAATTTGCTTAACAGAATCATCTATGGGGCGAATCCATACAACATAAAAATGGTTGCGATTACGGATTACTCTAATAAATTAATAAATGAATACTCTGTTTTCAATACATTCCTATGGGAAATTTGTATAAAGAAAAAATTGCTTAACATATATCTGCGCTTTTATACAACCCGGAGGCAAAGGGCTCCCAGATGCGGAGCTTAAAATTGTTTTCCCACCAGCTCCGGGAATTAAGTACGACCACGCCCACCTAAGCACGTCCCAGTGCATTTTCCAAGTACCTGATCTCCAAAGGTGAAAAATTTCTGATGCGGATTGCAAAACAGTGAGTGCCGGGCTCTCCTGCCTTCTGTTTTTTTTTTTTTGGTCCCCCCCGCCTCTGCCCCTTTAAGAGACTGGAATGCTTCCCGGGGCAGCTCCCTATGGCAGAGGGAGGTGAGCCTGCATTCTTTTCTCCCTTTTTTCTCCCTCCCCTCACGTAGACAGGAGCAAGGGAGTGCGGAGGGGTGGGAACACAGCAAGAGGAGCAAACCTCCAAGATCTCTGGTCCGAACTTAAGTTGCCAATGGATCTTAGGGGTTGTGTAAAAGCACATTTGGAATGAATTAATTCCTTTATACAAGGTACCACTGTATCTATCTGTCTGTCTGTTTCCTTCATCTCTCTGTCTGTCTGTCTGTCTGTTTCCTATCTATCTATCTATCTATCTATCTATCTATCTATCTATCTATCTATCTATCTATCTATCTATCTATCTATCTATCTATCTATCTATCTATCTATCTATCTATCTATCTATCTATCTATCTATCCAAGAGAGATGCTCTGTCTGTGGTGTGCTGTCTAGTTGAAACTGATTTATAACCGGCCTAATAGGGCTGTCGAGGTAAGGGAGATATTTAAAGATTGGTTGTTACCGGTGCCTCCTCCCAAGTGAGTTCCCAACGAGGGGGCATTTGAAACCAGACCTCCTGGGTTTTTGTCTTAACACTAGCCACTATACAAAAATGGGTCATCAGAAGGAGAGGGGGTGGAACAGGGGACAGGAGAAAGAGGGAAAGAGAGAGAGAGAAAGGAGAGGGAGAAGAAAAGAGATAAGAGGAAAGAGGGGGAAAGAAAGGCAACAGGAGACAGAGAGGGAGGAGGCAGGGGGAGAGGGAGAAAGCTCACCCAACCTACTATTCCTTGAGTGAATGAATCTGCTTCTTTTGTTTGCCAGCTGACACTCTACCCTTCCTGAACATGCTCAAGATTCCACCAAGGGATTGGTGGAGTTTGGGGGGGAAGTTCCTTCCTTGAATCTGCCAGTGGGCCTTGACCCCCAACTTTGCTCTGGGAGAAGCTTCCTCGTGGCTCACCGGTGCCAATGTGGAATGAATCGCTTTTCTAAAGCTGAGCTGGACACACACAAAACTTCCTCCAACGCGTGCCACCCTAACCTTCACAATCCCAACTGCCCAGCAAGGATAGCAAACCCAAGGCAATCTTCAGATCCGCACGTGCGCTGGTGATTCTGGTGCCACGGGGTGGCGAGTCCGCTCTGGCTTTTGCTCAGAGCGTTAAGACCCTGCCAACGTGCCAAACGCTAGCCTTCAAAACAAGTTCAGCACCTTGGATAGATCCCAAGACATCCAAGCTGAACCCTAGTGCAGGTTTGTTGCTGTCCTCTGTTACAGCCTCCACTCTCCTGGCCCCTACTTATTGATCTATTTATTTATTAATTTATTTTATTTATTTGACTTCTGTACCACCCATCTAGCCCTAGGGCTACTCTGGGCAGTTTACCACATGGAATCACATAACAAGCTAATAAAGGAATACATTAAAAAAACAAGGAGCATAATAAAACAAGATATACATAAATCAACAATAATAAACTAAAATTAAGCTAAAAAGAGCAGGAGATTGATAAAACGGGGGTGGGGGAAAAGAGAAGATCAGCGGTAAAATGAAAGGTGTCTTATTGGATGTTTGAGAAATCAGGAAAGGCCATTCTATGCAACCAGGTCTTCAATAGTTTTTTAAAAATTTGAAGCGAGGGTGCCAGGTGAATTTCAGGGGGTAGTGACCTTTTAGCTGAATTCTAACCCAGCTTGTACCTGGCTTGGGCTACCAAAGCCCGATCAGACTGCCATGTTTCATGCGGAAGGGTGGAAGGGGTGGCGTCTGCTGCCAGGTCAGATGGTGAGACAGCTCCTTGTGAAGGAGGCGGGCGCGCTAAAGTGAGGCATCTGTGAAAGGTTTCTAAGACTTCTCCGTGGGAGGTGTTGTAATGCGTGGTGAGATTTTCTTCTGATTAAACAAGCACCGCAGGGATGATCGTCCAAAGCAATGAGTTTTGCCAGATCCAAGTAGGGCGATGCTAAAATATTTATACGTATTCTAAATTATAGATGGCCGAACAAAAAAAAATTACCCCAAAAAGAACAGATCACTCCATCGCCAGTTTTTTTTTTTTGCCTGTCCCTGCTGTTGGTTTTCTCCCCCCCCCTTTCCCCTGAGGAAGGCACAAAAGTTTACACAGTTTAAAAGCAGCTCTCTATAGAAATAAGGATTTGTTGTTCTTCATTTGTTTGTCTGGACTGCTACTATGACAGTTCTGCACAGGGGTTGAACCTACCCAAATGGCTTCAATCCAGAAAGCAATGTAGAATCATAGGATCATGGAGTTGGAAGAGACCTTAACAGCCATCTAGTCCATCCCCCTGCCATGCAGGAACCCCCATCACAGTATTTCCGACAGATGGCCATCCAGCCTCTGCTTAAAAACCTCCAAAGAAGGAGACTCCATCACCCTCCTTTGTGGTGGCATCTTCCACTGCTGGACAGCTTTAACCGTCAGGAAGTTCTTAAATTGAATCTCTTTTCCTGTAGTTTGAAACCATTGCCCCAAGTCCTAGTCTCTGAAGCCATGGAAAACCAACCTGTTCCCTCTTCAATAGGACATCCTTTCAGATATTTAAACATAGCTATCATATCCCCCCTCAGCCTTCTTTTAGAGAGGCTAAACATTCCCAGTTCCCTAAGCATTCCTCATAAGATTTCTTCCAGACTTTCAGCCATCCTGGTTGCCCTCCTCTGGACTCGCTTGAGGTTGTCAACATCCTTTTTAAATTGAGGTGCACAGAACTGGACACAGTAATCCAGGTGGGGTCTGACCGGAGCAGAATAGAGTGGTACTATCACTTCCCTTGATCTAGACCAGGGGTGGCGAACCTTTGGCACTCCAGATGTTTTGGACCACAACTCCCACAGTCCTTTATCATTGGCAATCTAGGCTTGGAATTCTGGGAGTTGTAGTCCAAAACATCTGGAGTGCCGAAGGTTCGCCACCACTGATCTGGACACTATCCTTCTGTTGACGCAACCAAGAATCGCATTGGCTTTCCTGGTTGTTGTGACACGCTGCTGATTCATGTTCAATTCCACCAAGACTCCCAGATCCCTTTCACAATATATACTGAATATATATTGTGTGGCATACAGTATGCTGGTGTTAAGGGCGATGACGTCACCAAGAGTAGAAGATTACTGTTGATGAAAGAAGCCCTGCTTTGGTCCCAGAGCTCACACCACCCACGTCCAAACAGTCTCATCATATGCTAGTACAGCAAGCCTTGAAACTAAAGGAGGAACACTTTAACTACCAGTGTCCTTAAGGTAATGCCGTCTGGGCCATTAGAGTGTGGGTGGGGTGTCGTACTATGGTGTCTTTCCCAACTAATTGAGTATAAGGCTTCAAGGTGTCTCCATCCTGCTTTGTTAGCAGTCTTTGAACGTGACATGTCAGCTGAGGGGTGGAAATCCCAAAGAGAGGATGGGAAAAATAGAATGTCATGGCCTATAAAAGGCGTAGCTGACTGACACTCCTAGCAAGAGACATTCACGCTGCAATATTTAGTTGCAGCACATCACAGCCTTGAAGTCAGCTAGCAATTCTCACCCCACATCAGGCTTTTAGTATTTGCAGGAAAGCTTATTTCCCACACCCACCACCTCAAAAACCCCAAACTGGTGGGGAAAAAATCACTTGGTCTATGATTATGCTATTCTTGAACATTGTTCCAGTAATTCTCCCACACGGGTTCTACTCAGCTTCTCTCCAGATTCTTTTCAAGAGCCGCGACTTAATCAAACCACACAAGTTTCCTCAGCACCGCAAAACACCCAGTGCTTTCTCATAGGTCATTCTGTGGCTTTAGCATTGCTCTTTTTTTTAATTTTGTTCTTGTTGCCTTATTGCCCAGCAGAAATATAATAGCAAATCTGGGAAGCACATTCTATGCCCCTGTACAAAGAAAGATAGCCAAGTACCCCTAACATGAAAAAAGAAAGCTCCATAACACTAAAAAAAATGCAGACATTTCAAGGTGAACTGTCCCCTTTAAGGGCTTAATTTACTCCTAGGATACATTACACCATCCTATGAAGCATCCCTCCTTAGAAATCCCTGGTGGCAAATAACTGATATGGTAATGATGTTTTTTTAAAAATCAGACTACACATCCCAGAATGTCACACTGCCCATGCTGATTATGGGGGTTGTAGTCCAAAAATTATACTTTCCCCACCTCTTATCCTCCGTCTAGGTATGAGTGAATATTTATTACTGATTAAAAGAGACTGTTGGCTCTTAAGCCATGAGCATGAAGCCCACGGAGCCAAATTGGATCACTGAGGTGCGCTTTGATAACTAAAGGGCTCTCAACTACTGCTACACAGCTTATTTTAGGAAAATCCCACATCTAGATGCAAAAGCAAATGTAACATTAAACGTGGGCCTGGAGGCTGCATTTAGAAGCCAAGAGAAATGTGTAGAAGGCCATGGGTTCCTACATCTGTGGGGCACTGAAGCCGCGCTGGGTCTTGGTCCCAGCTTTACAAGATCTATTCAGGGCGCTGAAGCCCATTCTGAGAGTTAGTTCAGCACCATGGACAGATCCTTTGAACAGCCATGTCAAACCTGCTGCAGATTAATTGCCCATTCTCATAAGAACATAAGAAGAACCCTGCTGGATCAGGCCAAAGGCCCATCTAGTCCAGCTTCCTGCATCTCACAGTGGCCCCACCAAATGCATCCAGGAGTGCATGAGACTAGATATCTGTCTCCTGATCCCACTCCCCGGCATCTGGCCCTTGAAGTACCCTGGTTTTAAGACTAGAGATTACACATCTCCATCATGGTTTGTAACCTGTGATGGACTGTTCCTCCAGGATTCTGTCCAATCCACTTTTGAAGGCATCCAGTCCAGATGCCATCACTTGCATTCACCATAATGCAAGTGAATTATTTATTTATTTCTCCACTGCCACCATCTACCCCTGATGGGTATCCCATGTCTGCCTAGGAATTTCATGGATGCCAGGCTTGGATGAAGTATTTAGATCAGTGGTTCTCAACCTGTGGGGTCCCCAGATGTTCCTGGACTGCAACTCCCAGAAATGCTGGCCAGCTCAGCTAGTGATGAAGACTTCTGGGAGTTACAGTTCCAGGAACATCTGGGGACCCACAGGTTGAGAACCACTGAGAGGCCATGCGGTGTATAGCATTCATGAAAGAAACATATTTCCAGGAAAACATTATCAGAATTGGTCCTTAAGGGAGCTAGAGACCATACTACTGGATACACTGTATATTCACTATTAAAACTATATTCACTCTTGGAACTGATGCCCCACAGATACAAGGGTTCTAATGTATTAGCAATTGTGTCCTGATGACCTCTTCTCATCCATCCAGCTGATGTGAAATGATCTGATGTTTGTGTGTGTGTGTGTGTGTGTGTGTGTGTGTGTGTGTGATTTCACTACCTTCCCGCTCAAATTAACACCTGGTTCTATTCAGGGAGGGAGAGAATCTTACAGGAAAACAAGGTGCTAAAGTAAAATAAAGAGCTAAGTGTTTCTAGTTTCTCTTTTTTTATTTTAAAGAAGAGGACATTTCTGCCTTCCATTCATAATTTTCTGCAGTGTAAATTACCAGACATAGGACGTCTAGTTCTTTTTAAGCCGAACTTTTCAAGATAAATATCCCGGTTTATTCTGAAAGGGGGGACAGCACATCTGATGGAGGTTTGAAAAAATTCACTTTTCAAGCAGACACTTTAAAAGTTACTTTTTCAGGACCAAAATCCCAGAGCGCCCCCTCCCCCGCAAGGTGGGAGTGGGGTGTATTTGTAGAGGAGTCAAAGGAACTTCTCTAGCTTCTGATGCCAAAGTAACAGTTTCATTCCATTGCTCAGCCATCATGGGTAGATTAAGATACTGTACTCCCAAGTATTTGGGTAAAGGATGACAGCTAAACAGGTTCTACATGGGTCAGTGTGCATGGCATTTAAGGTATGATATACAGTATATATACACACAAGCCAGTAGCACTGTCCCAGGAAGCTCCCAGAAACACTGTATGGAACTTCTGTGTGCTCTATGTTGCAAAGCTTTGAATTTTTGGTTAGATCTCTTTAGCTGCACAGTAGAAGTGCAGTGATTTAAAGAGTAGAATGCTTTCATGTTCCCCAGAGTAGACCACATTTCCCCCTCATCAATAGTCACTTGGAGCCTCAATAACTCACACTGAAACATTAAGAGGAGAAAGGATTTAAAAAAGTTTCATTACTTACAATTGAAGACATAAAAACAGCAAATGGACCAACATGACTGCTCTCAACCACAGACTTTGGCAGACACTAGAGAGAAGGAAAAAGCACTGAGCAAAGAGGCAGGACAGGATCATTGGTTAGTGCTGGATAAATTGACAGTCATCCAGAAAGGTTCCAATTTGCTAAAGGTATCAGGCAAGGTTGCAAAACACCCAACACGTTATGCTTAGAAAACTCTAAAAAAGGGTTGCCACACATCAGAAATGACCTGATAGCACATAATTATTATTATCTCATATGTTTTATTCTCCTCCACCCATCTTAGATTTCAGTATTGGGCTCTCTTTTATGTCTGCTTTAATGCTGACCTTAGTACTATTTTGATATAATGCTTGTTCGGTTCTTTAAAATATTTGTGTGCCTCTTGTTTTTAGTTTTTACAGACTGTTTTGTGGTGGAAGATGCCTTTCGGGAGAAAAGGCGGACAAGAAATACCTGTATTTTATTTGTTTGTTTGTTTGTTTGTTTGTTAATCTTATACCCCGCCCATCTTCCCAAAAGGGAACTCTGGGCAGCTTACAATAAAAAAACAGGTAATAAACAAGCACTGAACAAGAGAAAAGCGAACAAGATGGCAGGCAAAACCCAAGCACAGTAAATGCGGGGAAAGGGAAAAAAACTAACTAGGAAGGTCGCCAAACGCCTCCCTGAAGAGGTGAGTCTTCAGGGCCTTTTTAAAGGCGGGCAAGGACTCTGTCAGGCGCAGCTCACTGGGTAGATGATTCCAGAGCATGGGGCCCACCACAGAGAAGGCGCGATCGCCTGTGCCAATCTCGTGGGTCTGGTCCCTGTTGACCTTTGAGAGATACGCTCTGCCAGATACTCTGGTCCCAGGCCGTGGTGGGCTTTGAAAGTCAAAACCAGGACCTTGAACCTAATCCGGAGGACAACGGGGAGCCAGTGCAAGCGAGCCCAAACTGGGGTGATGTGCTCGAATCTACGAGCACCCACCACCAGCCTGGCCGCTGCATTCTGCACCCGTTGTAACCTCCGGACCAGGGTCAAGGGCAACCCCACGTAGAGGGCATTGCAGTAGTCGATCCTCGAGATTTAAATAAATAAGAGATACATATTGGGGTGATATCCTTACGAGGTCAACCAAAGAAAGGCACAGCTGTCCTGGGGGCCTTGAATCCCTTTTTTTCGGACAGGATACTGGGCACACGGGTGGGTGGGTGGGGAATAGACCGGGTCCCACCAGGAAGAGGGCTTGGCGTGCTTTTCGGAGTAGTAGTCATGAGGGTTGCTGTGGATTCTCTCCAATGGAGCCAAGGCAAGAACAGATCTGAAAGAAAACTGCCCAAAGTCTGCAGCAGGAGCTGGTCCCAGGCAGCTGCTGCACACCAATTTTTTTGGGGGGGTGGGGTTGGGATTGGAATGGTTGGCGTCAATGGGAGCTTCAGCTGGCCTGGTTTTCTTGGGAAGCAATGGAGAAGCAAGAGAGGAAGAGATCCACATAATCTTGTCAGGGACTTGACATTTTCCCTTCCCGAAAGCCAAGATCCATCACTGTCACAGATTTCATAACCCACTTGGCCACAGTGGAAGATGTTATGTCCGGCATCTGAAGAAAACTCCAGTGCTTTTTGTTGCGGACCAAGAGCTCCGTCTTCTCTCTGTTCTTTGTCCATGTTAAAATAAAAAGGTAAAAGTAAAGGTCTCCGCCGTACATGCGTGCTAGTCGTGTCCAACTCTAGGGGCGGTGCTCATCTCCATTTCTAAGCCAAACAGTCAGTGTTGTGCAAGTCTGTGGCCATCTGGTCTTCTTCTTCTTCTTCTTCTTCTTCTTCTTCTTCTTCTTCTTCTTCTTCTTCTTCTTCTTCTTCTTCTTCTTCTTCTTCTTCTTCTTCTTCCTTCCTTCCTTCCTTCCTTCCTTCCTTCCTTCTTCTTCTTCTTCTTCTTCTTCTTCTTCTTCTTCTTCTTCTTCTTCTTCTTCTTCTTCTTCTTCAGCATCATCACATTCTAATTATGGTGCCTGCTGCACTGGGTGTCACTTCCGGGTGTGGGAGAGAACTCTTACCTGGAATGAACACAAGCTCCTGCGTGGCAAGTTCCTGCATGGCAGGGGGTTGGACTAGATGGCTCTTGAGGTCTCTTCCAAATCTTTTATTCTATTATTCTATGATTCACCTAGGCACACTCTGGCAGTCACCTTGGGGGGATGGACAGCTATTTTGAACCGTTTGGGAGGAAATTCCATCCCAAGACTACAACCCCCCAGAATGTTTCTTGGGCTTGAAAAGTTCCAGAGATCCAGTCCAGAAATAGAAGGTTTCCGAGATCTGTTATGCTAGGTCCTTTTCACAGGGAGTGGTGGGAAAACCTCATTTTCCTCCTTCCAGAAAAACCATTTGGGTCAGGGCAGTGATTTGGTTTCGTTGAAGAGACTCAGTCACAGCTATTTAGGAAAGAAAAGGGAGGAGAGGGAGCAGGAGGATAATTGAAATTTTCACCTGTACCAGCACCGCTATTAGCCGATCCCGCAGGGAGCTCTCTTAATTAGCCTCACCGCAGGCTCTAATTCAGCGGAGACCCCCCTCCGAGAGCTTCTTAATCAGGTTAATCACAATACACTACGTGGAGGCTCTGCACCGTTCTAGGCGAGACAGGGACCACGTTCAGCGGCAACGTGGCTGCCCAAACATCTCTGCGCCAGATGCGACGGTTCTCTACGCCTTCCACCATCTCTGGACAACAAAACCAAGGATGAAGAATGGTGGCAATTGAGTCCAACAACATCTGGGGACGCTCAACTTGGCTTACTTTCAATAAACCATGGGTTGATGTCACCCAAAGATGCAGCCACCAAGGTGACCTGTTCTCCCTCGGACATCCCTGGTCTTCTTCCTGTTTGGACATAGGGGGAGGAAGAATCAGTGTGTTCCCAAACAGATGCTGTTGGGCGGGTGCTCTCAGAGGCCTTCACCTCTAACTGCATTGGCCAGAGATTCTGGGAGTTGTAGTCCAAGAACAACTGTGGACCCAAGGTTGGGAATCAATGCACCGTCCTAAATTTATGAATTGTTTTAATACCCACAGGCAGGTGCACGGCGTTGAATTCTGTGACTAGTGGCACACAATTTAGACTCATGGACCAACATACGTCTCCATACTGCCATCTAGAACTTTTTTAGGGGGGGTGGGGGACTGCAATTCCAGATGCCAGAGTTCAGGGTACAAAGCTTGACGGTAAGACAGGAACCCCTCTAGCTCCATCTCTATGGTCTTGGAGGCTTTCAATTGGCACAATCCTCACGGTCAAATCTCTGTTTAAGTCAGACATGGTTGAGAGAGTCTATTTTCCTGTAGATCTCCATCAATTTAAATTTGGATAGAAAATAGGCCAGAGGTGTCCATCGGGGTGTGGAAATGTTATCCTGTGGCCTACAGCTCCCACATTCCCCTACTAGGCGTCCTGATGGGGGATACTGGGAAATGTAGTCCCAAAGGATCAATGTTTCCAAGCTGTGGATCCTTGGACAGGACTCTTTTCTTCAGGACAAGGGCCAGGTGCAGTTCCAGGGAAGTTCTTGAGGAGAGTCCCTTCTAGTGACGGGCACGGCCCAAAGCAACAGGGTCGGATTGAAAACCGGAGTGGCTGTTAGCTCAAGGCTCTTAGTGCCAGTAGGTTGAGCTTCAGGAGGGACATGACAACTTAACAAAATGGGAGAGAGAGAGAGAGAGAGAGAGAGAGAGAGAGAGAGAGAGAGAGAGACTGCCCAAAAGGTGGAATCATTGAATGGTGACAACTAGAGGGGCTGTGATCATCCACAGCAGCCACAGGTCTAGATCAGAAAACCAGCTGGTCTGGATTTGGCCCAAGGGTTTGAGGTTTCCATTGGAGTTTCCTCTATAGGCAGCATAATAGGCAGTGAGCCTACCAGGCACATATAATAATGATCATTATGACAATCCTTTCCAAAGTTTTCCAGGTAGAAAAGGACCAGAAGAGTTGGACTACTACCTTCTTTGGGGACGCCCTGGGACAGCGCAGCTGGACCAAGGCCACCCAGGCTGGTTTCCCTCACGGGAGGCGGAGAAGCAACCCCCAGCCTCTGCTCCCCAGCCAGACCCTAACGCCTCGGGATGTCTACAAAAGGGACTGCCCTGCCTAGCCAATCCCTCCAATCTTCACCTTGTCTGAAATAAGCCATTATTTCTCGCCTGAAAATTGTTCTACCTAAAAGGACCGTAGGGCTAGGGGGAATTCCTGCAGGTGTTGGGGGGCTAAAGTTCCCAAAATACACCCCCATCCCCCATGCTTGCCCACCACCAACCTCTGGCTCCAAGGGGGGTCTTCTGAGAGGCTCTTTGGACAATAACCCATTCCCTCAGCTCCAGGGAAGGTGTAGCTTATGTCAGCCTCTCTCTCTCTCTCTCTCTCTCTCTCTGTGTGTATCTGGCCTTACTTGACCAAGTCCTCTTCCAATGAGGAAGGCAATGATGTTCTCCCTCAGCATGGAGAGACCAGGAGAAGATAATGATGTACTCAAGATGAGTGGTAATGATTTACTTTTTCCTGTTTGAATCGTTGCTGGCAGCTACGCTGTGGTACTGATTTATTTTCCTCTCTTGCTTCAAGGGGCAATTCAGCCCCTTGTTTCCTATATGATGGACAGATGGATAGATAGACAGATACAGTAGATGGATGGATGGATACGGAAGGGGTTTCTGTTTGAGAACATCCTCCGTTGTGTTGGCTGCTCCCGCAGAATTTCCTGGGTCTGTCAACTGTCATCAATTCTGCCTTTAGGCTTAATCTGGAATCTTCTCCACCCCACCCCACCCCGCAACTTCCCCCACCCTTACAATGGCTGGCAAAAAGAGGCAATGCCAATACCTCGTGGCACAGTGGTTAAAATGTCTGTACTGCCGCTAAAACTGTGCTCATGACTTGGGGTTCAATCCCAGGTAGCCGGCTCAAGGTTCACTCAGCCTTCCATCTTCCCGAGGATGGTAAAATGAAAACCCAGCTTGGTTGGGTAATTACTTGTAAACTACCCAGAGAGTGCTTTAAGCACTATATAAGCCCCACACTCTGGTTTTTTGCTCATGGTTGACTCAGCCTTCCATCCTTCCGAGGTCGGTAAAATGAGTACCCAGCTTGCTGAGGGCGGGGGCAATGTGTAGCCTGCATACTGTAATTAAACTGTAAATCGCCCAGAGACTACTTGAAGTAGTATGGGGCGGTATATAAGCAGAACACTTTGCTTTGCTTTTACTGGCCGTGAAAAACAAAACGAAACAGTGAAGTAAAATAAAATAAATCGGCATGCCACAATACCGGCAGCCACCCTTCCTGGCTTTGATGCCGCAAAGAAGCAGAAGTAAATCTGGTAAGAAACGGGGGTTGCGGAGAGACCACAGTTACATCATTGTTGGCTGCCACTGATCTTGACTGCACATGGTTGCGTTCCTTGAACCTTTCCCTCGTGTGACCAGGTTCAGCCCCTCAGGTTGCTTCGATTAAGGTGCATCCTGAAACCCAGAGCGGATTCACATCAGCCCAGGAAAACCATCCTCCACGGTCACGGCTGCTAGAGAGGAACTTTTAGAATCGGGAGGGATGCCGCGTCGAGGGGAGGCCACCCTCAGGACAGCTTGGTGATGGAGCTGGTCCGTCCTCTTCTCTGTGACGTTCCACGCCTCTCGATTCCCCCCTGAGCTTCCTGGGATGGCTGGTTGTGGCCTGTCTCCTGGAAGGTTTTCTCTCCCCATTCAGGGAGCTGCCCTCCTTCAAATCTTGGCCTCCTTTCAAGAGCTGACATTTCGGCACGCATGCTCCCATTCCGGCTGTGTCAGAGGCAGCTCTCACAGCCTGGATATGGGAAAAATAGGTGGGAGCAGCAGCGATAACCTTTCCATGCTCTTCACCTATCTCGTGTGGAAATGTATGTCTCCCAATGGATGAGATGAGCAGACAGGAGAGCTGGGGGAATAATGAAATATTTGCCTTTTGGCAGCTCTCTGACTCCAGCTTTTTGCCTCCCCTGACAATCTGGTGGCTTCCCTTTCTCTGGTGCGAAAGGACCACTCTCTGGTCAGCCTTCCCGCTGCACGGCAGGGGATGCATCTCACGGAGGGTCGCCCCAGGTCAGGATGAATGATCAGGACTTAAAAAAAGAAGAAACCTATTACTGTACAGAACTGCATGGTGCAGAAAGTGCTCAGGAGGGTGGCAGGTTTAATAACACGGGAGGCTGTGCGATCGAGATGGCCACAAAGGATGCAGAACTCAATGCATCGCAGATTAGCAACGAGGGTGTTCTCAAATATCAGATGCATGCAGTGTGTGTGGGTGGGGCGGGCATATTGTTGGGTTTTTCCAATTATTCGGGAGGAAAAAAAATACTTCTTCCCACTCTCCATCTGGGAAACCATTTCGCTCCAAGTTTCTGATATGTTTCACAAAGCGTGGATGAGGGGAAACGGCAAGGTCTGGAGGGGGAAGCGCCTGCAATTCAAAAAGGTCGGCCCCTCAAGAGATGAACATGCTTCCGTGCCTGTTAGCTGGATCATATTCCTGAAGCAGAACCTGGACTATGATGCAGTTGTGTCACACGTTTGGGTAGCAGGTTTCCCCGTGCTCGCCTCGCAAGTCCTCTGTGCACCTGTTTGTGCACCATATACGGGATTGGTTCTACACCTTGTCATACCGTGAGTCGCGTAACGGGGATCGTCCAGAGCAGGCCAATTCTTGTGTGATTCTCTTACTCTCCCAAAAAAAGGGATATACAGTAATACCTCGGATAACGAATGCCCCTGATAACGAATTTTTCGGATAACGAATCACAATTTCCAGGTATAGGGCTGCCTCGGATAATGAATTTTCCCTATGGGCTGCCTCAGATAACAAATCACAATTCTAGGTATAGGTCTGCCTCGGATAATGAATTTCCCTATGGCCTGCTTCGGATAACGAATTTCCAGCATACATCGGTAAAAATGAGTTATCCTGGGCTGCATCACTTCTGTACCTTTAAAGTGCACTTTATAAAGAGTTTTGAGCAAAAACCAGATGTCTGTGTCATTTTCCTAGGCTCTGGGACGGATTAATTGGTTTCCCATTCATTCCTATGGGAAGCCGTGTTTCGGATAACATTTTTTTTTGGATAATGAATGCCTCGGAGAACGAATTAAATTCATTAGCCGAGGTACCACTGTAGATCGTTTTTGCTTACCAGTTTTAGGAGGTGTCGTGCAGATCCTGGAAAAGGTTTGAGGCGTTCTTTGCCTAGAGCGACTGGGTGTGTTGGAGAAACAGTGAGGTGGGAAGCGCCAAGAGGAATCCTGAACCAATATAGATGGGACCACCATGAAAGGATTTGGGGACAGAGATCCAGGCCATTTGGGGAACAGAGGGGGTTCTGTTTGGCCAATGATGAAAAAGTGAACTAAATGAAGAGGAAGGGTAACAGATGAAAAGAGAGCCTGAGCGTTTTCCTTCTTGCCTTTTCTAGATCTACCTGTAGATTGGTACTCTTACGCTTCCTTCCTCCTTTTCTCTCTGAAGTCTCTTCTTGTTTCTTCTCACTCGTTTCTCCTCAAATATATACAGAGGCAGACAGGCTGCAATGAGCATACGTGCACCCAAGGGATTTTCTCAGAGCTAACGAGCCTGGGCAATTTGACTTGCAAATGAAGGGTTTGGGGAATGTAAGTTCAGACCCCTCCTCTTCCTCCAGTCATGATGCTTTCTGCCTCACGTCTGCTTCTTGTCCCTCCATCCTCAGCTGCCGCCTTCCAACTGAAATTGCTTGTTTTTGACATCTCTTTCTTCTGACTCTCAACTCCACATCTGCTGCTCGGCTTCCAGCTGCTATATGGTCCTTTGGGCTACTGACCCACAGATCCACCCCCCTCAAGCTGGGTCTCAGATGCAACCTGCCTTGGAAACGGGCCGCAGCTCAACAGGTGCCCATTTCCACCCCACTAGATCCATAACGCAACATCCGAGGCTGCCTAGAGATGGAAATACCATTTTAAAAAATGGGAACTGGTTTTGATGAAGCCCTGTGGCTCGTTTTAATTCAATCTGGGCCAGACAGAAAGGAGACACCCCCCATCCTCACTCGGTAATGGCAATCGCCCTGAAAGTTCGATCCAAGCATTATGACATTTCAACATTTTAAAAAAAAACAGGGTTGAGTTAAACAAGATGCATGGCTTAGGTGAAACATTTTTTTAATTCTAATTTTGAGAGTCCAACTTGGGCTCAAATCCTACTGCTTCTGTACCTAGGTGGAATGGTGCAAATCTCATGGACAACATCCTGCTGGTTCATGCCAACACTCACATTCTTTGCTGGGTGCCAAATTGTGTAATTGGTGCACGACAAGGGATGCAAGCAGCAACGCCTTAATTGGCATCCATATGCTGCAGAGATTTAGGCCATAGTCCGAACACTGGCCTATATGAATCCTCCCAGAATTCTCCAGCTGGCCAAAAGCTGGCGGTACGGCAAGACTCCCATATCCATGGACGACTGGTTCCAAGACACACACAGCACACGCCACAGATGCTGGAAAATACACATTATGGTGGACACTATACAGTAGAACCCCCGTATCCACTGATTCATTATCCACTGGTTCCATTATCTGCGGTGAGCAGAGGAAAAAAAATTCAACAACAATTCAGCACCTGCAGAGCAAGCTACTGTCACAAACAGCAGTTGTCAAGAAAACTGTCGTAAAACAGCAGCATAAAGAAAGCTACTGTCACAATCAGCAACCGTAAAGCAAGCTACTGTCATAAAACAGCAGTGTTGGGGATTTTTTTGGGGGGCATTCTCTCTTATCCATAGTTTTTGTTATCCATGGGATGCCCTGGAACCAATCCCCGGCAGATACCGGGGTCGTACTGTAAAAATGAATGCTCAACACAACATGGTCTCTGGCTCCTTCTAGTGGCTGGTTCTCATAATGACATCTTTAGAAATCTCTATTTCTGTTTTTTCCCCCTAATATTTTTTATAGCGTCAGAACGCAGATATGTGAGTCAGTAGATACTGAGCCTGTGGATAAGGGGGTCCTACTGTATAGAGAACTGACTGTACCTTAGTGCCAAGAAACACATGGAGTAGTTTGGGAAATTAGCACACACACACACACACACACACACACACACACACACACACACACACACACACACACACACACACACACACACACAAACATAGGTATTTTTCCAGCTGACCTTAGTGGCTTGGTTTTGAGATGAACTCCTTTGGGGGCTTGCTTTTAAGAAATAGCCATTGCTAAACAGAGCCAGGGGTTGTCATAAGGGACAGAGCTGCCCCCTTCTCCTCTTGGTAACTTTGCACACACACATATACACACATCAAGGATCTCCGTTGGGATTTGCGCTCTCTCCTCTTGAAACCAGGAAGCCATGGAGAACCACTTTCTGCCTTAAAGCCAAGGTGCCAAGAGAGCCCAGGTGCAGGGCAGGGGGGGGAAGACCGCGCGCACCCACACTTTGCCTACCCAGCTGAAGGAGGAGCTTCCCTGTATCTTGAACGTCAGTGGATGATGGGCTTCTTTCTGCCAGTCCCGTGTGCTTTTTTGGTGCAGGTTCTGTTTTTAACGCAGGAGTTTTCTCTTTGACAGCTTGGTGACGCTTTTGGCTTCTGCCATCACTGCCGCCTGTTTTTGAAAGGGTTTGGAGGAGGGGGGTCGCCATCTGATTGACAGCAGGCATTGAACACCACGGGGAGGCATCAGTCACGTTCGATGTTCCCTGCCACCAGATGGAGGCAAGGTCCAATCTCCAGGGCTTTCCACCCACCAAGCAGTGCTAGGTAGTAGAAAGATGCCTTCAGAATGTTTCTTCCTGAGAGAGATAGCTTTTGTTTTCAGTGCCTGTGAAAAGGAGAAATTAGGGGGAACCAAGTCAAAAAAGAAAAAAGAAATAAATTAGGAAAAAAAACCAATTGAAAGGAAGGAAGGAAGGCTAGCCAACTTACCAAGTATTTTTTTGATAAAATATAAGATGTACCTCAGAGTTTAGGGGTAACTGGTTCCAAATAGCTAGAGAGGGAGCCCTGTCCTGGTCTGGATCAAGGACTGGTTTTCCTGCCCTCCTGGTGGGAAGGAAGACCCCCACACACACACCATTAAATGCAGCTCCTCCATCTCACCAGAAGCTGTTTCCCTCAGGGGCCTCAGACCCCAAGTGCATTTCGCAATAGTATGGTCTCTGGTGCCATCTACTGGCCAGTCCTGCTAATACACCTTGAAAATGTTTATTTCTGGGTTTTATTGATTTATCTTTATTTTCCCCTGGGAGCAGAGAAGTTAAACCGTGGACGTGGCAGCCTTACTGTAATGTCTAGTGCAAGTCCACGTTACCTTGAATCGAGGGCGGCGGTGTGGGCGGCAGGGCAGCGTTTAGTTGGTCTTTTTCAATGTGAAGAGCAGTCATAAGGAAACATCCTCCACCAAGGACGCCAACAAATGTGCATAAAACAAGGCTGTACTGCAGGCTTCGGAAGTCCCAGAGGTAGGTGCGGTCTGTTTGCTTGGCTTTGATCGCATCAGCAATCTGGAGATCAAAACATGCATACTACTGTCAGTTGTGGGTGGCCACAACCATGCGTCTTGTGATTCCTGGGAAGACTCTCTGATCTCTGAGGGGCGAACTACTCATTACAAACTTCAGAGGGCAAGTACTGCAAAGATGGCATTCAGGAAGATCTCCCTGCTGGTGTAACCAGATCTGCAAGCATGGTTTGCATGACACAGAGTGGCCCTGGGCTAGATGGGAGGCATACAAATTGAGCAAACAAACAAACAAACAAACAAACAAACAAACAAACAAACTAACTAACTAACTAACTAACTAACTAACTAACTAACTAACTAACTAACTAATAAATAATCTCTCCCAGAAAGCTGGCTAATCTGCAAGCTGCCTAGTGAAAAGCTCCTGCTTGGGCAATTAGATGTCCTTCAGCATGCAAGGAATTCCTGCTTCCAGCAATGTGCAGTGTCTAACAAACCGTTTGACTCTAAGCCGTTGCTTTGAAAGCACAGGCCAAAGGGAGTAAAGAATGACAGAAGCATGCAAACTTGCAGAACCTCGTACCAGATGCAGAGCTTGGGAAAGGTCACATCGTTTGACGGCAGATCCCAAAATTTAGTAGATGGCTGATATGAAGAAACCTAGGTGCCTGGCCCCATGAGCTCCTGGTGACCTCTCGGGCTGCCGGCACGACACACAGGAGCTTCCACTCACCCACCCTGTCCCAATTCAGAGAGAGGACTTCTCCAGATTCTCTGTGACTGGACTTGGCCGGATTCAGCCAGCAACCTGAATGTTCTTCTACTAGTCACTTGCCAAAATTCCCACTTCTTCTCCCCAACTCTGCCCTTTCAAAACCAAACAACCCAATTCCCCTGTTCCTCCCAGGATGCGGGTCTTAAGGGGGCCACCCTGAGAGAGAGGCCACGAGAACATCTGCTAGACCCTTGGCCTTCTCGGTGGTGGCCCCTTCATTGTGAGATGTCTTTCCACTGGACGTGGATCAGGCTCTCTCCCTTGGCGTTTTCAAAAGATTGGCCAACGCACTGCTTGACAAAGAAGCCTTCTGAGATACTCTTCTGCTGAGGGGATGGTTCCAGATCTATCCTGGATATTCCCCAGACGATTCTGTTTTCCCCTCTAGTCTCCATTGGCTTGTTATTGTGTTATGGATTTTGTACTCCTATCTTCATTGATTGCTTGTTGTTATTTATGCTTGCACTCTCCAGACTAGTGCTTTGTCACTAAGTTGGGTGGTTTTATTTATTTATTCCCCGCCTTTCTCCCCGGAAAGCCCCCAAGGTGGCTGTCACGACTCACAATTCCAACAAGGTAGGGGCTTCCAGCGTCGCCCAACAAATGGCTGAGGAATATCTGCAGGGAGACGGCGGTCGACTGGCACCTCGGCTTGACCACGTACTGTGGAGGCAAAAGAAGCCAACTGAAAGCGGAAGAGAAGCTCGGGCTCTTGAGATCATCCGATGGGGACTGAGGTGCGCCAAGTTCTCCAGAACCCGGGAAATGGCACACTGGATGGGGCTGGACTTCATCGCCCCAGGCACACTGCCTGGAGATTCAGAGAGCTGTAGTCTGACAACAATGGGTTGCGGATAGAGGACCTCCAATATAGGGCAGATCTTATGGACTCCATCTGTAGGACCCCTGAAACAAGAGAGCCTCAAAGCTGCCAAACCATAACACTGGTTTTGAGGAGCCCCGTGTCGCAGTGGTTAAATGCATGCACTGCAGCTAAAACTGTGCTCACGACCTGGAGTTCAATCCCAGGTAGCCGGCTCATGGCTGACTCAGCCTTCTACCTTTCCGAGGTTGGTAAAATGAGTACCCAGCCTCTTGGGGGGAGGGGGAGGCAATGTTTAGCCTGCATAATTAAACTGTAAACCGCCCAGAAAGTGCTTGAAGTGGTATGGGGCGGTATATAAGCATAACACTTTACTTTGCTCTTCGCTTTTGTGGACTGGGTCAAAACTAATTTTTGTCATTTATCACATTCCAGCAGCCATCGCCGTGGTCTACTTCCCCTGTTCTTGGTCACCAGCCATGCCTTTATTTAATTCCCCCTTCCTGTTTGCAACATCCACCTGACGTCTGGGAAAATTCAGCCCATCAGGTGTAAAAGGTCCCCCAGGGGAGGGATGGATCTGGCCCGCCTGTCACCCTGACATATCTGTCTCATTGGGGAAAACTTTGGGAGTCTTGTATTTTTAGGCAGATCATGCCCTGATGACACACATTTTTGGAGGTGACTAATATGGACATTTTGTTTGTATATGTCTTTCCGCAGTGTTTGCAGAACAGAGCAGCGAATTGCAATATCTGGAGAAAGGCACACTCTGGAAAAAAAAGTAATTGCATTCTGTGCCAAATATTTGCACAGGAAAAATCAAATCATGACAGGCTGCTCAGTCGTGAAGACTAAATAGACTCCCCTATCTAGATCAGTCAAAATGTGACAGCACAGATATTTTCCGAGCATTAAACAAACAGAAAATGTAATAAGAATTTTTTTAAGTAATTGTTGCATGTATAACCCGCCTCTTCCTTGTTGAGCAGAAGTGGGCCTTGCTTATTCTTTTTATAAAATCACACGTTAGTGATTTCTTTTTATTTTGGGGAAATGGCTTATTTAAATGATGAAGCGGATTTTAAGACCGATGGCTTCATTTTAGACAACCGAGAACATCCCAGCTTGGGATACGACCCACAGAACTCAGGAAAGGTCTCTTCTGGGTGACACCCACCAGATCATGTAATAGATAGATAATGTTAATGATTCCCTGTCCTCTATGTATAATCCCCATGGCCCCACGGCACACTGTTTTCTGGCAAAGGGCCTGGAAGTGGCAGGAGAGAAGACAGAGAAGTCGAGAGCTAAGAAAAGACCGATTGGGTCACCGCCGAAATGAATCTGACAGTAAGGGCAAAGGAACTCACCAAGAGAATATCAGCCACGACGGCCCAGTTCAAAGATAAAAGAAATTCTGCGAAGGCAATAAAAATCTGGAGGGGTGAAAAATTAACAAAGGAAGGAGGATAAGAGAGCAGACTAGGAAGAGCCGCTGGAAAATTGCAGATAAACATATACCACATGGCTAGAGGCAAACAAACAGTGCCCATTATTTTCCAGAATTTGGGTTCTTTTTGGGGGCAGGTGGCTCAGTGGACTAAGGCTTCAAAAAACTGTCGGCTGCAAAGTCGGCAGCTCAGTGGTTCGAATCCCGGGTGCCACGCAGTGGAGTGAGCTCCTGCTGATCACCCCAGCTCCTGCAAACCTAGCAGTTCGAAAGCATGTCAATGCAAGTAGATAAATAGGTACCGCCATAAAAAGCGGGAAGGTAAAACAGTGTTTCCTTGCAGCCATGCCGGCCACATGGCCATGGACTTGCACAACACTGGCTCTTCGGCTTGAATACGGAGATGAGCACTGCCCCTAGAGTCAGACATGACTAGCACGGATATGTGCGGGGGAACCTTTCCCTTTAATGGGGGTTGGAAACCCTGAACCTTTTCTCTGAGGTCCGTTTTTAGGATTTGCATTTTTAGAAAAAAATCGACCCTGCCTCCGGTCCGGAGAAGCCCAAGGACAGAGGCGATCCTGGATGACTGGAGCAGCTATGTCGGGGTCAGCAATGTTAGGCCCTGAGGCCAAACCTGGCCTTTCTAAAGAGCCAAGGCTGTGGTTTCCCAGAAGGCCGCACTCTCTGTCCCATGAGGTTGTCTGTGGCTCAGTTGTGGCCTGGCTTCCATGGGGAGATCGGTGTGTGTGTGTGTGTGTGTGTCTTCACACACACAAACACACACCCGTCCTAAAAAAAAACTACAGCAGAAGGCATTCCAATGTCTCCAGGGGATTTCTGCCCCACCCCAATTTTACCTTCTGATCCGGCCGCTGCCTGAAGGAGGTCCCTGGAAATCAGTTCAGAAATTGAGTTTGATGCGGTTGCTGCTTACGTAAGTAGTGAGGATGCTGTCCTGAGCCAGGATGATGGCCAAATACATGCACGGAGCCGAGGCGAGGGAGCCCAGGGCGCAGATCAGAGGGTCAGCTTTTGTGTTGATCTTCTTGTATCTCCGGGCGGCTTCGGCTCCGGCGACGACCCCCAAAATGCCTGTAGCGATGGTGATGCCTCCGAATATCCGGCTTTTGGTGGTGGTGGTGGTGGGGATATGTAGCATCAAAGAAGAGTGAAGTTGGAAGAAGCCTTAGAACTCCGGCGTTGCCCACCCTCACATGCACACAACATGATCTTTATCACGGTTAAGTTACAGGACGGTGGGCATCCAGATGTCAGCAGACTACAATGCCCATCATCTCCACCCACTGGCCAACCTGACGACAAACGATGGGGATTGCTGTCTGTCAACATTGGCTGACGGGCTGCAACGCTCGTAAGGAGACCAAAAAAAAATATCAAGGAGGTTGATTTATTTTTATAAGTAGGTGTGATGAGTTTGTTTGTCTGCCTGTTTTTCGCCACCTTGCCTGAGTCATGTTTTGTATTTTTAGCTTTTTAAATTTGGGTTCGACTGATTGTTGTTGGGTTTGTTTTTGTTCTTTATGTCCTATTGTGGAACTGATTATTATTTTTCTCTGTACAGTATTTGTTGTATGCTATTCTTTGTTAACCGTCTGGGAAAATCTGGTGGTCTATAAATATAACAATAACTAACTAACTAACTAACTAACTAACTAACTAACTAACTAAATAAATAAATAAATAAATAAATAAATAAATAAAATATCAGTAGTCAAAAACTCACAGAAGAGTGAGTCTGGAAGGCTACAAACCCCACTTGCTCCATGCCAGAATAAATTTCTCTTGAATGCCTCCCGTGTTGGAGCCTTCACCAACTCTTGAGGCGATTGGTTCCATTGCTGTACTGCTCTAACAGTTAAGAAGTTTTTCCTGATATTCAGCCTCTTCCCCTCCCGGAACCCATCCGTTGAGAGAAGATGCCCCGCTAAAGGAGCGATGGACCAGCCTGGTTCCCAGAGAACGCCGTGTGTCTGCATCTCCAACACCTCCCCAGAAAGCCTTCCCATGCTCCGCCCCCCCACCCCCGTGGGGTCTCTGCAGAAGGCCCCTCACCTCACCTCACCTGTTGGTGGTGTTACAGGTGTCCTCCTTGTCACATGGAGGAGGGACGCTGTGAAGGACGTGTTGAGCTCTGTATAGGAAGAGCGGGATCCAGAAACCTAGCGCTCCGGTGATGAAGCCCATGCTCGTGACACCCAAGGAAGACCACAGGAAGCTCCGACTGAGGGGGACAAGAAAGAGACACATCTATCTGCAGAGCCTGAGAATGAAAGAGGTCCCAGAAGTAACCATCCCAGCTTCTGTTTGACCACAATCCTACAAGCTGTTTGGGGCAACTTTAAAGAGGGGCGGTCCTGTGTTTAAAAGGCTGCCTGGCCCACATTTGATTTGGAGAGCAGGAGATCAAACAAAGGATATGGGTGCAGGCTGAATAATGTCCTTCCCCAGGGGCAGAATGTTAAGCACCAGTCATGTGCGTGTTGTGTTGTGTCGTTACAGTTGTGAGTTTACTTGGCAAGACTACCGGAGTGGTTTGCCAGTTCCTACTTCAGGTGCCTACAGCACCTGGTATTCCCTTAACTTAATCCCATCTTTTTTTTTTTTTTTTAGCCTTTTGTTTCTGTCCACGGAATTTTCTTGGCAGGGATACTGGGGTGGCTTGCCAGTTCCTACCCCAGGAAGTCTTATTGCAGTACAGGCCTCATTGTCACCAGTGTAATTAGCCTTACAATGATGAAAGCACAGTTCAGCCTGTTTTATTTTGTAGCCTCACTGATCTAATGGGACACAAAAGTAGCAATGTGCCCCATTTATAAGATATTCCAGCCTGAGGAATGTTGGGAAAGATGGAAGGCAAAAGGAAAAGAGGACGGCAGAGAATGAAATGGTTGGACGGTGTCCTCGATGCAACCAATATGGATTTGACTAAACTCCAGGAGGCAGTGGAAGATAGGAAGGCGTGGCGAGCTCTAGTCCATGGGATCACGAAGAGTTGGACATGACTGAATGACAGAACAAAGCCCATCATTACGTGTCCTGCATTCTGGAGCGATGGAGAACGAGATCCTTTCCCTCATTGGTATGACCGTCTTTCAAAAAAGCAAAGCAAAGCAAAGTGTTCTGCTTATATACTGCCCCATGCCACTTCAAGTCATCTCTGGGCAGTTTACATTTTTAATTACAGTATGCAGGCTACACATTGCCCCCCCGCCCGCCCAGCAAACTGGGTACTCATTTTACCGACCTCGGAAGGATGGAAGGCTGAGTCAACCATGAGCCGGCTGCCGGGGATTGAACCCCAGGTCGTGAGCACAGTTTTCCCTGCAGGACAGGCATTTAACCACTGCGCCACGAGGCTTTGAAAAGTGCATCTCCCGTCACTCTTCTTTTCTCCAGGCTAAACATGCCTGTTTCCTTCAGTCTGTGCTCATCGAGTTTGGTGTCCGGTCCCCTGATCATCCTTGTTGCCCTCCTCTGAACTTTGCTCCAGTTTTTTGGCATCCAGAACTGGACATGCTACTCAAGAGGAGACCTGACCAGTGCCGAATAGAGAGGGACTAGCACCTCTGTTAATGCAAACCAAAATAGCATTAGCCTTTCTTGAAGCTACACCACACTGCTGGCTGATACTCAGCTTGTGAGCCGCAATGATTCCAAGATCTTCCACAATTCCAAAATCCTTCTCGCTTGTTGTGTTACTGAGCCAAGTATCCCCCATCTTGTAACTGTGCATTTGTGTTGTTTTTTTCGCTAGGTGTGGCAATTTTGGAAAACAAAACCATCATAAAAAGAAGGTCATCCCAGCCTCCTCCAGCTACTGGTATTTAAAGTGGTCTTCTCCAGTATAAAAGGTAAAGGTTTCCCCCCCGCCCATGCGTGCTAGTCGTGTTCGACTCTAGGGGTAGGGCTCATCGCCGTTTTCAAGCCAAAGAGTCAGTGTTGTACAAGTCCGTGGCCATGTGGTCGACTCCGCCGCATGGCACCCGGGATTCGAACCGCTGAGTTGCCGACCTTGCAGCTGAGAGTTTTCAGTGCTCTAACCTGCTGAGCCACAGGGGGGGCAAGTTTTGTGTCCTCTTAAATAATTTCTGTAACCCTATAGCCACTGATGCTGGGTAGAGAATTAGGGATTTGTAGGTGCTGCTGTCGGAAACAACTAGAGGGCGCCAGATGGGGACATTTACTTTAAATGAGGACTAAAACATTGTGGAGGTCAACAGTGCCCTCTAGTGCATGCAGAAATTAAAATTGCTTCACCAGAAGAACACAGATTTATAGACTGAAAGAAACCCAGCTATAGGTTGTACCTAGAACAGGCCTGTTGGATCAAGAGAACGTACAGAGGAACTGACTCACCAAATTGTCACTGATTTAACGGGCTTTCTCAAGTTGTGATCTACTACTGAATTTCAGACATTGTAGGGCAATGATGCACGAGGAAGAACCCTGTTTGATCAAATCCATTCGCAGACACACAACAAGGCATACGACGATGTATAACACAGGGAAATGGGAGCTGTGAATCTAAACAGTATCATTTTGAGGCTCATCAGAGGTTCTGTAAGAGCCAGAAATTAGGGCTGAGCACTAGATTCCTCAAAAAAAAATCTCAAATGATGAAACAGGCTTGAGTTGCTGATTTAAGGTCTTGGCTGAAGGCCAAGGTTAAATTTGTTTCCCGATGGGATGCAAAGGGAATTTACCAATCCATTCATATCTGGAGCACAAATTGAACCGGATGGTGCACAAATCATTTAATTTTTTTTAAAGCAAATGTTAAAGGTGCTTAGGAAGACATTTAGGAAGGTCCCGCCCCTCTTTATAGGTAGGTCTCTTTCCCAAGTCCATGATGATTAGTTCCAAAAAGAAAAAAAGAAAAAGGAAGAGACACTTAAGTTTTCTGATTTGAGTGAAAATATAAAAATTGGTTCAGATCTTAGCTGGTTTTGCCCACCTACAATATCATACTTTTATGGAAATTACATGTTAGTTCATGTTATTTTACTATTTATTGTACTTACCACTCATCTGGCTGCAAGGCCACTCTGGGCAGTTTAAGACAATATTAACAATAAACAACAAGGCAATTAAAATAAGCAAAAAAGCAAAAAAAAGTTTT
This sequence comes from Phrynocephalus forsythii, assembly GCA_029282475.1. Lineage (NCBI taxonomy): Eukaryota > Metazoa > Chordata > Lepidosauria > Squamata > Agamidae > Phrynocephalus > Phrynocephalus forsythii. Next base: position 6,151,963 of record JAPFRF010000017.1, on the reverse strand, counting down.
GCTTTATCTACTGTATATTCATCTCTATTTTAGTTTACTGTATGAATTAAATGTTTGTATTTGATCAGCTGTGGTTAATTGCCCAGAGTGGCCTTGCTGTCAGATGGGTAGTATAAAAATCTAACAACAACAACAACATTGTTGTTGCTCAAATGGTCCACTGGAATTTGTGTCACAACTTTCATTTGCCTGTAGCAAATTACTGGTGGGGTCATAAACCTAAAAAGTGATTGAAAATGAGCATGCAAAATTACTTTGGGACTTCCGAATATAGGCAGACAGGATTTTGGAGCATAATACCCAGGATATTATGATTGTGGAGAAGAAAAAAGTGTGGAACATTGATATTGTTATACCAGGTGATTGTAGAGTCACCGATAAACAACTTGAAAAGATTATCCGATATCAGGATCTGAAAATTGAACTTCAGAGACTCTGGCATAAACTGGTACAAGTGGCCTCAGTGGTAATCGGCACGCTGGGTGCGGTGCCTAAAGAACTAAACAAGTATTTAGAAGAAGTTGGAGTTGACAAAGTCACCATCAGTCAGATGCAGAAAGCCACCTTACTGGGATCTGCTCGCATAATTCCCTGATACATCACATAGTCCTAAATGCTTGGGAAGCGTTTGACTAGTGATTTGTAATACAAAATCCAGTGTAGTTACTTTGTATGCTGTGATGATGATGATGATGATGATGATGATGATGATGATGATGATGATGATGATGATGATAATAATAATAATAATAATAATAATAATAATAATAATAATAATAATAATAATAATAATAATTACATTCCCAAGTCCCACATTGACTCCCAAATTGAATCAGGGGACCCATGCCCAGCCCTCTTAGAAACCTGATGTGGGAGCAGCAGGGCGGCCTTACTTTTTGCAGAGGGAGGAGACATCCTGGAACCAAGAGGAGGCCTTGTCATTTTGTTTATTAGCCGGAGGCTTTTCTGCCGCCTGGTCAGCTGATTCGGGGACCAGAAGGATGAGGAGAGCCAACCCTACCATTCCCATGCAGGGGGTAACCTATGGAGAAGGGACGGTGGAGACGTTTCCACAATGTAACATTAAACCCTAAAACAGATGGCATTAAACCCTAAAAGGAGTGCTCAGAAGATAGATCTCCCAAATTCTGGGTGGCTTCTGGCTGATTCAAAGTCAATCTCTAAGGCTTTCTAACTCCCAGAACGTGAAAACTTTTCAAGGAGCCTCTTGGTGCCGTGGTTAAATGCCTGTACTGCAGGTAAAACTCTGCTCACGACCTGGGGTTCAATCCCAGGTAGTTGACTTCAAGGTTCACTCAGCCTTACATCTTTCTGAGGTCGGTAAAATGAGTACCCAGCTTGCTGGAGGAGGGGCAATGTGTAGCCTGCATATGTAATTAAAGATGTAAACCACCCAGAGACTACTTGAAGTTGTATGGGGCAGTATATAAGCAGAACACTTTGCTTTGCTTTGCTTTACAAATTGTGGATTTGGGGGGGGGGTCCCAAAAAAGTGGGTGTGTGTTTCCTAGTCCTACCGTCTGCCAGCTGTGCAACATGGACTGTCGTGCACCTCCCACAAGACCTTTTTGGACTCCAAAAGACCTTCCCCCAATTTTCTTCCTACTTCAGAGGCAAATTATGCAGTTGCAAATCCTCCAGGAATAGTCACCCCCTTCAAAGGCACCAAGCATGGGTTCTGTGTACTCTTCTTTGCAAAGTCCTGGAAGCTGTAGTTCAACTGCTGAAGGAGCTGTCCGTGGTCCTGAACCTATTTTGGTTGAAGGTGAAGGATTCTTCCAAGCATAATCAACCCATACAACCCTTCTTTAACGTTAGACCAGCGGTCCTCAACCTGTGGGTCTCCAGATGTTCCTGAACTGCAGCTCCCAGAAATCCCTTCCAGCACAGCGAGTGATGGAGGCTTCTGGGAGCTGCAGTCCAGGAACATCTAGGGACCCACAGGCTGAGAACCACTGCTTTAGACGGACTCAGCAATCCACAGGGTCCCTTCCAGCTCTGTAGTTCTAAGGCAGTGATAATTAAGTGCCTCTCTCCCACCCAGTTTTCAATTACACTGATGAACCAAAGTCAACTTGGGGCAAACTATGTTTTGCACAGGAAAGGGAGCTTGATTCAGTTACCGGACTGAGAAGCAATTCCTAAGCATCTATTATCAAACCATAGAATGGTGAAGTTGGAAGGGGCCCGTGAGTCCATCCAGTCCAGCCCCCTGCTCCGTGCAGGAATACAAATCCAAGGATGTCTGCCAGGGGGTTGTCCAAATTTCTCTTGAATGCCTCCAGTGTTGGAGCCTTCACCAACTCTCGACTCCCGTTGCTGTACTGCTCTAACATTTAAGAAGTTTTTCCTGATATTCAGCTGAAAGCTGGGTTCTCTTTACTTAAGTCCATTGTTGTGCATCCAATACTTTGGGATGATCACCTACAGATCCTGCACCTCCTCTGTATGGCAGCCCTTCAACTATTTTGAAAGTGCTATCATAGTTCCCCTCAGTCTTCATGCCCAATTCTTTGCACTGGAGTGTGCCTGATGCTGAGGCTGCACTGAGATTGACTGATGCATTGGTCAAGAGAACAGACAAAAGAATTTTTTTTAACCCAGCGTGTTGTTAATCTGTGGAACTCCCTGCCACAGGATGTGGTGATGGCACCTGGCCTGGATGCCTTCAAAAGGGGATGGGACAGATTCCTGGAGGAAAAGTCCATCACAGGTTCTAAACCATGATGGAGATGTGTCGTCTCCAGGCTTAAAACCAGGGTACTTCAAGGGCCAGATGCAGGGGAGTGGTACCAGGAGACAGAGATCGAGTCTCATGCGCTCCCAAAGGCATTTGTTGGGGCCACTTTGAGATACAAGAAGCTAGACTAGATGGGCCTTTGGCCTGATCCAGCAGGGCTCTTATGTTCTTATGGTTGGTTGGCTGGCTGGCTGGCTTTAGAAGGGGTGATGCTGGGGACACACCAGGGCTGCACTGAGAAAACAAAACCCCCACTCTCCAGTTAAATCATGCCAAGAAACAGCCTCCTCCAAAAGGCCAACAAGCACTCACCCTGAACCCCCAGCTCCAGTGACCGGTCGCTTGGGTCATTCCAGATGACAAGATGTAACCGAGGCCACTGCAAAGGGAAGAAAAAGGCCAGGTCAGCTGAGAGCCAAACACTCTGAAGTTTGCAATCCCCTACGGCAGACTAAGCCCAGAATGGCAGGGCCAGACCCAGGAAGGCTGTATGGTCCCCCCCAAAACAAGACCAATAAGGCTTGGTGACAGAGCAGCCACTTTCTATGCCGATGGCTGCCAATTCAATCCCACCGAATCCAAAAATTTGCAGTATAATCTAAAAACAGCAGTTCCCAATCTCGGGTCCCTTAATGTTCTTGGACTGCAACTCGCAGGAACCCTGACCAAACCTTCTGGTGGGGAAGGTTTCTGGGTGTTTTTGTCCACAAACAGCTGGGGAACGCAGTGATCTAAAAGACCAGATCCCCAGGGGTTGGCAAAGCATTTTCCCCGCATAGTCATCTCATCGGGTTGAAGTGGGCTTCCTAAATCTCTCTCTCCATTTAGGTTAGCATTAAGTAGCTATGTTCTGACATGTCCAAATAAAAAGGCACTCATCCTATATAATCAAAACCCCACTAATTCTTTAAGCATGGATCCCTGCTCCAGAACCTGGAAGTTACTGTTTTGGATTACAGCTACCACAATGCACCTGTAGACTTGGCTATGTCAACTATGGAGGCTTCTGGGCTTTGTAGTCAAAAAACACCTCGTTTCAGCCCGCTGCCCAGCCCATCCTTTTTCAACAGAAGCATCGTGTCTGGATCAAGGGAAGTGATAATACCACTCTATTCTGCTCTGGTCAGACCCCACCTGGAGTCCTGTGTCCAGTTCTGTGCGCCTCAATTTAAAAGGATGCTGATAACCTTGAATGGGTCCAGAGGAGGGCGACCAAGATGATTGAGGGTCTGGAAGAAATGCCTTACGAGGAGTGCCTTAGGGAGCTGGGAACGTGTAGCCTTACAAAAAGAAGGCTGAGAGGGAATATGATAGCTATGTTTAAATATTTAAAGGATTCCACCTACCTTCCGACCGGGATGAAGATATAGAACAGGGAAAGCATCCATGTCCGTTGGTCTTTCTGAAAATGCTCAGCAATGAGGGTGGGGGCTAAGGTGGAGTAGCTGGCAGTGCCAGCGCCCACAAGACCCCGTGAAATGAAGAACAGCCAGGCCATCTGGGGGAGGAGGAGATGCAGAAGGAGACCTTGAAAGGGTTGCTTTGAAGGCGCCGCCCCCCCCCCCAAGCACCCAGTCTCTGGTGCAGTCTTTCTTTTCGTTCCCAGGGCTTTCCTTTCAAGACACGTTCGAGTCCCGTGGCTTTGCTTCTCGTTTTTTGTCAGGGATCTTCCAGATGAGGGTCTTTGCACCCCCTTCAAGTCCCACGCTATCCCTAAACTTAACCGTGGTGTTGCCCATCATCTAGACCAGGGGTCCTCAAAGTTTTCAAACAGCGGGCCGGTCCACCCCCCAGACACCACTGGGGGGCCGGATCCCAGTCCAAAAAAAAGGCCGACATGGAAAAAGGGGGGGCTGCACCGGGCACCCCGACCATCTGGGCGGTGGTTGGGGTGACTGGGGGACCTTGCCGTAGCCCTCCCACTTTGAACTGCCCCACTAGCCTGCATGCTGATTATCTGGGCCGTAGTTTGGGGGAGTGGGAGAAGTGACATAGCCCACTGCTTTGAACTGCCTCAGCAATAGAAGCAGCTGCGGCGGCTGGCTTGCTGGCAAAGCGGGGGTAGGTGGGGGGGTTGCAATTAGTCCCGGGGGCCGGATTCAGGACGTTGGGGGGCCGCATCCGCCCCCAGGGCCTTAGGTTGAGGACCCCTGATCTAGACCATCCTGCTCGTAAAAGATTTTAACTATAAACAAACATTTCCATAACTTCAACAGATAATTGGAATTACGGAAAAAAATTGCTACTAATTTGCCATCTATTGTGGAATAGTATACCACACGAGCTAAAAAAGAGGGTGATGAAGATAAATACAGATTCCACACACCATGGACTTAATCTGTTTCAACTGTTACCCTCAGGATAACGTTTTAGGGCACTGCATACTAGGACAACTAGATATAGTTTCTTTCCAAGTGCTTTCAAATTGTTGAATAAGTAATTTCTTTTCTTTTCTTCTTTTTAAATAATAGGTTATATTATGTTGTTGTACTGTGTTTTTATTGTTAAATATATTATTCTAATATTTCCTTCTTGCACATGGAGAGCATTTTTTACCAAAACAAATTCCAGGTGACACTTGGCCAATAAAAGGATTCTGATTCTGATTCCATAAACAAACATTTCCATAAGGGTGGAAGAACCCCCTCCCCCAGGAAGTTTTCTTGAGTTGACATATACTTCACAGTAACAATTAAATCACAAACCCTGCAAATGAAGAACCAACTCCTACCGGCTCAGGGATGAATGAGCTACCAAAGGTAACCCCCGACCAGAGAAAGATTCCAGCGCTGAGGATGATTTTCCGTCGGTATCGGTCGCCAAGGTATCCAAATAGAGGCGCCGAGAACAAGAAGCAAAGGATGAAAACTGGAAAGGAAAGAGAAGAGAGGAAAGACTGGTGATGGTAAGGGACTGTCATCATCTAGACGTTCACCAGGGCTGCTGCATTTCTTGCACTGATCAGGATTCCACCCTGTCCTTTCGTCAGGTTACACTACATCAGAAGAACGGCTGCCCCCTCGCCCTCCTTCCTTCCTTCCCTCCCTCCCTCCCTCCCTGCCGGCCTTCCTTCTCCCTAACAACCCTGTGATGGGGATGAAACCGAAAACAACTGGCCCAAGACTGCCTGGGGAGCCACCCTAATCCACACCAGGTCGGGAAATGCTTACAGAGGCGACACGTCTCCTTCGAGGTCAAGACTGACTGGAATCCTGTTGGGTAGCTGCGCGGGCACAGCAAGGATGACCTCGCTAGCAGCAAATTGCCCCCTGGTGGAAGGCTTGAAAACTGACCATGCAAAGGACGCTATTGTTTACATTCCATAGATAATCCCAATGGCACCTTTTTGTCTCTTAGTTGGTTTTAATGTAATTTCAGAAGCACACCATTTTGGCACTTGAGGGAGCACTTCTCTGCGTGTCTGGTTTTGGTCCCCTGTCTCATCTGCTACCACCTTGTGTGATAGGGAAAGCGCTCCTTTAAGTCTATGCTAGGTTGGTAAGACTTTCTCAGCTGTAGCACCCATTTGGGGACCTTCTCTTTCCTTCCCAATGGGTCTCAAGATTATTTTTAAAGACCAAGTAGAAACCTGTGTATTCACCTACTGTGCAGCAACACGGGAGATCATGGTTTAGATTTTAACTCTTCTGTGGGGTAGGGTAGGGGGTAACTACTTGCTTTTCTTTCTTTCTTTGAATCGTTAGAACTGTTTTAAGTGTGTTTCCCCCTGTCCAAGATCTTATTGCTACTTGACAGGAGTGTAACACAAGGGGATTAACTTACAAAGTCAGAAGGCTCATTGTAAATTGTCTGCTGACAATTTATACTAGGGCTCCGGTCTCACAATGATTTTGCTGCTCGTTTTTCTGTGAAAGACTGTGCAGCAAAAGATTGTGCCTTCACTCCAAAGAGCAGTATTTTGGTACCCTGGCCAAACACGCCCCCGGAAGTGCACCTTAACCGCAGCATTTTGTACCACCCCTAGGGGTTGTATTAAAATACTTCTGTTGCTGATGTGCAGTTTTTAAGGCATCAAACGAGGTGTGACCCCAGAAAATACACACCAATTAAATTTGTACCCCCTTTCCTGCCACTTCCTGTAGTTCTGCCTTGGTAATTGTTTATGCTACTGAATTGGTGGCATACCGGCACAATTTTTACTGGCTGTCTGCCATCAATTACAATTGATTTTAAGAAGAAAAACTGCTACCTGGTTGCAACGCAGGTATTCGCCACAAGGGCAAAAGATGCATTGCGCAGTAAGCAAGTTGGGACAGACGCAGAAAAGTAAAATACTCCCCTGTCGTCGGGGCGCTAACTGCCCCCATCAAACATCATGTGACCGCCCGAAAAAATAGTATGCATCAAATTAAGATGTGCAGATAACGGTAGTGAGACTGGGGCCGTGCAGTACCGTGAGCCACACATGTAAAATTTAGACTAAAAACTGGTAAGTCTACTGTGTGCATTTGACGTTCCTCTAAAGGCAGAGTCACCCATTTCATAGAAGAGAACTTTTTAAAAAAAAGTATGAGGAAGCTTCAAAAACTGCCCTAAAATGGTCCCTGCCCTCCAGATCAGGGCTGCCAAAACACCACCTTGTTCACAGAGATTTTGGGGCCCATTTCTTCCTATTCCCATCATAACCAGAGATGGGCATGAATCAGCAGTTTGGTGCGGTTCATTTACCAGCCAAACAGCTGATCTGCGGTTTGGTGCCCCGCCATCAGCAGTTCAGTTGGTAAACGAACCACACCGAACCGCTGATTCGTGCCCAACTCTAATCATAGCTATTTCCACCAACAGTTGGCTACTCCCCAAAAAAGGCTGAATACATGGGGAGGGATGCTTTTACCTGTGTGCAACAAGCCTGCACTGCTGTCAACAAGTCCAAAATATTTCTGTATGTCCAGAAGCACACCTAGGACAAAGAAAGATCTCATCACAACCAAAAAGTGAAGTCATATTTATTTGCAGAAGCCTTCCCCTGTTTGTGAAGGAGCTAGACATTCTTCTCGTATACCAGGGAAGCTGGGGAATCTTACCTGCCACCAGGAACCAGTCCATATAATTCACCAGGTTGAGATAGCACAGCACGGCTACAGCGAGGTATGATCTTTTGTTTGGAGACCATGCTGATCCCTGAGGCTCTCCACTGAAGTCCAGGGCCCCATAGGCTTTTAGGGAGAGAGGAGACAGTGGGGGCAGAGCTGGGACTGTCATTCCAGGCATTTTATGCCCTCTGGGGAATAGATATAAAGCCTTCAGCGTCCACCCGTTGGCCTCGTTCGGCGGTTCTGAGCCCCTCTGCTACAGGAAGAGGAACCTTCCAGTGCTCAGCCACTTCCTGCAAAGAAAACCACCCGTAAACGGAGCCGTTGAACCCTTCCAGCTTCCCCTCCGGGATTGCACACACGTTGGCCAAGGGAAATGTCATCTCTCGTTGCAAGGCGGTTAACTTTGGGTGGCGAAGAAACGGTGTCCATCAGGTCACTGCATCTGGCTCCACATACGTGTGTGTGTGTGTGTGTGTGTCCTCCATTCATTCCTCTTGCATCCTCTAATGATTCCCTCCCTCTGGGGATATCCATCTCTGCTCTCTCATGACGTGCTCAGCGTAGGACAGCCTCTGTTTCATCATTTTTTATTCCAGAGATCGTTCAGGCTTCATTTGCGCTAGGACCCACTTCTTTGTCTTCCTGGCCATCTAGCGCACCCGCAAAGCTCTCCTCCAGCACTACATTTCAAAGAGATGAATTCTTGTCCTGTAAACTTTCTTCGCTGTCCGTCTTTCACACCTACACAGGATGATCAGAAATGAAAACATGGGGATGAGCTCGGTCTTGGTCTCGTTTTGGGGTCCAACGAGAGCATGGCCCCAGCAGAGAGAAGTGCCCCTTTAAGGCAGGTCTGTCCCTGCAAAGCTACTCTTTCCAGCGCAGTCAGACACAGGCTTTTGCAGCTGTTTTGACCACAGCCGAACACACATAGTCCGTTGCCTTAAGATGCATTCTGCAAAGAGAGTGACTGAATCCGGCCCTGCACGGGACCAACGTTGGCATCGGTGGTTCCTGCCCTTGCTGGGTGAAGCTGAACGGTGCAGGTGAGGCATGCTGCTTATTCAAGGAATAAGGGGAGACTTCCAGAGATCTGCCCATGTGAAGCAAACTTCCTGGAGCCAAACCGCTGAGATGTTGGTCAAGGGAGCTGAACCAGGCAGCTTCCTCAGGAACATAAAACACCCAAAGAGGAAGTCAGAGAAGGACCGCAGGGAAGCAGCACGGTCATTTCTCGCAGTGGCCGTGCCTCCCAGCCAAAGCGATCCTCGGTTAGTACAGCCTGAGGAGGTGGACAAAGGCACTTGCGCGCTGCAAAGCCACCTCCTCTGCTCTAGTTCTTCGCCCATCGTGGCTCTTGAAATCAGCAAATCCATTGACCATGGACTGGGCAACGCAATACTGTAGTACGCATGCCACTAATGTGTCTCTCTGGGAGGGCTGTCGACCTTCCTTTTAAAGGAAACTATTATAAGGGCAATTGCAACTAAACTCAGTTGAGCCATGGATGATCTTAATAACGATAGCCCTGTTGCCCATCTTGGGAAAGTCGATAGAGAAGGCAGGGAATTGACCAGTTGCAGGCATTATTGGGAAGAAATCCAAATCCATTTCAATCCGGGATCAGGCCATGCCTGAATTGAGAAGCCACTGGTCTCTCTGCAAGACAATCTCCCAAGGCAGGCAAAGAAGAGGAAGGTAACCCTGCCAGACCTCCTAGATCAGTGGTTCTCAACCGGTGGGCCCCCAGATGTTCCAGGACTGCAACTCCCAGAAATCCTGGCCAGCTCAGCTAGTGATGAAGACTTCTGGGAGTTGCAGTCCAGGAACATCTGGGGACCCATAGGTTGAGAACCACTGTCCTAGATCTCCTTCCAGCCTTTGAAACCCTGGACCCCTGTATCCATTTCAGATGGCTATCAAGTTGAGGACGCTGAGCTTTGCTTTTCGATGGTCCCTGTCTTCGCTCAAGGGCCAAGCTTGAGAAGGCAGTTGTCATGACTCAACTCTCAGACATCCATCTCCAAGTACATCTAGGCCAGGCCTGCCCAACAGATAGACTGCGGGCTACCAGTAGCCCATGAAGGGTTTAAAAGTAGCCCGCTGGCCATCAATAAAAAAAGTGAGGGGATAAGTTCTCCACATCTACCTCCCCCACCCCAAGGGCCACCAATGCCCCAGCAAGGTTCTGGGTCTGCCAGCCCAATTTCTCAGCTGAGCGGGGCAGTTCAAGGGCCATGGCACAGTCACCTGCTCTCCCTACCGGCCAGATGATCGGCGTGCCACTGCCTCATGACCAATTGAGTTCTTGGTGCAGAGCGGAGGAAGGGAAGTGGAGGGGACAGCGAGGGGCGGGGTCATGGGTGTGCCAACCTCCTTTGCGTGCATGGTGAGCCTTACCATAGGAATGCATTGAAGTTTGTTCCCTCCAGAAAGAATTAATTGATTTTCAATGCATTCCTATGGGAAACCGTTGCTCTACTTACAATTTTTTTTTACTTATGAGCATGTGCTCGGAACGGATAAAATTCACAAGTGGAGGTTTTAGTGTAGTAGCCCTCAGGCACTTTTGTCTGGAAAAAGTAGACCTCAGCCTGTTCAAAGTTGGACAGCCCTGATCTAGGCGAAAGACTTCCTTCTCTGAACTTAGACTGCAATTTTCCTACCCATCTTCATATGTCTTGGAGCTTCTGCTATGCATTATCTAAGAAAACCACAAGCAGATGGTTTGAGCTCTGGCATTTCCCTTGTTGATAGACGAAATAAGAGTCAATCAAAATTCAGGCAAATTTCAGGAATGATTCCTCTTCTGATTGAAGAGATTCATTAAAACGTCTTCTGTTAGTTTTGGTACTTCTACAAAATCATCATCAAATCCAACAACTCTGCCATTTTGTATCAGACATATTTTAGATATTTTTATTTCTGAGTGATTTGACACAATAAATTCTGGTGGTCCGTTAATAGCTCTTTAATGTACAGTACTTGCTCCATGCCATGATTTGATTCTTGACAGTAAGTATAACAGGATTCTACTACTGTTGTATTTTCGGAATTTTGGTTCATGGGTCTCGTAATGATTGTACAATATATATGATGCTTTCTCAGAACAAAAGTGCTTCGTAAACTTGGGAATTAAATCTGGACTCACAGTTGTAGGCAGTCTACGTTAGGGTGTCCAGACCATCTGTGGAGTCACAGCAGTTCAGCTGACATGGTTGCAGTAATATAATTACACTGAATTATGTGACAGAAGTCTTCATTTAAGATCCTTTATCCATGGCAGATCCTGGGTCTCTCCTTCTAGTGGATGGAGAGGACAGTTTTGTCCTTAAAAATTACCAGATGAAAAAGTGTCCAACATTTTCTGGATGCTTAACTTTTTTTAATTAGCTGCAATCTGCCTCCCCCCCCCTTAAATGGAGGATAGAATAACTGGGACTACATGCTGCACTCAATAGTCCTGAACAGATGCACATACATAGACAGGCATACTGAATTATGTGTGTGACAGCCTGTAATGTAACAAGCCACCAGGTGTCACCAGACTATTTCAAAATATATAGAGTACAGTCCTTCCTTGTGCTAAAAGAGAAACAAGCCAAGAATGTTCAAGAACTAAAAAAAATTAGGACATCTATAACATATGCTTTTCCCTGTCCCTGAACTTCAGGATAAAAAAAAGAATTAGGAACAAAAATTATAAGGAATCTTACTCACATTGGCTCAAACTGTATGCTGATAACTTGAGGACTAGGTGCTTGATTATTCCACAGTATATCATAGGATGGTATATTTGGGCATTTCTTTGCTAACGCCTGCTGCTCTTTTGGGCTGCAGAGAATGAGGACGCCCTGTGTGTGCGGACAAAACCATCTGTAGCGTCCGCTACCACATTTCAGATTTTTATATCATGCCAAGCTTGAGGTTATTCACCAAATACTGTGGACATTTCCTTGAAATTTCCTTGAATTTTTTTTTGTTCGCCTTCCAGTTTGCAGCCGAATTCTAGCCTCAAATCAGGTTTGTGCTGGATAACTCCCCCAAAAGGACAGAATAAAACCTGGGGTGGATTCCCCAGCACCCCTGGGACCGGAGGCACCAGCCAGTGCTGGCGTCATGGACAGGAAGCAATGTTGATGTTTTCCTCTGTCTCAACCAATCAGCATCTGGCACGGACAGCTTCTGCCTGGAAACAGGAAAGGCCAGGCATCTTTAAGGTCAGTTTGTTCTGGAAAAGGTGAGCATCTTTCCCCATGGATCCAGACCTGAAACTATGGACAGGTCACTAAGCAACCCCGGATTCTACACCACCTAGCTATCAGGTTTGCAAGGAGAAAGGGCTGCTATTGCATCCACTTTCAAAGGTTGTAGGTAAATAAGCCAATAATGAAGGGTTTAAGAGGAGGCGGTGAAGGTGATTACTTTATTTTTCTTTAAAATGATGTCTGTGTTCCCCACCCACCCCTTCAGCTCTGTCCTCATGGAAGGAACACTATTCACTTCTAATCAGTCCGCAAAGGTTATACCATCAACTGCTGTTTGGTGCAGACAGCTGACGGAACGGCCGTAAAGATCAGAGTTCAGGAAAGGAAAAGAGAGATTCTGTGGTTTTAGGTCTCCCGAGGGAAAAGTGAGCATGTTGTACCGCAACAGAATTTCAAGCAGGCAAATAACATCCAAGCAAGCAAGCAAACTTCTAAATCATTTCTGTGTTTCAGGTTCCACAATTCCTTGCAATTTATATTCCATCTCTCTCATTTTAAAACATTAAAAGTAGCAGGCCATCGTAGGAAAGGTCCTTTTGGAGTCTGTTTGCAGAAAGGAGTAAACTTCTTCTTCTTCTTCTTCTTCTTCTTCTTCTTCTTCTTCTTCTTCTTCTTCTTCTTCTGGAGTCCAACTTCCAGCACACACACTAATTATGCTTAAATTGGGACAGCCTTTTGCTGCTCTATGATTCTATGATTCTGACCTGACCCCCCAAATCCTCCAAGAGATATCTGTGAAGTACTCAGTTGTGCAATGACGGATTGCATTTTTCATGACTGAGAGATCAGTAAATATTTGCACAGTAGGGATCTGTATCTGCTGATGCAATATCCATGGCCTGAATATATTAAAACAAAAAACTGAGAAATATACATTTCTAAATGTCAAGTTACAAGGACTGGCCACTAGAGGGAGCCAGAGACCATGCTATGCATAGTGTTTGCTAGGGAAATATATTTTTACAATATCATTTCCAGAATTGGCCACTAGTAGGAGCCGGAAACCATGTTGTATGTAGTGTTCACCATTAAAATAGTACAGCATACAGTAATCTCCTGCTTATCACAGGTGTTAGGGACCCAACCCGACCCACAATAAAGGAAAATTTGTGATATGCAGATGTTGGCTTGGGTTGGGACGGGACTGGGGGACCTGATTCGGGCCTCCTACACTTACCTTAGGCCTGGCGCTGCCCCAGAAGTTGGTTTTGGGCAATCCGGAAGGCACTTCCAGTTTTTCGGAAGCCACTTCCGGTTCACCGAAAACCACTTCTGGGGCCTCAGACAGGCCCAGGAAGCCCGTCAGAGGCCCACTTGGAGCAGCGTCAGGCCTGGGGTAAGTGCAGGAGGCCTCAAACAGGACCACATCGCTTGCTCCAGGGGATCTTGCTTTCATATCCTGCGATCCTGCGATATACCGGGACTGTAGTATATGAACCATGAAATGGTGGCGGACAACTGTACTGTGAAATAGTACTGATTTAGATTTTAAAAAAAGGTGTAAGAATAAGAATATTGTACCGAAACGTGTTGGAGGTGTCTGAATTCACCTTCGACAGGTGAACACTGGCTTTTTTACTTCTTATTCCACATAAACAGCTTGAAAGTAATATACAACAAGTAAAAAAATGCCAAAATATAACATGTCATTTTGGGGCAAACATTACGAGGGCTATTCTTTTTCAAAAGTAACCTAGCAACTGAAAACATCATTACTTTCTCAGTGCAACAACTATTACTCACTCATTACTTCTAAAATGATGTGTTGGTGGGGTGGTAATTTGGGGATTTGAGGGGACTGGGGATCTTTTTTTTTTTAGTTTAGCTTTTTTGGGGTATATAATAACTAAGAGTAAGGGTATTAGTAATGCACTGATCTTAAAGTAATGGGAGGTTGAACAAAGTCTAGATGGCCACCTCTCAAAGGTGTTTTGGATCTGGGTTACCTGTTTTGGAATGTGGTTGGACTAGTCAGTGTTTTTCAACCTTTTTTGGGCAAAGGCACACTTGTTTCATGAAAAAAATCACGAGGCACACCACCATTAGAAAATGTTAAAAAAATTAACTCTGTGCCTATATTGACTATATATAAAGTAATTCTCTTGAATAGGAATCAAATAAACACAAAGAAAGTATTTTATAATTACTTTATTATGAAATAGTAAGTAAACAGAAATATGAAAAATTATAAAATACTTTATTCAGTGCGCAACCTGGGCCTGTTTGGCTGAACACAAAGCTGATATTCTTCAGCTTTTCCCTTTTCCAACGGCACACCAGGCAACATCTCGCGGCACACTAGTGTGCCGCGGAACAGTGGTTGAAAAACACTGTAGTAACTAGATGACCACTGGGGATCCCTTCCAGCTTTACAATTCCTCTGATCCTTTTCTCCAGAAAAGGAGGGAAAGAAACCAAACTGGGGTGGAACAAAGGAAACCAAGAATGCAGAACCATATCTTGATATCTGGCTGTGACAGAAGAACGAAGGTGTTACGAAAGCTGCCCCCTTGAACTTGCCCAGCCATCAATATGGGGATGTTCACAGATCTTTTTTACCAGATCTTATTCTTCGACAATAACAAACACACTTTCAGGCTGGTCGACGCCCCAAGACAGCATGTCCTCTAGAGTCTGTATAAACTTCTAAGAATATGCTGCTTTATGTCTGAAGAAGTGGATGTGTAGCCCACAAAACGTTACATTAAAATATGAAAGTTAGTCTTTAAGGTGCCACGTTTTTTGGTCTTTTGTTTTGTTTTGTTTTTCTCTGATTTTTGCCTGCAGTTCTTGAAAAGACTAACATGGCTACACTCTCTAAGAATATGCTGCATCAGGCAGGTCACTTTTTTCACCCCATGTGCTGCGTTTTATCCTGTTAAAAGTCTTCTTCCTTCCTTCCTTTTTTTTAAAGGAGAAATAAAACACACACGTGATGAGAACAGCTGACGTCTGGCCCGAATCTGCATTTCGGCCAACATTTGCTAAAACAATTGGCGCTCCCAAGAGGAACGTGTGTGGGGTGTGCATTAAAGCAGTCTGCACGGGATTACGAAAACAGCGACTTGGCCGCTGTCCAGAAACCTGGGGGACAAACTCATGCTTCTGCCTTCCAGATGATTCCGGGCTCCACGCTTGGCCTTGGTAATGCACCGAGGACCTCGCCAGCAATGCCGGGGAGAAGAACGGCAGGGCCGCGCCTATGACAAACAAGTGTGTGTTATGTTGATCCAGGTTTCGTGTCCAAAATGCATTGCAAAAGAGCACCCATCTGACAGCGCAGCCATCTAACCATCTGCCTCTGCTGCTTCTTTTTCAGGCGGTTACACTTCTTCTGTGCCTGGGGAGCGGATCAGAACAGCGCACCGAGCTCTCTTTCTCTCCGCTTGAGTTCCACGACAACCCTGCGAGGTCGAGGGGACTGGCGCCAGGTCCGCTGGTCAGTGTCAGAGGTTTGAAATATGGGCCTTTCAAATCCTAGTGCAAAATTTACACTATGCAGGAACATGGCATTTTCTAGGCACATCCTCGCCTGTGTTTTGACTCTGAAAGAGGCTTTTTGGTAAAATTATTTTAGTTAAGGGGAAGTGCTACAGGTGTGGCATTTCCTAGGTCTAGACATGTGAAAATGTTAGGAAGGATCAAAACCACAACCAACCAGGAAATACTGGAAGGACTGGGCATGTTTAGCCTGGAGAAAAGAAGACTGAAGAGTGGTGGTAGGATAGCACTTTTCCAAAATTTGTAGGGCTGTCATACAGAGGAGGGGCAGGATCTCTTCTCGGTCATCCCAGAGTGCCGGGTATGCCACAATGGTCTCCACTTAAGAGAACCCAGCTTTCGGCAGAATATCAGGAAAAACTTTCTAACCGTTAGAGCAGTACGGTAATGGAAATAGTTACCCCAGGAGGTGGTGAGTGCTCCAACACTGGAGGCATTCAAGAGAAATTGGGGCAGCCACCTAGCAGAAATCCTATGATTTGTGTTCCTGCATGGAGCAAGGGGTTGGACTTGATGGCCTTGTATCCCCCTTCCAAATGTCACTATTTTATGATTCTATGAAACCGGAGGTCCACAATAATCTATAGAACAGCTGGGTGGTGGCTGGGTAGGTGGGTGGCTCTTCTTCAACAGCAATTGCCTGTTACAGAGCAAGGTATGCTGCAGTGACTTGGTCTCCAACAGGCCATGAAGAGCCCTTAGCTTTACAAAAGACTTGCCCCTGGCGGAGGTGACAACGGCTAGAACTTGGCGATGTGGATCAATGCGTTTTTCATTCTGCCCTGGCAACGAAGGCGACACGAGGAGAGCGACATGGCGAGCTCCTTCATTTCTAAATTTGCCACCCTGCTGGCAGACCACAGCAACCGAGTTGGGTCAACAGGCTCAGCCTCTTAAATCATTTTCAGGGCTGGAGTACAGTCATCAGCAGGGTCAAACAGAGACTGCTCTGGGATGTTGTGATCTAGTGAGGACAAAAACACTCGGGAAGCCCAGCTGACACAGAGGGTCCATGCGTTTCTTGTCACCTTTGATCAACAGAACATCTAATATGGAAGCTGACCCGAGCAGCGATCCAAAGGCTTGGCGATTGGCAATGAGCCCCCAAAGCTTCGACGGCACACGAAACTTTCTCCAGATCCTGAATAGTGACTGGAGTTGTTGGAGGTTTTAATTCCGAATCCAAAGGACACTGGGTTAGGTTTGCCAGGGTGCTAGAACCTTGTGCTGTCCTCAGGGTGGTGTCCCGGCTAGATCGTCCAGCACTGTCACGGCTACCAGCTGACCTTAAAGATATTCCACGGAGACTGGAGCATTGCATGTAACGTTTGGTGCCCAGAACTGCGACCAGTCTTTCTATTAATAGATTTGTCAGAAGCGTGTGTTCACAGGCAGACTGACGGCTAGCAAAACAACATTGTTTTCGAAAAGGGAGCTGGCTGCTGATCCTATAGAGATCAAAGAATGGGGGGGTTGCCTTTACACATCTTGACAGGCTGAAAATATTTGACGTCGCTAGTGCGGGATGTTGAGGACGGATGAAGGAAGGAAGCCCCGAAGTGAATTTCATCTTTGCCACAGGTTTACTTATCTGGCTTGATCTTTCTAGCTAGAGCTTAAAAACTGTGCAGTACCTCCTGATGGGTAGGTCCTCCAACAGAGTCGTCTTTTTAAAGAGGCTGCAGTTTGCACTGACATTTTGTGCTAGGAGGTTTGGCAGAGCACTTTTCAGTTCATGATTTATTTCTCTAGGAGTCCAGTGGTTCCCAGATGTTCTTGAACTACAACAAGCATGTATTTTAAAGAAACGAATTCTTATTTTAATTCCAAGTCTATGATCCTGTTATACACGGCGCATGCAGGCACTGACTGACATTTCCTCTCTGGGTGAGAGCTGTCCTCTCCTCTTCCCCCTCCCCCCCAATCAGTAGGTAAGCAATGGGGCTCTTGCACCACACCCCCAACCCCTCTGCTCCACATGTGAGGGGCGGGCACACATGTAATCATACCACACCCACACGGGCTCCAACAACACCTGCTTGAACATGGATGACTGTGGCACATGCAAGGGCAGAATTCAGCCTGGCTGATGGCCCGGGACATGAACAACGTCCTAGCACGGTGATTCAATCCTAGCTTTCACCAAGGAGGGGGCTTGGACTCTGCGGAGGGACGCTGCCTACCGCATTACGTTATACCCAACTACAGGCTGCTCGCCATCTCTCTGGCCCCCCATTTTGTCTGCATTCGACCACCACGCAGAGTAAGGAGCCTCGTGGCGCAGGGGTTAAATGCCTGTACTGCAGGTAAAACTGTGCTCACGACCTGGGGTTCAATCCCAGGTAGCCAGCTCAAGGTTCACTCAGCCTTCCAGCCTTCCGAGGTCGGTAAAATGAGTACCCAGCTTGCTGGGGGGGCAATGTGTAGCCTGCACACTGTAATTAAAATTGTAAACCGCCCAGAGACTACTTAAAGTGGTATGGGGCGGTATATAAGCAGAACACTTTAAGGATGAGGGTGCGCGGAGATCAAGATAAACCCATGCCCACCCTTCTTTTGCCTTATTATTTATACACGTCCTCTTCTTGGGGAAGCCGCCATGTGGACTCCAGTGGAGGGCAGCTTGTCTGTCAATGCAAACGGTGCCCTGTCTCAGACACAGGGTATTCACCAGGCAGACTGTTCCTGCCTGCCTCTTACCTGAAAAAGGAGCTTGAAGGAGTTCTTTGGCCTAATTCGAATCCAGGTTCAGGACAAAAAGCAAGACGAAAGGAAGGAAGGAAGGTTGAACGTTGCCCATCCACCACCGTCAACTGGAAGCAGGCGCGCCCAGCCACGGGTTCGTCATCCTCGCCATGATGGCGCCGCTGTATTCCTTTCCTATTCAAACCAAAAGACATCATTTCTAGGTTTCCATCTATGCAAATACGTGCAAATTTTAAGCAAAACTCCATCCTCCCCCCCCATGATGTGCAAGTGACTTTTCTTGGCCTAGAATGTATCTGCGAGAGAACTTCCAACACCGTTTTTGAGAAAAAAAATGTAAGAAACGAAACAAAATGGGGTTGAGCACGAAATGAAACGAAACTTTATTTTTCCTATTCGTGCCCATCCCTAATTGCGGGTGAAAACGGCAGGGATTACACAGAAGCTTTAGTGTAGTGGTGGCAGATCTTTGGCACTCCAGATGTTTTGGAACACTACTCCCAGAGTTAGTTGTTGTGAGTTTTTTGGGCTGTTTGGCCGTGTTCTGGAAGTTTTTCTTCCTGACGTTTTGCTAGACTCTTTATCCAAGACATGGTGTAGGGACACCCTCCCCTCCTCGCTTCTTCACAGAAGATGCTGCAATCCCCCTCCTCGCTTCGTCACAGAAGATGCTGCAATACAACTTAGCTTACATATAAATTCAATATAAATGTCAGATTAACTGCCAGTGAACTATTCTTCCCTTAAACATTCCATGCCAAATATTATTATTTACATCAAGTTAATCCACCACTCTAGTATCAGTGGGTCTTATTGTGGAGAATTAAACATTTTACCTCTGACAACTGAGGGAAGAAAAAAATCTTGTCTTCTGAAACAGGTAAAAATCTCCCCTTGAATTTTATTTTGAAGCTTGATATTAAATCCCAGGTATTCCCTTTCTTGCCTCTCTATGGCACAGGCTTTATTAAGCGGCTGAATAAGAGTTGCCAGGTTACCACACGTCAGAAAAAACAATAACGCAGATGAAGTAGGGGAAATCCTGTTCTTTTTCTCTTGGATGCACCCCTTGATGTGATGAGGAGATTACCAAGGAAGCTGAGAGCAATATTTTTAGGAGGCTAGACTAGAATCCTAGCCAGGTCACCTAAGGTGGAATGGTTACACCTGAGATACCAAATGAAGATTCATCCATCCTTTTCTACTGTATATCAGCAGAAGAGAATGTACAGTTATGGTGCTGATGGGGGTGAGGAATGCCCGACAGTAGCGGTGGCACTCAAACCGACTCTTGTTAGCGATGCACAGAAGACGACAACAGTAAACCACTTTTCAGAGACTTGAGATTCGTAAGACAGAACAACAGAAAATGAACAAAACAGTGTGTTGGAAGATGAGGTCCCTAGGTCAGAAGCCGTTCAATCAGCTAATGGGGAAGACCAAAAGGAACGGAAGGCATTTGCAGTCATACTATTCCCAGCCACACAGATTGAATCTATCAAAATGCTAACAAGAATATGCCAACAAATATGGAAAAAACAACAGCTGCTCACAGAATGGACACTTCCAATATATATTTTCATTTGGACGCCACCAAAGACTTTCCATTCATTCAGTGCTTTGTACATCACAGTAAAGTATTTGGATGTATAAATTGTTTTCAAAGTAATAGGCATGCCACAGCATTTGATTGTCCTAATACTTGTCATTCTGAATAAGCAGTTGCCATTAGGATAGTATATGGAGATGCAGAACAGCTTCCAATTGTCAAAGGTATCACAGAAGAAACACCTTGCTAGCATAGACTCTCCTTCTCTGTTTGATCTCTAAGCAAAACATGCTGTACAAAAAAATTGGATCAGATTCATACGAAGGAGGAGTGAAAATAAAATGGCCATGACTTGACGCAACTTCTGCGGAAGGTTACAAAAGCAAGAGCAAAAGCAAGATTAGAACTGAACGTTAAGATGACAAAAAATAACGATTACAGAAGAGCTACACAACTCCATGCCGACAACAGAGAGAAGTCAAATTTGATTTTAGGAAAAGAGCTGCATTTTTGTTCAAGGACCAAACAAAACCAGACCGCAGCCCAGAAGTCAGTGCAAGACTGGAACTTGGGACAAGAAAAAAAAACTGTTAAGTGCAAAGAAATGTTGCTCAAGAGCGAGACCAAGATCGTCCACATCATGGGATTCCCAATAACTTTGTACAGCTATGAAAGGTGGACAATGAAAGACATCTTAGTCAAAAAATAATAATAATAACAGTTCTATTGAAATGTAATGTTGGGGAAGGGGAAGCTTCCGAGATACCAAAGACCAGCAGAAAGGGAAATGGACGGTTTCTATACCAAATCAAGGTCCTACGAAAAGCCAAAATGACTGAACTGAGGCTTTCGGCACATCATGCGAAGCCAAGACTTTGGTTAAAAAAAAAAGACAATGATGTTAAAAATAGAGAGTCAGGGTTGGTAATAAAAGAGGAAGACAGGAAATCAAGAGATGCATTGACTCAATAAAGGAAGCCACAGTTTCTAAGTTTGTGAGACCAGAGTAGGCGTGTTAAAGATGGGCTTTTCCAGAGATGAATAATATAAAACACCACAAGTCAGAAACGACTTGTTAGAACATAGCAGGAAGTAATCCTGTCATTTGGGGGAGGGTTGGGTCTCGGCTTCTAAGTGTGGTGGCTCTCCACGCTTCATCGAGCCTAACTGTGGCAAAATATATATCCAGCTTTGAAATCAATTACTACAGAAGAGAACACCTTTGAAAAAACACAAATGGGAACAAAGCAGGGATAAAGATCTGCTTTGAATAATAATAAAAACTGATTGATTGGTTCTAAAGTCCTCTTCTGCTTTTTCTGTTTTATCAATAATCTCTAAATGTGAACAGATGCACTGGAAGTACATTCCTGCAATCTCAACACCCAGCACTCCCTGCATCAGTTTTTTATTTCTCCTCTGCTCCCATAATATATTATTTATTTATTTCTCTTTAATTTTCTTTTTTTCCCCCCCCAAAAGGCCAAATCCTGGCAATCTGAATGGACTGTTCCTCAGCGGGTCGGTGGGTGGGAATTACCCTATGGTTGATTTTAAATCTCACCACTTTGGCTTAACAAAGTGGGGCGGGCATTGAGCCAAAGGCTTCACGGCATTAGGCACAGCCTAAGGTTCTTAGCGTTAGGCGACCAGTATGGTTATAGCTCAGACTGGGAATGTCTGGTTCAGCTCTGCCTGTAGCTATCAAAAGGGTCCTCCAGCTGCCACAGACATGGCGATGGTGAGAGAGGAGCTCCAAGACTCCCCTGAGAAACCAACTGGTCTTCCTTCCTCCAGCAGCCACGAACCTTCCAGTTCTCGCCACCCATCCCAGTACAGCACTCAGGACACTCTTGAACTTGTGCCCACATGCCCAGGCAGTGGCCACGTGGCAATCGGTCCAGACGCACCCACCCACCCAGAGCTTGGAAATATGGCTTTAAGGACAACCGTTCCCAGCATTCCCCAACCGCTGGGCTGGATGAGGGGATGCTGGGGATTGTTGTGTGTGGGGGAAGAAGGTGCCTGCCAAAGAGACAGCAGGACCTTAACATCCCTAGCCTGTGTCTGGCGTGCACCGAGCCCCATGCGATGGAATGGCCAATGGGAAGGTGTCTGTGAAGATTCTCAGTCATCCAGGTGAGTTTATCTGGAAGTTGAGTCATGGCAACTGGACTTCCTCCCCCCCCCCCCGAATCTCTCAAGAAAAATAAATCCAGTTGCCATGACTCAACTTCCAGGCCAATGGGAAGGGCTCCACCAGCCTCAAACCCCAGTCTTGGGGAATCCATGGAACCAGCCACGCCACAACTCCCAGCCAGAGCGCTAAGCTAGGCACACCTGGCCAAACGGTCTCATCCGTACGTGCGTAGTGAGCTGCGCAACTTCGCAAGCGACAGATCATAAGGCCTACAGAGGTTTCTTAAACGGTGGCAGCTCATTAACTAAAAGCTGCACCTTTTGCGTTAAGGCACAACAGGATTTTGGCTAACGACTATTCCATCCCTGGACTATGTTACGGGGTCATTAAGCCGCTTGAGGAACAGTTTCTATCCAAGAGCAGTTTTGGCTTTGAATGCAGTGAAATGCAGTTTCTGAGGGAGCTTCTGCAATTAATTTTTAGAGTTTTTAGAGTTTTTAAGTTTTTAAGTGTTTAGTGGGTTAAATGTGTGTATGTGGGGTGGGGGATGGATCTTTTTGCATGTTGTATTGTTAGGTCCTGTAAAAGCTGATGTAGATTCTTTCAATCTCGTTCTGCACATGACAATGATAATATCTATCTATCTATCTATCTATCTATCTATCTATCTATCTATCTATCTATCTATCTATCTATCTATCTATCTATGTTGCCAAAGCAGTTCAACATTTCCTAATGCTCTGTGAAAGCGTTTCCACTGTATTTTAATGTAAGATGTCTGTGCTCCGAATCCCCTCACGCCTCAGATCGCTCTGAACACAACAACATCCTGCCCAGGGCTGTTGGGAGAACAAAGATTTCCTGAGATTTGGAAAACTATGCATGGCAGCTCTAAGGAAGTATAGGATTGCATGCATGCATGCTTACATACAATTCATAAATAGTAAAGGGATATATGATTTTAAAAATATGTAAATGTTTTCTATTTCCTTAGCCTGGACTTCACTCTGGAATTTGCTTGAGCGTTGTTTTCAATGTTTGTAGGAGACTCAACCCTTCTGAAGGTGTTGTGTGTGTCCCTTGAAGTCTGAACAGCTCAACTTAAGTGCAGCTCAACTTAAGTGCAATTTGACTTAAAAGCAGAAAACTGTTGGTGTTTTAACTGCTGCCTTACAAATTTTAGATATGGTCTGCGCGACTTACAATTTTTTTCCATTTTTTAAACTTTTTCCCCCAATTTATTAGATAGGTACCCCGATTTAACAGTTCGACTTAAGAGCATGCATTCAGAACGGATTAAATTCATAAGATGAGGTACCCCTGTATAGAATATGCATCATATGCTACTAGAACTAAAATTTGAAATGATGAAAGCAGCTGGTGGTTCTCAACCTGTGGGTCCCCAGATGTTCCTGGACTGCAACTCCCAGAAATCCTGGCCAGCTCAGCTAGTAGTGAAGGCTTCTGGGAGCTGCAGTCCAGGAACATCTGGGGACCCACAGGTTGAGAACCACTGAGCTAGATGGTGTGTGTGTGTGGGGGCTTCCTGATGGGAAGTGATCCCAGGTTACATCTTGTACTTTATTTTCTTCCTAGAGATTTATAGATATGACGGAGCAGTAGGAAACTTGCACCCAAGTTTTCTCCTAGGTGTGCATGAAATGTTGAGTGTGCAACATTAGTGTCTGTTTCCTCATTATCAGGCAATCTCAACTAGATCCACAGGTTTGGGCAGAAGGGTTGTGCCTACCAGGCAGTTATCTTTCCTTCCCATGAGGGCTTATCTACCTTTAGCAGCATTTTGCCAGGCAGAAATCCAACAGTGTGTAGACACTCCCAGGCAGAAATGCCACAGGTGGAATTTTCCATGGGTTCATGTTAAAGGTACTCTGCTTTGCAACAGGGCAAATGTAAACTGAGTGTAGATCTTTTCAGGTTAAAAATAAAATAGCAAAGGAAGTCCTAGGTTCTTAATGCTCTTATAATAAATCAATTGCCAACTCCCCCCCCTCAGTTTCTAATTTTGTTTCTTTTTTATACTGTAAGCTACCTGAAATACTCTTGAAGAGTAAGGATGGGGTATGAATATGACAAAAAAGGAACAGTAATATGACTCCATATCCTGAATTTTCAGCCCAAATAGCTCAGAACCATATAGGAAAAATGTTTTATGCTTCACAAGTCACAAGAGACAAGCCAATCCAGGGTCTCAACCCTTAGACCAGCGTATTATAATGCATTCTGAATTGTCTTCTTTTGCTTCGTCTCTGAATTCCCCAGCTGTTATTTAAAGCCTAATTCGAGAGGAGATATCCTCAAGTAAATTAACCAAACAGGTATCGTCCATGAAATAAATTAAACCAATTAGCTAGAGACTCTCCATTAAACGAAATAATTAAATAAAATACCCTCAGTTAAACCTAATGCTCACAATTAAAGCCTCCTGGCTCATTTCTTGTGGCCACACGTGTGTTGTACTGTAAAAGCAGCCTCTTCAATTTGCACGTGTTGTGAAACCCGTTCGGAGGAGCGCCTGCGTTCCCACAACGCAGAGGAACACGGGTTTTTTTGAGGGTGGTTGTTTTTTTGGGGGATAAACGAATAAAGCTCGCGCGCAACGGGTGTCTCTAATTCGGGTGTTTTCACAAAAAAAGTCAAGGAGGGGGAAAAAATAAGAGAGGAGGGCTAAGAAACCCCTCAACCGCCTCCTCCTCCTCCTCTTTCGGCTCGCGTCCCCCCTTCGAACAACTTTTTAAAGCCTGAGGGAAAAAGTCCAGTCAGGGACTTGACCTTCCCAAGATGGCGCAGGGCGGGACGGCGCCCCTCAGCCGAAGCCCGCCCGCGGCGCGCGCCGCGAAAAGAACTGTCAGGCGGGGGAGAACTGTCTCTCTCTAGCTCGCGTGCGCGCTCGGACGCTACCCGACCTTCCTAAGATGGCGGCCAGCCCTCCCCTCTTGGCTTCCCTCAGACGCGAAGAGGGAAGGACTTGAAAAGGAAGGAGGAGGGGGAGGGGGGAGTTAAAAAAAAAAGAGAGCACGGGGTGGGCCTTCAGTGCGCCTGCGCCAGCCCCTCAGTGCGCCTGCGCGCCGCGGCGCCCGAGTGCAGTGAAATTCCGTGAGGGGGAAGAGAGAGAGAGAGTGTGTGTGTGTGTGTGTGTGAGGGGAGGGGGGGGTTCGGAAAAAGGGAGATAAATTGTAATTTTTTAAAAAAAGGGGGCGGAGGGGGTCGTCTGAATGTGAAGGAGGCAGGTTGTGAGGGGAGGAAGGCAGGAAAGAAAGCCGAGGGGGGGTCGCCTCAGAGGAGGAGGAGGAGGAGGAGGAGGAGGCGCCTTGGGGGGCTGCCGGCGCCTCCCTCTGAGGGGAAAGAGAAGGAGAAGGAGGCGGCGAAAGGGAGGGGTAGGGGGAAGGTGGTGGTGGTGGTTTTTTTTTGGGGGGGGGGTCGTTGGCGGGAAGGGGGGGCCGAGTGAGGGGGAGGGGGGTGGGGTGCCGCCGGCCCTCGAGGCCCAGCGAGGAAGAGGAGGAGGAGGGAGGGGGAGGGAGGGAGGAAGGCTTGTGGGGGCAGGGAGGGGTGGGGGGGGAGCCGCCGCCGCCACCCCAGCCGCCCCAGACTCCCCACCCACCCACCCACCCACCCCCCGGGCACCGGCGGGGAGAATGACGGAGCTCCAGTCCGCCCTGCTACTGCGGAGACAGCTGGCCGGTGAGTTCTTGGACGACGACGCCTCAGACGGGGCCCCGAGAGAAAGAGAGAGAAAGGGCGGGGGGGGGGAAGGTGTTGGTGGGGGGGGGAGAGAGAAAGAGGGAGAAGCAGGCCTCGGCCTGTCCCTGGGGGAGGGAGGGAGGGAGGGAGGGGGAGGGGAGGGAGGGGTGGGGGTCATGGCGTGGAAATGGGGGCTGGGGGGGATGGGGAGACATACACAGAGAGAGAGAGAGAGAGAGAAGGGAAGGAGGAAAGGGGCCACTGCTCGCACACACGGTGGAGGTGGGGGGGGTGGAAGGGGGAGGAAGAGGAAGAGGAGGCAGGGGTGGGGGGTGGGGTGGGGTGGGGTGGGGGTCATTCCTGGAGGGAAAAGTAAGAGTTGGGGCACTTGGGGTCTGATTCAACCTTGGAGGGATGGAGAAAGATTTAAAAGGGGGGGGGGGTAAAAAAAAGGAGATCATTGTTGCTTTTGTGGGGGGGGGAGGGTCACCCCTGGAGGCAAAAGTAGACGTTGGGGCGCTGGAGGGGCACTTGGGGTCTGATTCAGCCTTGGAAGGGAAGATTTAAAGGGGGTTAAAGAAGGAGATCATTGTCGCTTATGTGTGTGTGTGTAGGGGGAGGGTCACTCCAAAAGTAAGAGTTGGGGCACTGAGGGGGGGCACTTGTGGTCTGATTTCAACCCTGGAGGGGGTGGGGAAAGATTTAACGGGGTAAAAAAGGAGATAATTGATGCCTTTGTGTGTGGGGGGGTGTTTAAGGAAGGTTAGGGGATCAGGAAGGGGAGAGATGGGGGGTTTCTGTGGGGTTTTTAGGGGAGAGCCCAGGGGCGTTGGAAGCTTTGGGAAAAGGGGGGAGATGTCCCCATGTTGGGGGAGGCACCCCCCTTTAACTACACCCCACCCACTCCACAGACTGCCTCCCCCAACATGGGGGCACCCCACCCCCTTGGGCTGGGATGAGATGGCCTTGGCATGTCGTAATGAGAGGGGGAGGACACTGACTGGGGGCGGGGGGGCAGGTCTTGTGGCCCTCGGGTTGTCAGAGAAGCGGCTGGGCAAAAGTCCACCTTGGGCCTCTGCCTTTTTTTTTTATGGACGGCCGCCCAGTTCTTGGAAGGGTGAGGTCAGAGAAGGGCAGGAAGGGAGGGAGGGATCTAGGAAGGAGGGGAGGAATGGGCATCTGGGAATGCTCTGGGTGGGGGTAAGAAAGCCCCTCTAGGCATCAGGTGTGGCATGTAGTTGTCTGTGGGGAGAAGCCGTAAACAACTTGGGAACCTGGTAATGGAAAGAGGAGATCAGGATATGAGGGATGTGGTTGAGGGAGGCGGTCCTATTTGGGGTTAAATTTGAGAGGGAAGTTTGAAAAGGAGAGGAGAAAATAATCTCCTTGTTGGATTTTAAATATCCCGTCCCTTGGCTTTGCGGAGGCCACCCCACGCAAAGGTAGAGCGAGGCACCCTCAAGAGAGGTAGACAAGAGCCATCCGGAACCAGCAATGTAAAGGCAGCTGCAGTTGGAGTCAGGGGGTGTGTGGCTTTGGGAGTATGCCGTGGGGGGGGGGATCTTGAGGTATGGGAGGGCAGGAAGTGGAGAGGTGTGGAGGGCCTCGGATGTGCGGAGGCCCCATGGGGAAGGGAGGAAGGGGCGGGGGGGGGGAGGTCAGGCTGGTGAACCATGGCTAAAGAAGGGAGAAGTCAGGCAGGCTTTTAGCAGCTGCTCTCCAGGGGACGGCCTGTCCTAAGTCAAACTTGGACGTGGAGGGTGGAGAAGTCGCACAGGTTGAAAGTGAGGCTACCTCAGAGCCGCAACAGAGTTATCCGAGAGTTGGCTTCAGGGAACAAGCAGTGACTTAACTTACCGGAATGTGCAAGAGAGTGTGCAGAGCGCAAAGAGGTGACGGTAGAAGGAGATGATGGAACGCCCAAGAAGATATGAAGAAAAAAAAAAAGAGAGAGGAGACAATTGTTTGGGACATCACAGTTAGGTGGGGAGCTTGACAATTAGAACTTGGAAGACGACTTTGGTTGTGGAAGAAGGAGAGGTCTTGAAGTTTTATTAGATGCACTGCATGAACCGGGAAGGTGTAGGACAGGATGGGGAGGGGGAAGATTACATGTGAAATTTGAAGACCTAAGAATTGGATTGGTTATACAGTACCTTCAAAACTAAGAATGGGTCTGACACGGCCTTTAGGAGGAAGCCACTCTCTTGAGTCTGCAGCATCTTGTATGCAGAGAGGAGGTTAGTTCCATATTTAACCAATGAGCATTTGCCCATTTAGAGCAGGTAAATGGTTCAGAGCGACTGCCTTGCTTTCTTCTCTCTCCCTGTGCTCAGTTCTATAAAATAAAATTGTACATGTCCTGCGATGAACAAAGCTGAGTGCGGGTGATGTAAGCAAATTCCTAGATTGGGGTGGGGTTGCAGGAAGATTAATTAGTTTTATTTCAAGTCATAGGGGAGGCTGTCGTTCTTTCAACTTTGTCGTCGGGATTACCGCTCAGACATCGTCCACTATTGTCCATCTTTTCCTGAAGCGGCTGCCCTTGTGATCCGGGGAGGAAGACCTGGGTCAAGTATGATCTTATCCTGGATTAAGGCTAATCCGAAGAATGGGGATGAGAAATGGATGGCGGATTTTAACCTGAATTGAGGGGGTTTAGGGTGTGGAAAGCATGTTGTTCAAAAGTCTGGCTACTTCCTTCCCTTTCCTGGGTCCCCTTTCACACCTCTGCTCCTTTTGTCTTTCTCCTGGTCGGCCCAGTTTGTCCAGTTGCTCTGGCTACTGATGGGGGGGGGAGACACACCTGAGCTGTCCTGCCGGTTGTGCCAGGTATGGCCCAGGATTGTTTGAGCGGATAGACTTGCAGTGCAGCCCCATTTGTGGTTCGCTCCCAAGCTGACAGTGCGACGAGCCAGCCACTGCGAGTCTTCATGTGTCATTTTTTTCCTTTCTTGCCTGCCTCCTGTCTCTTGTGTTCATAACCTTCCAGGCCTCT
This sequence comes from Phrynocephalus forsythii, assembly GCA_029282475.1. Classification (NCBI taxonomy): domain Eukaryota; kingdom Metazoa; phylum Chordata; class Lepidosauria; order Squamata; family Agamidae; genus Phrynocephalus; species Phrynocephalus forsythii. The sequence continues at coordinate 6,123,284 of JAPFRF010000017.1, read as the reverse complement.
GGTGCCTTTGGCTTCTACTGTGTTGATGAAGCAACCTGCTTTCATGCGTACTTACTAATACTGTAGGACCCCTGTATCCACTGATTTGTTATCCACTGATTCAGTTATCCACGGTTGGCAGAGGAGAAAAATTAAATAATTCAGCAGCCACAAAGCAAACTATTGTCACAAACAGCAGCTGCAAAGCAAGCTCTTGTCACAAATAGCATCTGTAAAGCAAGCTACTGCCACAAACACCAGCCATAAAGCAAGCTGCTGTCTCAAAACAGCAGTCATAAAGCAAGCTACTGTCAGGAAACAGCAGTTTGGGGGGTGGGCGGGCGGGCATTCTCTCTTATCCACGGTTTTCATTATCCACAGGAAGGCCTGGAACCAATCCTCAGCAGATACCAGGTTCCTACTGTACTGTACTTTCAGTAAAGTTGGTCAGAGCTGACCGGCCTTCTGCCCTCTTGCATCAAAAAAAGATCGCTTCGGATTAAAATAGGTAAACACAAGCTGACAGGGTTTACTGTTGTTTGCAGCAGCGAAATTCTGCTATAAGAGTTTTAGAAGTTATGTACAAAGCAGGTTGGGAGGGGGAAGAAATTGGTGTGGCCGTCTATGCTAAAAACTCAGTTTAATGCTTATGGAATGATTGCAGTTTATGTTACTCTGTATGAAGCTGTGCAGTAACATGGAAGCTGTTCCAAACTGCCTATAAATGTAAATATGTGGCAGATGCTTAGGTTTGTGTTTGTATATGTGTGTCGTCTGCCATTTAAGCACGGCAGTATGGTAGGTGAATGCCAATACTTCATTATTTTAAAAGCAGTGTAAACTACTGCAGCAGTGGTTGAACAACTGAAATAGTGATGTACGAAAAGCTGGGGCCTGTTTGATTTTGAACCATGGACAATATCCTGTCTCTGTTTATGGAGGTACATGGGAAGAGAACTGAAATGACATAGGAGATGAAGTGTCAGACAGACTATGTCTCAGGAGACCTGGATTCGCATCCTTGCTCAGCTATGGAAACTCACTGCCACGGTAAACCACTGCTCGGGCCTCTTGTATGCCACAAAGCCCTGTTAGGATTACCATGAGTTGGAAGCAACTTGGTGGACCCTAACAACATCAGAATTCCTAGAGAAATCAGAATATCATTCAGTGAATGTAGGGCGATACAGTACAGTATTTGTATTATTTCTCATTGTTGCTCTACTGCAGCATTTTCTAATGCCCTCAAAAAAAAAAAAGGCAAAAGAGGTTGTGAAACAGAAGAAGATTCAGGAATTCATTGCATTAACTAATAGCAAGGTTTATAGCCATAGACTCTTTCAAAGTGGTGGACTAGTGCGTGTCAAGGATGAAAAGATTAATATAGATAAGAGGGTAGCTGAGCAAATCTAGCATACAGTTTTTTTTTTTTGATGGAGCAATAAACTGAAGCGAGAGGTTCAAATCAATGAAACATGTCTCTAAGGCCCTCCAAAAGCGCATTGTGACAGTTGCAAAAAAAGCTGGGTACAATAAGGCACCCATTCGCGAGCCACTCGGCTGAAGGGCATATGTCCTTCCACCTGTCTTGGCTCAATCTGGTGCGGCACAGCTAGGATTTGAGCAGCATCGTGGCAAAATATTGGCGGGCACACCTTGTTTTAGAGAAGACTCATGATCCTGGAGCCCTCTGAGAGAGGGTTTCATCTCAAAGCCATATGTGCATTGGTTTCGGTTTAGTGCACAATGGCAACTTTTTGAAACCTTTTTGCTGCCCTAGTTTTGGGGTGATTAAAACCAGTTCTTAGGTCTGCTGCCGTTGCCCACCCTGGTCAAAACCTGGGGTGAATAGAAGGCCCTGCCAGCAGTTTTATGGCCATCTTTTCTTCACGGCCCTCATGCTATAGCTCCAGAATGGAGAAGCCTCTTAGAGGCCTGTTTGCCCTCCATATCACTGAAGCAACGGGGATACCTGGGCAGTGGAAGCCAGTTCCTGTTTTGTCTCCTGCTCCAGGCATAGAATAGAAAATAATATTGGTCCTTAGTTTCTGCAGAGCTGTCACTTCAAAGACCAGTTGAGGAAAATTCCAAGTGACTGCCCGTTTTTGGCTTGCCTACTAATTCCTTTCAAAACTCAGTTCTAGAGTTAGGAATACTGGCTTAGATCAAGTAGCGTAATCCTGTAAATTAAAGGTTGGTGGTTCAGCATTCCTGTAAAAATTGCAGGTGCCGTAGTCCTTGACATGGTCTGTATCGCCGTAGGTCTTCGTTCAATAGTAATAAAATAAATCCGGTCCTTGGTAAAAAATCTCTGCAACATAGAACTTCCTTTTGATAAGAGAATTCACACACAGACTCGCCAAAAAGTGATCAGGAAGTTTAGACTTCCAGCTCTGTTTCCTATGGCTGTCTAGTCTAAGAGGGAACTCCCTGGTGCAGCTTATGTTTGCGTTCCCTGCCTCACTCCCCTCCCCTGCCCTGTTTGCTGGCACTTGCGTTTAAGTTTCAGCTGTTCTGATCTTTAAACAGACAGAATGTTAGCAAGTCATATTACTGCTCACATTTGTCAGTTGTGTTTATTATGCATTTACTTTCAGAAAGGTAACCAAGTTAATCTTTTAAAGCAAAAGTTTTTTTTTTGTTTTGCAAGGTGCAATTGGTTTAATAAAATAAAATGTGCTTACTGAATCATGATTTAAATCACTAGTAAGTATTTTTTTAAAATCAGTTTGAATAAAAATTCAGATTGTTTTGATTTTTTTAAAAAAATTAAATCATTTTTTAAAAAAAACCTAAATGCTTACTGACTAGTAATTTGAATTGTCTTTTAAAAAGTGATTTAAGTCAGTTACATCCAATCCACCCTGAGTGAAAACTGAAGAACTAAGATTTGCTGGCTGAAATCCTTTGGGACAGCTCTGTATATGCAATGGAGATAATGTCATAGCGGGAAATTGCTGTTGATTAAAGATTATCCTGGGTGGGATGTGTCTCAAACATAAAGCAACCATGTTCATCCAGAAAATGCCAAAGGAAGGGTTTAATAAGCAGTGGTTTGCCACTGCCGGTGACCTTATCAATAGAAGTTTAGCAGTGGCTGCTGTATATACTATGTTAAACCTTTTAGTTCTTAGTGTTTAAAAGGGTTGGGGCTCTCCCCTCCCGCCCCACTGGAAGTAAGAATTTTGAACACATGCTGTTTTCTCTCATGTAGAAGGGCATTTTATCAGGTGGGTTTTGCAAGAATGGAGATAGATTTAAGTAGGTATTTATGCCTGATTTTGATCCTCATTTTCTTTCTAGTTAAAACCAGGGTTGAGCAACAGTCGTCTTATGAATCCCTTTTCTTCGTAGTCCAGATGCTACTAAGTAATTATTCACAACAACATAAACATTATGGCAGTTGTTACAAAAGCCACTTTTTTCTTGAAAACCTCTCCCCCCACTTCTTTATCTGTGACAGACTGATGTAAATTTAGGGAGACTTTCTACTACTCCTGCTGGACGTTGGTGCTGAAATGTGGGGTGGGAGGAGGAATAATGAAGCCACTAAAACGGGTGGGGAATCTTTGGCCCTCCAGATGTTTTGGACCGCGGCTCCCACAAGTCCTTTGTCATTGGCAGTATAGGCTCGGGATTCTGGGGCTTGGAGTCTAAAACATCTGGAGGGCCAGTGGTTCCCCACCCCTGTTGTAAAAAGTTGTAGGGCCCAGTGTACCCCACTCTCTCCCCAAGAACTCAGGAAGATTTATACCTTGTCTTAAGCATTGATTACAGGAGATATGACAAGAATTGTGTTTACATTTCCAGCGGTTGAGGTAGGACCTGATATCTAATATCACCTTTATCATTAGTGAAATTGACAATAAAGTGTGAACTGCTCCAGTCTGATGTTTAAGTTATATGCCATCACGTCGCTTGCAGTGCACACTAACACTAATAGGATTATTTAAGAATATGAGATATTTAGGGAACCATTTACCTTTGCCACCTCCAAGTGAGTTTGAGTGGCTAAACAGGGACATGAACCTTGGTTTTCAGAATTCTAGTATAACGGTGGCCACTACAGCTAGAAGAGGGGGATGTCCCATAAAGCCACAAACTTAAAAACAGGATTGTTATACACCAGGCATGTCCAAACTTTAGCCCTCCAGATGTTTTGGACCTCAACTCCCACAGTCCTTTGCCATTGGCAATCTAAGCTTAGAATTCTGGGAGCTGTGGTCCAAAACATCAGGAGGGCCGAAGTCTGGACATGCCTGTTATACACAGTCCTTGGCACATGCTTTACATGTGGCAGATTCGTTCTCAATTGCAGAATAGTAGCATATTCCAAAATGAAAGTGTTGCCCTAATCATGAGTCAAGTTTCTTTAGCAGGAAGTGATTGTAGAAAGTCTAGTTATTATATGGGAAAGTATCTCTCATCACGGATACTTCAGAACCTGTTGGGCTTGGCAGGACCACAGCACTGGCTGTTACAGTGTTTTTTTTTTTTTTTAGTAACTTACAGTACTGTTAAATTTTGTCATTGGGATTTCCCAAGAATGCAGCTGTTACTTTAAAAAAACAACAACAGATAGTGATATAAAATGTTTTAAGATCTGTAACCTTGACCTGGGAAAGGTGGATTCAGATCCCCCAGTTATCCATGAAATGGGCCAGATGACATTAGGCTAGCCACATTGTCACTTCCTGACTGGTCTCACAGATTTGTTTCTGAGGAGGAGACCCATGTATGCTGTCTTGAGCTCCTTGAAGGGGAGCTATGAATCTAACAATATGTAAGCCACAAAATTACCCTTTTAAGGAGAAATTTGGGCCCCTTTAATGATAAATGCATTTATTTATTTATTGAGTGAGTGAGTGAGTGAGTGAGTGAGTGATTGCTTGATTTAAAATATTTTTACCCCACCTTTATCCTTCAGCACTGTTAAAAATATTTTAAACAAAAGAAATGATACTCTTCTCATCATTTGGGTGTTGAAAGACTGTAAAACTGTTCTTGAAATCCTTTTATTACAGCTCCTATGTAGAGTTGCCATATAATTTTAAATCAAAAAAGTTTGACTATGCTATCAGTGCATGTATGTTAACGGAGACAGGGAAGCAAGGAGAAATTAGCACTGCATGTGTGGCCCTAGAAATCTGTGGTGAGTGATTTTTTTTTCTTGATTGCCGCAGTATTAAATGGAAATCTCTATAAAGGAAAGTGAAGGAATGGAAAGTGAGGGATGTCAGGATGCCTTGCAGGAGCGGACATGAGGATTTGCAAGTGTTCTGTCAATGATAATGCAAAAATAGATGTCTTCTTTCTAGAGGACTCAAGATTTCGCCAGTGAATATAGGGAAGCAGTTCAGCTAAAAAGATGATGATGGTAATGACAACAACAAAAGCTGTTTTCCAAAACCAATGCCTGCTAGCTCATGATAGGAACTGGGATATTATGGGATCTTAGATTAGCCTTCTTCCCTTCTAAAGAAGAATTTCCAGAAGATAGTTGTTGTGAGTTTTTCGGGCTGTTCGGCCGTGTTCTGGAAGTTTTTCTTCCTGACGTTGTGCCAGACTCTGTGGCTGGCATCTTCAGGGGGCAAAATGCTCAGGGAACAAGACGTTTCTCTCTGCATTGATTCTTTCAACAACAAAAAATTAAGGCAGTCACCAGAGGTGAAAGGTGACAGTACTAATATAGGTTGATTCTGCTGATAACTCCATGAAAGCCGGGTATATTACCAGCTAGCTTTGCACGTCTAATAGGTTGGAATTCCTGAGATAAGCAGGCCTGGGTGTGCTGTCCGGCTGCTTCCAGCCCAGTCCTTCTGCGGATGAATGGGCTGTTTGAATCCTGTCCTGTCCCCATTTCCCAGCAGACTAGTGGTATAAACCAAGAGCAAAGTCACAGTTATATCCCTGGCTTGTTAGGGGGAAGACCAGCCCGTCTGCTGCATTCATTGCAAAGAAACAGTGTAATGGGCAGGAGCCCAAATTTGTTCAGACCCTTCCACCTGCCGCCGGATGGGTTGGTCTGCAGGCGGGTTCGTTCCCAGCAAGAAAGAATTCTGGCTTACTGTGACATCTGAATATACCCCTAACGTTCTGGATGTACTGGTTGTTGTTTCCTTCTGAACTAGTTTAATTAGGCCTCCAGTTGATTGACATTTAAACTTGTTGGCCCACATATGAAAATGAATGTCATTCATTATGGTTAAAGAGAGGCTGAGGAGTCTGTTGCACCCTGGTTACGTTGCAGGGCAGCTCCGATCCTCCTTGTCTATTAGCCAAGTTGGCTAGCTCAGATGGGGGGAGGAGTCCTGGGACAGCAGGAGGACAGCAGGTTCTTTGATAGACTGATCTCTAATCTGTTAGGGATGCTGCTACAAAAATGCATTGTAGCCTTTCTCGTCTTAAGAGGACAGTTCTTATTGGGGTGCCTTGTAAAAGTTGCAATTTCAACTCCAGATCAGTTCTTTTTAATGGGTCTTGTTGGTGGGATGGGTTATTTCTCCGCATGGTATCCGCAGCTTGAATTGCAGTGTAAAATAAAATATAAAGTTGATGGCCTGACTAGCTGAGATTTTACTTAAAGGATTGGCCTGATCCAGCATGGCTCTTCTTATGTTCTTATGTTAATTGTGTTACATTCACAAAAACCCTACTAAGTTCCATTGTGAAAGAATACCGTTTTAAATAAAAATGATTTTAGATCAGTTTAACATAACATATCACTCTAGCTGGTACTGAGTAGCATTTCGATTAAGTGTAAAAGTTTTTTTTCTAAATGCAGCCTTCATCATACGGGGCAGATGGTACTTTGTAAACTGTGTTGACGGGGAGGGAGGGATGGATCCTGACCCCTTCCGTAGTGAGGAACAAAGCACCATGACTTCTGTCTCTGTCCAATGACACAGATCAGTGTTGCAATTGAGATAGGCTACTTCATAATTAGTAGCTGCCTAGATGCCCCTAAGCACATCTGATCTCGCCTGATTTCGGAAGCTAAGCAGGGTCAGCCCTGGTTAGTACTTGGATGGGAGACCACCAAGGAATACCAGATGCTGCAGGCACCTGGAGTAGGAACTGGCAAAACTACTCCAGTATTCCTGCCAAGAACACTCCATGGACATGGAGTCACAAAGAGTCGGTCACGACTGTAATGACACAACACACCCACACTTCATAATTAAAGACATTATTGGTTCTGTAAAATAGTCGACCAACTAAGTCCTTAGTTCTCTCCACCACCCCACCACCCCCTTAGTGAAGTCCCTTTGATATATCCTTTTTTCACAAAATATATTTTTGGTCCCAACTGGGCTATAAAAGTTGTGGGGGAGTGCTACTTCAGTATGTTGAAACAAGAGAAATGCAGATCATAACCCAAACTTGTTTTCTGAAAGAACCGCTAAACCACCAGCTCAAAGAAACGGTTCTTATTCTCTTCATGTCTTTGCAACCTGAAATGGAAATCTTATAGGGCTCCATCATGTGGGGAGGAATGAGGTTTTTCTCTAGTGCAGCACAGCATTAATCCTGCTTGAAAATATAGGACACAAAGAGGAGAATTTGTGGAAATGTTCACAGCTGCTCAAGGCAAGATCTCAATTGATGCCTTCAGACCTCTCGTTCCGAGTCTGTAGAAAATGGGAAATGGAACAGATGCTTTTAAGACCATAAAGCACAGTAAATCACTTCACTGATGAGAGCGGCTTACTGTCGGGGACTCTGCTTGGCTTCGGTAAATCCGCATGCGCAGAACTCTGATCTAGTCTCTGGCATAAGGTTTAGCTTGGTGAGAATCTCCGGCTTCGTGCTTCCAAAAACACCCCAAACAACATATTGTGTAGGGAATGCACATGTAAAATCTCAAAGGCAGTGCCTGATTTAAAAAAAAAAGGCAATAGCATTTAAACAAAGCTAGAAAACAGTCGATCCTTCCGATGCAGCTGCCGTCAGCCAGTGTAGCCAGTGGTGAATATTTGTTATGATAGTTCTCAAGTTTGATTCGGAATTTGACTATTCAGTCGGTGTTTCTCTGTACCCACCAGTTAGTATTCTTTTACAGTCCCATTTCTCAGTGTATTAACTATTTCCCTATTATCATACTCTTGGCTCATATATCTAAATTTTCCAGTGTTCCGTGAGATCTGTTGTGTGTAATTTGGTCTGTTTCCTTCTGCCATAAGATATTAAATAGAAAATCCCAGTACATCTTGCAAATCCACATGGAGAAATGTATCAGTAATATCTGCATAGGGTAGGTGTGTAGGGTGTCCATTCACCTTTGCCGAGATGTAGTTAAGTAATTAATTTCCCTGTATCTACTGTATTGTGATATTATCTGAGACTAATATGTCTGCCCTTGGTTGCTACAAAATTGTTTCACGGTTTCGAATTGGAATTAGAACAGGGGTGTCGAAACATCAGCCCTCTAATGTTTTGGACCACAATTCCTAGAATTCCAAGCCTGTATTGCCAACGACAGCGCACTGTGGGAGATGTGGTCCAAAACATCTGGAGGGCCAAAGTTTGGACACCCCTGAGTTAGAAAAACAACACTGCTTCCAAATCTGCATCGTGTTTGTGTTCCTTGTATTCCTGGAGAAAGAGTTAAGGTGGTCCAGTTAAAAGACACTACTGTTCTGCCTCATGTGTATGCCTTAAATTGGCATACATGTCCAATTATGAGTTAAATGAATAATGTCAGCTTTCTAAAGCCTAGGTAAAAAAAAAAAGCCTTGACCTTTAAATCTTTTTGTGGCTTAAGACCAGGTCGTTTGAAGGTCTGCATGTTGGCTTGTATACCTTTCTGTATGGAATTCAGCCTTCCCATGCCTGCAACAATACCTGTATAGAGATGGATAGATGGAGATGATGTTCTTTTGCTGTGCTTCTCATTTACTTGCGTGCAAAGAATTTCATGCATGTGCCTGTTGGGCATAGCGGTTTATTTAGATTATAATCTTATTCATGTGTCGTATTTTAATCTCGGAAGATTTCAGGGTTGGTGTGCATAACCATAAAAAATTAAAGAGCAAAAGCAAAGTGTTCTGCTTATATACCGCCCCATACCACTTCAAGTAGTCTCTGGGCGGTATACAGATTTAATTACAGTATGCAGGCTACATGCCCTAAGCACATCCGAACTCACTTGATTTCGGAAGCTAAGCAGGGTCGGCCCTGGTTAGTACTTGGATGGGAGACCACCAGGGAATACCAGGTGCTGTAGGTGCCTGGAGTAGGAACCAGCAAGCCACTCCAGTATTCCTGCCAAGAAAACTTCATGGACATGGAGAGTAGATCACGACTGTAATGACACAACACACACACACACACACACACACACACACACACACACACACACACACACAGGCTACCCACCCAAAAGCTGGGTACTCATTTTACCGACCTCGGAAGGATGGAAGGCTGAGTCAGCCTTGAGCCTGCTACCTGGGATTGAACCCCAAGTCGTGAGCACAGTTTTACCTGCAGTACAGGCATTTAACCACTGCACCACAAGGCTTCTGTACTTATTTTATTGCACTTATTTAAGTGCAATAAAACTTTGGTCTATAAACACAAATTGTAACATCCAAGAAGAGGCTTGAAACTGTCAAACCCAAACTCGGCTGCACATTTAAATTTAAAAATGTAAAACTGGCACTTCTTTTCAAAACAAAAAAGCCTAGGCAGATAAACAGGTTTTGACCTAGTACTGAAAAAGAACGTGATGTGAGAATCAGGGCGATCTTCTGTGGGAAGGTATTCTCGAGTCGAGCTCTCACCTCAGCGAGGAAGCTGGCCCAGAGAGAAGGCATTCTTCTCATATTCCTATAAAAGCAAGTTGGTTATGGGGAACAGGCACTCTGTCATAGGCTTAGCACACAAGCTATTTCATATCCTCCAGTTGTGCCCAGAGAGGAAATCCAAAGAAAACGGACTTAAAAGTGTCTTGAAAAAAGCCCTCTGGAAGGTGGGCAACTTGCCATTTTTAAGGGCATGCCTCCCATTTCCGGATGCTGCTTATTCGAGAAGGAGGCCAGCGTTGTGGCGTCTTGGCACCACCCGCCGCCTCTCCTGTAGGCACTGAGCGGTGCCATTGATAGATCACGGTGTTTTGTGGTTTTAAAAGCAAAATGATATTTTGATTAACTTTTCTATCTGTCTTGATGCCTATGGAAATGGGAACAAACGCCCATTCATAGCCCAATAAAGCTATTGAAGTTGAATAGCTGTGTTCCCAGGGCTCCTGGTTCATAATTATACCTTGTAATATTAAAAATTACAATTCATTGGAAATGCATGTGCATGGGGGCTAGCTCATTGTGTCTCGCACACTTTAGCCTTTCTCACTGTGTGTCAAAATACCACACCCTACCAGACCAATTTCCCGTGCAGTTCCAGTGCCTAAATATTGACTTGGGCATTTGCACTCTAGAAAACAAGGTGGTTCTATCTCATTAAAAGCAGCCTCTCTCCACAGTTGCTGATACTGTGGTACCCTGGCTTAAGAGCAGCTCGACTTAAGAGAAATTTGACTTACTGGTAAGAGTGGAAAACTGTTGGCATTTTAACTGCCTGCCACCTTACAAATTTTAGATATTGTCTGCTCGACTTACAAATGATTTTTTAAATTTTTTTTAACTTATTTTTTATTTTTTAGATAGGTGACCTGACTTAAGAGTAGTTCGACTTCAGAGCATGCATTCGGAACGGATTAAATTTGTAAGTCGAGGTACCACTGTATATAGTGCCACAGCATATGTCAGGTTGAAAAGCTTGATGTCTATTTTGCTCATCAGCTTTGTCCTATAAAACCCATGATTTGGAACACTTAGTAAACGTTTAAAACATAGACTTTGGGGCTGAAGTCATATATTGAGTTTTGAAGTGTTATATTCAATCCACATTTGGACTGTCAACTTGGCATGTCTACAGGATAGGTGAAACACATGGGGGACGGACTTTATAGATAAGAACAAGGCACTTTATGACCTGGGTGCAGGTTTTTTTGGCTTGTGGTAGCATCCCCGTCATAGTTGGAAGTCATGGCAACCTGTAATTTGTGAAGCAGCGACAGTAGACCTGCATGACATTTGGGCTGCAAATATTGACACTATAGTTCACAGTGAGCAAACTATTATAGATAGTAAGTTAAAATTATTTGGGTAGGGTTGAAAGGGGATTGAAGCATGCCCTAAATGGGGTGGTGGCGGTGGCGTAATACTACGATGCTTGAAAACATTCTTTTAATGTCTCCGTTGCTCTTAAGGTATGTTTTGCAGTAGTGTAAATGTGTCAAGCTTCACCTTTGCTGAAACATTGTGTGTTTTGATCACTGAACAAAATCAGTTTGATTAGAGCCGGGGTTGGGGAGCAAAACACCTAACAACCTTGAAGTGACAGGGGTTTAATTCCTAGTCCTTAACACTAAACACTTGCTTCTGCATGCCTAATAAAATGTGCCTTGAGTAGAAAATAGAAGGTAAGTTGAAAACTGGCTGGATTGTTTGGGTATGGCAACAGTTTTATTGCAATACTGGTAACTGCTGAAGTCTCTTTAGACCTGTGGCAGACCATTGACGGATATGGCCCAGGCATTTCTTTGTTCTCCCTTTCCTAAACCCCAAGGGGTGTGTGCAAAATCAGAATTTTCTTCCCACATCAATAGGATGGATGGGAGCCATATACGATATATGCTTTGTTTTTAAGAACATTGAAGAGTGTTGTGGCGCCGGAGAGACTTAACTGGATAGTCTTAGAGAATAATAGAGATGAAGAGTTAATCTTAAGGTCCCACATGTTTTTGTGTTTTGTTTCTTTGAATTTTGCCTGGGATTTCTTGCACAGACTAAAGTGGCTTCCAAAACTAGGTTTGGCTCAGTGCAAGTTTCATGAACTTTGACCTTGGATCTTCAGGTACAGTTGCCTCTTTCTCAAAAGTTCACTTTATTTTAAAAGCAAGGAATGCACTTTGGAACTTGTTCCCAAGGCAAAAAGCAGCGATTTTTGGGAACTTGTTCCCAAGGCAAAAAGCAGTGATTTTGCCTCCACCACGGCAAATTTCATTGAAGTGGCCACCAAGATTTTAGCCAAAGGGGGACCTTTGTAGTCCCTGGCCGTATGGAAGCTTTTCACCCTGGCCATTTGAGGATATAGTCCAATATGCTCATTTTATACCTTTTTATATAAGTTAGAGGGCAGTGGTGCAGAAACATCACACGCACCGAAGGATGTACTGTGATAAGTCTAGCTTGTGGGAAAGTTAAACAAGTAGAACTGTGGTAAGCCAAGTGTAAAATAAAACACCCGAGAGCATGTTGAGAGCACAAACTATTAGCAGTCCTAAATTGTTGTACCGTTATCAGGACAGTTCTACAACTGCTGTTCTTGGTAGTTTGACTAGTTTCACACAAAAAGGGAAAGAGAAGCTAGGTTTCGTGGGTGGCTATTCCTGTCTAAAAACCCTTTTTGTCTTGGAAACAGATGGTTTCAGGTTCAGTTATCCTAGCTTTTCTGTCCTTAGTTCAAGAGACTAGATTCAGTGATAACAAACCTTTTAGAGACCGAGTACCCAAGCTGCGATTCAAAACCCATTATTTTTTCACAAAGTGTCAATGCAGCAATTTAACCTGAATACTATGAAGGGGTGATGTTAGGTGCCCACAGAAAGGGCTCCGAGTGCCACCTTTGGCACCCATGCCATAGGTTCACCAACACTGGACTAGATCTTAGCCCAGGCCCTCAAAGAGATATCTACTTAGAATTGTTGAGTTCTACTAAGCACATCCGATCTCACCTGATTTCGGAAGCTAAGCAGGGTCGGCCCTGGTTAATACTTGGATGGGAGACCACCAGGGAATGCCAGGTGCTGTAGGCTCCTGGAGTAGGAACTGGCAAACCACTCCAGTATTCCTGCCAAGAAAACTCCATGGACATGGAGCCATGAAGAGTCAGTCATGACTGTAGTGACACCATACACACACACACACACACACACACACACACACACACACACACACACATGCACACACACACACACAGAGAGGGGGTGACAGCTACTTTACTATCTAATGAACTTCCTTCCTCCCACGACTTTTAGCGAGTCAAATGAGTTGTATACTGTATGTGAAACAGGATCAGTTTTGGGGCTCCTGACCGCTTCGCGCTGGTTCCCTTGAGTGCTGGCAAGAAAATACATGAATGACTACTTTCATTTGCTAGCTGCCGTGTGTTGTCTGTGTGTGTTGAGCGTGCAAATTGTGCAGGCTACTGCATGGTACTGAAAGAACGACCTGTAAATATAACTCGGAGGTGTTAACTCGCGGTGGTTATTTAGAGGGCTTTTCTGGTATGATTCTTTAAATGGCTTCAGAACGCCCCCTGCACATAGCCAAACTTCCTGATGCAGTTGCTTCTAATAGCTTTCATGCTTACATTGACATATGTATCACAGCATTGGCCGTAGGAATCCTTCTCCCGACACAGGGTAGCTTCTGTTTAATGCACAGCAGTTCCCCACTCCGGCCAATGTCTTCTTTGGTATATGAACTGAAATAGAAGATGTGTATGGTATGCTTGGGAAGTTTTGAAAATCTTCACTGCTGCATTAATGGCAAGGTCAGGAAGTAGCTCCATGATAGTTTGCAAGTGCACTGCTTTAGGCTGAGTCCTTGGTTGAGTGCAGAATGCAGTCTGAACCCCTCAAACTGCTTAGGGGCTGACTTGATTCAGACATGAAGCTGAACCACAGTGCAGCCCTACAGGAACAAACACACTGTGACCATGGTCATATGTGACCATGGCTTGAGCCCTGGAGGTTTGGTTTTAACTCTACTGCTGCTTGGTGCGTTATGTGAAAACTGTACATTGTGGTTAACAAGTAAGGTTAGTGGAAAAAAACAGCACAGTAAACTGTGGTTCAAAGTTGACTTTTTTTGCCTCAGTGCGATTTAGTTTGGCAACGTGGCAAACTGCAGGCCAAGGTAATTGAAAGCAAGAATTTTTAATTCCACAGGGTGAGGGGTGCATATAGTCCCCCTCTCCATTCTTATGGCTCATTCTCATAAGGACAAACCATGATTTAATGTTGCATCCAAAGCAGCCCACTATAGACAGTGGGCTAGATCAGTGGTTCCCAAGATCTTGGGTCCCCAGATGTTCTTGGACTCAGACTCCCAGACGTCTTCAGCACTAGCTGTGCTGGTGGATTTCAGGGCATTGTTTGTGGTCTTAAGAACATCTGGAGACCAAGGTTGGGACCCTCTGGGCTAGGTGCACCAACAGTCTGGCTCAGCATACATAATAGAGGTTTTCTGTGTTTATGCTGATGATCTGGGAGAAAGGTGGTCCAACAAGTGAAGGGCTTCATCGATGAGAACCAAAACCTTGGGCCTGGTCTGGAAAGAAACAGCAAGCCAGTGCAGGCCGGCCAGCAGTGGAGAGATGTGATCAAACTTGTTCACACTCAAGGTCAAACTGGCCACCTCTGGTTATAATTTATATCCTAGTTTAAAGTTATCACCAAGACCAGAACTAAGTTATAGTTCCTGTGGTTATCCCCAGGTTGAGGAAACTGTTGTTTAAGAAACAGTGATGTGGAAAGCTACCTCCCCGTCCCTTGTGTTGCTGTCCTGTGCTGCCAAGGACCTGGTGGCCACAAGGTTTTCTACTGTGGGACACCATTCCTCAGCACCACATCCGGATGAACGTTCTCCTAGATCTGTTGAGGAAGGGAACTTGATAGAATCCTTCTACTGTCTTGGCCTTCACCCTCTGATTCTGAAAGCGGAATATTAACTTTTATCTTAGGGTTGCTATGAATGTGGCCTTGCAGAGCAGATGTAGCACTATTGTCCATGTCCCGCAAGAGATTCTCAATCCAAGTTCAGCCTACAGCAGTGATGGCGAACCTTTTAGGGACTGAGAGCCCAAATTGTGATTCAAAACCCAGTAATTTTTCACAAAGTGCCAATACAGCAGGGGTGTCCTCCTGATATTTTGGACCACAACTCCCAGAATTCCAAGCCTAGATTGCCAATGACAAAGGACTGTGGGGGTTGTGGTCCAAAACATCTGGAAGCCTGAAGTTTGGACACCCCTGAAATATAGCCATTGAACCTGAATACAGGTGGCTGTGAAGGGGCGGTGTCGGGTGCCCACAGAAAGGGCTCCGAGTGCCACCTTTGGCACCCGTGCCATCGGTTCGCCAACACTGGCCTACAGGTTTGAGTAATAAAAAGCAAAACCGTTGCAAACCCCTTCACAATTCTTGCTGGTTGAGACTCTCTTTCCCTTATAATTGATAAATCTCTTGCAGATAGGGTGACATTCCCTGAAATGTAAGGTAAATGTCCACAGTTTATAGTTTCATTGATGACCTCTGTCGCTAGTAGCCCAAGTGGCTCTTTTATTTGCTTTTTCCCTGGACAAAGATACTCGTTTGTTTGTTTCTTCAACTTTTAGACTGTAGATCTGTCCAAATGGTCACTTTGCATCGTTCATTTTTTAATCTAACCTGACCCATGCTGTCCATGAGTTGCAGTAACTTTACCAGCGGCTTCTGGATTTTTCAGTCTCAACAAACAGGGGCATAACAACTATAGGAAGTCATTGTCAGTTGTAGCAGCACGTTTTGGAACCCCTCAGGAAGATTGGGTAGCCCCAAATTTTCTTGTTGTTTAGATATTAGCTTATGGTTTTCTGCAGTGTTGGCTAACAGTTAACGGATTTTATTTTTTGTGTAGTTTTGGTGACTGCCATTGTAGTCTTTTCTGTAATCACTGGTGATGGGGACAATGCACTGTGTGTCATACTGTCAAAGGAATTGACTGCTTATTTCTAAACCTTTGGCTGTTCAGAGCAGCCAGAAACCCCAAGTGCTATACAGAATTTAGATGTCTCCTGTCCCATTTCTTTCATTACTGTTTTGACCAATGTGCCACCTACAAACCTTTTAGTTAGCTAAAAATCTAATCTAAACGTTATATCTCATTGCCAGGGGCATAATCGGGAGAGGAGGAGACAATTACCATTTTTCTTTCTTTCTTTCTTTCTTTCTTTCTTTCTTTTTCTTTTTCTTTCTTTCTTTCTTTCCTACTTTCTTTCTTTCCTTTCTTTCTTTCTTTCTTTCTTTCTTTTTCTTTCTTTCTTCCTTCCTTTCTTTCTTTCTTTCTTTCTTTCTTTCTTTCTTTCTTTCTTTCTTTTTCTTTTTCTTTCTTTCTTTCTTTCTTTCTTTCTTTTTCTTTCTTTCTTTCTTTCTTTCTTTTTCTTTTTCTTTCTTTCTTTTTTCTTTCTTTCTTTCTTTTTCTTTTTCTTTCTTTCTTTTTTCTTTCTTTATTTTTCTTTCTTTCTTTCTTTCTTTCTTTCTTTTTCTTTTTCTTTCTTTCTTTCTTTCTTTCTTTCTTTCTTTCTTTCTTTCTTTCTTTCTTTCTTTCTTTCTTTTTCTTTCTTTCTTTCTTTCTTTCTTTCTTTCTTTCTTTCTTTCTTTCTTTCTTTCTTTCTTTCTTTCTTTCTTTCTTTCTTTCTTTCTTTCTTTCTTTCTTTCTTTCTTTCTTTCTTTCGTGTTCAAGATATTTCGGCAGAAAGGCCCTTACTGCATGGCAGGCTGCACCTCCTGAAGCCACCGGAAAAGTTGAGATGCCACTCCTAGCTACTCCTTTAGCCATAGGGCTCTTTCTGCTTAGTCACTTTTGTTGACGGGGCTGCTTTGACTCACTCGGGTTTGGACTGAAGGTTCCCCACCCCCCAACCGCCGCCACCCCCACCACCCCATAAAACAAAGTCAACAAAGGCAGCGCTTGCTTGATCAGGAGGCCTTTGAACCAAAGTCATAGCCCAAGCACTGTTTATGAAAGAATTTCAGCTTCGGACAGGGTTATGGAAGTCCCTGTGATGACTGATCTCAGAGCACATGCCAAAAATCAATCTTTCTTTCTTTCTTTCTTTCTTTCTTTCTTTCTTTTCTTTCTTTCTTTCTTTCTTTCTTTCTTTCTTTCTTTCTTTCTTTCTTTCTTTCTTTCTTTCTTTCTTTCTACCTTTTACTGTATTGCTTTGTTACTTCATTTCTTTTTACTACATTATTAACTTGCTTTTTATTTCTTTATTTATTCCTTTATTTATTTCAGCATTCCATCCTAAACTATAAACCTCTTTCTTTTCTTTTCTCCCCCACCTTTTTGGTAATAAAAAGAACACAGACTCAAGACAAAACAGTAAAAATTAAGACATAAGTTACAAATTTTATCTTCCCTTCCACCTAGTGCCGCCACTACAATTTTGAGGCTAGGTTCTCCAGTACTTTAATTTTTACAGTTCCAGCTACCCAGTGTCTCTCCAGAAACACAATGAGTCTTCTTTTGGCATATACCTGCCCCCTCTAATCACAACATGCTCCAGAAATGGATTCTATATGTCCTTGAAATCATTATTTTTTAATATCCCTCTCCTAATTTTCACAGTACAGGTCAGTTTATCATTAATTGCCATGTTCCACACTTCTCTACACCACTTTTCCCATTCTGATCTGATTATTGTTTTTCCAATTCTTCACGAATAGTAGCCTTGTCACGGTGACTATTATAATAATTAGCTCCTTTTCTCTCTCTCTCTCTTTACATGCTTGTCATTCACAAGCAGGTTTTACATGGTTTTTAACTCTGGACACTGCCATCTGGACAGCAGATAGAAGGTATTGAAAAAGAATGAATCTGTTCCTGTTTCATACCCCCAACCTTCTCACAAAAGGGTAGCACAGAGATGAGAGTTTTTGGAGACGTGTTGGCACGTTATTAGGAGCAACAGGTATTCTGCTCAGCCTTAAAAACCTAACAGTTGTGGCGGGGGGGTGAGTCAAAGCATAAAATCAACATTACATCAACACGTTCTAGATTTCCTCAGTCTGGAAATCTGTAGTATTGCTCTTGGAAGACCAATCGGATTATGGTAAGGCTATTTAAAGATATGGGTACTGTCTCCCTCTATGGGTTGCTCATAATAATCAGGTTTAAAATTACAGTACAAGGCATAAATTGCTTTCTGCAGACTGAAGCATACCTTCTGTTTTCTGACCTGAGAAAAACAATGGTCTATTTCTATGTCTTAGTCCATGCCCACAGCATCAGTTGCATAGATGCTAAATTTTGTGTTCCTGGGATAAAGCTGTGCCGTCCATTTGGATCAGCGCCTAAGTCTGGTTCTGGCCTTCTGTCTTTAAACAAAGCTGGATTCTTCCATGTGGCAACACCTCGGCTCAAGCATTCTCTGATCTTAAATGTAAGGTTGTTTTTTTTTAATATAAAGAAAATATGGCAGTTCGTTGCTGGTGAATTGGTGGTGTCTTCTAGCTGGGTAGTAACTTAAAAGTATTTCTGAATGGGTAGAGAATTCCTAAGTAGACGTTTGTCTTTGAATTGTGTATGTAGTTCAACTTGTCTGGATGAGTAGCAGTACTCGCTGGTTTGTCCTCTTATTTTGGCTCTTAGGCGTGTGAGGTTGCAGAGATGGAATCCGTTAACTGTTAACTTAGGGATTGTGGTATCTATTAATGTGATGTTGTAGCAGTCATTCTCAGCCTTGGGGCAACAGGCGTTCTTGGACCACAGCTCCCAGAAGCCCCCAGATTAGCGGTGCTGGTTGGGATTTCTGGGAGTTGTAACAAAACTGGAACTTGTCTTCTGCCAATTCCCTCTCTCTCTCTCTCTCTGTCCCTCCCAGTGGCTTGTGCCAACATCTCAGAACTACAAACAGCAAAGCAACAGTGTTTGAACAGTGTAGAAGACTACTGCTGTGTATCAGGACTCCACAAGCTAGGCAGGACTGATCTTTCTGGACCCCATAGTATAGGCATCCTACAATCTCCAGAGACTATGGTATCATGCTCTGTATAGAAGCCATGTTGTTTCAACACTGCATGGAAAGCTGAACTGGCCTCTTCAGAGCACAAGACCTGGGTAGATTAATATGGAGGTTAAAAATGCAAAAAAAGCAGCAAACCCCCCCCCACATCCATGTTGCTGGAATACTCTAATGCAGTGGTTCTCAACCTGTGGGTCCCTAGATGTTCCTGGACTGTAACTCCCAGAAGTCTTCATCGCTAGCTGAGCTGGCCGGGATTTCTGGGAGTTGCAGTCCAGGAACATCTCGGGACTCACAGGTTGAGAACCACTAGTCTAATGCAACAGCAGAGCCGATACGATTAGTTCCAGCTGCATTGCAGGAGCTACCAGAACATAATTGTACACAGTCATGAACTGCCTCCGGGACTCTGGCTCTGGATTTTGCCTCAAGGTAAACTCCTGAAGCCTTTTCCAGAAATGGATATAGCCACAAGACAGTGGAGGCTTAAAATCCTTCTCCTAGAACAGGACTGTCCAACTTTGAACAGACAGAGGTCTACTTTTTCTGGTGCAACGTGCCTGAGGGCTACTACACTAGAACCTCTACTTATGAATTTTATCCATTCCTAGCACATGCTCTTAGGTAAAAAACAAATTGTAAGTAGAGCAGTGGTTTCCCATAGGAATGTATTGAAAATAAATTAATCCGTTCTGGAGGGAACAGATTTCAACGCATTCCTATGGGAAGGCTGACCATGCACACACTTCCCTTGCACCCGCTCGAACTGGTGTGGGTGGGTGCAAGGGGGGCTCATGCACGCTTGCACAAATCACCACTTCCAAGGGGCAACCCACTGCCCCACTCGGGTGAGACAGTGGGCTGGCAGACCGAGAACTTTGCTGGGACAGCGCTGGTCCCTGGGATGGGGGACGGAGGGGTGGAGAACATATCCCCTCACTTTTTATTGATGGCCAGCGGGCTACGTTTGAACCCTTCGCGGGCTACCAGTAGCCCGTGGTCTACCTGTTGGGCAGGCCTGTCCTAGAAGATGGTTCTTCCGTTTTATCTGCCATTGGGGCATAAAGCCCTCTTCCGCCTTCAAAACCGTTGACCATCTTCTCCTGTAACCCTGGTCCCCATAAACTTTGGTGAAAAGCTGTGATTTCAACTTGGCACAGAAACAAAGCCAGCATTGGTGGTGGTGGTTTTTCTTAATATTTTCCTCAATACACCTTCTAAACGTTTTTATATCTGCTCAACTGTGCTTGTAGACGAAAATCTGTTCTGTCTGGAAGCTGTTCCAATGTCTGTGTTTTATCCTTCCACGTCTCTGCAGCATGCAGTGGTCTAGAATGTTAATTGTTACACCTTCCATCCAGTCAGTTTGGATCTTTAATATCAAGTTTAAATTACTACTTTCTGAGCCCCCCTTGCCGTCTCCATGTGTGAGTGAACCTGTGGGTTTAACTGAATGATCATACATGAAGGGAAAGACTGAGGTCCAGGGAACAAATGTGAAGCAAACAATTGCCTTGGCTCTGGGTAAAATGACTTGTTGGAAAATAAGATTATAGACGACTTGGCCTGAAGAGGAGACATGAATGAGTTCATAATTGAACATGAATCAATTATAGTCATTTGGGAGGGATTTGTTTTGGGGACAGTTCTGTTAACGAAGGCAAAAATTGGAGAATACATTGTTTAGAAAGGTCTTGGGGCAACTCTTTCTATGAAATGGATGTTCTGTCGCAGCAGAAAAAGAAAACACACTTTGAGGTTCAAACTCTTTGACCCCTCTTGGCCCAGTTTCACTAATTCTTGACGGAGCTCACTTGGACTTCAGTGAAGTTTTTCTGTGAGTGACCTTGCCTCCTCTCCCACAACCATTTTGTGACATTGGCCCCTGCCCAAAATTCCAAATGGACCTCCCCCACACACACACATTTCAAGTGTGCGTAGCATAACAAATTGACTCCAGAGTAATATTCCCTCTTCTTAAAATGAAGAGTTTCTTTAAAAGGCAGAAAGGAAAGGTGAATTGCTGGAACTGAGAGATGCTGGCTTGTCTGACCGCCTTTTCATTTATGTATCTTCTGCAATACTGCATTGCACAAGAGGCAATCCTGAGTTGCTGTAATTGGGCTGTCGAGGACACGGTGTACTGGACCTTTTGAACCTCCTTGTCCTCCAAATCATGGGTACTGTATGTTACTTCTGGATAAGTGATACAGTGATTGGCTACCTAGGCTGTGGAGAAGTAAATACTTATGCTTTGACTTTTAAGAACCCACCAAGTTCTAACAAGAGACCCAGTAAGGATAACCTCAAGTCAAAAGAGATATCAGTAAAACACTGAAATAAACAACTAGGGCCAAGTAAAACACAGCAGGGATTCACAATAGTTATACATGTGAATGGACAGGATGGATCTTATTGGTAGCCTTGCTACTACATTCTCAGATGCCTGGCAGTTTGGGTGCCGCTATTTTTTAAAGGCCTGTTCTCCAGTCATAAACCTGCCTTACCTCAACACAGGGCATATGGGGAAGTGCATGTAGGTTGATATGGAGGCAGATGGCCTGGATATGATTCCGATCTCTACCCATTGCTTGCCAAATGACTCATCAGTTCATCTTTTTACATAGAGTATTAGAAAACTTTACCCATGGTCGTTTTTTAAACAAGCTTAGTAGCCTAAAAGAAGCTACTACCTATTTAAGGTCGACAGTTTGTTTTATTAGGCTTGGTACATGGCATTAATTCAAGATCAGTTGGACACTACAGAGTTTAATTACCTTTTGCTCATGGTGACTGGTTCCAGGGTTAATGATGTTGCCTTGGAATGACCTGTGGGTCGCAGTATAATTCTTGAGTTAATCATTGTTTTGGGCAGAGAAGTTTCATCACTGGCTGTTACCAGGAAGGAAAGAAGGATGGGATGGGATGGGATGGGATTGGATTTCTATACCACCCAGCTGGCAAAAGGGCCGCTCTGTGCAGTTTACAACAATATACAATAACAACAAGGAATAAAATGCAAATTAAAAGAATTAAATCAAACGTGTTAAATAAAAAACTGACAAGACCTCTAAAACCAGTATAACAATGTTAAAACTATAGGTGGGCAGAATAAAATCACAGGGATTAAGTTGGCTGGTGTAGGCGAGTGTTGGCGAACCTATGGCACGGTTGCCAAAGGTGGCCCTTGGAGCCCTTTCTGTGGGCCCCCGACACCGCCCCTTCACAGCCACCTGTATTCAGGTTAAATTGTTGTATCGGCACTTTGCGAAAAATTAGTGGGTTTTGAATCGCAGTTTGGACACTCGGTCTCTAAATGGTTTGCCACCACTGGCATAGGTGCTGTATTTATGTTCCGGTCTGTGGGGATGCCTGCAGAAATAAACATCTGGTTTTCAGAGATGGTTTAAAAGATCCCAGGGAGGGGGCCAGGCAGATGTCAAGGAGAAGACTGTTCCACAAGCGCAGAGCAATTGTCAGGAAGGATCAGTTTCTTGTTTTATCCTTGTGGGCCTCTCTCAGAGTTAGCACTCTCCATCACCTTGTCTGGGGAAGAACAGGTATTTTGGGCAGTTCTCCTCAGGAGGAGAAGGAGATGCTCTGTCAAGTAACGAGGCCCTAAATAGTTTAGGGCAGCGGTTCTCAACCTGTGGGTCCTCAAATGTTCCTGGACTGTAACTCCCAGAAGTCTTCATCACTAGCTGAGCTGGCCAGGTTTTCTGGGAGTTGAAGTCCAGAAACATCTGTGGACCCACAGGTTGAGAATCACTGGTTTAGGGCTTTGTATGTCATGATCAACATTAGTGCAGAGAGGCCAGAATGGGAGATACATGCCAGTGCAGTGGTGGCGAACCTTCGGCACGCCAGATGTTTTAGACTGCAACTCCCACAGTCCTTTGTCATTGGCCATACAAGCTTGGAATTCTGGGAATTGTGGTCCAAAATATCTGGCAGGCCGAAGGTTTGCCACCACTGGGCTAGTGTCTTCTCGTCTCCATCACTAGAAAACACCAGCTTGTTGGCTGCCGTGTTCTGGACCAGTTGGAGCCTCTATGTCAGCCTTGAGGGCTGCCTCATGTAAAGATTACCACAGTCGTTTAGTCTCCACTGCCAGGGCATGGGCCAGCCTAGCGAGGGCCCTGGTGTCCAGAGAGGAGCGCAGCTGGGCAGTCCACAGCAGATGGAAGTGGGAGAGTCTAAAGAAGAATGAGGCAGCTTGGCCTTGATAAGATGACTGCTTCATCCAGGCCACTTGATACGTCCTTGAATGTGGACTTGTGTTTGCTCAGTAGCTGGCAAACTGGACCTTGAGGAGGTAGTACAGAGCAACAAAGTACTTAACAGTAAGAGTACAGTACTTGAATGAGCCATGACTGTTCTGACATGAATAAAGCACAAGACAGATGTATAACAAGATTTCTTTTCCTTTTTTTAAAACAGAGCTTAACAAAAACCCCGTGGAAGGCTTCTCAGCAGGTTTAATAGATGACAATGATCTCTACCGATGGGAAGTTCTCATTATTGGCCCTCCGGATACATTGTAGTAAGTAGCAGCGCCACTAAAAATCTTGTGGTTTTTTTTTTTAAAAAGAATCGACTATGTTGATGACCATCGTAAGGATTGTTTTTCATAGATGTACTTTGGCTGTGAAAAACTGGATTGAATGTTTTCATGTTGCGGTGCGCTAGTTAACCAGTATTACAGCTAATGCGTTATTCCAAAATGCCTTGGCAAAAACTGTTAGAATCATTGAGTTGGAAGAGACCTCAAGGGCCATCTAGTCCAGCCCCCTCCCATGCAGGAACCTCCATCACAGGACTCCTGACAGATGGCCATCCAGCCTCTGCTTAGAAACCTCCAAAGAAGGAGACTCCACCACCCTCCGTGGCAACATATTCCATTGGTGGACAGCTCTAACCGTCATGAAGTTCTTTCTAATATTCAGATTGAACCTCTTTTTCCTGCTGCTGCCTCCTGTCTAAGGTGGACATGATTAATTTATCAGGCAGAGTATAGTAGTGTATACAGGCGTGACTAGGTTTGCGAACGCCTTCTTAACGTAATTTTCAGTTTACGAAAGGAAATCCACCGAAAAGAATGCCTCGGTTTATAATTTTTTTCTGCAATACCTCAGTTTACAATTTTATTTGGAGCAAACTTCCCCAGGATGCATTGCACCCCGCACATTTCCGGTTTATGGATTTTTTTTCGCAGTTCGAAATGTCCCGGAGAACGCATTGCATTCTTAAACTGGGGTATGCCTGTACTTAAGAAGCAAACCTAGTGGCTCGTCCCCATCCCTGGCTCAAGGTCGTTTGGGGCTGGTGCTAGCGCATGCAAAGGAGAGACAGCCACCGTAAATAGCTGGATCAAAGGAAGACCTAAGTATGGGCTTCACCTCAAGGATTGGGAGGGAATGGCAGATAGAGGTTTCAGGCCAGGCAAAGCTTTGGAGTAGGGTGGTAACAAGGATAAAACAAAATATGCTAAGCTCTTCTCGCACACACCAAGGCTGCAGATACCATCTTGCTTGCTGAAGGGGACCAATTTCTGAAGCACATGTACATCCTGTTACAACTGTGACCTGCCGTTGCAAAACACCATGGTTTAGGAGGCTGGAGGGGTCGCCAGACAGAAGGCCGTAATATGGTTTAAACCAGTGGTTCTCAGCCTGTGGGTCCCCAGATGTTCCTGGACTGCAACTCCCAGAAGCCTCCACCCCTCGCTGTGCTGGTATGGATTTCTGGGAGTTGCAGTTCAGGAACATCGGGGGACCGCCAGGTTGAGAACTGCTGGTTTAAGGCCTCTTTGCACAGGGCTTGCAGAAGGACTCGCATTAAAATGGCGTGGTTTTGCGACGTGCTGTTAGGTTGTAATGGTGTGTGTGTCGGGCCAAGTCTCAAAAGGTCTGGGTTTTAATTTCTCCGTGGTCATGAAAAGACACTGTTCTGGCTTTGGGCTGGTCACCGTTTCTCCGCCTGTCCTGCCCAAACCAGTTGGGAGGGTCAAGTGAGGAGGAGGGGAATCACAGGTGCCACTTTGTGTGTATCGGCGGAAAGGAAAAATCCAAACAGTAAATGAAGCTGCTTTCAAGTCCCAATTGTTTGAGCGCTGTTACGAATGGACATTATGATAGGGTGATGTCATTCATAACCAGCTCTTTCTGGACAGTATTGCTGGGTAGCATTCCTAAGGCCCAGAGCTATTTTCTGGAGACATGTGATGGCAGCATCTGTTCTGAGGCAAAGCAAGTCTTGAACCTGGTATAGGCCTGGATGCGAGGCGGCCTGGGAACTTGATTTTCACTGCCTTGGGTTTTCTGGAAGCAAAGCAGGATATAAAAATAACAACTATGCCCCTGTCAATGAAGAGCTGATAGGACAGCCCCTGAATTGTATTCCCCTCCTTGGTATTACCAGGGTGCGTGTTGTCTTCTCTGGATTGTCATTGCTAAGGCTTTCCATTCTTGTCTATGCACCATTAAATGCTGATTTTTTTAAAAAGCAAACATGAACATAATAAGAGCACTGCTGGATCAGGCCAAGGGCCCATCGAGTCCAGCTTCCTGTATCTCACAGTGGCCCCACCAAATGCCCTCTGGGAGCGCACGAGACTAGATCTCTGTCTCCTGATACCACTCCCCTGCATCCGGCCCTTGAGGTACCCCGGTTTTAAGCTTGGAGATGATAGATCTCCCTCATGGTCTGTAACCTGTGATGGACTTTTCCTCCACTATTCAGTCCAATCCCCTTTGGAAGGCATCCAGGCCAGATGCCATCACCACCTCCTGTGGCAGGAAATTCCACAGACTATCACCACGCTGGATTAAAAAAAATTCTTTTGCCTGTTCTCACTCTGTCAACACTCAGTTCTGGTGTTTTTGAGAGGGTGAAGAGCGTCCCTCTATTCCCAAGACTTTTGTGTTCATAATCCTCATCTGTGAATTGGGGGGGGGGGGCCACCAATGAAACAAGCTTTAATTGTGGACATACGATGGCAACACCTGGAAGTAAAACCCACCTGGCATCACTGACAGTTAGAATGGGATGTTGTTGTCTATCAGATTGAAGCATTTCTGGAGATATACCCTTGTTTTTTTTTTTAAAAAGCAGCAACCCCAAAACCGATCAGGTGCTGGGCACAAAATGGCCTTGCGATATGGACGCCCGTGGCTTGCTTCTCGTACCGCTTGACAAGTACAAGCTCGGGCATTTTGTCCTAGTGGTTTATTCAATTATCACTTGCCACGGGACAAAATGCTGTTTTAGGCACCCAGCCAAATAAGCGGGTGGTTTTCACTGAGCAGGGAAGGGAGCTTGGTCTGCTCTGCGGCGCTTGCTTGGCAGCTCATTCCCGTCAGCCCTTCACCTGCAGAAGTCGGAAAGTCTTTCCGACTCCCAAGCATGGGGGAAGTTTCTTGAGAAGCGCCCTCTCGACTGCTGCAGAAAGTGGTGGCGATGCAGGGAAAGCTTCCAGCATTTGAGACCCAGAATCATTGTTGACCCTTTGTCTCATGGGGTCCCTTTTATTCTTCTTCTTTTGTTTGGCTTCTTTCTTGTCCTTCCTGTGCTACAGACGCAACCGTTGTTACTCATAATTCCTTACCCGCACGACCCCCATGAGGTTGTTTGGTAGAGATGGAATAGAGATCTGCTAGCATGGCGCCCCTAGATCTGTGCTGAACTACAGTGGTACCTTGTATGAAGGAATTAATTCGTTCCAAATGAAATTCTGTTAAGCAAATTTTCCTTGATACAAATTTCCCGTAGAAATGCATTGAAAACGGAGTGATCCAAGCATGTCCAAACTTCGGCCCTCCAGATATTTTGGACCACAACTCCCACTGTTCTTTGTCATTGGCAATACAGGCTTAGAATTCTGGGAGTTGTGGTCCAAAACATCAGGAGGGCTGAAGTTTCGACATGCCTGGAGTAATCCCTAATCGCGACCATTTTCATGTTGTAAGGATATGCCCCATAGGTAATTCTGTTAAGCAAATTTCCCCTATCTCCAGAAATTTTTATGTTGTACCGATTTTATGTTACACAAACCGTTTTTTATACAAGGGTCCATTGTACTGTTCTGTTGGGGAGGGTTGGGAATGAGAAGGCAGGGGAAGGGTGAGACCGTAAATCGGGATGGGCCCCGTCTAGAGTTGCAGGCAAGTCCAGATTGGTTTTCTTTGCCATGATCTATTTGTGGCTCTCAACCCCATTCGTTTTCTACTTCCTGCCAGCTCAAAAAAAAAGAAATGCGGTCATCTCTAAAAGCAGTATGATGGATATGTAGCAAGATATGTTATCCTTGGTACGTGTAGATCAAAATGTCTGTTAGAAGCAAGGTTCAACAGAATGTGGAGGTTGCTTGATCCCAAAGTCCCAGTCACGGATGGATTGAGTGAACAATGAAACTATGAAAAATCAAAGCAGTTGTCAGCCAAAACCGCATAAACTTCTTAAGGCCAGTTTTTAAAATATTTTTGTTCTTCTTTCAGTGAAGGTGGTGTCTTCAAGGCTCACCTTACCTTCCCAAAGGACTACCCACTCAGACCGCCAAAAATGAGGTTTATCACAGAAATATGGCATCCAAATGGTAAGAAACGTCAGTTGTCAGATGTGGCAGGCAGGCTCTGTTGCCTTTGGAATGAATTGGACCTGGAGGTGGGCACGAACCAGCTGTTTGGCCTGGTTCGTTTCTCAGCCCAAACAGCTGATCTGTGGTTCAGTATCCTGCCCCCTCCAGTGGGCACCCACTTGGAGTTAGTGCATGAAGGAAGTGGAGCAGGACACTAAGACAAAGTGGGCACCCAAGGGAAGGGGCACAGACCCCAAACTGCAAATCCGCTGTTGAGCCAGTAAGCAAATCACACTGAATCACCGATTCGTGCCCACCTGTAATTGGAACGCATTTAGAAGCCCTAGTTTCAAATACCTTTTCCCTTTAATCTCGTTCTTTTCCTTTCTGCCTGCTATTGAGGCAGTATTATTCTTGAACTTGCCTCCAACAACCACCTTCTGCGCAACATTCCTCATCCAATTAGATATTTCCCCAACCCTGTTATTTCCATTGTTATCCTTAAAAAAAAACAACTACCCAAACTGCCATGATTTCTATGTATGCTTGCTGGCTTGTGGCCATTGTGAGTTTTAGCTTGAAGTGAGTTGGGATGCCACCGTCAGCCTACCCCTAAGGTGGAACCACTTGTCCAGACTGTGTTATCAAATAATTAAGTCTGTTACATACATAATGCTATATTTCTGATGGATTTGTGGGTAAGGATGACCTATAATAATGGCATGTAAATTGGCTGTTGGGTAGACTAAATCTAAGTCTGAATACAAGAGTCTTTATATACTGTTTCAGACAGTAAAACCGATCTCTTAAGTATCGAGGCAATCCATTTTGTAAGCTCATGGGTATTGCACATGTCTTGGATTCTCATAACTTCAGTTTTATTTCATAGAATCATAGAATAACTTGAGTTGGAAGAGGCCTCGAAGGCTGTCACGTCCATCCCCCCCCGGCCCATTTGAATCCAAATCAAAGCAGGTCTGCCCTCAAAATATTAGCAATTTAAAGCTATCACCTGTTCTACTTTTGTATTCCATTTTCTCTTGAATGCCTCCAGCACTGGAGCACTCGCCACCTCCCAGGGTCACTAATTCCATTTTCGTACTAGTCTAACAGTTAAGAAGTTTTTCTTCATATCCAGCCTAAATCTGCCTTCCTGTGCCTTGACTCCATGATTATGATGTCCTGCACTCCGGGATGATTGAGAACAGGTCCTAACCCTCCTCTGTAGGAATACAGTTTCTATCATTGATACCTGTTGAAGATAACTCTCAGCATCTTAATGTGATCATAACATCGTTGAGGTGAAAGCTCTTGCTGGCTGCCTTTGCGCTGTTTCCTAAAGGCAGAGTCTTTGCTGCACACAAAGCCTCCAACCGCCTTCTCTGTCTCTTCCGGCAGTGGACAAAAACGGGGACGTTTGTATTTCCATCCTTCACGAGCCTGGTGAAGACAAGTACGGCTACGAGAAACCCGAGGAGCGCTGGCTTCCCATCCATACTGTGGAAACCATAATGATTAGTGTAATTTCTATGCTGGCGGACCCCAACGGCGACTCTCCCGCTAACGTCGACGCAGCGGTATGATCCTTCTGGCTTAGAAATGGAATGGACAAATTATTAGAGCGTGTTGGAGCGTTGCCACTCTAGATTGGTCGCGTTGATCGGTGAAGATAGCTCCCCATAATAAACTTCCTAGTAATAAAGAAAACAGGAACGGGAAATGCAGTGTGGCAATTGGTGTTAATCCAGCCAAGTTGGAATTGTTCCTTCTTGCTGTCTAGGATCGCTCAAATTGCTTTAATTTGTTACGACATAATTTTCATTAAAAGCAGATTGTAATTACGGCAGCTTAACTGTGCCAGCGATACATCCTTAGAGGCAGGCATAGAGGGAGCAAATCTGTTTAATGCTAGCACCTACATATGCGTCTCCCTTTCTGTTTGTGTGCCAGCTGGGTGGGTTATGTACAGCGTAAAAGAGATCACTTCTGTTTGGGTTGTTTCCCATGGGAACAACTGGAGATCTCTAAACCTCTGGGTGGTGGTTATCTTTAAACAGCACTTTACAGACCCGGAAGTAGAACTCTTAGAGTCAGTTTTCTAGTTCTTAAGTGACAAATTGAGCTTGAAAATGTAATCAGGTGGTAGGCGTATCCTCAGAAATTGGAAGAAGCCGATCTCAGATGTGGGGCTTTAGTATTCTGTTTTCCCTGGGTTCTTTCCCCGACGGCAGAGGAAACCAAAATCTTTTGTGTATCTTTTCAAAATATAGATTGAGGAGGCAGATTTGAGCACAATTGGATCTCCTAACACAAAATGTCAACATAGCCTTGATAGCGGGCCACAGAATGGAAGTCTTGCATCCTGCCCCTCTAGAAACATTTTGAAAAGTTTGCAGAACTCTCCTTAGCTCTTGTCATGAAGCCATCCATGATGAGCTACACATTGAAAATCTGTACAGTGGCTGAAATTAAATGGCGGGTGGGGTGGGGAGGCGGGAATTTTGTTTCAGTTGTCTGTATCACTTTCAGCTTGTTGAAAAGAGTACGCAAGTAAAGGCACTCTTCAGGTTACTGTGGAACTGGAAGAAGTAAATAAATAACAAGAACTGTATGTTGTATGGAGGAGTCACTTGACATCTGGGTTTCCGTCTACAGAAAGAATGGAGGGAAGATAGAAATGGAGAATTTAAACGGAAAGTTGCCCGATGCGTAAGAAAAAGCCAAGAGACTGCTTTTGAGTGACACTTAATTCAGCAGCTAGTAGCTTCAACTTTTTTTCAGGGTAAGTATTTTTTTAAAGTTGCCCCCCCCCAAAAAAAAATTGATTGGGAGTTGGAAGCACTGCAGGGTGACATAGTAAATGTAATGGTACATACTGAACACTGAGGTAAGGATGTGCATAATATAAGGGTCTTATTTCCTATGCACCTTGCATCTGTAGTTATTGAATGGGTGTGATTCCTCAGTCCTTTTTTTTCCCTACTCCTGAGTCAGAATCTATTTGTGTTATTGTAGCTAAATCAGATGAAAGCAGAGCAGCCACCACTCAAAAAGGAAAAAGAAAGATAATAGTGGAAAGATTTGGCTACAAATGATTTGTTTATTTTAGACGTGGTCTGGACTGTTAGTATGCTGGAAAACTTGAACAACAACGCGAACACTTAAAAGAGCTTTAAATTCCCAAAGATGTTGCAACCCGACGTTTGGTATTGGCGTTAAGGGGATAAAAAGAAATGGCATTGTGCGTTGAGAGTATTTGATGCCTGAGTTTCCACCAAAGAATATTAATGTAGGCTTGGCCAGTCTCATGGGTAGTTCTGAGCGGTAGTTGTAAGGGGAACTTATTTTTTTAAAGTTGTGGTGTGTAGCAGGTCAGCTGTTCTTAATATTTAGGACTGGTCGAATGCCATTAACACACAGATCTAGCAATGTGATTCTGTCTTAGTAGGAAATACTTGGTTTAATACTTGGAACCTGGGCTAGCACTCTAGTTACCCCTGTTTGTGTGACTCTCCCTAGCACTGCTAGAATTGCCATTAGTTGCCCCAGCAACTGACATATCCCCATGAATCTCTTGTTTTGCCCTGTGGACCTTCAAGCTAAAGGAACAAGGAGTCTCATAGCATTTTTTTAAAATTTAGATTTAAATAGTCCTCATAAGCTCTCACACAGGGCAGCCAATTTTTGTCCTGTCTATCTGATGAAGTGGGCTGCAGTTTCAAATGCTAAAAGAAATTTGCTAAGTCTTCACAGTGCTGCCATTTTTGGATTTTTTTACTGCAATTAATTAAAACAGCACGCATGCACGCGCGCACACTCACACCACTTTAAAGCTAAGTTGGCAAATGTTTTGATATGCATTTGAGAGCAAGCTAGTTTGGGTAACGAAACCTCTGCCTATCTGTGTCGGTATGCGTGTGCTACATCACCAGTAGGCAGGATTCCCATTCAGTTTAATTAAATGTTGATGTGAGTTAGGTTTTTTCCAATACTTTCTTTCACTGGATTGGTTTAAGGGCATCCAGAGGCGGAGGGGGGTGACCAGGACTCTACTGTGTCAAAATGCAGTGTGGGAAATCAAAGGTGGGAGGTGTCACCTTTGAATGATCCAATCAAAACTCTTCTACAGGTGGGAAACATATTGGGAGAAGGACATTAATTGTGTCACATCTTGACCTCAGCACTTGGCATAGGCCCCAAAAGTTATCCCCTATAACAGGGCTGTTCAACTTTGAACAGGCCAAGGTCTACTTTATCCAGCCCAAAGTGCCCAAGGGGCTACTGCACTAAAACCTCTACTCACAAATTTTATCAGTTCTGAGCACATGCTCATAAGTAAAAACCTTTGCAAGTAGAGCAGTGGTTTCCCATAGGAATGCACTGAAAACCAATTAATCTGTTCTGGAGGGAACAGATTTCCAATGCGCCATGGCCCTTGAACTGCCCCACTTGGGTGAGACAGCAGGCTGGCAGACCCAGAACTTTGCTGGGGCAGTGGTGGTCTTTGGGATGGGGGAGGGAGGGGTGGAGAACTTATCCCCTCACTTTTTTTATTGATGGCCGGCGGGCTACTTTTGAATCCTTCATGGGCTACCAGTAGCCTGCGGTCTACCTGTTGGGCAGGCCTGCCCTATAAACTAGCCTTGCGTATTGAAAAAGGATCCCTATGGTTCCAGAGGAGCAGCTCCATGTGCAGTATACAGAATTTAATACACATACCGTATATCTTCGAGTATAAGCCAAGTTTTTCAGCCCTTATTTTTGGCTGGGAAAAAAATGCCCTTGGCTTATACTGAAGTGAATAAGTTCCCCAGTATTTGGGAGTAAAATTAGGTGCTCAGACGGCTTAGGGAGGGCGGCAGAGGGCAAGTCCTGATCAGGCGGAAGACAAGGCCACTTCCGCTTCCCATATGGTTCCAATGAGAAATTTTTTTCCTAGGAGCAACCCTTTGGACCTTCATAACTCAGCCCTCTTACCCCCACATGTTTCCATATTTCAGGGGGTTCCCTAAAATTGCTTTCTTAAGCTACCCTTACTACTTTAGTGCCCCCAAATTAAGTAATTTTGAGTGCATGTTTTTAAAAAATATGCACTCTAAATTATTTTAAAAATATGCAGTTAAAATTTACTTACCTTGGGACTCCAAAGTAGCAGGCGTACCTTCAGAAACAGTTTTAGGGAACCCCCTGAAATTTGGAAACACTTGGGGGGTAAGATGCCTGAGTTATGAAGCTCCAAAGGGGGTGCCCCTAGGAAACAAACCTTCTACTCCAAAGCTGATCAGGCGGGAGATAAGGCGGCTGCCGCTTCTCATATGAATCCAATAAGAAGGTTTTTTTTCCTAGGGGCACCCACTTTGGAGTTTCATGACTCAGCCCCCTTACCCCCAAATGTTTCCAGGTTTCAGGGGGTTCCCTAAAATTGCTTTCTTAAGCTACCCCTGCTACTTTGGTGCCGGCAAAGTTGGTAATTTTTGAGGGCATGGTTTTAAAATAATTGCACTTGAAAATTATTTTTTAAAATATGCAATCAAAATGTACTTACCTTGTGACTCCAAAGTAGCAGGGGTACCTTCAGAAAGCGATTTTAGGGAACCCCCTGAAATCTGGAAAGATTTAGGGGTAAGTGAACTTAGTTATGAAGCTCTAAAGGAGCTGGGGATAGTACTGGCAACTGTGCAGGGGCTGTGGAGGCAATCAGGGAGTTTACTCTATGGTATTAACCCCCTTATTGCCTCCACACTCCCAGCACAAGTTGCCAGTTACTACCCCCAGCCCCTTTAGAGCTCAGCTGGTATACCGTATATACTCGAATATAACAAAAAAACTCCCTTGGGTTATACTCGAGTCAATAAGTTTTCCCAGTTTTGGCAGGTAAAATTAGGCCCTCGGCTTATACTCGGGTCGGCTTATACTCGAGTATATACGGAAAGGCCCCCAGAAATGTTTCAGTGCGGGGCCCATCATTTTGTCTGCAGTGGGCCTGCCAGTACCCCTGATGGGTTTAACGTGCCTACCCTCTTGGGACAGTGTTTTAGACTTCCACTTTGCGTGGACGGTTTGGGTTGCTTGATTTTAGTAGCGACTGCCGGAAAAAACGGAATCCTACCAGAACAGAGAGTTAACGTAGTTTGACAGCTAAGGCTGCAGCGTTCTGAGGCTCATCAAAGGAGCTCCTGTCTTGACGCCTTGACACTTCAAACCCTTTCTACAAATCCCGCTGCCTTTTCGCAGTAAATAGGTCAAGACCTTGTTAAGGAACCACCTGCCCAACTCAAGCATACAAGCCTTTAAGCTTACACAGAGAGATTCATTGGAAGGGCACTGGAATATCCCAGAATCTTCTGCAGGGATCGTCCCATGCCATGGGTTGACTCAACCGGATTCGGTCATGTGCGTTTGTGTTGCCTAGTTAAGTAAGCCAGAATTTGCTAACAACAGTTGGGCTCTAGCTGAAAAGTGTTGTGTTGTTTTTTCAGTCGTGTGTTTTGGAAGAGTTCTGTGTAACATGAACATTCCAAAGTACGTTGCCAGCGCAGGGCTGCCCTTGTCAGTTTTTTAATGCAGGATCCGAAGGTCGCTCGTACGCAGCTACCGTCCTATAAAACAACCGTGCCGAGAGACACAGCCTCTTTAAATATTTTCACGGCCAAAGACTGCTCCGTGCACTTTCACGTTGTCTGAAGGTCAGAACCGGGAGTGAATGAAACGGGGCAGCTGGAGAGCAGTTCAATAGAAGCTACCCTTCCTGGTGCAAGCCTCTGGCACGTGAAACCCTCTTGGGAATTCCTTGCCGCACACCATGTCCTCGGAACCCGTCAAAGGGTGCCGTGGCATCTTAGACCCCCCTTGATCTGATGGGCTTCTCTTCTTTTGTCGCCGTAGGTCTCCCATGAGGAATATGGCACTGTTTTTCCCGCACTCTCTCCACCTCTTGCTGGACTTCCGTTTCTACCGAGTTGGCAGACACTGGCTGGAACTGGGCGGCAAGCAAAGCAGGCCCAGCCGTTCATGCTGACCAAGAGCACCTGACAAGTGCCAACGTGGAATTGCGCATTTTCGAAAACGAATGGAACTGCTTTAACCCTTCAGGAAGGATTGTAAAGATGTGTACATAGCACAACATGATCCGGATAATATATATACAGTTCATGTACATCCACAGATACACATTGTACCAAATAATGCTAGTCTTGTAGTTAGGATAAGAATCGTGTAAATTCTAAAAGATTTTTAGCAGGTTCTCCTTCTCCCCCCCACCCCACCCCCACTTGGCCCTTCCCAATTCATGTTTCCATGCCCCCTCCCTCTTACAAATCTTTAAAAACTTCTCGTGAAGCATGTCGGGCTAAAACAAATTAGGGTGTTTTTTTAAAAAAACAAATTTCCCTTTTAACCTCTTTCTTTTCTGCCACTGAAGCTCCATTGGATTCTTTCGCTTTAATAAAGTTGAATACCTTCGTAACACTCTTCCCCTTAACTTTTGTTTTCCAGGTTAACATTTAATAAAAACACTGAGATCTAGTCCAATAAAATTGATTTGAGCACTGTCACCAGGAGGTGTGTGTCCCACCCAGCCCCCATTTGTCACCCAGCTGTGCTTACCTTCTGGCTTCAAGGCAGCAATAAGAATTACAGCTGTGGAGCATCCTTCAGCCTGATCTCCTGGCTCCCTCTTCCTTAAGGGCCACGAGCATTTTGCTTTGGAAGTGGTCAGCTAAGTAAGTTAGCCCATTATAGGTTGAACTGCTTCCCCCCCCCGCCCTTGCCTGGTTTGAAGTTGGATAAATAAAGGCATGCAAGAGCTGTAGTCTTTTCAAGTGAGTTCTGGTTTTGCTATCAAATACTATTCTATTCCTTTTCACTCTTCCCCCTTTTTTTCTCCCTCCCCCTTCCCTCCCTTCCCCGCCTCTCTCCCTGTCATATTTCTTTGCCTTCTGATCTCCTGCGGGTTTTCCTCACTTAAATGTACAAAGAGAAATTGCGATGTATATTTTCATGTAATTTGATTTTGGAATTCTGTCACCTTCTGTAGTGAGTTCTTCCAAAATATAAATTTTTCCAATAGCTTTGTGTCAAGTCCACTCTTTAAAAATACATTCTCGGGTCGGGTTGTGTTTAATATTGCGGTTTAAGTATGATAAAGAGCTCTGTGCTGCTGGCCAAATTCAGATGGTTAAAAAAGACTTAAGCAACAGAACTATTCTAGATGGTGCTGGCGGTTTCTCCGGTGATCTCATTCCATGAACCTGCATTTACTTGGGCTTAAAGCAGAAAACATCATCTTAGAGTAAGATAATACAGAACACCACAGAAAGCCTCTGAATTTTGCCAAAATCAAAGAAAAACAAAACAAAAGACACACAACACGTGGCACCTTAAAGACTAACTCATACTTTAATGTAACATTTCGTGGACACGTCCACTTCTTCAGACATATAGCAGCAGAATGAGGTATATAATATAATATGTGAGGGATATACATTTCATACGAGATATTCACTGGCTATAGTATATAGAGTTGAGGGGTGGATAGAGTAAGGGGGAGAGGAGGAGAGGGAAATATATATCCCCTCACATATTATATTGCACACCTTATTCTGCTGCTATATGTCTGAAGAAGTGGACGTGTCCACGAAACGTTACATAAAAAATATGAAAGTCTTTAAGGTTCCACGTTTTGTGTCTCTTGTTTTGTTTTTATTTTGTTTATTTTTGTCTTAAATTCTTGACAAGACTAACACGACTACCTTCTCTGAATTTTGCCAGAGTGGCTGAATTGGTGGTCCCTCTGAAAATTAGCTAACCAAACAAGCAAAGTCTCACTTGTGCTACCCAGTCCCGAAAAGGCTGTGTGAGAAGAGACAGACAAAACACTCGCAAGATTAAACTCCTTGTAAAAATGCCCCCAAGCTCGAGTCCCTCTCCGTTAGAAGCCTTTTGTTTTGCAATGTGGTACCTATTATTGTACGAATGTTATTTGTATGCCTGTGTGCCTCTTGCCTTGTTAGAGGAACGTGTCTGTTAATGTGTAACATGTACCTGATGACATCAATTATTTCAGAGCAGTGCCTGAGAGCCAACTGCTTGATGCAAATGTTTGACCACAAAAGAAGACCGGTTAGCTTCCCTCCGGCATAACATCAGAGCAAGTCACACTTAGGATGGATTATGTGACAAGGAGGAAAGAAAGTATGCTGACATTTCTTTGTGAGGCTGTATCGGGGGGGGGGGGATTTCTGCTGGAACCCTTGATTTATTTGTTTGTTCATTTCCACGATGCCTTTGTCCCAACGCTGGGACCCAAGTTGGTTTCCAAAACCAATTGCCTACTTTAAAAGCACCACGGCCGGGATTCTGCAGGTGATTTTGCACCAGGGCAGGGGCAGGGGCGTAAACTGCAGGGGCAATCCCACTTTATAACACGGGGTGACTTGTATTGTTGTTTGCTTACCAAGTCATGTAAACCAGAGGGCAGCAAGGAACACGAGTGTCGACTTGCGAACTAGCACCCATGTGTCTGTGCAATTTGCACTTCTGTTGGTTGTTCAGCCATGTCCGACTCTTTGTGACCAGAGCACACCAGGCCCTCGTGTCTTCCACTGCCTCCCGGAAATTGGTCAAACCCATGTTGGTTGTCTCGTTCACGCCGTCCAATCCTCTCAGTCTCTTTCCTTTGGCCTTCAATCTTTCCCAACATCAGGGGCTTTTCCAAGGACTCCTCTCTCCTCACGAGTCTGTGAAGATTCTCAGTCATCCAGGTGAGTTTATCTGGAAGTTGATTCATGGCTCCTGGACTTCTTTTTCTTGAGAGAGAGAAACATTTCACTGCTCATCCAAACGGCTTCGTCCGTCTGAATACAGCTAGTGCAAGTACTAGCTGTATTTAGACTAAGGAAGCTGTTTGGATGAGCAGCGAAATGTTTCTATCTCTCAAGAAAAAAGAAGTCCAGTCGCCATGACTCAACTTCCAGACTCCTCATAAGGTGGCCAAAATACTGGTAGTCTCTAAAAACCCCGAGAAAACATTCTTCTGGGGAGAAAGAGCACTCATTTGTGCAATAAAGGGGCCACGGTGAATGAGTCTTCTGTGGCTTTCCTCCCTCCTCCGGGCTGTTAATTGCACGGGGCCTGAATGGATGATTCTGAACTCAAGGGCCGCCTGTAAAGAAACTCTCGACTCGAAACACTTTTTAAATAAGCAATTGGCCAGGCCCCTTTTTTGTGGGGGGGTGCTGAGTCTCTTCTTTCAAACAAAAACAAGCCTGGGGAAGCCAGGGTGGGGTGCACACCGGCGGGCAAAGCATATGGTGGTGGGGAAATCATGAACCAATTATGAAGGCCAGAGGAACCTACGATTGGCACAAGCCAATTAGAAGCCGCAGCAATTAAATATGTGAAATGGAGGCGGCAGAGTCTTGGCTCCAGTACTTCTCTCTCACTATCTATCTCTCTTAAAAAAAAAAAAGACTGCTGTGTTTTTGTCCCGCCGATCTGGATACAGCAGCAGCAGTAGTTATTCTTAAGCTCTTGCGATTAAGAGCGG
Organism: Phrynocephalus forsythii; assembly: GCA_029282475.1. Lineage (NCBI taxonomy): Eukaryota > Metazoa > Chordata > Lepidosauria > Squamata > Agamidae > Phrynocephalus > Phrynocephalus forsythii. The sequence continues at coordinate 6,085,332 of JAPFRF010000017.1, read as the reverse complement.
GGTCCTTAATTAAGGGCGTACTTTTTTTTATTCTGTTTTGTTTTTTGGCCGCTTCGGAGCTGTGTTCGTCCCTAGACACAATAGCTGGATTTAGACAACGGCTCCGACGAGAACCAATTTGGCCTGGCTCCTGCTGAGGCCGGGGGAGGCCATGGCTTGGTAGCCAGCTGGCTAACATTTGTGCTTTTCTGCCTGCAGAAGGCATTATTGGGAGGGTGTGGGTGGGTGGGTGGGTGTGTGTGTGTGTGTGTGTGTGTGTGTGTGTGTGTGTGCACATGCACATGTGTGCTACGGATTGTCTTGAATCTGGCCATCTCTTCCATAATTAAAATATGAAGGGGAGATCCCCTGGTGTTCCTAGGACAGCTATTGTGTTCCGAGAGGCAGCCAGATGGACGTGGCATTAATAAGGTCTCCCGACTTGTCACTACACAAAGCAGTCATTGATTTGCCCCTTGGGCATAAAGAGTAGTGGGATGATGGCTGTTGGAGACGGGGATTTGTCCCATGGGCATAAAGGGTAGTGGGATGTTGACTACTGAAGACAGGCGGTTTGCTCCGTCCATGGAGAATTGCCATCTATACTGTACCATTAGGTGAGGCCGCAGTGGAGCAGAGAACCAGGAAACATGCCTTTTCCATTGAAAAGAGCTGAGAGAACAGGCACCTCGGGGGATCTAGTGTTCTTGGCCTTTTCAGAAAGATCTAGAATGAGTAGGAGAGCTTGACAAGGGCTTTTCTCTTTTATTCAGCTCTCCTGGTCCCCTGCCTTGCTTCTCCTTAAGCATAAAATACAACCAAGCAGTATAATCTGCTCTGACTTTCAGATTAAAATCACACGTGTCTTCCATGTTCTTTCCATCCCTCACAATGGATTTTCCTTTTCTTTTGGCGCGCTCTTTGTAATGTTCTAGGATGCCTCTTCTAATTCCCTGTTCTTGACTGGAATATGTCTTAAATGTTCTGGGCTGTATATTGTCCCTCAAGGAGAAAGGTGGGGGTAAAAATATTCAAAATAATAAATAAAAATAAATACTAAAGTATGCTGCTTATATGCTGCCCCGTAGCGCTTTAAAACACGGTTGGGATGGTTTAGAATTCAGTTGTATGGGATACACCTTGCCTTCCTCCAGCAAGCTGAGTACTTGGTTTACTGACCTCTCTGAAGGATGGAAGCCCTAGTGAACCTTGAGCTCACCACCTGGGATTGAACCCAGATTTTCTGCCAAATTTTGGGTGCAACACTGCAGCTGAACCTCTGTGCCACAAGGCTCCTCCAGTATCAGAATCCTAGAATAATAATTGTAGTTTTCTGAGAGTCAGCTGTGTTAGTCTGCTACTAACAGTCACCTCGTTCTGCTACTATATGTCTGAAGAAGTACAGTAGGACCCCAGTATCCGCTGGGGACTGGTTCCAGACCTTCCCGTGGGTAATGAAAACCATGGATAAGAGAGAACTCCTGCCCACCCACCCCAAACTGCTGTTTCCTGACAGTAGTTTCTTTATGACTGCTGTTTTGAGACAGTAGTTTGCTTTATGGCTGCTGTTTGTGACAATAGCTTGCTTTGTGGCTGCTGAATTATTTTTTTCCTCTGCCAACAGTGGATAATGAATCAGTGGGTACGGGGGTGGGGTTTTATTGGGCTTGGAGGAGATGGTATGGGCAGATGGGCGGAGAAGCAGACTCTCTCAGGCCCTGCCACGAAAACCCCTCTCTACTGAAGGCAAGATCATCCTTCTCTAGAGGCACTTGATAAGTATAAAATGCCTGCTCTCTTCGGAACATATAAAGAGCACCGTGTGCTCAAAAAAGAAAGATGTATTGATTTGTACTTCCATTTACATCCTGTCTTTCCTCTGGCCAGCTCAGTGCAGGATTCCTCCCCCCCCCTTGATCTTGATACCAACAACCCTGCCAGGTAGATCAAGCTGAAAGGGCTTAAAGTCAAATAAATAAATAAAAATTAAACCAATGACTGCGAAGATTCTCAGTCATCCAGGTGAGTTTATATGGAAGTTGACTCACGGCAACTGGACTTCTTGAATGAGTTTTATTAAATGGCTCAATGGCGACCTCTTTTACCTAAAAGGAAAACTTGGCTCCGCTGAAAGAAAAAAACTGACCAGATGCTCAACAGCTGTATCTCTGCTGATAATTCCTCTAAAAGAAATGAATAAGAATTAACATTTTTAAAGAGCCCCTTCTGCCAATAAGGCAAGGCGGCACTCAGCACACGCCCAGATACATACTTTTCTTTTTAAAAAGCCACCTCCGTCCTACTGTGGGCAAGGGGAAGCACTCTCCACATGCTCAGAGGCGCTGCGTACGTTCCACAAAACAAACTCGGAACCGGTCTTCTCTGAATCAACCTCTCCCAGCCGTGCCTACTGCGCCTGCGCGCTCAGCCCACTCCTTTCCCACCCTCCTCTCTCACGGGCGCGCCTACTGCGCCTGCGCTCTCAAACCACTCCTTTCCCAACCCGCCTCTCCCGGCCACGCCTACTGCGCCTGCGCTCTCAAACCACTCCTTTCCCACCCCGCCTCTCTCTGGCCGCGCCTACTGCGCCTGCGCGCTCAAACCACTCCTTTCCCCTCTCCTCTTCTCCCGGCCGCACCTACTGCGCCTGCGCTCTCAAACCTCTCCTTTCCCCCCCTCCTCCTCCTCTTCCTCCTCCTCTCCCGGCCGCGCCTACTGCGCCTGCGCTGTCACGCCACTCCTCCTTTTTCACCTCCCAACTCTCCCTTTCTCCCCTCCCCGCCCCTCTTGGGCTGGAGATCTCGCGAGAGGTGCGCCTGAGGAGGCGGCGGCGGCCCACGGCCAAGATGGCGGAAGGTAAGGGGGCGGCGGCGGCGGCGGCGGTTGGTGCTTCGTGAGGGGAGGGCGCGCCTCTCTTTCTGAGGAGAGGTTTGCTTTCTGTGGGGAGGCGCGCCCCTTCTTCTTTTTTTTTTTAAGGGGGGTGCGGGATGGGGGAGGCCACCGCTGAAGCCCGGGAGGAGGCTGGGGTTGGGGCTGAGGCGCGCCTCCTTCCTGAGGGAAGCCCCGGTGTGGCGGCGCCTGAGGGGGGAAAAGGCTGGCGGGGGCCGGTCCGGTGGGGGGAAAGAGGGAAGGGCCGCTCGCTGGAGGAATTCCAGGGCAAAATCAAAGAGAAACCAAAGATACAGAAGACACAAGTCATGCAGCACCGTAAAGACGAGCTTTCGTATTGTAATGTGACGTTTCGTGGACATAATTATTATTATTAATTATTATTATTATTAATTATTATTATTATTATTATTATTATTAATAATAATAATAATAATAATAAATAATAATAATAATAATAATAATAATAATAATAATAATAAATAAACAAATGTGCCACAGTGGCACTGAAAAAAGGAAAAATAATTGAGAGTGAAGGAATTGAAATGCCAAATGGACAAGCTATTAAGTATCATCAGTCTGAAGCCTATAAATATCTGGGCATACTGGAATTAGATAATATCAAGCATGGGCAAGTGAAAAATGTGGTCAGTAAAGAATATATCCAAAGGGTCAGAAAAGTATTAAAAAGTAAGCTGAATGGTGGTAACACCATCAAGGCCATTAATAGGTGGGCCATACCGGTCATCAGGTATACCTCTGGCATTATAAACTGGACTCAGACGGAGCTAGATATTCTAGATAGGAAAACAAGAAAACTTATGACCATTCACTATGCATTACATCCACGCAGTGATGTTGGCAGGCTGTATTTACCTAGAAAATTAGGTGGTAGAGGTCTTCGGCAAGTGAAGCAGACAGTTGAAGAAGAGAAGCATGCGTTGGCAGATTATGTAAAACATAGTACAGAGCCAACATTATTGGAGGTTAAGAACAGGGAGGTGTTTAAAGTAAATAAAACAAAGGGTCAATACAGGAAAACAACAATGCAAATACGAGCTGATAGCTGGCATAATAAAGCGCTGCATGGGCAGTTCCTTGAAAAAGTCAAAGGAAAAGTAGATGAGGAAAAGACTTGGTTATGGCTCACCAATGGAACACTGAAAAAAGAGACAGAGGCCCTGGTTTTTGCAGCTCAAGAACAAGCTATCAGAACAAATGCAGTTAAGGCTAGAATAGAAAAATCAGCTGAGTCCCCCACATGTAGACTCTGCAAAGAGGCAGATGAAACTATTGACCATATATTGAGTTGTTGCAAGAAAATTGCTCAGACTGATTACAAACAGCGTCATAATGTAGTTGCTCAAATGGTCCACTGGAATTTGTGTCAGAACTATCATCTGCCCATAACAAAGAACTGGTGGGACCATAAGCCTGAAAAAGTGACTGAAAATGAGCATGCAAAATTACTTTGGGACTTCCGAATACAGACAGACAGGGTTTTGGAGCATAATACCCCAGATATTGTGATTGTGGAGAAGAAAAAAGTGTGGATCATTGATGTTGCTATACCAGGAGATGGTAGAGTCACTGAGAAACAACTTGAAAAAATTACCCGATATCAGGATCTCAAAATTGAACTTCAGAGACTCTGACATAAACCAGTATGGGTGGTCCCAGTGGTAATTGGCACACTGGGTGCGGTGCCCAAAGACCTAAGCAAGTATCTAGAAGAAATTGGAGTGGACAAAGTCACCATCAGTCAGATGCAGAAAGCCACCTTACTGGGATCTGCTCGCATAATTCGCCGATACATCACTGAGTCCTAAACGCTTGGGAAGCGTTCGACTAGTGATTGGTAATATAAAATCCAGCGTAGATAGCTGTGTGGTTAAATAATAATAATAATAAAAGTAAATACCTTTATTGCCTCAATGATGGACTACCATGTGTCTTTTATATGAATCTATGGGTTCACATAGAATTTGTGTTTATGACTACTTATAACCGTGTGGCTTTAATGTAATGTTGTCTATTAATGCTGTAAGAGGCTCCCTCAATGCCTTGTTCTCAACTACTTGAACATGTCTTAATTGTACTGGACCGTGTATTATTCCTCATTACTGTAAGCCGCCTTGGGTCCTTTTTCCAAGGAGAAAGGCGGGGTAAAAAGGCTCTTAAAATAAAATAAATAATAAATAAACTTGTATACAGTGCAGTTGGCTGAGCCTCCCTCCCACCTCCACCCCACTCAGTCTTATTGCACCCTGCTGTGCACTTGGCACACGACACGCCAGCCGACTTCTTCCGACCCAGGGCAGCAAAGAAATGAGGTGTGCAAGGCACTATGTAGTGGGGTGGATATACCTTTCCTGCCCAATATTCGTTGGCTGTTGTATGTATAGGTGCAAATTTCCATGGAGACAGAGCTGGGGAGAGAGGAAGAGAGGAGTTGGTTTTGAAGGCAGTTTGTTGATGCAGGTATGTAGGTGTTGTTTTATGAGGAAGGGGGGTCAGCAAAGCCATCCACGTCTTGGTGCGGGTGGAGGTCTCTGCCCAAATCTCTCTCTCTCTCTCTCTCTCTCTCTCTCTCTCTCTCTCTCTCTGTGTGTGTGTGTGTGTGTGTGTGTGTGTGTGTGTGTGTGTACAAAAGTAGACCAGGTGATACCTTTTAGGCTACTAGACAAATAACAAAAAGTTGCTAATATTTCGAGTGCAAAAACCTTCTTTTTCAGAGCTGTACCAACGGGTTAAAACATGACAAAAGATGGAGTTGCCAGGAGTTATTTCTTAGGTGTAAAAGTCCTCGGCAAGATGGAAAATATGCCAGGTAGTTTCTTAGTTGATCCCTTTCAACTCCCAGGGATCCAGGCCTTCACAGCTTGGTGGTGAAGGCCTCTGGGAGTTTGAGTTCAAGAACATCTGGGGACCCGAGGTTGGGAACCACTCTGCCACTTGTTAGGATACCCTGCCCTTTTAGGATGGTTCTGTGCTTTAGTTAGAGGCATCAAGAACAGTCTTTGCCTTCAACAGCATATAATGTTTTATGGTATTTGGAGGTTGTAGTCCTGCACAAGACCTTAAGATATGGAAATATTCTTGTTAGAATTAGCATTTGTTAATATATAATAATATGGCAAGGAGATAATGGCCCCAGGACCACTAGATTTGTCCACCTTAGTTTACGTATATAACAAAGGCTGAACAGAAATTTGAAATTGGTTTTTTAGATAGATATATTTTTTCCCTTTGAGCCCTGGTGAAGTGCTTCCCACTTTCTTCAAGATGCGTGGCACAACATTGCACCAGACATTACACACACAGGATTATATATAAAGTGCATTTAGTCTAGTGAGAAAGATCAATGGGATGCAGAAGCTGGAAGCTGGATTACAAATTGCCATAATGCCACCTGTGTTGTCTAGAGAAGTTTTGCAGGAATTCAGAAAAAGTCTCTTTTATGGCATGTCTTTGAATTGTCAGGAGTGTGTCTGTGCTGTTCCACTCAATAGCACTGATTTCAGTTTGGGAAGCTGTTAGAGATGTTCTCTGTCCCTCTGTAGGTGTTGCAGAATGGTGTGTTTTTCCCTTTGGTGCCAAAGAGAACATTCTTGAGTTGGCTACTATTTGTTGCCATTACTTCTTAAGAAGCTTCCCTTGGTTATTAAATGTGCAAGTGCTGAATAAAGCAGCCCTTGCCGTTCTGTTTTTCTGTTGTGATTCATGTCCTTCCCATTTCCAAGGAAACTTGAAGGGACGTTGGAACATGTCTTCATTTACCCTGACAAGTAGATGAAGCCCTGAGCAAGAGACTTGGCAGCAGTCAACTTTATGAAGAGTATTTATTATTTATTTATTTCATTTATTAGATTTCTGTCCCATGCCATCTAGCAACAATGGCCACTCTGGGCGATTTACAAAATTAAGAACTACAAACTGCAAAATACAAGATAATATGCAATATATATGTATACAATGTAATATAGTAAATACAATAAGCAAAACTAAATCAAAATAAAAAAATGGAAGATAAGCGAACAAGAGGACTGAAGGCAGAACAAGAAAGGGTGAATGAGCAACAAATTATAGCAAAACAAACTAATAGCCGTGGAAAGCCTTTCTATACAGCCACGTCGTAAGAAGTTTCTTAAAAGTGGACCGCGTAGGGGCCAAGCAAATCTCAGGCGGGAGTTGATTCCAGAGTCAAGGGGCCACTACTGAGAACTGAGAAAGCTTGGTTCCTTGTTGGCGATTTATGAGCCTCCTTCAGTGATGGCACCTTTGGATGCCCCGCCTGGGATGATCGGTTACAATGGGTAGTACTTTTCAATATTGAGGAGGCATTGGACTCAATATCTTGGCTTTCTGTTGCCATCCTTCAGGCTATGGCAGAGTGTTCAGTGTGTGTGGTATTATAAGAGCCTTGTGGTGCAGCGGTTCAGCTGCAATCCTGCAGTGCAGGCTCTGCTCATGACCTGAGATTTGTCCCAGGCTCAGATAACCAACCAGTTTGTGGTTAATTGAACCTTCCGTCCTTCCATGCTCAGTAAATTGAGTACTCAACGCACTGGGGTGGGGGATATGTAGCCTGCATATTTAACTTGTAGACTGCCCAGAGTGCTATGGAGTTGTATATAAACAGCATACTTGGCTTTCCTTTACTTCAGGGATAGCTAATCTGCATTATATCACCCTCTGATAACTTGGGATGGTTCTGCCTCTGAAGACCCAACCAACGGAAAGGCATAGAAGGGACGTGTCTTTTCACTTTAAAAGCTGACATGATAGAGTGTCAAAATATTGGATTTGAAACTGGAAACCCAATTTTTGATCATGCCCTCCGCCACGATTTTCAAGTTGTGGAATTTGTACACATTGCCCAGTGTGTCTGATCAAAGCATCACAATTGTATTTTGCAACCTTAAAAACAAAGACCTCCAGTAAGTCTTTCTTCATTAAGAAAATTTGATCAATGCATCTCTCTCCCCAGTGCAGCAGAGGCACTGTTCACCGACATGTGTTGGTGTCTTACTTTAACGGCCAGGGTGGGATAATCAATCAGATTCCTGTTTAAAAAGATACCTCTATTTAGGAAAGCTTTTGTTTTAAAATGCTTGCACCCCACTTTACTGAGTTTTCCAAAGGCAATTTCAATTCGGAATAATTTAAACTTCAGTACTCAGGGTTGCACAATACAGTATGTTGAAATAAATGGTGAACCTGCAACTTTGCTGCCACTTCCTCTCTTAGTCAGAAATGCCAGCGTTGTCTACACAGTTGTCTTCTCAGCAAATTTCACTGGGGGAGAATAGGACAGACATAGAGGTTTGTATTGGGAGAATGTGCTTATGCTTCCTTTTCTGCTACATTCCTAAAGTGTTTGTAGTTGATAATGTATCTGTGAGCAGATGGTGGCAGATAAGTGCAGTAAAATGTGGGTGAATTCCCCCCCTTAAAGTACATAGACATAACAGCAAAGCTACAAGACATTGTTAAGCAGCAAAAAGGGAGACTGATGTTAAAGAAATATTAGTCACATAATTGTGTGGGGTTAATTCGATTTTTTATGTGAGACTGAATAATTGTACGTATGAATATATAATTAATGAAAAGCATGCATTTTTGTTTTGGTTTTTAGATAACATCTGGGCATATTTGATTTAAAATATTCTCATTCCACCTTTCCCCTTCAAAAGGACTCAAGTTGTTTTGAGTCCTCTTGGACGATGCATGCACACATGTACCATGTATGAGAAGGAAGACTGATTCTTCTAAGAGACCCCCAGCCACCTTTCTAGTTTTTGTTAAAATATGTCATTTTTAAAAAGTCACTTCTGGGTTGTCTGCACCTAAAAAAACCCTGAGAGAGGCTATCATACACTACTGTACTAAAAAGTAAAAGACCATAACGTTGGCATGGTATTATTAGCACGGTAGGAGCAGGTAGGCTATTACTACCCTGTTTCCCCGAAAATAAGACATCCCCCGAAAATAAGACCTACTTACGGTTTTGCCTCTTGCTGAAAAATAAGGCTTCCCCCTGAAAATAAGGCCTCCCCAATAATAAGATAACAATAAATGTGTACCGTATTTTTCTTCATGGAAAAATAAGACATCCCCTGAAAATAAGACCTAGCGCATCTTTGGGAGCAAAAATTAATATAAGACGCTGTCTTATTTTTGGGGAAACACGGTAGCACGGTGTTCTCTTAAAACGAGATTACCAGTGCCTTCTGTTGAAGCTTGTAGCTGCCTGTTTGTGTATCTGAAGAATTACCATATTTTTCCATGTATAAGACTATATTTTTTTCTAAAATCATCAGGCTAAAAATTGAGGGTCATCTTATACACAGAAGTGAGCCCAGGAGAGAACTGCATGGTTTTGAAACGTCTCCAAGAGATCCCCACTGTCTTGTACTTTGTTTTAATTTATATACTCTTGTGTCTCTTTATTCTATATAAAATAAAATTCAAAAATTGGGGGAAGAAGTTTCATATTTAGCATCTTAATGACTAACAACAATTGATTAGTTTTCAAAAAGTGAAGTGAATCCTAGGAACAAATTAATTAGAAAAAGAAACTGACTCTACTTCTCTTAATGGTGAGCTGCTCCGAGGTGGTGGGAGTGGGGGTGCTATCTCCTCCAGGCCTCCATACTGGTAAGGAAGCCTCCCGCTAACTTTGGAAGTCAATTGTTCCATCTGTTCTAAGCCACCTGAGATTGCTGTGAAAAGAAAGTATACATGGGTGAAGTGTCTTTTCAACCACGTATTGTATTTCCCATCTATAAGTTGCCCCCATGTATAAGGCACCACCCCACTTTCCAACCCAAAATTACAGTTTCACAACCACACAGGTTTCTCCTTTGTCTTACTTCTGTGTATAAGACGACCCTCGGTTTTTAGTACAGTATACTAATTTTAGATAAAAAATATAGTTTAATACATGGAAAATACTATAATTGCTAAAAGGAGTGTGATTTTCTGGTTAGTGACAGAAAGATGCCAGGCAGGGAAGTGTGGCCACAAAATAGTAATTAGAAGACACAGGACCACTTGTTCACCTGCACAAACCCTGAGGGTGATAGTTTTCATTTACAAGAATGGATCTGTTGTTTTTCTGGCTGTTAGGAGGAAGTAGGTTTTATTTCTTGGCTTTGGGTGTATGCGAGAGAAATGTCTTGTTCCATCAGTTACATTTTTATCCTGTTCATGTTGTTAAACTCCTATCTCCCCAAGGTAGGGTGGATCAAGAAGAGTGTCTCCCTGGAACCCCTTTGAGCCTAGTGGTTCTGGGGGAAGTTGCACTTTTTCCCCCTGCAGTTCTTTGTGGCTGCCAACAGTAGATATTCAGTTCTCCATGTAAGCCGGGCTTGGCTAGACTGGTAAAAAATGCTGCATTTTTTTTTTAAAAGTATATTGAATCTAGTCCCAATAATGCACCTCCCCTTTGCTCTGCAGATCATATTGCAATATCTGGCTGTAAGTTTCAGGTTATAGGGTGCAAGGAGAAAGCTGCTTACCCACACGAAACCTACAGCTACATTTATCCCCCCCTCCCGTGCCCCCTTTATTAAGGTTTTCAAATTACAGGTAGAAAAAGAGGGATAAGGGTGGGTACAGAGTGACAGGAGGCATCCTAGTCATTATCCTTTCTTACATCTTTCAAAGAGTTCTATATGTTAACACCTTGCTTTCTCTATAATGTGTTCCCATATTTTCATTATATACCATTCTTTGGCCTTAGTGTTTCATTAAAAAAACTATTATGTTTAATTAATTAAACATAATATCTTGAATCCATCTATATCAGTGTTGGCAAACCTATGGCACAGGTGCCAAAGGTGGCACTCAGAGCCCTTTCTGCGGACACCCGACATCACCCCTTCACAGCCACCTATTCAGGTTAAATGGCTGCAATGGCACTTTGTGAAAATTAGTGGGGTTTGAATTGCAGTTTGGGCACTCGGTCTCTAAAAGGTTCGCCATCACTGATCTATATACTGGTTTCCAGCTTTCTTTTGCATTTTTTCAGTTGTCCTTTCTTTCAGATCAGTCAGAAGGTCTACTTCTGCTGCTTCTAAAATATATAGTCTAGGACCAGGTTCATAAAAAGCAGTGTTGTGCTTTATTTCTTCACTAATTTAGCACTGCATGATGTATTACCATTTTTTAATATATTTCTAACCCCTAATGAAATCATAAGGGAAATCTTTTGGCCTAGCCCAGCAAATTTTGGTAGCGTCTTCATTTGGGTAGTCTGCCCTGAGGCCACCCTTGGAGTGCCTTACAGTAACCAGTGGCACACATCTGGCTTTTTAGCAGACCCTTCTGGCTGGTATTTAGTGGAAAGCTTTGGTATTTTTATTTATTTATTTATTTATTTATTTATTTATTGCACTTATATCCCGCCCATCTTCCCGGAGGAACTCTGGGCGGCTTCCAATAGACAACCGAACAATGGTCGTCAGTACAACATACAGTAGACAAATTCAATAGACAGTAAATACAATAATGAACAAGACAAATTAAAACCACTTCTAGCGCCCTAATCATGCTAGCGAAAAGGCTCAATAGCTGCACAACTAGCTTTCCAGAATAGACAAAGGTGGCAAATGGTCACACCATCAGTGGATCTGTCAGAATAAAGACTGGCAGAATATAAAGGGAAGCCTCTTTAAGCATCCTTGGTGCAGTAATTGAGCAGTCTTAACTCGAGCACTTCCACATGGGATCCATATGCTTGACATTTGGTGTGGTACACCCCACCCCACCCCACCCCAAAAATCCCTGGAAGGCTACCGGGGAAGACCATCTAGTGCCGGAGTTCCCTCCATCCCTTCCTTGTGGGAATATTTCACAATCACAATTTAAAAAAAAACACATGCAATTTCCATTCTGAAGATGGACAAGCAAAAGCAGATGTGTTTCTCAGCTGTGTTGCTGCTTTCGATCTAGTGACTATTGCACAGAATATCCTGGCTTTTTAGTTTAACAACCCCAGTGATATTCCAGATGACAGCATGACCCCCCCGCCGCCGCCGCCCCCAATCTCAGTCAGCGGCAGAACTGCTGTTCACCTTAACAGTGAAATGGTTTAAGCACACTTTCATTAACAAGCTATCAAGAGACCAACCAGTGGCCCCCAGAGATTCATTTGTATGCACAGAGCTCTGCGCCCCTCCCCCCCCCCCGGTAAGAACACAGGAAACCGCCTCCGTGACCTTGTACAGAAGAATACACCATGCTAGTTAATTGCAGCAAAACCAACCAGGAGTCCCATGGCACATTAAAAACCTCCACACTTTATCATAGCACGGACAATTTTTGCTCCCACGAGGCCCTTCTGCATCTAAAGATTCCCCACGGCTTTGTTGTACACGCATATACAGTGAACCCTTGTATAACAAACAGCTTGTATAACATAAAATCTGTACAACATAAAAATTCCGGAGATAGGGGAAATTTGCTTAACATAATCGCCTATGGGGAAAATCCATATAACATAAAATGGGATTACTCCATTTTCAATGCATTCCTATGGGAATTTGTATAAAGAAAAATTGGCTTAACACAATTTCATTTGGAACGAATTAATTCCTTTATACAAGGTACCACTGTATAGCCCCAACAATGTGGGTTGTAGTTATGACTCCCGTTTTCCTCCGTGATCTGTGAGCCCCATAAACAGCTTTCATCTTTGGTGCATTCAGAGAAGCATTGAATGGACTGGTAGCTTGTACCCTTGTCGCAGTTCAGTCCCTGGGGTTTGAGGGCCCTCGTATGTGAGCTGTAACATCACGCTGTGGGCACCCACCTCACTCAAGTTCTTTAATTTTCTAGGAAATGTGTGTGTGTGTGTTGATAAATGGCTTGGATTGGCTGCTGTGGGCTGGTTGTTGCCAGGTTGTTTATTCTCGCGCATGAACCTTTGTACCTCTGACGGTCTCTGTGCCTCTTCTCCAGAGAAGGGAAGTGGAGCTTGCGTTCCCAGGGCCAGGTGGAAAACCGTCTTCCCAACGGCCAGATTTGAGAAAAAGGGAAAGAGATGTTTCTTCTGCTCACTAGAAACTTCTATCATGAGGCCAGAAGGAACTAAAAGAGGTTCAGGGCGTTTTTGAGTCCTAAGCTTTCTTTATCCTTGAGACGAAACACTTTCCAGTATGGAGTTGGGTGATACGGCTTCTTCAGATCCCTAGTGAGGCATCACATTCACAGCTGGACTAGTGGCTCTTCACTGTCTCTTATTTGAACCTCCCTCGTGGCTTTGTGGAGAGGAGAAGAACCGCTACACTTCCTGGAGCTTATTAGAGGAAAAGCAGTTTATAGACATACCAAAGGAACAAGTATGAAGTAAAGAAAGGACTTCCATGCTCCTGCTTTAGTGGTAAATGACCCTGGGGTGTTTGTATGTGAAGAAGGAGCCCCAGCCCCCCCCATATAATCACCTGGCTTCTCTGTTACCTGTTGGTTTTATGAACATTTATGCAGATTTTTCTCTATTTGAAATCTCTCTCGAGTTTTTATTACTGATAGTTAAAGAGCTGTAGGCTAAACTCTTGCGCCCGATTTGACTTTGATCGCGTCTGCACCCTGAATGTGACCCCTTTGGGGAACTTCTGTGGTTTTGAGTTTGGCCAGTGGCCTGAAAGACCAACCACTTGGAGATGTTCCAACAGAAGTTTAGAGGTGTGCCTTGGTTCTTACCCGTTTCTCTCAAGGCTTTATAGACCTGCTGACAAAAATGTCTTCCTGGTTTGTGGCTGTTGAATAACAATTGGGAATGTATGTACAGATGAGCAGTAGTAGCAGAAGAGAGCTGGTATTTTAATCAGTCGTCTACGGCAGTGCTCCCCAACCTTTTTGTCTCCACGGACCGGTATTTGTTTGATTATTTTCCCATGGCCCAGGGGTGGGGTGGGGAGATGGGGGTGTGGGGGCAGGGGAGGGTGTGGGGGGTGGGGGGATGGGGGAGGGAGGAGGGGGAGGAGGAGGTGCTGGGGGCTTGGTGTGTGTACCTTGGGGGCCACGGGAGCGGCGGCGGCGGCGGCGGCGCTTGCCGGCTGGGGACGTCGGGCGTGCGCCCCGCGCGCATGGGCGGGGGGAGCCCGGGCTCCTGGGCGGGCGGGCCCCTGCCTCCTCCTCCTGTCGGCGGCCGGAGGCAAGCGGCGCGCAGAGGTGCCCCAACCGAGGCGGGCCACGGCGGCCGTTCCGCGACACCAGCCGCCCGGGTTCAGCTGTGGCTCCGCGGCCGGCGGCGGGGCGCCCGCGGCCGCCGCCACTGCCCGCCTCGGTGGGGCACCTCTGCGCCGCCGCTTGCCTCCGGCTGCGGCCTCCGGGCGGGCGAGCGGGAGGGGGAGGGGAGGAGGCCGGTGGGGGTGGCGTCTCCGACCCGAGGGCGCCACCGGGACCGCGAGCCGCTGCCGTGGCCGCCGCGGCCGCCGACAGGAGGAGGAGGTGGGGCCCGCCCGCCCAGGAGCCCTGGGGTTCCCCCACCCCGCCCGTGCGCTGTGCCCGGCGGCGGCGACTCCTCCGGCTGCCCGCGGGAGAGAAGAGGAGGAGGAGGAGGGCGGCGGAGGAAAAGGGGAGGAGCCTCCCCGGCCTCCCCAGGCGGCCCGGTGCCAACCGGTCCATGGACCGGCACCGGTCCGCGGCCCGGAGGTTGGGGACCACTGGTCTACGGGTCCATTCGGAAACAGCTCAGTTATCTCCTAGGGAGGCGCCCATAGAACCACTGGTGATAGGAGCTGGTGGCCAGCAGAGCTGCTGATAGGAGCCAATGGCCAGCAGAGGGTGTTTGGAAGCTACTTGATACTGACCTGGATGGTTCATTTCTTTAGGTCTAGGATGAGAAGCATGGGCTTCCCAATTAATTATCGCATATGGAAAGCCACACCGTTCTCCATCTCTGTCTGAGGTCAGGGCCATTAACCCAAACTAACGAGTGCTGGGAAGGGTTGCCTAGGTAGGACTTTCAACTCAGGCCATTGTAACAAGCCTATTCTGGCCATTGTCCACCTAATGAGCCTATCCAGACCAGGGTGATGTGAAATCAAGGTGAACTATACCTTGGAGACCTCGCCACTAACTTTCCTCAGACTGACAAAGTGGCTTTAACGAGTTAGCCAAACGTTTTCATCTCGCAAAGAAAATAAGTCCAGTTGCCATGGCTCAGCTTCCAGATAGCCTCGCCTGGATGACTGAGAATCTTCACAGACACTGACTCCAGTTGTTGTTTCTCCAAGCCCTCGTGCCATGCAGCTATCTTTTTTTTACACGGTGGCAGGATTTCAAGGGAGACTTTCTGCCTACAAAAACAAAAACAAAAAAACAGAAAACCCAAAGTGCTACATTATTCCGTTGTGAACCTGACCGATGGGGTGCCGTTGTCTTTGCAGAAGAGGTGGCCAAACTGGAAAAGCACCTGATGCTGCTTCGGCAGGAATACGTCAAGCTGCAGAAGAAGCTGACGGAGACGGAGAGGAAATGCGCTCTCCTCGCCGCTCAGTCGAACAAAGAAAACGCCAGCGACTCCTTCATCAGCCGGCTCCTCGCCATTGTAGCCGAGCTGTATGAGCAAGAGCAATACAGGTGAGAAAGCTCCTCAGGAAGACGGGACTGTGGGCTGGCTCCACTTTTTGCCTCTTTCTGTGAAGGTGTGTGTGAGATGTCTCTCTCTCTCAAATAAATATTAGGCTCTTGGGATTGAGTCGAACGAGCATAACTCGGCCTTAGCCTCTAAAACCAGCCTCTGCCTTTTAAAGCTATGCCCTCTTCCCCACATGTCCGGACTCTCCCAGCCCTGCCCCATCACCCTGAATGCCTCTGGTTTCAGATCCGGAGACAGGCCGGACCTGGTTAATATTTGAGTGGGAGACTCCCAAGACACCATCAGCTACTTTATTGGAGAAGATCTCTAGTTCTGTGATACATTAATTCCCCCGCCTATCACGGGAGTTAGGGACTTGACCTGACCCATGATCATGGAAAATCCGTGCTATCCGCATGCTGGGTTTGGTTGGGGCTGGGGGCTCCTACACTTACCTGAGGCCTGGCGTTGTCGGAGGCCCCAGAAGTGGTTTCCAGTGATCCGGGAGTCACTTCCGTTTTTCCAGAAGTCACTTCCGGTTGGCCGGAAACCACTTCTGGGGCCCAGGAAGCCCGTCGGAGGCCTGTTCGGTGGAGCGGCAGGCCAGGGGTAAGTGCAGGAGACCTCCATCGGTCATATGCAGCTTGCCTCAGGAGGCCTTGCATTATATATATTGCAGTCACCACATCCTTGGTGGTACTCAGCATTTCTGGGATTGATGTGCTGTTGCCTTAAAGCAGAATTTGGGGTTTCTTCCAAGACCCGGTGGGTCTTGGGTTTTCACTGCCGTTACACCCAGTTCACAAAATTGCCTTAAGCACAGGTGTGCCTTGTGTGTTCTTTTTCTCCCCCCCCCCCTCCAGTGACCTGAAGATAAAGGTTGGAGACAAGCACGTCCATGCTCACAAATTCGTATTGGCAGCACGCAGTGAGGCTTGGAGTCTGGCCAACCTGGCGTCAACCGAAGAGCTAGATCTGTCAGGTTGGTTCCTGATGGGTGGTTGCAGTGTGAGTGAGGGGGGGGGGTGAGGAAGAGAGAAGGCGGGCAGTGAAGGTGGGGGCTAGAGATGCTTTCTTTGTCTTTGGAAGAGCCAAGCAAAAATGAGGGAGGGAGGAGGTCCCCCCTGCCGCCCGCCCCAAGAGGCACTTGATCCATTAATTATGAAGCCTTTGTCTTCCCAACATGCTTTGAAATCTCAGCATTTAATGCTAGTTAAATCAACGGCCCAGCCCTCTTTTCATTTTAATGATGCGGATGTTGAGCCTGGAGGTCTGTTTCTCTTTGAGTGGCAGCCTGACAAAAGCAAGGAGACAAAACTGTCTAAAACGGCCTGATTATTCCTTTTGTCTTGTCAGGGTGCCCCCCCCCCTTTGTCCAAAAGCCCTCTGTATTAATTCCTCACATGACAACTGTTGCAACTCTAGGGTTTTTTTTTTTAGAGGTTTGCACGCACTTACTTGGGCCGCTGCTGTTTTCTTCAAACTCCACTCCCAAGTTCTTAGAAGCTTGTCAGTATGCATATTTCTTCCCTCAAAACTGAACTCTATGATGGGAATAAATGATTCCGGCCAAGGGCGGATTAATTCCCCATCAGCATTCCAGTTGCTGAAGGGAAGAATGATACACTTGTCCCTTGAACTGCCCAGGTCTGAGCAGCATGGTTTTGGGTATAAATGAATCCCCCCCCCAATCAATTGGGCTGCTGTTCATTTTCAGGAAATGGACTGAGAAAGGTGGGTCTCGGATTAACCAAGGGCTCCAGTGGCTGGTGTTGTAGTGTCCAGTGGCCTGATGATGGTGGCCCAGGTGGCCCCCTCCTTGGCATGGCAGCTCTACATGACAATTGAGTAGTGTATTGGTGTGTGTGTGTGTGTTTATCTGCAGTTCGTGCTTTGTAGTTATGTTTGGACTGTATATATCAGGGGTCCTCAACCTAAGGCCCCAGGGCCAGATGCGCCCCCCCAGGTCCTGAATCCGGCCCCCGGGACCAATTGCAACCCCCCCACCTACCCCCTACTTTGCGAGCAAGCCAGCCTCTGCAGCTGCTTCTATTGCTGAGGCAGTTCAAAGTAGTGGGCTATGTCACTTCTCCCAGTCCCCCCAACTACCGCCTAGATGATCAGCATGCTGGCTAGTGGGGCATTCAAAGTGGGAGGGCTACGGCAAGGTCCCCTGCTCCCCCCACCCACTGTGGTCCAGCCCCCAGTGGTGTCTGGGGCGTGGTGAACTGGCCCGCTGTTTGAAAACATTGAGGACCCCTGGATATATAGACCAGGCCTGCCCAACAGGTAGACCGCTGGCTACCGGTAGCCCGCGAAGGGTTCAAAAGTAGCCCGCTGCCATCAATTAAAAAGTGAGGGGATAAGTTCTCCACCGCTCCGTCCCCCATCCCAAGGACCCCCACTGCCCCAGCAAAGTTCTCAGTCTGCTAGCCCACTGTCTCAGCCGAATGGGGCAGTTCAAGGGCCATGGCGCAGTCCCCTGCTTGAGCCAGGTACAAGGGAGGCATGTGCGTGGTCATGTGGGTTGCCCCTTGGAAGTGGCAATCTGCGCAAGCATGCGCGTCCCCCCCCCCTTACACCTGCCCACACCGGTTCCCAGCGGGTGCCAGGGAAGCGGGCGCATGATCAGCCTTCCCATAGGAATGCACTGAAATCTGTTCCCTCCAGAATGGATTAATTTTCAAGGCATTCCTATGGGAAACCGCTGGTCTGCTTACAATTTTTTCACTTACGTGCATGTGCTCAGAACGGGTAAAACTCGTAAGTAGAGGTTTTAGTGTCGTCGCCCTCAGGTGCTTTGGGCTGGACAAAGTATCCCCTCCCCATTTTATCTCCAGAAACAGGGAAATGGACTAGGTTAGGCACTGAGTTAACGGCAGGTGCAAACTGAGCTTTTCAACCGAGGGGAAGGGAATATTTGTTTCTAATCTGACATTTTAACCTCTGTGTGAAGAGGATAATTTTAGGTCAGAAGGAAACCTCATTCCTCCTGTTGCAACTTGATGCTGAGAAGAAGGAGTTCCAGAATATGCCTCCTTGCGACCTTTGGTGTCCCCGTTAGCCATTTAAGTTGGTGGGATGTTAATGTGTGCCAGGGAGCACCGTGTTATTGGTGTCTCATCCCTTGGATTTCAGGGCCCTGTGACTACTTCTAATATTAGCGCTGGAGTCAACCAGCTCCTCTTTCTCAGGGAGGGCATGCAGCCAGCATGCACCCTTACAAACATGTCCCTGTGACTTGTTCCCGAAGCATACCCCAGAGAGTGCTTTATGTGCTATGGGGCAGTATCTAAGCAGAAGCAAAACACTTGTAAGACCCAAGACATCTGGGATGGAATTCACTCTGGTGTGATCTCGGGCTCAGTCTATTATCTCTCAGCCTGATCCTACTTCACAGGGCTGTTGTGGGGAATGGGACGGGAACCCTGGGGGTGGGGGTGGGTGGGAGCAGGGACAAGGTCTAAATGTGACAGATGAATTTTTTCAAAATCATTTTCAGCTACTGTAGTATTGCAGTTCCTTGATTTTTCCAGATGTTGGCAGGGCTTGAAACCGGGCATGGTGTGTGCAAGGCAGGTGGTTTGCCAGAGAGGTATAATCCTTGGGTCCTTTCCCTTGGAGAAAGGTGGGGTAAAAATACTAATAAATAAATAAATAAATAAACCCTTCCTTCCTTAGTCTCTGCCTCTTAATAGATCATCAGACTAAGAGCCCGCCCCAACACACACACACACACACACACACACACACACACACACACACACACAAATCTGGTGGGCAGAATACTCTCAGTGAAACTCCTCTTTAATACGTGATGATGCCATTTCACAAATCTCTGATTGTGCAGAAAAAGAGGTTTACACTTACTCCTTTAAAAAAAATCTGGAGCCCTTACCTCTCCCAAGGAGGTTTCAAGCAGGTGAGCTAGTACACATGGCCGATTCCTCGTTGCCCTTAACTCTGCCTCTGCTAGCGTCAGACTTCGAAAGGGTTCCTTTTCTTAAGACTACAGCTCCCAGAATCCTCTCGCCAGCGTATTGCAGTCCCTCCCAAGACTTTTTTAACCTTGCCAACGGTGGGAAGCGGCTGGGGCTGCTGCCGGGCCAGAATTCGACCCGTCGGCCATCCTTGGGCTGGGCCTCTGCGAGCGGCGGCGGCGGCGGTGGTGGCTGCAGAGCCTAAAGGGAATGACAGCGCTTGTGCCGCCCTGCCAGATGCTGACCCCGAGGTGACGGTGGCGATGCTGCGCTGGATCTACACGGACGAGCTGGAGCTGAGAGAAGATGACGTGTTTCTGACCCAGCTGATGAAGCTAGCGAACCGGTTTCAGCTGCAGCTCCTCCGGGAAAGGCAAGCCGTCGGCCGATTAAAGCGGTTGCGCCTGTGTCTTAATTCGCCAGCTCCCCAGCGCAAATTCTCCTTGTTTTCTGGGAAGTGGCTTGACACTCCCGCCCCAGAAACAACTCTCCTTCCGTCGCTTGCGTGGTCTTTTTAGAACCCTGCTGAGAATTAGTGTTGTAGTTAGGCCAGTGGTGTCCATACTTCAGCTCTCCGGATGTTTTGGACCACAACTCTCACGGTCCTGTGTCATTGGCAATGCCAGCTTGGAATTCTGGGAGTTGTGGTCCAAAACATCTGAAGGGCTCCAGTTTGGACATCCCTGAGTTAGGCTGAAGAGTGGGTGGGCTCATCCACACTTACTGTATTTCTTGCCCCCAGTGAGAATATTAGTCCAAATCGGGCAATCCTGCTGACAGTCGGTGTCCATACCTTCTGTTCCTCAGCACCAAGCCTGTTCCCAAGGCTTCTGGGAATCTGCTGTCCAAGAACACCTGGGTTTCCTAGGGTTGAGAACCCCTGAGCTTAGACCAGTAGTGGCCAAACTTCGGCCCTCTAGATGTTTTGGACCACAACTCCCAGAATTCCAAGCCTGTATTGCCAGTGTCAAAAGACTGTGGGAGTTGTGGTCCAAAACCTCTGGAGGGCCAAAGTTTGGCCACCCCTGGCTTAGACGGTCCCTTCAGTCCTCCTTTCTTTTCTTCCAGCAAATTGTGGGACTGACACACTATGGGATCTTAAGTCAGTTTTTTTGAGGAAAGGCTCTTCAAACGCCTCAATTTGAGCTCAAGAATCGGCCAGCAGTACCCTCTGGGGATTTTTAAACGTCATGCCACTCGTGGAAAGGATCTCTTTAAGTTTTCTGCTTGCCCCTACGTTGACTCCAGGTCCTTTTTTTCCATGTCTGTCTCACTAGGTGTGAGAAAGGAGTCATGTCCCTGGTCAACGTGAGGAACTGCATTCGCTTCTATCAAACCGCCGAGGAGCTGAACGCCAGCACTTTAATGAACTACTGTGCCGAGATCATTGCTAGCCATTGGGTGAGTGCTCAAAGGAGACGAACACCAGATTTTTTTTTTTGGGGGGGGGAGTGTTTCGAGAGGGGGGAGGTGCCTAAAGGGCTGGAGCCCTTGATTTTAACCGGTAGCCCTTTGGTTCAAGTTCAAGTAGCGAAACTCTGCGTGAAATCCCAAAACGGTACCGAGAAGCTGGTGCGTTTGCGTTTGCTTTGAGGAAGAAAGAACCTTTCAGGCTGAACTCGGGGGAAGGGATGGCAGCAGTTGTTTGGGGGTTGGGGTTGGGAGTTGTTTCCCCACACGCCCTTAAGTGCCCCCCAGCCTGGTTCGGGCATTCTCCTCCTCCTGGAATATCAATTTCCGCTTTCAGAAAACATTCTTTTCGGACCCGAACCAAGCAACAGTGTTGTGTAGGTGGTGCTGGTGGGGATATCTTGTTTTGTTCTACGGGAGAAACCTGCAGGCGTCCCAGGGGTGCATTTCTTCATTTTTGACCTGCCCCAAGCTGGAACTGGCAAACCACTCCACTATTCCTGCCAAGAAGACTCCACGGACGTGGAGACACAAAGAGTGTCTACACACAAGTGTAACAACGCAAAACACCACACGCGCACAATGTTTCATTTGTAAAGCAAGTAGGGGAGCCTACAACGCCATCTCACCCAACCCTGCCCTAGACAGCACCAGTTTAGCATCTAAGACAGAAAATAGGGGACTGACAGGTCTCGACAGGTCAGAGCAAAACAATTGGCGTATGCAACACTTCCATGTCAGGGTAAAGAGATTTAGCTTCATATATTTACCGCTTTGACAATCTTCCCACATGCAAGGGGTTGGGTTTTGTTTGTGTGTTTTGCTTTTTGTGGAGAAGTCCACCAAAGCTCACACTACAATATAGCAGTTAGTCTTTAAGGTTCCGCCACATTTTTTTGTCCTCTTCACTAAATAAATAGGTTTCGGTTACAGTTGTCCCCCGCCCTTTTGCGGTTCATATACTGCGGTCCCGGTATATAGTGGGTCCACAGTATATGAAAAAAAGGCCCCCTGGGGTAAGGAGGAAAGGCCTTCCTGGGCCCGTTGGAGGCCCCAAAAGTGCTTCCCGGCAAACCGGAAGTGACTTCCAATAAACCGGAAGTGACCTCCGGATCACTAGAAAGCACTTTTGGGGCCTCTGGGGGCCCGGGAAGCCCCTTGAAGGCCTGTTCAGGGCAGCGCCAGGCCTGGGGTAAGTACGAGAGCCCCCAGAGAACCCACCCAGTCCTGACCCAACCCTGCATCCACATATTGCGGATTTTCAATTATCGCGGGTCAGGTTGAGTACCTAACCCATGCAATAGGTCGGGGTTTACTGTACACTCTCGGGCACGCACAAGGGGTTGCGCCGCAGGAATGTAACTGGTGCCTTTTTAATTAGTACCAAATTTCCCCCACAGCTGGCTGCATGGCCTTTCTACAGGCATTCCCCTCCTCAGTGGGCTTACGGCCTTGGTCGTTCGCTGGAGCCCTTGACTGGACTTGTGGTGCCCAGGGGTGGATGCGCTGTCGGGCTTGGGACCAGCAACCCTTTTGTCTGCTTCTTTCCCAGGATGACTTGAGGAAAGAGGATTTCAGCAGCCTGAGCGCCCAGCTCTTGTATAAAATGATCAAATCCAAAACGGAGTTCCCTTTGCACAAAGCGATCAAAGTGGAGAGGGAAGACGTTGTGTTCCTCTACCTTATTGAAATGGACTCCCAGGTACGTTAGGATACATCCCCTCCCTTGAGTCTACGCTGGAAGGGCACTTTCAGAATCGTGCTAGCGTACGTTCTGTGCACCCTCAGAAATGCAGAATGCGAACGTCAGTTTTAAAAAGGCCGTCTTGGCCCTTGCTAAGTGTACTACAAGGGTCCACTGTATTTTGTTTCTTATATATATCTTTGATCTTATATATCTCTGTGACCTGGTAGTTGTTTCCCTACTCCCACCCCCCCATTTAGTTGTGTATGAATTTAAAAAGTTACTATCAAGAATCATGGGTCAGCCTTGCTCATTTCCTATCACTGATTCAGGGGCCCCCCAAAGTTAATGTTTCCGGGCCGTGATTCAGATGTGATTCCTTCCTGTTCTGTTCTCTCACCGGGAGTGATTGCTCATGCTTCTTCCCCACTGCTCTTCTAAACTCATGATCTTGGGAGGGGTCATGGGCTATTTGGTTTCCCTTCTGTTGACGAGCAGCAGCACCTCCTCCTGTCTCCCGTAAGGACATTGCGTCCTCTACCTTTCCTCCACGGGCCCCGACAAATGTAGAACAAACGCAAGGCTCCAGGCTTGATCTGGACCCCACTAACGATCTGCTGCACTGTTATCGCTCCCTCCCCCCGAAACAGCTGTCCTTTAATCCCGTTTCTGCAGCTGCCCGGGAAGTTGAACGAACTGGATCAAAACGGAGACCTGGCTTTAGACTTAGCTCTTTCCCGGAAACTGGAAAGCATCGCCACCACGTTGGTGAATTCCAAAGCAGATCTTGACATGGTGGACAAGAAGGGGTGGAGCTTGTTGCATAAAGCTATCAAAAGAGGTAAGCATGAGTCAGCAGTGTGACGCGGAGGACAGGAAAGCCAACGCGGTTCTTGGTTGCATCAACAGAAGCATCGTGTCTAGATCAAGGGAAGTGATAGTACCACTCTATTATGCTCTGGTCAGACCCCACTTGGAGTCCTGTGTCCAGTTCTGTGCGCCTCAATTTAAAAAGGAGGTTGACAACCTCGAGCGGGTACAGAGGAGGGCGACCAGGTTAGTTGAAGGTCTCAAAGAGATGTCTTACGAGGAATGGCTTAGGGAAATGGGAATGTTTAGCCTTTCAAAAAGAAGACTGAGAGGAGATATGATAGCTATGTTTAAATATTTGAAAGGATGTCACCTTGAAGAGGGAACAGGTTTGTTTTCCATGGCATCAGAGACTAGGACTCGGGGCAATGGTTTCAAACTAAAGAAAAGAGATTCCATTTGAACATTAGGAAGAACTTCCTGACAGTTAGAGCAGTACGTAACGGTACATAAGATTTTTCCTCTCCCCCTCAAAACCCTTTCAGCTCTGTCTATTTGTTTGCTTGTTATCCACTTCTGTCCCATTACCCAAAGGAGACACGTTCGCTGCTAACTTCCTCATTAAAAACGGGGCCCGGGTGAACGCGGCCACCTTGGGAGAGCAGGAGACGCCCCTGCACATTGCCGCCGCCTACAGCCCGAAGAAGCACAAGCCGGACATTGTGGCCGAGATGGCGCAGATCGCGGAGGCCCTCTTGAAGGCGGGAGCCAACCCCAACATGCAGGACAGCCAAGGAAGGTGAGAGTCGCAGGCGAGAGAGAGCCTTCCCCCGTGCATTCCTTTGCAGTCTGGCCTCCTTGTTTCTTCGGGTGTCGTAAAGGGGAGAAGCTGCCGCATGGAGGGGGAGGTCAGCAAACCCAGAGAGGCCGAGTGGGAAATCCGAGACGGACATGTCTGCTGTAAAAGTTTCTTTGGGGGGAAAGGAAACTTTTGCTGGGGAAAGAGGTTCAGAGGGACCGGGCGCCACTGTTTTCAGGCAAAATTGCCCCTCCTGGAAGCAGAACCAGGATTTTCTTTTTTAAGGCTCTACTGCACAGAGGGGAAGCATTCCGCGTCAGTAATACCTTTTCCTTCATCCAAGGAGAGCAAAGGAACTGGGTGGATTTGGTTGGCCGTTGAAGGGGGATTCACGGTGGCGTCGAGGTCAGGGGTTGAATCCGTCAGTAGGGGAAATGGGGTGTGAGTTAACAGTACAGAGCCACAGTTGGTCTGTGAGTAGAGATGGGCGAAACATCACTTTGGTGGATCGGTCCCAGAGGTGTTGTGTGGGTACCCCAGCTGCTCCTCTTGAGTGGCTCCGCACAGGAGGAGGTGGGGCAGGGAATCCATGCCGGCCACACCACACCTGTGGACCCCATCCACCAAACACCGTCGAAGCCCACTTCTGACCCATCTCCGCTCCTAAAAATGAGTGGAGCACGGGCGAAACCTAACAGACTCTCCTAAGGTCTCCGCTTTTTCAGCATCAACTGGATTTTTACAGCGTCTGGTGTCCGTAAAGCTCGAGAAGGGCTGAGACGGTATATGGGCCTTGCCTGGTGCCTCGCGTTTGGGAAACGTGCCACGTCTTGCTGGCGGGGAGAGCGTGCACCCTAACGGGGCTGTCCCATCTCTTGTTTTCCTCCCTAGAACTCCTTTGCACGCCTCCGTTCTTGTGAGGAATGACCAGGTGTTCAGCCAGCTGCTGCAGTGCAAACAGTGAGTCTTTGGGAGCCAGAGAAACATTGTGTTATATCTGTCGGCTTGGTTTCGTATCTGAAACCATGGGGCCCTTGAGAGCATTTTGCCCGCTGGGAGATTGTGATCTCTTCCTGATTAAATTTAAAAGCTAGTTTTGATTAGCCTTTCTTATACTCTATCAGGCATGCCCAAACTTCGGCCCTCCTGATGTTTTGGACCACAACTCCCAGAATTCCAAGCCTGTATTGCCAATGACAAAGAACTGTGGAGTTGTGGCCCTAAACATCTGGAGGGCCAAAGTTTGGACGTGCCCACTGTCAGTCGTGCAACCATTGATTTTGCAAGAGACACTCGGGTGTGTCTGTGCCATGCCCAGTAAGCCACACAACATCTGATGTTCCCTGGTAGCCTCCTGTCCGAGGACTAACAAGGCCTGATCCTGCTTGGCTTCCCGAAATCAGGCACGATTGGACACGTTCGTAGTGGCAAGACGGCCGCTGCATTAATTTACTCTGAATATTTCTAAGCCCGCCCTGTGTCAGTCCTTCTCAGGGTGGGGAAACGGCCTGTGATTCGATCCAATTTTTAAACTAAACTTAATAGAAGTCGGATGTTTTAAAATACTTTAAAGCACTTGAACCCTGCTGTAAGCAGGAAGCAAAAAAATGAAACGGCAAGTTGACGGATTAGAAAACCAGGGGTTGAAAATGGTAGAACAGGGAGGGTTTCCATCCTTTGGGCCCTCTGGGGCGAGTGTTATTGACAGCCAGGATGCTGCAACTAAGAACACCCTCTCCTGATTCTTCAAGTAGTTTCAGGCTCCTTAATGGTGGATCACGCAAGGCTCCTGCAGACCTTAATGACTAAGCAGGCACCTGCTACTGGCAAAGCCCCTCTGTCCCCCAAAAAAAACTTCTAGATCCCAATTCATTTGAGATTTTGAGAACTATCGTCAACATCTTGAACTCGGACCGGATGTGTATAGCTGGCCAGCAGGGCAAGTTCTTCCAGAAACGGCATCATCATAAAATGTTTCTGACACATGTTCCTTCCACCTGTCCTATTCCTGCATATCGCATGAGTTGTGGATCTACCTCATCCTGAGACCGCCCAGACACCATTTGGTAGTGGGGTGGCTAAAAAAAATTATGTAGACTCACTCAATCAAAAAATCCTCGAAATCAGGCCCGCATGAAGCAATTTGCAAATAAACGAGTGAAAGCCAGTGGATTGGCCCAACACAAACAGGGCACCCAAGGGTGGGGGTGGGGGTAGCCTGGCCGTGGCAGTGCCACCAGCCCTTCTCCTTTGCTCCTGGCTAGGCTGGATCTGGAGCTGAAGGATCACGAGGGAAGCACTGCGCTCTGGCTGGCGGTCCAGTACATCACCGTGTCTTCCGACCCCTCCGTCAACCCCTTCGAAGACGTTCCGGTGGAGAACGGCACCTCCTTTGACGAGAACAGCTTCGCTGCCAGGCTCATCCAGCGGGGCAGCAACACGGATGCCCCGGATACCCTGACAGGTGAGGCAAGAGAAGGAGAGGGCAGGATGAGACCAAGAGGAAGCCCTGTGGTGGTTGGGTAAGAGCACCTGGTTCGTTTGAGGTGTCGGTCCCAGCAGAGGCAGAAAGGACAGCTTTGTCTGGCGCCCATTACGAGCGGGTTCTTCTTTTCTCTCTCTCGACACCATAGAATCATAGAGTAGTGCAGTTGGAAGGGGGCCTATGTCAAGTCAGTGTTATCTACAAAAGACGGGCGTGTGAAGCAATCTGGCAGATCACCTCTGCCGTGGGTTTTACCGGTGCGGAGTTGTGTCTGCAGCGTAGATGGGCACAAATCACTGGTTCGTCAGTTCGGGCGAACCAGTTCGTTTCAGCACTTCGAAGCCACGCCTCCTCCACCAGGTGCCCACTCAAGATAGAGACTGTGCCCGGAGGAGGCGGGGCAGGGAGCCAGGCCGCTGCCTCCCGAGTGGGCATCCATCGGAGGAGGCGGGGCTTTGGAGCGCCAAGCACCAATTGGGCCACTGAACAAAAATGATGATTTGTGCCCATCTCTAGTTGGTAACATCCAGCTTAGGTCCCAGCTGAAGGACACTCAATGAAAGGAATGGGTCTTGTACGTCATAGGTCTTTTTGAAGGCCCTTGTTCTAAACTGTTCATTCGGCGCTTGTTTTAATGTAATGACTGAAATTGCATAGCACAGGGAACTGCACCTGAACTGTGAGACAGATGTAATCAGCAGTGCAAAACTGCCACTATTTTAAAGACTTTCTGTTTTGGGGTCCCTGTGACTTCCCTGCCTTAGATATTTATATTTATATACCATGCTGATTTTCCCAGGGGAACTCTGGGTGGTTAATATGAATCTAGGAATCCTCAAAGGAAGCCTTTAATCACCGGCTTTTGCTAATGACTTGGTGTAGGTTACCAAGATAAGACGGATAATGTCAAAAGCAGACAAGATGGATGATGTTAAAAGTGTCAGCAAAGTGTACTGAAATATCAAGTAATAAAAGCAGCAGATCTAAAGCAATCTAGCATTCTTAAACACTGGTACAAAGCACAAAATCCCCATTGGATAAAACTGATCAAAATCATTCCATTATTAACGGTTAGGGCCCCTGTTCTCTGAGGTAGAGGTGATCTTTTCAAGCAGGTTGTGCTGCTAAAATGTGAAATTCGTATCCCACCCCCAGTCATTATAAACGACAGTCTTGGTCACTCCCTCCCCAATCCACTGTCACAAAAATTCCCCAGAAGCTCCGGTTCCATAACGGCTTGTCTCAACGTCGTGACGTCAGTCATGTTGCGGTGCAGCCACTTGGGACGTCGGGACGGCTGCAAACCTCACCTCCTGACTCGACTGTCCTTCATCCCTCCCGTTTGTTTTTTCTTTAGGAAACTGTTTGCTTCAGAGAGCAGCCGGAGCAGGAAACGAGGCAGCCGCCCTCTTCCTGGCCACGCACGGGGCCAAAGTGAACCACCGGAATAAATGGGTGAGTGGCGGCGAGAGAAGCGTCCAGCTCAGCGCGAGGCCGGCCTCACCCCGCTGCTCGGAGAGCAACGACCCACCGGTTGCCAGTCAGGGGGTGGGGTCGGGAGGGGTCCTCTGAGAGGATGTATTCCTTGCAGAAAAGGGTGGCAGAGAGAGATGTGTGTGTGTGTGTGTGTGTGTCGTTACAGTCGGGAACCCATGTCCATGGAGTTTTCTTGGCAGGAATACTGGAGTGGTTTGCCAGTTCCTACTCCAGGCGCCGACAGCACCTGGTATTCCCTGGTGGTCTCCCATCCAAGCTCTAACCAGGGCTGACCCTGCTTAGCTTCCGAAACCAGGCGAGATCGGATGTGCTCAGGGCATCTAGGCAGCTCAGCAGAGAGATGGGCCGCCCCAAATTCATCAGGGTCTTGCTTGATGTGGGGAGCTTCAGTCTTGATGGAGGGGCAACCAGGAGGATGCCGGGGATTTTCCTGGCAGGCCTAGGAAGGAGTTTGGCCCTCCTCTCGCCTTGAGCAACGCAGGCATCGTCAGAGTTCCAGAATAGGGTTGAACCTGTGCATATGGAAGCGGGGACAGGAAGGGAGCCAGGGTGATCCCTCCCTCCTCCCTCTTGGCTCTCTTCCTGTGGATCTTCTGATCAGGGCAGCCCCCCATGGGGCCTGGGGAGCACACAGAATGTATTTCCAATTGTTCCTCTCCGTGTGAAAAGACCTTGGAGGGGAGGGAAAAGGCCGGGTGGGCCTCTCACCTGTTCTCTCGCCTTCACAGCTTGAGGGCACTCGACCGTGAGCACTTTTCGGCCGGCCTCCAAGCTTCCGAGTTTGTTTGGGAACCCGAGGGTTTAACTGTGGGCCTTGGAGGGCCAGGAAGGTCCCCTGAGGCGTTTTTCTTAACCGTGGGTGTCTCTCAAGACCTCTCAGCCACTCAGCAGAGGGTCTAGATCAGTGGTTGTCAACTTGTGGGTCCCCATATGTCCCTGGACTGCAACTCCCAGAAGCCCCCACCACTCCCTGTGTTGGAAGGGATTTCTGGGAGTTGCAATCCAGGAACATCTGGGGACCCCACAGGTTGAGAACCACTGGTCTAGATCAAGGGAGGTGATAGTGCCACTCTCTTCTGCTCTGGTCAGACCTCACCTGGAGTCCTGTGCCCAGTTCTGCACCCCTCAATTTCAAAAGGATGTTGACAACCTCGAGCGGGTCCAGAGGAGGGCGACCAAAATGATTGAGGGTCTGGAACACAGGTCTTACGAGGAGCGGCTTAGGGAACTGGGAATGTTTAGCCTTTCAAAAAGAAGACTGAGGGGGGATAGGATAGCTATGTTTAAATATTTGAAAGGATGTCACATTGAAGAGGGAACAGATTTGTTTTCCATGGCTTCAGAAACTAGGACTCGGGGCAATGGTTTCAAACAACAGGAAAAGAGATTCCATTTGAACATTAGGAAGAATTTCCTGACGGTTAGAGCTGTTCAGCAGTGGAAGATGCTGCCCCAAAGGAGGGTGGTAGAGTCTCCTTCTTGGGAGGTTTTTAAGCAGAGGCTGGATGGCCATCTCTCGGCTCCTGTGATGGGGTGTTCCTGGAGGCTTGGACTGGGTGGCCCTTGAGGTCTCTTCCAACTGTATGGTTCTACAGGGTCGCACAGCTGTGCAGCTGGCTTCTCCTCCACCTACTAGTTTTCTATGTGGAGGAGCGACCTTTGGGAAGAGTCCAGCCCAGACACCGGCTGAACATCTCGGGAGAGAACCAAACCACTCAGTATCCGTCCACTGCCAGGTTTCTGTGGAAGCGGCTTTCAAAAGCTCCATTTCTCCCGCTTCCCGGCCACGGTCCCGACGTTGCCCAAACTCTTCCCTCCGCAGGGGAGACGCCGCTGCACACGGCTTGCCGCCACGGCCTCGCCAACCTCACGGCGGAGCTGCTGCAGCAGGGCGCCAACCCGAACCTCCAGACGGAGAGCCCCGCGCCCGCCCCGAAGGGGGCGAGGGGCCCCAGCCCGGCCGAGAACGTCAGCCTGCAAACCCCTCTCCACATGGCCATCGCCTACAACCACCCGGACGTGGTGTCGGTCATCCTGGAGCAAAAAGGTAAAGGGCGAACCGCGACCCCGACGGTGGGTCATTAAGGGCTTGGGTGGGGTGGGATTGGGGTTGGCCTAAAGGGGTGGAAACAGCAACAAGAGGCCTTTGGGAGAGAAAGATTGTCTGATGAGGGAGGGAGGGAAGAAAGCAGCTTGAATCCAGGAACTTCGGCACGCAAAAAAGCATTTAGCAGCCCCTCTGATTTCCTCCTAGAAGGGGCAAGGTGTGATTTATCGTAGTTGTTCACTGTGGCCAGAACGCGGCACCAGTGCAGTGGTGTCGCTCAGGAGTGGCAAGAAGCCACTAAATAACGAGTCCCCGGCCGATTTCTTCTTTTGTGCGACGTGGATGGGGAATCCAGTTGCGGACACATTTAATTCATCCCCTCCGTGTTACGCTGCTGCTCTTAACGCCAGCGTTCGTGTTGGGTTGGCTTCTGGCCAACGCCAATAACAGTCATCGTGATACTGACGATGGTAGTGTATGTACTTCTCCCATGAGCTTTATAAGACCTGCCTGAGGAATGAGTGTTTCCCACCCACCTGGAAACCCCATTAACAACAGCAGCATGTCTCCGTCTGCTCCATTGAAACGGAAGCAGCGGCGTCAGAGAAAGTGTTTTCTCTCCCTCTTTGTGTGTCTTTCAGCAAATGCCCTTCACGCCACCAACAACCTGCAGATCATCCCAGACTTCAGCCTGAAGGACTCCAGAGACCAGACGGTTTTAGGATTAGCGCTGTGGACAGGTAAGCGCCGGGAGATGCATGATGCCTGGGGGATAAGTGTGCTACGGAAGGAGATGGGCTTTCAAGATATAATAAGGGAACATTGTTGGGGCTGCAATCCCTTCAAAGTGGAGCTGATGGTAGGGAGGGGAGGGGGAGGCAAGGGAGCAGAAGCCTCTTCAGATCAGGAGGGAGGGGAGGTTTTTTGGGGTTAAAATGAGGTGGTTTAATTGACCGCATTGTTTAAAGATGAGCCAAGGAATTTGCCCCATCTTCTCTCTAGAGCAGGCAGTGTCCTTTTAAAGGTCCAGTCAGGGTGATGCATCTGGTGGGGCCGCTGTGAGATCCAGGCAGCTGGACTCGATGGGCCTTTGGCCTGATCCAGCCGGGCTCTTCTGAGCTTCTGAGGTTGTCTTCCAGGCCTGCACACGATCGCGGCTCAGCTCCTCGGGTCGGGGGCCTCCATCAACGAGGCCATGTCCGACGGGCAGACTCTGCTGCACATGGCCATCCAGAGGCAGGACAGCAAGAGCGCCCTCTTCCTCCTGGAGCACCAGGCCGACATCAGCGTCAGGTAAGCCGTCGTCCTGGTGGCTTTTCTTGCAGAGAAGACGACCGGCAGGGTTTCGCTTGGACCGTGGCTACCTCCCAGACTCGGGCAGGCGGAAGGAAACTAGTTCTCTGCTAGCAGCTGGTTTGATTCCAGAGAATTGCATAGTCAAGGGGAGGTGGAAAGAAAGGAGGGTGGCTGCTGTTTCTTCTTCGTAACTGGTTTTCCCTCTTAATGTTATTTATTTATTTATTAAATTTATATATCGCTCCATCTAGCTACGAGGCTACTCTGGGCCGTTTGCAAAACTGAACAAATATCAAAATACATAACGCAGCCGACCTGTGTGTTGCGTCATTACAGTCGTGACCGACTCTTTGTGGCTCCATGTCCATGGAGTTTTCTTGGCAGGAATACTGCAGTGGCTTGCCAGTTCCTACTCCAGGCGCCTACAGCACCTGGTATTCCCTGGTGGTCTCCCATCCAAGTACTAACCAGGGCCGACCCTGCTTAGCTTCCGAAATCAGGCGAGATCGGATGTGCTTAGGGCATCTAGGCAGCTTAATGTAGCCAACGTACAATACACTAAATAAACAATCCAGTATAATAAAACAGAATAGTTTAACGAAAAACAATAAACATTGTTCTAATTAAAACCAGTGCCTCTGAGGTCTTCTAACAGGTGCAAATTCCAAGCGAACCAGGCTTTTCCAGTCCAGAGGGAATTGTGCAGAGGGAAGATAAAGCTATCCTGTGGCGTGTGTGTGTGTGTGTGTGTGTGTGTGTGCACGCACGCACGCACACACACACACACACACGCATCTCCGCTAGGTCTCCACAAGGGGAGGGTCTCCGTGTGATGCATCTCGATGCCTTCCTTCCAGGACTCGAGACGGCGAGACCGCCCTCCAGCTGGCCATCAAGAACCAGCTCCCCCTGGTGGTGGACGCCATCTTCCAGGACACGGCGGGCCCTCCAGCTGGCCATCAAGAACCAGCTTCCCCTGGTGGTGGACGCCATCTGCACGCGGGGAGCGGACATGTCCGTGCCGGACGACCGAGGGAACCCGCCCCTGTGGCTCGCTCTGGAGAACAACCTGGAAGATATCGCTTCCACTCTGGTAAGGGCTGTTTTAGTCGTGGCGAGCGGTCAGCCGCCGTCGTCGTCATCCGATGCGTCTACCCAGTGAGCGTTAGCTCTGATTTTTATACCAAACATCTGTTAAACAGCACAGTTTGGAAGCTGTCCTCCCAAGCTTGCAGATATCTTACTGCATTTATTTTTATACTGTGTCCTGTTCTCCCATGTTTGCCGTTGACAACCGTGTTTTGTAATCCACGATCCAGGCTTGGCTACTACCTTTTATGGGGCCGCTAAATATTATTTGTTTATTTTATTTGTTTATTTTAATACCGCCCGTCTTCCAGAAAGAACTCCGGGCAGTTAACAAAAGGAATAAGAATGATCCCATTACATCATCACAACAGCAAAAAAAATAAACAAAATAAGGGTTTAAAAAAGAAAAAAATAGCAAGACAAAAACATACAGCGTCTCGGGCAAGACAGCAGCTAAGAAAAAGGGAGTGGGGGAAGAAAGAAAAGAAAAGAAATTAATGAACAGGGTGAATTTGTTATTGCTCCAAGTCATGTCATTAGGCCATGCTTTACAAAACGTATAAATACCCAGCCAGGATGTTTATGAGTACCAGTGTCAACCCAGCTAGATATGTACCATACAAGATTGCAGGCATATTTATTAATGCTGGTTTTGTTCGATAATAGTGTAACAGAATGGAAGGCAAAAGGTATACTAAGTGAGAGAACACACTAAAACTAAACATTGACGCTTATGCCCCAGAGTGTTGACATTATGGCTCAGATGCAGAGGAGTATCTTAAATCAGGGGACTTGTAGAAGAGCAGAGATTTGGAAGGATTGCTGGCATAGGAGTACTTCTCACCCGGCTAGTGTGGCCTTCCTAGAGAAGGTGGATTTGGCTGAAGTGACCCAGCCGTCTGTGACCTTGGGACTTGACTACCCTAGCATGCTTTCGGTAAGACTGCCCTTGGAGAGTGTTTGAAAGCAGTGTCAAAGGCAGCAGCCAGCCGTCTCCTGACTGGTTTTGAAGCAGCTGTTGTGATTTCCAGCTGGCTCAGTGGGGCGTCCAGACCCTTGACCAGGAATAGGGAACCTTCAGCCCTCCAGATGTTTTAGACCACAACTCCCACCTCCTTTCCCATGGGCAATACATGCCCAGCATGCTGGGAGTTGCAGCCTGAAAATCTGAAGTGCTGAAGGTTCCCCACCCCTGCCCCTAGTCCAAGCATGTCCAAACTTTGTCCCTCCAGATGTTTCGGACCACATCTCCCAGAATTCCAAGCCTGCATTGCCAATGGCAAAGGGCTGTGGGAGTTGTGTTCCAAAACATCTGGAGGACAGAGGTTTGGACATGCCTGCCCTAGTCCAAGCGCTGGCTGGTTCTTTTCTGGCCTGTTTCTCCCTTCTTTGTAAGGAAGAACTGAGGCCCACCAGACAATCCCTGTTACTTCTGTTCAATGAGATACACCCGGACCTGGGAAGCCAGTCTCTCAGCTTCGCTCTGCAGACAAACCAACTCGAAACATGGGCTGGAACGTGAGCCATTGAACAGCTCGGCCACCCTTCCTTCCTTCCTTCTGCAGGTCAGGCACGGTTGCGACGCCACGTGCTGGGGCCCAGGGCCGAGCGGCTGTTTGCAGACCCTCCTGCACCGAGCCATTGACGAGAACAACGAACAGATCGCCTGCTTCCTCATCCGCAGGTCGGGGCCCCCTCCCTGCCACCTCCCGGAGGGTTTCGGGGCAGTTCAAGCCAGGGAGGACCCTCGGTCCGGCTCGGTCCAAGGCATCTACCACGGCCCTTCTCCGCGTCGCCTCCTTGGGACCTTCCCTTGCTGAGGGTGACCGTCTGCTCCTTTTCTCCCCCAGCGGCTGCGACGTGAACAGCCCGCGGCAACCGGGCGCCAACGGCGAGGGCGACGAGGAAGCCCACGACGGGCAGACCCCCTTGCACCTGGCCGCCTGCTGGGGCCTCGAAGAAGTGGTCCAGTGCCTTCTGGAATTCGGTGCCAACGTGAATGCCCAGGTGGGGAAAGCCAGCCAGCCGCTGGTGGGCATCTCTCTGCTGGCCACCCTCTTCCACCCCCCAACCCCCAACCCGGTGTGCTGTTTCCTTTAGCCAGAGGGCCCTCCTCCTCTTCAAACTAGGCCACATGAACAGCTGCTTCTCAGCTCCTCTCTTTATACTGGCTCTGAACATCAATTCTTGCCCAAAGAACCTAAGAACAGCCATTCTGATTGGACCCGAGTTCGGTCTGGCCTGACATTCTGTTTACAGAGTAGCTTCCCCAAACATAAGTGCAGCAGCAGCCCCCCTCCCCCCATTTGCGGTGCGCTTTCCTACGTTGAATGCTATCACGTCACTTCTGACTTAGGGTGACCCGCATCGAGTTTGAGATGATCCAAAGGGCGTGCTTGCCATTGGTTGCCACCCTCAAGAGTTTCTGTGGTCAAGCGGGTATTTGAACCCTAGAATCGTAGAATCGTGACATTGGAAGGGGGCTGATCCTCTGAGAATCAGCTCTCAAGTTCTGCTCTGGTCTCTGTTATTTATTTATATTTATAGACCGCCCGGCTTTCCCAAAGAACTCTGGTTGGTGCACAGCATAAGTAAAACAACAGAAAAACAGAACTAAATTGTTCATGCTATTCAAACAGGATAAAAACAAGCAAAACAGGAAGGACTAACCAAAAGATGTAGAAGAAAAGCAAGATGGCATCTCCTTAGAGACGTGCGGCTGTCTGGCCAAGATAAGATAGAGTGTGGCATTGCCTGGTCTTGGGTCCAGGCTTCCTCACCTAACCAGAGCCTCTCGACACCATCAGCCATCCTGTACCTTTTTAATCTTGTTAAGTCTGTGGAACTCCCTGCCATAGGGTGTGGTGATGGCATCTGGCCCAAATGCCTTCAAAAGGGGACGGGGGCAGACTCCTGGAGGAAAAAGTCCATCACAGGTTACAAACCATGATGATGTGTCATCTCCAGGCTTAAAACCAGGGTACTCCAAGGGCCAGATGCAGGGGAGTGGTATACCAGGAGACAGATATCTGGTCTCGTGCGCTCCCAGAGGGCATTTGGTGGGGCCACTGGTGAGATACAGGAAGCTGGACTAGATGGGCCTTTGGCCTGATCCAGCAGGGCTCTTCTTATGTTCTTATGTTAATTTGGACCTCCTTGCTTTGAATTCAGATTCTCTCTCTCTCTCTCTCTCTCTCTCTCTCTCTCTCTCTCTCTCTCTCTCTCTCTCTCTCTGTGTGTGTGTGTGTGTGCTTCTTCCGTGCTCCTCACTCCCTGTGCTCCGTTGCGGCAGGACGCCGAAGGGAGGACGCCCATCCACGTCGCCATCATCAACCAGCACGGCGTCATCATCCAGCTGATGATCTCGCATCCGGACATCCAGCTGAACCTCCGGGACCGGCAGGGCCTGACCCCTTTTGCCTGCGCCATGACCTACAAGAACAACAAGGCGGCCGAGTCCATCCTCAAGAGAGAGCCGGGAGCCGCCGAGCAGGTACCGGGGACCCAAGGACCCAACACCTTGCCCTCTTCAGGTGCGGCCCTTCCACAGCTGGGGCAGGGGGGGCCCTTGGGCCAGTCCCACGCACGTCGCCAACACTCTTCCGGTGGTTGAAAAGCCTTTGTCGGCACCCCCTCGGATTTAATTGCGTCCAGGCCGCTTGTCCGGCGGCGGCGCTGCTAAGACGGTTGCCGTGGCCCTTTGAGCCTTCGTGGGCTGGAGCCGCTTCTCCAGCCGCTCTCGGGTCCCTCCTCCAGGTGGACAACAAAGGCCGGAACTTCCTCCACGTGGCCGTCCAGAATTCGGACATCGAGAGCGTGCTCTTCCTGATCAGCGTCCAGGCCAACGTGAACTCCCGGGTCCAGGACGCCTCCAAGCTCACGCCCTTGCATCTCGCCGTGCAGGCCGGCTCGGAAATCATTGTGCGCAACCTGGTATGTGGGGTGGAAGCGCTCCGGCTTTCGGGGACATCAGGGAGGAGAGTGGAAGGAGGCTTTTTCTGCCGGAGGGATGATGGTTCTCTGTGTTTGCGCCCCTGCGTTTTAACATTACGCCACTAGTTTGTGCATTCAGCTCTGCAAGGCAACCCCTCGCCTATCCCAAAATGTGAACTGTTGGGCAATGTGGGGTTGCTCTGCACTGGGGTGGGCAACTAAATGAGCTGGGGCTGATGAAAGGCGGAGCCTGAAAACAACTGGGACGCCACAGCTCCCCTGTCTCAACCTCACAGAGGGCAGGCAAGGCAGCTCGCGGGCCTTGTAAGAGCCCCGTGGTGCAGTGGTTAAATGCCTGCACTGCAGGTAAAACTGCTCACGACCTGGGGTTCAATCCCAGGTACCCGGCTCAAGGTTGACTCAGCCTTCCATCCTTCCAAGGTCGCTAAAACGAGTACCCAGCTTGCTGGGGTGGGGGGCAATGTGGCGATCTCAGTTAGGTTTCCTTCCTTTTTTTTCTCCCCCCGCCAGGTTTTAAATTAGTCAGCCTAAATTTTAACTTGTTGGATCTGTCCCCCGCATGCTGGGATGTAGGAGGATTTTACATGCAATGTTGTTTTATTGTTTTATGTTGTTTTGTTTTATATTGATGCATTTATTGATTTTACACTACTACTTGTAGTAGATAAGCGGGATATAAATACAAGAATAAATAAATAAATAAATAGTCTTCATACTGTAATTAAAACTGTAAACTGCCCAGAGACTGCTTGAAGTGGTATGGGGTGGTATATAAGCAGAACACTTTGCTTTGCTTTGCTTTGCTTTGTGATGCATGTGTCTCCTCCCAGCTACTTGTGTCATTTTTTTCCCCTACCGGCGTGGTTGATTTGAAAACTGCTTAGGTGTTTTAACTCGGGACGTAGCCCGAAAGAGGTCTCTTCCTTGGGGGGGTGAGGGGTCGACAGCTAAGGATTTGCTCCAGCCAAGTTTCCCCAAAGGTTGCAGTGACGGCTTAGCCAAGCTGCCCCTTCACGTGGAGGAGGGCAGAGGCAGAAGGCAGGCCTCCAGGCCCAGGACCTCGAGTCGCCCTCACCTTGAGGATGCCTGTTCTTACCTCCCCACCCCCCCCCCCACAGCTCCTGGCAGGGGCCAAAGTCAACGAGCTGAACAAGCATCGCCAGACGGCCCTCCATCTCGCCACCCAGCAGGACCTTCCGACAATTTGCTCCGTCCTTCTGGAGAACGGGGTCGACTTTGCAGCTGTGGACGAGAACGGGAACAACGGTAACTAACCCGGCTTTCCCAGATATTCTGCCTTCTTCATGTCGTACGGAGCTTGGGCTAAATTTAGTTGCAGAATTTCAGCCTTAAAAAAGTTTTTTTTTAAATTGTTTTAAAAAATTCAAATTTGTGTTTTTTTAAAAAATCAAATTTAATTTTTTTAAAAAAATTAAAGCAAGTTACTAGTCCTTAAGGCTGTAGAGTAAAATCTGCCTGCTGGAATTTGGGCAGACAAGCATGTTTCTGCCTGGTATTGCTTTTTTCCCTTTATAGAGCCAATTAAGATATGTTCAAGTATTGAGAACAGGGAATTGGGGGACATCTTTACAGCATTAGAAGAAAACATTCCATTGAAGAGAATGCAAGCAGTTAAAAAGAGAGTAAAATTCCATATAAAAGCTATGAGTGATGGAAACTCACATTTGAAAACATAGTGTCACTGCAATCACACAAGGTTATAAGCGGTTATGAACACAAGTCTATGTGATCTTATGTGTGTGTGTGTGTGTTGCGTCATCATAGTTGTGACTGACTCTTCGTGACTCCACGTCCATGGGGTTTTCTTGGAAAGGAATACTGGAGTGGCTTGCCAGTTCCTGCTCCAGAGGCCTCCAGCACCCCGTATTCCCTGGTGGTCGCCCATCCAAGTACTAACCTGGGCCGACCCTGCTTAGCTTCCGAAATCAGGCAAGGTCGGATTAGCTCAGGACGTCTAGGCAGCTATATATCATATAGATTCATATAAAAGACACATAATTGGTTGTCCATCATTCAGCGAAAAGATCTTTGCCTGCTTCCAGAAAGACTTGCTGTGAATGCTGGGAGAGACGAGCCTGAATCCTTAACCGAAAACGGAAGTTTTATGCAAGCAGATCCGACCCGAGTTCTCTCATTTATAAGGGATCAGTTTAGCTTTTTTAACCAACGGCTCGATCGTAGCGTAGCCTGGGGTCGTGACGCTTGGCAGAGAAGCAGACGCAGGCCTTGACTTGCGCCCTCCTTTTTTGCCTTCGAATGCAGCCCTGCACCTGGCGGTCATGCAAGGACGTCTGACCAACATCCGGGTCCTCCTGACGGAGTGCACGGTGGATGCTGAAGCCTTTAACCTCAGGTAAACGTTGCCGCCTCCTTCCCCTTGGCAGGGCGAGCGCCCTTCTGGCCCCCGCTTGGGAGGAGATCGAGGCGTGTGAGTTATCCCCCTCCCGTTGCTCTCTGAGCCCTTTCTCCCGGTTCTCATCCTGCCTGCCTCAAAGCTACGCAGCTTTCTTTCCTGGCCCTGTGGTTTTGAACTAACCCATTTCCTGAGTCTGTCGCATTCTGGGAGTGGTGGTCCAGAAACATCTGTACACTCCTATTCTCATTGTTGTTGTTTGTCATGTGCCTTCATGTCAGATCTGACCTATAGTGAACCTAAGAGGGTTTTCAAGATAAGCGAGGCGTTTAGGGCATGGGTTTTCCAGTTCCAGTAGGGGCGTGGTGGCTCAGCGGGCTAGAGCGCTGAAATGGTCGGCTGCAAAGTCAGCAGCTCGGGGGTTCGAATCCTAGGCGCAACGCAGTGGGGTGAGCTCCTGCTGTTTTTTTTTTTAAAAATGTCTTTTTATTTAGAGCTCCTGCTGTTCACCCCAGCTCCTGCCAAGGTGGCAGTTTGAAAGCTTGTAAATGCAAGTAGGTACTGCCGTAAAAAGCAAAGCAAAGTGTCCTGCTTATATACCGCCCCATACCACTTCAAGTAGTCTCTGGGCGGTTTACAGTTTTAATTACAGTAATGCAGGCTACACATTGCCCCCACCCCTTCCAGCAAGCTGGGTACCCATTTTACTGACTTCGGAAGGATGGAAGACTGAGTGAACCTTGAAGTCAGCTACCTGGGATTGAACCCCACATTGTGAGCACAGTTTTGGCTGCAGGACAGGCATTTATCCACTGCGCCACAGGGCTCATAGGAAACACTTGGCCACGGACTTGCACAACACTGGCTCTTTGGCTTGTAAACAGAGATTAGCACTGCCGGAGATGAGTTGGACACAATTAGCACGCCTGTGCAGGGGGTGGGGGGACCTTTACCTTTACTTTTCCAGTTCCACTCCCACAGGGAGGTTCCCATGGCTGATCAGGGGAAATGGTCTCCAGAATCCTAAACCATTACAATTTAAAATACAGTCGGCCATAATATTAAGTGGTATAATGTTGGGAGAATGCAGTAACAGCAGACAGTCCACTGGCCGGAGTGTCCCCGGGCTCAAATCCTTTACTCACAATGAGTCTTGCCTTGGAACAGGGTTTGCGCCTCCACCCCTTTGGCCAACTGGCCGTTGGCTGTGACTTTGTGCCGCTGAGGTCTTGAGGTGGCCATCCTTCGTTTAAAACTGGTTTGTGTAGAAGATGCAACTCTTGAATTGGTAGCGGAGGGCCTTGGATGTGGGCATATTTTCTGGGTCACGCACTGCCGTGTCTCCTCCTCAGAGGCCAGTCCCCGATGCATATCCTCGGCCAATACGGGAAAGATAATGCGGCCGCCATCTTTGACCTCTTCCTGGAGTGCATGCCGGAATACCCCCTGGACAAGCCCGACGCCGAAGGGAACACAGGTAGGACCTTCCTGGCTCATCATCCCCTTTGAACCTTCTTTGGAGGTTTCTAAGCAGAGGCTGGATGGCCACCTGTCAGAAATACCGTGATGGGGGTTCCTGCATGGCAGGGGGTTGGAGCACACGGCCCTTGAGGTCTCTTCCAACTCAATGATTCTATGAAAGGAACCGGGAAGCACATGAAGACCTAGGCCTGGTGTTTTCTTTTAAAAACCCTGCTTCGGCAGCAAGCGGGAGTCTCTCGCCAAAGGCCCGTGCAGGGAAGACAAGAGCTTGCCTTGGCCTGCAGGTGGGAAGCGAGCAGGCAAGGAGCCAATGGGTCTCCTTCTGGAGAGCAAGTCCTTAAGAAAGCCTTGCGTGAAACCGAATGGAGTTCCGGAGCCAAAGAACCATTTCTTTCTCCTCCTCCTCCTCCTCCTCCTCCTCCTCCTAGTGCTTCTCCTGGCCTACATGAAGGGGAACGCCAACCTGTGCCGTGCCATCGTGCGAGCTGGCGCCCGCCTGGGAGTCAACAACAACCAAGGGGTCAACATCTTCAACTACCAGGTGGCCACCAAACAGCTGCTCTTCCGCCTCTTGGGTAAGTGGGTCTATGAGCTATAATTTCACGTGGAGTGACGGGGGGCCAACTGGGGGTCCTTCCAAGTATTGGTGGAGAGGAGGTTGCAGTGATCTCCTCATACATTCTTTTAAAGTAAGACACCCATTTATCTGGTGGGATGCATGTAGATAATGGGAATATTCTGCCTGAGATTAATTTCCAGAAAAGAGACTGGTTTTTATCTTTTGCTGCTTCTATCACCTTCCTCCATAGTTCTCTATTATATTCTTTCTTACTGTGGTGTATCTGCTGTTTATATTCTTTTTTTTTTTTAATAATACAGTGGGTATTTTGGGAGTGGGAAACTCTTTCCAACTTGCGTCATGACTCAGGGGATTTCAGATCACTCACAGGATTCTGGCTCTGGAAAGAAATACAGATGTGTTGGGGGGGTGCTTTTGGGAGGGGAAATGATAAAAGTAGGGGAGAAACCCCTGTGAAGGACTCTTGATCACCGAGGTTCAGATAAAGCTTTTCGGGCACTTGCGCACATGTTCTCAGTTCTAAAAAGGAAAGCCAAGGCAAACCTCCAAGCCAGTTTAAGTTTCTTTTTTGGCAAGATGGTGTGTGTTCATTTGTCTTTAGCTCCGTAGCATCCAGAGACCGCTGGAATACAACAGGCCAAGGACTCCATAGCGAAAGGCAGAGGCGTAAAGGGAGCCCTCTCAACTCTCCAGCTAGAGCAGGCATGTCCAAATGTTGGCCCTCCAGATGTTTTGGACCACAACTCCCAGAATTCTAAGCTTGGATTGCCAATGACAAAGGACTGTGGGAGCTGTGGTCCAAAATATCTGGAGGGCCAACATTTGGACATGCCCGAGGAGCGGCTTAGGGAGCTGGGAATGTTTAACCTTACAAAAAGAAGGCTGAGAGGAGATATGATAGCCATGTTTAAATATTTGAAAGGATGTCATATTGAAGAGGGAAGAGGTTTGTTTTCCATGGCTTCAGAGACTAGGACACGGGCCCTCCTGATGTTTTGGACCACAACTCCCAGAATTCTAAGCTTGGATTGCCAATGACAAAGGACTGTGGGAGCTGTGGTCCAAAACATCTGGAGGGCCAACATTTGGACATGCCTGAGCTAGAGGGTGTGAACTAGGGATGGGCACGAACCGCTGCTTTGGTCGTTCAGGCCAGTTCGTCCCTTGGATGAACAAGTCTTCAGTGGTTCCCAGTCCTGCTGGCTCTGAGTGGGCGCTCGCCACAGGAGGGAGGGCTGGGAACCAGTCAAAGCCTGTGTGTCCGAAGGACAAACATGTCAAAAACCATCACTTGAGAGGTTTGTGTCCATCTCTTAACATGAGCCACCTTATCTCTGGAACACAGTCACCCTGGTGGAAAGTTCAGGGTGGCCTCTAACGGCTGCGAAGAGCTGTGCACCGATCGGTGGGCAGAGCTTGGACCTGTGGCACCCCATTGGCAGTCCCCCATGCAACCTCTGCCCTCTTCCGTTGCTCTTGCAGACATGCTCTCCAAGGAACCTCCCTGGTGCGACGGCTCCAATTGCTACGAGTGCAGTGCCAAGTTTGGGGTGACGACAAGGAAGCATCACTGGTGAGTTGGCCTCTTTCCCCCTCTTGGTATTGGATGCCAGCCAAGGGAGGCGTTTTCTCCACCAAGGAGAGAACCCACTTTTCCCCTACC
Source organism: Phrynocephalus forsythii (assembly GCA_029282475.1). Taxonomy (NCBI): domain Eukaryota; kingdom Metazoa; phylum Chordata; class Lepidosauria; order Squamata; family Agamidae; genus Phrynocephalus; species Phrynocephalus forsythii. Next base: position 6,042,725 of record JAPFRF010000017.1, on the reverse strand, counting down.
AGGTGGGGAACAGCAGGTGGGGCTGCCCCTGTGAGGCCAAAGAACAGGTAACACAGAACCAGTGGGGTCTGAGAGTTGAAGGCTGGGGTGAGGGGGGAGCCCCATGGGGGAGTGATTAAATGCCTGTACTGCAGGCAAAACTGTGCTCACAACCTGGGGTTCAATCCCAGGTAGCTGACTTCAAGGTTCACTCAGCCTTCCATCCTTCCGAGGCCAGTAAAATGAGTACCCAGCTTGCTGGGGGTGGGAGCGGCAGTGTGTAGCCTTCGTTGAAGTGGTATGGGGTGGTGTAGATGGATGGATGGATGGATGGATGGATGGATGGATGGATGGATGGATGGATGGAAGCAGAACATAGATTTTAGATAGAAACTGCCAAAAGAAGAACACTTTCAGACATGAACATCGGTCATCTCCCAAAAGAATTGGGCCATTTCAGACATGAACATCGGTCATCTCCTAACCCGTGTCGGCTGTTAATGAAGACATGGAAACCAAACCCACGTCCCGGGGGGATCTGGCTCGCTCTCAGGCGGCTTCCTACGTCCCTCTTTTCTAAAACTGAGAAAAGTGTCGGGGACGAGGTTAATCCTTCTGTCCCTTCCTCTCCTGCTTGGCTGGGAACTTTCCCGTGGGGGGAGGGGGAAAAGAGGGGCCATATGGCCAGCGAGTGAGTGGGCAAGCGGGACACCGAGGAGCAAAGGCTGAAAGGGGCCCAGCTGACGCCTCCCTCTCTTCCGTCTCCCCTCGCAGCCGGCACTGCGGGCGTCTCCTCTGCCACAAGTGCTCGACCAAGGAGATCCCCATCATCAAATTCGACCTGAACAAGCCGGTTCGGGTCTGCAATATCTGCTTTGACGTCTTGACCCTGGGAGGGGTCTCCTAGTTCCTCCCCCCCAAAAAAACACACACACGCACGCCGTGAGCCAAGAAGGGATTCCAAGAAAGAGCGCCTCTGTCCTCGCCTCGCAGCGGCTAAGTGGCGCGTCGCTTCTACCGGAGAGGCCAGAAGGGCATCCCGATGTCTTTTGTCTTCCTGTCGCGACAGACCGATCAACGTAAGGGACGGCGCATACCTTTGTATCCTGGTATATATGCTTTTTTTTTTGTATGAATGTTAATAGTGAAAAAAAAATAATGGTAAGAAACTGGATTCGGGAACAAATCGGGACCAGAAGTAAGCATGAACGATGTTGGACTCTCAGTGTACTGCAGCGCCGGTGGTTGACCAAAAATAAGAAGTAATAATGAGATTTGGCCAAGAATCATGTAACAGAAGCAGGCCGTTCAGTAGGTCCTGAAACTGACCGTCTTCCTCTGAGGTCCTATCACACCACTTTTCTTTAAGAACAAAATTACTTAAATTTCTCAGTGACTTTGTACAATGGACAGCCCTTTCTGTTCTCTTACTGGAGAGAACACCGTGGCAGTGGTTTTCTCTCCAGCTTTGTCCTAAAGAAGGCAGCTGTGCACACACATGCAGACAGACACACAAACACACACACACAGAGACACACACACACACACACACACACACACACACACACAGAGTGACTGCCTCTTCACGAAGGCTACACAGTCTAACAAATACAGGGTTTTTGTTTAGCGCATTCTTAATCTTTTTTCTGTTCTTGGGTGGCCTTATCACCGAAGTTTCTCTTGTTGGAAAAGAAGCCCCGGGTTGCCCCTTCGGAGTTAGCATCCCACGTCTTAAAAGAGGTCCGGGTCTGGTGGAGAAACTTGGGAGGTACTTGGAACTGCTAGGGACGGGTTGATGTAGTCGCACGCTGACCCTTCGAGGAAGTCCAGGGGGGCTGGAGGCACCTGACCTCACTCAGACAGAGCTAGGGACGTCGTCTGTGCCGCCGCAGGTGCGCTTTTTGTCAGGATGGGAGACGTACCAGCCAGGCCCTTAGGCGCCCCCTGCGACCTCCCACATGTCTATATCTAAAAAGGCGAGCCCTTCAAAGCTGCAAAGACGTAGCTGCACCTTGGCGAGGAGAGGCTTGAGAGAGGAGCCTGCTCCGTTGCACCAGGGGGGGGGGCATTTGGCCCCCGACGAGGTGCTCAGGACCAAACCTGCACGCAGCAGTCCCCAGCCGTCAACGCCAGATCAACAGAGCCCGGCCTCCAGTTTCTTATCACGGAGGGCAGAGAAGAAAAGCTCTCCAGAGATCAGAGGGCTGTCACTCACTGATGTCGGCCCACATGACGTGCCCTGGAGGATTTAGTTGCGGCCCACCACAGCACAAACACACACTCACGTTCTCCGCATCCACACATACACACCACCTCTCCTTCACACCCTGCATCTGCATCCAGCTGCCTCGGAAGGCCGGCTCCGTTTCCGTCCCAAACGGCAGCGAGCCACTTCGGAGCAGACCTTTGGGAAACAGGCACCTTGTGGGAATCCACTTTTGCCTTGGGAAAGGGGCGAGAAACCGTGGACTTAAGTCATACCTTCTCCTGTTGCTCCCTGAGAGAACCAGTTGGGACGTAAGTGCATCTCGGCGTTCCATAAACTCTAGCTTGGATGGCGCGAGTATAACATAAGGCCGGGGGAGAGAGTGCGCTGTCCTTCCTTCCTTCCTTCCTTCTTTCCTTCGTCCTCTCTCCTCCCCCTGCCTTTCTAGAATACTAATTGGTCCTCTAACGACATCTCTTATATATATATATGTATACTTATGTAAAAAAGCTGAAAACCAGAGTGCTACTTCTTTTTTTTATACTTCTGTGATTTATAGAAAATATAACAGCTTTATATGTTAATTAAAAATCCTGGGCTTGTGCAGTAAAAAAAAAAATTGGCTTTCCGGAAGAGAAGGTCTCAGACGTTGGATGCTAAAAACAAGGCATTTCAGACACCATTGGGGGTTGCGGCTTGGTCTTTTCCAGGCAACAAACTAGAATCCTGCTCTTTTGGTTTATTAGAAAGGAGGGGGTGTCAGGATCTCCCCACCCCACCCCCTTCTGACTCCTGTGCCACTGGAAAAAAATTGATCTCACAAGCTTTCCACTTGAATGAACTGTGCCCTTGATCCAGAGGTTTCTTCTGGGAAGGGTACAAAGCAGAGTGAACTGTGAGGTGGCCACATTTAATGTGGCAAGTAATCCACAACGTCTTGGTCATTTGTCCAAGATTAACTGGAATCTGTAGCAGTCCCTGCTGTCTGGGTCGACTCGGTTTCAGAAATACACCCCAGGAGTCCGATATTCTCTAAACATTCCTTTTTAGAAAGAAGGGGAGAATATCTGGCATTTTTTTTTGCATGTGACTAACTGACTAATACATTTCAAGCCAAGTTGGCCCCCTCCCAGGCTGTACCCGGTGGTACCCATGATCAAAGGGGCCGGCCAATGGTGGGAAAACCCCAGGGGCATGATTTTGGAATTTTCCTGTAACTAGGATGGATTCTTCGGGCAGCTCCGTTTGGGTGGACCGGGTTGGGTTGCATAGAAACGGATCGGTCACTGTAAAGCACTTTTTAATAAAACAATTTAAGACTGAGCCTACTCACCTGACTGGCCCCCGGTTTGTTACGCCCTGCGGTGTGTTGGTTACGCCACCCGTGCGTGGAGGGACGGCAAAACATTTCCAGGCTTAAAACTGGGGTACTTCAAGGGCCAGATGCAGGGGAGTGGTATCAGGAGACAGAGATCTAGTCTCGTGCGCTCCCAGAGGCATCTGGTGGAGCCACTGGGAGATCCAGGAAGCTGGACTCGATGGGCCTTTGGCCTGATCCAGCAGGGCTCTTCTTATGTTCTTATGTTTGTGGCAGAGGTCGGGACGCACAGGCTTTCTTGCCCGGACTTTTGTCTTTTCTCACAACCCTGAAACACATCGACCATCTTCCCACCCACCTCGAGGGGGAGCCGTCATATATTTCGAGTAGAAATGTGCAGCTAGTTTTTGGCCTTCCAAAAAGTTACTCAGAAAGCAGCAAGACTGAACTGCGTGGCCTGGAGGCTTGTTTTTTCGGCAGCCACAAGGAAGGCACAATTTCCTAGGTGTGTCAGGCGCCTTGTGTGTTTGAAATTTAACACCCCAAGATTCTCGTCTCTCCGGACCCCTCCCAGGCTGCCTGTGACAACCTCAACTTCCAAGTTCTGGTGTGTTCACAGGGACATTAATCTGTGTCTATTGGTGGTTTCTATATATGTGGCCTCACTCAGAAACCCAGCTTTTTTGCATACTGTTTTTTTCCCTCGTGTCTGCTTTCCTTGTTTGGAAACAGAGGCTGAAGGCCCTGAAACCCACCTGAAGAAAAACCATGCGGAGAATAGTTTTTAGCCTTGCTAGAGAAGCTGCAGAAAAGATGAGGCAACAGAAAAAAATCCAAGTTAAGGGCTCTCTGATCATGTAGCCGTAGAAACCATGGGTTTAGAATGGCTTCTTTTGTTTTTTCCCCTTCCAGTTGCTTCGGGATCTAGAAAGGCCTTTTGGAAACAGAGCAGCAGGCAGAAATAAATGGTATTTAGTTCAAATGCCATAACCAGCTATCATTTTTTGACTACAGCCATCATCTCAAGAACTGCTTTGCTGATTCATTGAAAGGCTGATCCAAAACATGAGAGGCTCTGCTGAACTGCAGTTCAGTTTTATTAAACATAGCATGAATAGATGTCTGAATCCCTTTTGTGTAGGAGAGACAGGCTGTGCGTGTGCAGTGGAGAAAGAGGAATGTTTAAAAACGGTAAATTGAGGCTGAGTGCGTCACAGACAAAGGATTTTTCGGATGCCTAGAGATGTCTGTCTTAAATACGTGATTCTAAAGGCTATTTTCCCCCATCAATTCCCCCCCCCCCACACACACACACCAGTCTCTGTGCGGAACTGGTGTCCTTTGCCGTTAGACGAAGGCAAGACATATACATACGGAAAGCATAGAAGGATGGAGCGACTGACTGTTCAACAAGAGACAAACAACCCATCCACTGCTTCAAACCTATGGAAGCTCCCCTGGCTTCCAGGAGGGTGAGATTCCTTGTTTCTCTTGGGAGTGTCTGCATTTGTGGGAAGGATGACAGTAGATGCACATCTTGGCAGGCCGTCTGAGCCCCATGTGTCTGTGATCTGTGTAGACGCGTGAGAAGGACAAGCACACACCTTGCACAGGCAGAAGAGACGGGAGGAGCTCAGTCCTGCACAGCGCACCAGTCCGAAAGTGGGTGACACCCTTCGTATTCTTGTAGGTTGGGATTGTCCAAATCCCTTCTGGTTTGTACAGGGGATGCCGGCGGCTGCCCGGGAGATGGCCCTTCCACCTTGACGCACACGCAATGACTACGGCGGGAGCCTGGCTCGTACAGCTTCCTGGGAACTCCTGTCCAGTCTCTGGCGATTCCTCCACTGTAGAGGCAAAGGAGAGATGGGGTGGGGGGACAGGTGTAACACACGATGGAGCCACAGAACTGCACCCCTTTTCTTGTTCTGCTCACCGAGCTAACAGGCATCTTTTCCCAACCCCATCGCTGATGGGAAAAAACCTACCTCTGCTTGGAACACCAGACGCGACTTCCACCGGCGGAGCTCCATTCTGAATTGCAGGGTGGAAACTGCTTCTTCTTCTCCTCTTCCTCAGCCTGCGCCTTCTGCCCTTCCTCCATCACAGCCTGGGCTTTCTGCAAAACTTCGGTAGGCGTCCCGTCTCCGTGATAAAATCGCCCGGCCACTTTACCTTCCGTAAAGCAGAGAATTAGTCTTTCTTTTTAAAAAAACATTAATCTACACCTGGTTCCTCTCTCTCTGTTGATTGAGCCATGAAGACAAAGAAAATAGATGTGCCACTTTCTGGGGGCTCTGGATGACCTGGATTCGAATTCCTCTGGCAAAGGTCTTTGCTGCCGTGTGTGGGTCTTGTCACACCCGTTCTCTCTGTCAGCGAGGTTTTTAAAAAGCCTCTTGTCATGTCACTGGTCTGTTTAGGTCAGTGGTTCTCCACCTGTGGGTCCCCAGATGTTCCTGGACTGCAGCTCCCAGAAGCCTCCACCACTCGCTGTGCTGGAAGGGATTTCTGGGAGTTGCAGTCCAAGAACATCTGGGAAACCCACGGGTTGAGAACCATTAGTTTAGGAACATAGAACATAAGAAGAGCCATGCTGGATCAGGCCAAAGGCCCATCTAGTCCAGCTTCCTGTATCTCACAGCGGCCCCACCAGATGCGTTTGGGAGCCATCTGTCTCCAGATACCACTCCCCTGCATCTGGCCCTTGAAGTACCCTGGTTTAAAGCCTAGAGATTACACATCTCCATCATGGTTTGTAACCCGTGATGGACTTTTCCTCTAGGAATCTGTCCAATCCCCTTTTGAAGGCATCCAGGCCAGATGCCATCACCACATCCTGTGGCAGGGAGTTCCATAGACTTACAACGCGCTGGGTGAAAAAATATTTTCTTTTGTCAGTTCTTACTCTCCCAGCACTCAATTTGAGTGTATGTCCCCTAGTTCTGGTATTTTGAGAGAGGGAGAAGAGCTTCCCTCTATCCACTTTACTCATACCCTGCATTATTTTGTATGTCTCAATCATATCCCCCTCAAGCGCCTTTTCCAGACTGAAGAGGCCCAATTGTTTTGGATAGGGAGGTGCCCCAGCCCAGTAATCATTTTAGTCGCTCTCTTCTGCACCTTTTCCAGTTCCACTATGTCTTTCTTGAGATGCGGTGACCAGAATTGTACACAATACTCCAGGTGGGGCCTTACTATTGTTTTGTATAACGGCATTATAATGTTGGCTGTTTTATTTTCAATCCCTTTTTGATAATCCCTAGCATGGAATTGGCCTTCTTCACTGCTGCCACACATGGGAGACACCTTCATGGAGCTGTCCACCAACACACCAAGATCTCTTTCCTGATCCGTCACGGATAACTCAGAGCCCATGAGTTGATAGATGAAGTTTGGATTTTTTGCCCCAATATGCATTACTTTACATTTGGTTACATTAAAACGCATTTGCCATTTCTCAGCCCACTCCCCCAGTTTGGAGAGATCCTTCTGGAGCTCTTCACAATCTTCTCTGGTTTTTACCACATGGAAAAGTTTTGTGTCATCTGCAAACTTGGCCACCACACTGTTTATCCCTGTCTCCAGGTCATTTATGAACAGATTGAAAAGCACCGGTCCCAGGACCGAGCCCTGGGGCACACCGCTTTTCACTTCTCTCCATTGTGAAAATTTCCCATTGACACCTACTCTTTGTTTCCGGGATCTCAACCAGTTCTCAATCCATAAGAGGACCTGCCCTCTTATCCCCTGACTATGCAATTTTTAGGAGCCTCGTGGCGCAGCGGTTAAATGCCTGTACTGCAAGTAAAACTGCTCACCACCTGGGGTTCAATCCCTGGTAGCAGGCTCAAGGTTCACTCAGCCTTCCATCCTTCCGAGGTCAGTAAAATGAGTACCCAGCTTGCTGGGGGGGGGCAATGTGTAGCCTGCACTCTGTAATTAAAATTGTAAACCGCCCAGAGACTACTTGTAGTGGTATGGGGCGGTATATAAGCAGAACACTTAGTTTAGGTCAGGGGTCCTCAACCTAAGGCCCTGGGGGCGGATGCGGCCCCCCAAGGTCCTGAATCGGGCCCCCGGGACTAATTGCAACCCCCCCACCTACCCCCGCTTTGCCAGCAAGCCAGCCTCCGCAGCTGCTTCTATTGCTGAGGCAGTTCAAAGCAGTGGGCTATGTCGCTTCTCCCACTCCCCCCAACTACCACCCAGATGATCAGCATGCTGGCTAGTGGGGCAGTTCAAAGTGGGAGGGCTACGGCAAGGTCCCCCACTCACCCCAACAACCGCCCAGATGGTCGAGGTGCCCGGTGCAGCCCCCCCCTTTTCCATGTCGGCCTTTTTTTTGGACTGTGATCCGGCCCCCAGTGGTGTCTGGGGGGGGGTGGACCGGCCCGCTGTTTGAAAACTTTGAGGACCCCTGGTTTAGGTAATGGTCCCCTTCAATCACCACGGGAGGTAGGGGGGGAGCATGTTTTCCGTAATGATTATTGTGTGTTGTGAAGTCCATTCTGACTTCTATAGACTCTTTGTCGGGTGTTCTAAGTAGAGAATACTCAGAATTGGGGAGAATTGAACACCCAACCTCCAAGTCCGGAGACCTAAACCACAGAGCAACCCAGCCAGTGTTTCCGTGGATAAAATCCTCTCTTTAGCAGTCTTCAGCTGTCCTCATCTGCGTTTCTTTCCCCTTTTACCTGGGCCATCTCCTACAAGAGAACTACCATCAAAATTTAAACTATCTATAAAACCTTGGCATTGCAGGTACTCAGGGCAGGCCATGCTAGGTGTCCCACCACCCTGAGGGATCGGCCCAGTTGGAGAAGAAGAGCCCTGCTGGATGAGGCCAAAGGCCCATCGAGTCCAGCTTCCTGGATCTCACACCCGATGCGTCCGGGAGTGCACAAGACTAGAGATCTGTCTCCTGATACCACTCCCCTGCATCTGGTCCTTGAAATAGCCGGGTTTTAAGCTTGGAGATGACACATCTTCATCATGGTTTGTAACCTGTGATGGACTTTCTCCTCCAGGGATCTGTCCAATCCCCTTTTGAAGGCATCCAGGCCAGATGCCATCACCACCTCCTGTGGCAGGGAGTTCCACAAACTAACAGTTGATACAGACCCGCACCGCTGGCTCGGGGATGAGAAGAATGCTTAGACCAGCGGTGGCAAACCTTCAGCACTCCAGATGTTTTGGACCACAACTCCCACAGTCCTTTGTCATTGGCAATATAGGCTTGGAATTCTGGGAGCTGTGGTCCAAAAACATCTGGAGGGCCTAAGGTTCGCTACCGCTGGCTTAGAAAAATCTGATCCAAGGAACCGAAATTAGATTTTGCCAGATAAAATGAGAATGGGAGGGATTTCTGTGATCACCTACCGATAGGCACATAGTTCTTAGTATAGAAGGCAAGCCAGTTTTGGATGGTCAGCAGTTCTGATGGGGAAAGTCCCGAAATGTCATCCACCAACCCAGCTGGGGTGAAGTCGCCAGTGGCAAAAGCCCGGGAAGCATCTTTACCTGGAGAAACAACAGAGAGCCTCCAAAAAACACGCGGCACCTTAAAGACTGTTATATTTTAATGTGCACTCTAGTGGACAAGCCCAACTTGTCACACATTTAGGGAGGAAGGGGAATAAAAAATGGGATGAAATACCAAATTTTGTTTGTTTATTATTATTTTTTCTCTGATTCTGTTGTTATTGTTGTATTATAAGTGTTGTGAATCGCCTGGAGTTCCTTCAGAAGATGGGCGGTATAGAAATATAAAAATAAATTTAAAAAATTACTGTATAAGTATGTGGAGATTCCCAGTCATCCAGGTGAGCTTATCTGGGAGTGGAGTCATGGCAACTGGACTTGTGGACTTGTCCACAAATGTAAAAAGATCCCCCCCAATGCACATGTGTGCTAGTCGTGTCCAACTCTAGGGGTGTTGCTCATCTCCGTATTAAAGCCAAAGAGCCAGTGTTGTGCAAGTCTGTGGTTTGCGGAGTTCATGGACTTGTCCACCAAGGCTTACATTAAAATATAATGGCCTTTTAAGTCTTGGGTTTGGCATCTTTGGATTCTGCCTAATGGATTCAAGAGCCAGACAGTTGTGCGCGTGAAAAACTAGACACGGAGGTCTTCTTGCCAATATTGCCTAGATAGCATCCTAAAGAGCAGAGACATCACTTTGCCAACTAAGGTCAGGATAGTCAAAGGTATGGTTTTTCCAGTAGTGATGTATGGAAGTGAAAGCTGGACTATAAAGCAGAATTGATGCTTTTGAGCTGTGGTGCTGGAAGAGAGTCTTGAGAGTCCCCTGGACTGCAAGGAGATCAAACCTATCCATCCTGAAAGAAATCAAACCCGAATGTTCACTGGAAGGACAGATTTTTGAAGCTGAGGCTCCAGTACTTTGGCCACCTCATGAGGAGAGAGAAGTCCTTGGAAAAGTCCCTGATGTTGGGAAAGATGGAAGGCAAAAGGAAAAGAGGACGGCAGAGAATGAGATGGTTGGACGGTGTCATCGATGCAACCAACATGGATTTGACAAAACTCCGGAGGCAGTGGAAGACAGGAGGGTCTGGCGAGCTCTGATTCATGGAGCCACGAAGAGTCGGACACGACTGAACGAGTAAATCAGTGCAGCAAACCAAGGTACTGTACCAATCAAAAGGGGGAGACACGGTAAGAAGCAAGAGAGCCAAGTGGAAAAATCTAGTTGGGTCCTTAGATTTTAAAGCAAAAGTGCAAAACGGCTGAATCCCGCTAATCCCTCTGTGCCTACCGATCTACTGATCAGATGGTAAATTGGGCACTGCGAATTGCTGGCCCATGCTCCTTTGGGACCACATCTGCCAGCATCCCCCGGATCAGGATGGGGAACACCCCACCCATTCACCCGGTGCTGGCACTTACCTGCAAAGAAGCTGTAAGCGCCCCCGGGCCCGTAATGCTTGCGTCCCCGCTGCACATCGAAGACCTGCCCCAGCACCGCCAGGTACAGCCCGGCGCCTTCCTCCGTCCCCGTGTGGCGGCTTAATTCGGCGGCGCTCCAGACGGCGCCCGCCTCGCCCCAGAGCCACGCGCGGGGATCGAACCCGCGACCCCAGAGCCAGGCGGCCGCCCAGCCCAGCGCCAAGGCGGCGAGCGCCCCGAGGCGCAGCATCAGGCGTGGATTGGGCTGTTCCCAGCGGGCGGGGGCGGAGCCACCAGGGCAGTCACGTGAGATGGCCCTCTGAAATCTTATTGGCCAGTGAAGCGGAAGAAGGCAGCCCCCCCCCGATCGCCTTTCCCTATTTTTAACCACAATCCCGTTCGGCCTCCCTTTGCCCATAGAGGTAAGAAGCTTTGTGAGCGACGAGCGGGCGACACTTCCGAGTTCGCTTCCCCTTCTTGTGGAATTCAAACGCGACGCGGAAGTTCTCAAAGAGACAACAACGCGAGTTCAACGCAGCTCCGCTTTGGAAAAAGACGAGTCTTAACTGTTTCGTGTGCAAAAAGTAACTTTATTAAGTGCTCGAAGGAGGAAAAGTGCAAAAGGTAGGGATGCCGTCCCCATGCCACTTAAGCTAGAAAAAGAAATGATAATAAATTCCTATTTGGGTACATATACAGTACAGTACACAGTATATATTTTTTTCCAAGATGGAAATTCAAATCAGCTGCTGCTCTACCTCCTTTTGATGCAACAATAACAATTAACAGCTGCAAGACTGATACCAGCACACAACAGCTCTACTTACTGGTCCCCGATAATTATCTCCCCATTGCAGAAGACAGAGGCACAAGGACAGCCAACCCTTAACAACAACCCTGCAACGTGGACCAATGTAACTATTCCCCCTCTGTCTTTACAGGTGCGGGAGGGAGCTATGAGATAGTGCCAATTTCTTGAACTGAGACAAGGAATACTTTAAATTGGTCTGATTTAATTTTCAAAATCCGATTTACAGCACAGACTATGACATCCGCGGCTGAACAGGATGTCGACACTTACATAAATGCCACAAAGCCGGTGGATCTACTCGAGATGAAGAGGAGCAATGGGGAATCAACCCAGGTGCATTTAATTCATGATATTTCTGCAGAAGCGTAGTTTTTATCTAGCCTTTTAAGATGGCTTTTTTAAAAATTGAGCAGACTGAACTAAATTTGCAAAGAACCACCCAGGGCAGATTTGGATGCAAGATTGAAACCAGTTGGATTGCATTAAGCTCAGATAGAATAGCAAGGCTCTGTATTGGGAGCGGCAGTTACAAGCTTAGTAGATTTTTAAAGTGTATTCCAGGGGTGTTGGTGTTGGTGGTGAGATCTACAGTGCCATAGAAAGACCAGGTGCAGGGGCAGTCTACCTTTTGAACATCAGTAGCTTTTTTGGAACTTTTTATTCCCACCCACCCCCCCTTCTTCACAACACAATGTTCTCCCGGGTGGTGGTGGTGGTAGGGTGCTGCATTGCCAACCGGCATCTCGGGCGCTGTTTAAGAGCTCCGGCAACCCAGAACACAAACTTGCCGGTTCCAAAACTCCAGCTGAGTTTCAAGAGAAGACACGCCCATCGTCTCCAGGATCCTGGGGAAGAGGCAGAGAGACAACCCATTTAAAAAGAGGAGGACAACCAGTTTAAAAAGAGGATGGGGTTGAGCTGAAAACACTGCACATAACAGCTCAACAACATGTCACTGCTTAATATTGTAAGCCGCTTAGATATCTTGTGGTCAAAGCAGCATATAAATTTTTAAATGTCCAACAGGTACTTTGCACAACATTGAAACGCAAAATTTATATTATTCTTGAAACAGACATTCCATCGTTATAGACTCCACAGGTTGAACTTCAGAAGAAAATATATTCCACCAAGAGGGTGCCACTATCTCTGTTTTGATCTCAAACACTTGTGCTTATTCAGTGGAATGGAGATTAATTCTTATTTTTACCTTCTCTCAACGTCTTGAAGGCGGGATGTGGCTGCTTCGGGCTGGGCCTTCCGAAAGGTTTGGTACATGGAGAAGGACTGGATATATCCCATCAGCTCAGCCACAGTCATGGGAACTTTATCGATAATATCTGTGATTCTAAAAGGAAGCAAAAGATGTAAAGGGAGCTAGTTAGGGGCAGGTGGGGGGAATCTGATCAGCTGTGTTTCACAGCCAAGATTCCGTGAAATACTTTAGAGCAGGGGTCTTCAAACTTTTTAAACGGGGCCAGTTTACTGTCCCTCAGACACTGTTGGGGCCCGACCCTGCAGCTCCCCGGCGCGGTTCTGAGGGGGGAGGGGAAAGACCAGACCCCCACACACACACACACACCTCCTTTAAAACTGCAACATTGGAAAAAGAAAGCTTTCCAAACGGGCAGGAATGCGACAGGTGCTGCCGCCCTCTTGCAGGACAGAGTGGGCAGCTGCACCAGTGTATCTCTCTGCCTGCTGGCCGGCGCCACCAACCTGGAGAGTTCGTGCGCTCGATTCCCCCCCCCGGGGGGGGCACATTGGGTCGGGGTTGGGGATGGGGGTCCCTAGCCATTGGGGGGGACGGTCACTGATTTCGGAGGGTGGGGGCAAGAGTCTTTCCAGTTGTCCTCGGGACACCCCCGATTCCTCACTCCCAAACCCCGCCTGGGTGCGCACGTGCCCATAGTTTGCCCCGCATCAAGGGTGCTCTGTCCGGGCTGGACAGAACGGCCGGCTGCAGGGGGAGGGGGGGCAGAGAGGAGGCAGGCAGGCCAGGCTGGAGGACCACGAGGAAGGGAGGAGGCACACCGACAGCTGGCAGCCCCCCTCTAATACAACAAATTCGCCCCCCAGTCCAACACCGCTCTCCTCGCCTGCCAGCCCCCACGGCAACCCCACTTCTCCTGCTACTCCAAGAGGGTAGGTGAGGAGAGCCCGTCCGGCTCAGTCCCCCAAGACACGATGGGCAACGTGGTGGCTGAGGCCGCGGCAGCTGCGTGTGTATGAGTGAGTGAGCGTCTTGTGCCGCAGCCCACAGCCAGGCGTCCGCAGGGGGCCGAAAGGCCACGCATCCGCTCACCTCTTCTTGTCTCGGAAGGGCAAGGCGTTAAATATTTGTTCGTAGTCATCCGTGACCCGTTGAACCTTGCTGTCCGAGTAGGCGAGGAGCTGCTGTTGAAACTGCATGGAAGAAGCAAAGAGGGGCATGATCCAGATCAGGTCTTGGGGGTGGGGGTCATAGGTCATTTCTGTGACATCACGGCCTAACCCATTGGCCTCCCATGTTTTTCCCATGCTGCCCTTCTCTCAGGACTCCAACCTTGGGTATGTGGTTGTGAAAGAAAGAAAGATGCAGACCCGGACAGACCATATGAAATCATCTCACGGTGCTTAGCCCAAACTCTGAAATTTGCACCAAACCGATGAGCCCGCTTTAATGGGGAGAATGTTAGCAATCTGTTTTGGTTTCACGCTGCAGCCTTTCTCGGTTGGTCTTAGGCATCTATTAAATTACTCTTTCAAAGAAAAAAATCAGGGTTCAGAAGAACGCACAGGAAATGCACTTTTAGCTTACAATCCTGAGTTTATTTTTAAGGCTTCAACATTTCTAAGTCTAATGAGATGCAAGGACGGTGGTGACTCTGGGAGGCTTCTGATCTTAAAAACGGCTTTCAGAAAATGTTTAACATCTGCTTTGGAAGATTTTTTTTTCAATTTAGTTTTTAAACCTCAGTTTTAAAAACAATGCCTTTGATCTGTTTACATAATCTATGGAATACAGTTTGGGCTGGTGGAAACATGGATTCCTCTAATGCTGCCCAGTGTTAATTTACTGGTTAGAGAGACACACTAGGACTCAAGGGACGTGGGTTCAAATCTCAGCCGTGGAAACTTCCTGAAGATTAACATTAATAAAGACGTTCCTTAAATATCTCACGTAAGGACCAGCCTTTGGGTCACGGAAACCAGGAGACGTACCTCGGTGAAGATCTGCGTGAGCTTCTCTGAGCAATCCCCGTAGTGCAGCGTCATGTCCAGCGTGTTGCTGGTCAGAATCACGCAGCCGGCCGGCTTGAGAGCCCGCTCCACCTCCGTCATGAAGCTGGGAAGGTCGAACCAGTGGGCCGCCGTGAAGGCCGTCACCAGGTCCACAGAGTGGTCTTCCACGGGCATCTTCTCGGCCGGGGCGGCTCTACAATGAAAGGAACAGCAACCGCACCCATAAGAACATAAGAACAGCCTTGCTGGAACAGGCCACAGCTCCTCCAGTCCAGCATTCTGTCTCACACAGCGGCTCACCATTTGCTTCAGGGTATTCCCAAGCAGATGTCTTCACCTACTCAAGATCCCCTGCAAATGGCATGGAGGAATCTCCTGCCTCTCTCTCCCATCCAGAGGTTTTTGCTGTTTTGGGCATGTAGTCACTGTCTTCTTCAGTGAATACTGAAGCAAAGAATTCATGGAGTCTCTCTGCAATCTCTGTCTCCTCTTTAATTCTCCCTTGCCTTCCATTGCCATCTAATAGTCCAATGGCCTTCCTAGTTGGGTTCTTACTTCTAATGTACTTAAATAATTCCTTGTTGTTTCTTTGAGCGTTTTAGCTCTATGTTCCTGCAAGTCTTTCTTTGCTTTCCTGATTGTTGCCTTGCATTTGTTCCGCCAGAATTTATGTTTCTGCCTGTTGTCCTCGTTTGGACAAGCCTTCCATCTTCTAAATGAGCTTTTCTTGATGTCTTGTTTCTCAATGAGCTTATCCCCTATAACAACAGTCCACGCAGCCTAGCCAGTTAAAACCCCGTGGGAATAGCCCGTGGCTGCAAAAACCAAGTGGTGAGAGGGAGCTGTGGCACTCCGTGGCATCAGGAAGCAAAGGCTCCTCATGTGGTACAGAAAAGACAAAGCTTCCATGATTCCAAATAAAATCTATTTCTCTATAGGCTAGGGGGACACATGAGATCCCTTTTTCGGTCACAGCTGGGCTCCCCCCCCCAAATGTCCACTGTCCACGTTGACCGCCATGCCAAGGTTGGTTAACACCAGTGGAGGTGAGGAGCTCCACAAGGTGCTGAATTAATTAATTAATTAATTAATTAATTAATTTTAATTAATTAGATTCCTCTACTATACAATTAGTGCAAAGCAGTATTCTGGGCACTTCACAACCAATACTAGATTGCTGTGTTCTGTTGTTTTTAAATGCACTCTTAGCATCAATTTTATTTACCATTTTTAGCACAATGCTTGTTTGATTCTTGTTTAACATTTGCAGAGTTACTGCGTTGAGCTTTAAACATGGTCTTTTTAAACGCTGCAAGCCGCCTTGGGTCTTTTGGAGCAGAAAGATGAAGTGAAAGTATTTTAAGTAAATCAACAAACCAATAGAGCAACAAATAAAGATTAAAAAATAAAATAAAATAAAGCCCATTTACTCAATTGCAGCAAGATAAGATATGGGATGTACTGCAGGGGTGTAAAACCCAGCACCGCAGAGAACTGCTGCAAAGTGCGGACTAAAACCCAGAGAGGATTCAACAGATCAACAAATTCAGAACCATCTATTTCAGTGGTGCAGACTAATTGATCTCCCGTGAAAGATATTCTGTGTTTACTTACAGGAAAGAGACGTTGGGAGGGTGGGGGGCCCTGTTGGCCTCCTCAATCTGGGCTTCGCTTATGTCGGTCCCGATCACCTTGGCGAAACGCGGGGCCAGCAGGTGAGTGCATTGGCCCGAGCCACATCCCACGTCGACGGCCAGCTGGAAGGAACTCACCTTGGGAGAGAACCAAAAACCAGCCCTTCAACCGTACACCTTCCAACCGACACCTGCTCCTGCTGAACAGCAGTCCATTTTTTTTTGTCCACGGAAGGCGACAAGAAGCAAAACGTTTCCTACCGAAATCTGGATCCGACCATCCAAACGCTCGTGTCCAACAATGGATCAGGGCCTTAGATGCATTCTCAATCAACCCACAATGCAGGACGCACAATAAGGGGCCCAAGCGGCAGGAAGCCAGATTTACGCTTGAATATTATTATTCAGGAATACTTCTTAACTGTTAGACCAGTACAACGACAGAAACCATGACCTCGGGAGGTGGTGAGCGCTCCAATGCTGGAGCCATTCCAGAGGAAACGAGACCACCATCAGTCCGATCTGCTTTGGTTTGCATTCCTGCATGGAGGAGGGGGTTGGACCAGATGACCTTGTAGGACCCTCCCAATTAATAATAATAATAATAATAATAATAATAATAATAATAATAATAATAATAATAATAATAATAATAATAATAATAATAATAATAATAATAATCTTAAAACTGCAGAACCGGCAGGGACCCTATATAGATCCTCAGGTCCAGCTCCTGCCAAAGAGGCAGAGTTCGGACCGAAACCCCAAATGTCAGCAGCAAAGAGACCTTAACCACCGAGCATTCCAGCCGTTCAGTATGTGTATATATTAATGTCTCTAATTAATGTAATTGCTCATACTATTATTAGTTCTTAATGACAGCACTCCAGTGGATGCTGGTTTACGACAACCCTTCTGGAACTTTCCAGAGGATTCAGGAGCGGTTTCTCAGCCCTTCCTCCTCCTGGTGCCTGGAACCAACACCTGAGTGGCTCTCCTATCTTGATCTATGGGCAAACAGGCACAGGAAGGCAGTTGTTTGATAAATGGGGACCAGCCAAGATTGCAAAAGCTTGTTAATCTGGGTGTGACCTTGGAAAAACGCTTTTTTTGTCTGGGTAGGAAAAGTCCGGTGACTAAAAGGAAAACGCATTTCGTGAAAAGTAATGGTTCCGTCTCTATCTACTGGATTAAACCCCTTTCAAATGCAACGGGTTTTGTATGTTCATTCAACCAAAATGCATTCTGCTCAAGAGCAACTTTTCTCTTTGGAAGGCATGGATTTCTCTCTCTCTCTCTCTCTCTCTCTCTCTCTCTCTCTCTCTCTCTCTCTCTCTCTTAATTTGCAGATGGCTTCTTTGGAAACTTCTGTTCTGCGGTGGGGGGTGGGGGGAGGTTTCAGCGTTTCCCATCACATTTTTTTAAATTTTTTATTTGGTATATTTTGCAAGCCACCTTTTATTCCAAGGAGGGAACTCCAAGCCGCTCGCAACGTTAAAACGAGGAGAATTAACAACGCACCAAACTATGCACAAAGACAAATTAAGCAGTAATAATAATAATAATAATAATAATAATAATAATCATCATCATCATCATCATCCAATGACTCGGTCCTCCCAAGCGGCGCCGGCGGGTGCTTCCCGGCCCTGCTGAGGAAGTTGTACACGCGTCCATTTCTGGTCGTCTGAACCCTTCCCAATGAGACTTTCGCAATAATTTTGTCTCCAGGTTACAGACACAGGTTTCTTACCTTTTCATCCAGGTACGAGAAAATGACTTTTTTCAGGGGCTCCTGGGGCGAGAACCGGTATTTCCGGTAGAAAAGGGCATGATCCTTCCCCTCGAACAAACGGGTGGCCATCTCTCTCCTCCGCCCAAGAGAACAAGCCGACAGAGGCGGAGGCGGCTCCTTTCTTTTTATTTCCTTTGCTCGCTTCTTGCAAGCCGGACTTTGGCTTTTTGCAAAATATCGCGTGGAAGGAAAGAGCAGCTCATCCCCTCCCGCCGCTTTCCCACCGACGCCGGAGAGGATGTAAAAGCCGGAATGGAACGCAACGGGAACGGAACGGGTGTGCCTTCCCGCAAGTAACGCCGTTACCGACCTTTAGGAACGGCGTTGCTCTGCCAGAGGTGCGGGGCTGGGGTGGGGGGGTGTTACCATTTGGATGGAAGCTTTTTAGAAAGAGTCTTTTTAAAAAAGGAGCTTGGAAGGATACAGTGGTACCTTGTATAAAGGAATCAATTCGTTCCAAATGAAATTCTGCTAAGCAAATTTTCCTTTATACAAATTTCCCATAGGAATGCATTGAAAACGGAGTAATCCCTCCTCGCGACCATTTTTATGTTGCGCGGATTCGCCCCATAGGGGATTCTGTTAAGCAAATTTCCCCTATCTCCAGAATTTTTTTATGTTGTACAGATTTTATGTTATACAAACCGTTTGTTATACCAGAGTCCACTGTACTTTTAGGGAGATTGCAGATCCCATATCCTCCAATCACCTGCCTGGGGGGTGGGCACAGGCTCCTTAAATGATAATTTTATTTTATGTATGTATGTACTTATTTTCCAACTTATATGCCGCCCACCACCCAAAAGTCTCTGGGTAGCTGACAATTCAAAATTAAAATACACTACCAGTCAAAGCAATTACCTGTAGTGGCTGGTTTATTACATTCCAGAATATGTGTGGAGTTCCTGTTATGAAGGAGTTAATACTTGGAAACATTTCATTTCCAAACCAATTATTCCCCGGGTTTATTGGGCATTAATTCTTGTCATAATGTTTTTCCCCACACCATTTCTTGATCTATGATGGCTTTCAATGTTTCTTTACCTAGATATGACCTACACAAGTTCAGTCTGCCTGCAAATGTATGTTATCTCAAGCAAATACAGAGAGAGGGAGTGGTGTTCATTGATCCCAGAGAGCAAAAGAAGAGATCTTTGTGTCAACAAGGTAGGTCGAAAATAAGAATTTAGGGAAACCTTTATTTATTTATCTATTTATTTATTTATTTTTATGAGGTTCATATACCACAGCCATCTAGCCCAAAAGCTCCTCTGGGCGGTTTACAAATTATACAAATCATAAAATGTACGCAATAAATCTATACAAATCAAATACAAGGTACAAAATAACAAAATTAACCAGGATCAATATAACTATAATTTTAAAAAATAAACAGAACGAAGAGTTAAGTAACAACAGACAAGAAAAGCCCTCCCCATACGGACCAGCCAACGGTGTTGATGGCACTTGAATGCACAAGATTGTGTGTTCACATCTGTTGGCCTTGGCATTTAACTGGATCCCAGTTCTGGCCAACAAACCCAGTGGGGGGCTTCAGGGCACTTTAATCTGGTGGGCTCCCCACCCATAAAGACTTTGAGCATCATCTGTTTGTTTATTTATTTGATTTGATTTATATACCGCAGCCATCTAGCAAAAAAGCTACTCTGGGCGGTTTACAAACACAAATAAAATACAAAAACAGATTAAACAACTTAAAACAGTAAATAAAACTAATCAATCACACCAAATAATCAAATCATCATCATAAAAAGAACAAACAAGCAAATAAGCACAAATACAATAAATCAAAAGAGTTCGACAATTCAAGATAAGAACAAATGGGGAAAAAAATCTGTTCTTATATAGGAATAAGTTCCATTGGATGCAGGGGAGGCTTTCGTCCGTCCGGACCGGTCCAATATTGCACTGTCCAACTCTTAGCCTTTTAAGTGAAAAAAGGAAAGAAAATGGTATATGCTAAGGTGGATAGTACCTTTTTTAAATAAGCCGGTAAAATGTGAAAAAGTTGAATTGTGTGCCCTGTTTTCCAGTGCCCAAGAAGATTCAAAAGCATGGCTTAATCTTATGTTGGTGGTGTGTCCAAGTTTTTAGATTGAGCCTGAAGAGCTCAGTGAGTTAGAAGATGGAGGTTAAGAGTTCAATTCCCGGATGGACCTCCTGGGAGTGGCGCCAGCCTGGGTGACCTTGGGCAAGCTGCACCGTGAGCCCAGGGCACCCCTGGAAAAAACAAAGGGTAAACCACTTCTGAGTATTCCCAACATGGAAAACCCTCGAAAGGACACCGTAAATCAAAATAGACCCCACATCACATAACTATTATGGCATATTTAAGGTGGTGGGTTGGTTGTGCTCATTGTACCATCTCCCCCTGGGACTTATATTTGCTGCTTTTCTGGATAGATGCGCAGAACGGAGGTCACTAGAAATGAACTTTTCTGCTTTCTGAACAAGACTGCAGTGCATAATACTGATTGGCTGGCCCCTGCAGCCATCTAAACCGCTTCCCGACTCTCCCAGCACTCAGAGTGCTGATTGGCTAGCGCTGGGAAACATGGCAAGTCTGCTCCGCCTCCCAGTTGCAGATTGGCTGCTCCTCAGGCCAATCCTGAATGATCCAGTCTCTCTCTGTTCTCCATCAATCTAGCAAGTCAGAGAACAGGGCACTAGGATAGGAAGGCCATCAGGAATGTTCATAGAGATAGGAATATTGTAGACTGGCCCTTGATGTAATTTTTGTCAAGATTATTTTTTGGGTCTCACCCAAGAAGGGAGGGAGAACAACCTGTATAACCAAGGAGAGGAATACCTTGCAGGACCAAGGACCAAAATCCATTTCAGAGACCTCTCAAGAGCCAAATCCCCCCACTTCTTCACAACACAATGTTCTCCTGGGGTGGGGGGGGTTGGATGTTGCATTGTCAACCGGCATCTCAGGTGCTGTTAAGAGCTCCGGCAACCCAGAACACAAACTTGCCGATTCCAAAACTCCAGCCGGGTCTCATGAGAAGACACTCCTATCGTCTCCAGGATCCTGGAGGGCCAGAGGGACAACCCATTTAAAAAGTGGAGGAGAAGAAAAAAAAACAGATGGGGTTGAGCTGAAAACATGACGCGTAAGAGCTCAACA
Source organism: Phrynocephalus forsythii (assembly GCA_029282475.1). Classification (NCBI taxonomy): domain Eukaryota; kingdom Metazoa; phylum Chordata; class Lepidosauria; order Squamata; family Agamidae; genus Phrynocephalus; species Phrynocephalus forsythii. The sequence continues at coordinate 6,021,697 of JAPFRF010000017.1, read as the reverse complement.
ACATGTCATTGCGGAATATTGTAAGCCACTTAGATCTCTTATGGTCAAAGCAGTGTACAAATTTGTAAATGCCCAACAGGGACATTAGAACACAACATTTATATTATGCATGAAACAGATGCCCGGTTAGATTCCACAGGTAGTTTATGTTTTCTCTCAAACTAAAAACTCTTATTGAACTTCAGAAGGAAATATATTCCACCAAGCGGGTGCCACTATATTGAGTTACCCAATTCTGAACAATTGCAGGGCAAATCTTAGGGAGTGTATGGATCTTATCAGGAGACAATGTACAAAAAAAAAAACCCTCAGGGACTGAATGGCTATCAATTGTAAATGAGCACTACATTGCTTCAGACTTTCACTAATTACAACACTTATCTCTTTTATTGACCGAAATGACATGCTCCAGTGCAAGGCAGCAGAAACAATTCACAGTCCTTATACTAACAAATTTGTCCTATTCTCTGAGATAAAATTAATTAAAATTAATTTCCTTTCCTTTTCTATTCTGTTAGTTACTCAGTAGTCCCTGAGCCCCCCCCAAAAAAACAAACAAACACCAGTCAGCATGCTTTATGGGAAGTAAAATTTGTTTCAAATTTTTGCTTTTTTACTTGCTTTCTGATATAATAACCTACCTTGTCTCCCTCCTCAAAAAACAGAACAAAAAATAAAAATAAAGTCTCCACATGGTTGGGAGGAAATTCTTAAGCGGACGCCCAGTCGCCCAATGTCTGAAACATCTCTGTTTTGATCTCAAACACTTGTGCTTATTCCGTGGGACGGGGGTGAATTCTTATTTTTACCTTTTCTCAACGTTTTGAAGGCGGGATTTGGCTGCTTCAGGCCGGGCTTTCAGAAAGGTTTGGTACGAGGAGAAGGACTGGATATATCCCATCAGCTCCGCCACAGTCATGGGAACTTTATCGATAATGTCTGTGATTCTAGAAGGAAGCAAAAGATGTAAAGGGAGCTAGTTAGGGGCGGGGGGGGGGATCTGATCAGCTGTGTTTCGCAGGCGAGATTCCATGGAATAGTTTAGAGCAGGGGTCCTCAACCTGTGGATCCTCAGATGTTCCTGGACTGCAACTCCCAGAAACCTCCACCACTCGCTGTGCTGGCCAGGATTTCTGGGAGTTGAGTTGCAGTCCAGGAACATCTGGGGACCCCCAGGGTGAGAACTACTGGTTTAGAGGGAAGCCCTCTAACTGAGCCAAACGACTTTGGGAGCCCTCTTAGAACTCAGAACTGTCTGGTCTCAAAAGTGATAGCAGTTGTGTATCGCTTTAACAACCATGGCCCCGTCCTATGGGATTCTGGGAGATGTGGTTGGAAAAAAGGGTATTTGCTCTACAGTAGGGGTCCCCAGCCTCAGGTAAAACCAGCTGTTCTGGGACTGCAACTCCCAGAAGCCACCCTGTTACTCCCAGATACCCTGGCTAGCACGGCTGGTGGTGACCCCTTCCGGGAGTAACTGTCCGAAGAACACGGAAATAATTCAAGATCAGGGGATGCTCCTAGACCAGCGGTGGCGAACCTTCGGCACTCCAGATGCTCTGGACCACAATTCCCAGAATCCCAAGCCTGTACTGCCAATGACAAAGGACTGTGGGAGTTGTGGTCCCAAACATCTGGAGTGCCGAAGGTTTGCCACCACAGTGCTAGACCATTACCCAAATTACAGCCGCCATTTTGGAACTGACAGAATTTCCGCACCTTCCATTGAACCACGTCCACGAATTAAACCCAACGGTTAGCCCAGGCATGTCCAAACTTTGGCCCTCCAGATGTTTTGGACCACAACTCTCAGAATTCTAAGCTTAGATTGCCAACGACAAAGGACTGTGGGAGTTGTGGTCCAAAACATCTGGAGGGCCGAAGTTTGGACATGCCTGGGTTAGCCCATCTTCAACGGGAGCCACTGAACTAACGAGTCTTAGGGGACGACTTTAACCCATGGGTTTCACCCTTCTAGTTCAGGGGTAGCGAACCTTCGGCACTGCAGATTTTTTGGACCACAACTCCCAGAATGCCGAGCCTAGTTTGCCAATGACAAAGGTCTGTGGGAGTTGTGGTCCAAAACATGTGGAGAGCCAAAGGTTCACCGCTACTGGTCTAGTTCAACTTCATCACTGGAATCGGAACGGCTCCATTGAGATCAATGGGACTTGGGCTGGTTGGGATGGGTCAACCCATCTGGTCTACTCTTGTTGAGAGACCTGTGTGTGTGTGAGCGAGTGAGTGAGTGTGTGGTGCCGAAGCTCAAAGCCAAGCATCCGCTCACCTCTTTTTGTCTTGGAAGGGCAAGGCGTTAAATATTTCTTCGTAGTCGTCCGTGACCCGTTGAACCTTGCTGTCCGTGTAAGCGGCGAGCTCTTGTCGAAACTGCACGGAAGAAGCAAAGAGGGGCAATAATAAAGCCGCACCTGGAGTACTGTGTCCAATTCTGGTCACTGCGTCTCAAAAAAGACACAGTGGAACTGGAAAAGGTGCAGAAGAGAGTGACTAAAATGATTACTGGGCTGGGGCACCTCCCTTATGAGGAAAGGCTAAAACATTTGGGGCTCTTTAGTCTGGAAAAAGGCACCTGAGGGGGGATATGATTGAGATGTACAAAATAATGCAGGGCATGAGTAAAGTGGATAGAGGGACACTCTTCTCCCTCTCACAAAATACCAGAACTAGGGGACATTCACTCAAACTGAGGGCTGGGAGAGTAAGAACTGACAAAAGAAAATATTGTTTTACCCAGTGTGTTGTTATTCTGTGGAACTCCCTGCCACAAGATGTGGTGATGGCATCCGGCCTGGATGCCTTAAAAAGGGGATTGGAGAGATTCCTGGGGGAAAAGTCCATCATAGGTCACAAACCAGGACGGAGATGTGGGATCTCCATGTGTAAAACCAGGGTAGTTCAAGGGCAAGATGCAGGGGAGTGGCATCAGGAGGCAGATAATCTAGTCTCGTGCGCTCTCAGATGCATCTGGTGGGGCCACTGTGAGATCCAGGAAGCTGGACTAGATGGGCCTTTGGCCTGATCCAGCAGGTCTCTTCTTACGTTCTTATCTTCTTAAATATCTCACTTGCCCTATAAGGGTCAGGTTGGATGTGTCTTGACAGTACAAAACGCACAGATATGTCCTCTAATTCTGTACCGCAGATGCCGGGAAGAGGGGGAGATTTCCGACGTGCAAGCTTTCTTTGCACTCTTTCTGGGGGGTCCACACAGCATGTTAGGATGTTTCTACAGAACTTGGCTCTTTCCTACGAAACTCTTCCAATCCCGGCGCCGTTTGGGCCACATAATGCCCAGCCTTTGGGTCACGGAAACCAGGAGACGTACCTCGGTGAAGATCTGCGTGAGCTTCTCTGAGCAATCCCCGTAGTGCAGCGTCATGTCCAGCGTGTTGCTGGTCAGAATCACGCAGCCGGCCGGCTTGAGAGCCCGCTCCACCTCCGTCATGAAGCTGGGAAGGTCGAACCAGTGGGCCGCCGTGAAGGCCGTCACCAGGTCCACGGAGTGGTCTTCCACGGGCATCTTCTCGGCCGGGGCGGCGCTGCAATGAAAGGAACGTCAACTCTACCCCATCACAACAGTTCACGGGGCCTGCCTGGTTAAAACCCCATGGAAATAGCCCGTGGCTGCAAAAACCAAGTGGTGAGAGGGAGGCGTGGCAATCCGTGGCACCAGGAACCAAGAGCCCCTCATGAGGTATGGAAAAGACAAAGCTTCCATGATTCCGAGTAAAACCTATTTGTCTCTAGGTTGACACACGAGACCCCGTTTTTCTGTCACAGCTGGTTCCACCCCCCAAAAATATCCACTGTCCACGTTGATTGCCACGCCAAGACTGATTAACACCGGCGGAGGTGAGGAGCTCCACAAGGTGCTGAATTAAATAATTAATTAATCTTAATTAATTTGATTCGTATGCTATCCAATTAGTACAAAGCAGCATTCCGGGCATTTCACAATCAATACCAGATTGCTGTGCTCCGTTGTTTTTGAATGCACTTTTGGCATCGATTTTATTTACCGTTTTTAGCAACATGCTTGTTAGATTTTTGTTTTAACATTTGCACAGTTACCGTGTTGAGCTTTAAACGTTGTCTTTTTAAATGCTGCAAGCCGCCTCGGGTCTTTTGGAGCAGAAAGACGAGGTAAAAAGTATTTTAAATAAATCAACAAACCAGACAATAGAGCAACAAGTCAAGATTAAAAATAAAATAAAATAAAGCCCATTTAATCAAAAGCAGCAAGACAAGATATGGGATGTATTGCAGGGGTGTAAGATCCAGCACCGGGGACAACTGCTGCAAAGTGCGGACTAAAACCCAGAGAGGATTCAACAGATCAACAAATTTAGAATCACCTATTTCAGTGGTGCAGACTAATTGATCTCCCGTGAAAAATATTCTGTGTTTACTTACAGGAAAGAGACGTTGGGAGGGTGGGGGGCCCTGTTGGCCTCCTCGATCTGAGCTTCGCTGATGTCGGTCCCGATCACCTTGTCGAAACGCGGGGCCAGCAGGTGAGTGCATTGGCCCGAGCCACATCCCACGTCGACGGCCAGCTGGAAGGAACTCACCTTGGGAGAGAAGGAAAACCCAGCCCTTCAGTCTCATGAGTCCCAACCGACACCCGCTCCTGCAACTCATTTCCCATCACATTTTTAAAATTTATTTGGTATAATTTGTTGGCCACCTTTCTTCCAATGGGGGAACACCATGCTGCTCGCAACTTTACGAGGAGAATTAAAAACACAACAAAGTATGCACGAAGAAGAAACTAAGCAATTAAGAAGAAGAAACCACTCCAGTGTTCCTGCCAAGAAAACTCCATGGACACGGAGTCACGAAGAGTCGGTCACGACTGTAACAACACAACACACTACCGCCCAGAGTGGCCTCCCTGCCAGGCGGGCGGTATAATAATAATAATAATAATAATAATAATAATAATAATAATAATAATAATAATAATAATAATAATAATTTTATGCCACCTTTCTCCCCAAAGGGACCCAAGGTGGCATAAAAATCTAAATAAATAAATAAATAAATGATGATGATGATGATTGATGGTGATGATGATGATGATGACTCTTTTAACCTATAATATCTAGGAATCTCTCCCTCCACCTCTTGTTATGTAGCTTTGGTGTTCATGACTAGTGCAGCTTAACTTAATTGTGTTTGTTTTTATTACAATTACATTGATTATGGTTATTTTTGTTAGTTTGATTCCTGTATATTGTATCTATATTGTACTTCCTGGTGGCTCTCCCTGTGACTGACCCAGTTCAGGCCTGACACTGAAACGTCAGAAAGTTTCAGGTGTGCCTGACACAGGTCACTCTCTGGCCCTCCCCAGAAAGGAGGCTGTCTGAAACATCTGGAGAGGCGGGGTGGGTCTCCTCCAGCGATCAGCCTCCGTTAAGGCGCTAGTCCTCATGATGCCGAAGAACGCGTTTCTTTCAATGGGGGGAGGCAGAATCAACTGACACCCCCAAGATCCCACCCTATCCTGATCTTCCAATTAAATCAGGCATGCCCAAACTTCGGCCCTCCTGATGCTTTGGACCACAACTCCCAGAATTCCAAGCCTGTATTTCCAACGGCAAAGGACTGTGGGAGTTGTGGCCCAAAACATCTGGAGGGCCAAAGTTTGGACATGCCTGTTGGTGCGGGCGGCTGCTTCCCGGCCCTGATGAGGACGTTGTACACGCGTCCATTTCTGGTCGTCTGAACCCTTCCCAATGAGACTGTCTCCAGGTTACAGACACAGTTTTCTTACCTTTTCATCCAGGTACGAGAAAATGACTTTTTTCAGGGGCTCCTGGGGCGAGAACCGGTATTTCCGGTAGAAAAGGGCATGATCCTTCCCCTCAAACAAACGGGTGGCCATTTCTCTCTTCCAACCAAGAGAACAAGCCGACAGAGGCGGAGGCGGCTCCTTTCTTTTTATTTCCTTTGCTCGCTTCTTGCAAGCCGGACTTTGGCGTTTTGCAAAATATCGCGTGGAAGGAAAGAGCAGCTCGTCCCCTCCCGCCGCTTTCCTACCGACGCCGGAGAGGATGTAAAAGCCGGAATGGAACGCAACGGGAACGGAACGGAACGGGCGTGCCTTCTCGCAAGTAACGCCGTTACCGGTCTTTAGGAACGGCGTTGATCTGCCAGATGCCAAACACGAGCGAGGGTGGGGGGGATGCGGTGGGGGGGGCTTACAGTCTCACTCTGAGAGATTAGTAGGAGAAAGAAGAGAGGGTTTCATGACGTACTGAACTGTTCACGCAGTAAATTGAAAAACTCGTGCCGCGGATTGTAGGGAGGGAAATGAACACAGAGTAGAATGCCAAGATGGGAGGGAATGATTGGTTGGTTCTATCCAGATTGACAGCCACCCCAGCCAACAGAGGTCCCTCCCCGCTGAACCTACTAAAGGCAGCATGCGAGGCTGCACAAGGCCATCAACACAGGCAGCTTCCTAGGCCTGTTTCCACAGTTCTTGGCCCACAAGGTGCTGTTATGAAGGCACTGACCAGAAAACAATTCCCTTATTTAAAGTTGTGAAGGGCCCAAATGCATCCCTTTGAAAGATTTCCACATAAAATGTGTAACTTGACAAGCTGCATTAATCAATATGGGTGCTAGGTAAATGGTGCTAATTGATACACCTGTTAGGACATAGGTGCCAATTAGGGATGGGCCAGGTTTAAAGGGCTTCAGCCATTGACAGCTTGGCAAAAAATGATGGAACAAAAGAGTTCGTTTCATTGTGGGGGAAAAACGACCATTCCGTTTCCGTCTGTAACAAAATGCAGCTTCCTCGTTTTGTTTCATTCTGTTTCGTTATGTAACGAAACGACGAAACAGCATTTCGTTTTTCATTTCCTGCCCATCCCTGGTGCCAATAAAACTACAATTACTAGCTCCATTACCTGTCGCTTGAGTGTCGTTAGTTATAAGTAACTATGCTATTTAGTAGTTACTTCCGTCTCTGAAGCCCACTGCCCTGTGAAGGCGAGGATTCCATTTGACAGAGCCATAAAAATATACAGTGGTACCTTGTATAAAGGAATTAATTCATTCCAAATGAAATTATGTTAAGCAAAATTTCCTTTATGCAAATTTCCCATAGGAATGCATTGAAAAAGGAGTAATGCCATTTTTATGTTGTACAGATTCACCCCATAGGCGATTCTGTTAAGCAAATTTCACCTATCTCTGGAATTTTTTTATATTGTACATATTTTATGTTATACAAACTGTTTGTTATACAAAGGTCCATTGTATCAGATGGCAATAACAGTGCAGAGATTGATTTCAGGGAGAGTGGATGATTAACCCCCTGACCGTCAGCAAAAGAAATCAAAGGGGAAGGCATATCAGGGCAAAAACATTATTCCGAGAGACCCTGTGGAGACCCTCTTCAACAGCCATGTGCTTTGAGCTCGTAGGGAGGTGCAGTTGTGCGTTGGTTTGCATCATGTCCGTCCGGGAATGTCTGATCTAGTTGCGATTGGCCATCTCAACAGCCCGCTCCGTGCTGGAGAACCAGGCGGGCAGCATATTCGACCTTCCTTGGCGATAACCTGTGCCTCATATTTTTCGCTAGACAATCATGCACACCCTGGTCCGGTCAAGTCCGACGGCATTTTTCAAATGCTTCTCTTTTACCCCATCTCTCTTGCCTCTCTCAGCGTGGGAGTCACTCAAGGTCCACCGTTGGGTGACAGCCCCGGATGTAGCAACCAGGGGTAGTGTCGGCCACCGCCGAAAGGACCACCGTTTGCAGGACCCCCTGGGATGCTTACGAAAATCCCTGTGGCCCGCAGACAGTTAAAACGTGGCACCTGGACTTCTTTTCTCGAGTGGCTGAAACGTTGCGCTGCCCATCCAAACAGCTTTGTCCGTCGGACTGACAAAGCTGTCTGGATGAGCAGCGGAACGTTTCGATCTCTCAGAAAAGAAGTCCCGTTGCCACGACTCAACTCCCAGAAAAACTCACCTGGATGACTGGGAATCTTCACAGACATTCAAAGCATTCTGATCATATACCGCCCCTAGTGCTTAACGCGCTCTCTGGGCAATTTGCAATTTATTTATGCCGGTGACACATTGCCCCCCCCTCCCACCAGCAAACTGGGTACTGATTTTACTGATCTCGGAAGGATGGAAGGCTGAGTGAACCTTGAAGTCAGCTCCCTGGGACTGAACGTTAGCACAGTTTTGGCTGCAGTAGAACTTTTTATAACCACTGTGCCACAAGGGCTAGGAAAAGAGTGCTTTATGTAAACCGCCCAGAGTTCCCTTTGGGGAAAATTGGCCACGGTATACAAATGCAAAAATAAATAATAAATAAATAAATGTTTTTAGAGCCCTGTCTTAAGATGCTGCCGGTCGGAGCTAATAAACCCCTGGTGAAAAACAGACCAAAGATGTGACTTCTTCTAAAGCCACCTTCATGTGCCGAGGTGAAGCAGAATGAAAATAAATCTGGAAACAAAACAAAACAATGATATTAACCTGGCTCAGAGGGTACAGCGACATTAATTCTTCAACCCTGGGTCTCTCACCCTCTTGGTAAGCATTGAAAGACGCTAGCAGATTCATAAAATAGCACTGCAAACCGCATGCTGTTTTGAAGAGAGGACTTTGTATTGTACTTGCAGGGTGATACACGAACCAAAGAAAGAAAACAAAACAATGATAAACACCGTTTCTGTTTTGGCAGGTCCTCTATTGAACACCCCAATCTGTGATGGAGCATCGTATATAGAAGGAGAAAGGGAGGACCCGTGTGCCACAGGCGCGGAGAAATGTCGGGGCGGTGAAAGCTGTCTTGAAAGTTTTACGTCAGTATCTGGGGGTCCTGGTGGATCACAAGGCGAACGTGAGCAAAGAGTGTGAGGCGACAGCAAAAAAAGACAACACAGCCAGATGCCGAAACTACTGGCCTGTCCAGTAGACAAAATACCAATTCTATTCAGCTTTGGTAGGACCTCATCTGGAATACTGCATCCACATCCGGGCAAGACGGGTGAAGAAGCCGGAAGGCCACCAAGAAGGATACGAGGTTTAGAAACCAAGCCCTTTGAGGAAAAAATGGAGGGAATTTGGCCCGTTGAGGCAGCAGATGAGAAAGCGGAGGGTGGGGGAGTGACATGGCAGCCATCTTAAAGTCTTTGAAAAGATGTGGAAGGTGCAGCAAGTGTCTTGTTGGCAGTTCAAGAGGACAGGACGAGAAGAAACAGATTCAAGTAACAAGAAAGGTGATTATGACTAAACCTTAGGAAGAACTTCCCAACAGTGAAAGCCATTTGACATTATAATTGCTTATGCACATAAGAACATAACATAAGAACATAAGAAGAGCCATGCCGGATCAGGCCAAAAGCCCATCCAGTCCAGCTCCCTGTATCTCACAGTGGCCCCACCAGATGGGTCTGGGAGTACGCCAGACTAGATATCTGTCTCTTGATACCACTCCCCTGCATCTGGCCCTCGAAGTACCCCGGTTTTAAGCCTGGAGATGACACATCTCCATCATGGTTTGTAACCTGTGATGGACTTTTCCTCCAGGAATTTGTCCCATCCCCTTTTGAAGGCATCCAGGCCAGATGCCATCACCACCTCCTGTGGCAAGGAGTACCACAGACTAACAACGCACTGGGTGTAGGCGGTCCCTCCTTCACTGAACATATTTAAACAGAAGTCGGATGGCTACCAGATGTTTTGTCCGTGGCTATTGGTGGGACTTGGTCCCATCCAGCTCCCCAATCCTAATGAACACCTAAAATCTCTTTGATGCTGTGTTATGTCCTACACACCCTACTTTTCACCACCACTCCATCCAGCCCCTGTTGTCCCAGAGTTGTTCGCCCCTAGGTTGCCCATCTCAACACTCCTTGTTTTTCATTTTTTATTTGGAAACCAAACGAGAGGAACCTGTTTGCCGACAGAGCCGAGATGTTTCAACCGGTCATGGGAGGAATGTAGATGGTTGGCACAGGAAGTCCGACCGGGTGGGGGGGCAGCCCCTGAAGGTGTACGGGGTCGGCCAGTTGGGTGGAAGAGAGGTTTTCCTGTGGGCTTTGCATCACGGACGCACCAAACAACTGGCGAGCGAGCAAGAGTCATCATTCTGTCACCATTTGGCTCAGAAGGAACATTGTGAGAAGACCTTCAAGTCCCTTAACCAAGAATGACCTCTTTCCTTCTATTTCTCTTGCTGGCTGTTGACGGGACCGTCGGGCAAATAGGTAAGGGCAGTTCAATCACAAGTTTCTTTCTTTCTTTCTTTCTTTCTTTCTTTCTTCCTTCCTTCTTTCTTCCTTCCTTCCTTCCTTCCTTCCTTCCTTCCTTCCTTCCTTCCTTCCTTCTTTCTTTCTTTTTTCTTCCTTCCTTCCTTCTTTCTTTCTTTCTTTCTTTCTTTCTTTCTTCCTTCCTTCCTTCCTTCCTTCCTTCCTTCCTTCCTTCCTTCCTTTCTTTCTTTCTTTCTTTCTTTCTTTCTTTCTTTCTTTCTTTCTTTCTTTCTTTCTTTCTTTCTTCCTAATATCTATTTATTTGCCAGGAGGGTGGGAGGCATGCAAAAAAGGCTCCTGAATCAACTTTGCCATTAGTAACCTGTGGGAGACTCTCCATCTTATTGATTGATTGATTGATTTATTTTAATATTTATATACTGCCCGTCTTCCGAAGGAACTCCGGGCGGTTTACAACAATAACAAGAACAATAATAATAAACTAAATGATAGAAAAAACACAATAATAATAAAGATGGAAAGAAAAATCACAACATCGTAATAAAACTACAATAAAAATTCACTAGCAAGGAGGCGGGGGGAGGAAAAAAAACTTAGCGGTTCCCAAAAGCCTCGCGAAAAAGCCAGGTCTTTAAGGCTTTTTAAAAGGCGGGCAGGGACTGTGCAAGGTGCAATTTGGGAGATGGTTCCAAAGCACATGACCAGGCACAGAGAAGGCTCGGTTGTGTGTCACCGCTTTCCGAGCCTCCCTTGAGTCTAAAAGATGATTAAAAGTCTAAAAGACAAACCAAAAAGAGGAAGGGGTGTTGCGAAGGGCGGAGGGGAAAAGCCAACCCAGGCACTACTTCTTAAATGTTTTAGAAGTTCCATTTGCTCATGGTTTGTTGTTGTTTTTTAAAAGCTGGAAGTGAATTTTAAATAATTTATACAGTAATATGAACCATTTCAGGCTTCCTAGGCATTTTCTACTCCGTGTCTCTTTCCATCTTCTCTTGACTTCCTCTCCTCACGTCTGCTTGGTGAAACTCCGACTGTAACCTCTGTGGGGCAGAGACACTGCCTTTGTTAAAGTTTTCGACAGGTGCTTCTTTCCAACCTGCTGGGCTCACCCGGGACGCCCGGAATCTTTTGTGTCTTTGTAGAGATGATCCGTTACGTCCCTCGCGTCTCAGACTTGGACCTTGAAGGCAAGATCACCGGTAGCACTTTTGCCTTGGAGCCCCCCAATTGTGTCTTCGATACATTTGTCAACGCCTCGGATGAAATTTGGGTGGCGGTTACGTACGTTAACGGTGAGTCTACCGCCCACGTCCTTTATGGTTTGTTTGTTTGTTTTATTGATTGATTCGACTTTTATACTGCCCATATAGCCTTAGGGCTACTCTGGGGTCGTCAAGAAAGGCCCTTCTCTCCATCCCGCCACCCTCACAGGTACGTCTCATGGGAACCCATGAAAGGGCCTTCTCGACGGCTGCATCCAGACTCTGGAACTCCCTCCCACTAGAGGCTAAGATTGCCCCATCTCTGATGTCTTTCCAGAAACAGGCAAAGACCTTTCTCTTCAGACAAGCTTTCCCTGAATGATGGACTGCCATTGTGTTTTTATTTGAATCTATGGGTTCACATAGACTTTGTGTTTATGACTACATATAACCATGTTGCTTTAATGTAATGTCTATTAATGCTGTAAGACGTCCCTCAATTCCTTGTTCTCAAATACTTGAACATGTCTTAATTGTACTGGACTGTATATTATCCCTCATTACTGTAAGCCGCCTTGGGTCCTTTTTCCAAGGAGAAAGGCAGGGTAGAAATACTCTAAAATAAATAAAATAATAAATAAAATTGCAATAAAGCAAAGTGACACAGTTAAATAGCCAAAATACAAACAACATAGTATAAACAAAATAGAACTGCACAGATCAACAATGATAGACTAAAATAAAAGTAAAAATATCCAGGCGGGTTGATGAAATAAGAAATAAACAAACAAAAAAAGATAAGTGGGGAAAAGAAGAAAAGCAGTTAAAAAAAGATACCGGTAAGTGGTAAAAAGAAGAAAAGTGGTTGGAGACTGTCTTGTGTTCAGAGACCTCCTTTAGCAATGTGCTGGGAAGATTGCTAAGATAAGCAGAGGAAGAGTAAATAAACCAACATTTTTAAAAAATACATTTTTGGCATTCCATCATAACTAATTAACTGTAGAACTATATAATGAGAGATAGATAGATAGATAGATAGATAGATAGATAGATAGATAGATAGATAGATAGATAGATAGATAGATAGATAGATATAATTAACTATTTCAATTACACATAAATTAAACAGGAACTTAGTTTGACTTATAATATTGATCTAGAAATTTATCAAAATCATGCCGCCTTTCATCGAAATCTTCGCAATGTCCATTTGGTTTCAGCGATGCTGAGATTTTGTCCGTTTCTGCGCAGTTCAGCATCACCTTCCTAATTCACTGGCCGCTGCCAGCAATCTTGTTTGCCTTCCATAGTTGGGCATTCAACATTCCAGCTGCCGTGATAATATGGATTATTACAAATTTATTTTTGCCATCACCAACATTTTGTTGTGTCATAGACAGTAAAAGGAAAAGATCTCTGGCTTTCACTCAAGATTGATTAAGATATTTTAAATGTTTTTTTTTTAAAAAGACACTTTTTTTAAAGGAATGGGGGCGAGGGGGGGCGAGGTCGGAGTCAGTTTCTGAGAGATCCAGGCTTCCTCCAGTCCAGGGACGCAGGCGCTCCATCTAGTTATGTTCCTCAACAGATTAAACGCCAGACACAACTCACCTTGTAGGTACGGAGCAGCATCGGAGGGAACAGGGAAGCAGATTTGGGGATCTGGGTCAGCCACTGAAATAATATACCTTCCCTTCATATCCATTTTTCCTTTGTTATGTTTCCTTTTGATTTGTATTAGGGTGTTTTTAATTTCTTGTTGCTTTGCCTGTACACTGCCCAGAAAATCCCTTGGGAAAACGTTTTAAAGTTTAAAATTAATTATTTTAAACTTAAAAAGTAATTAATTAATTAATTAATTTAAAATTTTAAAAAATTAAAAATTAATTTGTAAATAAATAAATAAATAAAAAGTTTTTATTAATCATTAATAATTATTAATTAATAATAATTAAAATTATTTGATTAGATAATTGATTAATTGATTAATGCAACTTCATCTTCTCCTCCTTTCCGCTCCACAAACAGCCACTGCCAGCTTCAAGAACCCAACGAGCCCCAAAGACATTCCGCCGTACGAAGACCTCTTCACCCAAAAGGGGTACATGACCATGAAGGCCACCCTCTCCCACTACCCGTGCGAGGGAGCCAAGTCCAGGAACGTGCTCCGGATTGGGAACGAATCCAGCTGCAAGAACGATGACACCCAGACGAGCTGTAACGGCCCCTTGCCCTCACCGGGCCCTTACAGGTGAGCAAAGGGGGGAGTCTTATCAGACAAAAGCACCTGGGATGGATCACATTTTTAAGAATGTTGTAGTAACCACTCTCAGCTTGGGACTGGACAATAGACAATGCTGGTTGTGTTGTACCGTTGGCTCTTTTCTAGATCTACATGCAGATAGGTGTTGCGAAGGTCTTCCTTCCTCCTTTTCCTTCTGAGTTCATTTCCTACTCCTTTCCCTTCCTAGCTAGAGTCACTTGGCTTCACCATAACGGCTGAGTGGACCTGCACATAGGGGAGCAAGATTTATCGGTCTTAGTCACTACGTTTTGGGGTTCTTTCCCCCATACTATTCCTGAATGGATTTCCTGAACACACATTTTGTATTTTGAGCCAGTTGTGAGTTTCTGGAGCAGGTACTGCTGCTTGCCATTCTTTTACTGCACTCAACTAGTATAAATACCAAACCATTTTGTAAAATCTATCTATCTATATCTATCTATCTATCTATCTATCTATCTATCTATCTATCTATCTATCATACATACATACATAGATAGATAGATACATCTCTATCTCTATCTATATCTATGTCTATATCATACATACATACCTCTCTCTCTCTCTCTCTCTCTCTCTCTCAACAGTTTGCAATGTTTATATAAAACGAAATGTTATGCCAAAATCATGCATTAGTGTGAAAGAGATGAATGAAATTTTGTCTGCATTTTTGTGTCAAGGAGGTTTATTTCAAAATCCTATCCATTGGTGTGAGAAAGAAATAGAACAGACATTGCAAAAATGAGAAACAAAGGGTCAAACTAATTGTTAAAAAGAGAATGCATTGGCCTCCTAACGATTAAGCCGTTTATCCACCTAGAACAGGACACCTTGATAGATAACGGTGCCTCGGTGGTCTGCCTTGCAAATTACGCCCGTGTTCACTTTCCAAATAGAGGGCAATTGAGTGTGTCTTTGCCACTAGAGGGAACACCTCTTGTAGAAATGACTTCAGTCTGTGGTTTTTAATCTTTTGCCCTCCAGCTGTTTTAGACTTAAATTCCCAGAATCCCCCCTCCTCAGCATGGCTGACAGCAAAGCATTCTGGGATGAGGAAATCCAAAACAGCAGGGAGAGGCAAGGTTTTGAGACCTGGTGTACTAACCTAGCATGTAGTTTGGCTCCAGGAGAGTCTGAAATCTACAGAAATTGGCCAGTTGTTCAAATTCTGTGCCCCGCCTTGGGCCAAACTCCTGTCTTTCTCTTCCTCTTTCCTCTCGGTGTACCTCAGCCTACCTCGCAAGCTTGTTGTAGGATGCCAATGCAGCGAGAGTGTTTACTGCCCCCGTGAGCCTAGAGGTGGGCAGATCTGTGGTCCCAGAATTTGGTGTACCTCCAATTTCAGATTGGGAGAGGAAAGGTGCTCAATAAAATAAATAACCCTTAATTCCGAGGGCCAGTGCCCTGTATGAATTATCACCCGCAACCAGCATTGCAGAAGTTGTTGGGCTCTTGGGAACGTGCAGGTAGTGTACCTGGTGTCAGGAGTCGTGCAATCGGGCACGTAACCTGCACGTGATCATTAGCGACCAGGAGGGATGTGTCATACTGTGAAGTCAAACAACAGATACAAATATGAGAGAGAGAGAGAGAGAGAGAGAGAGAGAGAAGAGAGAGAGAGAATAATCCCTAAATGTGAGAATAGGATTGGACATATATGTGTCGACGAAACACCTGAGGTAAATCCCGTATTAGATTTGGCTTTCTAGATGTTGATGGGGTGACTGTCGGACTCCTACCACATCTAGAAAGTTCTCCAGGTCTGGTCTACCCAACTTTATGAGGAAGAAAACCCTTTAATTCTGTTTTCTTCTTGGCCTGTCGTTGGGACTATCGGACCCATGTGTCACGTCCTCCAAGGGGGATAACCACCGCCTTTACGTGGAAGTGGACCTCAGGGACAGTAGCGAATCCCCCCCCCCTTAGCAAATGCTCTGTGAAATTAAGCCATTGTACCAGTGCTTGGGATTTTCACGTCTGAGGTATAACCGAGAACCGGTTCTTCTGCCCGGACGTCCCTGTGAGGGGAGAGGTGCTCAACCAGATGGTCCACATTTCTGTCCAGCAGAACAGATGTGGCCTGAAGCAAGGGGAGGGACCCAGCCAGCCACATGTTAGAGGCACCCTGGTCCCTTGTTTTAAACAATTAACTCATTCACAGAAGTTGCAAAACTTACTATGCTATTAAAGGATGATACAAAATATCACGGTTAAGGATATAAATAAAGTTCGATTCATATGATATTGTATTATACGATATGGTGCGATATATTTATTTATTGAGCTTTTATACCACCCATCTAGCAAACAACCACAGTGGTACCTTGTATAAAGCAATTAATTCATGCCAAATGAAATTCTGTTAAGCAAATTTTCCTTTATACAAATTTCCCATAGGAATGCATTGAAAACAGAGTAATCCCTCATCGCGACCATTTTTATGTTGTACGGATTCGCCCCATAGGCAATTCTGTTAAGCAAATTTCCCCTATCTCCGGAATTGTTTATGTTGTTCAAATTTTATGTTATACAAACTGTTTGTTATACGAGGGTCCATTGTACATATCATATCATATCATATCATATCATATCATATCATATCATATCATATCATATCATATCATATCATATCATATATTATATTATATTATATTATATTATATTATATTATATTATATTATATTATATTATAGATTGTCCCTATAGCAGTGGAAGGAAGTTTGAATTTACTGCAGGTTTCTCATGATGCTTATTTTAATGAATAAATGAATAAATAAAGAAGGAAATTAGGCTGAAATTTATGGAAATCAGGCTGAAAATGACACATCTCCATCATGGTTTGTAACCTGTGATGGGCTTTTTCCTCCAGGAATCTGTCCAATCCCCTTTTTGAAGGCATCCAGGCCAGATGCCACCACCGCATCCTGTGGCAGGGAGTTCCACAGACTAACTTCAAGCCTTGAGAAGTCTTGGGATGGCTGCCCTAAGTTGGAACCATCTGGATGTCCCCTGAGCATTAGTGGGAACGGACTTGAGAGCACGGGACTGTTGTTCTTTTGGCTCATGTTATTAATCATCCTCCTGCCCACCCTTTGTTTGTGTTTTAACCTGTGCCCAGAGTGAAGTTCCTTGCCATGGGGGATAAAGGCCCGAAAGCTGAAACAAGATGGTCAATTCCAATCACACTGAACAAAGGTAGGTCAGAGGAAGCAGAGGGAAGAGGAATGGATATGGTGAGAATCAATGGGACTTACATTCCAAGTTCCCACGAGGTCAATCCTGCTATTAGAGTTGGGTCCAACATGGGTATTTAGGCCTGAGCTCTCTGGACGCACAAGACAACAATGTATATCAGGTTGGAAATGTTTTTGTTTCTGGTTTAAATTCTCCTCTTGACCCATGGCAGAAGGACAGAGATTCGCCGAGGAGAATAACTTTCAAGTTCCTCCAATGGCCCACCCCCTTTCTCATTATATGGCACTTATAGTCTCGGTTGCTCACACCGAGATATTAGTAGTAGAAAGAATAAAAATATTTTACTACTTACAACTGGGAACAGATGACAGCAAACGCTAACAACCAAGAAATAATTGAGTTCCGATCGATGAAAGAGAGGGAACGAGAATATACAGCAGGGAGGTGGGGCTGTCTTTGAATTCTGAGACAGGAAAGAATGATTGGTTAGTATGGACAGATTGACAGCCACCACAGAAAGATCCCTCCCAACCAAACAAACTACAAGCAGCATGCATAGTTGTAAAAATGCCAACATATTGATCCCTATAGTTGTAATGGAAAACAACAAGACTTATGATATATTTCAGTAACAATACTTTTATTGGCAAACAGTAAGACTTACAATGAGACAGGACAGGTTCCTTCAACTGGGGTCCCTCCACCTGTGTCAGACTACAACCCCCATCATCTCTGCCTTGACCCCTAGCTCCGTCTGGCCAACCCACCCTCTGCTGCAGGCCAGCAGATGATTGCTGCTAATTGACGGCGTGCACGCGTCTGTGGCGTGCCTGAGTCGGTCACGTGCCTGCCTGACTGCACAACTGAGAAGTGGTGCCCTGGCAGCTCGTCAATTTGTGACAATTAGCCATAGGGAGCCTTCCTTGAACACCAGGAGGATTCTGGCTGTTTGGTTCCGATGGGGCCCTCTGCTCCGAGGTTGAGAAAGAGTTCGTAATTTCCCAAACCGAGTCGGAATCAGGTTAGTTAGTCGAACAGCTGTAAAGCCAAGCTTAATCTCTCGTCTGCTTCCAGCTCAGGCTTGGAAAAGCTTGGACACCTGGCCCGGACGTCGTAGCGGCGACATGATAGTCATCACCGTCATTCTGTCCGCCCTCTGTGGAGTTGTGACGATCGCCTTCCTGAGCACAGTCTGCTACGAATGGTAAGGGCCGACGCTTGAGGGGCACGTCGTGGTCCCATCTGGAGCTGGTCTTGGGAACGAGCCCCGGACGTGGTTTCTGAACACACCCAGCCTTGCCCCGCGTGGGTGTGGCATCACTTACCTCATGGTGAGGGGGAGGCCTTCAGAAAGCAGAGAACACGGGTTCTAGAGCAGAGATGGACACAAACCACCTAAGTGGAAAGGACCCAGTAAAGCAGGGGTCCTCAAACTTTGGCCCGAGGGCCAGATGCAGCCCGCGAAGGTCCTGAATCCAGCCCACCAGCCATTACAGACCCCCACACACACACTTCTCCCCAATTGAGCCAAAAACTCACCATTCAGCACCAGCTGTCGCCTCAGATACCAATGCAAGGGCAAAGCCTACCGTTGCCAGTAGCATCTTGGGGTGGGGGGTGAGCAGGATGGACCCTCCCTTACCCTCTTTGGAGCCGCGGGAGAAGTGGGCCTTCCATGCAGGCTGGCAGGCACTGGGCTGGGCTGGGGGGGCAGGGTGAAGCAGGGTGAGCCTTGCCCCTCCGCCCTCGGAGCCACGCCGGGGAGCTGCAGGGTCCGGCCCCTAACCGTGCCTGAGGGACAGTGAATCGGACCCCTGTTTTAAAAGTTTGAGGACCTCTGCAGTAAAGAGTCCCAGGTCTAAGCAGCGATCGCCCTTGTTAATGAGGGCTTGGGTTAACATAATGAAGGCACCTCATGAGTAGGGAGCGACGGGGCTTTCTTAGCATCGTATATGGTATTTTCCAGTGCTTGGGTTTTCCGAGGGATTCTTGATGCGAGGTTGTTACGACCTTCTGCCCACCAGTTCTAAGGGCCTCAAACCAGCTGCAAACCCAAACTAGAAGGTTAGGCAATGGATTTAGGGGGATCTGTTTTTAATTAGATGGAGCAATTGGATTGCGGGCTGCCTTCATTTTTTTTTATTCAAAGTAAAGCAGCAGTTCCTAACCCCAGGTCCCCAGATGTTCTTAGGTGGCAACTCTCAGAAATCCTGACCAGCATAGGGTTATGGGCGTTTGAGTCCAAAAACATCTGGAGACCCATGGTTGGAAGCCATCAATCAAAAAGCACCAGAATAATGCAGCAAGTAAGCACCGGTTATCTCTCAAAGGCTGTAACTAATAAAAGTAATGGATTACTTTTTCAAACACTGGAGTAATGGGACGAGTTACTTTGATGAAATAAGCCGCTTTGGCTCTGGTGACGTCTTTTCTTCCTTGACGCCCCTTTTTTTGGTCTCTTGACAGCTTTAAGCGGCTGCGGCAGGGCCCGCCGGATGACCATCAGGGGCAGCGCCCGGATCCGGAGCCCTTCCAAAGCAGCCGCTACGACACCCACCACATCCCCCCAGCCCCACCTGTGCCACCCTCTCCACCTGCCATGGAGGCGCCTGGCCCTCAGCTCATTTCTACGGCTTCTTAGAGCGGTGCTCCAACCCTCACCTTGGTTTCCTTCCAGCTGGGTTTCTCCGCGCCATTCTCTGGGGAGGAATACCGTCCTCTGAACTGACCACCATGGTACTTTCTAGGTCTTCTTTTTTTCAGGGGTCGGCAGCCTCCGACCTTGGGGCCAAATCTGTCCCTCTGGGGCTGCTCAAGACTGCCTTTTCTTATGATGCTGTCATTGAGGCGTCTGTCATTGGGGTGTTTCCTAGACTTTGTACAGATTCTTTTCCATCCGATAAGGTCGGAAGCTCTCTGTTAAGGTTCCGTTAACGGCAGTAACGGCTTCAAATGAAAATGCACGCCCCTTTTGCTTTCACCCTGCCCAAAAGTAGACTACGACCCTTGCAAAATAATAATAATAATATCTGAAATGGAATTTGAGACCTTTGGGTTGAAAGGGGTCACCACTGGCCTTCCTTGACCTTTGCCCCTTTGACCTTTGCCCGTACATCTTAGAAATGAATGGGGGTCTTCTTTTAGTTGATACGGGGATCCTTCCAGACGTGGTTGCATTTCGGCAGCGTTTTGGAGGAACATTACAAGACACACACGCCCTTTGTTTGGAGAAGACCCCACCGCCACCAAAGACGGCAAGTTGATATGTCCCAGTTGGGAAGCTGTATTACTACCTATTAAATCCAGAGTCCCAAATGACCGGCAGTACTGTTGTGTTTTTAAAATATGAGAAGCGTTCCAAAGTTCCTCCCTGGCCTGTCTACAAATTTGGCCCTGCCTGGATAGCAAGGGCGGTTGTTAATATTTGAAGAATATTAGAGATCTATACGGACAGACTGATGAAACTGTGTGCTGGGTAGAGCTACGTGGAAGTTGTCCTCTGACCGATCCTGCATTTGAACATTGGGATACAGATCTCAGCCAATCCACCCTGTTCCCTTCAGGAGATCTTCTGACCTCCTCCATTTCCAGATCCATGATTTGATCTGTTGAGAATCTCTCTTGAAAATAAAAATTAAAATATCACAACGGGGGTTGTGGGGGTGATCACGGCTGAGGACTAGGAGGAGGTGACCACACATGAGTTCAATGAAGGAGTGAATTGGCTTCCCTAGACCCCCCACCCCACCCCCGCCCAGGCTAGTCTATGGCCAGTGTTGTGCAAGTCCGTGGCCACGTGGCCAGCATGGCTGAATGCATTTCTGTTCACGTAACACTGCTTTTTTATGGCAGTACTGATTTATCTACTTGCATTGACATGCTTTCAAACTGCTAGGTTGGCAGATGCTGGGGTGATCAGCGGAAGCTCGCTCCACTGCGTGGCGCCCGGGATTCGAACCGCCGAGCTGTCGACTTTGCTGCCGATCGTTTCAGCGCTCTAGCCCACTGGTGTTAGAGGTGGGGAAGCTGGGGAGGTGCAGGAGGGGGGAGCTGAGATCATCATTCAGCCACCATGTCCCCTTCGTCCCTGGGGCTTCAACCCACACCCTTGTCGTTGGGTGGTAGATCAGCTCAAAACTTCACCTCCCCTGAGCTACAAAGAAACACCTTTTCTTTAGCCCACCACCCTGTTTCACACACTGAGAGGACAATTAAGCTGCCTTTCTCCTCCTCCTCCTCCTCCTCCTCTCATATATCATAGAGGATGATAGAATCATTAACTTGGAAGGGGCCTGCAGGAGCATCCCCCTTGCTCAAGATCAATTGATATCTGCCAGGCAGTTGTCTAAATTCCTCTAGAATGCCTCCAGTGTCAAAGCGGTGATCACCTCTTGAGGTCACGGGCTCCATCGTTGTACTTCTCTAACAGTCAGGAAGTTTTCTCTCTCTCTGAGGTTCAACAGAAATCTGGCTTCCTGTCACTTGAGCCCGTTATTCCATGATCCTGCCCCCTCCTCTTACGTTTGAAAAAAAATGCCATCCTATTTTCCTTCAGTCTCCTTTTCTGGATGTTAAAGATGCCCAGCTCTACCAGCCTTTCCTCGTAGGACTTGGTTTGCAGCCCATTGGTCATCCTCGAGGCTCTCCTCTGGACTTGCTCTCGTTAGTCAGCGTCCTTTGCACCTGGGGGCCCTCTCTCCACAAACACGCACGCACGCACACACACACACACACCAGAGAACCTTATGGCAGGGGTGTCCAAGCTTTGGCCCTCCAGATGTTTTGGACCACAGCTCCCAGAATTCCAAGCCTGTATTGCCAATGACAAAGGACTGGGGGAGTCATGGTCCTGAACATCTGGAGGGCCAAAGCTTGGACACCACTGCCTTATGAACACCTAGAACATAAGAACATAAGAAGAGCCCTGCTGGATCAGGCCAAAGGCCCACCTAGTCCAGCTTCCTGCATCTCACAGTGGCCCCAGCAGATGCGTTTGGGAGCGCACGAGACTAGATCTCTGTCTCCTGATACCACTCCCCTGCATCTGGCCCTTGAAGTACCCTGGTTTTAAGCCTGGAGATGACACGTCTCCATCGTGGTTTGTAACCTGTGGTGGACTTTTCACCTGACTTGTATCCCTCCTATGAGATCTCTCTCTCCCTATCTAGACACTCCTGGAGGTTCTTTCAGGCCCACGAGGGGTGAGGGCACGTAGCCTTCTGGTTGCGCCCGGAGCCTCACAGCCCCCCCAGGGGTGAGGACCAATGTCAATCCCGTGCGGCCAGAAGGCATGGTGCCATGTGGCAGCGGTTCAAAATGGACCCCATCCGCTCCCATTTGTGTGGTCCTGTTGGGGTCACGGGGGTGGGTGGGCATGGGCCACCGCCCCAGGCATCCCATCACAGAGGGAGACAATGCACCACTTATCCGGGAATTTTTACGTACACCCCCAACCAAGGGAATTGCTGCATCCAACCTCTCCTCGGGCCTTTAACCCGCTTGCAACTGGGCCCCGTAACCCAGCTGCGGTGGTGGAGTCAGGACCCGGAGGGTAAATGGCCGCAGAGTAATTGTACAACCAATGTTTCTGTTTTGGTGTCATGAAACTCCTCCCCCACCCCGGGACATGATTTGCTCTCCTCTTGATCTGGCCTGGAAAAACCCGTGGCAGGGTGTGGGCCGGGATTAGTCATACCTCCCTGCCACTGAAGCGTGGCCACCGGTGAGTCAGCTGGAGCGTGGCCAGAGCCCCACCCTAGAAGCAAAAATAGAGGACTGAAACTCATTCCTCCCTGCCCCTGCCTACTCCCGCTACCTGACATTTTAAAAAATGGCATTATGAACGTGGCAGGATACCATTCCGTGGGAGTCGGACCAGCACCCAACATCAGCGGAAAGGAGCAAACGTTTGGGTGTGAGACAGGCCACGCAGGGGGACTCGGGCATGAAGTGAACATCTGGATCCCATCTGCAGAGCCTGCCAGAAAGACGAAAGTGTCAACAGCGTCTCTGAGCATACCTAAATGGCAGGTTCCCTCTGCCCTCTAGGTCTCAATTTAGGAGCCGGGTACCAAGGGGCGCGCCGGATCGTGCCAGAAAACATTGATTTAATGTAGTGATTCCCCAACCTTGGGTTACGCTTGAACTACAATGCCCAGAGCGATTAGCCAGCACTGCTCGTGGCAAAGGCTTCTGGGAGTTTTAGTCCAAGAACATCTGGAGACCCAAGATTAGGAATGGCAGAGCCAGATTCCCCACAGGGTCTCCTTGACGGGCCTGGACCCGATGAGCCATAGAGTCACCTTCCACCCTCTGCAGAGTGGAAATCCCTGCAAAGGTGTTCAAAGTGACTCTTCTGTCTGCCAGGGAATTGCTCTACCCCATCCCATAATACTATAAGCCCAACTGCTAGACCAAAAAAAGGTCCAGTTTGGGCATGGAGGAGGGTCC
The DNA here is from genome assembly GCA_029282475.1 of Phrynocephalus forsythii. Classification (NCBI taxonomy): domain Eukaryota; kingdom Metazoa; phylum Chordata; class Lepidosauria; order Squamata; family Agamidae; genus Phrynocephalus; species Phrynocephalus forsythii. The sequence continues at coordinate 5,998,296 of JAPFRF010000017.1, read as the reverse complement.
ACACACCTTGTGCTGTACAATGTCTGATTGCTACGAAACGGATTGATCAGGATTCATCCACAGACCATCCAAATTGTGTCCTCTTTCCCCATGTAAACGCACTCTTCAGATGCGATAGTACGCTGCGTTGATGGTCTATTGTTCAGACGGGTCTGGCCCAGGTTGCAAGCACTTTGGAAGCCCGCATGAACATGATTTCCAGTTTCATGTGTTGGCGCGACATTTCTGTCGGCACTTCCGTGTTTTCATTGTAAAGGGATGGGTTTCGACAAGGCCAGCTTTGGGCACGCTTGGGCGGGGCTGGAGCAGGCAAAACGCCCCCCCTCTGAAGCGCGTTGATTTCCAATCACTCATGATTTTTGTTCTGGGAGGAGTCATTCTGTTTCCTGAGACCTGGAAATTGAATTGACCTGTTTCCCAACCAAAACTCAATGAAGCATCCTTAAATCCTTAGACAGCATAGGAGGTATGGAATTAAGTCTCTTAGGATCCTCAAAGTTTCAAGCAGACGAGATCTATAAACATCCAGAATTAGGTGCCTGACATTAGGGGATCTTCCAGCATCAGAAGCAGTCTACCTGTTAGTACCCAATGTGGCGATGGAAAACAGAGGAAGGTCTTTTGCTTCCCTGCTGTGTTTATGTCAAATGAAAGGATCAACAACAAAGAAAGGAATGGAAAAAGTAATAAACACCGTAATGAACTAAGAGGTAATAAACACAGCAATGAAATATGTTGTGAGTTACTTTTTAGATACCATAACCAGAGCTCAGGAGATCCACAGTTGTATAGTGGCTCTGCTCAGTCATGAAAATTCACTAGCAAGTGTTTGGTGTAAACTACTCCTTGACTATCTTATCTTTCCACATACCTTGGAGTAAACCCCATTGAACCCAGTGGCTAAAATCCTATAGTATTACAGAGCCTCGTGGCGCATTAGTTAAATGCCTGTACTACAGCTAAAACTGTGCTCACGACCTGGGGTTCAATCCCAGGTAGCAGGCTCAAGGTTCACTCAGCCTTCCATCCTTCCGAGGTCGGTAAGATGAGTACCCAGCTTATTGGGGGGAGGGGGCAATGTGTAGCCTGCATACTGTAACTAAAAACTGTAAACCACCCATAGACTGCTTGAAGTGGTATGGGGTGGTATATAAGCAGAGCACTTTGCTTTGCTTAGTAAGTTGCATCTAGAGTAAGTCTATTGAATCAGTGGAAGGTGCAGTAGAACTTAGGCACCCAACTCCCCACTGATTCAACGGCCCTACTCTAGTTGTGACTTATGGCTGACTTATAGGCAGTGGAATCTGCTTCCCAGAAAACATTAAAAATATGCTCTGAATGATTTAATTTCCCAAAAGATGTTGCTTAGAAAGCGAGGAAGCATCACTTGCTCAATCAAGTGGCTCTGGTCCTTGAAGATCTCCTCTTAAGTGGCGCCCATAAAAAAAACCTTCGATTCCTCTGGCTCTGAATCAGCAACAAATCCTGAGTCACTAACCTTATTTCTTCAAGGTTGTTTTATCCCAACAAAAGCCAGAGCTATGGGGTGGACTACACGTGACTTCTCCCTTTCCCTGCTGCCTTTGCTTCTAAAACGCTACTGCCTTTACTATTACAGATGGGCACGAACCACCTAAGTAGTGGTTCGTGCTGATTCGCTTCCCAGCCGAATAAGTTGTTTTGGGGCTTAACTGCCCCACCTCGTCCAGCAGTGCTGTGGTGCTACCTCCGAGTAGGCGTCTGCTAGAGGAGGTGGGGCTGGGAAGCACCTAACTTCTGTTCGCTCGGGAAGCGAACCAGCACGAACCACAACTTAAGTGCTTCGTGCCCATCTCTAGTCACAATCATGCACCCGGCCCAGATTGTATAATAACAAAGGAAAACAGGAACGTCCTTACAACGTTCAGCAACACATCTCTGGTTAAGAGTTATCAGAAACAATGCCAACCCTTGTTACGTCTTCTAAGCGTTCTTCCTTTGAAATCAATCCTCCCTAAAGTTTAAGTCACACAGTACGTAAAATACAGTTTTCTTGCTTTTCTTAAGTTTTTCCTTCAGGCACTTAAACCTTCCCAGACTTTGAGCCTGCAAATTCAGACATGCAAAGGAAGGCTGTGTTTACCTTGTAACCACCAATCTCAAAAGAAAATGCAGCTGGTTCACGAAACCAATAAATGCTCCTGTTAAGAGAAAGGGATGTCTTTTACTTCTTAAGGCAGTTCTGCTTCTAACGATAATGCCGTTTCAGCCGGCTCAGCCCTCTGTGACATACACAGAGTAGCCTTTGGGCTAGACGGGTGGTGTAGAAATCAAATAAATAAAATAAATATTCAGAGGATGAGTGTTCGTGAGCGACGTTTGTGTCTCATCCCTAACCCAACCCCATTTTGGACCACACGGTCCAACTCACGCTCTGCTTTTGGTCATGTTCAATTTATCCCATGCGCTCCGAAACAGGACAGACCTGTTTCCTGTCAATCTCCCCCCCCTTCCTCTGGAGATGAGAGGAGAAAGGGGAGGAATTAAGAATGTACAGGTGTCTAAAAAGAGATGACAGGCGTAGGTGAGGCGTACCAAGGTGAAAACACAAAGAAACTGGTAAAGACAGAGAGCTTCCCAGTCGACGTGTGCGAGGGACAGAGAAGGACCGATAGAATGGCTTCCGCTGACTCTGTGGCCATTTTGTGGTGATGATGTTCGCCGCCATAGGTGCACAAGGTACGTCTGGGTTTTTTTAATTAATGGAGGTTTTAATCTCTCTCTCTCTGCGAAGAGGTGGCATGCGCCGACATCGGCGTAGCAGGCAAGGAAAACGTGACCAGGATCGCTTTTAGTTGAATTAAGCGGGAGAGGAACGAAAGAGTTAGGACCAGATTGTGATTGCGACGTTTGAAACCATAACAGCGTTGGCATTACGGCTCCAGTTATTTTTTTAAAATACCATAATGCCCCAGTTCTCCACCGAGCAAACTGACTGGGGAGGGAGGAATCTAGGAGTCTATAAAGAGAGGGGAATATTTCTCACTTCTTCTGCCTTGTTTCTGTTATTCAGCCTGCCGGATCTAGCAGCCAACAGAGGAATTTAACTAGACATTCAAATTTCGTCAACGCAACCCATTCTGCATAGTCTACTGAATAATACACTGATTTGGGGATGATGGACACTGAAGTCCAACATGTGCTGAAAGATAACTGGAACATGGGCAAAATATGTGTTCTTCCACTTCTAAACCTTTGTGTTTTTAACCGCTTATTATAACCTTGTGCGGTTTGCATTGGCGCTATGTTTTCAATGTTAGTTTCCATCCCTTATAACTTTTACATGGAAATTTTACTCTCTCTTCAACTGCTCGTATTCTCTTGTCACTTTAATGTAGTTTTTTAATGCTGTAAGATGTCCGTCAATTCCAAACAGAGGAGTAAACTCAATACATTTTCCCCATTGCCTTTCATCCAGGGCCTTTGGGCTACACCCCTCGCCTGACGTCGGAGGCCATCGGAGGGAAGATCACCACATCGACCTTCGTCCTGGACCAACCCCGCTGCGTCTTTAACGGGGTGGTCAGCCCCACCGATGAGATATGGCTGGTGGTGGCCCAGAGTGACGGTATGTTGCGGTGCTTGAGCAAGTTGTGATCGTGGGCTGGCGAGTCACCTCTGACCTGTGGATGAGCCACCTCCACCATTCCCTGTCCTCAAACTGCCCTGCTCAGCTCTTGTATGCTCAAGCCCATGGCTTCTTTCAGGGAGTTTGTCCGTCTCACGATTTGGCCTTCCTCTTTCCCTGCTGCCTTCCACCTTGCCCATCCTTATTGTCTATTTCCAGAAAAGGGACGGGAGTAGGGGAACCACAGTTGGCTCTTCAAGTTTACTTGAAGTCTGTTTTGCCCGCCCTGGATAACTCTTTGAATGTTTGAACTAAAATCCACCGGTGGATTCGCTCTCCCAACAACATCCGAGCCACTAGTCTCCACTGGTGACAGAACAACTTGAAAGCCTCATTATCACTTCACTTACGCAACAGTGCAGGCGTTGGGGGCTGGATCCTTCAACTACTATTGTCCCCAGAGAGAACTCTAGTTTTTCAATTGTCCCTCTCCACTTCTGAGACCTGGGTGAGCAGCATCTCAGAAGGATAGGGGTCATGCCATCCCGATTATACTGTGGGGATCTCACCCCCCTTTTTTTACATTGGAAGTGACCAAAAATAAAACCATTTTGCTTCAAACAAATGCTATTTGGGGCAAAATATGTGTCAGACTCCCTACTGTTAGAATGGACAAGCATCCTTCCAAAAGGTACCAGAGCAAAATTAATCCTTTTAAGACTGAGGCTCTGGGGACCTGTAACTCTCCAGGAGGGCCCACAAGTATAGGAATTAATTTGTTCTGAATATGTAAATCCTATTTTTTTTTAGAAAGAAAGACAGCGATTGTGTCACCCTGCAAATTATGGATGTGTTTCTTTTGGAGTGTTTTGCGTTTCTGGCAAAATGCCTTTTGCTACCCAGTAGACGTTGAAGGATCCACAGATGAGAACACGTTCATGTTCCCCCAGATAGTCCACCATTTTCTTATTCACAGGGTCCTTACAGCCCCCATAACTCACTTCTGTGACATTTGCAGGAGAAAGAATAAAAACGATTCATGACTTACAGTTGGGAACAGATCAGCCAGACTTCAACAGACAACAGAAAGGGACAGTGAGGAGAGAGGCGGGGCTGTCTTTTTGCTCAGAGGCAGGACGGAATAATTGGTTAGTGCTGGACTGATTGACAGCCACTCCTGCCCAGTAAGGTCCCTCCTTACTCATTCTAACCACAGGCAGCATGCAAGGTTGTAAAGAAATATATATACACCAACATTCTTTTCCTCCCAACATTTCTTTGGTGGAACGTAGGAATAATTTGTTTGCTCCTTCATCTCCACAGCTATAAAAAATTTCACCAACCCCCGCTCTGCAGAGGAATTGCCATACCAGGAGTTTGGGAAGAACCCTTACTATATGACATTGAACACTGTACCCTCCAACTATCCCTGCCCCGATCCGACCCGGAACAACAACGAGATCACCGTACTGAGGGTGGGAAGTGAAACCAGCTGCATCTCGGATGTTTCAAGACCTGATTGTAACGGCCCCCTCCCTGGACCAGGGCCTTATCGGTGAGAGGAAATTTATCTATTTTTTTATTGCATTTATAAACTGCCCACCTTATGGCATGCCAGCATTCTGGGTGGTTTATGAGAGTTCAGCTCATACCGACACCACCAAGTCAAAAAGACACAAATAACACTATCAATAACAAAACAGAAACATAACCCAAAATCCGTGACGGTGACACCTACATTAAGCAACATTTACTCTTAAAGGGTCGAGAAATCTCTTGTGTTGAGGTGGCTTTTCCTGAAAGCCTCTTTAGATAACTCCATTTTGACCTGCTTCCTTAAGGACAGAAGGGAGAGAGCCTGCTGTCCATAAACTGACAGCAGCTTCTAAAGTATTGTGGCCTCTGTCAAGAAGGCCCAGATTCTGGTGGTAATTTTTCAGGTTTCTCTCAGGGTAGCCACTCACAGCAACAAAGCCTGAGAAGATTGTGTGGTCTGGGTAGAAGATCTTAGGGAAAGATGCTTCAACAAGTACTGAGTAAAACCTTTCAGTCTGATCTGTTCTATATTTTTCTATGTGTAATACTGAACTAGCGCTATTGCAATTTGAAAGAAAACAAAATGTTAAAAAGTACCAATATATATAAAAATAATACTGGTAGTGTCTACCATGAATGGGTATTGCATGCAGTTTGTTGAGCTACTTAGACTCTGCTGTTGTAATTCAAGTATTGTGCACTAGATTTTTTTCAGCAAAGTATTCTAAGAAAGAATACCAGATTCTAAGGACACCAGCTTCATATTTAATGCCCAACAGCATGTTTTCCTGTTGGTAACACAATTCCTTCAAAACATTTGGCCAGAGCAATCCAACACCTGGCAAAAGAAAGCCTAGGGTTGACTTCCCCAGTGCCCAGACACAAACAACCAGAGCAAACTAGGATGCAACATGTCAAAGTAAGGACAACTCATGCCAGGATTAACAGATGTCTTTCATTTGTTAAGTATACAGTACTCTGTTTCTAATGATGTATACAGTAGGACCCCATCTCCTCTAGTGGCCAGTTGTGGTAATGCATGTTAAAAATATCCTGGGTTCCAACCTTTACTATACTATTCAGTGAATAGTGAATGTATTCAGCATTCACTATTATCCACGGGTTTCAGTATCCGCTGCAGCCCTTGGAACCAACCCCCCACAGATACAGGGGTCGTATTGTAGTCTCGTTTGAACGAAACCTCTAGAGATCTCAGAAACCCATAGGCTGGCGGTACCACAGTTAAACTGGTGTCAAACCACTCTTGGCGGGCAGTGTAGCACTAGTTTCAGAGAGACGTGAACGGACTGTTGGCTAATGGCTCAGGGAATGTATATGTGAATATATATACAAGTTCCAAACAATCAAATGAACCCCCACCCCCCGCCCCCGCTATTGCTAGGAGCATGGGCTGGAAGATTAGACCTGCTTCGTTTGGATTGCTTTGGTAACATGAGCATCATAATTCTCTCTCTTTTTTAAAAGAGTCAAGTTTCTGGCTATGGATCCCAATGGCTCAAAAGCGGAGACAAAATGGTCGCCTCCAATCACCCTGATTCAAGGTAGCTACAAACAGACTGGGGGGCTTTGACTCTACAGTACTGACCAAGTGTTCCATTCCCACTCTGCATTCAAAGAGAGACCCACCTCCCTGCTAAGTGTTCCTTTCCCTCTCTTTAAATCTGCGGCAGACAGGGCATTTGTTAGTAAGCAGTGGATTTCTTCACAACTGCCAGTAAGGGTAAATGTTTATTATTTCTTGTACCAATGTCTCGGGGGTGGGGGGAGACACTGAAACCTGAAGTGCTGGCTAGCAGGAAAGGGGTGGACTATTGGGGGAACTTGGAAGTTACTCTCTCCTCTACGTCTCCATGCTTCAAAGGAAGTTCACCCCAAAAAATTCAAGTGATGGAAGAAAGCAGGGCAGAGAATGAATAAAAGGAAATTCTTTTGTCAGAATTATTCTCTCTTTCTCTCTCTGTCTCTCTTTCTCACCCAGGGAAGAACCCGGAGACCATTGATACGAGTCCAGGACACCTAAGCCCCGGGACAATCGCGATTGTCACCATCTTATCCATCCTCTCCGCCCTCCTCCTTGCCGCCCTCATCGCCGCCTTGATTTATAAATAGTACGTATCTTCTACAACAGGGAAGGAAAATTGATAGAAAGAAAAACCCATGTTTCTTTAGAAATGTCGTATAATAAATGATAGAAGAGGGGGCAGGTGGGTTCTGGGATAAATGTTTAGACTTTCTCTTGAGACATGTCGCCTTGTGAGCCCGGAAGCTTTTTAAACTCTTCTGCAGCTTGGCTCATCTTCTCGAGAAGTCTGTAGCTCAGCTCGTGAGCTCCGTTCCAAGCCCCCCCCTCCTTCCCCCAGATGCTGAAAAACACAGAAGCAAAGATTTTTACATATAAATACAGTGGTACCTCAACTTACGAATTTAATCCATTCCAAATACATGCTCTTAAGTCAAACTAGTCGGGGTACCTATCTAAAAAATTGAAAAAATAGGTAAAAAAATGAAAAAAAAAGTAAGTCGAGCAGACCATATCTATAATTTGTAAGGCAGCAGCTAAAATGCCAACAGTTTTCCGCCCTTAAGTCGAATTGCTCTTAAATCGAGCTGCTCTTAAGTTGGGGCACCACTGTATATATTTCTCCAGGGTGTGTGTGCTGTTTACTACTTTCAGGCTACAGATTAAGGTTGCAATCATCATGTATCCTGTCTCCTTGCCCGCCTTTCACGCTTCCATGTCGGTCTCTTTCCCCCCAGCTCTGACGCCTGTGGCGGTGCCGATATCGTGACGGTGCGGGACTCTGCATCCGTCATGAGGTACACGACCCATCACATCTACGACCGGTCTGGGAACAAGGCGTGAGCTTCTCCGCTGTGCCTTCCTTCTGTTTGCCCCACCGGCTCTGCTTGCTTCGGCTCCCGAAAAATCTCCCCGCCAAGAAGATCTTGAAGACCCAAACAGGATGCCCGGATCTGGCCATGACAGGATTCGAATTGTCTCCTCTCCTGTGCCCCAGGATGGTTTGTTGTTGTTACGGGCCATCAAGTTGACTTATGGTGACCCTACGAATGACCCCCCCAACATGCTAGCATCCCTGCTCAATCCCCTGCAGACTCAGACTTGTGGCTTCCTTTAGGGAGTCCGTTCATCTCGCATTCCGTCTTCCTCTTTCCCCGCTGACTTCCACTTTTCCCTAGCAGGACTGCCTCTCCCAGAAAACCCCGCCTTCTCGTGATGTGCCTACAGTAGGACAAGCTTGAGATTCAACATTTTGGCCTCCAGAGAGATAGTTCAGGCTTGATTGGATCTACCACCAACTGGTTTGTCTTTCTGGCTGTCCGGGGATTGTACAGAGCATTCCTCCGGCACTACATTCCAAACAAATCCATAGTAGTTTTTTTTTAACCCCAATTAGCTGTCTTAACTATCCAGCTTTCACATCCATCCATGGTGATCAGATGGTTCCCTGTCATTGTCTGGAACGCCACATTCCCAAAGTGGACCAACTTGGGACACAGTCAAACAATAGGAAATCTATCAATGGAACATTTACGCAAGAATTTGGGCGACCGAGAGCTTAATGGCTCAGGAAATTGGCTCATCGGGACACACTGAACCATCTGCCACCCATGGAGACCGAGGGAAACGTTGAACTAGTTTGTGTCTATTAAAAAAAGATGGTGTAGCAATGATTATTTGCTCACTTGCACCAATCAGGGCGAGACCACTGTCATCTATTGGCTTGGATTCAATAAACCAGACTTCAACGGTACAACGGTTGCGCTTCCTTACTATATTTCAATTTAACTTTTGGTCACCGGGTCCGAGCCAAACATGGACTCAAAAAATATCCTGTAAAAAAAAAAATGTAACAAAAGAACAATGACAATAATTATGATAAATAAAGAAGACAAAAATGTTGAGGTCCCTTAAAGGCTAAGTGCTCTGTTTTAATTTGTGAGTTTTTGTGGATCAAGACAGGAGGGTCTCCTATATAAAAGGCAGTGTGCTATCAATCATATATATTGTTCTTTCAACTGAGAAGAGTGAGCAAGGGTGCATTTTAAATAAAAACAGTATAAGATATCTTGGATATTTTAATTAATTCATTCATTAAGTGATTGATGAGGACCTCATTACTGTAAGCCGCCTTGGGTCCTTTTCCAAGGAGAAAGGCGGGGGGAAAGTACTTTAAAATAAAATAAAATAAAATAAATGTTTTTGACACTGGGGGGATTTGCAAGCCTATAAAAACAACACCTGGGGATTGTTCTTTTAGCCCATTAAAAAAACAACAACCACATTGGTTATCGAGCTCGCAAGCCGGCCAGTCTGGGTTGACGCGACGAAGCCGTAAAGCCACGCCCACTCGACGCCAGATGTGGTGGTGGTGGTGGTGGTGGAGTTGCTTTACGGCCGTCCCCTGAGGCGACCCTCGGGCGTCCTCGCCGCCTTTTGCGACAACTTGGCGACGCTGCCGTCCGGCGCCGACGAGGAGGGGCGGGGAGCGGCGGGTGGGGCGGGGCGGGGCCTCTCTCTTTCTCTCTCTCTCTCGCCTTCTGAGGCGCGCCTTCGCTTTACGGCGGCCGTCGTAAAGAAGGCGCCGTCAAACAGGGCCGCGCTTCCCCCCCTCCCCTCCCTCTTGTTTTGCGACGCGGAGGCGGAAGTGAGCGGGATTCTGAGGCAGGGCTGCGGCCGTTAGTGGCCGTTAGTGGCCGTTGGTCGCCGCCGAGGCCGGGGAGGCGGGCGCGGGGCGCTCCATGGGGGCCGTGGGGAGCCACAGCGAGGGCGAAGGGGAGGAAGAGGAGGAGGAGGAGGAGGAGGAAGCCGCCGCCGCCGTCGCCGTGGCGGCCGAAGACGGAGAAGGAGCGGGCGCGAGCGTCGAGGGGCTCCCCTCAGGCGCCATGGAGGGGCCCTCAGGGGCCGCCGGAGCCCCTTCGCCGCCGCCCCCTCGTTCTCCTCGTCGTCGTCCTCTTCCCTGCCGCCGGCCTCGGTGCTGCTGGGCCAGGCCCGCCTGAGGGAGGAAGCGGCGGCCCGCCTGAGGGAGGCCCCCTCCTCGCCTACTACCGCCGCCTCCTCCGAGGGGCGCCACCCCCACCCCCACCACCCCGGCGGCGGCGCCCCCTGGTCCGCTGGCTGGAGGAGCGCCTGGGCCGCGGCGAGCGGAGCGTGACGGTCGAGCAGCTGCGCGAAGCCCTGGAGAGCCGAGGAGGAGGCGGAGGCGGAGGAGGGGTCGCGACCCCCGGCAATGGCGGCACCGGCAGCACCAGCACCAGCACCGGCAGCAGCAGCGCCGCCGCCGCCGGCGGCACAGGAGCAGGAGCCTCCGGGGGAACAGGAGGCGGCGAAGCGGGGGCCGCCTCCGAAGAGCAGGCCAGGAACGAGGAGGTCAGGCCAGGCCCTATCTATCTATCTATCTATCTATCTATCTATCTATCTATCTATCTATCTATCTATCTATCTATCTATCTATCTATCTATCTATCTGTCCTTCCTTCATTCCTTCCCTCCTCTCTCTCTCTCTATCTATACTTCCTTCCCTCCTATCTATCTATCTATCTATCTATCTATCTATCTATCTATCTATCTATCTATCTATCTATCTATCTATCTATCTCATCTCTTTCCTCCTTCACATCTATCTATCTATCTATCTATCTATCTATCTATCTATCTATCTCATCTCTTTCCTCCTTCACATCTATCTATCTTTCTATCTATCTCATCTCTTTCCTCCTTCACATCTATCTATCTATCTATCTATCTATCTATCTATCTATCTCCTCCTTCACATCTATCTATCTATCTATCTATCTATCTATCTATCTATCTATCTATCTATCTATCTATCTATCTATCTCATCTCTTTCCTCCTTCACATCTATCTATCTATCTATCTATCTATCTATCTCATCTCTTTCCTCCTTCACATCTATCTATCTATCTATCTATCTATCTATCTATCTATCTATCTCATCTCTTTCCTCCTTCACATCTATCTATCTATCTATCTATCTATCTATCTATCTATCTATCTATCTATCTATCTATCTATCTCCTCCTTCACATCTATCTATCTATCTATCTATCTATCTATCTATCTATCTATCTATCTATCTCATCTCTTTCTTCCTTCACATCTATCTATCTATCTATCTATCTATCTATCTATCTATCTATCTATCTCATCTCTTTCCTCCTTCACATCTATCTATCTATCTATCTATCTATCTATCTATCTATCTATCTATCTATCTCATCTCTTTCCTCCTTCACATCTATCTATCTATCTATCTATCTATCTATCTATCTATCTCATCTCTTTCCTCCTTCACATCTATCTATCTATCTATCTATCTATCTATCTATCTATCTATCTATCTATCTATCTATCTATCTATCTATCTATCTATCTATCTATCTATCTATCTATCTCATCTCTTTCCTCCTTCACATCTATCTATCTATCTATCTATCTATCTATCTATCTATCTATCTATCTATCTATCTATCTATCTATCTATCTATCTATCTCATCTCTTTCCTCCTTCACATCTATCTATCTATCTATCTATCTATCTATCTATCTATCTATCTATCTATCTATCTCATCTCTTTCCTCCTTCACATCTATCTATCTATCTATCTATCTATCTATCTATCTATCTATCTATCTATCTATCTATCTATCTATCTCCTCCTTCACATCTATCTATCTATCTATCTATCTATCTATCTATCTATCTATCTATCTATCTATCTATCTATCTATCTATCTATCTATCTATCTATCTCATCTCTTTCTTCCTTCACATCTATCTATCTATCTATCTATCTATCTATCTATCTATCTATCTATCTATCTATCTATCTATCTATCTATCTATCTATCTATCTATCTATCTATCTAATCTCTTTCCTCCTTCACATCTATCTATCTATCTATCTATCTAATCTCTTTCCTCCTTCACATCTATCTATCTATCTATCTATCTATCTATCTATCTATCTATCTATCTATCTATCTATCTATCTATCTATCTATCTATCTATCTATCTATCTCATCTCTTTCCTCCTTCACATCTATCTATCTATCTATCTATCTATCTATCTATCTATCTATCTATCTATCTATCTATCTATCTATCATCTATCTATCTATCTATCTATCTCATCTCTTTCTTCCTTCACATCTATCTATCTATCTATCTATCTATCTATCTATCTATCTATCTATCTATCTATCTCATCTCTTTCCTCCTTCACATCTATCTTTCTATCTATCTATCTATCTATCTATCTATCTATCTATCTATCTATCTATCTATCTATCTATCTCATCTCTTTCCTCCTTCACATCTATCTATCTATCTATCTATCTATCTATCTATCTATCTCATCTCTTTCCTCCTTCACATCTATCTATCTATCTATCTATCTATCTATCTATCTATCTATCTCATCTCTTTCCTCCTTCACATCTATCTATCTATCTATCTATCTATCTATCTATCTATCTATCTATCTATCTATCTATCTATCTATCTATCTATCTCCTCCTTCACATCTATCTATCTATCTATCTATCTATCTATCTATCTATCTATCTATCTATCTATCTATCTATCTATCTATCTCATCTCTTTCTTCCTTCACATCTATCTATCTATCTATCTATCTATCTATCTATCTATCTATCTATCTATCTATCTATCTATCTATCTATCTATCTATCTAATCTCTTTCCTCCTTCACATCTATCTATCTATCTATCTATCTAATCTCTTTCCTCCTTCACATCTATCTATCTATCTATCTATCTATCTATCTATCTATCTATCTATCTATCTATCTATCTATCTATCTATCTATCTATCTATCTATCTCATCTCTTTCCTCCTTCACATCTATCTATCTATCTATCTATCTATCTATCTATCTATCTATCTATCTATCTATCTATCTATCTATCTATCTATCTATCTATCTCATCTCTTTCCTCCTTCACATCTATCTATCTATCTATCTATCTATCTATCTATCTATCTATCTATCTCCTCCTTCACATCTATCTATCTATCTATCTATCTATCTATCTATCTATCTATCTATCTATCTATCTATCTATCTATCTATCTCATCTCTTTCCTCCTTCTCATCTATCTATCTATCTATCTATCTATCTATCTATCTATCTATCTATCTATCTATCTATCTATCTATCTATCTATCTATCTATCTATCTCATCTCTTTCCTCCTTCACATCTATCTATCTATCTATCTATCTATCTATCTATCTATCTATCTATCTATCTCCTCCTTCACATCTATCTATCTATCTATCTATCTATCTATCTATCTATCTATCTATCTATCTATCTATCTATCTATCTATCTATCTATCTATCTATCTATCTCTATCTCATCTCTTTCCTCCTTCTCATCTATCTATCTATCTATCTATCTATCTATTTATTTATTTATTTATTTATTTATTTACTGCTCCATCTAGCTACGTGGCTACGCTGGGCGGTTTACAAACTGAACAGAAATCAAACCATAAACAGTAAAATACAACATCACAAATAAGCACAAGGATATAAAGAAAAACACTATAACTAGCCCTAAAGGTTGGGGATCCCCCCCCCGAGGGTGGGAAGGGTCAGAGAGGGGGGGGCTTGAGAATCTCTCCTGAAGGGATAATAAGAAATTAATATCAATAATGTATGCATTAATATCAATCATGATACGTTATAATCAACTTATCAATAATAAATTAATGTCAGTAATGTGTTTTCTCAGGCTTTCAATGGCCAGGATGTGATCACGATTGTGAGTTTTTCTGGCGTGTTCTGGGAGTTTTGGCTTGTGGCTTGAGGAGAGTCTCTCCTGAAGGGATTATGGATTGATTGATTGATTGATTGATTGATTGATTGATTTGTAGAGTGTTTTTTTACCCCTCCCTTTCTCCCTTGGAACAGGACCTGAGGTGGCTTCCAGGCTGGAGGGACGGCATACAGTGCAGTACAATTAAGACATGTTCAAGTATTGAGAACAGGGAATTGAGGGGTGTCTCACAGCATTAAAAGCCAACAATATCAGTAATGTATTCTTGAAGGCTTTTGGAGCTGGGATCTGATAGCATGTTCTGGAAGTTTTTCTTCCTGACGTTCTGGCTTGAGGAGAATCTCTCCTGAAGGGATTATTTATTTATTTACCTATTTATTTAGAGCATTTTTACCCTGCCTTTCGCCTTGGAATAGGGCCCAAGGTGCTTTACAGTCAGGAGGGACGACATACAGTCCAGAACAATTAAGACATGTTCAACTGTCTCGGTTCAACAGGGAAATGAGGGGCGTCTTACAGCATTAGTAGACAACAATATCAGTAATGTATTCTTGAAGGCTTTCATGGCTGGGATCTGATAGCCGTCGTAAGGTTTTCTGTGCTGTTTGGTCATGTCAATAATGTATTCTCTGTGGCTGTAGCATCTTCAGACGACAAGTTTCCCCCTTTCCCACAACTTTCTGATTCTGTTCCTGTCCAGTTTTGTTCAATGAACGGTTGTGAGTACAGGAAAAGAGATTCCATTTGAACATTAGGAAGAACTTCATGACAGTTAGAGCTGTTTGGCCATGGAATATGCTGCCACAAAAGGTGGTGAAGTCTCCTTCTTTGGAGGTTTTTAAGCAGAGGCTGGATGGCCATCTGTCGGAAATATTGTGATGGGGGTTCCTGCATGGCTGGGGGTTGGACTGGATGGCCCTTGAGGTCCCTTCCAACTCTGTGATTCTATGAAACAGTGAGTGATGGGCAAGAGTTTGGGTGCCTTAAAGACAGAGAAGTCTTTTGGGCTGAAATGTTCTAACTGGAAGAGGTCACATCATGAAATAAATTAAATGATCCCGGAGAGGCCAACTTAGGCTGAGACTATCTTATGAAGTAACATCCCTCTTAAAAAGTAAACAAACCTCCCAAACCCAACACACCTTTAAAAAGTTAGGCAGGATTAGAATGGGGACTGCAGCTCCTGCCTGCCCTGGAGGTCTGTGTTTGGCCCTTCAAAAGGACTGTGGGAGTTGTGGTCCAAAACATCTGGAGGGCTGAAGGTTCACCACCACTAGCACAGAAGCTCTGTTTACAGGCCTGCTACTAATGTTACACATTTTTAATGCCAAATCAATAGGCCTCTTCAGTCATGGCCCCCTGATATATTTATTTATTCATTTTGGAACTCCTTTATAGGGAGATGAGTGATTCTCCCTGTTAGTGATGGTCTTTATGAGGGCATCGAAAGCCACCACTTTAACTGAGCTGCAGGTTGTAAAATGTTGTCAGCTGTCATTACTCTTTTGGGGTGATTACCTTTAGAACTTTAATTGTAGGATTTTTTTGTAATGCATTGGAAAGTTTGTATTAAATCAGGGAGGTAATTGTCCATTTTCAGTGTGTTCAGTTTTGTGGCCCATATTTTAGGCCTTGCATGGATCATTTTTAAGAGCCCAACAGAACGGAACCTATTATTGCCTTTTTGAGATTTTTGTTTTGTTTTTGGGAATGTTTGCCAAAGAAAGAAAGAAAGTTCCCTGGCTGGAGTTTGCCTGCCACGGCCTAATGGAGCAAAATAGATTTCGGTGCAGCAAGGAGCGGGAAATACACCATCAGAACGTTCCCATGAGGCTTGGCTCATCGGATATATTTCACAAAAGAGGCTTTTTCGCTGGGCTGGTATTCAGCTGTTAGAGCGGTGGTGGAGGGACTTTGGAATAGCCAAGAAAGACAAAAGATTGATTTGAGGGGAATTAGCTTACCTTAAAGAGCTGCCTAGATGCCCTAAGCATATCCGATCTCGCCTGATTTCGGAAGCTAAGCAGGGTCGGCCCTGGTTAGTACATGGATGGGAGACCACCAGGGAATAGCAGGTGCTGTAGGCGCCTGGAGTAGGAACTGGCAAACCACTCCAGTATACCTGCCAAGAAAACTCCATGGACATGGAGTCACGAAGAGTCAGTCATGACTGTAACAACACAACACACAGCTTACCTTAAAGCAGGCATGTCCAAACTTTGGCCCTCCTGATTTTTGGACCACAACTCCCAGAATTCTAAGCTTAGATTGCCAATGGCAAAGGACTGTAGGAGTTGTGGTCAAAACATCTGGAGGGCTGAAGTTTGGACATGCCTGCCTTAAAGAGTTGATGGACGTGGTTGGTGTGGCGTTGTGGCTGCTGAAATCGTACAGATAAAATGTGATTCACACGGGCTGCTGCATTTTCAAACGTGGTTCTGAGAGGGAGCCCATGATCTCTGACCTTTGGATTGAGGTGGCATTTCATGTGGGCATCCCAGCAAGCCTCCCCGCAATGAGAGGGAAGCCTGCTCAAATCATGCGCCAGAAGGGGGCTTCAGGAAGCGTCAGGCCATCCCGAGGGCCTTGGCAGTGGCCTGTATCTCCTAGAGGAGAATGCTTCCCGGCAGGTTGTTGACAGCATGAAGGAGCCTCCAGAGGTCAGGTTCTCAGCCTTGGGTCTCTAAATGTCCTTGGACCACAAGTCCCAGAAATCTTGGCCACCTGTGCTCATGGCAAAGGCTTCTGGGAGTGTGATGCCAAGAACATCCGGGGAGCCCCTGCTGTAGTTTAGAAGATCAGCCTTTAATGCTGATGTTGACAAAAAAAGGAAGGACACGGCGGTTCTCTGATCAAATAATTCTCAGAATTGTATGCTCTCGATATAACACAGGGCAAAGTTCAGTGTTGCCAGGCTGTGCTTAGCAACCTTTTTTCCTCCCCTGACAGGTAGCCATAAATAACTCAAAGCTGTGGGAGGTCTGTGACTCCAAGATAACATTGGATGTATGCTTTTAAAGGCAGTCACCCACAATCTAGGTGTGTGCGTGTGTGTGTATCGGCACTACTGTGGCAAGAATTTAGGAGGCATTGTGTCTTGTTTTGCAGTCGCTGGGCGAACTTCTGGATGAAAAGTGTAAAATTAGAAATGTTTTATGTCGAGGCTGTTAGCGAAACAGAGCAGATGCAGGAGGTTCATGCTGAAAACTAACCTAGTATTGGTTCCTCAAATGCTTAATTAGAAGTACTCAAGAAGGTTTTCCTCTGTGAGAATGGAAGTTTACCAAACCAGGAATGAATTTTCCCCTCTCTGGTTCCTTTCCATGCAGATTTCAGCGAGTCACGTTATGGATTTTAATTTTAAAGCCAGTGTGCAGAAGAGGAAAGCCACTTTCAGCCGATTAAGAAGCAGGGTTCCTGCGTCGTCTCTCGCCCGTCGGGTTTGAGCCGAACACCTGGTGATATCCAGCCAGCTGAAGGGTAGCTTGGGAAGCCATTCCCGGACGTGAAGGGGAAGGGACTGAGGATGTGTGCAGAGCTTTTGCTTAGAAAGGGCGTGGAAGGCTTAATTAAGCCTTTATGTAACATCTCTCGGTGGCACCGGTGCAATTCCGCTCCCTGGGCAAAGGTTCAGGGGACCACACCCTGTTAGGAAACAGGCTCTCGGTTTTCCTTGGGCGAGGGCGTTGTTTGGCTTAGGTTGACCTCAAGCCTTCTTAAGGGGCGGCGTTTTGCAAGAGGGTCTTATTTGCTCCTGCCCTGGACTCTACTCTGAAAATGGAGGCGAGCCATGCTTGGCCTTTAGGTTGGAATGACCCTGATGGCTGGCACCCTCAATAGAACCAGGCAGGGACTGCGGTTCCGCTTTATGCCTCCTCGGACAATGACAAGCAGCGCTCTTCCTAGCACGACCTGGATGTCATTGGACTGCAGTTCTTGTTAAGCTCGACAGGCTTAGACAATGATGGGGTTTGGTGAGAACTGAAGGCTGAAAAGCCGCAAGTTCACCACCATCACCACCCCTTCCTACAGATCAGGGCTGTCTAACTTTGAACAGGCGGAGGTCTCCTTTTTCTGGCCCAAAGTACTTGAGGGCTACTACACGAATGCCTCTACTTACAAATTTTATCCGTTCCAAGCACATGCTTGTAAGTAAAAAAATTGTAAGTAGAGCAGCGGTTTCACATAGGAATGCATTGAAATCCGTTCCCTCCGGAACGGATTAATTGATTTTCAATGCATTCCTATGGGAAGGCTAACCATGCACACGCTTCCCTTATTTATTTATTTATTTATTTATTTATTTATTTATTTATTTATTTATTTATTTATTTAAATACTTATATCCCGCTCCATCTTCCCAACGGGAACTCTGGGCGGCTAACAGCGCAAAAAGCTAATTGCAAAAAAAATTGCACCCACTCAATCATTGGGCCAGCGGGGGGAGCAGGGGGCCACGCCATGGCCCTTGAACTGCCCTGCTTGGCTGAGACAGTAGGTGGCAAACCCAGAAATTTGCTGGGGCAGTGGTAGTTCTTGGGATGGGAGAACTTATCCCCTCACTTTTTTATTGGTGGCTGGCGGGCTACTTTTGAACCCTTCACGGGCTACCGGTAGCCCACGGTCTACCTGTTGTGCAGGCCTGCTATAGATAGAATGGAAGGAACCTGAAGTTGACGTCTGGGGTTATGCTGTTAAACGGAACTGGGATGATATAGATGCAAGGCCAGAATAAAGGGTGATTGGGGTAGAGATCTTCTAAGAACTTTCTGGGCATGTCTTCTCATCAGCCATCAATGTTTACAGGTCTAGTTTGGGGTTTTTTTTTTTTTAGACTCATGTTTCCAAACAAGAACTGGAAATATATATGGCACCTTACTGGAATTATCCTTTATGTGTAAATAATAATGGTTTACTGGTTTGGACGTAACAACAAATGAGCACGTCTAGTACATTTAATCCTCTACTGCTGACTCCACTTTATCGTGTTATTTGTTTATTAAAAGTCTGTATGAAAAACGAAGTGTGAAAGCAAGAAAAAACGAGTCCACTCTTGAGAAACAAAACAAAAACAGCTCCGAGGGCCACTTTTACACCTGGTTTCATTCTCCAGTGGGCTGTGAGCGTGTGAGACAGTACAGTTTTGACTGCCCCCCGCCCCAAAATTTATATTCATCAAAATTATACTCATTCAACAATTCAGAGTTGTTGTGTTCATGTCAATCCAAGATGCCAATTGAGGTGGGGGGGTTGGTGGGGGAGTCTTAATTTTTGTCTCTATGTCTTCATAAGAACACCAAGAAATATAAAAGTCAGGACTCTGTCATTCTATAGATTCCTTGGCAAAGTGTGCCAAAGTAGGCGGGTGCTTTTTTTAGAAACCAGGTCATGGGATATCTGGGGCTTTTTCAAATGTTACTCTTGAGTAACTCTTGTCGTTTTGCCACTTTGGATGAGCTGTGGAAACACTTGCCAATAACACAGAGCCAGTGGGGAGGTAGTCGAGAGTGTGTTGTCTGTTGTGCTGGCTTCAGATTTCCACTTGCCCATGGATGTAAGGCAACTTGTAAGAGGGATTGATTATTTCTGTCTCACTCAACTAAAGGTCAAGGTCCCCCCCCCACACACAATTAAGTCCATTCAACTCCAGGGGCTCATCTCCATTTATAACCTGAAGAGCCTGCGTTTGTCTGTAGCCCTCTTTCCATGGTCACATGGACGACATGACTAAACACACACACTGACCTTCCCACTGAAGGGTGTCTAGTTTACCCACTTGCATTTTTTCACATACTTTCAAACGGCTCAGTTGACAGGAGCTGCGGCACGCCATAGGACAGCGATGGCGAACCTTTTAGAGACCGAGTGCCCAAACTGTGATTCAAAACCCACTAATATTTTGCAAAGTTCCAATACAGCCATTTAACCTGAATACAGGTGGCTGTGAAGGGCGATGTCGGGTGCCCAAAGAAAGGGCTCCGAGTGCCACCTTTGGCACCTGTGCCATAGGCTTGCCACCACTACCTTAGGAGCTCACCTGCCCAGAACTGAACTGCTGAATGCTCAGTTGGCAAGACCAGCAGGTTAACCTGAAGATCTGATAACCTTTTACTGGTTATTCAGCAGTACAAATAAGTAAGTTGAAATGCCTGCTTACAAACCTAAGTGGCCAGCAGTTCGAATCCTGGCAGTGCCCCCCAAGAGAGGGGATGAGGCAGGATCATCTCCTGGAGCATTTGTGTGACCTGCTGCCTAGGGATGATTGCCATAATTTTTCTGGTTGCACGTAATAATGAATGCTGCCACACCACCATGATGACTTAGTGAGTTCACTCTAACTAAAAGATTAGCCATGGCACATCCAATCTCGCCTGATTTCGGAAGCTAAGCAGGCTCGGCCCTGGTTAGGACTGGGATGGGAGACCACCAGGGAATACCAGGTGCTGTAGGCACCTGGAGTAGGAACTGGCAAGCCACTCCAGTATTCCTGCCAAGAAAACTCCATGGACATGGGGTCACGAAGAGTCGGTCACGACTGTAACGACGCAACACACACAATGGCGTTGAAGTCCAAATGTACCCAGGGAGAAGAAATGAGTGGAAAGAAAGTTAAATGCAGTTCATAGTGAATTCTGAATGGCCCCTAGGATCTTGCTATCTCCCCTCCGCCTTCTGGTTAGTTTTATGGAGAAGGGCCAGAAATGGTTGTAAGTTAACATTGGGTGGGGTAAGGTATCAACGAAATTGCCTGCCTTCAAAGCAGACAAATGACTCTGCCCTTGAGCCCTTAAACAAGGATGAAAACAGATGACGTCAGAACGAAGGGTCGAGCCCTCTGCGTGAACTTACAGTAGCAAATTCCCATGTCCCTTGGGTGCCTTGGGATAGTGCGGTTGGGTGTTGATGTTCGTTAAGTGCCTTCACTGTAAGGTGCACCCATTGCTGCTCATGCTGCTTTTTTAGTAAAAGGGGGCGGAGGATTATTTCCAACCTCAAAAAGTCAGAAGTTGAAGAGGTGGTTGTGTAGCTAAGAGGCGCTCAAGGCTGCGTCTCTGTGTTTAAACTGCCTTCCCTAAAAGTACAAGGTAGACGGAGGTTTTAAGTGTCTCTGGGACAGCCTTCCGGCATGAGACGGATCACTGGCTGTATGGTTGCAGGGGTGGAGGGTTGAGTTGAGGCCTTTGTCTTCTAGCTGCGTATGTTTTGGGCTGTATAACGTTCTCTGGGAGTACGTTTTGTTAGTGAAAGACAGGGAAAGGGCCCCCTCTGTTGCTTTTTCAAAATCTTCCAATGCATTCAGTTGTGAAACAGTACATCCTGAGACTTCCTTGCAGAGGCTTGTTTTCCCCGTCTGTATGATCAGCATTTCTGTTCTGTTTCTTAGGATACCATTGGGGGTGAGGTGTTCTGCCATTGCAGAGTGCTTGTCTTGCTAAAGGGAAAGGAAGAAATGAGAATCCCCTCCCTGTTCTCCAGTCCAGTTATCTTCTTATCCTTCCTCTTAGGTCCTTGCTCAGTTTGATACGGACGGCGTGGGCACCGTGGATGTCGAGAACATGCTAGAGGCGCTCAGGGCCTCCGGCGGGGCCTGTTTGCAAAGGGAACTGAGCCATGTCGTCCGGCAGCTTCAGGCGTGTACGCTGGTTCCAGGTAAGAGCAAGGGAGAAATTTGCCTTCCGTTCCTTCTAGGGAGGAGACCTTCCCGAAGGATTAGGGCTTCCTGTGAAGAAAGCAGGAATGAGGGCAGGTCTTTGGTCTGAGTCCCAAGTCCTAGTCTTTTTGGTATCAAGTTCCGAGTCCTAGTCTTTTTGGTATCAACTCCCAAGTCCAAGTCTTTTAGGTATCAACTCCCAAGTCCAAGTCTTTGGTTACAAGTTCAGAGTCCAAGTCTTTGGTACAAGTCCCAAGTCTCTGGTTCCGAGTCCCAAGTCCAAGTATCTAGTACAAGCCCAGAGTCCAGATCTCTGGTTCCAAGTCCAGAGTCTAAGTCTTTGGTACAAGTCCCAAGTCTCTGGTTCCAAGTCCAGAGTCCAAGTCTTTGGTACAAGTCCCAAGTCTCTGGTTCCAAGTCCAGTGTCCAAGTCTTTGGACTAAGTCTTGAATCCCAAATCCCCAACCGAAACCAGCTTCCCCACCCCCCACCCCTGGGAAGGGGTGGGAGAGTCGTGAGTCAAGCCCAAGCCATTGGAAAAATAAAAACGAGTTGAATCCAAGTTGAGTCACCAGTGTGGTTTAAGTTTGACTTGCGACTCAAGTGCCTGTCCCTGGCAGAACGCGTCCTATCCTGTTTTCAGTGAACGCATCTCCTGATCAGCAGCCTGGAAGACCTCTCGGGTACTTGCTAGATCGTGCTGGGTTAACCTGGACCATAGACTAGGTAGAGAACAAGACTCCTCCTTCCTCCCGCCCAGACTTTCCAGTGGGAGAGGAAGTCAGAAGAGGGGCGACCTTGGCCAGCATTTCAAGGACTCACCGTTTTCCTTCTCTCCAGGTTTTATAGACATATTCTCCGAATCGAACAAGCGCCTGAGCCTTCAAGCGTCCATGATTCTGAGGTTCCTGCACCGTCACCGCATCGCCAGCACCGTCACCCCCTATCCGGTCCTGGAGTACTTCAACAACATTTGCACCATGCGCTCATCGGTCCTGAAGGATTCTTTGGATCAGCTGCTGCTAAAAGAAAATGGTATTGGGATAGCTTGTGTTTTTTTCTGGCTTTTGCATGATTTATATCTGGTGTTCCTTTCATTGACCCTCCCCGTCCGTTTGCGATGAAATAATTTGCAGTCAAATCCATGTTTTGTGGATTGCAAAGACACCATTGACATAAGAATATCAAGATCATTGCCTTCTTTAGGATACGAAATGCTATTTGCTTGGATGGTTGGATCATAACGTTTCCACGGGACGTTTTTGAAGTCCACCAATACAACTTATAGGGTGTTTTATTTATTTCAGTATAGCTGTGATTGTCTGCCGAGGAATCCATAAAAACACATTTGGCGTGTTCTGTCTAGGACAGGCATGTCCAAACTTTGGCCCTCGGGATGTTTTGGACCACAACTCCCAGAATTCTAAGCTCAGACTGCCAGTGACAAAGGACTTTGGGAGTTGTGGTCCAAAACATCTGGAGGGCTGACGTTTGGACATGCCTGATCTAGGGCAATGGTATACCATCCTAGTGGCCCACTTTGGGCTCTCGAGGGGCAGATTTTTCACTTACAGCCACCGTCAGAGGCCACGCCAGGCCCAGAAATGGCTGACGAAATATATGCTATAAAACAAATCGGGAAGTCTTTGAATGCAGGAGGGGGATGTGCACGGTTTGGTGGAGCCCTCTGAACTCAACTAAAGCAAAATGGACTCACTCTTGGAGGCTTCCAGGGATGGGGCAGGCGGGGGGATAAGATTTCCTGTCTCCCAATTTTACTTTACACTTGGATTTCTAAAATGCTTTTCAACAACTGCGTGTGTCCTGTTGGCAACACTTAGCTCTCTTGTGTTACTGTAAATCTTAGGTGTAACTCAGTCAATTGAAGAGTCTAAGCTTATCAGTTCGTGAATTATTTTCGGTCTCTGTAGTGTCACAAGCTCTTAGGATGGGTTAGAGCAGTGTTGGCGAACCTATGGCACGGGTGCCAAAGGTGGCACTCGGAGCCCTTTCTGTGGGCACCCGATATCGCCCCTTCCCAGCCACCTGTATTCAGGTTAAATGGCTGTATTGGCACTTTGTGAAAAATTAGTAGGTTTTGAATCACAGTTTGGGCACTCGGTCATTAAAAGGTTTGCCATCGCTGGGCTTAGAGGCACATAGGGGACCGTTTGAAAACATGAGATCTTTAAGACGTGTTAAGGATTTTTTTAAAAAAGAACTCTTTTGGCATGTAAACCAGAAGGATTAGATCAGGCATATTCAAACTTCAGCCCTGCTGATGTTTTGGACCACAAATCCCAGAATTCTAAGCTTAGATTGCCAATGGCAAAGGACTGGGACATGCCTGGATTAGATACTGTTCAAAGCATGAAAAAACAGATGCACGGAGCTACACAGAGAGGATAGCAGAGGCCTTCTAATCATCCTTTCTTTTTGCCCCTTCCGGGATATCCTTTCGCAGATTGTACCAGCAACTTAAACGGAAACCAGGAAATGGACAAAATCAAATCCGTTTCCAAGTGCTTCACCCACATCGAGGCGTCCTCCAATTCTGCCGATATTTACAAAATGATCAACGGGGAGACCTTTTCCTTTTGGCAGTCTGATGGGAGCGCTCGGTCACACTGGATCCGGTAAGAGACGCGGCGCGTTCAGTTCTGTGATTAACGAGCCCTATTGGGCAAAGAAATCTGATTTTCATTCCTGATATGAATAAAAACCAAATTGATTAAAATCACAATTTAATATTTTTAAATATAATATTTTTCTTTATTTAAATCACCAAACAAAACCAATTTTTAAAATCTCATCCACCCCACAATCTCTACCAAGCCATTTTCTACAGGAATAATTAGTTTAGCTGATATATATACCTGTTAAGTGTGTTGTATATGCTAATTGACCGGCTTGCTCTCCCCCTCTTCTTTATGGGGGATCAGGTGAGTGGTGATGAAACTGAACTTTTTTTTATAACTCCAGCTGATTGCATACTGGGAGCAAAACATGTATCAAAAGAAGAAATCAGTACTTTTATGACGGCACATTTGTACTTAGGTGGTTCATTTAATTTATTTATTGGATTTTTGTAGCGCCTGGCAGCGAGGCCACTCTGTGTGGTTCCTTATAAACAAAAAGTTGGTTTCCCTCGGAAAGTAAAATGGCCGCATTTCCTTATATTTAAAGTGTATACGTACATATCTATTACATAAGGTATACAGTGGCACCTGGTATAAAGGAACTAATTCGGTCCAAATGAATTTATGTTAAGCAAATTTTCCTTTATACAAATGTCCCATAGGAATGCATTGGAAACGGAATCATATGATCGTGACCGTTTTTTATGTTGTACAGATTCGGCCCATAGGCGATTCTGTTAAGCACACTTCCCCCTACCTCTGGAATTTTTTATGCTATACACACCGTTTGTTATACGAGGGTCCACTGTGTTTTAATTTGCACTTTTAGAGTAGCGCTGATACAGAGGGGTGTACTCCTGGTGTGCCTTGCGACTTAAGAAACCCGCTTCGGAGAACTGCAGTCACTGGCTCTCAGCCATCGTTTTCTCTCCTTGTTCTTTGCCCCGCAGTTTAAAGATGAAACCCGACGTCATCCTGAGGCACCTCTCCATCGCCGTGGCGGCCAACGACCAGAGTTACATGCCCCAGCAAGTCACGGTGGCGGTGGGCAAGACGGCCGGCAGTCTGCAGGAGGTCCGCGATGTTCACATTCCCAGCAATGTTACTGGATATGTGACGTTGTTGGAAAACGCTAACATTAGTCAGATGTGTGAGTCCACAACAACACAATTGTTGGTCTTTCTTCTTTTCTCGAAAGAAAAAATGACGTTGGACGAAGAGGGGAGGAAGATTTTTTTAAAAAAAGAAATGAAAAACAAGGCACCCACTTTGGCTGGTGCTCCGTCCTTTGAAATTTAACAGGCTCCGTTTGCTGTCCGGGCTCCGTTGTTTGTGTCGCCACCCACTTAGAGACTTAAAATTTCTGGAAATTTTGACGCAGTGGATAAAAAAAAACTTTACCAAAAAAAAAAAAAACCACTGAGAAATTGGGTGGTGGCGGCGAAGTCCCCCTCCCATTTCCCCCCTAAAGTTTCCGGAAATTTTATATCTCTACCACTGACCCCTTTCTTTCCAAATCCCACGGTGTTATCATAATCAATTCATTAGTTACACTAGTACCTCAGTATCTCTTGATCACTTTACGCATAAATTGAAAATGTTAAAAGAAAAATGCTAAAAAGCTCTCACTCTCTAAAGATGAAGTTGGCAGGACTTGCAACTAGAGGGAGCTAGAGACCCTGAGTGTTCCCTAAGATCCCCGTTTTTTCAGGATCTGCAGAGGGGCGGGGCTTGGAAGTGATCCCTCCCAGATAGGGGGTTCCAGCTGCCACTCAGCGTGTACACTGCTCCATTAATGCAAACACACTGGGCTGTATTACGTCTGCGGCTACTGCTACATTTCTGTCCTGTCGTCTTCAGGTCAAGGTGGTATGTGTGTGTGTTTTTATCCCTGGACCCGCCAAAAAAGCATGATCCCAGAGCTGAAGCAATGGGTCCTCTCTGTTTTCCCGAGGGCTAGGCTCTGAAAGGCCGAGTCAGCCATTTTTCTCCCCCTCCCCCCTTTGCACATGATCAAGTAGAAGCGTTAGACTTTCCCTGATTTCCTCCACCAAGTGGAAAGCAGAACTGGGGCCATTTCTCCCATGGCTTTGTAGGACCCACCCACCAGGTGCAGTTGGTGCTTTAAGGAAAGCCCAGTTTGCAGAGTTGGACCTCTTCCATGGGGAAAGCTCTTAAGTTGGAAACACGTGTGTCCAGCGGATATGGACGCCCCGCCACGATGTAGTGCGAGGACCTGTCCGTGGGTTCTCTGAAATGGAACTCTGCTTTCATCCACAATCGGTGCCGTCGCTTTTGGAAAGGCCGTTGTTTGTTACGCTGTGGGGCAGATAAGCTGTGCAAACCCCCTTTTTGGAGAACAACTGCTATCGTGCTCAGAGGTTTTAACTTTTCTCGGGATTTTCCCAGGCTAGGAGCAGTCGTAGGTGCAAATCTCGCACTTCAGCCTTTCAGGTGAAACGTGGAACAGGTGAAGTGCCCTTTGTGTGCACGGGGAGGGGATTGCCTCCGTAGGCAGAAATGTACGCATTTGTAACTTGGCATTGAAAGAGAAAAGCCATCAGTAACCAGACCAGGGACCTGTGAGTTCTCAGGGTTCCAATAACGTCTCAGGTAGACTTCTACCATTTTCAAATCTCATATTCGTAAGACGTCGTCTGCCAGGCGTTGAGATTAATGGCCAGATGACCTTTGTAGAGGTATTGCCCGTTTGTGGATTTTATACTGATATTACGGATCATTCTGGATGATATTAACCAGAAGCTAATATCGTCTGGCCGTGAATCTCAACGCCTGGCAAGCTACATCTTTTGCCAAGACTGTATTTTGGTATGGGGCTTTGATAAAGACGGCTTGCCCTCGAAAGCTCAGCTTGCATTTTTTTTTTGTTTTATTAGTGACCTCTAAAGTTATCGCCGAGCCTATTTTTGCATTTTATTTTATATTTTGCTCACATAGCAAATCAAAGTCCTTTTAGAGACTTGGTGAAGCCTTCACTTTGAGCTGTCGCCTGGGCCAAACGCTGGGAGAAATGACCCTCCTCTGCCCCCCTTGACAGACGTACAGATCAACATCAAACGTTGCCTTAGCGACGGCTGCGACACCCGGATCCACGGCATCCGGGCCATCGGCTATCAACGGGTGAGGAAGAGCGCCGTTTCCGTCTGCGACGCGTCGGCCATCTGGTGCTGGTCGCTCTTGACCTCGCTGATCACGGCGTCCGTGGAGACCAACCCCGCCATCGTCCACGCCATCCTGCAGAACACTCAGTGAGTCGCCCCTCCCCCTGGGCCGCCGTTCTCCGAGTGGCCCCGTTGGTTGCCGTGAGTCTGCCTGCACCGCGACATATTTGGAAAGGGATGTCCTATCGAAGAGGGGGCTGGCTTGTTTTCCATGGCTCCAGAGACTAGGACTCGGGGGCAATGCTTTCAAACATCAGGAAAAGAGATTCCATTTGAACATTCGGAAGAACTTCATGATGGTTAGAGCTGTTTGGCAGTGGAAGATGCTGCCACAAAGGAGGGTGGTGGAGTCTCCTTCTTTGGAGGTTTTTAAGCAGAGCCTGGATGGCCATCTGTCGGAAATACAGATGGGGGTTCTGGGCATTAAACTGGATGGCCATCTCTTCCAACTCTAGTTCTATGATTCTATAATGGGGGTCCCTGCATGACAGGGGGTTGGACTGATGGCCCTTGAGGTCTCTTCCAACTCTAGGATTCTATGATTCTATAATGGGGGTCCCTGCATGACAGGGGTTGGACTGGATGGCCCTTGAGGTCTCTTCCAACTCTAGGATTCTATGATTTTATAATGGGGGTCCCTGCATGACAGGGGGTTGGACTGGATGGCCCTTGAGGTCTCTTCCAACTCTAGGATTCTATGATTCTATAATGGGGGTCCCTGCATGGCAGGGGGTTGGACTGGATGGCCCTTGAGGTCTCTTCCAACTCTAGGATTCTATGATTTTATAATGGGGGTCCCTGCATGACAGGGGGTTGGACTGGATGGCCCTTGAGGTCTCTTCCAACTCTAGGATTCTATGATTCTATAATGGGGGTCCCTGCATGGCAAATGGCCCTTGAGGTCTCTTCATTTCTATGATTCTATAATGGGGGTTCCTGCATGGCAGGGGTTGGACTGGATGGCCCTTGAGGTCTCTTCCAAAATTCTATGATTTTATAATGGGGGTCCCTGCATGACAGGGGGTTGGAATGGCCCTTGAGGTCTCTTCCAACTCTAGGATTCTATGATTCTATAATGGGGGTCCCTGCATGGCAGGGGTGGCCCTTGAGGTCTCTTCCAACTCTAGGATTCTATGATTCTATAATGTTGGTTCCTGCATGGCAGGGGGTTGGACTGGATGGCCCTTGAGGTCTCTTCCAACTCTAGGATTCTATGATTCTAAGGACAACTGCAAATGTACCTTCATTCTTGTCATTAGGCCCTTATGTAGAAAATAAAGCTTGCAAACATTTGGTACAAGCAGCTGTGCTGAGGTTGTCTCTTTAAAATTATAGTAAAAAGATTGAAACCAAAGTTGATTTTGATTGATTGATTGATTGATTGATTGATTGATTTTGATTTGTCACTGCCCATCTCCCCAGAGGGGACTCTGGGCGGTTTACAGTATAAAACACAAGAAAACAATAGATATTTTTTAAAAATCTAAAATGGCCATATATTACCGCTGTATAGCGCTTAAAGGATTTTCTGAGGGGCTTAGAATATAATAAGAGGGCCGGTCCTCCTGCCAGGAATCCTTCTGGGGTTCATACATGTCGCCCCATCCCCAGTGCGATGGGTGCTCCGTTTACCAAGCTTGGAAGGATGGGTGGAAGGCCAAGCTAACCTTGAGCCGGCTACCTGAGCCGGTTGAGATCGGACTCAGATCGTGAGCCGAGCCTTGACTGCCGTTGAACTACGGCCCACGCGAAGAGCCAGGGGGCAGGGGGCGGCTGCAGACGGGTACAAACGGGTTCCCGCACCGGACCCACCCAAAGGGCGCGCTTGTGAATGAAACGCCGTGACGTCGTGTTCCCTGGAGGGGGTCCCTAACGGGCTCGTCTCTGTCCCTTCCCCTCCCAGGAAGGCCCTGCAGCACATGCCTCCCCTCTCGCTCTCGCCTGGCTCCACGGACGTCTCCAGCTTCTTATCTCCCAAAGTTTTGGAAGAAGTGGACAGCTTCCTTTTGGAGATCACGAGGTACCACCCTTCACCGGGCTGACGTATAAACAGGAGGGCCCTAAACCGGAACAAACATCACCCCAGAGAATGAACGGAAGCATTTTAAATCTATTTTTTTAAAAATCTCTCTCCTTTTTCCAGCCGTTACACTACGCCAGAGGTAGAACTTACATTGCTGGCTTTCTCCCTGGCCAGAGGGAGCATCACCAAAGTGCTGAATTCGCTCAGCGCCATCGCCGGCCACCTGGAAACGCCGTACAAAGCTGCTTCTCTGATCGCCTCCATGGCCACCGTCAGGCAAAACCTACTCTACAAATACGGTAAATGTCACCGGGCCGGGCCCCTCCCCCCTCCTGTAGAACCTCGTGGCACAGAGGTGAAACTGCTGCCCTGCAGCTATAACTGTGCTCATGACCTGGGGGTTCAATCCCAGGCAGCAAGCTGAAGGTTCACTCAGCCTTCTATCCTTCCGAGCTGGTAAAATGAGTACCCAGATTGAGGAAGGGGTGTGTGTTAATGTATAACCTGCATAAATTATACATTTTCAGGCCCGCGCCTCTGTGTGCATGTAGCTCCAAGCACCTTTGCTCCCCGTGAACCCTTGTGTGTGTGGGGGGGTCAGCCTTTAGTTTCGCCCTCTGTCTCTTCTCTCCAGCCACGCCGTTGCGGCTGACCCTGCAGGCCTGCGACGTCAAAGGGAAGGAAGACCAATCCGGGCCCGAGAATCTCCTGGCGGAGCCGTGGACTGGCGACGGTGAGGACTTTGCTTTGCGTCTCCCTCTTTGGAACCATTTTGAGGTATCTCTTCCTCTCCAGTGGAGAGAGAAATCCAAAGGGAAGGTCATCTGAAAAACACTTGAAAAGCCACATTTGGCTTGGCTCCCATGAGGGTTCCACCCTCCTTATCTCACGGTGCACACGTTAACTCGTTTTTGTTTACAATTTTATAATTTTGCAGGTTGCACCTACCTGTGGCGCATCCGTTAGTGTAAGTTTGAGGACTATGTGGGCGTGCGCTTTAGGCATAAAGTGTCTTCCAGATTGACCGCAGTGGGCCGAGACAGGATCTCTTGTTTATTTTTGAGGGCATGTGGGGTGTTCCCAGAGGTTGCTGGAAGCCCCCCTGAAGGAGCCTCTATTTGTGTCCAGTTCCAAACAAGTGCGACCAGCTGTCCCATTCCCCAGACCTACCACTGCCCTGAAATCTCTGGGTCATGAAATCTTGAGACACAGGCTAGCTTTAATGGACCAGAACCAGCCTAACCAATAAGGAAGGAAGGTGGGAATGCTCTCAATAAAGCTCTGGTCAGACCCCACCTGGAATACTGTGTCCAGTTCTGCGCACCTCAATTTGAAAAGGATGTTGACAACCTCGACCCCGTCCAGAGGAGGGCGAGCAGGATGGTTGAAGGTCTGGAAGAAATGGCATGGCCAACCTTCGGCCCTCCTGATGTTTTGGACCACAACTCCCAGAATTCCAAGCCTTTATAGCCAATGACAAAGGACTGTGGGAGTTGCGGTCCCAAACATCTGGAGGGCTGAAGTTTGGACATGTCCAAGGAGCGGCTTAGGGAGCTGGGAATGTTTAGCCTTACAAAAAGAAGGCTGAGAGGAGATATGATAGCCATGTTTAAATATTTGAAAGGATGTCATATTGAAGAGGGAACAGATTTGTTTTCCATGGCTTCAGAGACTAGGACTTGGGCAATGGTTTCAAACTATAGGAAAAGAGATTCCATTTGAACATTAGGAAGAACTTCATGATGGTTAGAGCTGTCCAGCCGTGGAATATGCTGCCATAAAGGAGGGTGGTGGAGTCTCCTCCTTTGGAGGTTTTTAAGCAGAGACCTGGATGGCCATCTGTCAGGAGTACTGTGATGGGGGTTCCTGCATGGCAGGGGGTTGGACTAGATGGCCCTTGAGGTCTATTCCATGATTCTCTGATATACCACATGGTTTCCCAAGCTCGGGTCTGCAGACAGACATCCTTGGACTACAGCTCCCAGAAACCCTGACCAGCATGGCGGGTGGTGAAGGCATCTGGGAGTTATAGTTCAAGAGCACCTGTGGACTCAGCACCGAGGACTGCAGTTTTCCTTCTGTGTTTTGGACCGCGATAGTCTTCCGATGAAGGAAACCAAGCCAGTGGGGAAATGATCCAATTCATTCCCAGAGTCCCCCCCCCTTTTAAAATTGGAAACAAAGGTTCAGGGTGCGCTGACAAGACCTGTGTTTTATTCCAAGGCTTCCTGACAGAGACGGGAAAGAGACGGGCCAGCGTCATCCTCTCGACCGGGACTGAATCAGCCCTGCAGGTCACACAGATCCGAATCAAGGTCTGGACCCTTTGGTGGAAAGTTCTGCGTCGCCTTAACGGCTTTTTTTTGGGGGGGGGTGATATTTGCCAGAGGTTTTTAACTGCCTGGCGGTCTCTCTGGGCTACCTGTCTTGCACATTTCTGAGACTTGCATTCAAATCAGGGGTTGCCAAACGGTGCACAGCATTTCCGTGGTGCTCCCGGGAACTGAGCCAGGTGCACCAGGGGAAAAGGGACGGAAGAGAGAGCCCCAAATGCCGTAGAGGAGCTGCTTATAGCTCCATGTCAAGCGGGAACTGGAAGGGGAGGCTGTGTGCCTTCCTTACCCCATCTCTATGGTCGCTGGTGGGGGTGCTTCCTGGGAGGCCCCATGGATTTCCTGCATCGGGACCTGGAAGAAAGAGGTCCCTTGCGGATGTTCATGGGGAGCCCTAGCCAATGTTCCGTTCTGTCAAGGGAGTTGTGAGTCCCAAATGTTTGGGAACTGCTGCTTCAGACTCACAAATGCGACAAAAAACACCTGAGTAGTTTGCGGACACACATTGCACTTCAATGACATTTCAGCTAAGGAAACTTTTCCAGGGAATAATCAACTAAAATCCAAGTTCTTCAACATTGGGTGGGAACTGCTCATAGACAAGAGGGCCGGTCCTCCTGCCAGGAATCCTTCTGGGGTTCATACCCTCCCCTGCCGCAGTTACTTCCTCCGCTGAATCTCAGCGGAGGAAGTAACTGAAAATGTTACACATCTCCCGTGTTTTAGCCAAAGTGTAATGACAAAACCTCAGCTTTAAGAATCAACCAACCGGGTTCTCCCTTCTCTTAACTTGAAAGGATTGCTGTGGTTGTAACCATAGTTTTCCTAAACGAATACTTAGGAAAAATTTTCCCCAAAGAGTAACTAGGGCAGAGGGCTGAATGTGTGAGAATGAAACCAAATCAAATCTGGAGCCGGCGCTGGGAAGGCCACCGCTGTCGCCTCTGCCATACCTTTGGCTGTGTCGCGGCTCATGTTCACCAACAGAGAGTGTGGTGGGCCTTCTCCCTCGGAATGGACGCCTGCTGACCACTTGGTTCTTCCCCCAGGTGCGGAGGGGAGCCATCGGCGCCCGGTGCGGCTTGGTGTTTGCTTACAGCTGCCCGTCGGAAAAATTCCACGCCGAGGAACACTTCAGGCGATTCGAGAGTTATGACAAGTGGACGCTGGAGGACTTCCGGCATTACTTAAAGGCCAGGTAAACCAGGAGAGACACACCTTCTGTTGACACGTAATTTTTGCCCCATAAGCCTGGGTCAGTTTTGGCCGGGGGACGACAACGACGAGGAAAAAGAAAAGCCATCATGCAGCATCCATCCATCCATCCATCCATCCATCTATCCATCCATCCATCCATCCATCCATCCATCTATCTATCTATCTATCTATCTATCTATCCATCTATCTATCCATCTATCTATCTATCTATTCATCCTTGAATGAATGAATGAATGAATGAATGAATGAATGAGGAGGAAGGTCTTGTGTGGAGGTGCTTGGGTTTGTCAGCGTGTCCTGCTGGCAGCCACTCAATCACGCACGTGCGTATGTATGTGTGCTCAATGTGCAGGAACAGCCTTCCTCGGGACGACCTGGGAGAGCAGGATCCGGTCGGTTGGTTTGAGCTGGAGGAGGAATGGGACGAAGTGGAAGTCAGGATGCAGCCGTGCCGAATTTCTAAGGTAACCTTTTTTTTGGGGGGGGGAGTCCCTCCATTTCAGAGCTCAGTCCTCGTCTCTCGGTGGCCGCCTCCCTTTTGGTGGACTCCCACGTCAGCTCTGCCCTTGCCTGCCTTCAGAGATCTTCCGTAGACCTTGCCTTGGGACTTCTGCCATCCCGCTTTCCCCACCGTCTTCCTTGGGAGGCTTTCCGAGTTGGCAGGATCAATATCTGCTGATTCATTTATCTACGGCCTGATCATAAGAAATAGAAAAACTCATAAATGTAAATTACCGTATATACTCAAGTATAGGTCGACCCGAGTATAAGTCGAGGCTCCTAATTTAACCCCCCAAAAACTGGGGAAACTTATTCACTCGTGTATAAGTCTGGGGTGGGAAATGCAGCAGGGCCTGGCAGCTCCTCCTTTGTGAGCTGGGGGAGGGGCGTGTGATGCTTAAAATGTCTTTTAGTCACCGAGGCACTGGGCTGAAAAAAGGGGCCCTCGACTCATATTTGGGTCATTACTTTTAGCCACGGAGGCAAGCGCTTGCCTCGGTGGCTAAGAGACATTTTAAACATTGCACGTCGCTCCCCTGCAGCGTGGGGGGCGGGGTGGGGTCAGGAGAAGCGGCGCACAATGTTTAAAATGAATTTTAGCCACTGACCCAAGCACTTGCCTCAGTGGCTAAAAGTAATGACCCTAATATGAGTCAAGGGCCCCTTTTTTTCAGCCCAAAATTGGGTGCTGAAAAACTAGACTTATATTCGAGTCTATACAGTACAGTGGTCCCCCGCCCGATCACGGTTCATATACTGCGGTCCCACTATATTGCGGGGCCATATTATATGAAAAAAGCCCCCTGGGGTAAGGAAGGGGCAAAGGCTGTTTCTGGCCTCCCATACTTACCCCAGGACTGGCGCTGCCCTGAATGGGCCTGTGGGAGCCTTCCCAGGGGCCTCCAGAAGGCCTGGGAAGGCCCTCGCAATCCCATTTGGGGCAGTGCCAGGCTGGGGGGTAAGTAGAAGAGCCCCCAGTTAGGGCCCCCACGCCCGACCTGACCTGCATCCGCATATCGCGGATTTTCAGTTATCACGGGTCGGGTCAGGTCCCTAACCGCAGCAATAGGCGGGAGATCACTGTACAGTAACCCCCCCCCCCCGCCGATCGCAAGGGTTAGGGACCCACCCCACCCACGATGCAAGGAAATCCGCGATATGCAGAAGGGGTGGGGTGGGGGCGGGGGGTGATCTTACTTCCTGCCGCCGCGCGCCTGAGTGCCCCGAGGCTTCTCCGGGAAGCCTGGTTGAGCGGCGTGCAGCGATCCAATCACTCCGCGCCGCCCCTTCCCGGCCGCCCCGAGGTTTGTCGGGGGGGGCACGGAGCGACTCTCCCCGCGCCCCCACACGGGTGCAGGTACTGCGATCCTGTGATGTAGCGGGTCCGCGGTACCTGAACCACGAAATGGTGGGGGGGGTCACTGTAATACTATTTCCAGGGCGCATTTAGCAGAACTGGCCACCGGGGGAGCCAAAAACCATTCACCGTATAGCATCTGTGACAGTGGCGGGCGGCCCTGAAGCCGATACCATGATCTGACTGTACTTTGTGTTATACTCCTTCTCACAGCTTATGAGAGAAGTATCGCTCTGCTCACTAGGCCCCAAATTGGGCTGCATTATTCTCCATTTCTCTCTCTCTCTCTGGTCCCTGCCTTGCGTTGTTTGCTTGAGGCGTCCAGTGCCAGCCGTCCACAGTTCAGACACTGCCTTGCGGAATCCCAGCCGCTGCCAAAGAAGCCATCTCTAGAGCAGCAAGGTGCAGGTTTGGATTTCGGCTGCCGTGCCGCTTTTCGCCCTGTTACGACGAATTATTTGGACGCGTTTCCTTCTCTGCTTCTTCCCGTTGCAGTACCTGATGGTGAAGTTCTTGTGCACCAGGCAGGAGAGAGCCGAACGCCTCGGGGTGCAAGGCCTGAGCGTTTTGGGGTACCTCCGCCCTCCGTCGGTGGAGCCCAGCAGCGGCAACTGCTGCCGGGCGTGCGGGAAGCCGGAGGGGGACACCGTCTGCGGGACGACGCTTCTGCTGAAGACGCTCTCCTTCGTCCAGCAGCTCGCGCAGGATATGGTACGTCTTTGGCGGGGTTGACCTTGGCCACCTGGGGCGCGTCCTGACTGCCAGGATCCGAACTCCAATCGGCGTCGTGGAGCGGAAGGGGAAACCACGTCGTCCTTTGCAGCTTGAAGTTTTTCTTCTTTTAAAGCAGAGGCCTTTTAAAATTGAGGGTCGGGAGAGTGAGAACGGACAAAAGAATATGTTTTTTTTTAAAACCAAGCGTGGTGTTAGCCTGTGGAACTCCCTGCCACAGGAGGTGGTGATGGCATCTGGCCTGGATGCCTTCAAAAGGGGATGGGACAGATTCCTGGAGGAGAAAGTCCATCACAGGTTGCAAACTATGATGGAGATGTGTCATCTCGAGGCTTAAAACTGGGGTACTTCAAGGTCCAGATGCAGGGGAGTGGCATCAGGAAACAGAGATCTGGTCTCGAGCACTCCTGGACACATCTGGTGGGGCCACTGTGAGATCCAGGAAGCTGGACTAGATGGGCCCTTTGGACTGATCCAGCAGGACTCTTCTTTTGTTCTTATTTTCTTAGATCGAGATCTGTAGTGAAAACTCCGTTCGTGACCAACCTGAGTTCATTCCTGATGGGATTGCTTTATGACTGCTGTTTTGAGACAGTAACTTGCTTTATGGCTACTGTTTGTGACAATAGCTTGCTTTACAGATGCTGTTTGTGACAATAGCTTGCTTTGTGGCTGCAGAATTATTTAATTTTTTTCCTCTGCCAACTGTGGAGAACTGAATCAGTGGATAATGAATCAGTGGGTACAGGGGTCCTTCCGTACTTGGTCTGGAAATCTTACTGCCGCCCCAAATGTTGTATTTTCTCTCTTAGGCACAGAAGAAAGAAAGTGGTCTGCGATATAAACCGTACCTGGACTTCTCAGGCCTGGATTTAAGGCTCTTTTGGAATTTCTACAGCGAGCTTCACCAAAAGTAGGTCCCGTAGAGTTACGTCAAGTGTCTAGGATGGCGGGATGAATAGACAGACAGACAGAAGTCATGTCTGCGTCGATATAAATATTAATGCCACGTGGAAGCTACCCCCTTTTTGCCAGAAGCTGGGAGGCGGGCGGGTACGCTTTTCTGTTATTGCTTCTGTTTTGAGCGAAGGTGGCGATCAAAGGGAGCGTTCTGTTCGTGGATAAAAGATGGAGAAGCAAGCATTGTTGTACAGGCTGAAATTCTCTGGAGCTGATTTCTCTCTCTGTGTGTTTTGTTCCCCCGCTTTCATCCTGAGCCCCAGTAGTGTTCAAAATCGCGTTGGATTAAAAAAACAAACAGGATTTTTAGAATTTACGGCATTCAGGCAGCTGGGTGGGAAGCTCTCGTTGCTACCTTTTCTCTTTGGAGACATGCCTCTGAAATGAGTGTTAAATATCCCTTGTCGCGTAGATAACGGTGACCGCAGTTGTGTGTTTTCCCCCTCCCTAGCCCAAGAGAAGAGTGCGTTGACGCACGGACCATGCTGCTGCGTCTCCTCCAGAGCTGCTTCCCGGCGCTCGCCTCGGAGGGCAAAGCCACGAAGCCTCGGGAAGCCGCCGAAAGCCAAGCCCCGGTCAGCCACGAAGCGGCCGAGGAGCTGTACAAACATTTGTGCGAAGGTGACCCTTCTGGCCCCTCCGCCTGCCTCCTCAAAGCGCTTTGTGATGATGCCATCTCAGACCAGAGATTGGTTGGTTGATTGGCTGGCGGGTGGATTATTCGGTTGTT
Source organism: Phrynocephalus forsythii (assembly GCA_029282475.1). Lineage (NCBI taxonomy): Eukaryota > Metazoa > Chordata > Lepidosauria > Squamata > Agamidae > Phrynocephalus > Phrynocephalus forsythii. The sequence goes on along the minus strand of JAPFRF010000017.1, from coordinate 5,960,956 downwards.
AGTTTGGTCGATTGGGCGGTTGTTCTCTCGGTGGTTCGGTTTGTTGGTCTGGTTGATTGTTTGGTGGCTGGTTGGTGGGTTGGTTGGTGTATGTATGTATGTATGTATGTGTGTGTGTGTGTGTGTTTGTGGGATGGGGCTCCCCCCCCCCGGCACAGCTGTGGACTGGCCTTACCTGCATGCGATTCCATGCACGCTGCACTTCCCACGAAGCGCGATGCCTTGGCTCGTGCCCATTTGCGGGACGAATCCCGTAACAATCATTTTTAATAAGAGGCTTGAATTTTGCGGAGCTTCCGAACGGCGGCGGCTGACAAGGACCTGCCCGCAGCGGCGGGCAACTGAGCCTCCGTTAATAGATGGCATGAGGGGTAGAGATGTAAAATTTCTGGAGATTTTGAAGCCATGTGGTGGGGTGGGGGTAGAGGAAAGATGGAGGGGAAAGTTGTTTTATCCCCCTTTTCTTGGAGTTGAGTTCATGGCAACTGGACTTCTTTTCTTGTGGGATCGAAATGTTTCACTAATCGCTTTTTCAACCTTCTGTACTTGAATGAGTAGCAAAACGTTTCGCTCTCTCAAGAAAAGAAGTCCCGATGCCACGACTCATTTTCTGGATAACTTCACCTGGAGGACCGAGAATCTCCACAGATGGTCTTTTCCCCCCCTTTGTTTCCTCAAATTTTTCCAGAAATTTTACATCTCGACTGAGGGGGGCATGCTGACGTTTAGAAACATGGAATATGGGATTAAATTTATTCTTGGCTCCTTCGTTAAGTGTAGGTTTTTGTTTGCCTTTTTTTAAAATAAAAAAAAAATAACTGAATAGTGGTTGACAATGGCACTGAGTCGGCCTCCCTGAAGACCCTGAAGGAAGAAGTGAATAACACCTTACTGAACGGAGCGGCCATCTTTTTCCCCCAAAGACAGTCCAGGCGGGAGCAGCTTTTTGCAATGCTGGTACGTTGTGGGCGTATAAATTATAGTCACGATTCTTTGCAGGGGTGGGGTTGCTTGTTCGTTGCAGAAATCAGGCACCTGTAAGTTAGAGCCTCCAATCCTATGTATTCCTCTTGTGGGTGTTTATAATATACGTCAGGCATGTCCAAACTTCGACCCTCCTGATGTTTTGGACCACGCCTCCCAGAATTCTAAGCTTAGATTGCCAATGGCAAAGGACTGTGGGAGTTGCGGTCCAAAACATCTGGAGGGCCGAAGTTTGGACATGCCTGATATAGGTCATTGTTCACCTAGCGAGCCTATTCAGGTCCCCGTCCACCCAATGAGCCAGGGTAACGTGAAGCCTAGGTGAACTATAAAACGGAGGACTCGCCACCAGCTTTCCTCAGACTGACGAAGCTGCTTGGATGAGCAGCGAAACGTTTCGCTCTCTCAAAAAAAGAAGTCCAGTTGCCAGGGCTCAGCTGCCAGACAAACTCACCTGGATGACTGGGACTCTTCACAGACGTATAATATTTTTCTTTTTTCATAATGAAATAATAGAACAAAACATAACCGACAAGTCATACAGAAGCGTTGAAATAAGAAAGAAAGAAAGAAACAAAGAAAGAAAGAAAGCTCAGGTGTCAGGGGGGGCTGAGTCTACCCTCTCTGAAGCTGATGTTTCCTGGTGCCCCGCCCCAAATATCTCTTTTAAAATAAATATCTCTTTTCTGTTCCTTAGAAAAACATCACCGATCAAGAACACAAACCCTCCGTCCAGCTCGCCTTTAAATCCCTCTGCACGTATTTCAGGTAAGGAGCTTCGCGGCCTGCCAGAGGGCGCCACAGTTGAGCCCCCCCCCCCGCTTCGGAGCGAGCGGTTGGGAGTTCAATTCCCCCACGGGGCCTCCTCAACAGCAACCCGACTCGGTGAGCTACGGGGTCTCTCCCATCTCTGCCGTTCCAAGACAATGATGATGACGGGTTGTACTCGCCAGCATCCTATTGGCGTCTGTGGAAAGGTTTGCCTCATTTGTGGCAGTGAACTGTGGCTCATCGACGGGGTGTCGGGGCGCCTCTGGATTGTGTGGTTGGGCACGTGACGAGGCTGGTCTCGGACACCTCAGTAACTCGCCGCAATTAGCGGCTGCAGGTTCCCCAGATCTTATGCAGATCTCACACAGACCCCGATCGGATGGGGTTTCGGGGGGAGGGGAGCCGATTTTGGAAATGCCGCCCAGCTTCTCTGAGAAAACGGCTTCCCGTTCTAAATTATGGAAATGCTTGAGAGGATACAGGATGCTCTCCTACACGCAATTTGACAATCTGCCCTGTGTTAACGAAGCCCGTGTCTCCTCTCTTTGGCAGCGATCGGGATCCAGGCGGGCTTCTCTTGCTACCAGACAGAGGAACGGCGGCGGAGTTTAACGTCGACCAAGTGCTCTCGGTGATGGAGACCCTCCTGATGGTGATGAGAAGAGAGGTGATAGCTTTTTTAAAAAAATCCTATTTCTTTTTGTGGGGAACTCGGGCACTTAGATACCCGGTGCGGTTTCTGTGCCAAACGTCCCATCACTGCACTCTGGAAAGTCCGATTTCAGAGGAAGCCCCAAGGTGTTTTTTTAAATCACTTACGAGGCAAACGTGGTATGGAAAGAAATGGACTGGGCTTCTAGCAGAGGCCACCGATTTCCAGATGCAAACATTTATTAAAGCTCTTAACTGCCAACAACAGACCCAGCAAGAAGGCTTTCAGTCTCTTGGAATGGGGAAAAGACACAAAAGCAGGAGAACTGGCGAACCGGTGTCCTGGAAAAGCAGAAAGGGCCACCCGGAGAAGCCCAAGAGACTCAATTGGAACCCTGTGTGGGGCGGATCCGAACGCAGGGCCCGAGATCTCCTTTTCCCTCGTTGTTCAGCGCCAACAACCTTGAACGGGTCCAGAGGAGGGCGACCACGATGAGCGAGGGTCTGGAGTACCTGTGAAAGGGATTCTGGGAGTCTGGGTGGACCACAAATTGAGCATGAGTCAGCAGTGTGATGCGGCAGCCAGGAAAGCCAATGCAATTCTTGGTTGCATTAACAGAAGCATCGTGTCTAGATCAAGGGAAATGATAGTACCACTCTATTCTGCTCTGGTCAGACCCCACCTGGAGTACTGTCTCCAGTTCTGTGCGCCTCAATTTAAAAAGGATATGGACAACCTTGAACCGGGTCCAGAGGAGGGCAACCAGGATGGTTTAAGGTCTGGAACATAAGTCTTATGAGGAGTGGCTTAGGGATCTAGGAATCTTTAGCCTTACAAAAAGAAGGCTGAGGGGGGAATATGATACCTATGTTTAAATATTTGAAAGGACATCATATCGATGAGGGGACAGGTTTGTTTTCCATGGCTTCAGAGACTAGGGCTCGGGGCAGTGGTTTTGAACTACAGGAAGAGAGATTCTATTTAAACATTAGGAAGAACTTCATGACTGTTAGAACTGTTTGGCAGTGGAAGATGCTGCCACAAAGGAGGGTGGTGGCATCTCCTTCTTTGGAGGTTTTTAAGCAGAGGCTAGATGGCCATCTGTCGGAAGCAGTGTGATGGGGGTTCCTGCATGGCAGGGGGTCGGACTAGATGGCCCTTGAGGTCTCTTCCAGCTCTATGATTCTGTTATCTCACGTTTTTGAGGCTTGGGGTGTTTTGCTTTGTGTCTTCCCTAGTGTGACATGTTGATGACGGGCGTCGCTCAGCAAGACACTGGGTCGGTCCTCTCGTCCTTATTCTGGTCCATGCAGGGCAGCCTCCTGTCTTGGTGCTACTTGCAACTGAATGGAAGCGATGCCGCTGCCAAGAGTCTTGCCGTAGAAATCCTCACCAAGTGTAAGTATCCAGGACGGGAACGAAGAAAGGGCTTCGGACCCCGATTCTGGGCTTTGAAATTTCCCCTTGGAGGCATCCATCCTTCACGTTATGCTTCCTCCCCCTCCCCTGCCCAGATGTGCGACAGTTCCTCGCCAGCGTCCAGATGGCCTTAGAGTCGCTCCTGATCCAACACAGCAGCAAAGCCGTCGTGGAAAAATTAAGCAACTCCGTCTTATCCATGGTGGCCCGTCAGCTGGTGAGTGCTCGGACGGGATCCTGTCCTTTCCCCCCTCTCTGCAAAGAGTTACATGGGGTTGAAATGATGAGACCTCTCTTTCTCCCTCTGCTCCTTAGATGACCTTTCTGCAGGACTTTGCCCCTCTCAGCATCCCTCACCGGACCCTCTTGAAAGACATCAGCCAGCTGACAAAGCTCCTGAACGCGCTCTCGGCTGACCCGGGGGACGGTCCAAACAAGGTAGCCGGATTAAAAAAAAAAACCAGAGGATTAAAACCGTGATTTTATTCTGTTTTGGTTTTGGTGTTTTTAGCTGCGTTCTCAGCACGGGTTTCGGTAGGTACGTTTTAACGCCTCTTAAACCAGCGGGCCTGAGCGCTGAAACGGTCGGCTGCAAAGTCGGCAGCTCGGCAGTTCGAATCCCGGGTGCCACGCTGCGGAGCGAGCGCTCGCTGATCACCCCAGCTCCTGCCAACCTAGCAGTTTGAAAGCATGTAAAATGCAAGTAGATAAATAGGGACCGCCTTAAAAAGCGGGAAGGAAGAGCCTTGTGGTGCAGGGGTTAAATGCCTGTACTGCTGCTAAAACTGTGTTCATGACCTGGAGGTTCAATCCCAGGGAGTCGGCTCAAGGTTCGCTCAGCCTTCCATCCTTCCGAGGTCCGTAAAATGAGTAACCAGCTTGCTTGGGGGGGATGTGTAGCCTGCATAATTTAATTGTCAACCACACAGAGAGTACTTGAAGTGCTATGGGGCGGTATATAAGCAGAACTCTTTGCTTTTAAACAGTGTTCCGTATGCAGAAATGCATTTAGCCATGCCGGCCACGTGGCCACAGACTTGCACAACACTGGCTCTTTGGCTTGAAAATGGAGATGAGCACCACCCCTAGAGTCGGACACAAGTATCACACACGTGCAGGCGGAACCTTTATCTTTACCTTTAAACATTGCAATTGTTATTCCTGACCTGGATTTTAACTTGGGTCCCGTGAGCCCCCTGGGATGCTTGAGGAGAAAGGCAACCTAAAAAATATTTTAATGAATCAATACTCTGGTTCTTTGCGCTTCTTAAAAACAACCCGAGTGGCGTTGGGGTTGTGCGTTTTGATGGCACGCCTGCGACTCCATGCGTTTGGGGCTGTTGGTGGTGCAGCTAGAAGGCCCTAGTTCAATGGGCCAAAAACACAGCTCCAGATCCACAGGTGGGCCCCGCCTTAGGATCAGCCACAAACGCACACACATTTCTGCCCTCTATAAATCTCTTTTTTGCGCCTAGGTAGTAAAGGCAACCAAACAAAACCCAAAGCAAAAAAAAAAAAAAAAAAGTGAGGAGCAAAAAGTGTCTATTTAAATCAGGCATGTCCAAACTTTGGCCCTCCTGATGTTTTGGACCACAACTCCCAGAATTCTAAGTTTAAACTGCCAGTGACAAAGGACTGTGGGAGTTGCAGTCCAAAACATCTGGAGGGCCGAAGTTTGGACATGCCTAGAATCATAGAATCATAGAGTTGGAAGAGACCTCAAGGGCCATCTAGTCCAACCCCCTGCCATGCAGGAACCCCCATCACAGTATTTCCGAACAGATGGCCATCCAGCCTCTGCTTAAAAACCATCAAAGAAGGAGACTCCACCACCCTCCGTGGCAGCATATTCCAATGAGAGAAACCGAGGCAGGCCTAGCATGGCCAGGGAACCTAGTCTAGACCTTAGTCCATGAGCATCCGGTTATTCGGAAATCCTTTTGGCTCGAAAGGGCCGGGTGTTGACCGTTTTTCTTTTTGTTTTCTTTTTGCCGGGGTGTTTTTCCTTTCCTGCCAGGTGGGCTTTGAGACTTGGCAGCAGGAGCAGCCGGTGGTGCTGCGCACGTGGACGGCGGAGTCGCCTCACAACTACGAGAACAACTGCCACGACGTCACCGTCTTCCTTTGCCCGGGGGCCTCTTACTTTGAGGTGGAGTTTGACGAACGATGCGAAACCGAGAGGAGGTAACTGGCGACCGGTTGCTTTCGGCTTAAGTTCTCCTTTTAACGGTTGGCATGGCTTCCTCCGAGGAGGCTTCTTCCACCTCTCCGCCACCTCTGTGGTAGTAGCTGCAAACCCCAGAGGAGAAAGAGGAGGGTGCTTTGGAGCGAACGGCACGTGACATTGCTGACGGGGCTCTTTCCTTGGCTCCCTCGAGAAACCAGTCCTGCAACTCATATGGATTAGTAATAATAAGCCAGCACCCGATTTGCATGTCGAAAGCTCCAGGTTCAGGTGACGAAGCACCTTTGGTTTAAAAAGAGATCAGATGGGATGGCAAAGTCAGTAGGAAAACACCCCCCTCTCTCTTTCTCCTGGATTACTGTCTACTGATTCATTTATCTGCTGCTGGAAAGTACTAACTTTAAAAAAAAAACCACCCAGAAATACTAGTTATAGCTATTTCCAGGGTGTCTTTTCCACGACTGGCCACTGGAGGGAGACAGAGACCATGGAATGCACAGGGTCTGATCTGGCTGCATTTTTTAGCGTCCACGGGGGAAGCTTGTAACTGATACCGTGGTCCTAGGATCAAGAGCATGCCCTGATAGAAGGCAACTTTCTGTGTCATTGAGCTCTCTGGCCTGGACGTCTGTAGTTTGACAAGCACACCCGTTGCTGAGAAAAACAGAACTCTGGGACGCTTGTGTAGCCGCACCGATGCCTTTGATTCTCATTCCTTGGAGCAAATTGAGGGGTTTGCATATTGAATGTCTTAAGGGCTCACGGGATAGGAGTGTCGCCCTGACACGGAACCTTGTCATGCCGGGCCAACAGCATGCTCTGTTTTCTGGATTAGAGAAGGTTTTCCACCTGAACCCACTTTAAAACCAGTTCCTTATCCCTTTTTGCGAATGTCTCTTTATAGGTACGATTACCTGGAATTTACGGACGGCAAAGGTGCGAAGACGCGCTATGATACCAAGGTTGGGACGGACAAGTGGCCCAAGGTGATGGCATTTTCTTGTCCTGAGCAGTGACAATTACGCACATTTTTTGTTTTTTTAGAACAGCCAGTGAAGCTTCGTGGAGTTCTGCCATGAAATTCTTGCAGCTCCTCAGCATGGGCGGGCAGTATGCCTTTAAAGAGGTCCACAGCTCTTTTAACTTTAGCAGACCTTGTCTAACCTGGCTTTTAGTCCCCCAAAAAAAAGTTACATTTCCAAGTTCTGCTTCCACAACGGGAGAGACCGAACATTGTCCAGAGAACGTCCACATTATTGGCTCCGTTGCAAAGGCTTCTAAAAATCTCCCCCCTCAGCTCCGGATGGTTAGAAGACGTTAAACTGCTCGTGGGGGATTGTAACCGGGTTGTTTCGTTCTGCTTTATCTTCAAATTGTGGATGCGAATGAATTTTTTTTTGTTTACCACGTCAGGACCTCCCGCCGCCTCCTCCCCAAATTAAAAGCAGTTAACAAAACGTGTCAACCACAAAGTGGCACCTTGAAGACTCTTCTGAGTTCTGGGGTTGGCCAAGAGCGACATTTCAGAAGGGGATGGCAGGGTTTTAAAACCCACGTCCCAGTTCCAGACGCCCGGGCGAGCTTTCTAGAATAATCTCTCGGAAGGGTTTCAAAAACCTTGATTGCTTTGGGAGGGTCACCTCTTGAGACATTTCTTTTTAAATTGCACAAGGGAGTAGAATGCCGTGAGTCAGCTTTGTGTGTATCTCTGCGTGCGTGGAACAGTTGGAAGCATTGTGGGTTGCCGATCTCTGTTCCTCTCGACGTTTCCTCCCTGTTTTCTACTGCTCCGCAAAAAACCCAACGGTGCCTCTTTTTGTCGCTCCATAGAAAGTGACCTTCAAGGCCGGCCTCCGTCTCCAGTTCCTCTTTCACTCAGACAGCAGCAACAACGAGTGGGGCTACAAGTTCACCGTCACGGCCTACGGCTTGCCGGACGTCGAGGTCTCTTGGGGTTTGGACCTCCACCTTCTGGTGGCCAGGCTGATGGGGCGGCTGGCCTCCCGGAGCCTGGCGCTCAAATCCCCCCTGGGTGAGTGGAGGAGGTTCCCCCACACACACACGCGTGCGCCATTCAGTTTCGCCATCCGGGCATGCTTTCCGATGGATGATGCCGTCGGCTGTTTCTTTTAGACTGAACCGCTTTGATTCGGATGCCTGCATCGAAGAGGGTGGAGGGAGTGGACTTGATGGTCTCATTGACGTGGTCTCCAACCCCACAAGTCTATGACCCAGAGAGCGGAGGCCATTGGAATAAACACCAGTTAGTCCGAGAGGGCTATAGTGGAATCAGTGGGGCTTATGGAACTGTCAACCACTTCCTGATGACCCGTTGGTTAGAAATGCAGCCCGTCTTTGTCTAAAGCAGGGAGGGAGAGAACCTTTGGCCCTTCAAATGTTGTGGACCACAAAGTCCCCCAGTACTCTATCACTGACAATCTAGGCTCAGAATTCTTAGGGTTGCACTCCAAAACGTCTGGAAGGCCAAAGGTTCCCCCATCCCTGCTTTAAAATCTGTGTAACCGGTGTCGTTTCGACATACCTTCAAGTTGCTTCTGACACACAATGATCCGGTGAAGGAGCAGTCTCCCCCACTTCTCTCTCTCTCTCTCTCTCTCTCTCTCTCTCTCTCTCTCTCTCTCTCTCTCTCTCTCTGCCTCCACCAGTAATTGTGGCTAATTGCCAGGCTGCCTGGGCACATCTGAATGCCTGGTCAGATGCATGACCCATGCTTATTGGCCACAATGAAGAACACGGCCTGAACACGCTAGGATTCTAGAAATTGATTCCAGTTCAAGCCTCGCACTTAGATTTGGTCCCATTTCTTTTGGGTCCCGTCATCTTGAAGCGTATCCGCGTGCCCGGATGCAAGGCCTCGGTTCTTCCAGCTTCTGACCCTGATTTCTGTGTTCATTTGAGTTATTCTATCTCTCTCTCTAGAGGCAGGAAGTGACCCAGAGCTGCCTCCAGCAAAAGTGGCCGCCGTTCTCAACTCTCCTCTCTGGAAGCCAGTCTTCACGCATCAGACGCGTTCGGAGGGAGAGCTGAGCGCTCCCCAGCCACGCCAGGCGCATGCAGAAATCAAAGAGGTACAAAGTCCATTTCTCAAAGCTCTTCCCTACGCAGTGCTCCCTGCCACCCCTTGCCAAGTGGAGGTTATGCTGTCTCACAAGATACCAAAACTACGGGACATCCACTCAAACTGTGGGTTGGGAGAGTGAGAACAGACAAAAGAAAATATCTTCTTTACCCAGCGTGTTGTTAGGCTGTGGAACTCCCTGCCACAAGAGGTGGTGACAGCATCTAGCCTGGATGCCTTCAAAAGGGGATGGGACAGATTCCTGGAGGAGAAGTCCATCACAGGTTCCAAACCATGATGGGGATGTGTAATCTCCAGGCTTAAAACCGGGGTCCTTCAAGGGCTAGATGCAGGGGAGTGGTATCAGGAGACAGAGATCTAGTCTCGTGTGCTCCCAGAGTCATGAGATACAGGAAGCTGGACCAGATGGGCCTTTGGCCTGATCCAGTATGGCTCTTCTTATGTTCTTATGTTCATCTAGACCCGCTGCTTCATTGCGGGTGACCCACAGGTACTTGAAGATGCACAAAGAATGTTCACTCGGGCGACGGCTGGGCCTGGGCAGCAGCTGGATGAATGTGTCATTCACAAGAGATTTCAGGCCGGGGTTAAGTCAGGCTCCCCAGATTTGGGGACCATTCAGTAGCCCTCGAGTCTCAGACCTGCTGCGCAGCCCTGGGTCACCTCCTTCAAGTGACCGTTCAAGTCCCAATTTCTTGAAAGCAACTGAGTTTGTGGCTATTACGGGATCTGCCCCAGAGGTGACGTGGTTCCCATCCTAACATTAAGGGATCCCTGCAACCCAGTGCTTTAGTGCAGGAGCCCTCTCGTAAAATCCCATATGTAGAGGTTTCCTGAAGTGAATAATGATATCAGAGAACATAAAAAGAGCCCTGCTGGATCAGGCCAAAGGCCCATCTAGTCCAGCTTCCTGTATCTCACAGTGGCCCCAACAAATGCATCTGGGAGTGCACGAGTCTCCTGATACCATTCTCCTGCATCTGGCCCTTGAAGTACCCTGGTTTTAAGCCTGGAAATGACACATCTCCTTCATGGTTTGTCACCTGGGATGGACTTTTCCTCCAGGAATCTGTCCCATCCCCTTTGGAAGGCATCCAGGCCAGATGCCATCACCACCTCCTGTGGCAGGGAGTTCCACAGACTAACAACACACTGGGTGAAAAAAAAATCTTTTTTCCTGTCCTTACTCTCCCAGCCCTCAATTGAAACGTATGTCCCCTAGTTCTGGTATTTTGTGAGAGGGAGAAGAGCGTCCCTCTGTCCACTTGACTCATGCCCTGCATGATTTTGTACATTAGTTTTGTAGTTCGGAGTATCAATTTCTTTTTCCACTATCTTAGGAAGGAGGATGTGCCTCCTGACGTTTAAGTCTTTTCAGTGGCAGGGATTTTTGTTTCAAAAGTTCACGCATCACTCTTGCTTTTGACTGTGGGGTTCTGTCGGGGACTGCCTTGTTTTGCCTCAGAGAGTGAGAGGCACCCTGCAGGCTTTGGGGAACTCTGACCCGGTCCCTTCTCCTCTGCTTCCTTCTCAGGCTGCCGCCTCCGAAGCAAACTGTCACGCATTTCTCCTTAACTTCTCAAAATCAGACCCCGCCCGGGAATGCTGCGGGCCAAACTCTGAGCTTTTCAAAGGACTCGTACAGGCATGTAAAAAACGGCCCCCAAGACCGATATAGTTGCTGGCTCCACAATCGATCAAGCCGTCCAGTCTACCTTTGCCGCTTTGGTGTATCTCTCTCCAGATTTGTATGGGAAGCTCCAGACCTATGGTAACTCTCCGTTAGTGAATCTGCATTCTGTAAACGAAATTACAATGGTCGCGTCGTTCTGTATGCTGGCGGGGGGAAATGTGGCGCACGCCCTCCTTCCGAGGGACCTTTGCTCTTTGACCTTGGCATGCAGGGGGGATTCGCAACCGCCCAGGGCATGAGGAACCACAACTGTTGTGTTGTGCAGGAAGGAGGGAGGGGAGGGGAATAAATAAGCGTCTGAAATAACTGTGGCCTGAAAAGCATTGAGCTTTGGACCCCAATGGAATGATCTGCTGATCGGCCAAGCTGCTTCCTTAAACCACTGTGCTTCCAAGCCGAGCCTTTCTGTATTTATCGCTGCCTTATCGGCCGCATGAGTCCTGTCGATGGCTTTGACTTGACAAGCAGCACCTCAGTGCAGTGCCGTGTCTTCCTTTTTCCTTTGTGCTCAGCCTAAACTAGGAGCTGCCTAGATGCCCTAAGCACATCTGAACTCGCCTGATTTTGGAAGCTATGCAGGGTCAGCCCTGGTTAGTACTTGGATGGGAGACCACCAGGGAATACCAGGTGCTGTCGGCGCCTGAGAGTAGGAACTGGCAAACCACTCCAGTATTCCTGCCAAGAAAACTCCATGGACATGGGGTCACAAAGAGTCGGTCTCGACTGTAATGACACACCACACACACACAGTCTAAACTAAAGAGGCCATCAACCTTTTGATACACACAGCCCCCTGTCTCCCCACCCCCACCCCGAGACTTCTGATTTTCCACGGGCGAAGTTTTCCAGACCTCAGTGACAAAGACTCGGATCTGTTTGTTGGCATAAAAGGGGCATGGAGCAAATTGACACTGGCCTCCGCGGCTTCGGCGTTTGTTGTGTCTCGCCCTGAGACCGATGGCACCATCAGAACAGGCTAAAATGCATCATCTCTGCTCCCCCCCCGCCCTCCCCTTCCTCTCTTCACAGTCAACAGCGGAGGCAAATCGGCTTTGAGTGATGAGTTTGCCCAAGTGTATTCTCTGGCTGATGGGATTAGAATATGGATGGTAAGATTTCTTCTCTCGATCCGCAGCTCCTCCCCTGGACCCAAAGAAACTCGGACGTGTTTCTCATTGATCAAGTTGGCTGTAGAGTTGGATGTACAATGAAGTCTCGTAAACTTCACAAACGCAGGCGAAAAGCCTGTTCTTGGTCCCTTAAGTGGAAAGCAAAGGGCACAACTTTTATTTGTGTTCCGCCCACAATTAGCGAGTCACCCCAGGGATTCTGGTGCGGACTCAAGAACCCAAGCGGGGACTTGTTAATTGCTGGCTAGAAGCAAACAGCCGTTATCCATTCCAAAGCAATAAGATTTCCTGCCATTGTTTTCAAGTGGTGTTCTTTTAGTTTGCTTTGTTGTTTCCAATTAATCCCTAATAATCAACCCTGAATCCTACTCGAGAGGAGCGGCTGGCCCTTCTCCAGAAGGGCAAATGTACGAAAACACTTCCCAATCTTCTAAAAGTAACCTTTTCTGCAGCTAGAAATGAAGCAGAAGTTTCTGATGGACCAGAGTAATGATGAAGAGGAGAAGCAGGCCAGAGAGATGGTGGAGGTGAACCCGGAAACCCTTGGTAAGTCTTCCTCTCCGCGCCTTTCTCTCCCTCGTGTTGTCTCTGATCGGACCGCTGCCAACTTGATTAAAATTAAAGAAGTATTTGAGTAAACAGCAAACGTGTCACAGCATCTGAAGACTGCTGTGACTCTTATAAGGGATTCTGCTTTCTCAGATGCCTGCCACCGGCTAGATGTGTGGGGTAAAGAGACCTACAAAGTTCAGGCTCCAGCTCTCGAAAAGCATCTGTGTGGATGGAATGGGCTCAGTGATCCCTGAGGGTGGTGGGGAAGCTTAGAGCCCCTGCCCATGGATACCAGAAAGAGGGTTCTGACCCCAAACATGAGTGCATTAATTATACCATCCTCTTCCATTGCACTTCCCTTGTTTAGTGGCAATGCATGCTGTTCTTGTTTTAAAAGACCTGTTTTGTTTTTCATTCTCTGTGTGAAAACGATTACAGTAATACCTTGGTTTATGAGCCTAATCCGTTTCCCAAGACATGCTTGTAAATTAAAGCACTCGTATATCCAAGCAAATTTTCCCATAAGAAATAATGGAAACTCAGATGATTCATTCTGGGGTCCCGTAGACCACATACTGTACACACAAAATGCCAGACAGAACTCACAAAAGAAGTTGGCTAGAAGTTCACGTCCGCACCATGGTTTAGGTACCTGGCTGCGAAATCTGCTCTAACAACTGGGTTCTACTCTGGGTTTTTAATGTGACAATAATAAAATGCAATTTGTAGCCGTATATACACTTGAATAGCTGCCCCAGGACTAGAAATGGTTTGAAAAATAAGTTAGGATTTTGGAAACAAATTAAAGAACAATATAAAAATAAAATAAAAACAAAGCCCTAACCTGTACTTTCCTTTGAAAACATTCCTGGCTATTGCAAAGGTAACCTCCATTCCTCTTTCCTTCCTCTGACTTGGAGGCTGCCGGAGACGGAATGTTCCAGACAGTCACCCACAGTCCAGCAGGGAGGGAGGGAGGGAGCCACCATTGCCTCCCTTGTGATCATGTGGTCTGCTCCAGTGTATATCAAGACATTGCTCGTTGATTGAGACAAAGTTGAGATGAAATGTTTGCTTGTCTGGCAACACACTCTTAAAACAAGCCGCTCGTAAACCGAGGCGTTACTGTGCATTGAAATGTGAGTTTTCTAAATCGGCGCGCTTCGTTGGGAGTCTGCACGAGACGTTCTGACGGCGCCTGGGTCGTCTTTCCGTTTTAGCCCAGCAGTGCATCCAGAAGAGTCTTCTGTTGCTGAGTTTTTTACCTGCCCGGACCAAAGCGGAGGGCCAGGGTGCGGACAATCCGGAGGACCTGAGACGAAGTCACCAAGATAAACGCCAAAGGACGAGCTCCATCGTCGAGTCGGACTTCCAAGCCTCCGACGCCACGCCTCTGTGCGGCGCAACCTGCTTAGCTTCTCCAGTGGCGGAGCCGGGCCGGAGCCGGAGCCGAAGAGAAAGCAGGCGCCGGATTCTCCGCAGACGGAACCGCCCGGGGGATCCCACCATAAGCCCTTGGAAGGTGTCCCCCCCGAACAAGAAGAGACCACCTCCCCTCCCTCGACTCCCACCCGGAAGCCCCCCTTCAACCGCGGGCGGCTGCGCCTCCTCTCTTTCCGCTCCATGGAAGAATCCCGGCCTGCGCCCAGCATTAAGGAGCGGTACCCCATCCTGCGACACGCCTTGGACTTCATCAAGGACCAGTCTCTTTCTCATGAAAGGTGAGCCAAGCATTCGGAAGCTGCGGGGTCTTCTTTCTTGCCTTTGAACCGTAGGTCCCAACCTTGGGTCTCCTGGCTCTTCATGGACTCCAACTCCCAGAAGCCTTGGTCACCAGTTGGGCTGGCTTAGGTCTTCTGGGAGTTGCAGCCCTTAGAACCCCAAATTTGGGAGCGCCTGGTCTCCTGTGTTACAGCGGTCCCCCGCCCTTTCGCGGTTCATATACTGCGGTCCCGCTATATCACAAGACCACAGTATATGAAAAAAGGGGATAAAGGGGGAGAGGCCTGTTTCAGGCCTCCTGTACTTAAACCAGGACTGGTGCTGCCCCAAACGGGCCTGCGAAGGCCTTCCCGGGCCTTCAGAAGGCCCCAAAATGGCCTCCCTGCGAACCGGAAGTCACTTCCAGGAAACTGGAAGTGACTTCCGGATTGCCAAAAATCATTTCTGAGGCCTCAGAGGCCCTTTCTAGGCCTGTCATAGGCCTCAGAAATGATTTTAGGCAATCCGGAAGTCACTTCTGGTTCGCAGGAAGGCCCTTTTGGGGCCTCTAGAAGGCCCTTGCAGGCCTGTTCAGGGCAGCGCCAGGCTGGGGGTAAGTACAAGAACCCCCAGCTAGGCCCCCCAGGCCCGACCCAACCTGCATCCGCATATCGCGGATTTTCAATTACTGCGCGTTGGGTTGGGTCCCTAACCCCCACAATAGTCAGGGGATCACTGTACTCTTTGTCCCCGTGTAACCTTCAGGCCTGTGTTCTCTCCTAGTGTGCTGAAAGTCCTTGCTTTGAGGAAGACGCAAGCCAAAAATATCTTGGAAGTGCTGAAGATGATTCTCCAGTGCCTGGAGTCTCTCGGCCAGCCTCACTGTTTCGTTCCACCCTGCATCATTTTCCTGCTGGAGCTCCTGGCCTGCCAGAAGGACTTTGCAAAGTAAGAGGCGTGAGAAATTCCACCGCCAATGTTTCCGTTTTACCCATGTTAATCTAGTTGCAAAGGAAAAACATGAAACAATGCCAAATGCCAAGTAAAATTGCCAGTCTACCTAGCGTGGTGGTGTAAAATACACCAGGACCAAGATCCCCCTCAGATGTTGAAAACCGTGGATAACGGTGAACACTAGACAATATGGGGAAAAAATCCAGAAAAAAAAGTATTTTCACATGTATTAGCAGGACTGTCCATTGGAGGGAGCCAGAGAGCACAATGTGGATTCTTCAATAACAGGAATACATTTCATGGCCTCTGACTCCCTCTTGTGGGCAGTTCTAGTAATACATTGTGAAAATATGTACTTCCAGTTTTTTAAGTCTTCTTTTTAATAAGTGAAACTGAGAGGTACCGAGATCCTACAGTAATGGAAAGATGGGAAGAATGCAAAGTTGCAAACGCAGTGATGTTTCTGCCTGTTCTGGTCCCATTCACGCAACCCTACAGGTGTTGGTGGACCATAATTCCCATCTGTAGCAAATGGCTGTGCTCGTTCAGGCTAGTGAGAATTGGCGTTGTCCACATCTGGAGGGCAGATGTGGATGCCCGGGCCATGTTTCAGACGGGAATGCAATCTGGGGGTTTGTGGCAAAGCCGAGGAGAGGTGCCCAAGTGTTGATGCTGGCCGTGGCGCTGTGGTTAAATGCCTGTCCTGCAGGTAAAACTGTGCTCACGACCTGAGGTTCAATCCCAGGTAGTCGGCTCAAGGTTCACTCAGCCTTCCATCCTTCCGAGGTCGGTAAAATGAGTACCCAGCTTGTTTGGGGGGGGGGGCAATGTGTAGCCTGCATTCTGTAATTAAAACCGTCAACCGACCAGAGACTACTTGAAGTGGTATGGGGCAGTATATAAGCAGAACACTTTTTATAAGCTCCCATCTAGCGTACGCTTCCCGGGGAGTGACATGCGACACACGTTAGCTATGCATTTATACAAGAGTGGAAACCTCTTGTTTCTTTTTTAAAACTTGCATCTTTCTGCCGTTGTACTCGGATTTAATTTGAGTTTCTCTTGGCTTTCACTTTACTGGAATCCAGTCTCTGAGCTTTTGAGTTGGTGCATGACTGGCGGGTCCATTCATAAGAGGAGAAGGGGGGATACAGATTTGCTAAAACAGGGAATTAATGTTGGCCTTGACTTTTAGCCTAGGGGTTTATCAAAATGAAACTGTCATGGAATCGACTGCGATGCAAATGCCACAAGAAAACTGCTGCAGAGCAGGCCTCGTAGTATTATGCATTATGTTGTGACCGTCCCCTGTACGTGACTCAACAGCTTCTCCTTCTCTTTTGCAGCTATTTCGGCCACTTAGAAGGCTGCGGGGCCGCGCTTCACCGGGAAATACGAGAATCCTACTACCAGCTTCTCCGTTTTTTGGTCAAGGCCCTGAAAGGGTTTAACAGCCTCAATAACAAGTATGAGGATCACTCTTTTGTCTTTGTGTGTGCGTGTGTGTGTGTGTGTTGATTGTTCTATTGATTTTATATTGTTTTGCCTCATTCTTCTTTGTAAACCGCCCGGAGTTCCCCTGGGAAGACGGGTGGTAAATAAATAAATAAATAAATAAATAAATAAATAAATAAATAAATAAATAAATAAATAAATAAATAAAACCGGTTCCTTTGGCCTGTTCATTTCCAATAGAGTGAGCAGCTCAGTGGAGTCTGGATTTTTTTTTAAAAAAAATATGAAATTAAACCAAGAAGCCACAACTTAAGGATCGGGGAATCGGCCTTGGAGTGTCGTCATCAATCCCGCCTTTCCCCGGGGTTGAGCTGGGAGTGAGGATTTGAGTCGTGGGATTTGCTATCAAGTCAGACTAAAGTGACTTGACTTGCGTTCCCCCTCCCTCCATTTTGTCGGGGGACCCTTGTTTTGAACACAGACTCTGACTTGGGATTTGGGATGTCAACATCTCTGGTTGCAGCCTATTCCTCTCCACTCCAATGGATGCCGTTTGCCCCCTTTCTCCCCCCCCCCATTCCCTCTGCCGCCACCGCCGCTGTTCTAACCCCGCTGCCCCGATCTGTTTTGTTTCCTTGTGCGTCCAGATCATTGCTCCCTGCCTTGTCCTGCGTCCAGACGTCCCTCCTCCACCTCCTGGATATGGGCTGGGAGCCCAGTGACCTTTCCTTCTTTGTTGATATGCAGCTCCCACAGCTCCTGGTTGCCATGTCGCGGGAGAATATGGGCACCTACGAGGCCACGGTTTGGTAAGTCCGGGCAGGAGCCCAGTTTCCCTGGGAGTGGAGGTGGAGGGGAGGGACCCTAGCGCACAAGGATCATTTCTTACAGCCCCCAATGTGGTGGAGTTGGTGGCACCCCAGGGGCATCTTTTGGTCATCCGGTCACAAGGTGGCTCTTGAAACCAGGCGTTATCGTTCATTACATGCCATCAAGTCAGTTCTGGCTTTTGGCCACCTTTTTTCGTGGTTTTCTGGGTTGAAGATACTCGGAAGTGGGCTCCCGTTTGCTTACTCCAAGTGGTGCCTCTGGAGGGTGCAGCTTTCCCAAGGCCACCCAGGCTGATTTTTCTGGTGCATCCATTGGGGATTTGAACTCCCAACCTGTTGCTCCGTAGCCAGAGAACTTGCCCACTGAGCTAGTAAGTGAGTCAGAGTCTTAGTTAGATAGGTGTTCTTCTGCACTGGGGGACCAGCTCTAATCTCTTGGTCTTTTGTCACTATGAGAATATATGAGGGGCACCGTTTTCTTTGGTTAGGTTCTTGGGAATCATTTCTTGCTGTTATTTATTTAAAAAGAGCTCTCTTTGATGCTTTGGCGCGCAAATGGTGATCATACATTCTGACTGGTCTGGCAGGCAGCTACACATCACCACCATGAGAAACCAGGGGCGGAGAGTAGCAATCCTATTTATATTTATATTTACATTTATATTTATATTTATATTTATAGACCCCCTGACTTTCCAAAGGAACTCTGGGCAGTTCAAAACAGGAGACAATAAGCAGATGCAGTACAGTGGACCTTTGTATAACAAACAGTTTGTATAACATAAAATCTGTACAACATAAAATATTCCAGAGATAGGGGAAATTTGCTTAACAGAATTGCCTATGGGGCGAATCCGTACAACATAAAAATGGGATTACTCCATTTTCAATGCATTCCTATGGGAAATTTGTATAAAGGAAAATCTGCTTAACATAATTTCATTTGGAATGAATTAATTCCTTTATTCAAGGTACCACTGTAGTTCCATATTACAAGACATATAAAGAACATGTAAAACCGCAAACTATGAAAATCCTGTCCTTGTTCAAGATCTGTATGCTCCACCTATTTATTTATATATATATTTTTTGCCCTGTCCTTCTTTTATAAAGAGCAAACGAGTAGGAATGGGTTGGTTCGATGGATCGGGTTTGCACCTCCGCGGAAGTAGTAACGGGCGATCCCGTTTGCCCACCGTTCAGTTGATTTGCCGTGCTCTCTTCTCAGCCCGCGGAGCGAAGAGGAAGAACTCGCAGACTATAAGCAGAACATGGAATGGATGGACGAGTGCCATGAAGGTGTCTTTGAGAGCTGGTGCGACAAGATCAGCCAAGCCGACCCGGAGAGGCAGAGAAAGGTCATTAGAGCGCTTTTGTGCAGGTTGAGAGGGTGGGGCCAAAACACCGGCGCCCCAGAGGCTTCCGTTGGCTTGGGTTGGGTGTAGAGCAGCCGTTCCCAGCTTTGGGTCCCCAGGTGTTCTCGGACCCAAACCCCCAGGAGCCTTCTCCACCAGCAGCGCTGTCCAGGATTCCTGGGAGTTGTAGTCCCAAAGACATCTGGGAGAGCCAGAGAGTCCTTGAAGCGCTATGGGGCGGTCTATCAGCAGCTCGCTTTGCTTTTTTTGCTTTGGACCCCGTTGGCGCAGGAAGTGGTTCCAGTGGCATTACTGTGGTTTGTCGCTGGCCCTTTCACTGGCTATTGGCAACTACCGCTTCTCGTTTTCCTCTTTTGCTGCCACCAACTAATTTCGCTAGTAAATTGTTTGTTTTGTTCTGTTCTGTTTTGTTTCATGTTGTTTTATTATTTAGCTAGTTAATTAATTCGCTGTTATTTTTAATCTTGTCGTTTTGCTGCCCCCTTGTTGTTGTCAACCGCCCGGAGTTCCTTCCAGGAAGACGGGCGGTATATAAGTCTAATAAATAAATTAATTAATCAAAAATAAATTAATGCTTTCAGACTGATTTTAAGTGGAATAAAAACAAAAGAAGCGTATTGATTACAAAGCAGAATCAAACTCACCAAGAGTAACAAAAGGAAGAATATAGCTCAAGCACGCAAAAGTTATACAGTAACCCCCCGTCTATCGCGGAGGTTAGGGACCCACCTGACCCGCAATCGTTGAAAATCCGCGATATGCGGATGCAGGTCGGGTGGGGGGGAGGGCACAATTTTAAACATTGTGCGCCGCTTCCCAGCACCCTGGGGGGCGGGGCGGGCGGGCAGCGGGCAATCTTTAAAAAGGGCTCTGGGCCGCGGAGCCGAGTGCTCAGCTCCCGGCTGCAAGCCCTTTTAGCATTGCACGCCAGTTGCCTGCACCCGGAGGGGGTGGGGAGAAGCAGCGTGCAATACCTCCAGAGGCAAGCCCCGGGCTCCAGCTGATTGGCGCTGGGGTGGGGGAGAAAAACCTTTTGTTTCCCCACCCCATCGCCGATCAGCTGGAGCCCGGGGCTTGGGGAAAGGGGGGGAAGGTTTTAAAAGCCCCCAAACCTCCCCCCCCTCCCTCAAGCCCTTTCTGGGGGACCAGTGTATTACAGACTCTCATTCCCGGTGCTTTCTAGATCTCAGGCATGCTGCCTTGCTCTTGGATTGAAGCTGTTGCCCCATATCACTCAGGTGACATTTGTTGCAAAATAAAAATCCTCTCTCCTTCCAGATGCACATGTTCATTGCCCGCTACCGCGACCTGCTCCACGTGGACATATCGTGCGACGGCTGCGACGAGATTGCTCCGTGGCACCGTTACCGCTGCCTGCAGTGCAACGACATGGATCTTTGCAAAACCTGTTTTTTGGGTAAGCCGGAGTCGCCGACAATAGCGTCGCTTCTTCCCGGATATTTTTCTCTTTCTTGGGATAGGAATGGTTTTTTTTTTTTAAAGTGAAACCTCAAAGAGAAAATGTTTAATGTTCTTCTTCCATGCCCGCCTCCTCCATATTCAAATGCATGAAACGGCCCACACCGAGGGAAAAAATGAGGCTCCCAAAACTTTCTAATCCTATGTCCTGTTAGGTTCAAGCGTTCTGTGCCAGTCTAGCCCTTAAGGTTCAGAGGGCCAGGCCGTCCAAACCGGCCGGAGCCCCAGGTCCACTGCGGGAGGGAAACCGAGGGAAGAACCGACACGCCCCGCCCGATGCCTCTTGCTGACGGGGGTCCTTGATGCGGGGACGTTTTGCCTCCCACGCGCAGGGGGAGTGAGACCGGAAGGCCATGAGGCCAGCCACGACATGGTGAGCATGGAGCACGCCTGCAGCCACTGCCGGGGGGTGATCGTGGGCCAGCGCCTCAGCTGCCTCGAGTGCGAGGATTTTGAACTCTGCTTCGGGTGTCATTCGGCCAAGAAGTTTGCGGACAGGTATGGGGGTGCCTTCCTGGTCTGAGGCATGTTTCTCAAGGAAAGGGTGTGGGAGGGGGCTGGGTGTTTAAAATCGCACCTTTCGCCAGAGACCTCGAAACACCTCTCCTGGGTCAGCCCTGCTTGTGATGCAGGGGTGGAGGATGATGGTCTTTGTTCCAGCTCTCAGACTCAGAGCAGTGAGAAGATGTGTTGCTAAAGAGTCCGGCTTCGCTGAGCTTCTTGGGAGCCTGGCCACCTTGAACTGGGTTTTATAACCGGGCTGGGATCAGCTGGGGAATTAGGGGTGACCCTCTTGTCCTCATCCCCTTCAGGGGTGCATTTTGTTCAACCCAGGGGCGCCTCGCAGGGAGGGCGCTCCAGTCGAGGGCAGCAACTTTTCCCTGGGCCTCGGTCGCGTTGAGGATCTCGTTAACGGCGGGCCATTGGCGAGGCTGGTTCTTCTAAAGCAGGCATGTCCAAAGTCCAGCCCGGGGCCCAGATGCGGCCTGTTTACACATTTCAAGCGGCCCGCAGCCTTTTCTCCCCACTGGCTCAGCCTGTCACGTCCCCCCAGCCACCTGCCCAGCCTACCTGCCCCTGGCTCTGTTGCTGCAGAATCCTCCCTGTCTCCTTTCATGTCCTTGGGGCTTGTCCAAAGTCCAGCCCAGGGGCCAAATGCGGCTGAATGGTCGCTGCCAACCCATTTTCACCTCGCCAAATCTGTCCCTCCTTGCAAAAAGTTTGGACACCCCTGTTGAAAAGCGTGCCCTCCCTCGGTCAGCTTTGGCCGGGGGGAGGTGATGGCAGTCCTTGGGAGGGGTGGTTTCCCTCCCATGTGCTTTCTTGAAGGGATCCTAGAATCATAGAGTTGGAGGAGACCTCGAGGGCCATCTAGTCCAACCCCCTGCCATGCAGGAACCCCCATCAAAGCACCCCCGACAGATGGCCATCCAGCCTCTGCTTAAAAACCTCCAAAGAAGGAGACTCCACCACTCTCCAGGGAAGAAAATGACTTGGTTGTGTCCCTTGGTTCCCCTGCCAAATCCTTGTACTTAGAGGGCTAGGGTTACGGTTAGGGTTAGGGTCACGGTTAGGGTTAGGGTTAAAGTTAGGGTGCCCTTGTTCTCTGCATGGGCACACAGTAGAGACCACAGGGTACTTGCATACATGCCCAGGGATCGTGCGAGAATAGAAGAAGCTCTCCCGGTGCCGGGGTTGTGGTGGTGCCTGCCCTCCCCTTTGCCCTCGGCCTCCCGAGGAGCCTTTCTGATGGGAGGCCCTGTTCCTTTGCAGCCACCCGCCCGACCACCGCCTCGCCGTCCGCCCCCTGACGACCTTTCGGATCAGCGAGCACCACCGGCTCATCCAGCCCTACCTCCACAACTACTCCTGGCTGCTCTTCTCCGCCCTGGCCCTCTACAGCGCCGACGTGTTGAGCGGTGGGCAAGATGGCGGGGACCCCCTCGACCAGCTGGTGGTGGCCCACGCCAGAACCCTCCAGAAGGAGTACGTTCGGATCATTGGGGATTGCTTGATGAAGGTGCAGCAGGGGACAGGTAAACTGGGGAAGGGGGGTTGAACCCGGGGCCGAGGGATACCCCCCTCTCTCTGCAGGCCATCGACCCCCGCAAAAGGGCCTCTTTCTCCCAGACGCTGGTTTCGAATCCCTCCCATCTGGGCGTGTTTCAGTTGCATGCCCCCCCATTGCAACAACGCGTGCGACTCGACTCAGGGGGCACAATTTGCGGGGGGGGGGGCTGCTGCTTTCTTTGGAGCATTTCTCCCCCAGCTTTAATTCTAGGCTAGGAGGCCCCTCACTTTATCCACAGTCCGATCCTGTTAACACTCCCTCCCCCCCAAAATTAGATGTTTCTAATGATGAAGTTACCGGAATTTGCAGCTAGCGGAAGGCGGAGGCCATGAAAAGCATAGTGTCATCTAAAGAAATGTACGTCCACAGTGTCACTACCGAAACAGGTCATATAAGGGAGACCGTTCTCGGCATAGCACCTATTATTATAGTGTTTGCTATAATTCTGCATTTTTCAGCATTTTTGGGGTGGGAGGGAGGGGGTGGCTTAGAACCCATCTCCCCACGGATACCGGGAGGGGGTCCCTACTGTAGTGAAAAGATGTTCTTATTTTACTTTATTGGGTTTTTCCAAGTTCTCGAGATGAATTCATGGGAACCAGCCTCCCTCCCAGGCCTTTGTACCCTTTCGAATAGGAGAATTCTGCTCCAACAATGATGTGAGCCACGTGAGGTCCTTTGTCTGGAGAAAGGCAAGGGTAGAAATAATTTAAATAAATTTTAAAAAAATACATAGGCGGTGGGAGTTTTCTAGGACCGCATAGATAGGCAGCTTCTCAGTATTGACAGGGACTTTTTCTTGGTTTTTTTATCAGCTGAAATCCCTCTCTGGGGTGCATTGAGTGGCCGGTGGGACGCTCTGCCTCCTGTTTGGGGGCCGTTGTGCCCTTTTGTGCCACTGGGGGGCAGCCTCTGCTCAGAAATGGGGTGTGCTCCTCCGGCTGCCCCCCCCCCCAGCGGCACAGAAGGGCAGAGGAACGCACCCTGCCCTTTGGGGCAAAGGGAGGACGTGATCGGACGAGAAGGCTGTCGGGGTGGGGCGCTGGGGGTGGGATGACGAGCCAGCTGCAAGCCAGAATTTGGGGCCATGGTCCTTTCGAGCAGGGCGTTGGTTTCCGAGCGGCGTGGAACTTCCTTCCTCTTCATCCCTTGCGCTTTGGACTTTTGCCGTCATGATTCTCGGGCTGTATAGGTTATCTCTTCCTCCTCCCTCCGCCGTATCCTGCTCATCAGCCTCTCTGCTCCCTTCTCTCGCGCCCAGGTTTAAAAAGCTCAGCCCTGCTCGCCGTGGTGCCCGAGGGCCAACCTTCATCCAGAGATGTGGTACCCTCTGTTGATTCTTCCACAGAGAACGGCGTCCAAAATTCTGAAAATGAGGATCCCGCAAGCAATAAGATGATGCCTGCGCTTTTCACCCAATGCAATGTAAATATGTCTAGAAATTGGCCAGTTCATTCCTCCATGGGATGTTTTGGTCCTGCGTAGCTGTTAGTCTTGCTTATATTCATTCATTCGTTCGTTCGTTCGATTTATATACCACCCATCTGGCAGAAAGCCACTCTTATAAACTGTGCAGCTATCCAGGGACAGCTGCAGATAATCAGGATCTCTCCTGTTACTTCAGCTGTGGGGAGATACTTCCATCTAGGCCAGGATCATTACTGATCTCTGGCATCTCTGATAGATTAAAAAAAAGAGGGGGGGAACCAGAAACACAATTTTCCATGGCGTAATTATCTGGACTGGCCACTAGAGGGAACCAGAGACCATGGTATGCCTTGTGTTTGCTGTTTGCCCCGGTTTGAACCGTCTGCAAGTGTGGCGTCGACCCTGCGCAGACGCAGGCGTCCAACTGGGGACGGCTGTTTGCTTGCCACCCGAGGAAAACAGGAAGCTGGGCCCTATGGCTAGTTGCCAGCTCCAGCTGGAGGGTTCTGCATCACAAGAGTTGACTCCGTCGGGTCTGGTCTCGTCAGGACGGGCAGTTGGTTGGAGGCCAGGGGTGTTGATGGAAGATGCTACGAACGGTCGTCTTACTGTCGGATCCTATTCCTTAATAGGGTGGCAGGAGCCAAGCGCCGGTCTCAGCGGCTCCCGAAACGGAAACCCCGATCAAAGAGCGCCAGCAAGGCTTCCAATGGCCTTCCTCCGAGGAAGAAGTCGGGGCTGCCGGAAGGGGAGTTGCGGGTGGCGCACTCGGACGTGACGACGGAAGGTAAAAGGGTCTCTTTTGAGAGCAGACCTGCACGAGTCTGTCCTTCTCGTCCGGGCGGTTTCTGGTTCCGCGGTCATGAAAGATGCCGCTGGCCTTGGCTCGTGGGGCCCCCATCTCTCCTCCTGAATCCCTCTGAGCCAGTGTGTTGGCAAACGTATG
The DNA here is from genome assembly GCA_029282475.1 of Phrynocephalus forsythii. Lineage (NCBI taxonomy): Eukaryota > Metazoa > Chordata > Lepidosauria > Squamata > Agamidae > Phrynocephalus > Phrynocephalus forsythii. Next base: position 5,936,230 of record JAPFRF010000017.1, on the reverse strand, counting down.
GCACGGGTGCCAAAGGTGGCCCTCGGAGCCCTTTCTGTGGGCACCCGAACATCGCCCCTTCACAGCCACCTGTATTCGGGTTAAATGGCTGTATTGGCACTTAGCAAAAAATTAGTGGGTTCTGAATCGCTGTTTGGGCACTCGGTCTCTAAAAGGTTCGCCATCACTGCTCTGAGATGTAGCTTGGAAGTCACTCCTCATCAAGCTAAATGTCACTAGTCCCTCCTAGGTATAATGTAGCAACGACTACAAGTGGTACCTTGTATAAAGGAATTAATTCGTTCCAAATGAAGTTATGTTAAGCAAAATTTCCTTTATACAAATTCCCATAGGAATGCATTGAAAACAGAGTGATTCTATTTTTATGTTGTACGGATTCGCCCCATAGGGGATTCTGTTAAGCAAATTTCCCCTATCTCCAGAATTTTTTTATGTTGTACAGATTTTATGTTATACAAACTGTTTGTTACACAAGGCTCCACTGCACATAACTCCTTCCAAGGAGGAAGCGGTAGCCTTTAACACGGAGAGATGGCGCGCTTTGACAGCTCTCTGGGATTCGCCATTTCGGGACCGGATCGATGTTGTTTTATTCGGTGCCAGGCGAATAAAGGGGGTGCACGGAAAGCCTCCGTTGTCCCATTCGGGTCCAACCGACTGGAAGGGGTCATGCGTGCTGGTGGGAGCGCGCCCGACCCTGCGACGTCGACGGCCGTCTCGCGACTTCCGCAGTCTCCGTCGGGAGTCTGTTCGTCAAAGTCCACTGACATTCCCAGTGCAAACCTCTCTGATGAGGGAATGGGGGCGATCTGGATTGTTAAAACACGGAAGACCCCCGGATCTGTCTCTGCTCATCCGGGATCAGAACAAGATGAAAAAACGTGAAAGAAACCTCCTAGAAATATATTTCTAAAGATGAGGTTACCGGAACAGGGTCACCAAAGCCAAAGGCTTTGCAATGTGTCGCGAGCCCTCATATAACTGTGTTTGCTACCCTCCACAATTTATTTATTTTTCTTTCTTTCTTTCTTCAAACAGATGCTGAAGTTCCGACCCGGAAGGAAGCCGAAGAAAAATCCGTTCCTAGCCAAAAGATCTCTTTGCTGAATGTTTCCAGAAGAGGGTCCTTGGGTTGCTGGCAGCCATGTTGCCTCATCTCAAATCAGTAAGAAGGAGCTCCTCCCAAGAGCCACGGGCTGTGCCGGCTTAGGAGAGGACAGCGCCATCTAAACATATTAAAAAGACCCTCTCCCCCAGAAACACATATTTCCATCATGTAATTGCCAGAACTGGCCACTAGAGGGAACCAGAGTCCTTACACTAGATAGGGATAGTGTTGGAGGTTGAGATACCTAGGTAGCCCAAACTGGTCCCAGCCTGCGGCGCTTTTGGCGGAAGGCAGTGGGGGTCAGAACCTCGGAATCTTCCTCCCCCTGGTTCTGACCATGCCTGCTTCCGTCAGAAGGCTGCCTTACGAAAGAAACACTTGGCCTCGGTCGCAGTAGGGCTGGTCATTCTTGGCCACGCTGTTGGTTGACCAGCCTCTCTTACGGCTCTGAATTGACAGTTCCCGAAGCCTTGCACCTCCATAGCTAGGAGGGCAAAGGGAAGCAGAAATAGCCTTAGCTCTGAGGGCAGTCAATGCACGGCAGCCTTCCCATCAGAAAGCCCTCAGAGCAAAAGCTCAGGCCTCTATGCTCTAATGTCGACCTTACGTTTGCTTTCATGGCAATCAATCTTAAAATCCAATAGGTCCTATTTATTGGAGGAGGCTGCATCTGTGGTTCCAATTATCCACAATCTGAAACTATTAAAAGACCACCCCCCCGTGCCCCAGAAATACATTTCCATGATGTAATTGCTAGAACTGGCCACTAGAGGGAACCAGAGTCCTTACACTAGATAGGGATAGTGTTGGAGGTTGAGATACCTAGGGTTTTATGTATGACTTTCAGCACCTTAAAGCCTTGGAACCAGTTCCCCACGAACAGTTGCATTTCAGGCATTATGGTTTGGTGACCCACTGACGCAACAATTGGGTGTGCGGGGGAGGAAAAGCCCCGTTTAGAGGGGAGCAGAGGCATGTGCGTGTGTCCACACACCTGACATTGAAGACCTTCTGGGAACTTCTATGGTCACCTTGGGCGCAGCGAGATCCGAAACCTGCCACAGTCCAGCCCCGTTGATTTCAGTGCTTCCTTCCCCACCGGCTGTTCTCTTTCCAGGGCCTCTCCGTGTCTCAGATCGACCTGGAGCAAATCCTTCCCCTCCTGTTCCGGGTGGTGATCTCCAACGCCGCACACCTGAACGACACCTACCACTTCACCCTGGGGCTCCTGGGGCAGCTGACCCGGAGGCTGACGCCAGGCCAAGTCGACGCGGCCGTCTCTGGGGTCCTGCCGGCGGAGCACAGCCTGGTAGCCACCGGAGAGGCCTCGGTGGCGCCCGAAGGCTGGAAGACGGTGCATCTCCTCTTCAGCCTGGGAGCCGTCTGCCTCGATAGGTGGGCCGGCCAAGAGGACCTATTAAAGCCAACGGGTCTTGTCTCGCTCAGCTCCTTTGGGCAGCTCCGCCTAGGAGCCTCGTGGCTCGGCTTAGGAGCCTCGTGGCGCAGTGGTTAAATGCCTGCACTGCAGCTAAAACGGTGCTCACGACCTGGGTGTTCAATCCCAGGTAGCTGACTTCAAGGTTCACTCAGCCTTCCAGCCTTCCAAGGTTGGTAAAATGAGTACCCAGCTTGCTGGCGGGGGCAAAGTGTGTAGCCTGCATTACTGTAATTAAAACTGTAAACCACCCAGAGACTACTTGAAGTGGTATGGAGGGGTATATAAGCAGAACACTTTGCTTTTGCTCTTTAATTTTTTATGGTTATGCACACCAACCCTGTGGTTTAGGTCTCTGGCTGCAGATGTCAAGAGCCTGGCTGTGTAGAAGGGAATGAGAAACCATTTCTGCATATTCTGTGCCTAGAAAACTCTGGAAAGGATCAACATGAGTCCAGATTGAATCATGTACTGTATTCTCGAAGGCTTTCATGGCTGGGATCTGATAGTTGTAAGGAGTAATAGTAGGGAGCCCCGTGGCACTGTAGTTAAATGCCTGCACTGCAGGTAAAACTCTGCTCACCACCTGGGGTTCAATCCCAGGTAGCCAGCTCAAGGTTCACTCAGCCTTCCATCCTTCCGAGGTTGGTAAAATGAGTACCCAGCTTGCTGGAGCAGGGTGGGGGAGCAATGTGTAGCCTGCATAATTAAACTGTAAACCACCCAGAGACTACTTGATGTAGTATTGGGTGGTCTATAAGCAAACACTTTTGCTTTATTCTCCCTCTGTGCTGGGAAGGTGAAGAACTTGGAGGCAGCCCCTCATGCCCAGAACGGAAACACAACCCTATCCTGATCTGACCAAGCCGTTCATTCTAATACTGTATATATATATTCCCCCCCCCCTTTCAGCCGTGTGGGCTTGGACTGGGCCAGCACCATGGCTGACATCCTCCGAGCCCTGGGCGCCACGGAGCAGTGGCGCCCTGTCGTGGCCGCCTTCACCGACCACTGCATCAAGCAGCTGCCCTTCCAGCTGAAGCACACCAACATCTTTACCTTACTGGTGCTCGTCGGCTTTCCAGAGGTGAGTGCCTGAAGCCGGGGGGGGGGGAGGTTGGGGAAAAAAGATCACCTTGGAATGAAGAGGCTGGCGGCAAGGACAGGGAGGAGACAGCCGGGAGAAAAACGGAGCTGTTCCTTCCGAGCGGATCCAACCAAGGGCTCTCTGCCTTCCTCCTTGTGCCGCTCCAGGTGCTGTGCACGGGGACCCGGTCGGTGTACGTGGATCACGCCAACGAGGCCCACCCCGTGGTCATCCTTAAGCACTTCGCCGAGAAGAACCGGGCCGTCGTGGTGGACGTGAAAACCCGGAAGAGGAAAACAGGTGCCTTGCTTTTTCCTGCTCTCCTTCTCGCGAGGCTTCCTCGGCAAAGGGTTCGCGGCTCGTGGGAGGGGAACCGCGAGAAAACTCAGGTCGTAGGAAAGGCGGCCGTCTCTGGCTGCCTTTAACAGCCAGTTCTGGCCGCGTCGTCGTTAGAAGTCTTGCTAGCCGAAGATCGTTTTCTGTTTTGCGTAACGAGAGACTTCTCATGTAGCAGTCGGGTATGTGGCCAAACACGTCATGTTATAAAATGCTTCCTGTCGCAAACAGGAGCGTCATCCTTGAAAGTTTGTTTGAGGAATTTCCATTGCCTGGCGTAGAAGTAGATTTCATGGAGCATTAAGAACATAAGAAGAGCCATGCTGGATCAGGCTAAGGGCCCATCTAGTCCAGCTTCCTGTGTCTCACAGTGGCCCCATCAGATGCTTCTGGGAGTGCACGACACTAGATATCTGCCTCCTGATTCCACTCCCCTGCATCTGGCCCTTGAAGTACCCCGGTTTTAAGCCTGGAGATGACACATCTCCCTCATGGTTTGTCACCTGGGATGGACTTTTTCTCCAGGAATCTGTCCCATCCCCTTTTGAAGGCATCCAGGCCAGATGCCATCACCACCTCCTGTGGCAGGGAGTTCCACAGACTAACAACGCGCTGGGTGAACAAACATTTTCTTTTGTCTGTTCTCCCTCTTCCAGCCCTCAATTTGAGTGGACGTCCCCTAGTTCTGGTATTTTGTGAGAGGGAGAAGAGCGTCCCTCTATCCACTTGACTCGTGCCTTGCATTATTTTGTACGTCTCCATCATTCAACAGAAGCGTTTAAAGCCACCCTCTGGAACCGGGGTTTGGGTGGCGGATCAGACTTCCCGTGTCACCGGCGGCAAAGGGTGGCTGGCTGAAGCCAAACAAAGCTGATGATGGCTAAGACTCCCAGGCCATGTGGCCAGCTAACTTTTCTCTCCTGTCTATTATTTGTTTCTTTATGTATTTATTTATACAACTTATATGCCTCTAGTGAAGGACCTCCAGCTGATTCATCCCTGGGGACGGGAGGACAGGGACGGGCCGTGCCAGCTGCGACCGTACCTCCAGCACTTTGTCTCCATCGCCACACACCTCCTTCAGGCCAACCCCGGCAGCGGCTGCCCGGAAGCTGTCGAAGCCACCTGGGTTTTGTCGCTTGCCCTGAAAGGGCTGTACAGAACGTTAAAGGTGAAAGAGCGACGCAGGGCACCGGGGGGGGGGACACACGTTGCGCCGCCTCGTGTGCGCTCACATGCCTCCTGGAAGATACAGTCTGTGTCGCCCCGGGGGTGCAAACACGGCTTCTGCGCCACCTCCCCAGCAGGGCTGTGCGGAAGGGTACAGAGTATAAATACTCTTTTTGTCATTTTGACACTCTCACCACCACTCTGCAGCAGTTCCCGATCGGGTGGGGAGGTCGATTTTTGTGGCTTGGAGCGCAAGGTTTGCAGGTGATTAAGTTACTCGGGAGACTCCCCGGTTTTGGCGTCAGCGCATGTCACGGAAAACTGCCTCTTTAATCCCGAAAAGACCATCGCATTGTTTCATCCGTTGCATTTTTGACAGGTGCTCATCAGAGGCAGCTAAAGGGGGTTCCTAAAAGGTCAGAGCACCGGTGGTCCTCTCGACCTTCTGCACGGGGTTAGATCATTTTTGAAATCCATGTGCATTGTTTCTGAGGGGTGGAATGGGTAGACTTGCCCTGAGAACTTCTCAGCACCGCAAGCCGTCCTCTCTCTGTGCCACCGTTTTAACCGCGACCGTTCCTTCCCTGTGTTTCCAGCAGACGCACGTTTTTGAAGAAATCTCCTCGGCTTTTCTCCAGACGGGCTTTTCCTGAAGAAATCTCCTCCGCTTTTCTCCAGACTTGGGGTAATAAAATAAATTGAAACTCCTGGTGAAGAAATGTTTTTCAACCTTTTTTGCAAAGGAACTTGTTTCATGAAAAAAATCGAGGCACACACCAAGACCTGGCTTTTGCTCCATGAGACTTGCTTGGGCAGGTAATGAAAATAAATTGGAGTCTTGATCACAGCCCGGACATCAGGGAGGGTGTCCCCTGAGGAGCTTCCTGATGCGATCCAAAACCCCACTTTCCTCCGCGCCCGCCTAGAAAATACTTTCCAATTTTTCCAACGGGCTCGCGGCACACTAGTGGAGACACACTGCTGTTTCAAGCCAGTCACTCAGGAAAGTAAAGGGTGAGTTTGTGAGCGGAGGCACCCTTTGATCTTCCCGGGGCCGACCTGGGCAGAAAAGAAGGTTTGGAAACGAGCGTGGATGTTTGCGATTTAGTCGGCGGATCCTTAAGAAGTGGGACTGCTGGATATTTTGGAACAAAACAAAACCTGATCCCGTGGGCAAAAGCTGTAATGTTTAAGAGCAGACGTGATGCATTTACTGAAATCCCAGGGCATGGTCTGGGAGAAGCGAACCAGGTTTGCTCAGCACCTGGGCGGGAGACCTGAAGATGGTCGTGGTTGCTTGAATTTCTCTCTCCCACCTTAACAACAGAAAGAAAGTATAATAGGAAAACGGGTGTGGGAGGTGCTGGAACGCAACAGGAACTCTTCAGGTATTTTCGTGTCGGTTTGCTGACCTTTCCGGTTGTCACCTGGTGGCTGGAATATTATTCCTTGATCTTTTCTTGGAGCTTATCATCAGTCTCATTGGGGCTATTATCCATCCATCCATCCATCCATTCATTCATTCATTCATTTAATCATTCATTCAATTTCATTCCCGCCAGTCAGTCAGTCATTTAATCATTCAGTCAGTCAGTCATTCAATCAATCAGTCATTCAGTCATTCAATAATTCATTCATTCATTTAATCATTCATTCATTCAATAAGTCATGTAAGCATTCATTCATTTAATCATTCAGTCAGCCAGCCAGTCATTCAATAATTCATGTAAACATTCATTCATTCATTCATTCATTCATTCAATAAGTCATTCATTCATTCATTCATTCAATAAGTCATTCATTCATTCCTTTAATCATTCATTCATTCATTCATTCATTCAATTTATATCCTGCCCTGCTGGCTACTAAGGCCACTTTTCATTGGTTCACAACAAAAGGAAACCACTCATCAGGACACTGAATAATAACCTTAACCTCACCATATGAAAGATAAGGAGTAAATTTAGGCCAATCCATACTTGGAAAGAGAAATGGTTATTTCATAACCAGAAATGGAGCAGAAATATATAATGAAATGCATGTAAAATGCAAGGGTTATAAAAGAGGCCAGTAGTCGCCCTGTATTTATTCCAAATGGGATATTGACAAATGTTTGGGTTCAAGTCACAAGTTCAACTCTTGGGTAGCGACTCCCAAGTCAGAACAAGTTTTTTTCCCTAGAAAAAAAGGGAGGGTTGTGTGGGTTCCAAGGTCCAAGGTGGGTCCGAGTGATTGATTTGGGGGGGGGGGCAAGTCAGGTCCCCAGTGCGACCAGCTTGACTTGACCGCACATCCTGCAATCTGAGTCTCCCCTCCCTTATGCGTAGCCTCCCCACGTGCTGGAAAGTTGTCTGTGACGCTTCCCTTCCTCTTGCAGATCCTGTCCATCATGCTGTACTCCTCCAAAAAGGAGATCGGCTCCCTGGTTGAGCACAAGGACCCTGAGCTCCACGAAGGGGATCCTGATCAACCCACTGACTCGTCTGCCGTCTCTCCCGCTGACGCTGACCAGAGCCGGATGGACCCACTGGAGGGCTTGGACGAAACCACCAAAATATGTTTCCTGGTACTCCTGGGGTAAACGTATGGCCGGGTGGGGATTAGGGGAAGCCTAGGGTCTGTATTGGATGGTACAGTAGGACGCCTGTATTTGCAGGGGGTTGGTTGCGGGCAGCCCTGTGGATACTGCAATCCACAGATAATAACAAATTTTATTATTTAAAGGAGGGAACCAGAAAATATATTTTAACATGCATTAGCAGAGCCGGCCATTAGAATATTAGAAGAAGAAGAAACCTCAGAAATACATATTTCCACAATGTAGTTACCAAAAATGGCCACTCGGGGGAGCCAGAGACCATGCAATGTCTCGGGCTCATTGTTATTGGTAGCTCTCAGTTTTCTGCAGGAAAGCTGCGACCTGTCTCACATGTACACAGTGTTCCTCCTGGGTATCTCTAATGCTCATGACTATGAAATAAACATCCACTTTGTGTCCTTTTGAGAAGAAAGGCAACATAGAAGTCTTTCTTTTTAAGATAATCAGGCCCGTTTATGTCTCTGAAGCCTGGCTTCCAATCCCAAGGCTCATTGTTGCAGGTTTGGTCGGCATCAAGTCCCCCCTAATTGTTTTCAGAAAAACAGGAGGGAGGGCAATATTGCAATCCTTTCTTTTGCGCGATCAGAGATCCACCTTCGTTTCAGATGACCCACGATGCCCTGGACGCTCCGTTGCACATTCTTCGCGCCATGTACGAACTGCAGATGAAAAGGAGGGATTCTTTCTTTCTGGAGGTGCAGAAACGGTAAAAGAGAGAGTTTTAAATCTGATGGATGAGAGAAGACAGGGCGCAGGGGCGGGAAGAGATCCTGAGCTGATAATCATGGATTGCAATTCATGGGAGGTTTTATCTGCATACCCCTGTGTCTGAAGCAGCGTCCTGGGGAATGTATTAGACACCGTGCTTTGGAAAGAGGACGGTGGACGTCCTGCCCGGAGCAGGCTAGGCTTTTGGATGCTTTTATTGGCATCTCCAGCCTTGCCAGCCCATTTGCAAAGTCTTGGTCAACGAGCACACTTCCTAGGCAGAATGACACTCCCGGTGTAAAACAGCACTTAAGGGAAGGATAAGGCCAAGGAGGTTAACTGGGAAACAGGGTGCCATGCGCACGACGGTTGTTTCTCCGGTGGCTGGCTCTCGATGGCAAAATGCCGTGTTTTTTAAAAAAATATTTTTAATTTTTTTGCCCCAAAAGGTTTGATGGCGACGTGGTCACCACCGACGAAAGGATCCGGACCCTGGCTCAAAAATGGCAACCCAGCAAGCGTTTGCGGCCGGAGGAGCAGAGCTCCAAAGCTTTGGACACCGATATGATCATTGTCCCTTGCCTGGTGAGTGCCTTGTTTGCTAGCTGATGTTCCCAGATGGTTGGTGGTCAGCCTGGTGGTGGATGAGGAAAAAAAGGGACCAGATTGATGAACCAGACTGGTCTTATCAACAGGAAAAAAATTAGAACCCCTCCATATCCATATCCGCTGATTCACTCATCCATGGTCTCAAAATATTAAAAGAAAAATCCTAGAAACAGGCATTTCCAAAGAAGACTTACCAATGCTGGCCATTAGAGGGAGCCAGAGGCCACGCTATTAAGCTATTAAAATAGCATCTGCTATAATCTGTGCTTTTCGGCATCCACAGGGTGGGTTTACAAACTATCACCTGGGGTTCCAGGGGTCTTACTGTATTGCATGTTCGAAATTTGCTGAAAAGAAAAGGAAGAAAAGGATCGTTTTCAAGCAATTGCAGTTCTAGAATCCCTGGGTGTCCCAAGGTTGGGATCTGCCATTTCCACCCCACCTAGAAGAATGTTGAGCTTGTCCAAGTTTTCCTTGATATCAGGAAAGGCATAAAGTATAAATGTAGCCTCATGATCCACTCAGTACAGTAGGGAGGGGATTGGTTCCAAGCCTTCTCCCTCCCGTGGATGTTGAAAACTGTGGATAATGGCAAACACTACACAGAGCATGTAAAAGAAAAGTATTTTCACCACTGGTTCCCTGCTGGTTCCGAAACGAAATGCCCATCCCTAGTTGGCAGAATCTGCCGGCAACCTACCTCCCCCCCTCCCCATGGGCGATGATGACGGACGCGATGTATTCGGAAACGAATGCCCTCCTCGCTCTTTGACCCTCTTGCTCCCTGCGTCACAGGCCAAGCCGGCCGCCTGCCACCGGGCCACGGAAGAATCCAACCCCGTCGCCCAGAAGCTCATCACCGGCACGGAAAGCGACCTCCAGCTCAGCTACGCCAGGCAGCGGCGGGCGAAGAGCGCCACCCTCCTGCACAAGGAGCTGGCCGCCCGGAGCCAGAAGGCCGCCCGGGGCTACCTCTCCCGGGTCAACGAGGCCACGGCCGTCCTGTACGCCCGGCACGTCCTGGCGTGGCTGCTGGCCACGTGGCCGGAAGGCGTACCCATCGGCGAGGACATGCTGGAGCTGAGTGGGCCGGCCCACATGGCCTACATCCTGGACACGCTGCTGCAGCTGGAAGAGAAGCCGCTCTGCGAGAAGGTGAGGGGCGTGCGCACGGTCGGTCCCATTGCACGGTAAAATCAAACGGGGTTATCCCCGGCCGAGCTCAAAAGTAAAGAGAATTCATTTTCTCTGAGGCAAAATAGTCCAGAACATCTCTTCCTTCTGATTTACTCTTGGGTTCTTTTAAAAACAAGAGGCCACGTTACTTTTCAAAAATTGCTTTTTATTTTCTAATCTTAAGGTATGCAAAAGTAAGAATCCGAAAAAGTATCAAACCCTTAACAGATCTCAGTCATACTTTTTATTTCCCTAAAAATAATAAAATCTAAGTCATCCTGACTAACTGATGACTTTCAAGATTTCTCCTAAGCTAACTTTTCCTACTCTCCCTAACTGAGGTGAGCTCCATGGCTCAAAAGCGATCCTAAGCATAATCCTGGCTTCTCTCTCTGTCCTCTTGTCTTCTTGCTCCAAACTTTCAGATATCTTATGATATAACTGACCAATGGTAGCTAACCATGTCCTTGCTATGACTATTCCACTACATACCTCAGATAAGGTCTAATATGTGGCCGAAATGTGCACTTAATAGTCATCTTAACAACTCATACTATGTCCCATCATGCTTATTTCCGTACACCCCTGATGTTAGAGGATGGTGGCTGGCCAGGGTTAGAAAGTATTATGCAGCTATTCCACCTCTCCAGATGTATAAGAATTAAGAAGACTTGTGCGCTGTCAAGTCAGTTCTGACTTGTGGTGGATCTTTTCCAGGGAAGACTCAGAGGCCGTTTCCCCTTCCCTTTTTTCCCGGGATGCCCTGGGAGTGGGCAGCTGGCCCAAGGCCACCCAGGCTGGCTCTGCTTCCTAGAAACACAGTGGAGATTTGAACTCAGGCTGAAATTGAACCACCCAGCCAGCTCCTCACCCTCTCTTTGCAGCCAGCTGCCCCAGACCCAGGCTGGCAACCACTGAGCTGAGGGGATTGAACTCCCCACCTCCCTCTCTGCAGCCAGAGACCTCAACCACTGAGCTATTGAGCCAACCCAGATGTATTAGGCTCAGGATACAGAGTCAATGTTGAATTAACCAAACTGGAAAGTCTCAGTTAAATCTGGTGTCCTTTTTTGGCCAGCGAGGGGGTTGCCCTTGCTTGGTTTTGTTTTGTCTTTTAATTTCTTTCCCATCCCATTTGTTAAACGAAGATTTCATTCACCAAATGACTCCATTCTTGGCCGGCCATATTCCATCCATTCTTGGCAGTTGAAAATCGTGGCACACCCTACCACCGGGACAGATTGGTGCAGGGCTTCCCGGCTTTGGGAACACGCAGGTGTTCTTGGACTCCTGCTTTGGCACAGCTGGTGGCGAAAGGCTTCTGGGAATTGTAGTCCAAGAAGGCCTGGGTTGGGAACCACCGGACTAGAGAACGTTCCTTAGGAAAGCTGGATCACTAGGGATCACCAAGTCACACTGTCAGTTGCCAGAGAAGGAGGCGGGGATTGCAGTTGGGATAACCTGGGTCGGATCGGTGTGGCATTTTGCAAAGGGCCACCGATCAGAGGCAACAGATGGCGCTTATTCTTTTATCTCCCCGCAGATTCTCCTGAACGTGCTACGTGGGTGCAGTGAAACCATGCTGGCCACCATGGCCCTCACCGCCTGCCAGTTCATGGAGGAGCCTGGCATGGCTGTCCAAGTGCGCGAATCCAAGCATCCGTACAACAACAACACCAATTTTGAGGTAACGCACGGGGCTGTTTCCGAGTCAGAGATGTGGACGTTGCTCCTGCCCTATTTGTTATGGGGTCAGCTTGCTTTCTGAAACACCACTCTGAAGGGTAGCAAAAGTATTTGCTTTCTTCTCAAATATTTGAGGATCCCTGTATCCACGGGGTGGGAGCAGGGGGGTAGTTTCAAGCCCACGGATGCTGAGATCTGCAGATAATAGTGAACGCTTACTGATACTGTAATAGAAAAATCCAGGGAAAAAAAAGCTGTTTTCACGGTTATTACCAGACGTGGCCTCTTGATGGAGCCAGAGAACCATGTTGTGCATTCTTCAACAAATAGCATCACCTCTGGCTCCCTCTAGTGAATAGCTCTGGTAAGTGCATTGTGAAGATATGTGTTTCAGGTTCATTAAAAATATTCCTTGTTAACATTTCGGGACGCAGATAAGCGGAAAGCGTGGCCGTTGATCCCGCAGGAATGGATCTTCTCCTGTATGTTCGTGCTTCCCTTTTCTTCCCTCATTTGGCCACACTCTCAATTTGGCCCCAAGGGTTTTGCATTGCGAGATTGCCCTTCACTTTTTTTTTTAATTAATCACCCCTTCCTGCCCCTTTCCCCCCCCGCAGGATAAGGTCCACATCCCCGGTGCCATCTACCTCTCGGTCAAATTTGATCCTCAGTGTAACACGGAAGAAGGCTGTGATGAGCTGCTCATCGCCAGCAGCGGGGACTTCACCCACGACCGGCATACCTTCAGCGGGCCCTCCCACAAGTGGACGGACTTTGAGCTTCCAGGTGAGACTCCTCTGAGGTTAAGGGTCAGTTGGGCTGCTTTAGGGAATTGTAAAGGGAGCCATGCAGGACTAGTTTTCCATTAAACCAGTGGTTCTCAACCTGGGGGTCGGGACCCCTTTTGGGGGTTGAATGACCATTTCACAGGGGTCGCCATGAGCCAGTGAACAAAAAGGCACAAATGCCTTGGGTCTGAAGGAGGAAGGGAAGAAAGAGTGAGTTACAGCTTGACAGAGGTTGGCGGGGATGTCAGTCAATGGCACCAGAGGCTGCGATTGGCTGAGGGTGCCTGTAGAGGGAAGTTCTCTATGGCACCTGTGGCAGTGGCCTGCCAAAGGGGGCTTGTGGCCTCTTCCAAGCAGGACAAGGGGTCGCCACCACATGAGGAACTGTATTAAAGGGTCACAGCATTAGGAAGGTTGGGAACCACTGTGTTAAACCTACCAGCAAGTTGTGAAAACAATTGTACGTCCCTGTTGTTCTTCCCCTGGCCCTGGCCTTCAGACAGACGCTGCCTCTAAAGGTGCTTGCTCTCGGGTTATCTTTTGTTCTTGATAGCTTGTCATCCAACAATAATTTCTAATCACTCCATTTTTTTTTGGGGGGGGAACTGCCATTGCAGGTAAAGGCAGTCACGTTCCAGCCTCTCTTCTGGACCCCCGCCCCCCGGCTTCCTGCCATTTCGTCCAAGGTCTAAAATTGCTTTTTCCTCCCCCCTCCTCCCCCCAGGAGATACCCTGCACTACCGGTTCACCAGCGACATGAGCAACACCGAGTGGGGGTACAAGTTCACTGTGACCGCCGGCCACCTGGGCCGCTTCCAGACAGGTGAGTCCCCCTTACCCCTCCCCGGGACCACCCCCCTTCTGGACGCAGCCCGAGGCCTCCTTGCCGAGAGAGGCGTTTTGTTCAGCGTTGGTGGCTTGAGTCTTTTTTTGGGGGGGGGGGCTGTCCGTCGGAAGAGGAAAAGGGGCCCCCGTAAAGCACATCCGATGCCTCTTCCCAGGCTTTGAGATCCTGAAGCAGATGCTGTCCGAGGACCGGGTCGTCCCTCACCTCCCGTTGGACAAAGTCTGGGCGTGGCAGGTGGGCGTGGCCTGCCGGCAAACGGGCCACCAGCGGCTGAAGGCCATCCACCTGCTCCTGAGAATTGTCCAGTGCCGCAGCGAGAGGTAGGCCCCCCCGGTCTCGCCTTTTAGCTTCCTTCTGACGTTTCTCGTTCTTACGTCTTACGGTCCAACCGTCGGCTTGGGTCTCCAGATCTACGGCCACCTTTTCTTCCCCTCCCAAGGGCTCCCACCCCCGGTCCTCGAGAGGAGGGGTTTTTTTTTTTTTTTAGGATTCTGCGTTTTTCCAGCACCCAGGACAGAGCTTGAACTTGAACCCTCGCGGATACTGGGGTTCCGTGGATACTGGGGTTCCAGCATTAGGGGGCAAGTCGGCACTCATCCCTAGACGGTAACTTGAAGAGCATCGCCAGCGCGGCCAGCTGTTGAGTCCCACCAGATTCTTTGTCAGCTGGACCTGGCAGAGGCTTTGGGGCAGTGGGTGAGGAGAAGCACCTCCCAGATTGTCCCATACAGATGGGGAGACATCTGGACCGGCAGTTGAAAGCCGGTTGGAGGCTGCAATTGTCTGGAGTCCCTCTGAGTTTGTGGCTCCATTGCCACGGAGGTTTTCCTTTTCCACCACTGGTAGTCCTTAGAGTACCACTGGCCACCGCCACTAGCCTGGATTTCAGGGAGTGGTAATCCAAGAACATTCGGGGACCAAAAGGTTCTGCATAGGCCGTGAGCCATCCGGCGCTTGGCGTCTTCCGCTCTGCCTCGTATCAAAGCCAGCGGCTCTCTGGCTGAGCGCAGAAGCACCCAGGAAGAGGGCACTGCCCCCTCCATCTGAACACACTTCTAAGGTCAGTGTGGGAGAGAGATCTGTGCGGACCTCCTTGGCCTGGAAATGAACCGTACGGCCCAGCTAGGCCAGCCGTTACTGGGCTGTGCCCTGTCGAATATAAGAACATAAGAAGAGCCAAGCTGGATCAGACCAAAGGCCCATCTAGTCCAGCTTCCTGTATCTCACAGTGGCCCCACCAGATGCATTTGGGAGCGCATGAGACTAGATATCTGTCTCCTGAGGCCACTGCCCTGCATCTGGCCCTTGAAGTAGCCCAGTTTTAAGCCTGGAGATTATACATCTCCCTCATGGTTTCTAACCTGTGATGGACTTTTCCTCCAGGAATCTGTCCCATCCCCTTTGGAAGGCATCCAGGCCAGATGCCATCACCACACATCCCGTGGCAGGGAGTTCCACAGACTAACAACGCGCTGGGTGAAAAAATATTTTCTTTTGTCTGCCCTTACTCTCCCAGCCCACAATTTGAGCGGATGTCCCCTAGTTCTGGTATTTTGTGAGAGGGAGAAGAGCTTCCCTCTCTCCACTTGACTCATGACTGAGGGATGTAGATAGTGGGGCTCGTGTCCCAGAAGTGTCCAAGGGCCCTCTTGTCTTCTCGGAAGCACTGCCGGCTGATCTTCTGACTGTCCCTTCCCTTGAAAGCATTCATCTGTAGTGGCTGCAACTGACCTCAGCGGTCCTGGCCAGCAATTAATCCCAGCTTCTCCTTTCCTCCCAGAGGTTTCGATCTGACCTTGCTGAAACCCCTCTGGCACCTCTTCAGCTGCATGGAGAACAACCTGTGCCAGGATGACACCAAGCCCGGCGTCCTCCTTCCTCTCCACCGGGCTCTGACCGAACTTTTCTTTGTGACCGAAGGCAAAGTCGGCGTAAGTCCATCGTGGTTCCGGCTGGCGCTGCTGGGACCGGCGGGCGGGCCATGGAGGTTGTTGAAGCCACGGGGTTCCCCCTCCGCTGAATCTTCTCTCAAAACAAATGCCACCTTAGAATGCAATTTTTTTTTTAAAAAATGGGAAAACGGAGAGGTGGGACTACAGTGCTTTCCTGTGTATTATTAAACTATATTTTTGTCTAAAACTGTTAGACTAAAAATTGAGCGCCGCCTTATACGTGGAAATAATAATAGGGGAGGTCCGCATGGCTGCAAAACTGTAATTTTGGGTTGGAAACGTTGGGGTCGTCTTATAGATGGAAATAATAATAGGAGAGGACCGCATGGTTGTGGAACTGTAATTTTGGGATGGCAAAATGGGGGGTCGTCTTATAGATGGGGGCATTTTAGAGACTGAATAATACAGTATGCCCGTCATTTCTTTAGCTTGGGGGCTTATTGGGTCACCTTGATTGTTGTTGCCGGTATTATCAAGCCAGAACCAAGGCATAGTGACCCTAACGGGGCTTTTAAGGTAAAGGAGCTGTTTTAAGGAAAGGCTTGACCAGTTCTGCTCCCATGGCTGAGCGGGGATTTGAACTCGGGCCCCCTGAGTCTGAGTCCGTCACTCCATCCACCACTATGCCACACTGGGTATCCCTGTATCCTTGCCTCACTTCCACTTTAATTAACGGGGCTGTGAAGAAGGATTTCCCCCCCACTAAACTTACAAAGGGTTTGATTTGATTCTAGTTTCAGTACGTCAGATTTAAAACAAAACAATCAAGGGTCGATAGGTTTCGGGGAAGGGCATTTAAATACCGTAAGGCCTCCCGTCTCTGTGTGTTCGGATTTAGCCTATCCATGTCCTGAAAACATTAAATAAATTTGAACCACAGTGACAAAATAAACAGAAATGCATCTCTCCAGTGGCAGCGTTCTCCTGAGCCTTGCATGAAAACAGCATTTTAGTGCTGGCTGTTTTGGAATGTGTTTCTCAGCCGAGTCTTTGTCGGCAGGAAAAAACGACCAGCACCCTTTGAAGTGGGAGGCGATGAGTCTTCCTCTTCTTGACAGTGGGCCTTTTCACACGACCCCTAAGATCCGCTGGCCGCTTAAATTCGGACCAGAGATCTTAGGGGTTTGTTGCTGTTCTTGCGTTCTCACCCCCTCCGCACTCCTGGCTGCTGGCTGCGTGAGGGGAGGGAGAAAAAAAGGAAGAAAAGAATGCCGCTCACCTCCGTTCTGCCGGTCTTGCTCTGTTCCCAGCACTGCATTCAGATCTCTTAAAGGGGCGGGGGGCAAAAAAAGAACAAACAGAAGCAAGGAGAGCCAGGCAGTCACTACGTTATATCCACATCAGGAATTTTCACCTCCAGAGAGCAGGTACCTGAAAAGTGCGCTGGGACGCGCTTAGGTGGGCGTGGTCGCACTTAATTATCTGTAAACTCCGGAGCTGGCGGGGAAACAATTTTAAGCTCCAGAGCTGGGAGCCATTTGCGGCGGAGTTTAGGGGTCGTGTACAAAGGCCCAGTGTTTGCTCTTCTTTGGTTCTTGGCTCAAACAACCTCTTCAGGGATGCTGAGTGAGAACAGACGCCTGGCCTTTTTAATTGCCAATCTCACTCCCTTTTTGTTTTATGCTTGTAGGAACTCGGATGTCTGCAGGAATACTTGCTGGCCTTAAACACGGAAGACCATCTCCACCGCTGCACAGCCCAGGTAAACACACGCTCCGGAATCACCTTCCAGGCCACGGATTGGCAGCCCTGCCTCGTGGCCCCAACCTCTCTCTCTCTCTCTCTCTCTCTCTCAAAAAGCCTAGCCACAGCTTCTCTAGAAGCACCCGTCTCATCGGATCCCAAACAGCGCTGGGTCTCTCAACTTGCAAATTTGTTGGCGATTCTTTTTTTTTTTCATTGCTGCTCTCAAAGCTCCGCAAATGGGGTGGGGTGGGGATCGTGTGCCATGGCAGGACACAGACCCGAGCCCCTCCTGTGCTACCACCCAAACAGACGGGTTGCAGCCGAGGCATTACGCCTGGTGCAGGTGATTCTCGGTGGCCTCAAACTGTACTCTTAGAACCTTACCGAGCGTCTCCTTTTCACATCAGCGTTGAACCGGAACGGTTTCTGGTTTCCCCTCAACGCTCTTGGCCCATCCCTGTAGACCAGTGGTTCTCCACTGGTGGGTCCCCAGATGTTCCTGGACTGCAACTCCCAGAAATCCCCTTCCAGCACAGCGAGTGGTGGAGGCTTCTGGGAGTTGCAGTCCATCTGGGGACCCACAGGTGGAGAACCACTGCTGTAGACAGAGGGATGCCAGTAAAATGACTTTCGTTGAACTCCGCTCTCGCGGTGGCTGATGCAGAAGGAAGCCGGAGAAAAAAGCAACCCCTTTATCAGTTAAACGAGAGGGGGAATGCCTGGTTACCCTTAGGCCAGGCATGACCAAACTTCGGCCCTCCTGATGTTTTGGACCATAACTCCCAGAATTCCAAGCCTGTATTTCCAATGGCAAAGGACTGTGGGAGTTGTGGTCCAAAACATCTGGAGGGCCGAAGTTTGGACATGCCTGCCCTAAGTGAAAGCAGTTAGAGCCAGATGGACAGCGTTACGTACAATTAGAAAACTATGGAGTCCCCCTTGCAAGGCAGACTTTCCTGAGTGTTGACAAATCTCCCTGCCCTGGGCGTAGACCCTGCTCTAGGCATTGTTTGTCAGGAATGGATGAACTTTATGACAGTCAAAGCTCAGAAGAATTATAAGAGTTCAGTTCAGTTTGTTGACCAGCACTGAACTTAATACAATTTGAATTTATAAGAAATTCACCACACGAATGCATAGGGAGGGGAAAAAAAGAGATAAAGGAACGTTGCAGCTTAGAGTCGCTCCCTCTTTACATGTCTTGCTTGCACCTCCAAGAAATTTGGCAGAAGTAAGTCCGGCCTGAGGATTGAGGCCTAAAAGCAGTTTTGTGTGCGACCTCTTGGTAGTAATTTTTCTGCACAGCCTTGTGGCACCTTAAAGATGAGGTGGTTTTTTTTTTAAATTAATTGGTTCCAGCATTTGTGGGCTGGAGGTTGTTTCCTTGAACATAATAAATAAATAAAATAAAATAAAATAAAATTTAAAAAAACAGTCCCAGCCGGGGTTTTGCGCTGGGCTGGAAGTCATCCGGGTTCTTTTTTGAGAAGGAAAGCCAGATGCTTCTCCGTTTTACATTACTTTATTTAGCATTTATATCCCGCCAGCTTGTACAGTGACAACTCAAAGCGGTGTGCAAAAAAACCCCCAACATAAGCAAGCATAAAAGTAGCAAATCAGCAATAAAATACGATTTAACAACATACCCAATAACATGGGGAAAGCATCCACACAACTCCCGTGTCTTTCTCTCCCTCTGTCCTTCTCCACACAGGCCCTGAAAAACATTGCTGCTATTAGCCTGGCCATTAACTACCCCAACAAATCCACCACCCCTGGAGTCTTTAACGATCAGCGGCTCTCGTGGGCCGGGCACGGGACCCTGCTCATCGGGCGGAGACGGTCGGCCGCCGCCAGCCCGCTTGGCCTGGCCCAGGGACCGGGGAACGACTAAAGGCAGGCGCCTTTTCCCCGCTTCGGTGCCCCTGCACTCGGCCGCCGGCCAGCTAGCCAGCCAGCTGGACGGACGGCCTCCCTCCCATCCGCTCCCACCCCATCTGGATTCCACCCAGCTCAACGCGCACCGCCTTCTGGAAGCCCCGGGTGCGTCTTCTCCAGTCCACGTCTGTCCTAGCATGAACTGTGTTCCCCCCTGCATTTTGGAAGCGGGGGATCTAAAACAAGGACGAAAGGGGAGGCCGGGCCTTCAAAGGACCAGGACATCAATCCTTCCTGTGTGTTATGAGCTTCTGCTGGTCCTGCACAGCCCTGGCCATGGCCCAGCCTCAGCTAAGGAAGCCAGTGGGAACCAAGGGTTTTGGCCCCGGCGCTGGCCATGCCCAACTCTTCGCAAGAGCCCGGGAGGGTTTTTCTGCTCGTCGGTAGAGCGGTCAGCCTGGCACCCTCCGTTCTTTCTGTGAAAAGGTGGGCTCCGGCCCCCCAGCGAGAAAACACGGGCCACCCCAGCAGCAGCAGCCGGCTTCAGTTCCCGTTGAAAAAGGAAAGAGGGCAAGAGAGCAAAGACAAGCAGGGTTGTTGGGGGGAACATCCGCGGAAGGCAAAGCTTAGGCTGAGAGGGCAGTGGACGGAAGAACTGCCACCGTGTGGTTTCCCGTAACCCTCTGCAGTTCCTGTTTTCCCCCGGTTGGACGGAGGAGTTGTGTCTCGGAAGGTGTGCATTGCTGGCTTGAGAGGGGGTGAGAGACGGCGGGGAGTTTGGATCGCACGAGGAGAGAGGAATCTTATCCTCCCCCCCCTCCCATGATTTCCGTCAATCCTGAGCTGTGGCTGTGTCAGAAATCTCAAACATCCAGCGACAAGCCCGGCTCACTTCTGCGAGCGATAACGTCCCCTGAATGTGGGCATCGCAAGCCGACCTCCAGAAGTCGATTGGCCTTCGCCGCTCCCGAGAGGCAGCGGTGTTGGTGGGGCGTTGGTCGTCTCCAAGTGACAAGCGTTGTGAAAAGGGAAGCGATCATGGACGCCGGACGGTGACTTTGACGTGATGGAGCGAATGTGTCGCGGCCGGGAAGACCTTCTCTGTGCTTCCGTCCCTCTTTTCGGGGCGTTGTGGGTCTGGAAGGAAGAGCGGGACCCAAGGAAGCCTGTCAGCATAGAAGAGTGAGGAGTAAGGCATTGACCTCCTTTCTCAAAGCATTGCCTCTCCCGTTGTACCCAAACGAGTCGCGAGGAATCTCCTAATTAATTTTCTTGAGTCACCGAAGAAGCCACCTCCAGACGGAGATGTGAGAAAGAGGTCCTCGAGTCGACGAGTCGGGACTCCTCTGAGCTGAGCAAAAGAAACCTCTCCCTCCTTCCTTTCTTCGTTTCTGTTATTTTCTTTCTTTTTCTTAATTTTGCTCCCTCCAGCCCGTCTGGAGTGCCAGCACCCATGTGATTCTTCGTAGGGTGGCGCCCCCCCCCAACGAACAGCATCCTCCTGGCCTTTCCTCCCTGCAGTTCCTCTTCGGTTTTTCTACGCTTGCTTTTTCCCGTCGACCTGCGCGTAAGAAAGTAGAGGAGTCACACAACAACAGAGGACTGGACTAACCCCCCTTCTGATCTCCCCGGCCCGAACCTGGTTCTCGTTCCTGCCTTACGTACACGGCTTGCTGTACAACGTCTTTTCCCTTCTGCAAGCCCAGAAGTCATCATCATTCTGGTAGCCAAGAAGAAGGAAGATTGCAAACCAAACTCAGCCCGATCACCTGCAACAAACAGCCGCCACCACCACACCCCCGGCAAGATCCTTCAGGCTTTCAATCACAAGTCAAACATCCGATTTCTGAATTGTACAAATCAAGAAAAGATGAGAATGAAATGAAATATGTGCCTATAACAATGATAGCGTGTGTGTGTATTGGATTATAGCTGATATCTATCACCACCATCCTAACCTCATTACTCCCCCCCCCTCCACTCCACCTCTGCATAAACACTTCAAAGCGTGGAGGGTGGTTGTTAATTTTCCCTTAACACGTTTATTTCCTTTTTTATTTTGTCTTATTTAATCAGGTGAGGGGTTTTTTTGATGGGAGGGAGGGTGCCAGTCTGTTTTGTTTGAACATTATTCAAAACCCGCCCCCTTTAGATTGATCCCTGTTTGGTTTCCGGTGTATTTAAAAAAAAAAGTTACATATGAGATGAATATATGCAAATGAAGAGATATATTGTAAAAAAAAATCTATTAAAATGGAAATAGAAGCGTTGGTGTCGTGGCTCTTGTATATTCGGGATCATGGAACAAAATTGGGCCAAACATCATATGAGGGGACCGTGTTGGCGAACCTACGGCACGGGTCCCAAAAGTGGCACTCAGAGCCTTCCTGTGGGCACCCAACATGGCCCCTTCACAAGCCACCTGTATTCAGGTTAAATGGCTGTATTGGCACTCTGCGAATAATTAGTGTGTTTTGAATCGCAGTTTGGGCACTTGGTCTAGGCCAGGCATGTCCATATTTGGCCCCCCAGATGTCTTGGACTGCAATTCCCACAGTCCTTTGCCATTGGCAATCTAAGCTTAGAATTCTGGGAGTTGTGGTCCAAAACATCAAGAGGGCCAGAGTTTGGACATGCCTGGCCTAGGCTGTCTCCTAGATGGGTACATCTTTTATGGGGGGTGTCTTAAATACGTGCTTCAAAAAAAAAAAAGCTCTGTTTTTCCAGAACTGCTGGGTCCCCTCCCCTTAACAATTTTTTGTTTTTGTGTTTGTGTGTTCTCCTGGTTTTTATGGCCCCTCAGGGCCCCTTCAGAAAGTGTGTTAGCTGTGAGGGGGGAATTCTCCTCACAGACAGTCATCCTAAGTCCCCCTTTTTTGTCTTGGGGAAACCTAGCACGTTGCCAGTAATTTGGTCTGTCAGTGATTAACAGGAAGAGAAAGGGGGGGGGTGGAAACGGCTACCCCAGGCTAAATAGCATTTCTCCTCAAGACATCTTTTTTTCCCGCCAAAAAAATATTGCCAGTTATTTGGTCTGTCGATGATTAATAGGAAAAGAAAAAAAAACAGCTGCCCCAGGCTGAATAGCACTTCTCCTCATCCTTTTTCCCGCCAAAAATGTAAGTCGGATCCAAATGGTTTTCGGATCCAATGAGTGCTTTTTCTGCACTTCAAGTCTGGATTTCTCCCTATTCAGCAGAACTTCTCTGCGACTTTCCCTCAGCACCCAGAACTCAGCACCTTTTTGTCTTTTTTGTCTTTATTCTAGCCTTTATTCGAATCCATGCCTATGGGAAACCGCATTTCATAACGCGAAATTTTCGTAAAACGAAGTGACCCACACCCTCCGGAACGGATTATTAATCCATTTTTCAACGCATTCCTATGGGAAACTGCATTTTGGAAGGCAAAATTCTCTTAAATCAAACTGACCCGTAGAACGAATTCAATTCATTTTAAGAGGTGCCGCTACATCTTGGAGGGTTCCTTGGGGGCATCAAACACGCCCACCTGCCCACCTCCCCTCAGGGAGGTTCAGGCGGTCTTTTGCTGACTCATAAAACAAATTATATTTGTTTTAAGAGGTACCTGCTAGTTCTCGGAGGGTTTATTGGGCCAACCAAGCCGCCCCACCTCCCCAGGCGGTCTCTTGCTGACCCAATGGACCACCACCAAGAGCGGGAGAACCAGAGGAAACAGCCCGAGGCAGTGCCGTCTAGTGGAGGGAGTTTTCTAGCTAGCAAAGTTATACAACTGAATCTGAGAGTGGTTGAGTGGGAAGGGGCCATCAAGTCCAGGAATCCCAAGTCGAAGATCAGCCGGACGGTGGTCACAGATTCCAAGATAAAGACCCATCGGTGTGAGTTCCGGAGCGAACACTTGAAGAAACACAATTGCCGGTAAGCAATCGGCCCCTCCAGGCCCTCCTACGAGCACTTGGCGGTCGTCCCGTCTTTTGTTCCTTCCAACTTCGCGCTTCCCTCTCTCAGGAATCCTGGGTGCAAGGGTTGTTCGAGCAGCAAGTGACATATGTAAAAAAAACCCAAGCAACATGGTTTGCTTTCGTGTGTTTTGTTTGCCGGGGCGGGGGGGGGAAGCAAAGTGTGCTGCTTATTTACCACCGCGTAATGCTCCTGAAATCGCGCTCTGGGCAGCTTACAGTTTAATTATGCCGCTGACACATTGGCGCCCCCCCCTCCCTCCCCGGCAGGTTGAGTAGTCATTTTTCTAGCCTCAAACGGAGGGAGGGAAGGCTGAGTGAACCTCAAGTCAGCAGCACCCTGGGATTGATTGAACCTGGACTGTGAGCAGAGTCTGGGCTGCAGGACTGTACAGTAGGACCCCTGTATCCGCTGGGGATTGGTTCCAGGCCTTCCCATGGATAATGAAATCCGTGGATAAGAGAACATCCCAAACCCCCAAAACGGTTTCATGACAGTTGCTTGCTTTACAGCTGCTGTTTTGAGACTGTAGCTTCCTTCGCGACTGCTGTTTGTCACAACATCTTGCTTTGCAGCTGCTGAATTATTTATTTAATTTTTTTCCTCCACCAACTGTGGATAACTGAGTCAGTGGATAATGAATCAGTGAATACAGAGGTCCTACTGTACCGCAGTTTGAACTACTGCACCACAATCATACCCCCCTAGAAGAGTAGGTCTCCTACAGTTTGAGGAAGCGTGGGAATACTTGTCCCCCAAGGCTTGGATTGTCGTTTTCATGAAGTGAGACGGCTCCACAAAGTGCCATTGGTCATAAAGGAGGGATATTGAGACAAGACTCAGTGGGTTGTCCTGCACATTCACTTCTGTTACTTGGGGGCAGGCAACGGCAATGGGTCTAGTCCTCAGTTTTCCGCTCCCAGAATTCTTCGGAGGTTGTACCGGCTGTCGAACGCACAAAGAACCGGAAGCAAGGAAGTGGCTGGAAGTCAACGTTCAGTTTTGAAAAATATATATGGGGTTTTGTCAAGTTGACTATGGGCACGGAGTGGATTGAAACCTATCCAGGACTCGGGGGGGGGCACTTTGGAATGTGGTGGGGCCCAAAGATACCAGAAGCCACCCCTGAATTTTTAGTAGTGTTGAGGACAGCAAGGAGAACTATGGAAATTACGGATTTCAAGGAAGATGTTGCTGTTTGATCAAGATTTTTTTTCAAAATGAGACTTGTCTGCCTTTTCCTTGTGAAGGTGACCTCTTTCTCCTCCAAAGGTGACCTTCCCCCCAGAAAAGGCCCAAACCTGGAACTCCCTTGGGTGTGGTGGCCCAGTTTTCCTGCAGGTCTAGACATGATGGGATATGTAGTCCAGATACATGGGGGCTGAAAGCCCAGCTTTTAAACGGGCTTCGTTTTGCCCACAGCTCATGCCATTCTTTCACATCATTTGAGTGTGCGCTAGTCATGCTCCTTGTAAGGAAATTAGAGGCACATGGGATATGTAGTAGTCTTGTAGTTAAAGAGCAAAGAGTTGTTTTTTTCAATAATCTTGCAGCTGCTTATTGGGTGAGGCTGGCAGAGAGACTTCAGGAAGACACAAGTTAAGGACCAGAAGAGCTCTGTGAGAATAACACATCAAGGGCAGATGAAATCTTAAGAGCCACATTGTGGGGTTCATTTTCCCGGTCTTGATTGTCAGACCTCCTAAACCTCCAGAAAGAGATACTGCCCACCTGGCACCCTACTCTGGTTTTGAGGTTCATCCTGACACCCTTCAGATTCTTCCAAGATCTAGCAGCACATAGAAATTTATTGTTGACCTTCCTCTCCAACCACCTCTGACTGACTTAGACAAGATGGTCTATAGCAGGCAAGTCCAAACTTCGGCCCTCCTGATGTTTTGGACCACAACTCCCAGAATTCTAAACTTAGATTGCCAATGGCAAAGGACTGCGGGAGTTGCCACCCAAAACATCTGGAGGGCTGAAGTTTGGACATGCCTGGTCTACAGTTTGGGGCAAGGGCATAGGCACTGGACAATCTGTGCTGTTTCCACAGTTGGGCTTTTGGAATAGACTGCAAGATTAGTACATTATTTTCATTCTCTTTCATTTTTTAAAAAAATGGAATCTTTTCAGAAACCAGCCCCAGAAAGAACAAGGGCTGACTTCATGGGTTGGAAAAGTCGTGTGTGTATTTCTAGGGGAGGCTGTGGAATCCAGCAGCATAACATTGAGGAGGCCTGTTGTTTCTTTGAGCTTCCCCTTCGGATCGGTATAGGAAGTCGTCTTCCAAATTAGAAAAATACCAGTAGGAACAGTTGTGTTCTTCAACCAGCAAAAGGAACTTTTGTTCCTGGAACTTGTGTAACCATGACATACGGCCTGTGCACAGCTATTTCCACACCCACAGATCTGCTGTCTGGGTGAAGGTCGCCTAACCCAACGAAACCAAGGAGCTCTTTCGTGCAAATCCCTTCTGTTTCCCTGGACTGGGAATTTTTTTAAAAAAAGAAAATTAATACACTTTCCAACCCCAAACCCATTTCACACTCAGCTTGCTTTACACAAATTGGGGAAGTGATAAAACCTCTTGCAACCATCCATTCCCAATGGAATCGGCCATATGGACACAACGGGGACAACATCCTATCAAGAAACTGCTGACTCTTCCCCCATCCAGGCAGTTTGCCTGAAATGCTTCTGTGTAGGTAAGACCAGCATATCTCTTTCTCTCTTTGTGCAGGCATGCAAAGCATGCAGGAAGCACAGAAGAACTGGTAAAAAAAAGATGCAATTAACCCATCGGGTGCTTGCCTTAGGCGCTAAAACAGCAGCTGCCTTGATTTCGTCCGATTGTGCAGTGGACACGAAATCATTCCTAAGGACTCCCAGTGGTAGCAGGGCACTGTCTTGTTGGCATGGAAAGTCATAATGTGACCGGTGACGGTTTTTCTGGGATCATCTTTGTTCGGGATAAAGAAGTAAACCCCAAAGGGTACTGGCACCTACCATGATTCTCATTTGTGTCCAACCAAGTGGGGTGCAGCCCGATGAGAAAAAAAACAAGATGTCTCCAGCATTTTCAGCCAAGTGTCTCTAGATATTGATTTGACACGAGTGTTAATGGTTATTTTCCTTGGGTGGCTGCCCAGCTCTTTCTGGAAGTACTGGGGGAGTGGGGGGGAGAGAAAATCTCTTTGAGAAAAATATTCCTAGGGGCATTAATATGGATGTTTCTTTAGTCCAGGGGTTGCAGTATTTAAATGTCCAATAGTTGAAGAAGGGGAGCAGAAGTTTAAAATAGGTGGTGGGAAGCGCTATTAATAATAGCGGTTGCTAGTCCTACCCTTCCCTTTTGAAACCCTGGTAATTCTCAGTTCTTAAACTGCTCTACTAGCAAGATGGCTGTGTGCATTCCCAAATAAAAGTAGCAAATTAAATTGAATTTCTGCAGCAAGGAAAGTCACAGCACTAGTCTTGATGTCTAGGCAGTTTCTCTGGCTATTTCCTGTGGACGAAGAATTCTCAAAGATGATAGACCGAAGCACTGAAATTCTATCTGGATGTTTCTTCACTACTGCATACAGAAATACTGTACTAAGGGGAAGGTGATGTTTTTGAAGATGAGGAGAGCGAAGAATATTTTGCACATATTCAAAAAGAGGGAATAAATGGAGCCAAGGAGTGTTCACCACTATGTCCTCATTACCAGAAAATACAAGTTAGGAGTGGAAAGATTCTTTCCAGGGCCTGGTGGTGTTCCACATAGAATTATAGAATTGTAAAATAATGCAGAAAGTGAGGAGGAATTAAAGAACCTCTTAATGAGGGTGAAAGAGGAGAGTGAAATAATGGGCTGAAGCTCAACATCAAAATAATTAAGATCATGGCCACCGGTCCCATCACCTCCTGGCAAATAGAAGGGGAAGAAATGGGGGCAACGACAGAGTTTATTTTCTTAGGCTCCTTGATCAGTGCAGGTGACGACTGCAGCAATGAAATTAAAAGATGCTTCTTGGGAGGAAAGCAATGGCAAACCTAGATAGCATCCTAGAGAGCAGAGACATCACTTTGCCAACTAAGGTCTGGATAGTCAAAGCTATGGTTTTTCCAGTAGTGATGTATGGAAGTGAAAGCTGGACTATAAAGAAGGCTGATAGCTGCAGAATTGATGCTGTTGAGCTGTGGTGCTGGAGGAGAATCTTGAAAGTCCCCTGGACTGCAAGGAGATTGAACCTATCCATCCTGAAAGAAATCAACCCCGGATGTTCACTGGAAGGACAGATTTTTGAAGCTGAGGCTCCAGTACTTTGGCCACCTTGTGAGGAGAGAGGAGTTCTTGGAAAAGTCCCTGATGTTGGGAAAGATTGAAGGCAAAAGGAAAAAAGGACGGCAGAGAATGAGATGATTGGACTGTGTCATCGATGCAACCAATATGGATTTGGCCAAAGGCAGTGGAAGACAGGAAGGCCTGGCGAGCTCTGGTCCATGGGGCCACGAAGAGTCGGACATGACTGAACAACTGAATCACAACAACAAAATAATGAAATTGGAAGAGGTCTAGAAGGCCATTGAATCCAATGCCTCGCTCAAGTCAGAAATACAAATCCTAGGACATCTGCCAGGTGGTTGCCTAAAATTCTCCAGAATGTCTCCAGCATTGGAGCCCTCAACACCTCTCCCGGTCATTGGTTCCATTGTCATACTTCTCTAACAGTCAGGGTTTCCCCCCCTGCTATTCAGCTGAAATCTGGCGTCCTGTAACTTGACCCATTGTTGCGTGTTCCCAACTTGGCGCAACCTGGTTGCTCATGGACTGACACCCAGAAATCCTGGCGGGCGAACCAAGGAGTGGCAAAGGCGCCTGGGAGTTGTAGTCCAATTTGGGACCCCAAGGCTGAGCCCCAGTGCCGCGAAGACGGAAGGGGAAGTCATATTTCATAAAGACGCCGGCCATCAATTTCTCAGGTCCTTGGGGGCTGCCGGGCAGGAGAGGTTTGGTCTGAATGCCAAAGAACACATCACGCCGATTCTGTATAACCTTCATTGGTTACCAGTTGCTGCCCGAGCCCAATTCAAAGTGCTTGTTTTGACCTATAAAGCCCTAAACGGCTTAGGACCTAGATACCTGAAGGACCGTCTCCTTCCATATGAACTTACCCAGCAATTAAAATCTAGCCAGAGAACCCTCCTGAAAGAGCCCTCCCTCAAGGAGGTGAAAGGGATGGCTTGTAGGTCTAGGGTCTTTTCGGCAGCTGCCCCCAGATTGTGGAATGCCCTCCCAAGCGAGACCCGCCTGACACCAACATTGATGATATTCCGGCGCCAGGTAAAAACATTCCTGTTCCAGAAGTCTTCTAACTGATTGTTGTGGGTCCTGATGGCGATTTTAGTGTTGTATTTTAATATATTGTATTTATTGTATTTAAATGTTTTATTGTTTTAATTTTATTGCAATTTGATGTTTTAATTATCTGAATTTGTTTACTTTGATTATGAGCCGCCCAGAGACCTTTGGGTGGTGGGCGGCATACAAGCTAATTCCCCTCCTAAAGTAGCCAACGTTTCTGGGAATAGCCAAGCCACTGGTTCTCGGAGGGCAAGCAAGACCAAGTGTTTTCCTCAGAGCTTTTATCAAGGTCCCTGAAGCTTCCTGTTCCAGCCGCCACCTCGGAGAAAACATTGTGCCGCAGGGCGGGCTCGGCTCGCACTTGTCTTGGACCCGGCTTGCTTTCCGAACAATGACATATTGTCTAGCACGACATCACGGGGGTGGGGGGGGAGCGCCCGGCCAGCAGCCCAGTTTCTGCCCAGTTCCTGTGGAAACGGCTCACTCCGATTGATTTAGGGCTTGTTTTTTATCGGTCGTCCCGGAGTTACTTTGTTTGCGTGGGGAGGAAAAGTTCCCAAAATGGAACGTTGAGACCGGCAATAATATCCCGTGTGGGGAAAGGTGGCGCTTTGTGCAAAGTGCAGCAATTTCCAGAAAATGTGCCAGAGCGCACCCGTCTGCTTCGAAAAATAGGTTCATTTTGAAGGTTGCAGCTCAGCTTATTCATTGATTTAGAATTTTTCCTATGCACACCTTTCTCCTTAAAAAGGACTCCGAGCAGCTTTCCTCATTAAACGACATTGCTTAAAACGAATAACAGTGAATATACAAATACTCACAAGGATCAAACAAAGATCCCTCTAAGAAATGGTCAACAGAAGCCATACTAAAAATTGCATTTCAGGTAGTAAGGCGCAACAATCCATTACAACACCCCAGTCTGTCAGTCAGGCACGAAAGGTCTCTTTTGCCTGCTTGTGGAAGGACAACAGAGATGGGGCCAGCCGGGCCTCCAGTGGGAGGGAGTTCCACAGTCCGGGAGCAGCTACTGAGAAGGCCGTGATTGGCTCTGTTTATGGCTCCGAATGTTCGTAGGGGTGTCAACCCTGATGTGGTTCCCAACCTGCAAGAGGATGAGGTATTTTGTTGTCCACTCGACTGAAGGGGAAGATTTTTCCATGCAAGATGGAAACAGCCAAGTGGTAGGTCAACAGCTGGGTGGGGTTACAAGAGCAACCATGGGAGAGAGGTTGAGCTGAGGATTCAAGAGACCTGAGTTCCAGTTCCTATCCATCCTGACATTCAGTGGTAGCGAGTGGTCTGACATTTGGGTCTGAGGAGGGAGCAAGATGGGGAAGGCTCAAGTAAGCCGCCCTCAGCTCAGTGGAGGTAAAAGGAGGCCATGATACAATTAAATAAATGGAAAAACAGTCCTGGTTGGAAGTAACAATTGGTGTAGGCTGCCAGTTGCAAGTTTTTTGCGTATTCCAATTGTAAGAGTTCATAGGACATCTTGAAGAAGAAGAAGAAGAAGAAGAAGAAGAAGAAGAAGAAGAAGAAGAAGAAGAAGAAGAAGAAGAAAGGAAGGATGGAAAGAAGGAAGGAAGGAAGAAGAAGAAGAAGAAGAAGAAGAAGAAGAAGAAGAAGAAGAAGAAGAAGAAGAAGAAGAAGAAGGAAGAAGGAAAGAAGAAGAAAGAAGAAGAAGAAGAAGAAGAAGAAGAAGAGATATTCATCCCAGAATCTTAACTAAAAGCAAGTTGTTATTGTTGTTGTGTTTCAAGGCTTTTGTGGAAGCATGGTAGTAACCCATGATCCACTAAGATCTCCATGTTGCTGTGGCATGGGCACCATTAGAGGACATTGGTTTGGTTTCCCAAGACCAAAACTGGCCCAAATGAGGCCTTGGAACGCTTTGGCACGAGGACATTTTCCCCTCTTATTTTGTTTGAATGTTAAGAGCGTGTTAGCTCAGATAAGGCCCTTCCTTTGCAGCACTTGACTGTCTTTAACCAGGCCCAGCTCACAATAGAAGATCCGGCTGCCAATTTTCCAACGCCTAAGGTCGGCCAGAGAAAAAGGCCCTCCATGACCCCACTGTCTGGGAGTCCGCAATCGGCCTGGAAAAAAAAGAAGGGGAAAAAAACATCCATGCTTTTCCTAAACACAGTCCTCCTGGAAACATTTCCTGTTCGCTTATGTCCTTGTGCTGTTCCGGACTTCTGTACGATACCCTTCTCTTTCCTCCCTCCCAGCTCCTTGTAGAAACCTTTGGCCCTCCAAATGGGAGCAACAGATCCAGTTTGCCCCAATGTTGTCGCCCCTGACCCACGACCCCTTTCCCGGTTTCAGGCAGAATCTTGCCCTGCCCAGAGTTCCTCGGGATTGCACATCTGATCTTCCACCTGCAAGTACCCCATTCCTGAGCGATGCCATGCCATGAGATGGTCTGAGGTCCTCCTGCCTTGGGCAGGGAGTTGGACTAGAAGACCTCCAAGGTCCCTTCCGATTCTCTGATTCAATGAATCGCTCTCTGTCTCCCGTCCAATTGCCAACCAAGCCTGTGCCGGCTTAGCTTGAGAAATCAGATGAGGTTGGGAATATTTAGGCAAGGTGGGGGCTGCTCTCACGGCCCCCCTCTCAAAGGAACCTATCGGAGGTCTGGAACTGCACCTCTGGAGGACCTTGCTAGCTTCTCCAGATCTTGGACCTTGAACTTCAGGCAGGAGGTCTTGTCTCCGGGCTCTGTGCCAGGATGAAGCGGGCCCTGCCACGCAGCACACAACGGCAGCTGAGAAGGGAAGGAGGGGAAAGACAAAGCGGAACCCCAGGCTTCCTCTGAAGGTTCCTGAAGGGGAATGGTCGTCTCAGGGATAGGGGCCTCCTCAGAGAGAAGCTCTGCTTCCCAGAGGTTCAGGGGTCCAAATCAGCCGCTGAAAGGCTTCCTTGACTGGCCAAGAGCTTGCACCTCAGTTGGATTGAAGGCCCCCGCCAGTTGGGTTGAAGGTACCCCAGTTGGGTTGAAGGCACCTCAGTTGGATTGAAAAGCTCCCAGTTGGGTTGAAGGCACCCCAGTTGGGTTGAAGGCACCTCAGTTGGATTGAAGGCCCCCCGTTGGGTTGAAGGAACCCCGGTTGGGTTGAAGGCAGTTGGCCACTGCAAGACCTTTGAGCCTTGCTCTCGAGTTGGCTTGGCTTGTACCCTGACACCTGCGTCTTGACTAGGGATGCTCCTTGGGTTGCAGGACGAGGGCCCGTGCCCTCTCTTCACACACACACACACACACACACACACACACACACACACACACACACACACACACACACCTGGACTGCCTTTGCATTTTGGGTCTCTGTTCCACTGTACGGACCTCTTGCCTCCTGCTTCCGGCTACCCCTGGCCAAGAGTCCCCATCTTTGGAAACAAAAAGATTGTCGACTCATATTTTGGAAACACAGCCAAGACAAACTGAGGGCCAGCCAGCAATCAGGATACGCGCCCCCAACCTTGCATCCCCCAGAGGTTATCGGGCCCGAAGCCTTCGCCACGAGCGGCGCTGGCCAAGGTTGCTGGGAGTTGTAGTCCAAGAACCTCTGGGGGTCCTAAGACTGACCCAAGCCTTTGGCCCGCTCTGTTTTGAGTGGCGTTGGGGCAACCAACTTTTGGTCAAGCTCAATGGAGTTGCATCTCCTGTTAAGTCCTTGGGAAACGAAGATAGGTTTTTGACGCCCAGCTCTGCCAGAGAAGCTCCATCTTTGTTTATCAGCCGTTTGTTTGTTTCCCTGCTAATTTGGTTGTTTTTTCCCCCAAAGCCCCTTCCTCTTCTTGGCCTTCAGTCGGAAGCTCGCTGGAAATCTTCCAAGGTTCCTCTGCAAAACCTTGCCCGAATGTGACAGGAGGGTCTCCATGGCAACCATTTCCTCTTTTTTTAAAAAAATGGCTGTGCAGATCGTCTTGTTTCCTCCAAAGCACGAAGCACGAGGAAATCACGGCAGCGGGGGTGGGGTGTTAGTGTTTTGATCCACATCTGTGCTTGGCTGGGTTTGCCAGGCTCTCTTGGAAACCCTCACCCAACCCGGTCATTCCCTCACTTAATCTGGTTGAAAGAATGGTGTGTAGTGGTTAGAGCTCGGGACTGGGAGATCAGGGGACACTCATCTGTGACACTCTGTAGCTAGTCACATTCTCTTTCCAGTTCCTTTATTAACACCTTCCCAAGTCTTCCGTCAACTTCAGATTTCTTGACTGCCCAGTCCGTTTGCGTTGACGGCTGAACAGCCCTTTCTCAAGTTACATCAAGATTGACCAGTCGGGGGCATGCCATCATTTTTTGTTATCTCAGTTTGGTGTGTTTTTATTTAATGGCCAGACGAAGGGGTTCCCCCAATGATCACATGGCAGGGATTTCCACGCCCTTCTCCGCGGGGCAAGATTCCTGTAACTTTTGAGAAGCCAGTGTCTGTCGGATTAAATGAGACGGTTCCACGGAGCCAACCATGATGCAATATCTATTTCGGTACAGACATGAACACATTTTTGTGGGGTTACCCTGGAGCCTACCGATAGGAACTGAAGGGAAGGCATGGGTTGAGTTTTTGTGGGGGGAACGGTCCGTGAATAGCTCTTAAGTCTTCCTCCGGAGCGTATCTGATGCGGTTTTGGAGCTTCCTGACAGCTGTCGAGAACCTAAGCAGCTGGTTTGACCTTCTAGACCAGTGGTGGCGAACATTTGGCACTTCAGATGTTTTGGACCCCAACTCCCACAGTCCTTTGTCATTGGCAATCGAGGCTTGGAATTCTGGGAGCTGTGGTCCAAAACGTCTGGAGTGCCGAAGGTTCGCCACCACTGTTCTAGACAGTGAAAACTGATGCTAGTTGAGCTTTCGTTTTGGTGGCCGGTGGGACCGTCCGGAGAAATTGGGAAAGCGGCCTTCTGGACTCCCAAATCCCAACATCCTCTCAGCAGCACGGGGATACTGGAAGTTGGAGTCTGGTCAAGTTACTGTGGGAGGAGAAGTAGGCAAACCCAGGGTGGTTCTGGCACCCGTCTTGCCAGGCTGCTTCAAGTGAGCCCGCTGTTCTTTCGCTTGGAAGGCCCAGCGGGATCCCTCGCGATCAAAGAGATGACAAAGTGACACCTTTCTGAACACGTGCGCCAGGCAGAGACTCTTCTGGAGGTAGCTTGGGTCTTTCCCAGGATCCTTGAATTAATGAAATGAGGTATTGATTTCCCTTTCTCCCTTGTTCCTCCACTCTTGCAGGCGCTCTAGCACAGAGCGGCAGAAATAAAGAGACAGAACCGGCTTGGGAACCAAGCTGATGACATGAATGCTTGAACTGAGAATGCTCTGTGCCCTTCTTGGCCCTCAGAAGCATCTATCCATTTAGGTATGTGTGTGCGTGAGTCGCTCCCAAGAGAAATCCCCAAATGGGACGTAGGAAGGGTTACGAGGACCTTGGGCACGTGAGGAACCAAATGACCCTGAGACAGGACAACCAAAAATGGCCAAATTGTTTGTACTCCAGTGCCTCGAAAATGGGCTTTACTCACAAACTCTCCATCTGGCTTCTAATTGGAGCATAGAAGTAACTAGGTACAAATAGTCTGGAAGTTAAGTCATGACTACTTGACTTCTTTTTTCTTGAGAGAGAGAAACATTTCACTGCTCATCCAAACAGCTTCATCGGTCTGATGAAGACTGATGAAGCGGTTTGGATGAGCAGCGAAACGTTTCTATCTCTCAAGAAAAAAGAAGTCCAGTAGCCATGACTCAACGTCCAGATAAACTCACCTGGATGACTGGGAATCTTCATAGACCTAGCTACAAATAGCTACTTGCCCTCCATTCCTCTGAGCAGTAACTGAGCCAGAACTACTTCCAGATTCAGAATCAGCATTAAAAAGGACTTCCGATCTGTACTCTCCATCTCAAAACTTGCATTTGACTTCAGATCCTATGGTGTCAACTCTAGGAATATGTTTTGGACTTTTCAGTTTCTCTTTCTTTTTGCAATGGTCTGCCTGGTGAAAAGTTCCAGGCTTCATTTTGTGGGGTGGGGTGGGATGGATCCAGCAAAGCTATTTCCCATTTCTGCTTTCAGATTTTTGCTCATCCACAACTTATTTGAACATAAGAACATAAGAAGAGCCATGCTGGATCAGGCCAAAGGCCCATCTAGTCCAGCTTCCTGTGTAATGATTGAAAAAGGAGTGAAGTTATCCCTTATTCAGTTGCGAAGTAGCTGTAACATGTTAGTTACTTATGCAGTTGCCCTCCTAAAATAGCAGGACAGCAATGCTCTTTTATGCCCAAGAGCTGATAAGGGGGTCCTTGTTTTTTCTGACTCCAAAGAAACCCACAGGCTGTTGTTTCTAACCTGAAGGTCTTCCATCCACATTTTCAGCAGACTGATTTGCAACCATCTGGCTCTACTCTGGAGAAAATAGATTACAGATACCTATTTGAATGTTAGCAGGTGTTTGCCCAAGGCGCAGTGGTAGCATATGGAAACGTCATGCAAATAGGCGTGCAGGTGTCATCTTTCGGAGGTGTATAAAGTCAATGCTGTTTTCAAGGCCAAGGGCCGGAACACAGACGGCAGACTGTGCAGGGACCAATCGAAAATTAGAGGCAACCATTGGTGGCTGATTCAATTTGATTCCATCATCTCTATCATAGAATCCTAGAGTTGGAAGGGACCTCAAGGGCCATCCAGTCCAACCCCCTGCCATGCAGGAACCCCATCACAATATTTCCGACAGATGGCCATCCAGCCTCTGCTTAAAAACTTCCAAAGAAGGAGACTCCACCACCCTCCTTGGTGGCAGCATCTTCCACTGCCGAACAGCTCTAACTGTCATGAAGTTCTTCCTAATGTTCAAATGGAATCTGTTTTCCTGTAGTTTGAAACCATTGCCCCGGGGCCTAGTCTCTGAAGCCATGGAAAACAAACCTGTTCCCTCTTCAATATGACATCCTTTCAAATATTTAAACATAGCTATCCTATCCCCCCTCAGCCTTCTTTTTTGAAAAGCTAAACATTCCTAGTTCCCTAAGCCGTTCCTCATAAGACATTTCTTGCAGACCTCCGACCAGGATGTGGCAAGGATGTTCATAAGAATAATGAAGAGGTGCTGTCAAGTCAGTATTGATTCATGGCTGCCCTTTTCAGGGTTATCCGGGGAGAGAAAACTCAGAAATGGTTCTGCATTCCCTCCTCCTGGGGTCACCCTGGGACTACTGTTGCAGCTTGCCCAGGGATACCCAGGATGGCTTTTTCTCCCGGGAGGCACTGTGGGGAATCGAACCCCCAAACAACAAGGATTTTAACAGTGGCCAAATGCCCCATCTTAGCATTGGCACCCTGCCACAACCTGGGCATTCTCCGCCCCACCACTGGTTGAACTGGTTTCTAAACTTCCAGACTTCTTCAGTTTATGCAAGAGTTGTCCAAACTCCGGCACCACTCCCACAGTCCTTTGTCATTGGCAATGCAGGCTTGGAATTCTGGGAGTTGTGGTCCAAAACATCTGGAGGGCCAAAGTTTGGACACCCCTGGTTCATGCCTTTTGGTTTCTAGCTGTTTTCCTTGACTGCAGTGGCTCCTTACGTATCACCAACCAAGGGGACCATATTATGCGCTCATCTGTTTCCCCACGTCAGCAAATGCCAGCCAAAATTCACAGCTCCCCCATCATCCGACCCCCTTTTAACAAAAAAATTATATTTTTTACTTCAGAATTTCAAATGCCCAGAAAAGCACACAACGTATAATAAACACTATCCAAAAGTAACAAGTAAGCATATGTTATTGTTTTTTTTAAAAGATTCTGTTACACAATGTGTTAAAATGTAATTTATGTCTGGAGCAAGAGAAACAAAATAAATGAAATGTGTTTCTTTTCCAACTCACCTCATTCTGAACCCCAAAGGGACACAAAGTTCAATTTTTAAAACAAATTTATTTTTTGAGCTGCTTTCACCCTGCCTTTCCCCTTAAAAAGGATCCAAAGGGGCTTTATATCTTTAAAGATAATATTTAAAATGAAAAGCAATAAGTATGCAAACACTAAGAAGGATCAAACAAATGCCACCTTAAGAAATGGGAAACAAAAATAATACCAAGGCTTAAAACTGGGGTCCGTTAAGGTCCAGAGGCAGGGGAGTGGTATCAGAGGATAGATATCTGGTCTCATGCGCTCCCAGACACATTTGGTGGGGCCACTGTGAGATACAGGGAGCTGAACTAGATGGGCCTTTGGCCTGATCCAGCACGGCTCTTCTTATGTTCTTATGACATCCAAACACACACGAAAAGCAGGGTCCATGCCACCAATGTCCATGAAACTGTCCGTGACCCGCAACGTAACAGCTAGGGCCCAATTCGGTGGTGCAGAAACTCGCCTTGGAACTGGCGCCAAGGAGACAGAAAGGCAGTAAGCACTGTAGCAGTTTCTTAAAATAAGCGTTCTGGAAATGAGAAGCGCCTTAAGGGGACCTAGCAACAGAGCATATGGACAGAGAATCACAACTTATCCCCCCCCCCCCGGAGGGAGGAGATTTCCCATGAGTCTGCAGCAAATGTGAAGAGGGAGATGGCGAGAGGTGCGGTTTAAAATCTCTGCTCATTTCTGAATTTAGATCCGTTATTTTTGAGACCTCAAAAATCAAGCCACGTTGGGTTTGAATGCCAGAAATCAAATATCACCCATTTATTTCCTTGTGAAGCCCATTTCTGATGTATGAAGTGTTTTTTTGTTTTTTTTGTCAGCGTTTGTCCTGAAATGGCAAAACCCCTCTTGGGAGTTATTGCAACCTCGCATGTTGCGTTTCTCAGGTTTTAACTGGGAGGGACCTTTCTGGGCTGCGGTGGGGGGGGTGCTGTCCTTGGTTGGATTTTTGAGCGTCGATGTTGGTTTGTTGGAGTGAGAGCTGGCTGGCTGAAAAGCTCAGTGGTCGAGGTCTCTGGCTGTGCAGCCAGAGGTTGGGAGTTCAATACCCCCCTCCCCACTGGGACTCTTGGGAGAAAAGCCAGCCTGGGTGGCCTTGGGCAAGCTGCGTAGTCCCAGGGCAGTCCCGGAAGACGAGAATGGCAAACCACCTCTGAGTATCCCCTACCGGGAAATCCCTGGTCAAGATCACCAGCCATAAATCAGAATCCACTTAGGGGCACGCGATGGTGATGATTGATGGAGCTAACGCTGTTGACTTGTTTGTCGAGGCGAATGTGGTCCGGTTGGCAAGCCGAGTGCACCCCTCCTCCAGAGCTGGGGGACATGATATCATTCAACAGGTTCTGCAGCTCCACTAAAAGTACATGGATGGAAATGTTCATCTTTCCTTCCTCTCCCCATGGGCTTTCTTATAGATAGATATATATAGAATCTTGTTTATCCACAGGAGAAGGACAGAGCAGACAGAAAGATGTGGCTTCCTCTCGGGCTGTTCCATTCTCATAGCTCAAGGCAGGAGAATTTCTTTTCATCCTCTCTCATCTCTCTGTTCTCGTGGCTGCTCACCTTCCCTCCAACACAATGCGCTATATAAATATCAGAGGAGAATAAAAAGAAACACCATTGGGATGCAATTATTTTTATAACTGCGGGGAAAAAATGATTGTTGATGGGCTGATAAGATGTCTACGAAGGTTTTTTCCCACCTCTCCGCTGCCAAGGCTTAGACTTAAACCCGGTTGTTTCTTCCCACTGGAATACACCCACTGAGTTGAGGGCTGAAAGGGGAGCCAACGAGGAGGTAAATCTCATTGATTCAATGAGTCTTGGTGAGCGCGGTGCTGGAGGAGAGCTTGACAGATGCGCTGGACTGCCAGAAAGGCCAACAAGTGGGTGCTTGATCAACTCATGCTTGAGCTCGCTAGGGAGACCCATTTAAGAACCCCAGTTAGGCAGCCAGTCATTACAGGAAAGGCTGCCTCAAGGGAAAGGTCTTCGCTGACTTGAGGAAGGACAGCAAAGATGGAGCCAGTCGGGCCTCCAGTGGAAGGGAGTTCCACAGTCTGGGAGCAGCCACAGAGAAGGCCCTGTCCTGTGTGCCCACCAAGCGTGCCTGTAGGACTGAGCTAAAGCCCTCCCAACCCCCACCGCCATGATCTTAAGACTTTGTTGGTTTTGTTTTGCTTTGTTTGCATGCTTTTGTTGATTTGAATGTGTTGTGAACCTCCCAGATTGACCTCACTATCTGATGGCCAGTACAGAAATGAAATAACACACATCTGGACAGGCTCATAAAGGAAGGTGCAGTGGTCTGGGCACTGTGCTTCCATTGACGCAGCCTAGGAACGCTGACCCTAAAATGAGAGGTGAGAGGACTGTCCTAAGTCACGGGACAAGGGAAGATGAACCCACATCCTACCTGGAAACCAAAGAGAACACCCTCTGGCATCCCACCCCCACACACCCAAGCCTCCAATTGACCCTCCAGTGAGTCTGATTTATTGTCATAGCATCAAGCCGCCTTGCCACCGTTTCCATGACGAAACGAATTAATTCTCTGGAAAGCTGCTGGAGGAGGAGAAGGGTGGGGGGAACAGTAACACCTTGGCTGTGTGAAAATAGTGTACCTCGTGATAATGATCGTTTAATGGAACTTGATTGCTCTGAGGGGTTGCTGGAGCCTGAAATGCGTGTGTGTGTGGGGGGAGAACTGAAGAGGAACAACTGTCACTCCACAAACTTGTTGCAAGTAGAACCGGAGGATTTGCACAGCCAGGCAAAAGTGTTGATCACACAGGCGAGCATCAAAGCAAATGCCCTGTAGAGAAATTGAGTTTCGAGGGAATCAGAGACACACTGAAATGGGTACCTTGGTGGCTCCCTGTCTTTACCATCCACTACTAGCCAGAGGGGGTGGTGTTGGGGTCTTGTATTCCTTGGGAAGCAATGGAGGAATCAGGAAAGACCCATCAAGTGTCCAGATGCGTCCCTGGAGACGAAGACCATCCTCGTTCTTGTATTTCCAATCATGATGCGTGGTGTGGAAGTTGGACGTTTCAGAAAAAGCGGCTGGGGCTGGGGATTGGCAGAGGGGGAGAGAGAGAAATTGATTTGTTTGCAGTGTGGTGCCGGAGGAGAGTTTGCAGATGTGTGAGACAGCCAGAAAGGCCAACAAAGTGGGTGCTAAATCTAATCAAGCCAGAACCGTGCAGCTTGCCCAAGGCCACCCAGGCTGGCTCTACTCGTAGGAGGCACCGTCTGGAATCAAATCCCCAACTGTACCCAACTCATTGAGCTATGCAGCCATCCGGACACTGGGCCCCTTCAAAGTGAGGGCAATGCCCCGCCAGCCATCTGGTGTAAAACAAGAGATGTTCCCCCCCCCCTCAGGGCACATGACGTGACACATTTCAGATGCCCTTTAGTGGATCAGGCGCCTTCTTGTGTATCATGGAACCCAAGTAGAGTTGGGAAAGGTCTTTTTAAGTTATAATTATCGTATTATGTTTAATTTTAAGAGGTTTTTAAGTGAAAATAATTTGATTTTTTAAAAAGTGTTTTGGAATGAAAAAGCTTTTGATAATGACCGGTTTCAAAGTTTTTAAAAATGTTTCTTTTAACAATTTGTAAGTGAAAAAACATTTTTGTTTGAAAGATTTCAGGGGAAACATATTTGTCAAAAGTTGTTTTTAAGTGAAAAAGGAAAGCCATCATGCAGCATCTATCTATCTATCTATCTATCTATCTATCTATCTATCTATCTATCTATCTATCTATCTATCCCTTCCTTCCTCCCTTCCTCCCTTCCTCCCTCCCTCCCTCTCTCCTTCTCTCCCCCCTTCCTATCTATCTATCCCTTCCTTCCTTCCTTCCTTCCTTCCTCCCTCCCTCTCTCCTTCTCTCCTCCCTTCCTATCTATCTATCTATCTATCTATCTATCTATCTATCTATCTATCTATCTATCTATCTATCTATCTATCTATCTATCTATCTATCTATCTATCTATCTATCTATCTGCGGCTCCCAGAATGTTATAGGATAGAGCCCTGGCAGTTTAAAATGCTATAAAACAGCCGATCCAGTTTCCCCCCCCTGTTTTCGTGCTCACCCAGCTTCCGAGAGAAGGCAAACATATGCAAGTGTCTCCAAATCAAGGCAATGGACCTTTGCATTTCATGCAAAACGTGTCTCCAAGGTTATGGGTGTCATTTGTTTAATTTCCACCAGGTGCTTGCCTTGTGCTGCTGCCCAGAAGCGAGTCCCAGCCTCCTTACACCAAAGGTCATATCGGTTCCCGGCACCTCCAGATTGCTGTTAGTATGCCAGTGGGATGGGGGGGGGGGGTGGAGAGAAGTGGGCTTTAGATTTCTAAGAGGTACCACTGGTCACAGCACCCAGCTGTGATTTCTATGTAGAAACGGAGCTGTAAGCCTCAGGTTCAAATCCCATCACAGTCATCATTGCGAGATGTGATGTCCTAGCCAGAAACGGGCATCCACCAAGCTACGAATCAGAACCCGGGGCTGGTTTGTGGTTTGCTTCGGAGATCTTTTGCCACAATGAAATGAAGCGCCAAACGTGACACACACACACACACACACACACACACACCCTTGGGTGCTTCGTTTTGCTTCCGACCCGCTGCCTTTCCCTGCCCTGTTCTCTGGTTTGTGCCCGTCGTGAGTTCTAGCCCATAAGAGAGCTATGTGTGTGTGTGTGTGTTGTGTCGTTACAGTCGTGACCGACTCTTCGTGACTCCATGTCCATGGAGTTTTCTTGGCAGGAATACTGGGGCGGCTTGCCAGTTCCTACTCCAGGCGCCTACAGCACCTGGTATTCCCTGGTGGTCTCCCATCCAAGTACTAACCAGGGCCGACCCTGCTTAGTTTCCGAAATCAGGCGAGATCGGATGTGCTTAAAACGCCAGTTTATTCATCCCATATAACACAAGTTCCCCAGACCTGTTTGATCAATTTTAAGCACAGCTGGGACACAAACACCAGAAGGGAGTCCACTCTTTGCACTGTAGTTCAAAAAGGACCCAAGCTTCTCCCTTTTATACCGTGTGTGTGTGTGTGTGTGTGTGTGTGTGTGTGTGTGTGTGTGTGTGTGTGTGTGTGTGTGTGTGTGTGTGTGTGTGTGTGTGATAATTGCTTTTTGTTGACCCAGTTATCAATTAATCCCTGTGAAAAGTTTTGATCTGGTGTGTGGGGGGGTCAATCCCTTGCTTCCTTTTTTTTATTATTTCACCAGGAATACCACTGGGTCAGGCCGGATTGCAAGCAAAAATATTGGATCACGGATTTCTCCCTATAGCAAGGATCATTTCAACCCTTCTGTGCCTGAAAAGCAGGGACCACGTGGAAAGACCTTAGAATCGTCATCAAGTGCATCATTTCCACGCCTGTGAGGAAATATCCCATGGATTTTCACCCACCAGGTACACTAATGATGCTCAT
Organism: Phrynocephalus forsythii; assembly: GCA_029282475.1. Classification (NCBI taxonomy): domain Eukaryota; kingdom Metazoa; phylum Chordata; class Lepidosauria; order Squamata; family Agamidae; genus Phrynocephalus; species Phrynocephalus forsythii. Next base: position 5,894,481 of record JAPFRF010000017.1, on the reverse strand, counting down.
TTCCTAAATTCTCCAGGAGTTTTAATTTAATGAAACATTCCTTCATGTCTGCCAAGCCTCATCCTGTGCCCGTTTTCTTTAAAGCCATCAGATGTTCAGGTATTTCCTTGCCATGTGCTTGAACTGGTATTTATTTTTAATTTTTATTTTAGAGTATTTTTACCCCACCTTTCTCCTTGGAAAAGGACCCAAGGTGGCTTACAGTAATTCTCTCCCATATATCATATTTCCCTGAAAATAAGACAGTGTCTTATATTAATTTTTGCTCCCAAAGATGCGCTAGGTCTTATTTTCAGGGGATGTCTTATTTTTCCATGAAGAAAAATACGGTACACGTTTATTGTTATCCTATTATCGCGGAGGCCTTATTTTGGGAGGATGCCTTATAGTTCAGTGAGAGGCAAAATTGTAACTTGGTCTTATTTTCGGGGGGGATGTCTTATTTTCAGGGAAACAGGGTACCAGTATGATGGTAATTTTAATAGGAACAAGCCCGCCTCACTGGGATGGGTTTATTTAAAATACTTGTATGCCGCCTTTCTCCTAGAGATCCAAGGCAGGCTGCAGCATTAGAAGAAACATTTAAAAACAACAGCAAACTAACAAACACGACTGCTTTCAACAGCAGACACAGACTAGAGGGAGGGAAAGCTCTCAGCAAACAAAGAGGCAGGATTCTCTTTCAGTCCAGAGGTAGGAGGGAATTATTGGTGAGCGCTGGATAGGTGGACAGTCAACCACAGCCCAGAAAGGTCCCTCCGGCCAAACCTAGGAGAGGCAGCATGCGAGTTTGTAAAAACTCCCAGTATTTATTGTATTGGACTGGGATTTGGGTGTCAGAGATTTAAGAACCTGCTCAAACTGGGGAATCAGTCCAGGATTGCAGTCTCTCAGATAAAGAATGTCGCTTTTGGCCTAGTGTCCTCGAGTAGACCCATTGACTCAATGGGATTTCCCCAAATGTTCACTTCCCCTTCAGCATTTGATTTAATGGGGCTAGTCGATCCGGGACCAGCGACAGGAGACGTGCTTATCCAATTTCAGGTGCAGTTAGAGTGGCCCCATTGAAATCAGTGGGGCGCAACCAGTGTAGACTCCGTTCGTTTCCATGGGTCTATCCCCAAATTGGGACTTCAAATGGATGAAAGTGTCTAGTCGTACAATATAACTATATAAATAAAATATGGCTTGAGAGAGAGAGAGAGATATATAACAAATCAAACTGTTACATAACTGTAAATCATCCAAAAAGGCTCATTTTTCTGGGAAGTTCAGTGTAAGCTGGTTCTGAATGAAACTGTCATGTTGTTCCGTTGTTCGTTCCACTTTTATCTCGCTTGTCAAATCCTTTTCCATTCAGACGTTTTACATCCTCATTCAGAAATCCGAGCAGTTACCACCCGCTTCCATATGGAGCATAAGAAACTGGCCATTCCTACAAGGTTAAAGGTTGTAATTGTTCAGGGCCGGGGCTCTTCCAGAGGGAGCATGTTTACAGTATTTTCCTGCGTATAAGACGATCTTTTTGTCTAAAATTGTCAGGCCAAAAATTGAGGGCCGTCTTACACACAGAAGTAAGACGAGGAAAGGACTGCTCGGTGATCAGACTGTAATCCTGGGTTGAAAAAGTGAGGGGCATCTTATACATGGGGGCGTCTTATAGGCTGAAGAATACGGTACCTCTTAAAATCCCTCATCGAACACTACGCTCCATGGACAGTCTCTCCCGGGGGGGGTCCCATGTACAATGGGAATAGCATAGGGACCCCACAGGCCAATGGCTTAGGGGTCCAACAAGAGTCCTCCAGCACCACTCACTGGGGTTGGGTGGTTTCACCTCTCCAGGAAAGGTGCGCGAAAACCAAGCTTCCAAGTTTCATCCCAGAGCGATGGACCTGGAAGGAACGCACCGTCAATGATGTCGAAAGCACGCCCCTTGTCCGGTTTCTGGCTTTTTCAGTCATCACCTGACTTTGGTCACTGATCCAGCCCTACTCTGCAAGGAGGCATCTATCACCCCATTAGCAACACCCCTGGAGACCTTAAAAGCATTCTCCCACCAAGAGAAATACCTTTCTTCATTGTTTTATTTTCCTTTTCTCCTCCTGTAGCTGCATCTGTTTGGCTCCGGTTGTTTATCTCATTCCGGTCCGAGGACACGGCTGTTTGAACGAGCAATTAGCGCTCATTTCCCAACGGCCTATCAAGCCTAAAAAGGTCAGGGTGCTCGCTTGAACAGCCCTGGTTTTGGGACGGAGAGAAAAGAAAGGCTGCTTCTTTTTTACGGAGTCATTGCTTTATTCCTCTTAAATGATAATAGTAATCATGGGTCTTGTCAGATCCCTTTTCGGGTGGGCACAGCGGACAGTGTTTGGTTCTTTGAGGTCTGTGTGGGAACTATCTGTTTGATTCTAAAGACAGATGTTCGTCTGGGACCGACTGCAATCCAGAAACTGGATCATTTTATTTATTTATTTGGCAATTTAAGCCAGACTTGATCGTCCCGTGTCTTCCATCCATTCTGCCCAGGTTCTTCTCAACTATCCCGTTACTTGAGAATGGTAGAGGAAGCATTGCAGTTGCCAGGCGGCAAACACATTCCTTTTAAGCATCAGCCCAGGCGAATGTCTTTCTTATCCTTACCGTTCTGCCCTGTTGGGTTCCTTCTGACATAACAACAACCTAAATATGTTTTTTTCAAATATACAAGATGTTCAAGAAGTGGATTTATCAGTGCATCCACACCCAGTGAGTTGCCCTCCTCCTCCTCCTCCTCTTTATTTATTTATTTATTTATTTATTTATTTATTTATTTATTTATTTATTTATTTTAGAGTACGTTTACCCTGTTTTTCTCCTTGGAAAAAGGACCCAAGGTGGCTTACAGAATGAGGGATAATATACAGTCCAGTAGAGTTAAGACATGTTCAAGTATTTGAGAACAAGGAATTGAGGGACATCTTACAGCATTAATAGGCAGCATTACATTAAAGGTACAAGAGAACATGAGCAGTTAAAGGGGAGTCACGTTCCATGTAACGTTATGAGGGATGGAAACTAACATTGAAAACATAGTGCCATCATCGTCATCGTCATCATGGTATTGGGTACGAAGGGATTTGGATTCCGGTCTTCCTCCATCCTGAGTCTGGTCACGATCTCCACTGCACCACCCTGTCTCTCTCTGTTCTGTACCTAACCAGAAGCCCATGTTAAAGAGGAATGGATAGCAGATTTGTTGTTGTTGTTGTTGTTGTTGTTGTGGTGGTGGTGGTGGTGGTGGTGGTGGTGGTGGTGGTGGTGGTGGTGGTGGTGGTGGTGGTGGTGGTGGTGATGATGAGCCTTCAAGTCCGTTCTGACTCACAGGAAATCTCGGGGGTCCAGGTAGAGAATACTCAAATATTGTTATTGACCCTTCCCTCCCTCTAGGTCTAAGGGCATGCTGGGACTAGGCAGCTGGCCCAAGGCTACCCAGGTTGCCTTTTATCCCAGGGGGCACAGTGAGGGAATCAAACTCTCAACCTCGGGCTCCACACCAAGTTAACTACAGTTAACCATCAAGCCAGCTCAAGGGGTTAGCCATTCCCTTCTTCTGGGGGAGCCCTGGGAGGGTGCAGCTTACCCAAGGTCACCCAGCCTGGCTCTCCCAGGAGGTACCATGGCGAATCGAACTCCCAACCAGCAGCCAGAGCTCTAAACCCCTGAACTATCCACAATCCAAATCATGTGCAGTTCTGACTCGAGGCAACCCTTTTCAGGATTTTCCGAGGTGGTTTCCCCTTCATTTCTTCTGGGGGTGCCCTAGTGGGACAGTGCAGCTTGCCCAAGGCCACCCAGGCTGGCTCTTCTCCCTGGAGGCACCCTGGGGGGGATTGATCGCCCAACCTCTCAATCTGCAGCTAGATATCTAAATCACTGATCTAGCCAACCAGCTCAGAAGTAGGTTCCTATTCCCTTCTTCTGGGGGTGCCCTGGGACTGGGCAGCTGGCCCAAGGCCATCCAGGCTGGCTCTTCTCCCTGGAGGCACCCTGGGGGGGGATTGATCGCCCAACCTCTAGATCTGCAACTAGATATCTAAATCACTGATCGAGCCAACCAGCTCAGAAGTGGTTTCCTATTCCCTTCTTCTGGGGGTGCCCTGGGACGGTGCAGCTTGCCCAAGGCCACCCAGGCTGGATCTTCTCTCTGGAGGCCCTCCAGCTGAGCCCTCCAGCCAGCTGTAAATAGAATAAGAATCTGCAAAAAGAGAAAAGGAACACCTTGCTTCCTTTAGCTTTCCAAGCTGTGAAGCCGAGTGGTGCGCCCTGACTGGCACGTTTCCTGTTTTTTCAAAGAAGGATGTTTGTTCTCCTGCTGTCACTCCCTCGGGGTGGGGGAACACCTTGGCCTTCTGACTTCATATTCCAAGCAGGAGACAAGTTCAGAGCTTCTAGGGAGCTCTAATTGAAAAGAAGGGGGGTCCCCCAGCATGCATCTCCCTCTCCCATGGTCAACATCGGTGATCATTTCATTTGCAACATGACAGTCCTTGTGTTACTCCTTGGCTTTTTCTCTTGCTACCCCCCCGTTTTTATCACCCTTCTATCCTCACCTGCATGCACATCTCAGAAGCCCAGGCAGAAAATGTGTTAACGAAACATACAAATGCACTGTTTACAAACACCTTTCTAGGTGGGGGGGGGTGCGAGGGAGCAAAAGCTCACATCCTTGGATCGAAATGGCAACGTTCTGCAGGGAATGTTTACAACAAAGCTATGCAAAAGATTGTCTCTCTCTCTCTCCCTCTCTCTTTTGAAACATTTAAAGATTGTAACTCTCTTTAGGAACCTGTCAGGGTATTAAAATCACCAGGGGAAACATTTTTCTCAGGCCTGCCACATTTGGTGGGGACACGGGAGAGGGCCTTCTCGGTGGCTGCTCCAAGACTCTGGAACTCCCTCCCACTGGAGGCCAAACTGGCCCCATCTTTGCTGTCCTCCAGCAAGCAGGCAAAGGCTTTCCTTTAAACGACTGGTGGGCGAAGGGATTTTGTTAGTTTTTAAGGATCATTTTATGTTATTTATTCATTTCATTTGTGTTTTTAATCGTGCTCTTATTGGGAGCTTCAATATGACATTGGTTTTAATGCTTTTTGACTCTTGTCATAATTCATTCTTTCGTTTTAAACTCAAACGTTTCATCCTTTCTCCTACTAATATCTCAGAGTGAATTATTGAGACTGTAAGTGCCAGTTGATGAGGAAAATAGCTGGACTCACTCAGGCCCAGCTATGGCTGCATAACAAAACAACTACACAAGCGGTTGTGGAATCTGCACCGAGGTGGAAGTCATACCTGGAAGGCGGTTTGGCAGACGCACTAGTTGTGCAACCAATAAGCACGTTGCCAGTCACCACTTTGCTTGAAGCACCGTTTTTAAAAGCATATGGACAAGCTGGAACTTGCCCAGGAGAAGGTGACCAAGATGACAAGAGTCATTGCCAGGAACGAATGAGGCATGTTTCTGTTGCAGGGTTTTGAATTGTTTGGTTAAATTCCTCCAGCCGGACAGCAGAAGGTCAGAATAGCTTCCAGTTCCCCAGAGTGGTCCACCCCTTTTCTCGCTCACTAGCACTTACGGTCTCAACAGGCGCCCTCTGTGACGTGCCGTAAGAAAAAAGAATCACAGGTCTCATTACTTAACAGTGGAACAGATCCACAGATTCCGATCTTTTCCACACCAGAGATCTTTTCAACTTCTTTCATTTTTTTTAAAAAAGAAAGAAATCTAGCGCAGAAAGAGCGAAAAACAGGTAGGGGCATCCATGAGGTTGGCGGGGGGGAAGGTTTCAGTGCTCAAGGCAGCGGCTGTTTTGGACAGGCTAGCTGGGGACAATGGAACTTGTAGTCTTAAAGGAATTCCCTACCACCACGCACCTTGCTCTGGGTTTAAAATCTGCTCTGGGTTTCATCAAGCTCTGGGTTTAAAATCTGTTTCTATTATTTGACAAATATTAGTGGATCTGAATTAGAATTCTCTCTTTTCTCTCTTCTTATCCCAGGCAGGATCCTCTTTAACACCTACGTGGGAATGCAGATAGAATTTGGATTGCATCTCTTCCAACCACTAGGTACTATTGTATTTACATATTTGGCTTTCACTGCTGTTTTAACATGGAGTGAGCATTTGCCTTTGTTCCCCTGGGTGCAGAAGCTGTCCTTTGCTTGTAATTCTATTAAGAGCCTAGTGCTACTTAAAAAAAAAAAAACGTCTGATTCCCAGAATCCCCATCTATAGGAGCTGCAGTTGCCTTTTCTGGTGACTAACCAGAATACAAAACCCTGTTGTAAGGCCAGATACTGAATCGAGGAAAAAGCATGTGCTATGACACACCTATATCAGCCCTTGACGGAGCACCCCTTCTAAATGCGTGCTAACCATATAGACTCATTTGATCTCCGTTCCTTTCACATACAGGTCTGCTCCCAACGCGTCTCCATCTGGGAAGGGGAAGAGGCCTTTTTTGTTATGGTTATTATTTCAAAATTATCAGTTTTGTCCGTTTCTGTAGATCACCCAGAATTTTGCTGGGCAACAATCCTGATTTACCCACGGCCTGCATTGATCCCCGATGCGGTCTGCCTCCGTAGCGTTCTTGAGCGCCTGCCAAACCCAATGGCCTTATAAAAGGGTTTACCCCACCCCCACCACCTCGCGCTTTTAACCATGATGATGTCGCATTGTTCTGGGCCTGTTGTCAAAACTGGTGGCAACAGAGGTTCCGAGCTCTGTGCCAAGGTGTCCTTTTGGAGCGGAAGGCTGCCTGTAGCCACGATCAAAAGCTGAAAACAAAAACCCTTGGGGAAAGGCATCTGACCTTAAAGCACTTTAGTTAATTAGATAAGCAGCCTATCTTTGAGGCATGTGTGGGTTTCCCCATCCATGCGAAGGCCCCCAAAGAAATGGAGGTTGGGGGAGAAAGTTATATTAACTTCCGAGTTTAGAAGCAATCCTTCCAAGAAGTGGCTGTGCAGTGGATTTGCCCAGAAAACTGGGCATTGTTGCACACAATCTTGATTGCTAAAGTTTGGTCTGGGATGAACCATTAAGAAGCATTAGGTTTGCAAAAGACCTGCTCTGCTAGCCAGCTACTGCCTTGTCCCCTGGCTCCTCATAGGGACTGTCACGAGGAGGACTTGTGGATCTCAAGTGGCCAGTAGTTGGAAGAACAGGCGGCCAAGCCCACAGCACTGTCCTGATACCTTGTAGCTTTCCACCAGAAGGTGGTTTTTTTTGATGCCAGCTGGGGCGGAAGGATATGCAACCCCTCCCAGGGCTGCTTCATTTTTATGCTGGATGGAAAAGTTTCACCAGTTGAATTTCAGCCTGCCATGCCAGGACTGAAAGGCCAAGAGAGGAAGGCAGGCCTTTGCTGCAAGTAGCTGCTGGGACTTGAATAGTTGACTGCTTTCAATTGCAGAGCTCCTCAGAAGTGTAAGGCAGGCAGAAAACCAACAGATGGAGCCTCTCTTCGGTTGACCTGGAAGTTGAGTCATGGCTACTGGACTTCTTTTTGAGAGATAGAAACTGTTTCCCTGTTCATCCAAACAGCTTCATCGGGCTTTGGATGAACAGCGAAACGTTTCTATCTCTCAAAAAGAAGTCCGGTAGCCATGACTCAACTTCCAGATAAACTCACTTGGATGACTGAGAATCTTCACAGACATCTTCGGTTTACCCATCGACGTAAGTGGGCAGCAGCAATAAAACGAAGCGAGGAGAAAGGCCATAATGGTATATATAGAGAAAGAGAGAGATTTTATATATTTATGTGTGTGTGTGTTGTGTCATTACAGTCGTGACTGACTCTTCGTGACCCCATGTCCATGGAGTTTTCTTTATAGATAGATAGATAGATAGATAGATAGATAGATAGATAGATAGATAGAGATAGATAGATAGATATTGATATTGATATTGATATTGATATTTAGAGATAGAGATAGATTTAAAATTGATATTGATATTGATATTGATATTTAGAGAGAGGTTTAAAAGCACAGGTGGGCGGGGCGAGCGATTCAAGCCCTCCCGGTCTGGCGCGGGGGGGGGGGAGAGGCAAATAGGGTATGCAAATTAGGAACCTCCCCTCGGCCAATAGCCAGAGGGCAAGGAGGGGACCCAGGGGAGGGCCCGGGCCAATCCGAGGGCGGCAGGGAGCTTGTGAATGGGGAAGGGCGGCTGTTGGAGGAGTCGCCGCCGCGCGTCCCTCCGGCTCCTGAGCCGCCTGCAGGGCTGACAAGGCGTTCCGACGGGCGCCCGCTGGATCGAGTGGATCGCGTCGGAGGTGGGAGGAAGGATCGGATCGGATCCTAGAGGATCTGCCGCCAAGGAAGGCAGGAAGGGGAGGGAAAGCGAGAGGAAGGCGGCCGGTGCGCTGCGCTGCGCTCTGCTTCCCGCAGCGGCGTTTGGAGAGAAAGCCGAGTGGTAGAAAGTAACTTTGGGAGGCAATGGCAGCGGCTGGTAGCCCGGCGGGGACCCCTCTCTGCGGCCGGGCTGCCGGGCTTTGAAGGCGGCCACCGAGCCAGATCCTGCAGCCCAAGTGGGAGAAGCCAAGGCGCTCTGGATCGCGCGCAGGACTAAGCGGAAAGCGTGGAGGATCGCCTTTCCTGCCTTCTTACCCTAACCTTCCCCCTCTTCTTTATTTTGAATTATTACTGCCGGTGTATATGCGTGCAGGCGCGCCGACCCGGGAGGAGAAGCCGCCTGTGCCACACCGCTCCGCTCGGCTTCGGGTCCTTGCCCCGTCGGAGCCCAGGAGGAGAAAAAACGCCCGCGGAACGGCCCGCCACCCGCCCCGGCCAGGATGGAGAACGCGCACAGCCAGCGGGCGGACGAGGTCCTGCGGCATTTCGAGGTGAACGAAAGCTGCGGCCTGAGCGCCGAGCAGGTGCGGCGGAACCGGGAGAAATACGGCCCCAACGGTGAGTCCCGAGTCGGGTGGGGGAAAGCGTGGCCGGTGGGCATCATTTCTCCCTCCTTGATCGCTCAAGGTTAGCCTGGTGGAAAGTGGGGAGTGGGTAGGTGGAATATCAGCCTGGTCTACCCGGCAGGGTTGTTGTGAAGGCGAAGCAGGGGAGGCTTGAGCTGCCTGCGAGAACAGCCGACTGGCGAAGTAACCCATGGCCAAGGGCAGGTCTTTTGCAGGGCTAAGGGTCCTTGTTCCCTGCCTTACCCCGGGTGGCCATTCGGCTTCTGGCTTTGCACAAAGCCTGTTTTGCTCCTCTGTGTGTAAGTGGTTGCATCTGAGCTTGGAGGGAATAAGCAACCCCACCTGATGCACGACTTCCTGCTGATTAAAAAGGCCAGATCCTTAAGAGCTGGGCTTCCTCCCTAGTTTAAAGGTTTGGAGGCTGTGTCTCCTTTTTTTGTCCTCTTTGATCTGTTGCTCTTAGATTGCTTATAGTCAGGGCTTGAATAAAGGGGTCTGGTGGGGTGGGGTGGGGTAGATATTTTTTTTCTTGTTTGCAGCTGGAGCAAGGAGCATTCCATGGTAGGTTTCCTCTGGCCATGGAGGCTTTAAGGATTGCAAGCTGGCAGGCCAGGTTGTTCTATAGATAGGCAGGTGCAACACATGCCTTTAAATTGCCTTGTCTCCATCCCTCCTTTAAAAGCTGTTGCTAGATCAGCTCAAAAAAGCCTCCTGTCTCTCTTATGGTCAGCCATACCCCGTCTGGGACAGTTGGGACAAGCAGCAGGCCATAAATGGGCATTTGCAGGTAAATGACCTCAGACCATGGAGTTCTTAATTGGCTGCTGCCTGAGTTGTAGCAGCAGGTTTGATCAGGAAGTTAGGAGAATCCACATTAGGTTTGGGGTAGGGATTTAGGAAGCAGCCAGAGTGGGCTGTCAGAGATCATCCCCCCCATCTTCTCTCAGTCCCCTCCAGACTTTGTCAAGGGATGATAGGACTTGTAGTTCCGGGGCCTCATAGGTCGCCCACAGCTGGCGGTGGCCTTCCATGGTTACTATGTCTTTATGTGCTACCAGCTCTCTTTTGACCTCTTGCGACCCATGGGTACAAAAGAGGGGACCTTTTTAAAGGCCCCTGCTGTTTAAAAAAAAAAAAACTTGCTCAGGTCTTGCAGACCGGAAATGGTGGCTTCCTTGATTGAGTCCCTCCATCGCACTGCCCACCTTCCTCTTTTCCTACTGGGCCTGTGAAGAGCTCGTTAAAGGCTAGTTGCTTCCGGCCAACACCGACCCGTTGAACAGACACGTATGCTATATTTCATCATGTGGTTTCCCCAGCCGTCGAGAGGAGAGTAATTAGGTTTGTTTTACGGCATGTGTTGTGATTTGGGGAAGTTGGCGTGAGGGATGAAACACTCAGGCAGGTGAAGGATGTGCCGTTGGAAGTGTCGCTTGTGATTCGCTTGCTGGCGTCCACCGGGGAGAATTCTCCAGGTTGCCTTTCCGTTTTGAAATGTCAGTTTCTGTGCTGGAATCCCAGCGGCATCTGATTAGTACACAGGGGTGTCTCATTCCTCAGCTCTCTTTCCTTTAGCTGCCCCAAACTTAAGCTAGCTTTGAAAAATGCCATACTATAAAACTCATCCCTTTGCGGGTTAGCGACCCGTTCAGGGAAACCTGTCCTGTTCTGAGGAACCGGTTTTTTTGGAAGTGGCCGGCGGACAGCCTCAAATACCTATCAAACCCTCCGCTTAACAAGAGGCCGTCTCCCTAGCAACTGGAACAACACTGCGTTATTTTAATATTTCTAGAGGACTTAAATTAGGCTCGGGGACTGAGCAGAGGGGGTGATGTTTCCTCCCAACTTGTGGCCGTCCAGAGGTTTTGAAATCAGCTCCAAGGAGGGTCGCTCGACGTCTGCATGAGGAGGGGCTGTGAACCACCTAAAGATCTCAGTCTTCGTGGCCGAAGGAGATGCCACAAATGTTTGTTTGCATTTAAGGTGCCTTTACAAAAATTGCAAATAGGAGCAGTCCATTAAACAAGGGGGGGGGCAAGATTGAACCCTTTCTTCTCCTGCTGACTGTCCTGGAGGGGACCCTCCACTGAAGTCAGAATGTACATACTCTATATATTTTTATAATTCTTTCTCACCACCACCTAACTTAACCCGTTAACCATGGCATTCTCTGAATAAAAAAAAAAAACAGCAGCCTCCCTAACCTCTGCTAAAAGAAGAAACATTCCATCTGAATTGGTAGAAGCCCTGCACTTCAAAGATTTGATGATGATGATGATGATGATGATGATGATGATGATGATGATGATGATGATGATGATGATGATGATGATGATAATAAATGCTTGGGAGGTGTCTGGCTAGTGGTTTGTAGTACAAAATCCAGCGTAGTTATCTTGTTTGCTGTGATTATGATGATGATGATGATGATGATGATGATGATGATGATGATAATAATAATTTGACCATCATTTCTCGCATTCTTAAGTCATTCTGTTCTTGATCAGCGCAGAGGTGACTGGCGTAAATGTCAAAACTTGCTAAATAATGGTTCTTTTAATAATATTAACAGCTTAAACCTATTTTGATGCCGGCAATGGGCCAAATCTCTCCCCCTTCCATCCCGTTCCGTTGGGATTAGGGGCAGAATCATGGAAAGTTTCCATTCTTTTAATAAACGGCCTCTCTCGCCTTTTTTTTTTTTTTGGAATAAATATATTTGGTGGCAGCCAGAAAGCCACCAGCTGTCAACTTCCCCTTGTTTAAATAAAAACCTTTGCAAGGGTTTCTGTGTGTCCTTCCAAAGACCCGTCGCCATGCCCTGAAAATGCACTCTAGGGGGGTTCCTCCCCATAGGATTATAAATTTAGGGCCAGTATTGGAGGATGTTCTGTAGGAGTCCCCTGATGGGTCACACAAGCACGATTCTTCATCTAGAGCTGAAGTATGTTTTTTTCTGTCTGTGAGTGTGTGTTTGTGCATTGGGTGCAGCCATCCAAGCAGATGCTGGCTTACGTGTAGTTCTGGAAACCACCCCCTCCGCGCCCATTCCTGGTTGTTTATGGCTTTTTTCCTGGGCTTTGCCAGGCCCAAGGGGAGAAGCGCTGACCCCAAGGTTATCAGACTCCTCTCTCCTCATCTCTATCAGGTCTGATCTGTCCTTGAGCTCTTCCGGTTTTCCCCCTGAACATCTTGGTTGATGGCTTCCCCAGAGATGGGTTCATTCTGGTTCTACAGGCTTGGGGAATGCCGAGTGTTGCAGTTTGGGGCATCTGTTTGTCTCCAGGCTGGGGAACGTTGACCTTGCATGGGTCAGCGGGTGGTCTCCCCAAGTGTCTGATCTGGTTCTTTCCGAGATCCACCCCCAGGGGGGAACTTCCGGATGCAAATCTGGGGCTCTTCCCATAGACCTGCAGACGGTTCCTAGGGCTTATGAACGTCTTCCTTGCTTTCGGAGAGGCACTCCTGTAATGCCAAAGGCGCTCACAGGATGGCATTTCTGTCCCTGTACTGTCCGCTGTAGGATTCATGGCTGGATATCTCTGTGGTCCGAGCCAGAGGTTGCGAGTTCGATTCTCCCCACCGGCCCTTCTTTCTACATTTGATGATCCAAAGGTTCTCTTCCATCTCTGAGGTTCTCTAAGATTAAGATCTTTGATATTGCCCAACAGGGTTCTCCTGAGGTCTGAAGGCCTGCAGGGATCATTCACAAAGGCCTGGCACTTATGTGTTATCTGTCTCCGTCTTCCTAAAAAGTTTGCATATGTTACGTGGGAGGTGGATGACAGCGTCCCCCAGCCGGGATCACTCCGACCTTGGGGATTTGGGTTCTGTATGTCACATATGGTCTGCCAGCTTTCTCCTGCTTACTGAACAATGGAGGTTCATTCATTTAATTCAAAGTAGGGGAGGTTTTTCTTGGCATTGATTTAAGATCCCCCATTCCACCCCTCTGCTGACTAATAAGATCCTGGAGATTAGCCCCTCCAAAGCTGCTCCGATTCCCCCACGGTTTGTCTTGATCTAAATATTTTATGTTCTACTTGTTCTGTAAACATGGGACATTTTTGAGCATGCCAAGCTGTCCATGCACAAGAGGAAGTGTCGTGTGAGTGAATGAGTAGCGTTATGGATCCTTGGCCACAGAATTACCGGAGAGCTGTGTGGTTTAGGTCTCGGGCTGTGGAGCCAGAGGTGGGAAGTTCAAGTCCTCTACTCAGCTTCCTAGACTGGCACTGGATTTAATGATCCATAATCAAACCTATCCATCCTGAAAGAAATCAACCCTGAATGTTCCCCGGAAGGACAGATTTTGAAGCTGAGGCTCCAGTCCTTTGGCCACCTCATGAGGAGAGTGGACTCCTTGGAAGAGTCCCTGATGTTGGGAAAGATGGAAGGCAAAAGGAAAAGGGGACGGCAGAGAATGAGATGGTTGGACGGTGTCATCGATGCAACCAACATGGATTTGGCCAAACTCCGGGAGGCAGTGGAAGACAGCAACAGAAACACAAGGATTCCTGCCAGCTCTGCAGTTTTAATAATTGAGGATGAGAATGATGATGATTAGGTATCTGCTAAATAGTTGGGTTGGGAGAACCGGATGCTGATTCCGTCAGGAATCTGGTGAAAGCCATGGGTCCTTCTCAGTTTAAAAAAAAATGCACATAAACCCAACAAATTGCATACAAGTTATTTGTGTGTTTGGGAACTTCCTCCATGGACTTCCCACTCATCTATGGAGCAAAAAATAAGAATCCCTCCCCTTGAGAGATCATCAAATCATGGACTTGAAAGTGTCCAATGGAGGACAGAAGTTCTAGAAGGGTGTTTCCCCCCTGCAATCATAGATCGATACACTTTGATATTAGTTATATTCAGACAGGTGTTGGAATCCCACCAACATAAGCAGATCTTAAAAGACATTGTTTTTTTTTTTAAAAATGCTGCCTGTACTTGTATCCAGCGTGCAATTAAAAAAACCTTAATTTTAAAAATGAAACAAAAATGCCCAAGGGGCAGTTCAGCCATTGTTTGTGGGATCAAATGATATGGAATTAAACTGAAATTAAATTGGAGTTCATAAGACCCCACTTTCCTAGGGGTTAAGGGTCTCTCTCTCCCCCCCCCATCTCCGGTTAAGGCTTCATGGCAGAAAATTTGGTTATCCTAATGTCAACAAGGGTGGAACCGTTCACCAAGAGGCCGTGTCAACGGCGCCTGAGTCAACATTTGTCTAATTTTAAGGAGCTGGTTACGAAGATCTCTTCAACCGTGGCAGTATTTGCATATGTGCAAATAGCTTCAACGAAGCTGAAGTGACAAAGAGTGAGCTGGAAGATATTAAACAGATGGAGAAAGGGATGTGATAGTTGTTGTTGGTGTGTGTGTGTGTGTGTGTGCATGCGCACGCACGTTTTAACACCAGCAACATACATCCACAATAACCTTGCACGCTACATTGAGTTTCAAAAACAACCTGTTCTCATCTGTACATATTTTTTTAATAGCAGCTTGGTGTCCTTTTAAAGGAAATGGACTGTTTCTCAAAAGAAGCTGCTCTAACGGGTATTTTTTTAGGGTTTTAGGTCTGGGATAGCTGTACTCCAAAATCTGAATCTCCCATCATCGATGTCCTTACCAGGTTGGGAATTCCGGAATGTAGTCCGACCTCTGTCATCTTCATTGCGATAAGCGGGGAGCTGGTGAGAATAAAGAATGGAGCGTCTTGTTACTTATGTGATGCCAAGTAGCTTCTGACTTGTGGGGGCCTTTATGAGTTAAGGATTAAAACCCTCCAAAGGCTCTTGTTATTAAAAGCCCTACTCGTGTCTTGCAACCCATGGCTTCATTTATTGAGTTTGTTCATCTCGTAGCTACTTTTCTTCTTTTCCTGCTGTCTTCAGATTTTCCCAGCATTATTGTCTCCTCCTGTGAGTCATGCCTTCTGAAGATGTCCCAAAGCACGAGAGCTTCCAGTTCCATCAGTTTTGCTTCTTGAGAGAGTTTGATGTAGGACCCTCCAGAGATGACCACAGAGAACCCTAAGCGGTTGGGCAATTTTCAGCTCCTAGGACTGAAGGGTGGTGGGTCAAGCGGAATCAAGTGGCTACAGCTGTGACATGCAGACAGGCATTGACAATACAGTAGGACCCCCATATCCACGGATTCATTAACCACTGATTCAGTTATCCACAGTTGGCAGAGAAAATAATTAAATTAAAAGGGCTCCAGTTTTGTCCAGTAGTGTCTCCTCCCTGGATTTTGGTTTGAATTTTCTGAGCCACTGAACCTTATTGAAGAGAGAGAGAGAGAGAGAGAGAGAGAGAGAGAGAGAGAGAGAGAGAGAGAGAGAGAGAGAGAGAATCACGACTTCAGGACCATGGAGAGCTCCTGTGAAATTCAGACGTGGGTGATCCCACCACCCACTTTTTGTGAATCTAGGCTTCCGTCTGGGCCTCTCCTAGCCCCTTCGTGGGAGGGCGTGAATTGACATCTCCGTTAGTCAAGACGTTCAAATTATATTGTCGGGCGATGATCTCAGTGGTACAAAGGAG
Source organism: Phrynocephalus forsythii (assembly GCA_029282475.1). Classification (NCBI taxonomy): domain Eukaryota; kingdom Metazoa; phylum Chordata; class Lepidosauria; order Squamata; family Agamidae; genus Phrynocephalus; species Phrynocephalus forsythii. Next base: position 5,878,955 of record JAPFRF010000017.1, on the reverse strand, counting down.
AACTGGCTTGTTTGTGATTGAGGACTCTTGCCATTTATAAATTACTGGCATAGCTATTGTTTAAAAAAAAAGCACAAAAAAACCCCCACAGCCCAAAAGCTCTTCAGAATGGCGTGTCTTTCTAATTCTGTAATTTACAAAGGAGCTTGCAGCATGCCACATATTGGAGGGCTTTCAAGACGCAGCGCGAGCCAATCTCAAGTGAATCATCATCATCCCACCGTTTCCAGGGGCAGCTAAAGGTCTGGAGAAATGCCAGGCAGGACCTGCCAATCTCTCCTGGAAAACACAGCCTTGGGAACAGGAGCGTGCTTGTAAATTGCTGCGTCGGACGAGAGCCGTTGAGACCCGTTTCAGATCTAGAGCTGGGCTTGAGCTGGCTGCTATTGCCTCCTCGCCTAACCTACCTCAAGGGGATGTTGGGAGGATAAAACCAGGGAGAAAAGCCAGGCATTTGGATAACAGGAATATCTGTGCCTGAAATATTGTCATAAAAGGCCAAACGGTTAGATTTTGTCCTTGCTGTGCCGTCGACGGTGACTCCAGTCCCTTGTGGAGTCGGGTCAGTTAGCAATGCATGGTAAGAGTGTGTGGTTTCTTGAAGACACAGGTTTTTTAAAACCCTGCTTGAGATGGTAGTAGCCACCCCCACCCCCACCCCCAAATGACCCTTGAAAAGAACGTACAGGGCATAAACACTGCTTGTTAACCCCTCGGCCCTGCCAACAGGATGGTGTTGAGTCATCATTTCCACGGCGGCAAAGATACCGTCCTGCAACTCCACTTATTTTTCATTGGTGTGGCTTGGAATACAAATGAATGTGGTTGCGTTTATTTATTAATATATTTAAAGAAAGACACAGAATCAAATGGACACCCCATCACTGCACCAACTACTTAGCAACACTCTTTTTTAAAGGCGTTCACGCTGAAGTTGCACCCAACAGGCAGATGGTGCTCCTAGTCGGGCAGGCATATCCAAACTTTGGCCCTCCAGATGTTTTGGACCGCAACTCCCACAGTCTTTTGTCGTTGGCAGTCTAAGCTTGGAATTCTGGGACTTGTGGTCCAAAACATCAGGAGGGCTGAAGTTTGGACATGCCTGTAGCAGGGGCTTTCTGTGGTGTGAGGTTCTCAAGAAGTGGGTTTAGCAGTCGCGCGCACAAGCAGTGCGTTTCTGTGGCTGGGTGCAGATTTGAACCCAGGTCTCTTGCGTCCCCATCCAACTATCTCTACCGGCATTTTCCAACCTCGGGTCCCCAGATGTTCTTGAGCGACAAGTCCCAGGAATCCTGGCCGGCACAAGCTGGTGGAAAAGGCTTCGGGGAGTTTTAGCCCCGGACATCTGGAGGACCCCAGGTTGGGCGCCATGGGTGTCTCCTATGCTCTGCGGTTTGGGACCTACTCCTAGGAAGATGGGTGAAAACCACTCTTTTCCCAGGGGCTGTTCTGCCGGTTCCTTGCAGCCTCAAAATTAAAAGAACTGTTTTCGTGACGTGAATATTCGTACAGAATCTCCCTCCAGCCACCGTGGAGTAGAGGAATATTTGACAAACGGGACTCTTGCTGAATCTAGACGGGCCGGACCTTTTTGCTTTGAAGGAACGGGCAGGTTTGGCTGCCAAACCTCCAAAATATAGATTTATTAATTCCTTTTTTTGAAAAAACGAACAAGCCCAGAAGTGACAAAACGGTTACTAAGGAGAAAGGAGATGCGTGTATTAAACAATCTGTTGCGTTTTGTGGTGTGTGTGTGTGTGTGTGTGTGTGTGTGTGTGTGTGTGTGTGTGTGTGTGTGTGTGTGTGTGTGTGTGTGTGTGTGTGTGCCCATGCTCTCACCATGGTGCTTCGTGCTCCACTGCCGCCTAAGCTTCAAGAAAAGTTTTGTTGGCTAAATGCACAGGAAAGGACAAAGCAAAGTTTATCAAATTGTTGTCCCTGATGTGCTATCAGGTTGGCTCCGACCTCTTGGGGACCCTATGAACGAGCAGTCTCCAGAATGCCCTGCCCTCAGTGGCTCTGCTGAACTCTTGCAGACATCTGCCTGTGGTTTCTTTTAGGGTGTTAGCACATCTTATGTTTGGTCTTCCTCTCTTCCTGCTGCATTCCGCCTTTCCCAGCATGTCGTTTTTTTCGCGGCTACCGTGCCTTCTCATGCTCTTTCCAAAGTAGAATGCAGCCTCAGCTTCAACAATTTTGCCTCCAGTACAGTTCAGGCTTGATTGAATCTTGGGCCCGCTTGCCAGCTTGGAGAATGATGGGATAGGTAGTGTAATAATAATAATAATAATAATATCAATGTGAAAATCCCATCCCTAGTGACAGACTCTGGTTGGAAGGCGTCAGTTAGCACTAAGAAAGAAAGAAAGACTCCAGCACAGAACTGGATTTCTTCAGGATTCCATATGGAGAACCAGATTGAAGTGAGGAGGAAGAGGATTTTAAAAGGACGCTTTAAAAAAGAATCCTGTTAGCTTCAAACTCTCTTGGCTCTAAGCAGCAGAAGGTGTGTTTGTGTGTGTTTGTGTAAGAGAGAAATGGGGGATCCTTTTGAATCAGTCCCTCACCTTTGCCCCTCCCTGAGCAGCCTTGGTAAATTTAGCCTCTGTTTATCTTTGAGGATAAGTTATATATCCCCCCCCCCATTTTGCCGTGCACAAGCAAGGGCGCACACATTCACAAACGCAGGTTGTTTGCCAACACTCGGGTGGGTAGGAGATGGAATTTTTATTTCCTTATAAAAACCAGTGCATTTGATCTGCTTCCACCCCCCCTCCAAGCTCTTAAGTTTATACTGTATCCCACTAGGAGATTGTCTTTTTAGTCATTGGGGGTATTGTTTACTGTCTCTCTCTCTCTCTCCCCCCCCCCCCGATTATATTCCTGCATGGAGCAAGGGGTTGGACTTGACGGGCCTTGTAGGTCCCTTATCAATTCACGCTTCTAGGATGATGGTCCTCACCCCCTCTGTTCGGAAATCTCCAGCATCCCGAGGGGGCGGAACGAGAAGGCGGAAGGCACCATTTAAACCCCCCCCCAACCCACCACGCTTCCTGAGTCATCCAGCTCAGCTTTCGTTTATTTCCCCCCCCCTCTTCTCCAATCGCCCACCTGCCGGGCCCCCCGAAGCACACACTTAAATGGTCTGATTCATAAACATTCCGTTCTCTGTTATCTTCCCACTTTCCCTTCAGCCTTCTTCTTTTTTTTTCCTTTAGAGAAATCCCAGGACGATGATTTCTCCATCCATGGAAACCCTGTAACAGGTGCAGGGAACAGCCGGTCCTGTGGCCAATGCTGGCCCTCTCTGTTTGGCCCCGGAGAGTGGCTCCCGAGGTTGTGTTTGTGGACTGGGACTCCCAGAACCCCCCCTCCCGGGCAGCACAGCCGGCGGGGGAAACTTCTGAGTTTTAGTCCATGAACCCCGCATGACCGAGTACCTATTATGTGACTTTTAGGTGGATTTGCCCATAGATTGCTCGGACTGAACGTGGAATAGTCCTTATGCTTTATTTATTTATTTATTTATTTATTTATTTATTTATTTATTTATTATTTACACTTGTATACCGCCCCATTCCCACAATGGGGACTGAACGTGGAACAATTGTCCAATAGCAAAACAGCAATGACCAAAAGAAATTTGCTAATAATTTTCCCAACAAATGGGACCTTAGACATTGCCGTAAGCTTCTCGGAAGAGGATAGTTTTCCCATCTCGTCTTGTGGTGACATTTCCCCCCCCCCTTAATTAGTTCACTGATTGTTCTTCGGTTTCATATTGCCTTTTAAAAAATGATGCTGGGTGCCTCTTCAAGTTCATTATTCGGAACTTAAATATTGTCTTTGATCCGTCCGGGTTGTCTATTTTACTTCAGAGTTGTCAGCCGCCTTGGGTCCTTTCCAAGGAGTGTGTGTGTGTGTGTGTGTGTGTGTGTGTTGTGTCGTTACAGTCGTGACCGACTCTTTGTGACCCCATGTCCATGGAGTTTTGTTGGCAGGAATACTGGAGTGGTTTGCCTGTTCCTACTCCAGGCGCCTACAGCACCTGCTATTCCCTGGTGGTCTCCCATCCAAGTACGAAACAGGGCTGACCCTGCTTAGCTTCCGAAATCAGGCGAGATCGGATGTAAGGTGGGGTAAAAATATTTTAAACAAACACACACCTGGGAACCACTGGCCCGTCCTTGGGTAGCCCCACCTCTCATGAGGTGTAGCTGCTGGACATAAAAACCTTTTGTTTATTATTTTCCAGGTCTGTTGGGTGCCACTCTACTGCCCTGCCTACTGTTGGAATGTACCCCCTCCCGGGAGAACTTCTCAGACATCAAATTGGCCCTTGGGTGGGAAAATCTGTGCCACTCATGCCCGCCGTGTGTGGTTTTGGGTGGTGACTAGGAACGCGTGTCTAGTGTTGATATCAACGCACTAGGAATGGAAGATTAAGTGGGAATGGAGTTCCCGTTGGTCTTATTGCCATAGGCCGCTTTGAGACTGGATCATGGTCTATTAAACCATGGTTTAAACAGTGGGGAAATGTTTTGCTCATAGATAAACCAGGATCGATTGCTTTTTTTAGGGGTTAGGGCCCTCTTTTGTATAGATTCCCGGTTCCCAATCTTAGGTCCCCAGATGTTCTTGGATGGACCCCCCCCCACAAGTCATCACCACTCGTTGTGCTGGCCCAGGATTGTGGGAGTTGTAGTCTGAGAACATTTGGAGACCCAAGGAGTGGGGACACCTGGTTTTTGACAACAGCATGGGGACGAGCGCTTTGCCTCTGTACCCCATCTTGCAAGCTCACCTGCACGTAGCAAGTTTTACACCAACTGCAGAATTGGGCACACAGCTCATTGTGCGACTTGTCGCTCAAAAGGCAGGACAGGACAAAAAGGTGCAGTGTGAGCACCCCAACAGTTTTCCTCCTGGTAGAGTTTCCCATTATTTGAAAATATTTCAAAGCATTTGCTATTCTTTTTTTCTCTTTTAAGCATTTTAACATAGTTTCTGTTTCATATTAGGGATTGGTTCCTTTTTTTTTACTCCCCTGGCAGCTTATGCTCAAGGAAAGAATATATAAAAACAATACTCTATGGTGGTTAAAAACAATCAATAAATTAAAATCGCAACCCAAAGCATTCTACAATCCAACCCAGCATGATAATAACGTACGCTTCAGCAAGGTGCTGGTAGTAGGTGTATTTTATATTCAAGATAGGTTTAAAGTAGGAAGTAGTAGTAGTAGTAGTAGTAGTAGTAGTAGTAGTAGTAGTAGTAGTAGTAATAATAATAATAATGATAATGATAGTACTGTATTATTATGTACTGGGATCTGCTTGCATAACTTCACTGATAATCACATAGTCCTAAATGCTTGGGAAGCGTCCGACTAGTGATTGGTAATACAAAATCCAGCGTAGTCTGCTGTGTGATGATGATGATGATGATGATGATGATGATGATGATGATGATGATGATGATGATGATGATAATAATAATAATAATAATAATAATAATAATAATAATAATAATAATAATAATAATAATAATAATAATAATAATAAATTAATGCCAGAATCTTAACTAAAGGCAAATTCAGAGGCAGGGGTTTCCTCATCAGATCTCACGGGGTAGATGAGGCTGCACGTATATCTCACAGGAGCAGATTGGCAAGGTTTGAGGCCATCACCAAGAAGGTGGTAAACATGGGTTGCAGCAGATCATTTCCCTGGCCTTACAGCCCTCCAGGGTCCACACCGGCTGCTCCATCTGAAATAATAAAAATAATGACCACATCAGCTCGTTTTTCTTTTAAGGGCTTCTCATTATTTTTCTAGAGGTGGAGACACTGAATTGGCCGCTCTATTTGGCCCCGTAAGCCTGCAAGCCACACGGTTTCTAGTTCCTGCCGTCGTGCCTGCCAAGCATTCAATCTTGAAGATGGGTCTATTTAAAGTCTGGAAAGGCTTATATTGGTGCTGATGTCCATCCCAATCATAGTAAGATTCTCATACAGATGGTTATAGACCAGTGGTTTCTAACTTTGGGTCCCCAGATGTTCTTGGACTACAACTCCCAGAAATCCTGGCCAGCCCAGCTAGTGGTGAAGGTATATGGGAGTGGTCTGGTGCCCAATTTGGGCAAAACATTTCTCTAGACATGTCATATTTTTTTTCTTTAGAGGAGCAAAGGGTGCTTGCGTACACTCGGACGCAGTAAGCATAGAAAGATACAAACGGGCCGTCTACAACTTCTGATTCTTAAAAGTCTGGGACACAAAGCAGCCAACTCCGTGGTTCTGCGCAAAAGTGTGTCGTTTGTGCAAAAAAAAAAGTGGAAAATATTGTCACCAATGTGAGAAGTTGCATTGTGTCCGGAAACGGCTTGGCTGTCCGCATCTCTGAAGAGATAAACATTGTGGTTTCTTTATCTGCGGCCTCAACATGTTTCTAGCAGTGTTATTTTCAACACAAAAAAATGCAAGTAATCCACAAACCATACATTTGGGGGTGGGGTGGGAAAGGACAGTTAGGGCTGAAAAAATGGGAACACTGGTGAAAGCAGTACTGATAACTCTCCTAGTCTTGCTAATGATGTGGCGCTCCCTTGCTTTTGCTGGGGTGTAGCTGGTGCTACTCAGATGTTTTTCTTCCAGAAAAAGAGCACTTCAGCAATGTACTGGATGCATTTCTTGAATGAGGAATCACTGCCCTATGAGGTTTCATCCTCAAGCACAGACTAGACTGGGCCATCAACATTTGGAGATGGTTTTCTATATCAGTCAGGACAGATATTAGCTGAGATTGGGTCCCCAGATGTTCTTGGACTACACTTCCCCCAAATCCTGGCCAGCATAACTAGAGGCAAAGTCTTCTGGGAGTTGAAGCTGGAAATCCAAGGTTGTGAACTGCTGGCTTAGATGTTCTGTGAGGGCCTTCTCAATTATGTGGTTCTAGATTAGACTAAATGGCTTCTAACAGTGGTGGTGAACCTCTGGTACCCCAGATGTTTTGGACCACAACTCCCAGAATTCCGAGCCTGTGTTGCCAATGACAAAAGACTGTGGGGGTTGTCTAAAACATCTGGAGTGCCAAAAGTTCACCACTACTGGCTTATAAGATCCCTTTCAACAGTATAGTTCCTGTGTTGTTTTTAAATTAATTTTAACAACAAAATAAACAATTAAGAAATCACACTGCTAAACTACCTCTACAACATCCACCCAAATATACAGTTAACCATGGAAAAAGAAATAGAGGGGAAACTCTCATTCTTAGATGTCATGGTCATGTGCAAACCGGACCTCCAATTAGGACACAGGGTCTACAGGAACCCACACAGACCTACATAAAAATTCCAACCACCCACCACCCAGGACAAAAAAGAGACATAATCAAAACACTTGTAGACAGCGCAAACCAGAACTGTGAAGCTGAATTCCTCAACACTGAGCTCAGCCACCTGAATTGGGCCTTACAGGCAAATGGCTATTCCAAGAATGAAATCAAAAGAGTCATCAAAGCAAAAGAACCCCAACAGTAAACTGAAGGAGGAAGACAGCCCCCAACAAACAAAGTACAGTGGTACCTCGAATAACAACTGTCCCCGGATAACGAATAATTCGGATAACAACTGCAAATTTCCGGGTATAGGGCTGCCTCTGATAACAAATTTTCCCTATGGGCTGCCTCGGATAACGAATCACAATTCCTAGGTATAGGTCTGCCTTGGAGAACGAATTTTCTCTATGGGCTGCCTTGGATAACGAATCTTCCTATGGGCTGCCTCGGATAACGAATTTTCCCTATGGACTGCCTCAGATAATGAATTTCCAGCATGCATCAGTAAAAAAGTTATCCCAGGTGAAATTGCATCTGTACCTTTAAAGTGCACTTTTTAAAGAGTTTTGAGCAAAAAAACAGGTGTCTGTGCCTTTTTCCTAGGCTGCAGAACGGATTAAACGGTTTCCCATTCATTCCTATGTGATACTGCATTTCGGATAACAACGTGTTTTGGATAACAACTAACCTTGGAGAACGAATTACCGTCATTATCCAAGGCACCACTGTAATTCTGCCATACATAAAAGGAGTCACGGACCACATGGACGTGTTGAAAAAACAAAACCTACAAACAGTATTTAGACTCAACACAAAAATACAACAGATGCTACAGTCAGCAAAGGACAAAAGGAACCCAGTCACCACTGCAGGAGTATGACAGATACCTTGTAGTTGTGGCCAGGTAGATATTGGGCCCACAAAGTGCAGCATCCAGACCAGAATCAAAGAACATGAAAGACACTGTAGGCTGAAACAACCAGAAAAATCAGCAGTAGCTGAACACACCCTGAAACAAAGTGGATATGAAATCCTCTTCCAGCACACAGAGTTACTGGACAGCATCAACAATCCCTATGTCAAACTAAACAGGGAAGCCACTGAAATCCAGTTTCAACAAAAAAGAAGAAAGTCTAAAAATCAACAAAGCCTGGCTTCCAGTACTGAAAACTACAGTCGGCAAAGGGTCAAAGTTCAATGGTTCCCACCCAGGCACAACAAGCACCAGTTCACATAATAGAATAGCTAACGACACCCATCAACCACAGAGAAAGATCCCTACCACCCCTGATGCAGTGAACACTTCTTAATCCCTCCATCACAATGTCTAACACCTATTCTACATATTCTCCTACATAGGACAAGTTTTTACTTTCCCACAACTTTAAAACCCCACAGTCTCACTCACTCTATACCCCAGAGCACAGAGAGAACTCCTAGTTCCCTGAGCTCTTTGCTCTCTGACGATGCTGGCCACAGAGTGTGGTGAAATGTCAGGAACAAAAACTTCCAGAACAAGGCCAAGCAGCCTGAAAAACTCACAACAGCTATCAAACTGCTAAACTTTACCTAACTAAAACATAATTTAACCAGGAAACACAAATGGTTTCCCAAAATAATGATAGTCAATTTAATTTCTTTCTTTGGATCAATAGTGATCTTTTCATCTTTCCAATTTTTTATTCCAATGCCCCTTACTCCATTCAAAACTGTAATGTTTTTGCAAAAGTCCTTTCCCTCTTGTTAATGCAAATTCTAAGAAATCTTTTTTTCTTTAAATATAATCGTCTTTTTAACAATCCTTTTAAAATCTTAATATCATATGTGAGCTATTGCCATTGACAGCTGTGCTCCAAATCTGATTATATACCATTCAGGTGAGTGAAAAGCGTGTTTTACTTTCCTCCTTTTTTGTTGCAGTTATTAATCTTGCTGCTGATAAGCAAATAGAAATTGATTCTTCCATGTCGCCCTCCACATTGTTTAATAACGTTTCTGTACAGTATCCTTTTTAAAAGAGTCTTTTAAGACTGGTTTCCCGGGGTCTAGGGGTGCAGCTAAGCAATATTTACGAAAGTAACAAAAATAAAAGAACAGGGCACGAACTTTGTGGCCCCGCATACGTTGACTGGGAGCTGAAGAACTACAGAGCGACTCTGTGGTTTCTCGGCTGTTTCCATGACGTATTTGATCGGCTTTTTGAAGTTCATTCTTCCGTAGGATTAAAAAACCTGTCTGCAACGGCTTTTTCAAGTAGCCTAGTTGAAGCCAGTCTGGAAGCTTACCAACGAATCTTATTCCTCGGGCTGTATTGTGTGTGTGAAAAAAAAAAATCTTCCTAATTTTTTCCTTTGTTGAAAATAATCACTGTCGCTTAGTTTAGGGTGGAGGAGGACACTGGATTTAGTTTGCCTTGATGGTGAAAGCAAACAAACACACCACTGGGTAAAATGTCTGATGCCTTTCCTGTCCCTTTGTGCTTAACTTGCATCGTCCTTGAAAAGTGCAAATTGAAAACGGTACCTCAGCGCCCCTCGTGTATTGTTGAAGTCATCTCTTTTTTTGGACTTCTGTTGTTTGTATTTACAGACAAGTGGAAATTTAAAAAAACCCAAATCTATAGAGCTCCCATCATGGCATATCTTTTGATGATTGAGACATACAAAATAACGTAGGGCATGAGTAAAGTGGATAGAGGGACATTTTTCTCGCTCTCACAAAAGACCAGAACTAGGGGACATCCACTCAAATTGAGGGCTGGGAGAGTAAGAACAGACAAAAGAAAATATTTTGTCACCCAGCGTGTTGTTGGTCTGTGGAACTCTCTGTCACAGGAGGTGGTGATGGCATCTGGCCTGGATGCCTTCAAAAGGGGATGGGACAGATTCCTGGAGGAAAAGTCCATCCCAGGTTAGAAACCACGATAGAGATGTGTCATCTCCAGGCTTAAAACCAGGGTCCTTCAAGGGCCAGATGCAGGGGAGTGGTATCAGGAGACAGAGATCTAGTCTCGTGCACTCTCAGACACATCTGGTGGGGCCACTGTGAGATACATACAGGAAGCTGGTCTAGATGGACCTTTGGCCTGATCCAACATGGCTCTTCTTATGATGCTCCTCCATCCCCAAAATTTAGGCTGCCAGTTAGACTGGGTTGAATTTTAGAGACTTGAGGTTTTTATAACACTAGAGAAAAGGTTAGAAGGCAAAATATTATTTATTTGTTTGCCTGCAAAGAAAGGAGTTGTTCCATTTGTGGAAGGACAGCAAAGATGGGGGGCAGCCTGGACTTTGTGTGTGTGTGTGTGTGTGTGTGTGTGTGTGTGTGTGTGTGTGTGTGTGTGTGTGTGTGTGTGTGTGAGTCCCAGAGTCTAGATGCAGCAACCAAGTGCCAGGGTTTATTAGAAGGCAACTCAATGGATGTTTTTGCTCTCTCATTTATTTATTTATTTATTTATTTATTTATTTATTTATTTATTTATTTATTTATTTATTTATTTTATACTGTACCACAACCATCTCTTGAGGGTTGCCAGAAACACAACATCACCCTCCTTAAAGGAAAACAAGAAGTGGCTCAAACCTCTCTTTCTGAGACCACAAAAAGTCATGTCGTAAAGGGGTGGATTCTAGCCATGGCAATTCAGCAATTTCAGTGGGGTGGCAGGACATTTTGGGGGGGGGGGTGGGGGTGGGGGTGGGAGCGTGATGGAGCCAGGGGTTACAAAAATGACTTGGCCGGATACATGCAACCCAAGGGACAACCTTTCCCCGCCCTGATGCACTTAGTAGAAGCTTTGGGACGTATTTCACATTTTCTGCCAGTATCGGATAATAGTGTTCAGCGAGCCGTCTTTCTGAACTTGCTTTTTTTTTTCTTCCAAATTTGCAGAATGCTATACATTGCCCAAGGGTTGGGTTGCCTGGCTGAACCTGATGTCAGCAAAGGGCAGAGTGTCTCTCATCTGTAAAAATAAAAATAAAAATAAATATGTGCAACGATGCATTTTCGCAGGTGCTCAGTGGCAATTATGCAAGCGTCAAGAGAGTGCCACGCTCCGTCTCCCTCTTTGCTGCAGCTTTGAGAGTTCAAGGAGTCCTTGTCTTTTTTTCTTCCACATCTGATTCCCCTCCCCCCCCGGGACTTACACCACTGCCGCATTGCTTGTGGGACGCTGGTAGCGTGTGTTTAACACTGAACTTAGAATAGATGTTTGGGCTGCCTTGTAGCTGAACTGGCTCTTTAAAAGTCTGAAGCACCGAATGGGTTGTGCACATCTTTTGGAGCCATCAGCCTGTTTTCTTCTTGTGCTTGCTGCTTTTGTGTGCTTTGTAGCAGAAAAATATAAGATGCAAGATATATTTTTTTCCTTCTGTACACAGTGCAAACCACGAAAGGGGGAGGGACTCGGTATTTCACAAATGGTGGGGTTGAGAACTCCCACAGCAGTTGAACTATCCTGGATGAATTTCAGCCAGTGATGAGACATGGATGAGGTTCCTTTACATCCATACATTGTGGAGGGTTATCTACTTGGCAGTTTACGTACCCAAGGTTTTTTTTTCCAGGTCCTCTTGGGTTAAAACCAAGCTTCCGCCGGAAATGGTGGGAGATGCCACCAACAGGAAGCTACGTGGACCAATGGTCTCAAATAGTATAGAAGCCCCAAACATTTTGCTGCCTGAGGGAAGGACAGTCCAGACAGAAAGGCAACCAAAACCTTGGCCAACCCTTGAGATAGAGGAACGTTCTTGATCACAACTGGAGGTTGCGACCGGCAGGCAAGACTCCTGTTGCACCTTCCTTGCACATAGCACACATGGGGAAGCTGCCGCACTCCGCCTAACAATAGGGCCAAAGGTTGGCAGCTTCTCATGCTGAAATCAGGTCACTGTCATCGAGTGTGTCTACCTCCTAACTTGGCCACCACTCCTGGTTTCTCCTGAAAAACTACATAGGTGTTTGTTGGGTTGCATATCACTGTATCCCCACCCCTATAAGACACATCCATGTATAAGACGACCCCCACTTTTCCAACCCAAAACTGACGTTCCGTAACCACGTGGTTCTGTTGTTGGCTGACTTCCGTGTATAAGGCAGCCCTCCATTTTTAGTCTTATAATTTTAGACCAAAATGTAGTCTTATGCATGGGGAAAATATGATGCATGTTGCATTCACTTGGATGAGAAATGCTAGATAGCATGCAGGAGAAAGGGAATTTGTGATCTAAATTATGGCCCCCTCTGTTATCTAACGTTTCCATGGCAACTGTGAACCAAAGGGAAGATGGGTTGAACACACTTCCCATGACACATCAAGGTAAACATATAGGAAATTTGAAAAGCTTTGGACTAGATGGTTGCAACTGTGATAGCGATGATCATCAAATGATGGAGTGGGAAGGAGTTGGATGATCGTAGGATGATGGAGTTGGAAGGGGCCCGTATGGCCATTGAGTTGTCCTGATCCAGGCAGGAATCTAAATCAAAGTGAGTCTGACAGAGGGTTGTCCAATTTTCTCTTCAGTGCCTCTGGCATCAGAGCACTCACCAGCTCCTAAGGTCATGTTTTCCATTGTTGTACTGCTCTAACAGTTAAGAAGTTTTTCCTGATGTTCAGCTGAAATCTAGCTTCCTGTAGCTTGAGCTCATTATTATGTCCTGCAGTCTGGGATGATTGAGAACAGATCCTACCCCTCCTCTGTAGGACCACTTTACAAGTACATGAAAAGTGCTACAGTATCTCCCTCAAACGTTTGTCCTCAAAGCTAAACATGGCCAGTTCCTTCAGTCTTTCCTCATAGGGCACGATTTCCATTCCCCTCATCATCCTCGTTGTTCTTCTCTGAATTTGCTCCAGTTTTGTTGGTCTCCTTCAACTGTGGGGCATCCAGAACAGGACAAAGTACTCTAGATGAGGCCCAACCAGTGCTGAGTAGACGGGGATTAGTACCTTCTCTTAATGCATCATAAAATCGCATTTGCCTTTTTAGCAGCCACATCATGCTGTTGGCTCACATTCAGTTTTTGATCTACAACAACTCCAGGGTCCTTCTCATTCACAGCATTTGCCGATGATCTGATCCTAGAAGTGAAATGTTTCATTCCCCTTTATATGATCCATGCCTGTTATTAATTTCAATGACTTGGACTCGACTCATGATTCGGAACCCACCCACTCCTTCCTTTTTCCTTGAGGGGTGGAGTTTGTTTTTTACTAGGGGCTCGGACGTGGTCCCAAGACTCAGATTTATATTATATATATATTTATTTCTTTAATTTCATTTTAATAGGCCACTCTGGACTGTTTATTTAAAAAAGAATTAAGAGAAGTGGTAAAAGAGATGCAAACAAAACAAAGTACATTTAAAAAAATTACAGGAAATGAGGAAATTAGATCAAGGGAGGCTAAAAAGAGAACTGAACCCGAAGACTCGCCAATATCTCTGATATATACTTATGTTTGTGCAGGTGGGGGTTGTGGAGGTGCAGGAGAGAGAATTGATATGGTCCTGGGTCCCTGAGTTTGAAAAGTTTTTTCCCCATTGCTCATGCTGTTTGACAAGTAACTGTTGCTATAGTTCAGATGTTACTTCTCATTATTTTGCCATTACTTTAGGTTGCTTGTTTGGGCGTAACACATGGGGCCAAAAGTCCTCTGGGAAACGGTTTTGGGATACCCCCCAAATGGCCTTAAAAGGTAACTTTGGAAAGGAATGAGAAAACATTAATATCAGTGACATTCCTTTCTTCCCTCTTGGACATGTATGTGCAAGGCGGCGCCCATATCAGTGTTTAAAAAGTAGACCCTTCCTGGTAGTTATCTTACATTTCTAATTCAGATCCCCCAATGTAGAAGGTGAAATCAGTCTGATGCAGCTGCTTTGGCCAGTGCGCTCCATGTGGGACTGCTCCCAGACTGTGGAACTCCCTCCCACTGGAGACCAAACTGGGGCCCCCATCTTTGCTGTCCTTCCGCAAGTGGGTGGAGATGGCCTTTCTCTGCAGGCAAGCTTTTCTTCAGGGTCTGGCTGCCTGAGTGGGTTATTTAAAAAACAAAGATTAAGAACATAAGAAGAGCCCTGCTGGATCAGGCCAAAGGCCCATCTAGTCCAGCTTCCTGTATCTCCCAGTGGCCCCACCAAATTCGTGTGGGAGCACACAGGACTAGATCTCTGTCTCCTGATACCACTCCCCTGCATCTGGCCCTTGAAGTACCCCGGTTTTAAGCCTGGAGATGACACATCTCCATCCTGGTTTGTAACCTATGATGGAGTTTTCCTCCAGGAATCTGTCCCATCCCCTTTTGAAGGCATTCAGGCCAGATGCCATCACCATATTCTGTGGCAGGGAGTTCCACAGACTAATAATGTGCTGGGTAAAAATAAAAATTCTTTTGTCTGTTCTCACTCTCCTAACCCTCAGTTTGAGTGGATGTCCCCCAGTTCTGGTATTTTGTGAGAAGGAGAAGAACATCCCTCTGTCCACATCCAGATTCTTGTACATTATTGCTTTGAATGTGTTTTGATGCCACTTATGTTTATTTTTTATTTTTTGTATGGTATTTGTAGGATCCCTTTCAATATTTGTATGCTTGCTGTTACAAGCTTTAATACTGCCTCTTGATGACGTAAGCCACTTTGGGTCCTTTTAAGGAGAAAGGCGGGGGTTAGAAATGTTTTAAAGAAGTAAACATTTGACATTGATTTGTGAACCCGTTATAGATGCCTGACAGTTTGGTGTGACAGAGGCTGGCGCTGGTGTTGGGCTCTCCTCTGCCCCGTTTTCTAGCTGGGTTTTCCTGTATTTAGTCCATTTGTTGACCTTGAGAGATTACCCAATGGAAAAATGATTATAGAAAGAAGAGGGGGGAGGAGGAGGGAAGATCCGTTGGTTTTGTTTGTCAATTTGTAAGTGATGATCAAACAGCCGGCTTCCTTCCTGTCCCCCGAAATGCTTTGCGTTGGTCTAGCTTCCTTTTGTGGACAGAAAGAAACACGTTTTGATAATATAAGCACCGGGACGTTTCTACACCACTGGTTTTCCTTGCGGGCTTACATTTCAAAGTGGGATGTCTGTAAGCCGGTTGCGTTTTGTACTCCTGTAAGAACACAGGGCAGATCTAGACACACACAAGGTTTCTGTACTCCTGTAAGAACAAACAGGGCAGATCCACCACCACCCAGACACCACTGGGGGCCATCACAAAGCAGCTGGTAGGCTCTCTCAAAAACAGGGGGTAGGTGGGGGTTGCGGTCCCAGGGGCAGGACCTTGCCCATGACCTGCAAACTGACCTGCAAACTGAGCTGCTATGTGCAGGGGCAGTTTATCTTAATTTGCTGGATACCAGCCACAAGAGGAGATTTTATGCCCAGCAAGCTACATGCAAAACCAGAGAACAGTAATAAGAACTCCAACAAACATGTGAAGAACACTAATTGCTATATATAATTAAGAAAAGGATGCTATGAATCATTGAATCCAGCCCTTGTCAAGTCGGGAATTGAATTCCCAGCTAGGAATGGGCATGAAATGAAAAAAAAAATTCATTTAGTTTTAGCCCCCGTTTCATTTTGTTTCAAATGATTTTTTTCCAAAAAATTGTTACGAAATGAAATACCAGATTCAAACCCAGGGAGCCATTCTACATAGTAACAAAACGGTTTGTTTAAAATGAAAAACAAACAAACAAACCACACACTGTTTCATTTCTTTTCATTACAAAACATTGTCTGACATTTCGCAAGCTTACGAAACGATTCGTAAGCTTACGAAACAAAACAGCGTTTCGTTATTCGTAAGTTGCCCATCCTTACTCCCAGCCTCTGGATCCATAGCCAGAGGCCTAAACCACCGAACTAGAATATGGAACAACTGAACGCCATGACACAAGATGATGCAATATTCATCAACAGAGTGCTTGCTCCAAAACTGAGAAAGAATGAATAATTATCCCCATGAAATACTGGGATTATTAAATGCATGCAAACTGAGATAGCAATAACAAAGCGATAGAAAACAGTTTACAATTACTGACTGTAGCATAGGAAAAATTGAGCAAATAAAAATGTCCCTGCCAGCTAGCCCTCCATACGGCTTGGACTACAACTCCCATCCACCCTCACCGCCAGGCTCATTCAAACCAGGAGAGCTGTTTGGCAAGGTGGGCGGCCTCCTGGCAAGTTCTCTGTATTTTTTTTTAACTGTCACCCAGAGATCATTTGGTAGTGGGGCGCTAAAAATAATAATATATTAATAAATAAATAAATAAATAAATAAATAAATAAATAAATAAATAAATAAATAATAAAGCATTTTTAAACACAGAGGAAAAATACACGTTGGAGAGGAAAGGCGCCTTTCGTTAGGTATGAAAATAGGTATTTTGAGAACTTTACTGACTCTCTGCGCACACGCTCTCCCCACCCCCGTCTTGACATACGCAGACACTGTATTTATGCAGAAACCGAATGGGACGATGGGTCGGTTGTGTGTGGAATCGGACACGGACCTGAAAATGATGTTGGAAGTGTCGGTTGTTTGCCCATATCGTCGCCAAGGGAACCTGGCAAATGCCACCTTCGCCACCTCTGAGAACCCGCGGGATAGTCTTGCGATGAGTAAATAAACCGCACCGACGCAGAAGGCCAAAAATAAGTTAAACTGAAGTGCTAAGCACATAGATTCTTCAACCTCAATATTTGCCTTCTCTCTCCCCCCCCCTTCTAGCTCCTGGCAACAGCCGCGGTTGGGAGGCTTCCTCCACCCCCGAAATATTTGCGTGAAACATTCACCGGCTCTGAAACATTAACCATCTCCAATTGAACCGGTCTATAAAAAAATACATTTCTTTCTCAGATGCTGTATTTCTAGCATAGAGACCACCGTCCCCTCCAGTCCGTCATGGGACCTTTACGGGTTTCTGCAGAAGTCCCGTGAAACAGATGATTCCTGGATAAACTTCCATCTATATGATAGTCTTTAAAAGCACAATATAAGGCCACAACTTGTGGCTGGTTGCTTGAAACAGTGTTCAGTAAAAATTAGAGTGTATTCAGCGTTTATTATGCCTTGTCCTGATGTTGTTTCTCTTGGGCGATTCTTGCAGACTTGCATGCTGCCTTTACCTAGTAGGTGTGGCTGGGAGGAGCAGCTGTCAGTCACGGACACCACGAACCAATAGTTCTTTCCCTCACTCGGATTCAAAGAGAGACCCGCCTTTCTGCTCGGGTCTTAACCTCTCTCTTCTGAGTCTGTTGGAAACAGTCCGTGAATCTGTTGAAAGCCGTCAATCTTGCTTGTCAGTTTGCTGATTGATCTGTTCAGTTTGTGAGAAATGAAACTTTTAATCCTTTCAACTTCAAAGGTTTCAGAGCACACAGAATGGAAGTGTCCATGGGGAAAGGAGTGACCCAATACAGGGAACTTGGAAGTTATTTTGCTCTCTGCAGATAGAGGGATGAAATAGAATTCAAAGCTTTGCAACAGTTGCTGGAAGAATCCAGTAGCTTTCGTAGCTGACCATTTGCTTCCCGTCTTCCCATTATAGCATATCTAGACAGAGCTATGAAAGAATATTGATTACAATGTTGGATAACTGCCATCAGTCAGTTCAGAATGAACGATACATTCCTAAATGTGACACACTGGGAGAGAGTGCCTCCTTCAGAAAATGGAGGCCGAAAATAATTCATAAAATGACACTATTTGTAATTAGAGATGGGCATTTCGTTTCGGAAGGGGACTGGTTCCGAAATGAAACATGCCAGCACAGCTGGTGTTCAAAACATAGTCCCACCCTCTGGAACAAAGTCAACCACTGTCTTACCTTGTTGTACCTGGCACTGGGTGAAATCCCAATCAGGAAGCAGCCTTCGATGCACTGTCTTTCCCTCTCCCTCGTGCTGGCCAATCAGACGGGGAGGCGGGATGATGCATGTCCACGGACTTGTACAACACTGGCTTTTTCAGCTTGAATACGGAGATGAGCACCGCCCCTAGAGTCGGACACGACAAGCACGTGTGTGTGCGGGGAACCTTTACCTTTTTAAAAACAATAATGGCCTCACTTTACTCATTTTAGCTTCTAAAGAGAGGATACATTTATTCACAACATTAACAGTGATAATGCTTGTTACTTTTTCTTCTCTCTCTCTTTTTTTCCAAATCACTTCAGGATTGATGTGTGTGTGTGTGTGTTGTGTCGTTATAATCATGACCGACCCTTCGTGACCCCATGTCCATGGAGTTTTCTTGGCAGGAATACTGGAGTGGTTTGCCAGTTCCTACTCCAGGCACCTACAGCACCTGGTATTCCCTGGTGGTCTCCCATCCAAGTACTGACCAGGATTGATAAACGTCCATAAAATTCCTCCCAAAAGGCCTGTACAAACACATTAAAATGCCCTTTTAAAGTTACTCCAAAGTCACTCCAGAAGAAGCTACCTGGGGCACTACAGGCAGGCAACTTTGTGTGGTTATTTTCAGCCCTTGGAAAGACGCAAAATGTTACAAATTGAAGGCAAACCACGATTGTTTTCTTTTTCTGAGGCTTGGGAAGGTGTAATGCTTTGAACCCCATTTCTGGAGGTTTTTCAACAGGAGAACATGGGACTTTTTGCGTGGGAGGGGGTGTTGACACTGGAGCATCCCTGTGGAAACATGATCTTTTTTTGGGGGGTGTCCTGACTTTTCCCCAAAAGAGGGGGAATTTCGGACATTCCCTCCGGCTTGTCGTTTGCTCTGGGTTTGAGAAAGCTGCAAAGCCGCACCAGGGTCTGGCCATCAGCCGGGGATACGGTTCGCTTGGCATCCGTTTGCACGGCAAACAGCAGCTAGATGAGGTCTCGATAATATCGGGCTGCAGGTGGCGCGAGGGGAAGAAAGTGCCCGGAACGGTAATCTTTTGGGCAGGAAAGCTCCCGGCGACAATTTTGGCCCGAGCAGGAGCACGACGGGGTGAAAACAAAAGGGCCTCTGTGTCATATATTTGCAAAGGAAAATACCTCTTGAGGGAGACCTCTCTCGAAACGCCCCCACCATCCAGGAAGGAGGAGACCTGTTGTGGGTTTCCTGTGAGCAACACAGAGGGTTTGACAAGTTCTGCCTCGCCCGGGTCGGTTGTGGGTTTGCTGAACTGTTAATTGCTTTTTTTTTTTTGGGCGGGGGAGCTTTGCCTGCAGTTGTGATCAGCATTCCTTTAGGACTTTTTAGGGCTGAATTTCTGTGACAGGGAATCATGAGGTCCCCCTCTTGAATATTTTTATTTAAGCAAAAATTTGAGAATTTCCCATCCCAAATACCTCCCGAAGTGACTGCAGTCTTTTAAAACAAGGCACTATCTTGTTTTTACCCCATGGGCCCCAGAAAATTTATTTATTTATTTATTTATTTATTTATTTAACTTATACATTGCCCAGTTTTCCCATAGGGAACTCTGGGCAGTGTACAAACATGTCACCGCACAGCGACTACCCAACTACAATCACAAAACAAACCCCGACAAAAAGAAACAGTGAGGGCCTAACAAATACAAATCAACATGCAAATACCATATAAAACTACTAAAAAGTACTAAACAGAAATAGCAGATAAAATAGCACAGCACCTCTGGCCAAGACAAATCAAGTCAGAGTCATATCCGGCGAGAAACTGGAAAAACTGGTGCCAGCAGTTTAAAAAAATGATTATTATGTGCAGCCAACTCCTCTCCAATGTTTGGGGGCCCTCTGAACGACGGTCCGCCAAGATGCCCGACCCTCCGCTGCTCCGCCCCGCTCTTTCAAACTCAGTTCCGGGGCTTCCTTGGGCGAGTCAGTCCATCAGGTGTAGAGTCTTCCTCTTTTCCTGCTGTCTTCCACCGTTCCCAGCACGACGGCCTTTTTTCCAAACAATGGTGCCTTCTGGCGATGTGTCCAGGGCAGCAAGTAAGGATGGAGTAGGTGGGGGGGACAAGCGTGGGGCATGGTCCCCCCGGCGGGCACCAGGGTGGGGCACCAAAATACCAAAATAGTACAGTGGACCCTTGTATAACAAACAGTTTGTATAACATAAAATCTGTACAACATAAAAAAATCCGGAGATAGGGGAAATTTGCTTAACAGAATCGCCTGTGGGGCGAATCCTTACAACATAAAAATGGTCGCGATTAGGGATTACTCCATTTTCCATGCATTCCTATGGGAAATTTGTATAAAGGAAAATTTGCTGAACATAATTTCATTTGGAATGAATTAATTCCTTTATACAAGGTACCGCTGTATTTGTAATTTGCACTATTCTGCAGCATCCTGGTTTGCCCCTGGTGACACAGGCCCCAATTGTGAGCCTGGATGTGCCCAAAGCCTCAAGTCCAAAAGGTTGTTTATTTTTTTGCCTTCAGAAATAATTTCAGGCTTGATTTTGATCCAGCAGCACCCACTGGTTCACCTTTCTGGCAGACCCAGGTCATCGGCAAAGCTGTCCTCCAGCACTATGTTGCAAACGACTCCAGTTGGGATCCTGGTGGAGGAAAGAGGTGTACAGCGGTACCTTGTAGAAAGGAATTAATTCGTTCCAAATGAAATTATGTTAAGCAAATTTTGCTTTATACACATTTTCCATAGGAATGCATTGAAAACAGAGTGGTTCCATTTTTATGTTGTACAGATTCGCCCTATAGGCGATTATGTTAAGCAAATTTCCCCTATCTCTAGAATTTTTTATGTGGTACAAATTTTTTGTTATACAAACCGTTTGCTATACAAGGGTCCCCTGTATTTGAAAAATCCTGTAATTCAAGGGCAACCACCCAATGAAAGCTATTAGGGTTTTCTCCGTTTTCAGCGGGCAATCGTGTGATATCCTGTGGAGTCAGGAACCTCCGTCATCTCAAGAGGTGGGAAGGTGTGAGGAGTATTTTTCCTTTCCTGTCTGTTTTTTGAACCGACCTGGACGGCCTTGTTGTCTGCCAACAGAGGGGTTTCCTGGGCAATCCCGTCAACTGACCGAACAACTTTTTTTTTTTAGGTCTGGCTCCGGTTACTAGGAGGAAGTCAGGCAAGTTCACGCTGATCTCCTGTTCCCTTTGGTGGAGGAGTCAGCAAACCTAGAAGGCAGGGGGGGAGAGAGAGAGAGAGAGAGAGAGAAAGCTGAGAAAGTGGACCAGGGTAGAGGAAGTTAGCAGCAAAAAGCAAACACCAGCTGTTGTGTACCTCTGGGTCCTGCAAAGCTGTGGCTGTAGCATCCGGGTGCTTAGATCTTGCTTAGGCTTTTGTCACCGGGGTCACGTTTCACTTGGACTGTGATATTTATTTATTGATTTATTGGCAACCACTCTGTGACAAGTTGCCACGTTGGGGAGGGAATTCTGGGCATTGTTGACCCAACACCAAGCTGTCTCGAGTCCTGGAACATGATCAGCAGTAGCGTTACAGTATGTGCTCTCGAGACAGTTCTGACTTACGGCAACACTTGCAAGGGTTTTCCAGGTACGGAATACTCAGGGAATACCCTTCCCTTCTTCCATGGGTGCCCTGGGACTGGGCAGTTTGCCCAAGGCGACCCAGGCTGGCTCTTCTCCCTGGAGGCACCCTGGGGAATTGAACTCCCAAACTCTGCCTCTGCAGCCAGAGACTTAAACCACTGAACTAACCAGCCAGCTCAGAGGTGGTTTCCCCTTCCCATCTTCTTTGGGGTGCCTTGGGACTGGGCAGCTTGCCCAAGGCCACCCAGGCTGGCTCTTCTCCCAGGAGACACAGTGGAGGATTAAATGTCCAAGCCTCTGGCTCTATAGCTAGATATCGAAATCACTGATCTAGCCAGCCAGCTCAGAAGTGGTTTCTCTTTCCCTTCTTCTGGGGGTGCCCTGGGACTGGGCAGCTGGCCCAAGGCCACCCAGGCTGGCTCTTCTCCCAGGAGGTGCCGTGGGGGAAATTGAACTCCCAACTTCTAGATCTGTAGCTAGATATCTAAATCACTAACCAGCCAACTCAGAAGTGGTTTTCCCCTTCCCTTCTTCTGTGGGTGCCCTGGGACTCTGCAGCAGGCCCAAGGCCATCCAGGCTGGCTCTTCTCCCAGGAGGCACAGTGGGGGAATTGAACTCCCAACCTTTCCCACCAACATATAGGAACATCATCAGCAAATAGGAGCTATCACATTTTTTTCTGTGTCCCCTAGCTTATTTTTGTATTTCTGAAATCAGTGCAAAGGGTGGTTTAATCTTGGTGTGTGGTTGCTGAAGGTCTTTGTGTAGTAAAACACATTATTCCTAAAGATGTCACGACTGCTTTTGTTATTGTGGGATGTTGTTGTTGTTGTTGTTGTTGTTGTTGTTGTTGTTGTTGTTGTTGTTGTTTTGTTGTTTAAGCAGTCTGAGTCTATCACGATACATAGAGCAAACGTGTAAAATTGAAGGTGACAGATCTAGAAGTCTGTTTCCGTCCTGGAATGTAATGGAGCAATAGAAGATACTAGATTTATGTTTTTGGACTGATCCTGACAACTTCAGGAAGTTTTAGTCCAAAACCCCAAACCTGCCTACTTTTAGAATTTGTCAGAGTTCTTCCAAGCTCTTTTGCTGCCTATTTCCCCCCCTGCCTGTATCCTTAAAAGAGACCCCAGGTGGCTTCCGCCAGTAAAATACAATGTTTCAAACCTCAAAAACACCAAGGATACAAATAGTAAGAAGAATCAAACAAATTTCAACATAAAAAACCCACACAAACAAAATCAATACCAAAGACGCATTCAGAGCAATAAGGCACAAGGATACGTTTTAAAAAATTAAACCACTCAGCCAGCCAGTCACTGAGTGAACATTGGCCTGAAGATCTGGACCTCCTTTGTGGTAGGAAAGCAAAGATGAGGCCAGGCGGGCTTCCCATGGGAGGGAGTGCCACAGTCTGGGAGCAGCCACCAAGAAGGCCCCGTCCCGAGTCCCTACAGATCACACCTCCCCAAAAGGCCTCCTTCTTTGACATCCTTCTACACCCTCGGAGCAAACATTTTAATATCTGGTACTCAGCTGATTTTTCTGCTACAGAGGAAAGATTCTGTAGCAATAAAGCAGGCACATCCAAACTTCGGCCCTCCTGATGTTTTGGACCACTACTCCCAGAATTCTAAGCTTAGATTGCCAGTGACAAAGGACTGTGGGAGTTGCGGTCCAAAACATCTGGAGGGCCGAAGTTTGGACATGCCTGCAATAAAGCATCCCATTCAAAGATGCCCCCCCTCCCAGGCCGCCCTCAGGAGTGGAAATTCGTTAATGGCTTATTTTCTAGGGGGGAGGGGGAGGAAACCCACCCCAAAAACGGGAGTTATTTATTTATTTATTTATTTAATCATTCATTCATCATCCTTGTATTTGTCATGCTCTGGGGGGGGGGGAAGTAGGAGGAGGAAGGGGGGGAGGAAAAGATGCCACACCACGAGGCGTTAATTGGCTGTGAATGGTAGCCCGGTGGCGTAACCATGGCGACTGTACAATTTATTGGCTTGTCATGACTGAAATAGAGGATAATATCGGATCGTTCTAAAAAGTGTGTTTATCTCTCTCTCGGTGGAACTGAAAGGCTGGGCGTTTCTGCGAGGAGAACCCATTTTAATCCCTGTTTCCCCCTCGCCCCGTTCAGGCGTTCTTGGGGAATTTCTGCAGGGCATGAATAGAAGCGAGCAGAGGGAGATGTGATAAAGGTGGCCTAAATTGCGATTTTTCTGGACCAGGAAAGTGGTAGAGGCAAAGAGAAGTGACCCTCTCAGGCTGGTATCGGCCCAGCGGTGGATCGTGTGGAGAAGAATGACCAAATCTGTCTCAAAGACTGTGTCTCCTTCTTAAGGGGGGGCTTTCTCTCAGTCCCGCCACCTTCACAGGTGCGTTTGGTGGGGACACAGGAGAGGGCCTTCTCTGTGGCTGCTCCCAGACTGTGGAACTCCCTCCCACTGGAGGCCTGACTGGCCCCATCTTTGCTGTCCTTCCTCAAGCCGGCAAACACCTTTCTCTTCAGGCTGGCTTTCCCTTAATGACTGGCTGCCTGAGGGGTATTTATTTAAATGGATTCTTGTACCTTAACTGCCTCGAACTTACTTTTAGTATGGCTTTTCTAAACCATTTCCCAGAATGGTATTTTTTAATCCTTTTAAGGGTTTGTATACCTGTTGTTTTTAGCTTTCAGTATGGCCCTTGAATGATGTAAGCCCCCTTGGGCCCTTCTTAAGGAGAAAAGGGTGGAGTAAAATACGTCAAACAAAGAACTTAATACAGCGGTACCTTGTATAAAGGAATTAATTCGTTCCAAATGAAATTATGTTAAGCAAATTTTCCTTTATACAAATTTCTCATAGGAGTGCATTGAAAACAGAGTAATCCCTAATTGCGACCATTTTTATGTTGTACGGATTCACCCCATAGATGATTCTGTTAAGCAAATTTCACCTATCTCCAGAATTTTTTATGTTGTGCAGATTTATGTTATACAAACTGTTTGTTATACGAGGGTCCGCTGTAAAAAAAATAGCTGCCTAGATGCCCTAAGCACTTCCGATTTCGCCTGAGTTCAGAAGCTAAGCAGGGTCGGATGGGAGACCACCAGGGAATACCACGCGCTGTAGGCACCTGGAGTAGGAACTGGCAAAGCACTCCAGTATTCCTGCCAAGGAAACTCCATGGACATGGGGTCACGAAGAGTCGGTCACGACTGGAATGACACAACACACAAATTAAAAAAAAAGACCTCCCCATAAAAGGCTACCAATGAAGAGAAAGCTAAAACTGAACTGCAACCTTTCCCTCTAAACTAGCTTTCATGGGTAGCACAGCCATGGTTTACATCTATAGGGCAGGGGTGGTATACAAGTCCAATATAAATAAACAACATTTGACACCTTACCGCCCACCCATTATGTCCATTATTCCCATATTCACTTCTCCGTCTATGGAGCTTCTCTTTGCAATTTTTAAGAGTAGGGAATTAGGAGAAACTACTAGACATCTCAGAGAAGGTCAGATGGATGATATCAGGGTGGGCGAGACAGAGGCCTGTTGCTGGAGACAGCTGCCGTCCATCCAAGCTGCTGTCAAATCAAGCGTGTTTTTTTTTATGGTGCGTACAAGGCTTCCTGGCGGTTTTGGCTGTGACAGAATGACAAGGTGATCTTGGTAAATGAACAGAACATCCAGAAATCCTTTTTAAAATTAGATAAATAAGGAAACACAATGCCCTCAAGTAACCCCAAAGCAGGTGTGTGTGTGTGTGTGGGGGGGTACTGCCTTAAGAACTCTTCTCAAAGACAGTCCTGTTTGCATCTCTTGGGAGGGTGGTCCATAAACAGGGCCCCACCACCACTAGTGGAAAAGTCCTGTTATAGGGAGATGTCTACCAACTGGTTCTTACTGGTGGACCAGAAAGGAAGGTTGTAATTTGAAGCTTGATTACTTCCTGGATTCCAGAGGATCATAAAGAGAATTAATGGTCCTGGGGTCTCCAGATGTTTTGGTCTGAAACTCCTAAAAATCTTGGCCAACGTAGCGAGGTTGAGCTTTTGGGTTCATTGTCTGGGTTTTGGGTCTGACATCTTATGGAAGGGAGCTAAGTGTTAATCCTGGCGACACGGATTTTTTTGGGGGCGGCCCCATCCGTGGGGAAAAGAGCACTAAACAGCCGCGCAGGCACAAATGTAATGGAAACGTCCTTGTAAGAAACAGGGGAAGGCGTCAACGACCTGAAATTTCGATGGAGCCTTCAGCTCTCGGTTGACACGCCTGTCTGTTCTTTCACAGAAATATGATGGTGTGCTTTGGAGGTATGTAAGGCCAAAGCCCCGCATGTTAAAATAACAATTTATTTTTCAGGCTTAGGATGATGGGAAGCAGCGTCCCCCAAACGGGGTTGACAAAGGAAGGCTGGTTTTCGTCTGGCTTGCTTTTTTGGCAGCTTTTTCATCTTTTTGTCCAATTTTGATTTCCAGTTCCACAAGGAGAAGTGTAGCAATTAGTAACACGAGGTGAATGTTAACGCATCACAAAAACTGTTGTTCTGGACTTTTCTGTGTGTTTTTGTGCTGCAACAAAGTGACAAAAGTGGGTACAAGTTACAAACATCCCACTGGAAATGTTTACTATGGTGAGTTCCGTCGCATGCTGCTTGTCATTTGTTTGACTAGGAAGGGTAATTATCTATCCCGCACTAATTGTTCCTTCCAGAGTTTGGATTAAAAACCCACAATCCCAGCTGAGTTTTTTTCTCTGCTTTTCCTTCATTGGTGGCAGTTGTTTGATTGCTGTTGATCTCTTTGGTTGACAGCTAAATATATGTGCAGTAAAGGAAGCAGCATACACATGCTGCAATTTCAAGCAACTGTTAAGTAAAGTCCCCCCCCACAATAATTATTTCTCCTACATATGTCTCAGAATAAATTATTGGGACTGTAAGTGCCAGTTAATGAGAAAGAGGTGGCTATTCTCCTCTGTGGATCTCTGCACTTCTGCTGCACAGCAGAAATAATTTTATTAGACATTCAAAACTCAGCAACAGATTCACCTCTGAATTTAGTTGCCCTCTGAATTTTGGTCCCCTGGGGCAAATCACCAGTGGCTCCACCCTAACTACAGTTGTGTGTAGAAGTCCACTATCAGTTTGTTAAAAATGGAGCATGAGTGTTTAATGCCCCAAAGGGACTGCATGTTTGAAATCTAACCCTGGAAGTGTTCCAACCCTAACGATCCCCACCCCCTACTTTTTAAACCCCCTTTTTAAAAAGGGGGTGGGTCAAGAAAGAGTCAGGAACTTAAAAGAACAGCCCCAGGGACTGCTTGCTTCTCATTAGTATCCCAGATACTTTATTGGTCACTCTTCCAGTCTGAGAATCTCACTTGGCATTGAGACAACCCTAAGTTTCTAGTTCCTAGGATGGCAAAGATTGGAAATCTGTCAGGGGGGCGTTGTGTGGGGTTGGAGTTGAAGTCATAGACCCCTTATGACTAATGCAAGCAGAACGAGCATAGCAAGACAAATAACTTTATGCAAATGGACTCAATTGACCTACAATATTTTCCCATGTATAAGACTATATATTCTTGTCGAAAATTGTTAGACCGAAAATTGAGGGTTGTCTTATACACGGAAGTCAGCCGGGGAGAGAACCCCGCGGTTGATAAGCTGTAATTTTGGTTTGGAAAGGCGGCGGCGGGGGGGGGGGGTCGTCTTATACAAGGGGATGTCTTATAGTCAGAAAAATGCAGGTAATTTATTCAGGGCACACTGGAACACCCATGGCTTTCCCGGGAGGGAGCTTTTGGTTTTTATTCATCTGCGTTGACCCACCTCTCACCCTCGCCTGCCAGGTGGACGTTTGGTTTGCAGGGGAAAATACTCGGGCGAGGGTTTCCCTTTGTGAAAGGCGTGCTTGTTTGAGTTGGCAGCAGCTGAAATGTCAGCCTTAAACAAATAGCAACTGTAACTGGCATTCTAGTTCCCCTAGTTTTATATATATATATAATTTCTGCAAGAGTTAACCTGCACAGGTCTGCGGCAGAATTTAACCCTGTTTGTCCCACATTTAAAAAAAGAGGCGGTAGTTTCAAAAGGGGAGGTATGTGTGGAGTGCGTGTGCGTGTGTAAAAACCAAAGGCTTAATTAATTATAATTTATAATAATTATAATAAATAAGTATAACAAACAAACACACAAACAAACACTCTTACAGTAGGACACCGGTATCCGCTGGGGTTTGGTTCCAGGCCTTCCCATGGATAATGAAAACCATGGATAAGAGAGAACGCCTGCTCACCCACCCCCAAACTGCTGTTTCCTGACAGTAGCTTGCTTTATGGCTGCTGTTTGTGACAGTAGCTTGCTTTACAGCTGCTATTTGTGACAACAGCTTGCTTTACAGCTTGCTTTGTGGCTGCTGAATTATTTAATTTTTTTCCTCTGCCAACTGTGGATAACTGAATCAGTAGATATGGGGGTACTACTGTATTAATATATTTCAAATGCCTCTGTTCCCCTCAAGGATCCAAGGCAGCTGATGGTATTAAGAGAAACAAAAGTTAAAAGTGACACAAGTAAATGGTTATAGCGCTGCTTATGAACTGCTCAGTGGTAACAGGTTGGGGAGCCAGAAGTCAGGAGTTCAATTCCCCGCTGGGCCTTCATGACAAGGGGCTGGACTGGATGATCCACAGGGTCCCGACCAGCTCTGCAGGTTGGTGATGTTGATGAGGATTCCTTGCCTGGCTCAAGTCCTCAAGTGCTTTCTAAAGCGCAAGATCCGTTCTATTCGCATTGGCTAGACCAAACCTTTGTGAGCAAATATACTGAATACCGAATAGCTGGCTTTCAAGGTCTCTTGACTGCCGACACACGCATGTGTTTCTCTTTTTCTCTGGCGTGGCTCGTGGAGCCTCGGCGTGGCTCCTTCCGAGCGAAGGAGTGACAGGTCTCCGAGACAGTGTTTCTACTGTCAATTTTCCTTTTCGGAGAAATCTTCACCGCTGCCTCTCTGCCAGCCTTGTCTGCAATTTTGAGTCGCTGGGGAGCTGGTGATGACATGTGAATTCATTCATGGGATGCTAATCAACTGTTTTTTTTTTTTAAGGGGGAGTAAAAGATGAGAAATGAGAAGCTTGGTGGGTGTCAGGCACTACTCATCCTTCCCCCCCCAAAAAAAAATATATGATGGATTTGGCTGTTTGTATAAACCATTCATTGATGGTTTTCAAAGAGACGCGGTCAGGATGGGGGCAGCAGCTCCTTATCCGAGACATTGCAGGAAAGGGTGTGTCCGCTCCGGGTTTTAGTCCCCAGCATTATAGCATCATCCTAGGGGCTAGACCCTGTGCTCAAAGATGGTTTCGCGTCTTTCACATTTGGGCGGAAACTCATCATGGATTTGACCTAAGGGAGTTTGCGAGGAGGGTTGTGCATTTTTGGAATTATTTCATATGACTACAAATCCCATAATTTGCCTCTCTGTTTGGGAATCCTGCTCGAAGGACACAGATCTTACAGCTTTTTCTGGAGCTGTGGGTGTCATTTCTAAGACTGCCTGAATGAGAAATGGGATGGATGGATGGATAGACAGACAGACAGACAGACAGACAGACAGACAGACAGACAGACAGACAGACAGACAGACAGACAGACAGACAGACAGACAGACAGATAGATAGATAGATAGATAGATAGATAGATAGATAGATAGATAGATTGTCCCTGCTGGTATTGGCTGGGTGACACTTTGGAAATTACAAAACTGGACACCCAATTTGGAGGTATTAACTCTTTCACCCTTGGAAATTCCAAAGCGAATGAAATCAAAAATTGTTATTTGCATGCATATCAAAGACAAAAATAGTCAGTGGAACTGTGTAGATTTCCATTTGACTGTTCCTCCTCTCTCTGTCTCAACAAGCATGTAAGAACACAAATCCTAGACCCAGCATCCCCGATCAAATACATAATGTCAGAATTAAGATGTTGAACAAAATGTGTATTCCAGCTAATTTAAGGCCTTTGTTTATTTTTAATTTAGGGACAAAAATATCTGATTAGTTCATTTCTTCTGCAGGTCAGTTGCATGAATTAAGTGGATCATTGTACAGGATATTGTCAATTTTCTTCAGGCTGGTTGAATGAATAGTTTATTGTCTTAATCAAAGGTCACCAGAAGAATTAAAAATAACTATAGAAAAAGGAAGGCTGTAAAAAAATTCATCCAGCTGCTTGTCTACAATTTTGACCTGCATTTGTTATTCACCTTTCTTAGTAATAGATGGCAGAACATGTTTTTTAATTCCCAAATGGAAATCTACGCGTATTTTCAATCATTTATTTACGCACTTTCTTTCATGTACGCAAATTTTAATACACTTTCCCCCTATTGCCTAAAACATGTTCATGTGTTTGGTTTTTAAATTAATAATTGAGTCCCATCAAGTCAATTCTGTCTTATAGTGACCCTATAAATGACTCATTTAATCTGCCCTTAGAGTGCTTCAAGCGCTAAGGGGTGGTATATAAGCAAAGTGTACTGCTTATATACTGCCGCATAGCACTTAAAAGCACCCCCTGGGTGGTTTACGAGTAATGATGCAGGCTACGCATTATGCTCCCCCCCCCAGCAAGCTGAGTACTCATTTTCCCGACCTTGGAAGGATGGAAGGCTGAGTGAACCTTGAGCCGGCTACCAGGGATTGAACCCCAGGTTGTGAGCACAGTTATAGCTACAGTATTGCTGGGTACTTAGAAGGGGTTTACCCTTCCCTTCTTCTTTGGGGGTGCATCCTGGGTGTGTATGCCACCTCCCGAGGGCGATCAAGTCTTCTCCCTTCTCCAAGGCTACTCCCAAGCTTTGGAATTTTTTTGTAGCCGAGTTTTAATTTTTTGGTTAAATTCCATTATCTGCGCAGCAGAAAGTGCAGGACATCACAGAGTAGAAGAGCTTCAAGTTCCCCAGAGTCCACCCCTTTTAGTAATTGTCACTTACAGTCCCAAAGACTCCTTTGAGATGTTATGCGCAGAATGAATAAAAGCATTTCATTTGCTTACAGCCGAAGAGAACAAACAGCAAACTGACAAATATGACTGCTTTCAGCAACAGACTTCAGCAGATTCTATGGGGGGGCACAGAGTAGAGAGGTGGGGCTCTCTTTGCATCCAGAGGCAGGAGGGAGCTATTGGCTAGTACTGTTAGTGATTGACAGTCTGCTCAGCCCAGAAAAGGCCCTCCCTGTTACTCTACTAGAGGCAGCATACCGGGTTGTAAAAACTACAACAGTTCTTATCACCTGGGGATGATCTTTCCATTCCAGCTGATAGCTGGAGAGTCACTCTGAAGAGAAGCCATAGAGAATAGATATGTGTTGTGCGTGCCTTTGAATTGCTTTTAATTAATTTTTGTGCTTCACCTGACTCCACTGCCGTATGACAACCTTTTGTATTTAACCTTCGGTGTTCTTAAAACCTTCTAAAGCTGTTAATCCGTTCCACATACACACACCAGCTTGTCTATTTTTATCTCGGCACGGTTGAATCAGTTGTCTTGGGACCCAGCTCTGGGAGAAGAGAAATCAAACAAATACAAAGGAGAAGGAATGGGTAAATGTTAGAGGGGCAGTTTATGGGGAGGGGGCATGTTCCTGACCGTGATTTGTAGACCATCACCCTTGCTAGGAAAACACACACAAAACCCACCGCTCTTATTTATTTTTGGAGGACCTGCGAGTTCCCTCTTGCAGTGACGTTAGGAAGCATGGTCTAGTACAGGGGTCCTCAAAGTTTTCAACCAGCGGGCCGGTCCACCACCACCCAGACATCACTGGGGGCCGGATCCCAGTCCAAAAGCAGCTGCGGAGGCTGGCTTGCTCACAAAACAGGGGGTAGGTGGGGGGTTGCAATTGATCCCAGGGACCGGATTCAGGACCTTGGGGGGCCGCATCCGGCCCTGGGGCCTTATGTTGAGGACCCCTGGTCTAGTAGGACCACGGAGGACTTGGTGGTTGCCTCTCCTTAAGACCATCTCCTTTGTTCTGATGGGGAAGGTCTTCCGTTCCTTTGTAAACACCTCTCAGGTTCAGTTTCTGGTAACCATGTCCAGGTTGGGCTGGAGAGAGAACCGTGCTTGACACTTTGCGTGAGCCTGGGTACACAACGCCAACCTAGAAGGACCACCCGACTTCCTTGATTCTATTCCGTATGCCTCCCAGAAAACCTTGACACCCTTAATGGCTAGGAAGTTTATATTTGTGTATTTAAATAAATATAAATATGAAGGGTTGCCACAGGGGAGAGGGCATAGATTTATCCTCAATAGCACCTGAGGTTATGACAAGAACCAATGGGTGGAAGCTTATCAGATGGAGAGCCAACCTTGGAAATCAGGTGAAATTTCCAGACAGTGAGAGCCATTCAACAGTAGAACATCTTGCCTCCCAATGTTGTGGGTTCCCCATTGCTGGAGGTTTTCAAGAAAAGATTGGACAGCCATCTGTCCGGAGTCGAGTGAGGTCTCCTGCCTTGGGCAGGGGGTTAGACTAGAAGACCTCTAAGGTCCCTTCCAACCCTATGATGATTCTATGACAAATGCAAGTGTTTGCACACCAATAATGAGTTTTCTGGGTTTTCCCCCTCTCCCTCTTTCTATCCTCCACGGTGTCTTCCTTGGATCCCTCAACTCAACTGCTGTAGAGCTGCCTGCTGAGGAAGGTAAGTAGATGCTATTAATTAAGCTTGATCGTTGTTAATTTGGGGTGCGAAGAGGAGGGAGGGGGAGCCCCGAGATGTTCGTGACAGACACGGGGAAAGAATGTAGGTCTTGGATGAATTTATTTATTTGTTTGTTTGTTATACCACCCATTGAGCCAAAGGGCAACTCTGGGTGCTTTGCAATGTCAACAAAGTAGAAATCATAAACAACAAACCAGAACAAATAAAGTGTAAGTGAACCAACTTGAAATGAAACAGAGGACCGCAAAAACGAAACACCTCTCGTCAATTTCCATATTAACAAAGTAAGACGATACCCTGAAAAGGAATTAAAACCAAATTATACATAACCAGAGGCAGAGAAAAGATTGCTGGGCTTAAGAAGGATAAAGATTAAGGTTCTGGGAAAACTACCCTAACGTTTACAATTGGCTTTTGAGGATTTTAAGTGTGGGAGAGCCACGCATGTAGTATCTGGGAGGCAGTTTATTCCATAGATGAGGGGCAACTACAGAGAAGTCCTGGTTTCTCACTGATGTTTTCCGGGCCACTCTCGGTGTTGGCTTCTTCAAAGGCAGCCCCTTCAGATGAACAAGTAGTCTGGGCAGTTCTCTTTGGAAGTAACCATTCAGACAGAGATCAGAATCAAAACGGCAAGATACCCAGATTAATGTTATGTTTTGTGCTGTCAAGTTGCATCCGGTTTATATGGACCCTGAAACGGGTTTGTATGGACCCTGAAAAGGCTGAGGGGGGATAGGATAGCTATGTTTAAATATTTGAAAGGATGTCATATTGAAGAGGGAACAGGTTTGTTTTTCATGGCTTCAGAGACTAGGACTCGGGGCAATGGGTTCAAACGACAGGAAAACAGATTCCATTTGAACATGAGGAAGAACTTCCTGGCAGTTAGAGCTGTTCGGCAGTGGAAGATGCTGCCCCAGAGTGTGGTGAGGTCTCCTTTTTTGGAGGTTTTTAAGCAGAGCCTCTCTTGGTGATGGTGGCAAGGGGACCCTTTTCAGGAGCCTTCCAGGTTGAGAATACTCATGGAATCATAGAATCGTAGAATCATTGAGTTGGAAGAGGCCTCAAGGGCCGTGTGCTCCAACCCCCTGCCATGCAGGAACCCCCATCACAGTATTTCCGACAGATGGCCATCCAGCCTCTGCTTAAAAACCTCCAAAGGAGGAGACTCTACTACCCTCCATGGCAGCATCTTCCACTGCTGGAAGGCTCTAACTGTCATGAAATTCTTCCTAATGTTTAAATTGAATCTCTTTTTCTGTAGTTTGAAACCATTGCCCCGTGTTCTAGTCTCTGAAGCCATGGAAAACAAACCAGTCCCTTCTTCAATGTGACATCCTTTCAAATATTTAAACATAGCTATCATAACCCCTCTCAGCTGTCTTTTTGAAAGGCTAAACATTCCCAGCTCCCTAAGCCGCTCCTCGTTAGACATTTCCTCCAGACCTTTAAGATTGTCAACATTGTTTTTAAATTGAGGTGCACTGAACTGGACACAGTACTCCAGGTGGGGTCTGACCAGAGCAGAATAGAGTGGTACTATCACTTCCCTTGATCTAGACATGATGCTAGAATTGGTTTTACATTACATTTTCTTCTTGGGGAGGGGTGTGTGTCCTGGGACTTTTTAGCTTGCCCAAGGCAACCCAGGCTGGTTCTTCTCCCAAGATGGGACAGTAAAGGAATTGAACACCCAACCTTTGGCTCCATATAGCCAGAAACTTAAACCACTGAGCGATCCAGCCATCTCTGGTGGTAAACACTCAGGGTTGTCGTCTTCCGAGGACAGCATCGCCTCCCTGGCCTTCGACGCAGCATCCAAACAGGACCCGAGTTGACGATGTTGGGCTGCTCCAAGATTAGAAGAGCACTCTCTTTTGGGGGGGGGGTGGATAGCAACTCCCATCCTGGCTGGGGGATCCTGGGATCTGTAGTTTCCAAAAAAAAGTTCTTCTCGAGTTCTGAACCTGGTTTTTTTTTTGTGTGGAAGTGCTTGGATTATTCTAGGGTTTTAAAAAGAAATCTTTGTTTCCGTTCCTAGGGAAATCACTGCTGGAACTGATATTCGAGCAGTTTGAAGATCTCCTTGTACGCATTCTCCTCCTGGCGGCCTTCGTATCTTTTGTAAGTGGGTCTAATTGGGTCGCCCTGGGGGGCTTTGCCGTGATTGTCTGTGAATATGAACAAAAAAGGGGCCATATACATCCCCCCCTTAGGTAATTTTATATTTCTATCCTCCAGAATCTTGTGAGATGAGCTGTCTGCTGTTATTTCTGTTTTGGCACCTTGCCCCCATAAAACAGAACCTGAAATAATGAAATAATCCGCTTTTCCCTTCACATTCCATCCTTTCCCACCTGCGGAATTAGATGGTTTGGAATCAAGGAAGTTGTTCGTCCTGGTGGATTTCCTGTGCCCTCTCACCTTTCATTTTTCTTTCCTTATTAATGTCCATAACTTTTATTCTGGTAAAAATGGAAGCCCCGAAAGCAGTAACCAGCCCGGAGGGATTCCGGTTACACCTGTCCAGAGTGGCCATCTGTTTCGTCCGAACGTAGCATTGATGCAACCGGGACACCTTACCATTTTTTTGTGGGTGGGTGTGGGTGTTGAATGGATATTTGGCAAAGAAAAAGAAAGTTATGTTTTTGGCCGCTCCCTGTGGAATATTTTTACGGGACATTTGCTGAAGAAGGGAAGGGGCACAGGTCAGAAGCAGCAGCAGCAGCGACAATATAAATAATGATAATAATATTGGGAATTAAGATGTTCGGCTAGTAAGTAGGTGTTTTTAAGGGTCTCGTTTGGCCATTAATTTGAGATGTGTGTGTGTGTGTGTGTGTGTTCCCATCGGGCAAGGGATGGGTGATGGGGCTAAGAATCTCTCCAAATCTCCAGAGACGCTTCTAAAAGTTTCCATTTTAGCAGAAGACAGTTAGATGATTAATTGCATTTAACAGGCAATGACATAAAGTTACTGGGATCCACACTTGTCGCCTAGGTATAAAACTTAGCACTCAGCCCTGTTAAATTTCATCCCGTTGTTTTCATTCCAGGGCTTGAGCCTATCAAGACCTTTTTGAATTGGGTTTCTGTTTTTAGCTTTTTTAAATTTTGGTTCTACTGATTGTTGTTGGGTTTGTCTTGTTCTTTATGTCATACTGTGGAACTGATTCTTATTTTTCTTGGTGTTTTGTTGTATGCTATTCCTTGTTAACTGCCCTGAGTTCCCATTCTGGGAACATCTGGCGGTATATAAATATAAAAATAAATAAATAAATGATATCAATTGTCCAGGGTATTGGCTCTCCTGCCCAATTTCAATAGGACAGACAACTGCTCCCTTCTGTAAAGCAATGACCATGGAAGAGCGGTTTTATCCACATCTGTCTAATGCAGTTGTTCCTAATCTTGGATCCCCAGATGTTCTTGGAGATCAACTCCCAGAAATCCTGGCCAGCACAGCTAGTGGGAAAGGCTTCTGGGAGTTGGAGTCCAACTGTGGAACTCCCTGCCACAGGATGTGGTGATGGCATCTGGCCTGGATGCCTTCAAAAGGGGATTGGACAGATTCTTGGAGGAAAAGTCCATCCCAGGTGACAAACCATGATGGAGATGTGTTATCTCTGGGCTTAAAACCAGGGTACTTCAAGGGCCAGAGG
The DNA here is from genome assembly GCA_029282475.1 of Phrynocephalus forsythii. Taxonomy (NCBI): domain Eukaryota; kingdom Metazoa; phylum Chordata; class Lepidosauria; order Squamata; family Agamidae; genus Phrynocephalus; species Phrynocephalus forsythii. The sequence continues at coordinate 5,842,743 of JAPFRF010000017.1, read as the reverse complement.
CAGGGGAGTGGTATCAGGGGACAGAGATCTAGTCTCGTGCGCTCCCAGACACATCTGGTGGGGCCACTGTGAGATCCAGGAAGCTGGACTAGATGGGCCGTTGGCCTCATCCAGCATGGCTCTTCTTAGGTTCTTTATGTTCTTAACATCTGGGGACCCGAAGCTTGGTCTAGAGATGCCTTTTGGCGCTTACTCCTTCCAACAGGTTCTTTTTTAAAAAAAACTCAAGTTGGCTTTCCTTCA